>CM060895.1:54172500-55549166 GCA_030762935.1 Hymenopus coronatus | reverse complement strand
GCGCGCGCACACACACACAAACACACACTCTTGGGCATTTTTAATTGGGGGGGGGGGGTTCAGGTGATCTCAAATTAGGCTTCTCCGGTGAAATACAGATATCGGCTTCTTGGGTGGAATGCAATATCTTCTCTATCCACTATATACTTTGTACATTGTTTCTAGAGAAAGTAATAGTGTATAGAGAAGGTATTGCACTCCACCAAAAAATTCGATACCGAGATTTCACCGGAAATATATGTTTTAGGGTCCCCTGTATCCAAAAAAAGTATTTTCAGAAAAAGGTCCGTGTTTGTGTGTCCATGTGTCAGTGTGTCCGTGTCTTTTTTTTGTAGTGTTTAACGCCCGCTTTAACTACTAATGGAGCACCGGTGGAATGCGATGGTGGGGGAAACCGGAGTACCCGGAGAAAACCCGCCCCAGCGCCGTTTTGTCCACCACAAATTTCACATGCGGTCGCTTGGGCTCGAACCCCGGCCGTCTAGGTGAGAGTCGAGTGGTCTAACCACTCGGCCACGGCGCCTATCCGTGTGCCTGTGAACACGATAACTCAAAAATGAAAATTCGGTAAAATACCAAACTTGGTATTTAAGTTTAGTATCTTCCAGGGATGCGAAATGAAGATTTTGAGAGAAAAAAAACACCCCAAACTACCCTTTACATGGAACATTTTTCGAAAACTATGATTTTCTAAAAAATGGCTCTAACGATATTGATTAAAATATTGTATATTAAAGATATTTACCTGAAAAATAAAAATGTATATTTTGAATTTTCTGGGAATAGCCTCTGAAGACTACTTTATTCTGAGTCAATTTTACGGAATATTTCATAACTGCTAAACCGTAAGAGATGGACAAAAACTTACCACACAACAAATGTAGAGCACTTTAAAACTCACAATTTATGTTATATACATTTTTTTTCGTGGATTTGATTGTTTTTTAGATATTCCTTGTTTTTGGTTTCAGCTATAAAAAACATAATTTTTTCATACAGGACTTTCTGAACTCGGGTGCATACAAACAAAGAAACTTCAGTCACATAGCAACCAGCTTTTGACCATCACGTTACCCTATGGTACTCCCTTATTTCGCAAGTAATAAGAGTAATTTTTTCTCGATTAGCAGGAAGTAAATAGAAGCATAAGCTTTTTAACAATAATTTATTGCAGAGTTGTAGAGAAAGTCATGTGAATGGAACACATCAGATTTTTATAAAAAGGATTGTGTATGTATCTATGTGAAAATAACTCAAAAAGAAATATATTTCGTTATTTTTGATTTTCTCAAAAGAGCTGTAACGCTTTTGATTAAAATGTTTTATGGTTAAATATACTGACAAGAAAAATAAAACATTCGCTTTATTTCACGAACTTTGTATAATATTATATAATGATCGAATCCTAAAAGGAGAACGAAAATTTAAGCAGGAAAGTGCAGAGCTGATTAAGGCATACACTTTCTGAGAAATGTTTCTTAGTTCCTGTGTCATATTCATAACTTTACTCTAAGCTGAAGAACATTCTTGAAGTTTGTAACTTTTGTAGATTTTTCTTCCCCTTTTTATCTCCATCGCAGGAACATGTTTTCATAAACATTTGGATGGTGCTTCCGCATGATGTAACTACTGCTTTCCCAATTTGAATGATTCCTAAGTGAAATATATCATGTTTACATAAAGCATTAAAATTGTTAGTGATATGAGAAATGCATTTATTTTTTCATTCAAAATCTTCTCGGGCTTCTAACCAGGTAAAAACTTGGCTTGACACCAACGTTTCGAAGAAGTGCATCTTCCTCGTCTTCAGTTCACCCTGGTTAGAAGCCCGAGAAGATTTTGAATTAATACGTCGCCAGGAAAGCTTCAGTTCTTATTTTGCATTTATTTTGTTTGAAGTAAAGGTTCGAAATATGTTACTGCTTTTTGAAAAACTCTGCAGACTGTTTAAGCGCGTATATTGGACAGACGAAGCAGTGATCCTTTTTTAGAAAGCGTATCTAAAGAAAGAACAATACTGAAACCATTTTGAAGATGGCTGAAAAGAAATAATTTCTTAAAGATGCAGAGGAAGAAGTAGTGAATGGGAAAATGTTCCAAGAAGATATCAAACGGTGGATAACAATCGGAATGTTTTAAATGCAGAATTGAAGTGGGGAGCAACATCGCTGGAACGAGAAGTAGTTATCCCTGAGTAGAAAACTTTAATTGTATACTGATAATTTGTGAATCCTAAAATATGTTTATATGAAAACTTAAGTTACGCAAACATTTAACTGTTACATAACGTTTTCTTACTTATTATACTACGTATTATGGCGTCTCAGCCCAATTTCGAGCCTGGGCTCCTCTAATGTTTTCTTGATAAATTGAATTTCTAATTCGCGAAATCACCACTAAGGGCAAATGGTGATGAGGGATGAATCCATCGCCCATAGGTGGCACCAAAGAACTAAATTGCTACCTGCGAATGTGAAATAAGAAACTTCAGCCCAGGGATCTTTTTTTTTCAGTATATGAGCTTCTTTTCCATACATGTACGCAAAACACGGACCAACGGTGTTACCTATTACCCTGAAGCCATGATATTCTTAAGTATTAATGACATTTTATTACTTTCTCCAGCATATTCCTGTAGAGAAAGTATTGTATTCCAGTAAAAAGCTCGACGCCATAGCCGAGTTATTAGACCGCTAGCCTCTCACCAAGGTGACCCGGGAACGATACCATAGAATCGCAAGTGGGATTTATGGCGGACGTTTGGATGAATTTTCTCCAGGTTCTCCGGCTTCTCCATTATTCATTCCACCAATTGTTCCATTTTCCTATAATCCATTTCGCCTTCATTTTATATTGTGACAGTGCTGTCCGTGCATGTGTGTGAGGTTTTGGAACGCAACACGTCTGGTACGTGCTAGATTCTTCTAAAAGCTTCTGTTTCCACAAGCTTCTGATTTCATTTTCTAGCCATAAAAGGAGGAAAAATTGCAAGCCAATGTGTGTAGTGAGTAATGCATGGCTGAAGTGTTAGCGCGCAGTGGCTTGCAAACCGTCAATTAGTAAGTACGCGTCAAAACTTCAAGTGAGTAATTTGCAGCAGCATAACAAATATCTTTATTGACTTAAAACTTGTTTGAAAATAAAGTCTTCAATTCACTGTTGCAAATAATTCCCTTCCTTTTTCTCATACTTGGCAACGGGCCGATCCCTTGTTCTGGATTTTTCATTCTCTGATTAAATGTCGTTGGCTCTTCGACCGGCTTCTGTCCCTAAGAACCCACGAGTAAGCCCTGGGGGTGTAAGTTCTGCATACGGCGAGGTAAGCGACTAAATTAAAGTATGTTATCACCATAAATACACGTTTTGTGGCTCGTGAATCGTTGAAAAGGATCATTTTTGGAGGTATGTGTGTATGGACAACGTAACTCAAAAACAAGTCATCGGATAATAACTAAACTTTTTATATTTTTACGTAGTATGTTTCAAAGATGAAAAGCGAGGATCTTCAATAAAATCCCTTACCCCAAACTACCCTATACAGCAAAACATTTCGGAAATCTTGATTACCTCTAAATGGTCATAACGATTTTTATCAAAATGTCGTATGTTAAACACATTTTCATGATGTATACCTTGAATTTTCTGGTAATAGCATTTGAAGTCCTCTTCATTCTGAACGACATTTGCATAACTGGTAAACCGAATAGAGACAATATCTTAGTACACAAAAAGTAATATATTCAAAGCACTAAACATATGTAAAATTATTTTTGTGGAGTTAACTATTACCGATGTCATCTGTTTTATTGATTTCAATTTTATACTTATATTATTCTCAAATGGGAAGCAGTTTTTTGTTTTTAGTTTCTCTACTTAGTACATAATACTACATCCAAAATTTTGATACTGATATTTTACCGGAAATATACGGTTTAGGATCTCCCATATAAAATCAAAGCATGTTTAGAAAATTGCTGCTTTTTTGCATTCAGCGGTCTCAAAATATATATTTCCGGTAAAATCTCGGTATCGGATTTTTAGATGGAATAAAACATTCTCTATCTACTATGTAAATTGTTATGCACTAGGGAAAATAAAAAATCTCTCACATTGGGTTGGTGATATTCGTTATTAGTTCTAATTTTGAATTATTTTAACATGTTTTGAAGAATAAATTAGTCTTACATTTTTTCTCGTAGTCATGGAAAGAGGGTGTTCCACCATTTATGTAACCGTTTGTTTTCATTATCATGACGTAGATAGAAAAAAAGGCTTTTGTGAGAATGGTTTGTAGAACAGGGGTAGAGAACATCACATGAACGCAACACTACTGCTACTAAGCTTCAGTATTTGATAGCGCTAATTCAGCTAGCGTTGAGTTTTCATTCAGCACCAACAGATTCTCGCGTCGCTCGCTATATTTGCGAATCGCTGAACTAAGAGAGCGTGCATACGCCAGAACGGGTGAACAATTCGTAGCATAATGTCAGAGATAACATCTGCAGCCTGATGGTGTTTGCGCGTTCACCTAGCAACACAAGCTTACCACCCTCGCCAGGCATCACAGCGTGGTGAGAAAAATAACAGTCAGGTTGCCCCGAGCGTCTGACTTAGCTGCAGTTGACATCAGTGATTTCACATCCTTTTAGCGGACATGTTTTCATTAAAACGGCGGTAGTGGTTCGCTTGAAATATAACCTGTGTAAATAGTGATACCATATTTCCAATTCTAGCAAAATTTCACGAGTTGTTCAGTCAATAATGCCACGCATCAGGCTTTTGGTCTCGTACATTTTTGCAATAAAACTTCACAGTATTTAATTTCCCTTTCCAAACTCAAGTGATAGTTTTACTTTCTCTACTGCTTATAGTAGGTAGTTCAAGTATGTATTCCACTCGAGATTTCAGCGGAAATATATGTTTTGATATCCCCCGAATAAAAATATTAGAAAAAAGTCCTCACACGCTTATGTGCCTACCCGTGCGTGTGTCAATGAACAGCATAACTCAAACTCGTAAACCCCGGATGCCAAACTTGATTTTACATGAAATATATGTTTTTGTGTCCCTTGAACAAAACAACTTTATAAAAGTACTGTGATGAGAGTGCCCATGAATGCGTATGTGTGTCTGTTAGCAGTATAACTACACCCCAAACTACCCTTTACATGGAACATTTTTGAGAACAGCTGTTATTTTCTTAAAACTGGCACTAATGATTTTATTAAAGTAACATACATATATTTAAGACTTTTTCATGAAAAATAAAATGCATGTCTTGAATTGTCTGATATTAGCCTCTGGAAGTCTTCATTTCAGATGAATTTTATAAAAACTTGCAACACAAAAATATAGATTTCGTCAAAACAAACAGTTTGTACCCTATACATTTTTTTTTTTTTTTGGAATTGACCATTTACGAAATATTCCTTGATATTGGTTTTAATTTGTCCAGGTTCCTCAAATGGGAATCCGTTATTTGCTTCTTGTTCTACCGGACAAGAAAAAGAGAACGGAATTTGAAAGCTATCACATGGCGACTAGCTCTTGAAAGAGTATACTATTGTTTAAGCCTACTGTGTTTCCTTAGTCCCGTTGTGTCTACAAGGAAATATTATAAAAGTATTTCTGCAGATTTTATGTCGATTATTTTTTTAATTGCAGTAGTTAAAATTACTAATATTAACAAAGAATCTTTACAAAAAATGGACTCGTGAAGTAGATGTGGATCTACCACATTGGAGTTTGTTGTACTTCTTGCGGTTTACTAGTTAGAGTCCTTCTTAACGAAGAGGGCTTTGCAGTCTATTTCCAGAAAATTCAAGGTAAAGGTTTCATTTAACCTGTAAAAGTTTTAAAAATCTTATTGTATTAAACATCTTTACAGTCATTTTAAGAAAAAATCGAAGTTTGTAAGCATGCTCTGTGTTATGAGAACTTTGGGGTGGGGGATTTTCTTGAAAATATTTGTTCTGCATATTTGGAGGATACTGAATTTAAATACCTAGTTTGGTATGTGTCGGGAATTTCGTTTTAGGGTTATACTGTTCACACATATATACATACTTTTTTCTTGTAAAACTCTTTTTTACCTCCTCTACTTAGTGCATAGGTAGATAATGTATTGCATCCACCGAAACATTCGATACCGAGATTCCACTAGAAGAGCAGGTTTTAGGGTTCCCGGAATGAAAAAATCTGATGTGTTCCATTCACATGAATTTCTCTACATCTCTGCAACAAATTATTGTTAAAAGCTTATGCTTCTATTTACTTCATGCTAATCAAGAAAAAATTAGCAGAAATAGTCTTATTACTTGCTTCCTTGTAAGCAGAAGCGGAATAAGGGATAGGTTAAAGTGATAATCAAAAACTGGTTGCTATGTGACTGAAGTTCCTTTGTTTGTATGGGCAGGAGTTGAATAAATTCCTGTATGAGAAAAGTATAAGTTTTTCAAAGCTGAAACCAAAAACAGGAATATCTCAAAAGCGATCAACTACACGAAAAAAATGTATATAACATAAATTATGTGCTTTAATGTGCTCTATGGTTTAGCAGTTATGGAAAATTCCGTAAAATTCATCTAGATTAAGTAGTCTTCAGAGGCTATTCCCAGGAAATTCAACATATACATTTTATTTGTCAGGTAAATATCTTTGATATACGACATTTTAATCAAAATTGTGAGAGCATTTTTGAGAAATACAAACATTTCGAAAAAAGTTCCATGTAAAGGGTAGTTGAGAGTGGGGGGATTTTCTTGAAAATCTTCGTGTCGCATCCTTGGAAGATACCAAACTTAAATACCAAGTTTGGTATCTAACGGTCTTTTGGTTTATGAGCTATGCTGTCCAAATACATACATACACACACACACACACACACGGACTCGTTTGCCAAAAAATGTTTTTTGGGTGGATTACAATACCTTCTCTATACACTATGTACACTGTACGTATAGAGAAAGTAAAAATATATATAAAAAGGTCGGTTTGTGTGTGTGTCTGTGCGTGCGCGTGCGTGCATGAGTGTCCGTGAACACGATAATGCAGAAACGAAAAATCGGTTAAATACCAAACTTGAACTTTAAGTTCAGCATCTACCAAAGGTACGACATAGAGAAATCATCCCAAGCTACCGTTTTTGTGGAAACATTTTCAAAAGTGTTTTTCTTTCTCAAAAATGGCTCCAACGGTTTTGATTAAAAAACATTTGTTTAAGATATATTTGTGACAAACGAAATTTATATCTTGAATTTTTTGGGGGTAGCCTTTGAAGACATCTTAATTTTGGGTGATTTTCGCATAACTGGTAAAATGTAAGAGATAGAGAAAAGCTTACTACACAAAAACTGTAGTAATACATTTATACATTTTTTATCATATTCGTACATTTTTTTATACAATTAACCGTTTCCGAGATATTCCTAGCTATTAGTTTCAGTTTTAAGCTACTTAAAATTTCCTCAAACGGGAATATATCTTCCGTTTCATAGGTCTTTTGTTTTACTCCTGGCATGAGAATAGAACCAACTTTCATTTGTTTTACATAGTGACCAGCTTTAAAAATATTTGCCTATCACTTTAGCGTAGTATATTTCCTTATTCTCCCTCCTACTTACAAGGAAGCAAGTAATAAGACATGTTTGTTATAATGTTTGTCTCGATTAGCATGATCTAAATAAAAGAATAATATGTTATAAGAATAGTTAGTTTGCAAAAATAAAGCCATGCAAATGGAATTTGTTGTATTTTCGGTGAAATCTGGGCGTCCAATTTTGTTATGGAGTGCAATATTATCCATGTAGGTGGGTGGTAGAGAAAATAAAAGAAACCCAAGAAGAAAATTCCTTTGAAATGTTCCAAGAATTTCTTTCAGCATGCTCTTTAAACGGAGAAAATAAAACAAATATTGTTTTTCCCATCAGTAACCTATAATAAATACAGGCTATGAATGCTCTAATTAAAGGCTTTTAATTACAAATGAATTAGCTTTAATCTATTATTGAGGTTAGAAATGTTATTAACGTGTGCATTGGGACTCCTGGAGTCAGGCCGCTAAAGCGGAACTCAATAATTATTGAAGGTGCCGTAACCAAGATAGCTTGTATCGGCGCCCCTCAGTTCTTCCCGTCTTCGTCTTACGTAAGCATTATTCTTAGCTACCCTCTTCTTGTCAGCAAATATAGCTCCCCTCATCCCAAGGTGCTTATGTGATACTGAAGATTCCTGGGTTCCCTGTTCCAATAAAGTGGACAGCTCTCCGTACATTGCCTTGTATGAAATGGGTATTCTTTTTACTTTCTCCATACGCACTATGTACATAGTGTATAGAGAAAGCATTGCACTCCACCAAAAATTCGATACCGAGATTTCACCGGAAATATATGTTTTAGGGTCCCCAATATCCAAAAAAAACATTTTCACAAAAAGGTCCGTGTGTGTGTGTGTGTGTGTGTGTGTGTGTGTGTCCGTGTGTCGTGTGTCTGTGAACACGATAACTCAAAAACGAAAAGTCGGTAAAATACCAAACTTGGTATTTAAGTTTAGTATCTTCCAGGGATGCGACACGAAGATTTTGAGAAAAATCCCCCCCACCCCCAACTACCCTTTACATGGAACTTTTTTCGAAAATTTTGTTTGATTTTCTAAAAAATGGCTCTAACGATTTTGATTAAAATTTCGGATATTAAACATATTTACCTGACAAATGAAATGTATATCTTGAATTTTCTGGGAATAGCCTCTGAAGAGTGGTTTATTCTGGATGAATTTTACCAAATTTTGAATGACTGCTAAACCGTAAGAGATGGACAAAAACTTACTACACAAAAAATGTAGAGCACATTAAAACACACAATTTATGTTATATACATTTTTTTTCGTGGAGTTCGTCGTTTTGTGACATTTCTTATTTTTGGTTTCTGCTATGAAAAACGTATACTTTTCTCATACAGGAACTTGTCAACTCCTATCCATACAAACAAAGGAACTTCATTGACATAGCAACCAGCTTTTGACTATCACTTTAACCTACGGTTGTCCCTTATTTCGCTTCTACTTACAAGGAAGCGAGTAATTAGACTATTTCTGCTATTTTTTCTGATTAGCAGCAAGTAAATAAAAGTATAAGCTTTTTAAGAATAATTTGTTGCAGGGATATGGAGAAAGTCATGTGAATAGTACACATCAGATTTTTTACTTTCACATTATTACTTTCTTTATACTATGTACATAGTGTATAGAGAATGTGTTGTATTTCACCGGAAATATGTTTTAGGGTCCCCTGCATCCAAAAAAAGTATTTTTAGAAAAAGATCCGTGTGTGTGTCCGTGTGTCAGTGTGTCCGTGTGTCTGTGAACACGATAACTCAAAAACGAAAAGTCGGTAAAATATCAAACTTGGTATTTAAGTTTAGTATCTTCCAGGGATGCGACACGAAGATTTTGAGAAAAATCCCCCCACCCCAAACTACCCTTCACATGGAACTTTTTTCGCAAATTTTGATTTTCTAAAAAATTGTTCTAACGATTTTGATTCAAATATCGTATATTAAAGTTATTTACCTGACAAATAAAATGTATATTTTGAATTTTCTGGGAATAGCGTCTGAAGACTACTTTATTCTGGATGCTTTTTTCATAACTACTAAACCGTAAGAGATGGACAAAAACTTAGCACACAAAAAGTGTAGAGCACGTTAAAACACACAATTTATGTTATATACATTTTTTTCGTGGAGTTGATCGTTTTTGAGATATTCCTTTTTCTTGGTTTCAGCTTTGAAAAACTTATACTTTTCTCATACAGGAATTTGTCAACTCCTGTCTATACAAACAAAGGAACATTCAGTCACATAGCAACCATCTTTTGGCTTTCGCTTTAACCTATGGTACTCCCTTATTTCGCTTCTACTTACAATAAAGCAAGAAATAAGACTATTTCAGCTAATTTTTCTCGGTTAGCATGAAATAAATAAAAGATAAGCTTATTAACAATAATAATTTACTGAGATATAGAGAAAGTCATGTGAATGGAACACATCAGATTTTTTCTTTTTGTTGTTTTGATAGTGTTTTTACTAGTGATTGTATTCTACAAATGACACCGTAGGCATTGACACTGATGATACATTGAATGAAGATGCGATGACTGGGTAAACCGGAGAACCCGGAGGAAACCCGCTCCTGCGCCCGCTTCTCCTCCACAAATTCTACATTAGGTCGTATGGTGAGAGGCAAGTGGTCTAATCACTCGGACATAGCGCGGTCATTACTTTCTCTGTCATGTATTTATAATATACATAGTAGGTAGAGGAAGTGTGCCTATGAATAGTATAAATCAAAAACGAAAAGTGAGTTAAATATCACACTTGATATTCAAGTTTTGCATTTTTCAAGGATGCGACACGAAGATTTTCAAGAAAATTCCCTCACCTCAAACTACCGTTAACATGGAATATTTTTCGAAAATTTTATCAAAAAAGGCTCAACGATGTTGATTAAAATATCACATGTTTAAGGAGTTTTTATCGTAAATTAAATGCACATTTTGAATTAATGGCAATAATCTCTAAATCCCTTTTCATTTTGGAGAATGGTAAACTGTAAAAGAAAAAAAATCTTGCTTCACAAAAAATTAAATCTCGTTAAAAAGCACAATGTATGCCAGATATATCTCCGAGATATTTCTGGTTTCAATTTTAAAATACTTATGCTTAATGTCAATGTTAATTACATAGCGACAGCTTCTGAAAGACTTGAATATCACTTTAGCCAAGTACATTCTGTTATTTCCCTTTTATTTACAAGGAACTTAGTAATAATACCACTATGCTAATTTTAATCTCGATTAGCATGAAGAATAATGTTTTATAAGAATAGTTTGTTAGCAGAACATGCAGAGAAAGTTAAATGGAACACACAAGATTTTTTTATTATATTTGCGTGTTTGTCCTGGTTTTTGAGAAAGTCAAGAGTGGATGTATAGTATATATCTATCGTTTGTACTTGGTACATACTCTCCTAAATTTAGAAAATGTACGTCATTCCGCTTCTTGTTACAGGGTATGAATGCGGAAGTGTGTTTCTTGATATAAGTTGGGATGAGCATTGTGAATAATCCTCATAAATTTGTACGGTTAGGAAAGAATGTCAACGTTTATCAGTTAATTCAAGTGGCGTATCTTTTGAACGTCTTGTAAATTTTGCAGTAGCTCTACCGTTTGATTCGCCTATTGCTTTCAGACTTGTAGATCGCCATTTGCCCTTCTTGGTAATTGGAGTTATATTTACCGTGTAACCTTTTAGTTAAGGTCCAGATTAACCAACAACTTGTTAATTTTGGTAACAAACCCGTTGCGCTGTAGGTTTATTGAATAATGATTTAAGTATAGGAAAACATAATTGTAATGTTTAATTCTCTTTTTGTTTCAGAGCACATCGTGAAGCAGCCGTCCAGTATTTAAATCCCCTATCGCAGGGGTGCCATGTCGTCCTTCGTTAAGTTTCATTTAGCGGGGTATCGAGGATCTAAAAATATGGAAAATTTGTTAAATACCTTTATTATTGTTCCATTCGTTATTCGAAGATATTACTTTAACTATGTTGATAAAAGAAAAATGTAAAGCATTAACGTTTAGATTAAATAACAACTCAATGGTACTAACGTAAGTGCAGAAACCAGTAGGTGCCGCATTCAAACTCAACCAGATAGTGACTGAAATGATTGTTACGTTGGTACTACTGTAGTGACGATGATAACCAAGGTGCCGCGAATGTGATACCGAGGTTAACCGATAAAGTGGTGCTTTTGTGGCAATGTTGTGCTAGACGGTGGATAGACATTACAAAAATGGGGGAGGATCCATCGCAACAGCAATATCGCGGAAGCCCCGCTCGGCGACTGTCCCAACTGTTCGATCCTCTTTCGCGACTCTCGGACTATACCTGTGCTTCGTCATCCGCTCCAGCCAGCCCGCGACTACTGCCGCGTCGCTCGCGCCTCCACAGTGCTTCGCCACCCCCGCCTCCACCGCGTCCTCATGCGTCTGCAGCTGCATCCTCCGTGGCTGTGGGCCCTTCACCGTCGTCTTCGTACCTCCTCGAGCTGATGGACTTGCCACCTCAGTACCAGCAATGGGGCGAAGATCTAGGAGCCATCAACTGGCAGGAACGGTGTCTGGAGCTTCAGCTGGAGTTGCATCGCTTCCGTCATCAGGCTGCACGTATCAGGGACATGCTTCGTGACAAGGTAGGCACCATTCTTTGTAACTTGTTGGCTAATAAATAAAGAGAAGAGACAGGGTATCGTTTGAGGGATTCCAAGTCAGATAAGGTGCGAGGTCGGTGCACTCACTGTCCAGTTTTGAGCTACTGAAGGCTACTTAACGTAAAAGAACCTCAAGCCTGATAGAGAGGACTCTGAGCAAAATTAAGCGGTGTTTCACGCCCAGCATAGAATGGGACGCTGAGAACAACAGCAGTTAAAGAGCGTGCATAAAAAAAAACAATAAAAAAAACGCAACTCTACCTGTTTTTGCTTTCTTTTTAAGTGTATGCCAAATTACTGGTAAGAGTTTTTCTTTCGAAAGCATCATAGGTACGGCATTTGCAACTGACATAATTTGTATAAAATTTTGAATCGAAGCTCTTATTGTGATGTGGACAGAACTTTGTTGTAAAGAATTATTATAATTCTTATTAAATAATAATATAATTGTTGAAAAATTACTGTGGGTGTTTTGATAAGTTCTTTTCAAATGAAATATTTTTCTATTCCAATAAAATGTTATTAACCATAATTTCTTTTCCAATTATCATATGACAATATATACTTCCATTCTGGAAAATTTTAGTTGACACGCGTGGAATATTTTGAACGTGTGAAAATATAGTTTGAGAAGAAATCGTTTAATGAAATAGTATGCGAGGAAACATATGCGTTGTTTGAACTTTAGATGACTTTAGAGCCGGAAGCATGGGGGAAGAGACATATATATATATATTGTGCGATTGTAATACAAGTTGAACTGTCGGAGTCCCTTAAAAATATCGTAGGAACTTCATCTTAAAATCTCTCTGTGACCATGATGAAAGAGATTAAGGTATTGCAACAGTATTATATTTACAAATCACAAGTTTGAGTACAAATATTATAAATATGCATGTACATCACAATATACGTTACATTGTGCTGTTATAATACCATAGGTTATACGATATGAATGATAAATAATAAATAGCATTTTAATATTGTATAAAGGCAATTGTGAAATATTTCATTCTTCAAAGACTGTATTGGTACCGCTTGCCTTTATTTTGTCTTCCTATTCAAAACCGAACTGTAGAGCACGTGCTGCTTGCGTATGCAGGTAAATGCGCAGTGAATATCTTATTATTATTATTTTTTAGCTTAACGTCCTTTAACTTGGTTTGTCATATTGAAGATGAATGAAATCGGTGAAATGTTGCTCAAATGATCTGGAACATAAGTTTACTCGACTTTCGTCTTCTCAGGATAATGACCCTCACACAAGGGTGGTGGATAAAATATTTTAAATCCAAAAAAGATAGATGCGATTTTATTCCATTTCCATGATCCTGACTCATCTAAAGCATGTTGTGCAATGATGGCGAACACATCATCTACATATCTAAACCGAATTTTAAATATTTCAGGATGGTCATTGGTATCTTAAGATTCCTAAAAGACTCATACATTTCTGCGAAGAAAGGAGGTAATGGGTTCCTCAAGTGCCACTGTGTTAAAACTTTTGTATGTTTTTACCAACATTTTTCTTTAATACAGAGGGTTTTGTATTCGTTGAATACATGTTTATATACAGCGGTGAAATTTCTAAAAAGTCACTAGTGAAGTATTCTTCAGAACACTGAAGAGGGCTGTGAACCAGACCAGCGTACTATAAGTAATAAAAACATGGAACTGAAATTAAACAAAATATTTAAATACTCTAAAATTTAGGAATAATAGTGCAAGAAATATTAAAATACTTGCATCATACTTTTGAAATTCAGAGGTCCACTCTAAGTATTTTCTGCGACACCTGTTCTACTCTCAAAGACACTAAAAGTACGGCTGGAAAAATGGCTATCGTAACACGGGGTCTTTTCGCTGACTCCGCCTGTCTTTCACGTGTTTACTATGCTCTTAAAAGTGTATTGGACAGGCCATGTTACCGAAGGGAAGGGTTTGGACATGAAACGAGCTTGCACCAAATGAAGCTCTTAGTTGCGAACTGGTGGTCCCTTAACTCTCTGGTTGGACAATAATCCATCACAGAATTGGGTTAATCTTTCATCTGTGCTTCATACTGAAGTTCTAATGCTAAGATCATTCGCGCATGTGGTCGACTAAATTAATACACTGCTTACACAAGGAAACCTGTTCTGTTGGAGCGTAGAGCCGAGTTGAGGGATGAAGCGATGGATTGTCTAATAGGTTTTGCCGTTTGTTATTCGTGTGGTATGTGGCATCAATGAAAATCGTGCTGAGACCCTAGTCCCCGTCAAACGTTCACATTTTCAGCAACATCAAAGCGCTAGGCATATTTTATTGTCTTTGAGTGTACCATAGCATTCTCCTTAGCTTTGCTCGTCCTTGGTTCGGAAGTGATTTATTGCGATTCTAGCTATAGCTCCTCTGCAACCTTTTCGTCACTCTCATCCTCCGCATTATCTGAATATTTAGATACTCCACTTCTTCTAGAACATTGAAAGCTCTTATCAGTTTCATCATCGAATGATGTAAAAATTGTTGTTATTATTATTATATGATCTTCAGATAAATCTTTTTACTAACTTATTTTAATTTCCTAAAATAACCTTAGGATAACTGTTAAAATATTCAGAGTAGAAGTCACCATGGGTAAATAACCTCACATGTAGCCAGGTATGGACAGGAGGAAGTGGATGATATGAAATGTAAGTGAAATTGAGGATTGGAAGGGTGAAGATGCAGCAATCGGTGGAATGAGTGGTGGGTGAAACCGGAGGACCCGGAGAAACCCCATGCAAATGCTGCTTCGTCCACTACGAAACCCTCATGCGGGCGCTTGGGATCGAATCCGGGCCACCTATAAGGGAAGCGAGCGGTCCACGGCGCCGACAGAGTTTAATACCTCTTTTAATTCATAAATCTTAAAATATTAATTTAGTTGCATTCGATCGAATGATTTGATTAAATCCACGAAGCAGGTAAACGCTATTAATTTGTGAGCATATTTCTTTCCCTACCATATTACATAAGAACCACACACTTTACCGGTAAATTGACCAACAATTTTGGATTATGAGCTTTCTGTTCCGTCTTAATTCCTTCTATTATTCAAATAGATAATGGTTAAATTTAAGGCGGTTTGGCAGCATTAGGACAAAACAGTTGCACTTAAGTAATACTGAAAACGACAAAATTCGTAAGATAGGTCACATTTCAGATTTAAAGTAGTTCTCTCTCAGATTTGTCTCTTTAAAAACGAATGAAATAGTTTCGCAAACAAACGAGGTACGTTTCAATACTTTATGTAGAGCAAGACACGACGTAATTATGGATCTTCTTGAACTGGGCTATCAGTTCCAAAGAACATTTTTTCCTTTAGTCGTGTATCTGACTTTTGCAAAGATCAAAGGCTGGCTATAATAAGACAGCTGATTCCTTTGTGTAATTAAGGTTCTAACATGGAGACTAATTTCTACTTTCTTAAATGGAGACCAGTGTTTCGCTTTTGAGGTCAACTTTCATTACCTTTTGTCGAGCTTTAATTTCATAAAGAACAAAAAGAGTATAATTGTTACTTCTTTATTCTCAGGTTTTCTCTGAAAGTAGGACTAAAACAAGGTAAAAAGAAGTGAGTACGCTTTCAAAAAATCTGATGTGTTTCATTAACTTGAGTTTGTCTATCTTCTATCGTTTATTAGTGGCTAAATAGCTATACTCTCTGGTATAGATATAAAGGAAATGCATTAGTCAACATTTAAAAAACTGGACACTATATGTTAGCCTTAATGAACCATTTTGTCTCTGTAATAACGAGAAACAACTGAATATTGAAAGGACTTTAAAAGAAAGATCTAATATTAGTCCATTCGTACCTCAGGAAATGTCTTATGCCTCAAATACAGCAGAAGTTTATTTATTAACTCAGTTTAGTAAAGCTGAAAGCTGTTTCTAATTGGTTACTACATTTTTATTGGTGCTTTTGTTTTAACAATGTTTATTCGCTTTAGTGTAGTGTGTTTTCATCTTAGTGTAGAGCTGATGTTGAAAAAGAGGACTTCGCAAGCTATTCCCAATAATTTCAAGGTATACATTTTGTCATATAATACCTTTAATGCATGTATATGTATATATATATATGGTATTTTAATAAAAAGAGCTACATGTTTGAGAAAATAAAAAACTCGAAAATGTTCCATGTAAAGCGTTGTTGGGGGTGTTGATTTGATTGAAAATATTCTGTGTCGCATCTTTGTAAGATACTGAACTAAATACGCAGTTTCTACATTTTGTTTATGAGTTGTGTTTAATGTTTACTGACACACACACACACACACACACACACATACACACACGAACGTTGGTCTAATTTTTTAAAAACGTTTTCTAGCACGTACATATGTACAACGTGCATAATTTATGGAGAAGCTATTTTCTTGCACCCAAAATTCAATAACGAGATTTCACCGAAAATATATGTTTTGAGACCCCCTGAATAAAACAGAGAAAGAGGTGTGTGTGTGTGTGTGTGTGTAAAGTATACATAGCTCAAAAACGAAATGACTGTTAAATACAAACTTGCTATGTTATTTTATAATCTTCCAAATGAGATACCAAATGAGTTTTGTATAACTAGTAAACCGTAAGACACAGACAAAAACTCACCAAAAAATGTAGTTTACGTTGAAACACAACATGCATGTTATACACATTTGTTTGTTAGCTAACCATTTTTAGATATATCTTATTATTGCTTTCAATTTATATATACTTATGACTTTTCGTTTGAAAAAAGTTTCTTTCGTTTCGCCTCTCTCTTGTTTTACTTTGACCATGCAAAGAGTTAACAAACCTCAATTGTTCACATTACAGCCAGCTGTTAATCAGTTTCACTATTGCTTTAGCTTTTGTATTCCTTTATTTCCATTCAATTTAGAAGGAAGCAATTAATAAGACAATTTCTGATAATGTTTTTCTCTAATAGCATGATGTAGATAAATGAATCTTCTGCAAGGATAGTTTGCAGAACAGTAGAGAAAATCACGTGAATGGCACATATCAGATTTTTATCGAGGCCTCAAAACATATACTTCTGTTGACATATTGACGGAATGTTTAATGAAATGCAGTATACGTGTACTAAAGGGGGGGGGGAAAGCGCAGTGGGTAGAGAATGCAACAATGGCAGATTCAGCATATCAATAATAACGTTCAGATTACTGAAAGGTGCTATCGCTCCCAAAATAGATACACAGATTAGAAAAATGTATTCACTCCCTGGTTGGTTCAATTAAACCTTTACCGATAACCCGAAATACACGTTCCAACCTCGTTCACGAAATTCATTTTGTAATTGGTGGCACATGCAGCGGATATAGACGAGAATTGGATTGGAGAGAGAGCAAATTGTTAATTTTGATAACATGCCGTTAAAATATCGTATCTGTGCCGTTGCTCGATGTGGAAGGAGTAACTCCAGCCTCATCAGATAATCATTCGCTGGACGCCCCCGGGCTGGTTGTCCCGATAGATAAACAAGCAGCCAATTTCCAATTACAGTCATGTCACCATATTGCCAGGGTGGCCTGTTGATGAAGGACTCAGGAAATTGCTATTTCTTCCTGTTAACTACAAAGGGTAACGTAATCCTTGGATAAGCCCTGCAAGGATGATGCTCAGCTTCTTGCAGCGCTTGAATAAAACATGTGAAGATAGAAAGTGTGTACCTTGGATTTGGGAAATATCATAAGCTGCAAATGCGCATTAAACTCGAGATATGCCTTTCTTTCTTCTCTTTGGCCTTTTTTTTTTTTTTTTTTGTATATTCGTTATGTTTTTCTTTCTCGGTTCTTCACACCTCCCCTCATCGGTCTTAATGCATACCTTCTTTTCCATGCTTTATTTTATACTTTGCGCTTGCAAGTCTGGATATACTTTAGCTTCTCTCTTCCTTGGTCACTGGCGTATACATTTCTGTTTCATCTTGTCTTTTTTGCTTATTGTGTACTTCTATCCTATTGTGTCTGTTGATTCTTTTATGCCATTCTTTACCTGTTCCATTGAGCTTTATGACGCTCTTTTTCTACGTTTTCCTTTTATATCCTTTCTCTCCTGTTTCGTCATTGTTTCCTTTCTACATGATAGGCAACGAATGTGCTACTAAATATTTTGCTTAAAAGCTAATTGAAGTTAATGCTTCGTCTGCGTTAAAGGGACAAAATGGCTGTCAGTTCGTCATTTTTGTTCAAAAAGTAACTTTTGTACAATGTACATAGTAGGTAGAGAAGGTACTCAAAAATTCGAGACTGAGATTTTCCGTAATACATGCTTTGGAGACATCTGAATAAAAAAAAAAATAGAAAAGGGTTCATGTTTGTGTGTGTGTCTGTTGGTGTGGACAACATAACTCAAAAACGAAAAGACGTTAAATACCAAACTTGGTGTTTACGTTTAGTATCTTTCAAGGGTGCGATAGGAAGGTTTTCAGGAAAATCACCCACCCAAAACTAACCTCCACATGGAACATTTCTAGCAATTTTCGATATTCTATAATATGACTAACGATTTTGATTAAAATTCCGTATATTGAAGATATTTATATAGCAAATACTTAGCATATCCCGAATTTCTTGAGAATATCCTTCATTCCGAATGACTTTTGCATAACTGGTAAACTAAGATATTGACAGTTACTACATAAGAAAATGATTATACACAATTTATGTCTATATAGTTTTATTGGAACTAAGCATTTCCGAGTCAGTAACAGTCGCATAGTGACAGCTTTTAAAATATTTGACTATCGCTTCAGCCTAGTTAATTCCCTTATTTCCTTTTTATTATCTGTAAGGAACTAAGTAATAAGACCTTTCCTGGTAATGTTTACCTTGATTAGCATTCTATCTATGTAAAAAAATAGTCTTTCATAAACATTGTTTTTAGCAGAATAGAAACAGAAGGTCATGTAAATGAAACACATCGGATATATTTTTTAAATCAATTCTATCAACCATTTGAAGTATTTATGAAGTTTCGTGGTCCTAGGACGTTTGCAAGTTTAATAAACTGCGCCATTTTTAAAAGTCTTCACCCTTTAAACTACCTCCGCATGTAAAACTTTAACCTGGAAGACTCTTACCTTGAGTTTGCCAATTAACAACAGTTCATTTTCATTTTGTTGCCCTCCGTGGTTTAGTGGTTACCATGTTAAGCTGTAAAACCTAAGATTGCAGGTTCAAATTTGACAGATGCAAAAAATCCTCAGCCTAGTTTCCTGCGGAAGTAAAGTAAAGCCGGCAGTCCCGTGTAATATTTATTTTTACGTAAAAGAATTCCATACCTTGAAAGAAGAAGGTTCCTGGACAGAATTCCGCTATTTCGTGAAATCGTCCTCCAGTGTCATCTGTGGGCGAAGAGCTGATCCCTCGTTACCGTGGCGCATAGCGCCGAACTCTCAAACTAGAAATTCAAATCCTGTCACAGAAACATTGTAATGATATCCTATGCTCCACTAGGGAGTTATAGGAAATATTTAACTTATTTTTATTTTCGTTGCAATGCAACTCACTGAAGCAAAGTTTTGTTTACTAATGTAACCCTTATTAACTTTGTAACTTCTTGAATGAACACTGCTTATGTACATTATATTCCTCCCTGAACCCGGAAATTTCTTAATAGGGCATAGAAGTGCTTTTTTAGCGATTACGGTGTGAAAACGTCGAGAGATTTTACCGGAAATATGTTTTGAGATGCACCGGTATAAAAAGGCATTTTTAGAAAAAGGTCAGTGTGTAACTCCAAAAGAAAAACAGTTTTAGATAAAGGTCAATATGGTTGTGTGTGTGTGTGAGTGTATGACTGAACAGTGTAACTCAAAATCGAAGATTCTGTTAAATATCAACCTTGGTATTTAAGTTTAGTATCTCCAAAGCATGTGACACAAAGCTTTTCAAGAAAATACCCCTACCCGTAATTACCTGTGATTTTCTCAAAAATGGTTAGTGATTTTTATTAAAATACGGCATATTATAGATATTTACAGGCCAATATATATATATATATATATATATATATATATATATATATATATATTGAATTTCCTTGGAATGGCCCCTAAGTTCCTCTTCATTCTGAATGACTTTTGTATAACTGGCAAATCGTAAGGAATAGACAAAAACTTACTACACAGAAATATAGATCTCGTTAAAGCACACGGTATATGTCTTTTTCATTTTTGTTTTAGAGCGAAGGTGTTTGAGATATTCCTTATTTTCTTCAATTTTAAAATACTTATACTTTTCTCAAACTGAAAGTCGTAGGTGTTTTTTTTGTTTTACTCCCGGTCGTACAAAGAAGCGAATTTCAATGACAATCGCATAGCGACAGCTCTTACATTTGACTGTCGGTTTGTAAGGTGTAGTCCCTTAATTCTCTCCTACTTATAAGGAATTAAGTAATCAGAGCATTCTGCTAATGCTTATCTCTATTAGCATGGAATACAAAAACCATTATCTTTTGTGATAACTTTGTTTGTAGAGTAGGTAGAGTAATCCATGTGAATGGAGCACATCAGTTTTTTGTATTGTAATGAGCACAGTAGAAAATTTGTGAGTTTCCAAACTTCATGGGATAACACTGGGGACAAGTGAGCGAGAGGTGGGGATTGGGGGAAGGAATGGAAATATTCAGGGAGAGAAACAGGTTAATAATGACGAATATGGAAGGAAAGAATGATATAGAAGTGGAATGGGGTGAAAGAAACAGAAGAAATTGGCTGTTTGCGCAACTTGTCATGGGTTCTGTTGGTTAATATGTGTAATAAACCTGTGAACTAATACTGTATCAAAGGCATAATGAAATTGAATTGAGATGAAATGTGACGCATCGCTTGTGGGGGTAAGGGCGCCCTTGGCCCCATCATAATCATGGATAGCAGAGCTTCAGTTCCATCAGATCTTGCTTGTGGTACTAATCACTACGGTTCACTTATGGACAGCCGCCGTCTTCAGGCGGCAACTTCTCTGACAGATGTGCGCTGCGGGCTAGTCTATGATGGACGGCGTTCTCAAGGCGAAGCAATCGATATTAACCCTTTGAGTCCTGATGGCAACTAAGCGCATACACTAGAAGGTATGTTTATATCTACTCGTCCATGATCTGAACACCTATAGAAGCTCTAATTTGGACTAGAAGAAACTACCTTGAATTTGAATAAAATGTGACAAGTGCTTTTTGGATAAGCGTGTGCTGCATATGAAAGACCGAAACATAGTAATTTCGTGTATGCAGATGTTCGATGTACAGTGACATGGGTTTTTTTTTCTGATATTTGTCTCTTTTATAGCAGTTTTACAATACATCCTCTTATTTTATCCGCACTTTCTGTTAGTCACAGAAATTGTTACAGTCAGCTTTATGTAGCAAGACGAATATACAAATCAATAAAGCAATCAATTACACAATTACAAACAATCAGTTATAATCAATTATACAATAAAATCAATTATACAATAGCATTTTTACTTTCTCTACACTACTTGTGCTTAGAGAAGCTATTGTATTCCACCAAAAAATTCGAAACCGAAATTTCACCGGAAATACATGTTTTGGAGCTCAGTGAGTCCAAAAAAATGTTTAGGTTAAGGTCTGCGTATGTGTGTGTCTGTGGACAGCATAGTCAAAAACTTAAAAGATCTTTAAATTTCAAATTTGATATTTAAATTAAATATATTCCAAGGATGCGACACGAAGATTTGCAAAAAAATTCTCCTACCCAAACTATCATTTAGGTACATGAAAAGGTTTTGAAAAGTTTGTATTTCCCAAAACTGGCTGTAACCATTATGATTAAAATACCGAAGATTAAAGATATTTACATTAGTAATAAAACATATACCTTGACTATTTTGGAAATAGCTTCTGAAGACTTATTCATTCTGTATGAATGTTGACAATTTTTACGTAACTGGTAAACAGTAAGAAATAGACAAGTACTACACAAAAAATGTAGATCTCGTTAAAACACACAATTTGAGCCATCTGCATTTTTGTTGTAGATTTTATTGATTTCGAGATATTCTTTGTTTTTTTATTTCGATTTTAAACTACGTAAACTTTTCTCAAACGGTACCACCTTTCGCTTTTTTTCTCTCTCTTGTTTTTCTGCGTGAAATGCAAAGCGAACCCAACTTCATAAGTTCACTTAGCTACTAGCTTTTAAAATATTTGACTATCACTTTAGTCCAGTGTATTCTCCTATTTTTCTTCTTCTTTCATGGAACTAAGTAAGATAATTTCTGGTAATGTTTATCTGGCTTAGCATGATGCAGATAAAAATATAATATTTTGTAATGGTTTGTAATGGTTTGTTTGAAGAACAGGTAGAGAAAGTCCTGTAAGTGATACACACCAGATGCATTTAAAGTCATTCTATGGATGAAATTGTTCCATAAATGATCTCTGATTCATTTATCAGTTTAAAAATAATAGCATTATATTAATGCTAATTAAGGCAGTACATTATATTACAGGATAATAGTGACAAGTATGTAAACAATGAGAGTCCTTACAACCGTTCAGTAGAGTGCCACGTCTTCCGTCAATCATATTTAATGTTGCAAACTCTCAATTACTCAAGATGGCGTTTTGGAGCAATTATAATTATAACATTATGAAAACTGATACACGTGGTCGATGAAAATGGTTAATAATATAAATGAATTAAGTAGGTAGCAATTATAAATACAGTAGCGACATTAATTCTGGACACTTTTATTATGCCAACTTAACCTTAAATTTCAATATTAAATTCAACTGTCATTCAGAATTATTCTTATCTGAAAGAGTTACAATAATACAGAATTGGACCTTTTACCATAAACTAATTTGGCCCTTAATGCATTACTTTGACCCCACTTTGGAAAATATGTTATTTTATAAATGTACACATATGTGTTTTATATTGTAACTAATGCTAAAAGTGAATTCATTGCTCTTATGTTACACCGAAGAGCTGAATATCTAAGAAATATATTAATTTTGGCATTATGACAATTCAACACCACGAATACCATAATCATAAAAATTCCAGATTTCCAGAATTTTGGGTTCTCTGTTATTTGGGAGTAATCATTTTTTGGATAGAATATAAAATAACAAATATAATTCCAAAATATAGTTTTCATTTTGTTGTGCATCTAGTATCAAGTATAACACATTATTACTCTCTGCGGGCTCAAAGTTGGGGAATTGCGGTTGCTCATAATGTGATCGTGATACTGAAATGTTATTATACAGTTGCTATATTTCAGCTGAATTTGCTATTATAACTGGATTTTGTACATTAATATCCACTATTCACTGGATTATTCTTTAATTCAAATTCACTAAAAGCTAATGTGAGAGCAATGTATTTTCAAATTGAATATAACATAATAATAATAATAATAATAATAATAATAATAAAGAGACGTTTCTAAGTATTTTGCGTAGTCCCTCATTCGAGATAAAAATAAAATAATAATAATAATAATAATAATAATAATAATAATAATATATATCGTATACAGGTTGGCGCAAAAGTCACTGGATACTGTGCAAAGATTGCATGTATATTTCATTAACAATACAAACAATACAATTATTTTTTTATGTTAAAATGTTTCCCGTCTGCATTAATAAATCTTTGACGTGACAAGAACAACTTAACGGATTAAAACTTCCGATTGTATCACGTCTTACTGGTACTTCCGTTTTCTTTTAACTAGCTGTCCAGTGACTTTTGTGCCATCCTGTATATGGAGTGAGTGCATTTATAAAATAATATATTTTCAAATTGCATTTCATCGCTTTACTCGATATACTGATCGACATACTTTCCCATTTCCCTCCTTCATGTTTGTAAATAAAATACTCCAAGGTGTATTTTGTTTACTCTCGTAGTTCTGTTTCTGTACTGTGTTTATTGCGCATCTGCAAATAGGAACACTCATTAAATGAAACTGAAATTAGGGTTTGGTGCGTTTCTGGAGTAATTGTGCATTTATTTACCGGCCCATTTCGTCCGTTCCCGTTTTGGTTCGTGTTCCAGGGCACTTGTGCAGTGATCTTAACCCAAGTAGCTTTTAGAGTAATGTATAGAATATTAAAGCTATAGCACAAAGTGACCCATAATGATTCAGAGTGTATATGATGTTTACTTTCTCTACACGTACTACGTACAGATAGTATAGAGAGGGTATTGTATTCCACCCAGTAATGCGATATCGAGATTTCAACGGAAATATGCGTTTTAGGGTTCCCTGTATCTCCAAAAAATTTTAGAAAAAGGCCCGTGTGTGTCCACAAGTATGCCACGCGAAGATTTTGAAGAAAATCAACCCACCCCAAACTACTCTTTACATGAAAAATGTTCGAAAATTTTGATTTCCACAAAAATGGCTGCAACGATTCTGATTAAAATATCGTATATTAAAGATATTTACATGACAAATATATATATCTTGAATTTTCTGGGAATAGCCTCTGAAGATCTCTTGATTCCATATGCTTTTTATGAAGTTGGTAAACTTAAGAGGTAGTCAAAAAGTTACTCCATAAAAATGTAGATCTCGTCAAAATACACAATTTATGTCCTTTATATGTTTCATGTTGAGCAAATTGTTTAGAAAATATTGCTTGCTATTGGTTTCAATTTTAAAATATACTTTTCTCCAACAGGAGGTTTTTTTTTGTTTTTTTGTTTTTGTTTTAATTTTGCGAAATGTTTATAAGTGATAAACCGTAAAAGCTGGACAAAAACTTACTTAACAGTGTAGAGCTCGTTAAAACACACGATTTGTCACATACATTTTTCCTTGTTATTGGTTTGAGTTTTTAAATACTTAAACTTTTAACATACGGGAATTTGCCAACTCCTGGCAATGCTAAAAAACTGATATTATCCACATGGCAACCAGCTTTTAACAGATTTGACTGTCGTTTTAGCCTAGTGTGTTGTATTATTTCTCTTCTACTTACAAGAAAACATTTCTGCTAATGTGTATCTCAATTAGCATGAAGTAGACAGAAGAATAAGTTTTTTAAAAATAATTTGTTATAGTGACGTATAGAAAGTCATGTGAATGGAACACATCAGATTTTTAGTATGCTTTTTCCAAAATCCTGGTGCATCCCATTCGGTGGATGTGTCCTGTTCTCTCACGATGTAATATTCTGAGTGGCACCTGGCGTCCATCTCTTTGAAAGATAGCCTGCCTACCTTCCCAGGCTTGTTTTGTACAAATACATCGTTATGATTATGGATGAGGCACGGTTTTACAAGTGCCCTCTGGTGACGGCAGCTGCATCATTATAATGAGAACATCAAAGCAAGTTTTAATCTTCACCATTACCGACGACTACCTTTTCACCCTTTGCTACACGTGTTCACACTGAATGCAGTCGTGGTTTGACAGAAGTCACACACGAAACCTTTTTGGGCATTGAAAAAGATTTATAAACGGTACATATATGCAAACAGATGTTGTGTTGCAAATGCAAAATATAATAACGTTCCTAGAAAATTAATTAATCAAGGAAATGCAGTCATATCTGTGAACTTGTAGACAGTAATTACCAGAAGTTGTAATTTTCGTCTTTATTTACTCTACTTCTACTATGTCATTAGTATACAGAGTAGGTGTTGTATTCCAACCAAAAATTCGATACCGAGATTTCACCTAACGTCTCCTGAGGAAAAAAAAAAAAAAAAAAAAAAAAGTCCGCGTGTGCCTGTGGATAGCATAGCTCCAAAACTAAAATACCATTAAATACCAAACTTGGTATTTTAAGTTTAGCATCTTCGAAGGATGCAACACGAAGATTTTCACGAAAATCTCCCCACCCAAAGTATCCATTACATGGATTTTTTTTAAAATTTTGTTTTTCTCAAAACTGACTAGGAATTTTTAAAATACTATATAGTATAACTATTTACATCACAATTAAAATATATATCTTGAACTTTATGTAAATAAATTCTGATGACCTGTTTATTCCGAATACATTTTTCTGAATTTTGCATAAAGCGTTAGAATTAGACAAGAACTGACTACATAAACAATGTAGAGCTCGTTAAAATACACAATTTATGTCATACATTTTTGTTTCAGGTGGCCATTTCCAAGAGATTCCTTGTAATTGGTTACTATTTTAAACTATATAACTTCTGTCAAACGGGGTTACCTTACCTGTCAACTCTCTTTTGTTTACTGCTGGTCTTGCAAAGTGAACCGAACTCAATTGTTCACATAGCGACCAGCTTTTAATAGATTTGGCTGCCGCTTTACCCTTGCATATCCCCACATTTTCTTTCTGCTTACAAGAAAGACTATTTCTGCTGCTGCTTACCTCGATTAACATGATGTAGAGAAAATAATACTGTTTTGTAAGAATAGTTTTTTTTGCAGAAAGTCGTGTGAATGGAACACAAGATTTTTTTGATAAATAATATATGCAAACGTGTATAAATGGGGAATGTGAAACCAGCATAGGTGTCGCTCTTTCACTTGAAAATAGCCTTCTGACTATTACTACATTTGGTAAGTTACCTACTTTAGCGAGAGTAATTGCTTTCCACGCGAGATGAATAGCCAAAAAGTGGAAATATCTCCCTCATGTTTAAATTTTTAAAAAAGGTTGTTTCATAGCCTTTTATGAGGAAAAAATTTCTGTAAAACTTGCAAAAATGTGTTACAATAAATACATAGGAGTGTATATACAATTTTCGTGACTATTCTTTTACTAAAGTTTTTGGTATTCAAGGCAGCGTTTTAGTTTTATTTTGTAACTGCGGGAAACAATATACTTTTAGCATTAAAAGGGCTTGTAAATCGGCCTAAATCTTGCGAAATTATCCTATTTCTGGCACCAGTGCCAGAAAATGAATGACACAATTACCATGGCAACAAGACATCATTGACGTCATCACCGCCATAACATAATTTTTTCCAATGAGCCTGTTGGAAAACCTGAAATCCTCACTCTCGCGTAGATATGTATCATCAAGAGCTTCAACAAAAAATTAATTAATTTTAGATTTGGAGAGCACATTTGATTTTCTTTTTGTTTGCTTTGGCTAATAAGCTACTGAGAACTTGTTCAAGAAATCAAAAGCCTTACCTTCAGTATAAATTTCACCTTTGAATCCAAAAACCAGAGCGCCGAAGGCATACAATATTCTATTAAAACACGAAACAACACTTACAATCTAACTTGAAACTAATTACCATATTCAGAAATAATAAACGTTTGCATAATTACCAGATTTAAAAAGCATGCGAGTAATATCGTTTCATTAGTCAAGCTAATGCATTTTTCGTTTCTCCGTCCACAAAACTTTTCATATTCTTTTTCGTAAATATCTTTTGATGTTTATGTAATTAATAAACTTTAGCACTCTTGGCTTCGTTCAAAATTTCAAGCGGAATACAATCCATAGTTCAATGGTTTTATCATTGCCTTCCATTTTCCATGTAAGTTTTGAAACGAAACAACATTTACTTAGCAGTCATATTACGTTATATATGCGATCTCTGATGCATTATAATTGTTCATTTAATACATTTATTAATTATTTTTACTTGTTTTAATGCTAAAATTCATAGCCCGTTGTATGTAACATGTGTATAATCTCATTGTAACACTCGAAAAATATACACTCATGTCACAATGAATCAGATTATACACTAGTTACTTACACAAGTATTAATCGCATAACAATAACAAGGACGAGACACAAGTATGTGCATTATCCTTGCAAATAGACGTGAGCAATCAAGTTGCCCAGCACAAGGAGTAGGGGAAAGAGGTGGAGACTGGAAGCGATAGCCATGGGTATGCAAATGCATGAAGATATCGGGTGCCGGCCGAATGCAGCAATCAAAGCATGCCATTACAAATCATGTTTACACAACTCTCGTCTAGTTGCACGGATAATAAGGTAATAAACACGTTTTATATGAAACACCGACGTATCGTTAAGAGGGAGTGGAAAATAGGGAGGCGGAAAGATTTAAAGTAGTGGTAGAAGAAGAAAAGTATGATGTATTCCATTCATATGACTTTCCCTAGCTGTTTTGCAAAGACCTTTTTTGGTTCCTACAGAAGATAAGCGTGATTTAGGTAAAAAATGATCAAGATGTACATTACCAGAAATGGTCTTATAACTTAGTTCTTTATAAGAAGTATTACAGCAGGCTAAAACGATATAACATTTTTAAAAAGCTCTCGCTATGCAATTGTCATTTAAACTCAGTTCGTGTTTCACGAGAAGGAGTGAAACAAAAGAGAGATGAAACTAAACAGAGCACTACTTCAAAGTATACTGCTATAGAAAAATAAGTTCAAGTTCTTGAAAAAATCGAGAAGCAAGAAATAAAGCAAAGGCAATTTGATTAAAACAACTGATTCTATTAAGACTGAAAGGCAGCATATTTTCTGCTACACCCGGTATATATAAACTGTTACGCGACTTCTCAGAAAGTAGCATAGCCAACGACAGGATTTATGAACCCTAAGGATGCAGCAACTGGTTTAAATTCAATACCACCAGGGATAAATCCTTGTTTGTATGATTCATATAAGCGAAATGCGAGTTAAGGCTCTTTTGAAGTGCATGATCATTTACCAATTTTTATATTCTTTTCCACTTCAGTGATTGTTTTGCTTTTAGAATTCTGGGCTTTTACCTGGGATGTGCTTTGATCTCCAAAGCTTCATCTCTACGTTTATAGAGAGTCATAAGCAGCTCAGGCAATTTTAAGCATTCAAGCTAGAACGAAAGAAAATAATGTGAATTTCTTTCCCTATTTTATTTGCCCGTCAGTAAATCATGGCCGCTGTGGTTTTCTTTATTTGTGTTGATGATTTGATTGCAGATAAATTGAAGCCATTTGCTTAAGAATCCCTGTTTTGCTCATAAAGTAATTTTGTTTAATACATTTTCATTGCTTTTCTGTGGGAATTGAACCCCGTTTGGGGGTTACAAGACTTCGATGGTCAGGATATGCTCGTAGAAAGATGCAAGGAGAAATGTTTATTACAAAGAAAATGGGAAGGGATATCAGGGAGAAGAAGGTTTGCTAGAAGGTCAAGAAAGAAATACATGGAGAATATAGAGAGGATATGAAAGAGCTGGAAATAAGAGGATGGAGAAGAAAGGTGTATGAAGAGAATAGGCTAGGATAGTAAGGCAGACCCTAGCCTTGAAGAGCTGTAATGCCATGAAAGAGTGAGCAACGGTAACTATCTGTGCATTTTGCGAAGTTAAATGCAATGATTTGCACTAATAAATAAGAACTAAGCTTTTTCGGGTGTGTATTTACTTGAATTTGTTCTCGGGCATCCATCACGACATCCCAACAACATTAATTTCAGCTACAGTACAGATTTATTTTGCTTCCTGAACAATACAATTAAATATTCTTTGGTATATTGAAATGTTCGCATTTACGACACAAAGGAGCTGATAGGAGCTGGTACTAATATCATTTATGTATCCTCTTGTTATCACACGAGAAGTGCACTCAGAACACCTCTCATTATCACAAGCGTACATGGCCATGAATCAGACTCATAAACATTGAACATTATCTAAAACCTTTTAAAAAGCAGCCTATATGTTGATGAATTATATTAGCATCAATTAAAATAGAAAAGAATAGTTAGAAAATCCAGAAAATTCCCTAAAAAGAGAAAGTATACGTATGTTTTAAGACTTTTTTACTTTCTCTACACGTGCTATGCGCATAGCATATAGAGAAGGTATTGTATTCCTCCAAAAATTAGATACCGAGAGAGCACCTGAGTCCAACAATATTTTTAGAAAAAGATCCGTGTGTCTATGGACAGCATAGTTCAAAAACAAAAAGACCGTTAAATATCAAACTTGGTATTTAAGTTTCATATCTTCCAAGGATGCCACACGTAGATTTTACAGAAAATTCCCAACCAAACTACTCTTTTCATGGAAGATTTTACGAATTCGGATTTTGTCAAAAATTGCTCCAGCGATTTTGATTAAAATATTTTAAAACTATTTATTTTTTAAAATATTTTATGACAAACGAAATGTATATCTTGAATTTTCTGGAAATAGCCTCTGAAGACCTCTTCATTCTGGATGACTTTTATATAATTGTCAAACCGTAAGAGATATACAAAAACTTACTAAACAAAACATGTAAATCTCATTAAAACATACTATTTATATCGTATACATTTTTTCTGTAGTTTAAACCGCTTTCGAGATATTCCGGTTTAGTGATTTCAATTTTAAGCCACCTAAGCTTTTCTCAAACGAGAAGAGATCTGTCTTCTCGTTTCTCGTTTGTTTACTCCTGCCTTGACAAGAGTTCGGAATTTCAATTGTCTCACAAAGGGAACGGCTTTTAAAGGACGAGAGTATCGCTTTGTACCGTGTATTTTCTTATTTTCCTTCTATTTATAAGGAAGCTAGTAATAAGTCTAATTTTGCTTATATTTATCTTGATTAGCATGATGTAGATAACAGATCAATTTTTTTGAATAAAAGCTTTGTTTTCCGAACAGCTAAAGGACTTCATGCGAATGGACCACATCAGATTTTTTTCCCTTCTGCTTATAAGGAACCAAGTAATAAGGACAACTTCTGCTAATGTTTATCTCCATTATCACGATGTAAATAAGAGAAAAAGCCTTTTAACAATAATTTGTTACAGAGATGTAGAGAAAGTCATGTGAATAGAACTCATCAGATTTTTAAAATTTATTTTGATTAATGTCTTTTAGCTTTAATGCATTATTACTATATATATGAAGGTAAGTGTATTTTTTACTTCTGGTGTCATACAAACTACCCAAAGTTCACATTTTCCCTCAAATATTTCCTGTATGTATATGAAATCTCAGAACTGAATTTTTGGGTGGATTACATATTGAAAATAAGTAAGTGGCAGTGAAAGTTAAAATTGGAGTGAACGCGACATTTCTCATATCTCAGGTAACGAGCAGGTAAAGCGAAATTCTCGTAACTGTGTACCAGCTGCGATACAATGTAGGCGTTTTCTGTGCTCAAGCGATTCTAAGGAAACCAGTCAAAGATGTACTAGAAAATTATAGATGTGGTGGATGTTGTCAAATTGTGCACGTGGAAGCCATCAAATGGGAGTCTGAAAACCACCTGTGTACTAACTCGGCGGCAAGAAAAGACGTTTACAGGCGGGACGTGACTTGGCAGGCTAGTGTAACTGAAAACAAGGTTTGCCGAGGCTCTGGGGAGAGTACGTCGGCTGCAGTAACAACCAAAATTCGTTTCCTGCGTTTTCAATTTGACACAATCTTGCTAAAGTGTTACTTATGGAAGGATATAAATGACTCCTTCGCTGCACAAAGTAACTGAGTTTTGAGCGGGAGGGCCGCTTTCCCTCTTTAGTGCAGCTTTCACAGATCTTGTTACCTGTCCCTAATTTAGGTAGCCAAGATGACATTTGCCTTCCAGATGTTGCGGTTTACATTTACCTTTCCTGCTTCAAGCGCGTATCCCTTCTTTCTCACGTAACGCGGGCCGAGTGGTTAGACCACTCGCCTCTCACCTAGACACCACGGTTCGATCCCAAGCGACCGCATGCGAGATTTGTGGTGGACAAACCGGCTTAGGGGCGGTTTTCTCAGGTTTCCCTCGCCATCACATTCCAGCGGTGCTCCATCTTCATTCCATGTAGCATCAGTGTCATCGCCTGCGGTGCCACAAGTACTAAAAGTGGACGTTAAACTCTATCAAAAAAAAACTGACCTAACGTATACGAAAATCATTTGACATGTTTGCGTCTCAAAGTGTGAAGATTATGGTTCAAAGTCAAGACAGATCGAATTTAATTCGACATTTCTCAAGATAATAAGTTTACTCAAAGCTTTATTTTCGAATAACCAGCGAGGTGGCACGTGTGTTTTGTATTCAGTAGGTCGTGGGTTCAATTCTCGTGGCCGCCCTTGCCATAGGTTTTCTCCGGATCGCCAAGCGAATGCTGAGAAGCTTCATATTCTTTGTACTAGCTAGACAGTTGCGAAATCCAGTAAATTTGCGAAAAAAGAATTTATATTACATTTCTAGAAAAAAAAAAAAGGCGTTCCGTGGCAGAGTGGTTACACCACTCGCCGCTCACCTAGACGACTCGGGATCGATCCCAAGGGACCGCATGAGATTTGTGGTGGACAAAGCGTTGCAGAGGCGAGTTTTCTCCGGGTTCTCCGGTTTCCCTTGTCATCGCATACAACCGGTGCCCCATCTTCATTCACGTATCATTAGTGTCATCGCCTGCGGTGCCACAAATAATAAAACCGGGCGTTAAACCTACAAAATAAATAAATAAAGACAAAAAATGTATTCCTAATCAGTTGGCTGTGCGGCAAAAACTCGATTCTGTTCGCAATGTATTGTAGCTTGTCTTCTGAGACAGAAGTAACACGACTGACCGACGTGGTATAAAAGGTATGTTGCCGGGACGAGACGTGAAGGACCAAATCCCTCGAGTCTTGTTTCTTGCCATGCGAAGCATAGCCGAGTCTCGAAGACAACCAAAACAGCTCCTGACAGGTGTTCAGTATAGCCAATATAATTATTGTTATTTCTGAAGATAGAGAGTCTTAATTTGCCAAATATCACAAAAATCGTAAGTTATACATTTCAAAAATAGATGGAGGTAGCTTTTTTATTGTTTTTTTTTTTAAATTCAAGGGTCTATTTAACGAGTAATTATAATTGGTGTATTATTATTATTATTATTATTATTAAATTTGATATCATATATTTACTTTTTATAGATAGTTTTCATTAAACTCATAACACACATGTACAATAATATGCAAAGTAACAACAAAGCTAATTCTGACTAGGAACTAGGTAGCACCATGCGCCTCTTCTCATTTCATCCACCGAATTTCCTATCTCTCCATTTCATTAGACCTCTCCTATTAACTTCTTCATCCTTCATTTGGTTGGTCTATTTCGGGATTATATGTATTGGCGTTGCACGGCAGAGATAAACGATGCCCTCTGGTTATCTTCGTTCTCCGGCGATGGGATCTACGGGCCTCCACGGTAGGATGTCTAAGCTCGCAGGTGGAAGCCCTTTGTACGGACCGCTTCCGGAGAGTTTAAACCTTGAAATGGTGGGGACACCACATTTTAAATTAAAAAAAACAAAACATAATAACCAACGGTCCTGAATCGGTTAAAATTGATTATACCACAAACAATAAGTGGCTTAGAATGCTTCTGCGGTCGATTGGTCAGCGTTCGACTGCACAACCAGAGGTCCGTACCCCCTCCGAGTCTGGAAGTATGCATTTGAAAGTGAGTGTGTATATATTTAATAATATAATACTGAAAATGTAACGTTAATAAACCCTAACGTTCAACACGAATACACAGGTAGTTGTTTCTAAAGCAAAGCCCCCGATATGGCCATGAAAGCTTTTTTGTAGCTTAACGTCCTTTAACCTGGAAGGTCATATCGGACAATGAATGAAATTGGTGAAATAATGCTCATATGATCTCGGGGTCCATGGTGCTTAAAGGTTACTCGACATTCGTCTTCTCAGGATAAGGGAAAACCCCGAAAAAAGCCTTATCCGGGCAACTCACCCTAAGTGAGATTCGAACTCACGACGTTTTGAATGTGAAGCAGACACGCTACCACCACACTACTCAGGCGGGCCCATAAAAGCTAAAGGAGCTGTAAAGTGAACCAACAATAAAAATAACTGGCTTAACACGCAAAGAGGACAACAGATAATACGCATTCAATAAAAATGCCTTCTTTCGTATCAGTTGCCTTCTGAAACTCATATTTTCTGCATATGCCATTCTTATTCTTTGACTGAATACGGAATTACTTTTTATTGTGTTAGAGAATTCAACCAACATAATTTCGTGGATTAAAGAGGTATGGTGGAAGAACACCTTGATATTGGGCTCCTATGGTCTGTGGAAACAACTTTTAAAGATACGAGGATTTTTCATTTGGGCATTGTTACTGATAAATGTCAATACAAATTAATGGAGTTCCCTTTAAATTAGTTAATTTCTCTCTTACAAGCGCGGTGATAGCTACTGTTGCAATATTTTCGAAATTATGAGCAGGCATAGGAATTCTTAAGCAGTTAGCTTTTATCAACACTCGCAAGGCATCGTTGACACATTGAGCTGCAAGTTTTACTTTCTCTGCACGTACTATGTATACAATGTATAGAGAAGGTATTGTAATGCATTTTAAAAAAAAGGTCCGTGTGTGTCTAAGGACAGCATAGCTCAAAAACTAAAAGACCGATAAATACCAAAAGGTATTAAAATTTGATATCTTCCAAGGATGCCATACGAAGATTTTCAAGAAAATCGCCCCACTACAAACTACCATACATGAAACACTTTTCGAGCATTTTAATTTTCGTAAGAAAATTACTATAGTGATTTTGATTAAATTACCATATGTGTAAGATATTTTTATGATAAACGAATGTATATCTTGGATTTTCTGGGAATATCCTCTGAAGACCTCTTCATTCTGGATGATTTGTGTGTAGCTGGCAAACCATAAGAGATATACAAAAAGTAGGCGTTACACCCAAAAATATCATATACATTTTCTATAGAGTCAACCGTTTCGAGGTATTCCGAATTCTTGGTTTCAGTTTTAAGCCACTTAAACTTTTCTCAAACGGGAAGACAACTTTCTTCTCGTTTCTCGATTGTTTACTCCTGGCAAGCCAAGAGAATGCAATTTTAACTGCATAGCGACCGGCTTTTAAAGCACTAAACTATCACTTTAGTCTGTGCATTCCCTTATTTACCTTCTACTTATAAGGAAGCTAGTAATAAGATTAATTCTGCTTATTGTTTATCTTTATTAGCACAATACAAATTAAAGATTAACCATTTGAAAGGATGGTTTGTTTGCCGTTCAACTAGAGAACATCATGTAAATGGAGCAAATTAGTTTTTTTCCCTTCTGCTTACAAGGAAACGAGTAAAAGGACAATTTCTGCTAATGTTTATCTCGATTATCATGAAGTAGAATAGAATAATGAGTCTTTTTAACATTAACTTGTTATAGAGATAGAGAAAGTGATGTGAATGGAACACAGCAGATTCCTATAGTGAAATCACATCGAAAACAAGAGAATCTGCAGGTAAAGTATCGACCTAATGTGACAGTGGCAAAAAGATGCAAAATAAGTAGAGAATTTAAATTATGTATTTACGACAAATTGTCAGTTTCCAGGATCAGGTCAGCGCCACCGTTTTGGCGGAATTTTGTCCTTAAGTATAACTTTTACATGCCAGTTAATCTACTGCATCTCACTTTTAAGCACATTTAAAAACCATCAGTGTGTGCTGGGTTTGAAACCACGAGCGCAACTGAGCTACCCAGACTGACATAATTGGAAGGCGATAAATAAACAGACAGAAAGACAGACATGCTGATAGATAGAGAGAGCTAACCAAGATTGTCTTTGTAATTTTAAAATCTATACGTGATTTTTACGGCAAGCAGGAATCAAGATTAGTCAGACGGAGACGGGCCCCACCCACCGGAGCTTAGCGCCGCATTTCACTATGTCCTATATCTTACGAGATTCCTGGGAGGAAGGGGAGACCGACCATAACCGAACGACGATGTGCTCTTGTAGACGGGGTCAATAAGGATTCCAGAATGACGGCAATCCATGCGCCGGCGTGAGCCTATGATATCGTCAACCCGGTGCCTTTAGGAAAGACACCAACCGTCATCCAAGCGACACCGAGAAATCTTTACATAGTGCAAATTCCGCCGTCCGACAGCAACCTACCTATCGCTGGTGCTACAACTCTAATGCAGATGAAAGCAAATGATGGGCTAGGCAAGTGGACGATAGGAATAGGAGAGGAGCCATCCTAGCATTCGCCTATAGACCTGGGAAATCCAAGATCGAAGTGGCAAATAATAATAATAATAAAAAAAAACTTATATAACGCAAGCTCAAATACGTTTATTCGTTTGATCAGTCTTAATAACTGCACTTGTATTATTGCTATTATTATTATTACTATTATTATCTCTTCCAGTTTTAGCTGAGATATTACTATACTTTTAACAACAGCTCGACGGGAATCGAACAAAAAACCTCTCGAATGCGAGCTTACACATTACCGCAGACACTTTGTTCGATTTCGACTAACAAGAAAATAAAATTTACTCTAATTTTGAAACACGTTGTAAACTTACAAGGCTATAATTACATAAAAGTATGCAAGTGATGAGTTTCGGCGAATATTCTGCGCTAAATAATCGCTCGTAACACAATCACGAGCATACCTAGTATGGTTATCGTATGCCGCATCGGCTCTAAGAGGACTAAGGCTATTACACGCCGAACTTAGGATGTTTTAATTCCCTGTATTACGCCGTTCGTTTGTCAGAAGAAGCTCGTTACGTCTCAAGCTAGTATGATGGTTTGCTGCTGTTTCTTTGGAGTGTTGAAGCGTATTAAGGGCGCCTCATTATTGCACGTCTACTCCTCAAGTGTAGGAGTTGAAGTATTGGTCTGTCTTCATCTCAACACGGCAAGTCACTGTTCTCACCTGTATAGTATCCAACAAGCCGGGTCTGTAGAGAGAAAACATTCCTTTCTTCCAAAGATTTCTCGATTCACAGTTCTCATAATTGTGAAATGTACTTTTTTCGATAATAATATTTTGATCCTCTTTCCGTTCATTTTGCCATAGTAGAAAGTTGAATTTCCGGCATTCAGTGTTAATAATCATACATATGCAGGGGCAACAAAAGTTTGTTAGGCTGAAAATGTTTGTTTTTTACAATAATTGATGATAAATATCACAACATAACGCCACTTTGTATTAATGTTAATGTTATTCAATAGTTTGTGTTATAGCTTTTATCTCAAGACATTGCAGCACACGCATACCAAAACTATCCGTGAGTCTGAAAATATTTTCTTGAGTAATAAACTCACTATCAAATAAGGAATATCCTTAATCAAGAACCAGTAAAAAGCATGTTTTAAGATGGGTTGGACACATAAATAGGATGGATGAGAGCAGAAAACTGAAACAGGTATGGGAAGCCAGAGAGGAAGGAAGAAGAGGGAGAAGGCGACCACGAATAAAATGGAGCGATTATGTAGAGAAAATAGTGAATAAGAAAGGAAAGACATTGAGGGATAGGACAAAATATAGGAAATGCATCGTTACCGGCTGAGGAGGTCCCACGCTCGAGAGGGCATAAGAGAGAGGAAAAGAATACTCTTCCAACACTCTGACAATCAGTTCATTGCGATTTCTGGGTCTGGGTGTCACTGTCTTGTGGTCTGTTCCATAGGTGTTCTAAGGGGTGTAAATCGGGAGAATTTCCAGTCTGCCCAGACTCGGACGCCAGAATTCTTTATTGTATCCAGTGTATGCTTAGCTGTGTGAACCCTGGCTCCATCTTGCATGAGGAACGAGATATGTGTCTTTGAAAATGTTATTAGTTACATTTACAACAACTTGGCAATCTCACACACTGATTTTCCAGTCCTGACCAAGACTTGAACCTGAGTCCGAGCATGCTCGCGTTTTGTTGGTGCCATGTGATCTGAATTATTAATAATTAGTAAGTGTGTGTATCATGTACACTCATTAAAACATTGCATTTAATTTTCCTACTATCCGTGAGGTAAGAAAATATTGATTTTTCGTAAAGTTTAACAAAACGTGTCAAACATTTTTGTTAAGTTTTTTAAAGTGAATTAGTTACATTGAAAGAAGATGACAATTCTACACGAAAATGTGTTAATTAAAGAATAAAAACTGTGCTCACCAAAATCAAACAAGTGCACAATTAACTCATGACCTCGTAATTTACACTAACTAATTTACTTACAAATAACTCACACCGTTAAGATATTGAACAGCTGTCTTCAACAATGTGACATTTACCATCAAATGTAAGTCTTGAACTAGTGTGAAATTTGATGTCGCAGCTCCGAAACTGTTTTAGATATGGCCTTAACTACGAGTATCTTGCACTTAGTGTCCTAATTATTTTGTAACTATCCTAATGGTAAACTTTCGAACAAAAACTGATGTTAAATGTGTAAATGTCTCTATTTAAAGATAGTGAAATAAACCTTCTGTCCCTCCGGAAAAGGATATAGACTTAACTGTATCTAAAATCATATGGCATTATTCTGATAGTATTTTAACCTATGTTGACTTTATAAATGTCTTGCCTCCATCCGAAAGATCATTTAATATTGAAACTGGAATTCAAATTTATTTATGGACGCTCTGTAACTGCTGTGTTCCTCGAATGGTTATTTTAAATTGGGATGAAAGCCACTCAATTTTGCTCTCTATCAGGTTGAATTTCTTTTACGCGCCGTAAATAGTCCTTTAAAGGGTTTTTACACCCGAAAATATCAATCGTTCTCCACCGGATTTGAACACGCGACCTTAAGAATCACCCTTTTTGTTACATAACTATTGTGCAGCATGTCGGTATGTTTAGGAAAACACTGACAAAGCTCACGACTTGGAACTTACCAAGCTACCTGTGTTATTTCCGAAAGCGCGGGCCAGACACGTGGATTTGTTTCTGCTTTAGTTCCTATTCAGAAGTGTTTTGTTGTATCTTTATTAGCATTGAAAACTGTTTTCGTCAACATCTTGTTTCGGTGTCGTTTTGAATTGCGCTGTATATATGTTGTTATTGTATAGATAATAATGGATACAATGATAAAATATTATATTATTATTTTCTGCATGGTTAGACCCCCAGGACCTCTTCCTACTCGGATACTATTCATCCATCTAGTCCTAAGACGGTCAAGATCTCTAGCGCCTTCTAGTGTGTAATTTATGATCTGTTTCTTATTCTATTATCGTCCATTTGGAATTTGTGATAATGCTACATTGTTTTATTTGAACTAGTTTTCTCGTTCAAGTTAAATAGGTATCGTAGTTAATTTATTTCTGATCCTGCAGTATAAGGCTCACGCTTAAAAACGTATTTAATATCTATTAACCTGTCATATCTATTTAATACTCAATTTCTAGAACCATATCCGTACAACATACGTACAACCACAACTTTATGGAATTTGAGTTGTATATTTGTATTTTGTTTCTTAAATTTCTGAGTATTTGTCCACATATGTGTTGGTATTATACAATTTATTTGTTAGGTCATTCATCCTATCATATGATACGTCGCACTCAAGATAATTAAAATAAGAGACTTGCTGTGCTGGTTCATTATTTTTTATGTGGCTGGTTAGTTACCTTTAAAGGAAGAATTTAGTCTTCATAATTGATATGGACAAATTATTATAAGTAGTCAAACCCGGTCCTCCAGAGTGGGGCTTGTGCATCGCTCATCTTAACACGTTCACAACCTCTGATAACCTATTATATGCGAAATGACAAACAAAAGCTTAATTGAAAAAGTTTGGCCAATAAAGAAATTACTGTTATATAATATTGAAATATAATCCTGTTTAATACTTGATTTGTATCATTTAAATCTGTTCCGGGTACTCACTTCCAGCTTATTACTTTCTTTACACGTACTATATGCATTCCATCCAAAAATTCGATACGAGATTTCACCGGAAACGCACGTGTATCCAAAAAAAAAAAAAAAGCATTTTTGGAAAGAGGTCCGTGTGTGTATGTGTGTCTGTGAACACGATAACTCAAAATCGAACAGTCTTAAAATACCAAACTTGGTATTTATGTTTATCTTCCAGGAATGGGACACGAAGATTTTGAGAAAAATCTCCCCACCCCAAACAATCCCTTACATGGAAACAATTTCGAACATTTTGTTTTTCTCAAAAATGGCTCTAACGATTTTTATTAAAATACTGTATACTAAAGATATTTGTATCTTGAACTTTCTGGCAATAGTCTCTAAAGAGCTCTTTATTCTGAATGAATTTTGCTGAATGTTGCGTAAATGGTAAACTGTAAGAGATAGAAGCTTACTGCACAAAATATGTAAATCATGTTAAAACACACAATTTATGTCATATGCTTTTTTCTGGTGGAATTGACAATTTCTGAGATATTCCTTGTTATTGTTTTCAGTTTAAAAATACTTAAACTTTTCTAGCACGGAAAGTTGTAAAGTCCTGGCCCTGCATAGAAATAGATTTCAACTACATGGCAACCAGCTTTTAAAAGAGTTGACTATCGTTTTGGCCTGGTGTATTCCTTTATTTTGCTTCTACTTACGAGGAAGATTATCTTGATTATCATAAAGTAGTGAGAAGAATAAGGTTTTTAACAATAATTTGTTACCGGGATGTACAGAAAGTCTTGTGAATGGAACACATAAGATTTTTTTTTAATATTTACATACGATTTAATTCATTCAACAACCAGGCGTAGATAATTATGGATACCAGTTTGCCACCAAAGATACTGTTGATGACCTTGTTAATGGAACCACCATGTTCAACAGCGATTAATAATGAATTTTCTGTTCGCGTAAGTATACTTCTATTGTTAATAAATTATTTCTTCCTCACTATCCGTGTGTAGCTTAGGAATTTGAAAGGTAGAATCTGACTGAAAAATCCATTGTCTGAATTTTTCAGATTTATTCTTCCTTACCAACTCCTACCCTACACACGGCTAGTGAAGAAGAAGTAATTCATTCACAATGATTGACCTAATAGTTGGTTAAACTATGAAGGCCGGGACTTGAAGGTGTTTACGAATTGTATGTCGCCATTGGGACATGACATCTAAAAAGAGCTTCTTGTGGTTTACAAGTGTGGTTAGAGCAAGTGGTTGGAAACCATGAGTTTCGTGATTCAAATCCCAGCTATGGCACTAACTTTTCAGTTTGACTCTACCTTTACTATTATTTCTATTATTCAGTATTGTCGAAAAAATAGTACTGTGTACGCATGCGTTAAATGCATTGGATAATCGGTTTTAGTTCTCCAATTACCACATTTATGTCGTTACTTTGAGTGATCGTGCTTTGTGAACTTGGGTTGCCTGGGAAGTCTTTCCCGCCAACTAACCTATCCGCTTTTTTTGCTGATTTGCAGCCTAAATAATGATAAAACGTGTATTAACTAAATTGCGTATTTCAATAAGATCTATATTTTTACTTTCTCTAGCAAATTGTACACATATTGTCCATAGTAAGGTATTCTATTTCAACCAAAAATTCGATGTCGAGATTTCACCGGAACTGTGTGTTTTGACGTCTCCTAAGTTAAAGAAAAAGCATTTTAAGAAAAAGGTCTGTGTGAGTATCTTCCAAGGATGCGACACAAAGATACTAGAGAAAATTCTTCCGTCCCAAACTATCATTTACATGGAAAAAGTTTTGAAAATTTTGTTCTTCTCAAAAATGTCCCTAAAGATTTTGATTGCAATACTGTATATTAAAGATATTTATATCACAAATAAAATGCATATGTTGAATTTTCTGGGAATAACCTTTGAAGACCTCTTTGTTCTGGATGAATTTTCTGAATTACACATAGCTGTTAAACCGTAAGAGATAGACAAAAACTTATTACACAAAAAATGTAATCTCGTTTAAACACACAGTTTATGCCAATACATTCTCTCTCTCTCTTTTTCTCTTTCTTTCTTTCTTACCAGAGTTGGCCGTTATATTCAGTTTTATTGGTTTTAATTTTAAAGTGCGTAACTTTTCTCAAAGGGGATGTCACCTTTCATTTCTTCTCTCTTGTTTTACTGATGGCAATGAATGCAAACCTAGCCTAGCGTATTCCGTAATTTTTTTTTCTACTTACAAAGCAAATAATAATAACAGTTGTGCTAATGTTTATCTCGATTAGCATGATGTAGATAAAAGAATAATATTTTGTAAGAACCTTCCAAAGATGAGACTTGAGGAATTTCAAGAAAATCTCTACCTCCAACTACTAATGGATAATTGTTCCAAAAATTGATAACGATTTTGTTAAAAACACAATATTTTTACGATATTTACACGACAAGAAAATGCATATCCTGAATTTTTTGAGAATAGCCCCTGCAGAACTCTTCATTCTGGATGACTTGTAACTGGTAAACTGTAAGAGATAGGCAGAAATTGGATATCGATAAAACAAGGATTTATGGCATACTTTTTTTTTTTTTTTTTTTTTTTTTTTTGTAGAGTTAACCATTTCTGAGATATCCATTTGTCCTCAATGTTGTTTTTTTTTAATCCTACTCTTTTTTTACTACTCCCAGGCAAGAGAACCAAATTTTAATTGATTCATATAGCGTGGCTTTTAAAATATTTGACTATCGCTTTAGCCTAGTGTATACCATTATTTCCCTTCTGCTTAGAAGGAAGCAAGTAATATGACAAATTCTGCTAATGTTTATCTCGATTAGCATGACGCAGATGATTGATTAATCTGGAGGAAGTCATGTGAATGGAGCATATCCGATTTTTTCTAAGGGAAGCGGACAGATAATATAATCATTTTATACAATAAACTTGATGAGCGAAAAAACATCAAAATCTATCCTGTCTATAATCTGAGAAACAAGTGAGTTTTGGCTAACTTCGTAGGATATTGACTTAGTCGGAACGGTTTGCTGAGTTAATTCTTAAAGAAATTATGGTGATGAGGTTTAAGATTCTATAATTCTAAATTTCTCAGTAAAACTGAAAGAAGAAACCTTTGTCTTGAATTACAGATACGTTTTATGAAAAGGTAAAGAAGTTGCTCAGCAGAGAAACAGTTTGTGTAGAACCTTCATTTACTTCAGAATATGGGCACTAAGAGTAAACTTTGTAAGCTAGCATCTAACTCCAGCTTTCTTTCGTTTACAACTGCTACCATTATGACAACCAGTCATTAAGGGTAGCTGTGAAAGAGGATAGGACCAACGCGGGCTTTCAGACTCGGCAATGCCATTGCGCTACATGACCTGACGGACATTGCGAATTCTTTTGTTAAGGAAGGGTGAAACAAGAGAGCATCAGTATAATAATACACAGCCCGTGTATAATTAGTAGTGTGACATGCGCAGGAGGGGAGGAACAAATTTCAAAGCGGACCGAGGCGACAGTTACGCTATCAGACGGCCGAGATCTTGTTTAATCAAGAGGGCCGTGGTATCTCAGGGGTGTGGGACGTCATACAAGTAATCAGCAGGGGTGGAGGCACCGTGTGGCCAAGAAAATATGATCCCCTTGCACGGGATTAAAATGATAAACTAGCCTAGAGGTGATTACAGCCCAAGTAAGGGGGAAAAAACTTAATCATCTGGCTTAAGGTTTGCAACAGTTCAAAACTAGCATCCTTAGGTAATAAATATGTTACTCCTGGGCTCAGGGCTACAGGCTACAGATTCATATCAGCTATCTTACAATATATGTTCAGATCTGTTTATTTCGGATATGTTTATTCTACCATTTCCTGTGGAATACCTTCAGTGGGAGTACAAACTTACTGCTATAGTTTCCAAACTCAAAAAGAAAATACTGAGACTAATAAAACAGGCACCAAATAATACTCCAAGTAAATTTTCGAAGAATCTAATGTGTTACCTTGTCATGTAAACATGTTTTAAGTGAAGGATCTGTGGTAGAGTGGTTAGACTGCTCGCCTCCCACCTGGGCGGCCGGATCTATCACAAGCATCCGCATGTGGGATTTGTGTTGGACGAAACGGCGTGTGGGCTGGTTTTTTTCGGCCCCTCTAGTTTCCCCCGCCACTAATTCCACCGATTGCTCCATCATCACCTCTCCTATCCATTTCGCTTTCATTTCATATCATCCACTTCCTGGCTAGGGCCAACTACTCGTTCCAGGTTCTTCATTCTGTGGTTACGTGCTGTTGGCTCTCCGAGTGACAACCTAGGCATCCGCTTGTAAGTCTTACGGTGTGTCATTCCTGAATATAGGGAGGGTAAGCCGACTACGTATTAAGGATATTTCTTGTAAGAATAGTTCATTTTCAGAGCAGATATAGAAAGTTGTGTGAAAATAACACATGACTTTTTTGAAATATTGACTTACTCTTGGTTTCTTTCTCGCAATATAATGCCGAGAGCATGGAATTTAACTCACCGTATAGGTAGCCGTTTTTTTTAAAGATATGATTATTGCTTCAATCTCCTGTAGTTACAACGAAATGTTTAATGACACCATTATTTATGTCTATTGAAAGAATATAAACACAGCTTTTGTAAGAACGCTTTCTAGAAGAGGTATTTAAATTAACCATACTGGATAGAGAACTTCGTAGGACTATAGCACATCAAAACTTAGACAGTTCTTTCGCGCTTTACAAGAACATACTAAATATACAGGCCTAATTATTTAAAATGTCCTTAAATATCACTAGAATCCATGGAGCATTTCAAATTTATTATTTATAAATGGTTAGCTTGCATCTTGTAAAACAAAAGAATGCTGAGAGAATTTACGATACAGGTTAGTCAACTCGGCTGAAATATTTTCTCTTTGGATTCAATTCGGATGCACAAGCAAGTTCAATACTCTTTGGTATGCACTCCACTGGCACAGCTGGTTATGACTGCAACATGACTAGTAACTGACTGGAAACGAGTCTACGAGATTGCCTCCTGCCTGTATCGCATATTGAAATTGTGTCCCTGTGGAGCTCGTGTGAATTGCAGAAACAGAAGGCGTATTGTATATGCTATACAAATTCAAAATGGCGAACACGTGTCTCAGTTACCTACAATTTCTGCATTCCCAATGCTAGGCTACGTAAAAACATTTATGCATTATAAATTTCGTTTTTAATTTCTAGAACTTCATATATTTCAACTTCCTGGCACAAATATATAACAGTATTGATAGTTTTCAGGTATTCTAATTGAGCTTAAAGAAATTTGTTCTTATGAAAATTATATAGAAATTATCACAGCCTCACGTCTCACAGCCAATGTCCGGTCTCATTGATTCCTTGTTCATCAATCAGAATGGAACGTAATTCTTAGTTTCCGAAATTTTTTGCCCCAAAACACCCATATGAATTGTTTTATTCCTATAACCTCTACTTCGATTCGACTAGGAATCTGGGCTGCGTATTCTGCTAAATTTTCCTGTGCACTATTGGAAGTTGGTATAAATTGTAATAATGACAAGATTTTGAGATCTAGTTGTTCAAAATATAAAAGAACAAGAGAAATACAAGCGTTAACGTAACATAAAAACCATGTATGTTGCATTCACATGACCTTCTCTAAATATTCTATAACAAACTACACTTAGAAAATCCTATTCTTCTATCTACTTCATACTGATCAAAATAAAAATTAGCAAACTATTACTGATTATCCTTATAATCAGAATGGAAATAAGGGCAGACACTAGGATATAGCGATAGTTAAATATTCTAAAAGCTATTGCTAGTCCATGAACTTCGGGTCTCTTTGCATGGTCAGGAGTGACAAATTCCCGTATGAGAAAAGTTTAAATATTTGAACATTGAAGCCAATATAAAGGAATATTTTGTAAATGGTTAATTCCACAAAAATGTGTATAATGTAATGTTTTAACGGGATCTACGTTTTTGTGTTGTAAGCTTTTGTCTATCTCTTACGGTTGTCGAGTTATGCAAAAGTCATCCAGAATGAAGAGGTCTTCAAAGGCTATTCCCATAAAATTAAAAATAAGCATACATTTCATTTGTCGTGTAAATATCTTTACTGAGATAATTTAATCAAAATAGTCGAAGTGATTTGTGAGAAAATCAACGTTTTCGAAAACTTATCCATGTAAATGGTAGTTTGAGGTAGAGAAATTTCTTGACAATCTTCCTTGTCACATTCTATTATACTATTAGTTTTATGTTTGGCAGAGACATTGAGATTAAAGTTAAAGCTTCCCAAAGATTTTGGGTAAAATTAGAATTATAGGGGAAATAAACTCAAAAAGAAACACAAAAAAGTTTTACAAGATGATGACTAACCTACTACTTGTGCTGGGCATGGAAGAACCTGTGCAGAAACTTGGAACGTAGAAATGTACCACTAAAACAAGAATTTTGAGAACGGTACAAGGGCTCGTAGAAGTTATTTTTACTGCGCTATATGTGTCAACATTATATTCATCATCTTAGTCGATTCTACAACCTGTAATCAAAACGCACTGGTGTGCAGTACTAGTAATTGTCACCAGGTGCGTTTGATGTTAAATGCCGCATATGTGTTCTGACGCCAACTGGATGCTACGGTAATACCCAACGTTTATCTTCTTCATTCAGTTCAAAGAGTACATAAATTACATGCAAGTAGGTTTAGTTTCTGATTGCGAATCAGAAAAAATATAAAATAAAATATTATTGACATTAAATGTTTTAATAGTTTAAAAATAAAACACACCTTTAAAATATAGGGTTACTACAAAAGAAATAGACAACTTCAACTGCCTGTAAAACAAAAACTATAGAGATAGATGGAGGTATGTTGAGAAACTCTCAAAGTTTTGTTTGTTACTATTGGTAACGCTGTAGTGTTTTGTTTGTTGTTGCAGAAGCTGAAATGGCGGAAAATCCTGTGGAAAAGGCATATTGCGTGTTGGAATTTGCTAGAACACAATCAGCAACTGTTGTCCAATGACATTTTAGAACACGTTACCACAAAACGCCACCGACTAGACAGTCAATCTACGACTGGTATAGAAAATTCGAGACAACGGGATGTTTGTGCAAAGGGAAGAGCTCGGGAAGACCAAGAGTTTCGGAAGAAAACGTTGAACGTGTTCGTTCTGCCTACATAAGAAGCCCACAGAAATCGACATCTAGGGCAAGCATGCAATTACAAATTCCACAGCAAACTGTGTGGAAAATCTTGCGGAAGCGACTGCACATGATGCCTTACAGATTACATATGTTGCAGTTTCTGAGTGAAGAAGATAAGGTCATACGGCGTGACTTTTGCATCGACATGTTGCGACATGATGAAGACGATGCTGGTTTTTGTGAGCGCATCATTTCCTTTTGTGGTAACGTGTTCTAAAATGTCGTTGGACAACAGTTGCTGATTGCGTTCTAGCAAATTCCAACACGCAATATGCCTTTTCCACAGGATTTTCCGCCATTTCAGCTTCTGCAATAACAAACAAAACACTACAGCGTTACCAATAGTAACAGACGAAACTTTGAGAGTTTCTCAACATACCTCCAAAATAATTAGGTTGCTATCTCTAATAGTTTTTGTTTTACAGGCAGTTGAAGTTGTCTATTTCTTTTGTAGTAACCCTGTATTTCTGTAGCTTAACGCCCTTTAACCTGGTTGGTGAAACTCGACGGTGAATGAAATCGGCGAAATGATGCTCAAATGTGCTTAAGGTCCATAGAGCTTAAAGTTACTCGAAATCCTTACAGGATAAAGGAAAACCCCGGAAAAAACCTAATCCGAGTAACTCACCCTAAGCCAGATTCGAACTCGCGACCTGTTGAATTTGAGGCAGCACGCTACTCCCACACTACCTAGCCGGGCTAAGAGTTTAAAGTAAATAAACTAATATCTTTCAAAACTATAAATAAACTAGAAATATTTAGTTTTAACTGTCAATTGAAGGTGGTTCTTAAAGTCAAACACTTAATTCTCGTAATGAATAATCTACGATCCCAAGGTCCTAAAATTCTTAGTTTCGCAATGCCTTTTACTGTGAAAGTGTCTGCAGGCTATTTTTATCGCACCTGTGTAAGAGTCCGATTCATGTATACTCAGTAAGAAAAAAAAAAATTGATGTTCCATTCACATGACTTTCTCTACAGCTCTGCAACAAATTATTGTTAAAAAGCTAATGCTTTCATTTACTTCATGCTAATTGAGAAAAATTAGCAGAAATACTCTTATTGCTTACTTCCTAGTAAGTAGAAGCGAAATAAAGGAGTACCATAGGTTAAAGTGAAGTCAAAAGCTATAAGACTGAAGTTCCTTTGTTTGTATGGACAGGAGTTGACAAATTCCTATATGAGAAACGTATACGTTTTTCAAAGCTGAAACTAATAACAAGGAATATCTCAAAAACGACCAACTTCACGAAAAAGTGTGTATGACATAAATTGTGTGTTTTGTTCTGAACTACATTTTTTGTGTTGTACGTTTTTGTCTATCTCTTACGGTTTACCAGTTCAATAAAAATCAACCAGAATAAAGAGGTTTCTAGAGGCTATTCCCAGAAAATTCAAGATATACATTTCATTTGGCACATAAGTATCGCTAGAGCCATTTTTGAGAAAATCAACATTTTCGAAATTTGTTCCATGTAAAGGATAGTTTGCGGTGAGGGATTTTCCCATTTTCGCATCCTTGGAAGATACTAAACCTAAATACCAAGTTTGGTGTTTAACGGTCTTTTCGCTTTTGAGCTATGCTATCCACAGACACACACACAACACACACATGGACGTTTTTCCAAAAATGCTTTTCTTTTTATTCAGGGGGACCCAAAACATGTATTTACGGCGAAATCTCGTAATCGAATTTTTGGGTGGAATGCAATACCCTCTCTGTATACTATGTATATAGTATACAATGTGTAGAGAAAGTAATAAATAATTCACATTCAGCCTGCGGATAAGATATGCATCAACAAACATATTCTTAAACTTTAAGTATCTATACTCAAACGATTATACCAATGCAAACAGTGTAAACAACAGTGGTCATGAGTCATTGACAGACTTGTAAACACAGTGTGAAGATTGCTGTCTGCAAACATCAGCAAAGCGTACGGGATGACTTTGTAACTCGAGACATCATTGAATAAAGTCCAGTAACAGTTCTACTTGATTTTCTTCTGTCCTAGCTTTGAAGCTCTGAAATTCGTATCCTTGTTTATGAGATGTGCATGAGGATGTACTATAGTTGATAAAATACGAGGTGAAACTAGAGGATAAAATGTTTTCATACACAAACGATATATGATGGTAACATAAAATGATACGAAGGTATTGATAGCATGTCAGATACGATTATAATAGATTACATAGGAAGATAAATGTCAACCAACTGGAAAGAGAGATTTGTTTAGATCACGTAAGAAATGTCTTTTTATTAGAATAGGGAAGTTCGCCTAACCCTTGAACGTAGGAGCATGATGATAGCAACGGCGGCGGCGGTGGTGGTGGTGGTGGTGGTGGTGGCGGCGGCGGCGGCGGCCTGTCTACCGGTCACGTGTGAAGATCGCATTCAGAAGGTCCTGGGGTCGATTCCTGCCCACCACTTCTCTGACCGTAAGAGTTACGTTGGTTTTCCCGGTCATCAAGGCGAATGCCGGGGCGGTATACTCTGCTACGATTCTCCCTATTACTCAGAGTGGTTCAGTTGGTTAAACGCTTGCGTTCTGAGCCCATGTCGCCTGTTCAAACCCGTCCAAACTTAAGGGTTTTAAGAGTGCTTAAAAGGGACAGCTCTATGTCAGTAGATTTACTGACATGAAAAAAAAAAAAAAAAAAAAAAAGCTCCTGCGGGACAAAATTCCGGGTCACTGGCGGCGTGATATGATTCTTGTAATTGACACGTCGATAACAATCAACTAGGAATTAATTGTATTGTTTTCTTTTTTTTTTTTTTCTTTCAAGTCGTGTGTAGGACGATAGTTGGATAAGTAGAGTCAGGCTGAAAAATTCAATGCCATAGCTGGGATTTTAACCACGGATTTCCCGGTCTCGACCCGGTTGCTCTAACCACTGGGCTACATGACAATATGGCAACAAGACATTAAATTCCCCAATTGACTCGCACGTTTCCTGGTAAATACAAGGTGATTTCAAATTATTTTGAGATGCCATTCTCCATCGGCGACTTACAAGGCGATTTAAGTTCCGGGCAGCATAGTTTAACCAACTATTAGGTCAATTAGTATTAATTGTTAATGATCAATTGTTTTTGATTTAATTTATATAGCCTCCTTTAGAAGCAACTGTTGTTTATCTCCTCGCACTGTAGGGTTTCTTAAACATTCTTTTTAATATAATATTATTATGAATCTATTCAAAGAAAACTTTCCGCTCCACCCGGGATTCGAACCCGGAATCTCTGGATGAGAAGCCAGAATGCTGACCACTCGACCATAAAAGCAGTCTTTAAAAGCTTTCACTATTGCCTTTAGCCTAGTGTATTCTCTTATTTCCCTTGTATATCAAAGAAACTAAATAGAAGGAACAATCTGGTAATGTTTATATTGTTTAGCATGATCTAGATAAATGAATAATCTTTTTTGAGAATAGTTTGGTTGCTGAACAAATATAGAAGGTCATGTGAACCAATGAAACTATGTATATGTTTATATCCGAACCCTGAAGGAATTATTTATTCTTTCTTTTCGAGAAGTTGGTCTAGCAGTGTACCGTAGGGGTTTGCAGGAGCAGCGAGCAAATTTGGGCAGCCATTGGTGACCCCTAATGTATCTACCATTAATACAAATTTAGATGCAGTGCGTGGAGTTTGTTCGATAGACCAGCTTTCTCCAAACTCCATTGAAAGAGTACGGAACCATTCACGGTTTGTTCAGTCTCTCACTGCAATACTTCTTTAAGGACTCATTGGGACTGTAGAGAGAAAATAGGCAGAACACCAATAACACGAAACGGAACCGTTACGCAAGATTAAAATTAGAGGACAATTGTTGTAGAAAACAAAGTTCGCTGTAAATGCTTCCCTCGTGCGCTGTGTTGAACACGGTTCAGTGGGTTCTGCTGTCGTCTAGATTCCTGAAGTTATTCCATGTTTACCACGTACGCGTTTCTTGAATGCTGAGACAAAGGCTGGTTTATATGCAGGTCAGGAAGCCGAGTATGATCATCCAGGTGGACTGCAACGAGTGGGAGCTAAGCACGGTCGACAATGGCTCGCACGGGACTCTGCTCCAATTAGCCAGGCTGCAATTAAAAATTTAACCTTGCACCGTGCTGCATTAACTTAGCACCGGCTTCCAAGAAGCTGACGATAGAGCTTGGCTTCCTTACGTCAGCTAATTTCGTATGCCATTTAGAAGCGCAAAAAAAGCGTGCCCGACCTGTGCTTAATATTGTATACAGGAGAGCGGCGTATACTGTTTAACACCATTATTAAACTAAATTATTTGTTGAAACCGGTATAGAATATAATTGTATTTAACTCATTAAAACAAAATACAAGTGATATTTTAGTCTTTTGGATAATATAATCTTATTTTTGGGGATAAAATATTTTCTGATCAATTTTGTTTTATTGAAAATTTTACTTTGGGACCCGAAAAAATAACCCTGTGTAAAACATTTTGTCACGTTGAATTTTCATGCTGTCTTCGAAAAAGAAAACAAATAATCTGATGTGTTCCATTCACATGACTTCCTCTACACCTCTACAACAAATTAGTTTTAAAAAGCTCATACTTCTATTTACTTCATGCTAATCGACAAAAAATTAGCAGAAATAGTCTCATTGCTTGCTTCCTTGTAAGTAGAAGCAAAAACAAGGGAGTACCATATGTTAAAGGGAGTTCCTTTGTTTGTATGGACACGAGTTGAAAAATCCTGTATGAGAAAAGTCAAGTTTTTCGAACCTGAAAACAAAAACAAGGAATATCTAAAAAACGATCAGCTCCACGAAGAAAATGTATACGTAATAAATTGTGTGTTTTAATGTGCTCTACATTTTTTGTGTGGTAAGTTTTTGTCTCTCTTTTACGGTTTAGCACTTATGCAAAATTCCGTAAAATTCACTCAGAATAAAGTAGTCTTCCCAAAAAATTCAAAATATACGTTTTATTTGTCAGGTAACTATCTTTAATATACGATATTTTAATCAAAATCGTTAGAGCCATTTTTTAGAAAATCAAAATTTCCGAAAGAAGTTCCATGTGAAGGGTAGTTTGAGTGGAGGGATTTTTCTCAAAATCTTCGTGTCGCATCCCTGGAAGATACTAAACTTAAATACCAAGTTTGATAGTTTACCGACTTTGCGTTTTTGAGTTATCGTGTTCATGGTCACGCGGACACACACGGACCTTTTTCTGAAAATACTTTTTTTGGATACAGGGGACCCTAAAACATATATTTCCGGTGAAATCTCGGTATTTAATTTTTTGGTAGAGTGCAATGGCTTCTCTATACACTATGTACATAATAACGTGTAGAGAAAGTAAAACAGGTGAGTCAAGATACCCTTATTTGGCGTGTGCAGAATTCCCTTCGTGCGTTTAAAGTGTTGTAGAACTCAACGGGGTTATTTCAAGTTCCCCCGTTCTCTTGCTTATCAGCTTAGGCTATGAGCGGGAGTAAAAGAAGATCGCTCAGGGCAGTTCCTTAATGGCGGGTTTTAACTTGAGATAGCCCAGTTGGGCCCCGGGTCTGAACATGTATCACGGTATACTTAATATAATTAAGAATGTCAGCTTATTTTTAGTAAAAAGTTATTAGCCACATTTTCGTTGCTTCCACAATGCAGAACAAAGTATTGGTTTATTAACGGCTTACATGTGACTTAAGCTGTACTTTTGAATAACCTAAAGACTCGTAGTTTTCTCTTATGGTTTATTATTTCTACAGAATTAATTTCCAAAGATTAAAATTTCATAGAATAGTGTCAGCAATCTTAAGTAATGCTTTTTAATATTCAGGCAAATATCTTAAACTCATAACATTTTAAGCAAAATCTTAAATGCGTTTTGTTTGGAAATGAAAATTAAAGAACATTTTCGAAGGAGAAGTGAAATTTCCCTGAAATGCCCAAATGTCATGAATAAATAGTATCTAGCATATGTATATAAAATTACGTATGAATTCGGCTTCTCGTTTAAATGTTACTTATCTCTCTGTCACTTACCCATTATCACACACACACATATACACAGAGTCTATCTCTGTCTAACAAAGCTTTTTAGAGAACTTAAAACACATTTTAGTGAAATATGGATGTCAATTTTTCTGGTAGAGTATGGTATTTCCTCTACCTACTGTAGATAAGCTAAAGAAATTAAAAGCGCGCGTATTTGTATAAACTTACTTAAGATATTTGTGTAACAATGCCAAGGATTATTTTTAAGGTAATAAGATACTTCAAACGACTATGTCATACAAAAACACACTCCAACATAATGATTTGAATTTTATGTTTGATAGTATAAAAAAGTCTCATGTGTTCCATTCACGTGACTTTATCTACCTGTGCTACAAAATTTTATATTCTTCTTCCTACTATATATTTTTTTACACTGTTTAACGCCAATTTTTATCATAGACGGCACCGCAGGTGATGACAGTGATGATACATGGAAGGAAGACGGAGCACCGATGGGATGCGATAGCGGGAGAAAATGGAAAATCCTCCCCTGCGCCGCTTTGTCCACCACAAAACCCACATGCGGCCGCCTTGGAAAGAGGCAGTTGGTCTAACCATTCGGCCACGGCGTGGCCATACTCCATGTTAACTGAAATAAGCATTAGCAAATTATCTTACTACTTATTTCCTTAAAAGTAGAAGGGAAATACACCTTGTTAAAGGGACATTCAAAAGTTTAAACAGCTGTCGCTATGCGATTTGTGATTAAAATTCTCTTCTTTGCATGGCCCGAAGTAAAGCAAAGGAAACCCGGGTGACTTTTGTTTCAGAAAAGCATAAGTATTTTCTAATTACAAACAATAATAAGGAAAGTTATTTCTACAACAAAAATGTAAAGGACATACATTTACGCGATATGTATTTTTGTGTGGATAGCTTTCGTGTTTCTCTTGCGATTTACCAGTTGAGCAAAGATCATTCAGAAAGAAAGGGCTTCAGAGGCCATTCCTAGGAAATTCAAGATATACATATTATTTTTACGTTCTCTACACGTACTATGTACATAATGTATAGAGAAGGTATTGCACTCCAAACAATTCGATACCGAGATTTCACCACTTGGTATTTAAGTTTAGTATCTTCCAGGGATGCGACACGAAGATTTTGAGAATAATCCCCCCATCCCAAACTACCCTTTAAAACTTTTTTCGAATATTTTGATTTTCTAAAAAATTGCTCTAACGATTTTGATTAAAATATCGTGTATTAAAGATATTTACCTGACAAATAAAATATATATCTTGAATTTTCTGGGAAATACCTCTGAAGAATACTTTATTCTGGGTGAATTTTACGGAATTTTGCATAACTGCTAAACCGTAGGAAATGAACAAAAACTTACCACACAAAAATGCAGGAGAGCACATTAAAACACACAATTTATGTTGTGTACATGTTTTTCGTGGAGTTGATCGTTTTTGAGATATTCCTTGTTTTTGGTTTCAGCTTTGAAAAACTTACATTTTTTCACACAGGACTTTGTGAACTCCTGTCCATACAAACAAAGGAACTTCAATCACAGAGCAACCAGCTTTTGACTATCATTTTAACCTATAGTACTCCCTTATTTCTCTTCTATTTGAAGGTAACAAGTAATAGAACTATTTATGCTATTGTTTTCTCCATTAGCATGAAGTAAATAGATGCATAAGCTTTTTAACAATAATTTGTTGCAGGAATGTAGAGAAAATCATGAATGGAACACATCAGATTTTTCATGTAACTTTAATTTACGGTGTTTTAATCAAAATCATAGAGCCATTTTTGAGAGAATCAAAATGTTCGAAACTTTTTCCGGTAAAGAGTGTTTGTGGTGGAGGGATTTTCTTGAAAATGGTCGTGTTGTATCCTTGGAAGACATCAAACTTAACTACCAAGGTTAACGGCCTTTTCGTTTTTGGGCTATGCTGTACACACACACACACACACCCACCCACACACACACACACACACACACATACACATGAACCTTTTCCTAAAATACTTTTTTTGGAGTCAGAGTGTCCTAAAACATGTATTTGCGGTGAAATCTCGGTACCGACTTTTTGGGTACAATACAATACTTCCTCTATACTCTATGAACATAGTGCGTGTAGGGATAGTAAAACTATTAGCAGTGGGCAATACAAAGCAATTTTTTTTTATTATTCGCTAAATGGTCATTATTTTGATTCACGGAAGGAATTCATGCGTTATGCATAATATTTAACTATCGATCTGCTTATTAAATAGTTAACTATTCTATCAAATTGACTCTACATAATTGAAATAATTTGTAAATTAAATTTAGCAGGGTGAGATAAATACTATATGGCTAGTTTGAAGAATGAGTATAAAATGCATTATATAGGTAAATGAAGTATGATATTGTTACACCTGACACTTTTTAAATCTTTGGAACACTTTCTAAATCTCTGGTGTTATAATTCAACGATCATATTGTATAATTAAACGCCAGTTGAATAATCATTGGATATACAAATGTAAGGTTAATATAATGTAATGTTTGATTATGGGTAAACAATAAATTACGTTCAAAAGCAAAACTTGTTTTCCCTCGTGTTTATTCTCATGTCGTGTACACAAGTTCAATTTTGTATGCAGCCATTAATAATTAGTTCACTTATTTATTTAATTATAGTTTGTATTTACTTTGCTACGTGTCGGTTTTGCATTAATTAACAATTTACTCTGGTAATTAGCGTGTAGGTAGTTTGTTTTATTATTTAAAGCTTTCGTACTTCTTCATTGAAATTTATTTTGTAGAAAATAAATGTTAACGAAACGGTTTCCTTGAAAGAAATAATATAGAGAGGGGTGATATTCTGGAAAAATCTGCGTATCCTATCTTTGGAAGATGCTAAACTTAAATACCAAGTTTGGTATTCATTTTTGCATATTACTTTCTCTAGATGTGCTATGTAAATAGTGTATAGAGGAAGTATTGCATTCCACCCAATAATTCCATACCAAAATTTCACAGGATACATGTTTTTGGACCCTCCAAATCTCCTCCCCCCCCAAAAAAAAATAGCAAAAGGTCTCCTTATGTGTGTGGACAATATAGCTTAAAAACGAAAAGACCGTTCAATACCCACCTTGGTATTTTAATTTGGTATCTTCCAAGGATGTGACACGAAGATTTTAAAGAAAATCCCTTCCACCCTCAACTACCTTTTACATGGGAAAAATTTCGAAAATGTTGATTTTCTCAAAAATGACTCTAACGATTTTGATTAAAATACCACTCATTAAAGCCATTTTATCACAAATAAAATGTATACCTTGAATTAACTGGCAATAGCTTCTGAACACCTTCCCGGTATCGAATTTTATGTGGAGTGCAATACCTTCTCTTCACACCGTACATAGTACGTGTAGAGAAAGTAAAAATACTGGACTTATCACTGGATACCAGTAAAATGGGTAGTTGTAATAATAAATATGTGTATTTGATTTAAAAGTACTAATATTATTATTATCAATAATAATAATAATAAAAATTGAAATAGAATAATATTAAAAATAAAATAATAATAATAATAATAATAATAATAATAATAAAAGGAATATTAAAATAAAACTATTTTAAAATATAAAAATATAAAAAAATAGTTAGATTAATAATAATAATAATAATAATAATAATAATAATAGTAATTGTAAAATAAAATTGTAATAATAAAATTATAATATTAATAAATATAATAATAATTAATAATAATAATTTGGAAATAGTAATATAAATACATGAAAGGTATTACATTTTTGAAATCAAATTTGAAAAATAAATTAAATTTAAATGTTTGTTATTTTTAGGTGGTGGTAGTGTAGGGATGTTGTAATGTAATATAATAATTAGGGTTATGTGAAGTTGATAACATTTTGGTATTAAAATATTCATCTAGGTGGTGTGTTTTTGTGTAATATGTGATTTGCGTAGTTGTTTTATGTTTGCTTTAAATGTATTTTTGCATTTCATTGGTTATTTATTTAGATTAGGTTATGGAAATGTAATTATTTAAATGTTGAAATATTTTTATAATTTTATTTTATTGGTTTTTGTTATGTATACAGTTTATTAAATTTTTATTAGTTTTATTATTTTTATTCTGTGCTGTATATTTTATTTTTAAATTTATAAATAATCTGTTAACAATAAATTTATGCTGTATGAAAATAAATACTTTTTTAAAAATCTGGCATATTAGCTATGCGTTTAGAAATTAGGTACCAGATTTTTGACATAGATCTTTACTTTATTTTATTTTGTTTTATTTTTTTAGTACGTTTATAGAAAGTAATAAAGGAATGGTACTCCGAGCTCCTACCATCAGACCAATTATCTCTACTAGAGAATATTCAGTAATTACTATTATAAGGCAAAGTCGTCCAGCACACCCGTTTTACCGGGAGATGAAACCAAAGGAGTTTAGGTATTCTTTGTCCCATTTTAGGAATAGTGGTCCCCATCCACCTTGTACAAAGCAAGTACAGTTACTCTTTAAGGGTTTCATTTGGGATCTTAATGAAGACAATCTCCGCTAATGTAAGAGAGTTTGTGAACCGTGTCTAAAAGTCGGTGTAAAGCGTTACTCCATCTCACAGATGGATGTAGGTAGCCAAATCGCGGGGTCTTCCTCTGGGAGGCACACAAAAGTCATGGTTACTGCGCCGCGGCGGCCGAAAATCTCGGCCCTTGGAGAATGAGATGGAGCGTTATTTTATGGATCCGCCGTGTGGGCCCTGAGGGGGATGCTGAGGCGCCAGCTCGGCGCCGTACACTGCAGTCCAATAATTCCTTGTACCCTGCAGTCGCCGCTCCTTCGTGTTTTGAATAACTAAGATACGCACAAACTAACCTGAAAGTATAGCAAAAGTATTCCTTTTTATCACCTTTTATATATGGAGGCCTCTATTTGCGTCTAAGTTGGTTGTTCATTGTACAGAAGATCTCATTGTGACATGCAAAAGTATATCTTTTAAAATATGGAGCGAGCTTACAGAATTTATATTTAACGGATCTTAGACTTTTGCAGATTCCTCTTCCTCTTATCACCTTTTATATCAAGTGGCAGCTTCTATTTGCGTCTTAAGTTGGTTGTTCATTATAGTGAAGATCATATTGTGACATGCGGCTGAGTGACTTTCGCTTACCGTTTATGAAGATGCTGCCCTCTCGCTGCTGTTGCCTGTGAGTCTCTGGTTTTTGCCTCGACTGCTGTTGTGTAGAGTAAATTTGACTAATCAGAGGTGATATGAATGAATGCAAATAAAAAATCAAACACTCTCTGATTTTTGTATTCATATATTTTAAGATATTTTATGATTTTAATAGCCAATGATAAAAGTTAACACTGAGTTTACAACCTAAATTCACAAGCTATACATGTCACTTAAAATGGCGCGTGGTCTTAATACACAAATGTTACAACGCAGAGAGCACTGCTATCCAAATTCTACCCTCTTATATATCTAAAGCTGACAAGAACTTGGAGTCAATGTCTGTTCTGTTGTCTTTATTTACGCGCCCATATTGTCATCATACCTGTTTACTAAAGTTTAGGGAATATCCCTGGTCTTGCAGTGACTTTGTTGCACACAACCCAATACAATGATTGAGCCATAAATGCCAGCCCTTGCTTTCATGTTTTCATCAGAAAAGTGGATCTTTGTAGCCTAGCAAGCGTCTCCTTGCTTTCTATCTTACAAATAAATACAACAATTCTGCATCTACTTATTTACATTACAATATTAATAACTACCTAACAATTAATTAACGTCTCGTACACAAGATGTGGTTAGTAAATTCGATACTATAATAACAGTATAAAATTACGTTTATAGAATTAATGGCATTTCCGAAATAAAAACTTAAATTTTTCATGGAAATACTGTTAACATTTTAGAGTAGGATCAAAGGGCTAAGCCCGCCTGGTCATTTAAATTTGTAGTGCGGTTTCTATATATCCCTATGTTGGGTGTTAACTGTTTCTTAAAAAGTGTAATGTTTTAACTTAGTATTTTTCTTTACTAAATCTTGTGCTCGGTTTGCTCTAGTCGTAGATGCCTCGAAGACTCTTCTGATGTCACCCTGCAACATAATTTTATTGCTATTTCAGTCGATTAGTGACGGAGAAGTTATATTTTGTACACATTAAAAATGAATTACCGACAAAAAAATAAAATTGAGTGCTTATTATTTTCATATAGCTCTATATTATTACATTACGCGAGTGGTGTATATAATGCACAGTTTTAACCCGGTACAACACTTGTAGTATTATTCTCTTGCATTTGCAAGAACAGTACATCTTACGTGAACGTACGTGAACGTACCCACGCTATCGAACTCCTGCATTGATGCAACTTATCTCCTAATTACCCAACATTCATACTTTCACGTCTGAAAAGTGTGTTTTTGATATTAATTTATACACTATTTGCATTACATTTAAAATATCTGAAGTGACAAAACAATGTGCACTGAATTTAACGATACTTTTACCGTCATTATTTTCACAATAACTTTCTGCTTTCTCCGTTACTATAACACAAATCTCAATGTTTCTGTTTCCTAGCCGCTAATGATGGCGGCACTTTGAATATTCTTGCGTGCCTTTTCATTCTCCTACATACATTACTGGTAAGCGGTCACTCAACAGTTTACGTAATACAAATTAAAGCCCTTAATAGCGTCTCAAATTTCGAAACGAAATGTTTCAATTGACATACCAGGTACGAGAAAATGGCACTGGAGATTTAAAAGGATGGTTTTGAGATGGTATTTCTTTGACGTCCCTACTTAACAAAAGCAATTGTCTTATCAGGTATTTTTATACAATATACAATAACTTAATTAACTTGATTACGTGTTTTATATAAGTAACATGCAGTATTATTTCCCATTTATCTCTTAACTTGTGATAAGGGAAAACAGACAATTACGCAATAGAGTATCATAAAAGGCAACCTCTATTTTATGTCAAAATCTTGAGAACTCTCAGAATTTCTTTATGTTGCTTGCTTGCCAAATGTCGCCATTGAGCGCATCGGAAGACATTTACTTCAGATATGTATTTAAGCTGCAACAAACTGTGAACTTACGCAGTGTTTATGTCCTTCAGAGGCGAAGTTTACGCCACTCGTGAACTTATAGTGCTTTCTGTTCTTCATAGTCCACACTACTCGTCTTAATGAAAATGCGCCGAAAACATTAAGTGTGTGATATGTATTTTTTGTAAGAGTGTGTGAAATGTAACAGGGTAAAACAGTATATTCTTTAGTATTCTGACAAGGTAAGCATTCTTATCAAGGTTTCTCGGAGTTTCAAGGTTCTAATATTTAGCTGTGCACACTAATTGTTTTGTCGAGGTGACTTCACTATGAGTACTTGGTGTTCAACATCAGCAAATAATTACCAGAGTGAACAAGGATACTGTTTTTCTTTATTTCTTACTTATCAAGCAGTACTACCTGTGTACTTTTCCTGTCACTACAACTAGTTTAAGTGCTCTACCGAATCCACAAAGCCGAAGCAGAGAAACATAATCTATAACCAAGTACGGACCTACTTAAAACGGTTCCTGCATCAAGTATGGTAGACTCATCTAATCATCTATATACTGTCTGTTGTCACTCTGTAGATGCGACCAATGCAACTAAACTTAGTGAAGCCGAGAGGGGAATAACTAAGGAACAATAGACAAAGGTTGCACCTGTTATGTATATAGAGAGTAACGACGACAATTGTTTTTAGGAAACATTGTATCTTACGTTTCTGCATAGGTAATCATTTCACAAGGGCTTACGAATTTATGTACTCTCGAATGGAATTTATTAAGACTTTGAGGAATAAAATGTAACGGATTATGTGAGTCAGGTTGTTCCCCATCTACTCTTCTGAGCCGGATTACTCGTGGGTATCAACCACAGACCTCGGAGCAACACGTTACTGGGTAAAGGGCATGCGCTTACATTTCATTTCTAAATTCTGACGTGACGGTAGGTTGTCTTCAAAATTGAGTCGTATTGCATTCTGCGGTCATACGCTTGTGAGTAAATCGCTGCTCTTTGGCGCGTAGCCAAGCTGGAACAACAGCCTGATATAAGAAGTAGTAAGACTCGTTCTTACTTGGATGTTTTAAAATCAAACCAGCATTGTGTTAGGTGTCAGGTCACGGCATGCTAAAATAATGGACAATCGAATTTGTTTCCGAATACCAATCAGTGCTACCAAACGTGGAAATGGGAAGATATTTAACTTCAAAATAAGCCAAAGACACTGTTTTAGAACGTAATTTATCTGGACACTATTTGAATGTGCATTGCGTAAAATGTGCAATTAGATGGTTTCTATTAACCATTGCATAATTATACCACTAATGTTCAGTAACCAGCTGGCATTTTATTTGATAAAATCATATCCATGCAAGCGTATTATAAGATAAACGACCGTGATATATTGATAGCCAAATCATTGCTAACTGGTTAACATCAAATACGCGGAATGAATGAATTATTCCCTAAAAATGTTCCCTACGATGCAAGTTTTGTCAATTTATTTTTATTATTTTATTTTTTATCTATGTACAATTTGAAGATAAATGGGATATGACCAATTTTTCTGGAAGTTATAATGCTGGTTCAGGTTTGGGTAATTTAATACATGATCGATTTCTAGACATTTAAAAGAATTATAATACACTTTTTTAGGAAACAAAATTACACATCATTTAAAATGAGATTGTGCAGAGGTATATTACAGCAATAACATGCTGAAATGTCATGTACGTGTGGCACGTTACATGAAACCATATTTTCATTTTTGAAAATTATGTTCTTGTAAAATTAGGCTTACAGAATTATAAACATTTAATGAATTTATTAATTAATTTTATTAATTTTAATATATACCAAGTTTCGATTTTTAACTGATAAACATATACCTTTTTCTAATCTGACGTTTTTATGGATTTGGGGACTCTCTCAAAACATGTTTTTGTTGAAATGTTGACATCGATTGCAATATTCTCTACGTACTATGTACATCATACATGGCAGAAAAAGTAAAAAGACACAATAAGGTATATACTTAAAGAAAATGAAAGCATTCTCAACTTAGGAAATGAATATTTGGACCAGTAACGTGTTTCACAATGTTTTCATGGCAGAAAAAATATGCTCAAAGAGAGCTTATGATAATGTTTCAACGCCCGGTTCAACTACATACGGCACCGCAGGCGATTACGCTACTGATACAGGGAATGAAGATGGAGCACCGGTGAAATGCGATGGCGGGGGAAATCGGAGAATCTGGAGAAAACTCGCCCCTGCGCCGCTTTGTCCACCATAAATCCTACATGCGGTCGCCTGAGATTGAGTGGTCGAACCATTCAGCCAAGAGCGGACCTCAAAGAGAGAGATAAACCAAGAGGATGGAGAAATACGCAAGGTCCTCAAGAGAGATATGCCTGCCATTTGGAGGCGCAACAGGCTAATAACATAATACATGTATTGGAGGAGGATAGAGTATTTTACCCGGTTTAGATTTTGATGCGTATTATTGATGTTATATTGTGATTCTTGGAGATTATTTTACCCTTTTAGCTTCACTCCTGTGTTAGAAAACTACCTGTGATGTGGGTCAGTGTTTAAAGTGTTAGACGTTTGACATCAAACCAATACGAGAAAGACTCATCCAAGGGCTGGATCGCCAATGCAAAGCTTGACTTCCAGCCACTCAGGTGAAATGTTTCATACTCCTCCTCTTTTACCACTGACCTTTGTCCACATGGTGTTGCATGCAAGCGGACTTACATGCCAAACACTAAGAGAAGAGTCACCCAGGTCTGGTGTGGACACAGAGGACATGTCTATATAACATAGATACACAAGCATGATGCATAGGTTCGCCAGCTTACGAGGATGGATATTTGCTGTAGAAGCTCTTGGCCTCGGGGACGACTGTTCCCATTTGTCGTTTATGCAGAATGTAGTGATCCATCCGGAGCACATGTAGATGGTTCGTTACATCATTCACACACTGAAATATTGCGACAGAGACGGGAAATATCATTATGCGCACTTAAGTTGCAATAAACACCGTAGTGCGTGGCAAATGCAGGTTTAAATATTTATAAACTGCAGCAAACCGCAGTTCTACTTTGATCTCCAATGCTGCACGTTCCACTGCGGTGTGCAATAATGGAAAGCTCATTTAAAATGTAAAACACTAACACGAAAGTTCAATATTTGTAATGCATATCAATGAAGGGATAGGCTCGGGGTTTGGTTCATTTGACGGAATTCAGGCAGTTAACAGCAACAATTTCGGCAACGCAGTAATTAATTAACCTGCTGCAACGACTAATTTCAGTTTCCGGATCGTTAACTCAAATGATATTTTATCGGCTTAAAGCGGGGAAAATTATTGATGGTGGCAAATCGGAATTATTGAGAAATTGCACATACGGTTTTCTACGAGCAGAATTCGCTATGACATTTCCTCGTTTACAACATTAACATTTATTATTGAATCTCCATTTATTAACCATGTTTTACAAAAATATGTTAGGACAATATATTTACTTTCTCTACACTTACTGTGTACAGAGTATACAGAAGGCATTGTTTTCCACCCAAAAATTCCATACTGAGATTTCACCGGAAATACAGTCACCCTTCGTGGTGTAATCGTTACCATGTTAACTTCCTATACCCAAGGTCGTGGGTTCAAACCCGGCGGAGAACGATGGCTTTTTTTTCGGGCGTAAAAATCCTTAGCATGGCTTCCTTCGGACAGGAAGTAAAGCCGTTGGTCCCATGTCGTACTCTTAAGACAAGTAAAAGAATCTCAAGCCTGATAGAGAGGCATCTGAGCAAAATTAAGCGATCTTTCACGCCAAATATAGAATGGGACGTTGAGAACCACAACAGTTAAAGGGCGTCGATAAATAACACGCCATTACAGTTTTACCGGAAATACATGTTTTAGAAAAATGTCAGCGTGTTTGTCTCTTTGTGTATGTATCTGTGCATGTGTGTTTCTGTGTTTGTGGACAGCATAGCTCAAAAAAGAAAACACCCTTTAATTCCACATTTGGTATTTAGTATCCCCCAAGGATGCGACACGAAGATTTTCAAGAAAATCTCCCCAACCCAAACTATCCTTTACATGAAACATTCTAACATTTTGAAGCTCTCCAAAATGGCTCTATAATTTTAATTTAACTACCATATACTAGAGGCAGTTAGATGGCAAATAAACTTGTCCTCTTCATTGTGGATGCCTTTTTCATAACTGATAAAAGGTAAACAAAAGCCTACTATACAAAAATGAAAGATCTCGTTAAAACACACATTAAATCATACTTTTTTTTTCTTTCGTAAGTTGACCATTTCCGAGATATTACTTGTGACTGATTTAAATTTTAAATGTTTCAACTTTTCCCATACCGAAACTCGTCAACTCCTTACCATGCAAAAAAAAAACGCACTTCAGTCACATAGCAACCGGCTTTTAAAAGATTTGGCTATAGCTTTAGTCTAATGTATTTCATTATTTCCCTTTTACTTGTAAGAATGCAATTAATAAGACCATTTCTGCTAATATTATCTCGATTAGCATGAAGTATATGCTTTTTAACAATAATTAATTGCAGGAATCTAAAGAAAATGATATGGGTGGAACATATCACATGTTATACATAGACCGTACACCATAACATAATATACAATCATATATACGAGCATAATACAAAGTAATGTTTATTCAACAATATAACATAAAAGGAGTCTAATATCCTCTTTAAGTTTATGCAAAATAACATTAAAAAACTTTTTAAGTCTTTTAAGCAGCACTTAGATTTGAAAATCTGATGTTGTGGGGGTTTATAATCCTTATTACAGTTGATTAAATTTACAATGAAATAAAATATACTTTTGTAACAAACAAAATCTGTTCCACAGATGAAGCGCACTCTTGAGATACACAGAGAAAGCCATTTGTAACATTTATTTTAAATTTCCAGAAAGAAACTGTGTGAAAATATGATTATAACCAAACAGTCAAGTCTATCTAGGACAGTATTAAAGAACAGTCGCCTAATCAATGCACCAGTCCTATCGGTAAACCGCTCTTCATTCCATTTCTCCACCATTTCAATGTTAGATGGTCGTTGTATATGGCAGATGGGATACTTATTTATATTTTACATTCTGTAGCTTCACAGTTCATGATGGCAGCCTCCTCTGCAAGTTCGATCAGCCCGTTCATGTCCAATTATACCATCATGTCCTCTGTACTCATCACATTACAAATGAGTTCATTGCTTTTCATAATTAATTTTCTAATACATATAACAATGCATTAAGACAATACCTACCTGCTGCTTGCTATAAATGCTGCTTGTGGATCACTAAACATACGTACATTAGCTCCATCATATATATATATATATATATATATATATATATATATATATATATATATATATATATAGTAGTGGCATCAATTCTGGGCATTTTTTTCAGTTAAATTAAGTTTTAAATTTGAAAACTGCATTCAACTATCGTTAGGGAATATTCTTATCTGACAAACTATAGCCAGGAAGTTTTACCATAGTAAAGCATTGAAGCTTATATCTAAACTGGATCGAATTTGTTCCTTAATAGTTATTTCAGCCCAACTTTGGAAAACATATCGTTTTATAAATGTACTACAATGTAAAAATTGGAATTATTGTTGGCATATAGCATAGATGAGCTTAACATTTTGAGAAATCTAGTAATTTTAAGATTATGACATTTCAATGCCACAAACATCCATATGATCACTATAATCTTAAAAATCCTATAATTTCCAAACTTTGAGCCCCCTATTAATTGTGATTCTCATATAATAGGGGACTCAAAATTGGAGAAATCTGATATTTTTAAGAATATTGTGTTCATGGTGTCCAAGCGTCATTATCTTAATATTATAGGTTTCTCCAAATTTGGAGCTCCTCTATTATAATATGACAACTATTCCTATTTTCTCATTGGACACCATATACAATAAAAATAGATAGTATTTAATAAAATAATAAGTTTTAAAGTAATCCATTAAGTAATCCAGTTTATGTTCAGTACTGTGTTATAGTAAGCTAATAATGATCCTGAATGAGAGTTGAAATTTAAAGGTTACTTTACCAAAATCTTCAGAATTAACGCCACTACTCTCTCTCTCTCTTTCTCTCTCACACACACACATCTCTCTCTCACACACACACATTTCCCTCTCTCTCCTCAGAAGTTCTGCCTGGAATACTGTGGTGTCAAACTAAATTTTGCTGAAATATTTGCAACGTTATTATAATAAACAACAAACGCACATCCAAAGTTAGCTTTTACAGCAACTTCGTGTCGGAAAGTGATCCATCTGTATAAATGTTCTGAACGTTAACAGCATTTAAGGGTTACAAGAACTTCGATGTTAAAAAGTAGATTGTTAACTTAAATAAAAGAATGCTAAATGTAAATGTCTTATTTATGGACGCTCTTTAACTGCTGTGGTTCTCAGCGTCCCATTCTAAATTGGGCGTTAAAGACCGCTTAATTTTGCTCAGAGGCCTCTCAATCAGGCTTGAGGTTCTTTTACGCGCCGTAAATCTACGACACGGGACCAACGGCTTTACTTCCCTTCCGAAGGAAGCCATGCTAAGGATTTTTACGCCCGAAAAAATCCATCGTCCTCCGCCGGGTTTGAGGACGATGGATGCGAAAAGTTTGGCGAGCAATATAAAAAATCTGATGTGTACCATTCACATGACTTTCTCCATATCCCTGCAACAAATAATTCTTAAAAAGCGTATACTTCTATTTACTTTATGCTAATGAGAAAAAATTAGCAGAAATAGTCTTATTACTCGCATCCTTGTAAGTAGAAGCGAAATAAGGGACAACCGTAGGTTAAAGTGATAGTCAAAAGCTGGTTGCTATGTCAATGAAGTTCCTTTGTTTATATGGATAGGAGTTGACAAGTTCCAGTATGAGAAAAGTATACGTTTTTCATAGCAGAAACCAAAAATAAGGAATGTCACGAAAACGACGAACTCCACGAAAAAAATGTATATAACATAAATTGTGTGTTTTAATGTGCTCTACACTTTTTGTGTAGTAAATTTTTGTCCATCTCTTACGGTTTAGCAGTTATTCAAAATTTAGTAAAATTGATCCAGAATAAACTACTCTTCAGAGGCTATTCCCAGAAAATGCAAGAAAATACATTTCATTTGTCAGGTAAATATGTTTAATATTCGAAATTTTAATCAAAATCATTAGAGCCATTTTTGAGAAAATCAAAATTTTCGAAAAAAGTTCCATGTAAAGGATAGTTGGGGGTGGGGGGATTTTTCTCAAAATCTTCGTGTCGCATCCTTGGAAGATACTAAACTTAAATACTAAGTTTGGTATTTTACCGACTTTTCGTTTTTGAGTTATCGTGTTCACGGACACACACACACACACACACACACACACACACACACACGCACGGACCTTTTTGTGAAAATGCTTTTTTTGGACATTGGGGACCCTAAAACATATATTTCCGGTGAAATCTCGGTATCGAATTTTTGGTGGAATGCAATACTTTCTCTATACACAAAAAGTCACCGAAAAGCTATATGCAGAAAAGGCAGTATCAAATAAGTATTTGAATCAAGCAAAGAGGGCAAATTTTCTCAATGCTCCTGCGAATCGCATAATTGGTACCGCGTGACCAACTGCGCGGAAAACATGAAAAAATAATTCTTTCAGTACTATGGCAATGTGCAACATTTTGCGTTTGAAATACGTATACCACCTTTCATAGATTGTTACATCTAATAAATTCATGATTCGCAGAACGGTTTCTCTATTTTCTTTCTTGAATTAATGTTCTTACTTCCCATATGAAGATATACCTACATGTTTTCTTAAGTTTGATGGTAACTGTAGTAACGTAAGTAATGACAAGAAATAACAGCTATTATTGGATAGGATTGAGTCAGACTGAAAAATTCAATGCCATAACCGGCATTTGAACCACGGATCTCCCGGTCTCTAGCCGTTTGTTTTCCACTGAGCTACCGATCCCAATGACTTGCGTGTTGAATTGCTTTCTGTTCCCTATATTATAAGGTGACACTTATACATCGAACAAGGAAGAAAGACAATCCTTTCGGTCACGTGCTTACCACTGCTTGCACGAAGGAAACCTGTAAAAATCTGGGGAGTTGGAGACATCATGTGTTAGATTGTGAAATTTGTTTGTGGTGTGTCACCATTGTTGTGCATGGGCGGGCCAATAAATATGGGCATTAAGAATGAAGACGTCTTTAAAATACAAATTATTTTTCAACATAGTCCCCTTTTAGGAGTTCAGCAGATCCCCGGTAATTTGAACTTATTGGGACTGACGCTACTTGGAATAACAATATAGCTCTGATTATGCGCAAGCACACTAAATCAGAGGGTAAATCATGAATACATACCTATTTAATGGACACAATAATGGTTAAAAAATGAATAAAAACGTTATAGCACACACCTGTGTTATATGGTGAGATCACTACAGTTCAGTTTGTAAAGTTACATATTATCTGAAACACTGGTCAATTGTTGTAGATGGTTTACTGCTGTAATTGTGAAGTTTTATTTAAGATTAATGTCCACTGTGTTTGAATAGGTATCACTGTATCAATGAAGTCTTTTTTCTGAAAGTATGGTATACACTGTACAATTGATTGAGACATGGTCCCAATTAGCGAAGGGTCGCAAAAGAAAGAGCAAGCGCACTCCTCCAAAACCTAAAGTTACCTGTCAATCTGTAATATAAATGCATTAGCAATCTGAGGCCAATGTACGAAACCCCTAGGTGGGATATTTTTACCTGTATTGTACATAGAAAACTGAAAGAAAGTTCAAAATTAACACATTAAGAAGTGCGTAAAACGTACTTGCAGTCAACTGTAAAAACATGTTACTCTAGCTTTATATAAAAGTGTAATTTTCTTAAGACAGCTCGAAGTACTCAGAACCTCAAAATACCGGGACTATACTCTACACACTTCTCCTAACGTTCCTGCCATTTTAAGGCCTCCAAAAAGTAATTGTCGAGCTCTCGAAATATCCACGTAACGTGTTGATCTCATTTGATGTACAGTTTGTTCCCGCGAGCCATTTCAAAGTTTGAGTACAAAGAGAAATCGCTGGGGGTCAGGTCGTGCAAATAGGCAATAACGCAATTCGAGTAGTTTAGCGGTAACATCTCTGGATAAATGTGCTGGTGCGTTGTGGCGATGATTCAGCACTTTCTTCTTCGTCAAATGGGGCAATGTCTTCTTCAACTTTTAGTCCAATCGGGTAAATAACTCAGCGTATATTCTCCAATAATCCAAATTTCCTTTTTCTAAGAAGTGAATGAGTATGACGCTTCGCATCCCAAAAAATCATCGCCATCTCTTTTCCGTTTGATAGGATGTTTTCTTTAAGTTACCGAAGCAACCCATTGTTTTGATTGTTACTTGGATTCTGGAGTATAACGATGAATCCATGTCTCATCAACGGTGACAATTCGGCTCAAAAGGATCACCTGATTGTTATCAATGTGAGCAATCGAAATACTTGGACCGACAATTTTTACATCTCCAACTTATCCAAGAACTGAATTCCTGTTCGCGTCAGCACACCTAGAACTTCCGTCTGACGCTCAATGAGAACAACATCACTGACTTTTTCAATGATTTCCTCGGTAACCCTATCTGCCGGGCGTCCTGGGCGCTCAACAAAAACGAATGTTCGACCTCGTTTCAAGTCGTTGAAGCATACCTAACTGCTGCCATCACAGATGACGAAAGGTACAATTTTGCTTTTATCTTCTGGCAAGGAGGATAATGCAATCTGTTTGTTTCAACGAAAACACATTGAACGACTAAGTGAAATGTTTGCCAAATCCAAATAACCTATGAATCAGTACCAAATATGTTTTGTCGACGAGTAACAAATTACAATACATAATGATAACACAACTTGTTTTAGCAACACCATTTGATTTGAAACACGTCGTATAATGCTATACATTCTCTCATCCATAAAAGGCAGTATGGAGGTAAATGGGATATCTCTGTCTATTCTTAACAGCACATCATTCCACTCTCGCGCTGTTGCCAAGTTTCTAATAATACGGTGTAAATGTTCAGTTATAATTCTGAGCTTTGAGCACATCATCTAATAAGGGAATATTTTTCTTTGTCAAATTATATTTTTTTTAGTTGCCTTATATACTTAAGGGGATCTAAATTGTAAAGAAACTTATTTAGAAGGGTGTGTTATTTATTATAGTTTCTATGTTTATCACGCAGTAACATTAGATCTAAAGGGTAGACTGCAAGAATAATGCTTTATTAACTATAGTAAACTAGAGTGCCGATATCTATCTAATCCTTGTTTTTATAACCCTTTCCGCGTGTAAAAACATGTAAATGTATGCATCCGCATTCCCTTCTCGTTGATTGACAGAGATTCGTAATTTGGAATTAACTGGTACGTAGAGTGAACAGACGATATAACTTAAATGGAAAACTTTAATATATGTATATATACATATATATGACTCATATAAATTAAGTATGCAACATATGTGTAAATGGAATTACCTGAAACGGGGCAATCCATATCAGAATCTGATTCCCCGACGTCAGTTTCGCTGTCAGGTGAACTTTCGATAAGTTAATGACGACGCCCTCAATAATATTGCACACATTACTATCCAGAACCCACATTTTGTTTCCAATGTGGCCACGGAGTAATTGCTCGTTTCTAATGGATGTTATTAACCTGTAAGAATGCTGTACTAATTAGTACTCTAACCTCTAGCGGTTTGAATGTGGTGTTATTTCTAGCCACAAAGCACTTTTGACAACTCATTACTTCACTCAATGATCATACTTACCGAGAATGAATCTACTCCTCTTTTTTTTCTTGTCATTATGCGTGATTTGCTTCACGTAATAACGAATACGCACTTATCCCCATCAGTGAATAATGACTTAATGAACTGATGCTTGGTCAGTGAAGACGGAGTAATGAAGTCACAAGTGCTGCTGTTGCAAACAACCCAATATAAAGAAGAGGTAATCTGCAGATGCGTCATTACTTGAAAGGAAAGTAATTTGACTGATATACTCTAAATGTAGAGAGCAAATTATTATTAACTAGGGAACTACGGCGATAATGATTTACAAGTCCAGCAGCCAATAAGAGAGGACTATAAGCACGTCATACTGTTTACATGAGGGTTAAAGTAAGGAGAAAACAGAATTTTAGTGCGAATAAAAGAACGTATATAGGAACGAAATCTCCTCGAGGACTTTTCAATATCTCTACCATTTGCTAAAAGATAGAGAAGGTATTGCTTTTCATCCAAAAGTCTCATATCGAGTTTTCAGTGGAGGTACATGTTTTGAGAATTCTTGAACCAAAAAGAGCAATTTTACTTTCTCCCCTAAGTACACCATGAAAAAAGGAAAGCAAAACTAATGGAAAACAAAAATACGCTAGGTTAGGCAACATGATGTAAAGCAAGTTGAAGTGGGTGCATCGTTCCTTTTTGCTGTTTGGAAACCTCCCAACCATGATGAACATACTTTGGCAAGTGTAAACAGTGATGATACCCTACCAATCTAAATTGTTTGTCATTTTATATTTCAATATTTTATATTATATGTTTTTACGCCTTAAACGTATTTTATGGAAATAATAAAATACAAAGATGAGAAGTAAGAGTAGGAGAAATTTAAATTGTCTTACAATAGCCTTAAATAGCAGTGCAGGCTTTCACTATTTGATGATGATGCCACGCACTTAATTGGGAGATCAACCGATGCTGGGCAACAAAGGAGCAAGCGTAGGATTAGAACATGTAGAAATATTGAGCCTTATTTACATAACGCTATGTATGTGTAGTTTAAGTGCGCCAAGTGGGTAAAACGATATATTTTCTTCAAGTATAGAATTGCTTTAAATGCAACATAGGTGATTCATCTATGAAATTTGACCAAAAATTGTGAAAAATTAAGAAAATTATTTTGTTTCACAACATAATGTTTTCAGTTGTAAACTTTAGGAGAATATATGTTTTTCCCCACTTGGCACTTAAATTACCAATTAACTGAAGCTATAGATGAACAGTGATCGCTTATTAATAGGCAGTCGACACTTACTTTGTTTTCTCGCAAACTTTTTCCAACACCTTTCCGCACTCAAAATATTCCACACCGTGGAATTTTTCACTAATTGTTACAAAATCCTTATGCTGCCTCTCATAATCATATTAAATAAAATGACCATATCACTTTAAGAAATAATGGTCCAATTTTTAAACAAATCAAATACTAAATTTTGAACAATCTAGAGTTCTAAGACTACAAAAGTAACACCTTTTTCTTTACTAATTAGGGTCATTATAAAAGAATATAATATGACAGATCTGTCTGTAAACTGACTTGCTGTAAGACTGGATTTTTGTATGTGAATTCATAAGGTGGCCTAATTTTATTAGAACAATTAATTTAGAGAGTAAACATTATTATTTAAATAACCATGCAAGATAGAATTTTGAAACATGTCAAAAATATCTCTTATTATTGTATATAATTCGTTTCATTTCATAATCGGCTTACCCCCCCCCCGTATTTGTAGGACTGACCCCCCCTAGGACTTACGCACGAAACCACAGAATGGAGAATCTGTTACGAGGAGTCGGCCCGTAACCAGGCATGAACATGAAGTGGACGATATGAAATGTAAGCGAAATCGATGATTGGAAAAATGATGTTAGCGGTCTAACCGCTCAACAACGGTGCCACCTATTGTATCTATATAATAACTGGTATAAATTACAATAAGATTTCTTAGATGCTTACACTTTCCAAATTTCACAGATGCACCATTTTAGGGACTGTTTTCTCGGGTGTAAACATGTATTGGCGTTAATGGGGACTATTTTGAAAACAATAAAAGGATAAATTTGTAAAACAAATCTTTTTTTAATTTTCTAAAAAATTAGTTTCACCCTCGCATTTCAAGGTAAGTGCATTAGCAGGCTGTTTCCATGTGTGCCGCAGCATGCTGAGCAGGTTGACTGACATTGTGGGAATGTTCAGATGCCCTTTAAAGACAGCGCGTGCGGGGACCGGCGAACCGTCGTAGTTCTAAAGAAATTTATTAGGCTCTTTTCGGACGTAATTCAATCTAATTCCAGAGGATTAAGAAGAGAGTCTGTCACGGCTAGCTTAATCGACCTCTCACGGGAGGGTCAACAAATGGTTTTCGTCCCTGCCTCACACAGTTCAGCTGAACGCAGAAAAAAAAAAAAACGGTTTCTGTCTGTTCAGGATTAGTGGAGAGGGCTCTCTGCGCACTGCCCAAAGGGAAAAACTTAAACCCCATTCTATGGTCGTAACGTTGCCATTGCAGGCTTAGTTTTACTGGAATATGGGGAGAAATACATGTCCCAGGAGGAACCCCAATGAGAATGTCCAGACATAGAGCTTTACTGATACAAGACACATTTGTACAGATGTATATACATATACATATATTAATACTTTATTATACTTCGGTTATATTTTAAATTATTTAAAAAAAGCATGTCCTATTACTTAAACTATATGATTTATCCGAATGTAAAATTGTTTTTGAGCACCGCTGAGACGCTACCTCTTGGCTGTTAGCGAGCGAAGCCCGCCTTGGTTGTGCTTCGTAATCCATCAAATTCTCTGTGTTTCCTCTGCTGTGCTCTCTCTTTTTACTTTCTCTTCACGTACTAAGTACATAGTATATAGAGAAGGTACTGTATTGCACCCAAAAATTCGATACCGAGATTTCACCGGAAATACATGTTTTGGGACCCCCTAAATACAAAAAATCTTATGTAATCCATTTACATGGCTTTCCCTACGTCTGTGTAACAACTTATTCTTAAAAAGCATAGGCTTCTATTTACTTCATTCTAATCGATAAAAATAGCAGAGATGGTTTTATTACCTATTTAATTCCTTATAAGTAGAAGGAAAATATGGGAATAAAGTAGAGTAACCGACAGTCAAATGTTTTAAAATGTGGTTCCTATGGTATAGAAATCCGTTTCTTGGCGTGGCTAGGTGTTGTCAACTGTCCGTATGAGAAAAGTATTAAGTGTTTTATAACCGAGATAAAAAAACAAGGAATATCTCGAAAACGGCCAACTGCATGAAAAAAGTGTATATGTCGTAAATTGTGTGTTTTATCGAAATCTAAATTGTTTGTGTAGTACGTTTTTGTCTATTTCTTACGGTTTACCAGTTATGCAAAATTCAATAAAAATCATCCAGAATAAAGAGGTCTTCTGCTAGTGCTTATTTCGATTAGCATGAAGTAGCTTGTTCATAATTTGTAACAGAGATGTAGAGAAAGTCAAGGCGCGCGCGCGCGTGCGGACAGCATAGCAAAACTACGAAACTTGATATTTAAGTTGACTATTTTCCAAGGATGCGAAGCGAAGATTTTCAAGAAAATTCCCCCACCCCAAATCGCCCTTCACATTAATTAGAGGTTCTACCAAAATGCTGGTTTTCTCAAGAATGGCTCTTAACGACTTTGATTAAAACACCAACTTATTAATATGCTTTATTACAAATGAAATGCATATCTTGAATTTTCTGGGAATAGCCTCTAAAGACCTCTTTATTCTGGATAACTTTTGTCTAGGTAATTGGTAAATTGAAGATATAGACAAACACTTATCATACAAAAAAGGTTGATCTACAATAGTAACTCAATATTTAATAACGGTTTAACATATATTCCAAAGTAATCATTTAACTATTATAGCAGTTTGCTCTATATATTCTAAATTTGTTTTCAACAATTAAATATTTATTTTAATTTCCTCCAAATCTGTTATTCTGACAAAATATTTTTAAAAAATGCTAAATTGGTGTGAAATAGTTTGCCCATTTGACACTTATAATCTTTCTATTAATTTTATTCTGATAGTAACTCCTGGAAACAAAAATTGCAGAAGATTTATTACAAATGTTTGCGAAAGCTACTTAGTAGGACCCCTGCTTCAAGGGCGCAATAGAAACACATTTAAAATTCAGATGTGTTTCATTCACATTATTTTATCTTCCTGCTCTGTAAATAAACTATTCGTACTTTATGCTAATCGAAAAAAACGCTAGCAGAAATTGTTGGTTTTATTTCTTGCTTCATTATAGGCAGAAGGAAACTAAGGAAATACACTAGGCTAAAGAGATAGTCTAATCTTTCAAAAGCTATCACCTTACGATGGAACTTGAAATTCGGTTTTCTTTGCATGGTCAGGAGTACACCAAAAGAAAATTTACGAATTCCTGTTTAAAAAAGTATAATTATTTTAAAACTAAGATCAATAGCAAGGAATGTCGCAAATTATTATTTTCAATATATGTCCTTTCACCATGTAAAGGACATATATTGAGTGTTTTGAGGAGATCTACATAATAAGTTTTTATCTATCTCTTATGGTTTACCAGTTATGCAGAAACCATCCAGAATGAAGGGTACCTTAGAAGTTATTCCCAGGAAATTCAAAATATACAGTTTGTCATGTAACTATCTTAAATATACAATATTTTAATCGAAATCGTTAGAGAATTTTTGAGAAAATAAAAATTTCGACAACCTTTCATATAAAGAATAGTTTCCGGTTGAGGGATTTTCTTGGAAACCTTTGTGTTGCCGCGTCATCGTATTTTTAACAACAATACAGGAATTAAAGTAGTGAAGTTTCTTCTCATTTGTAATTTGAGGCCAGCTTGATTAATATTCAAAGACTTCACTTACACTTTAAAAAAAATCTTGATTTCGCCACGTGTTCGTGGCTTCTTCCGTTCTTTTGCACGATTGAATCTTCCGACTTGAAGGCATCTCCTTCCTTCGATCTACTGCGCTGCCCTCTGGTGGTGCGATTGACGTATTTGAAGATCAGCTGATTGTCAATTTTCCTGTCGAAGTGCATTCATTCTTGTTTGAATCTGTGTATAAATATATTTTCCGACGTTGTCAATTCTGATGCCGTCCTATCTGATTTTGCTAAGACATCTCAGTTAATTTCATGATTTGTATCCCAAAAACGTGATGACCGAATTGTCTAAATGTTTATTTAATATACGGGTTCGGTGTTTTTTCATGATGTGCGGATATTTCTTTTGGTTTGACCTACGTATATTTTTTCACATTGTGAGCATTCAGTTTTGTATATTCCGGATTTTTTTATTATGTGGCATTTATGGAAAGAGGTGTCTCAAGCCGGATGATTCAATCTGCTAAAAAACTGAATTAGCCAAGATCACGTGGCGAAATCATGATTTCCTTTAAACGTATTAAACAAGCTCGGTTCAAATTACAAATCTTGTTTTTTTTTATACCAACGAATCAGCCTCTAGTTGGAAGCCAACGAGAATACTTTGTGTTGCATTCTTGGAAGATGCTGAACTTTAATGTAAAGTTTGGTATTTAACCGTTTTTGAGTTATGTTTATGGGCACACGGACAGATACGCACTTTTGTTTAAAACTTTCTTTTTATATTCAGGGGGCCCTCAATCGTGTGTTTCAGTAAAATCTGCATGTCCTTTCCTACCTATGTACTATGCACAAAGCAGAAAAAGTAAAAATCAAATGAAGGACACTTTTTAGAAAGCAATACGATTTATGTTAACCAGTTATCTCCTTTTAATTCGTGTGTTTGCATGCAAGTAGAATTACTGTGTGTTCATAGTATAATTATAGCGGTTATTAGGAAGATGATTAGTTATTATAGGTAGTTAGAGTATCATTATTAATCTGGTAAGTTCTATTCACATGACTTCCTCTAAATCTCTGTAACAAATTATGTTGAAAAGCTTCTACTTCATGATAATCGAGATAAACATTAGCAGAAATTGTCTTATTATTTGCTTCCTTCTAAGTAGAAGGTACATAATGGAATACACAGACACACGGACACACACATGTGCGCGCGGACGTTTTTCTAACAATGCGTTTTTATACAAAGGACCCTAAAATGTGTATTTCAGGTGAAATCTCGGTATCAATAGCACGTGTAAAGAAAGTAAAAGAAGCCTGTTGAAAAATTGCAAGATGGTGTAGAACTGCCATGCAGTGAATAGATGTTAGAGAAGCAGAAGGCAGAATACGTTAGTAGACAGAAGGGAGAGCAAGCTTAATATCGGATAATAGTGTCGGGTGGGAGTATTGGGAATCAAATGCTGCCACTGGCATTACGTTAACGACAATGACTGCAATTCTATCCTGGGAGAAACAACCACCTATGTTCCAAATGTATCGTGCTATTGTATCCTTTAGGAAAGCATCGGGATATGTGGCGTAGAACTTTTAAGAGTATCGAAAATATGGGAATAATTGTTATTAGTAGAAATGTTGACAGCGAAATAATTTTTCCTGTACCAATCTCTGGCACAACATCAACGCTGTTACGTTTCTGATATTTTGAAATATAATTAGAACATTTAAGGGTCATATAGCCCTAGTTATGCAGAAACTTTTTAAATATGTAATTTATATCAAATAATGCATTTTAATAACTTCAAACACTGCTATTTTCGGTTAAAATATCACAAATGTACGTGTATTTTCCACGGAAAGGTTCAGAAAGATAGAATTCATTTTATTTATTTTATCAATTCGTGTATTTGTTTCTCGCTGTACGCACACGGTTTCATTGGAATTATAGTTGGAGCTAAATCGAGTGGGCACGGAGCAATACATAAAAATCGGGGATAGACTCGTTAGAACAGGACACGTACGAATTAGGTGCGCAAGTATGGTCAATATTACTGATGCAACATTAGTTCTGGTTGGATAAGTAGCGTCAGTCCGAACAATTCAGTACCATAGCCTGGATATGAGCCACGGATCTCCCGGTCTCTAGCCGGTTGCTCTACCACTGAGCTACCATGGCAACATACCGGCATGGCGCTAAATTTTTCAACTGACTCACATGTTTCCCGGTGAACTACAAGGTGATCTCAAATTATTTTGAAATGACATACCCCAATGGTGACTTACAAATGTCGAAATTACTTTAAATCCCAGGATTTATGGCATAGTCAACTATTATGGCATTGCATTTTTCAGCCTATCCAACTTTTGTCCTACACACGGTTATCAAACGCTTAATTAAATCAGCACTAGTTCTGGTTGCTTAAAGCGTTAATAGCTCAGGTTTGAGAAGGCTAATACCAGAGCTTCCTGGAGATTATGTCAATATTGTATAGGAATAGAATACAACCGTGTTGCGTAATAAGAATTAGTGTTGTAAACTGTTATTTTTTTTTTTCCTTATTTAGGATAACAGTATGTATTCATTATTTTTATTGAAGTCAATTTTTCTATCACGTTCTTAATTTTCTTGAACATAATGAAAGCTTGTATGGATCATTGCGATTGTATAGGATGAATTCTCCATTTAAATAAATACTATCATTGATTCATGTTTTTCTGTTAAATTTTGTCCCAAACAAGCGGAATATATAATAAATCATGTAGAGTAAACATGTTAAGTATTCCAATCTAAACAAGTATTTTGACAGAAAATCGATGAGTTTTTAAGATTGGAAAATTTGCTTTGAATATCCATACTGCCTAGTGTAAGTGCAAGTGCCTACGCACGCGCTTGCGCACACACACAAACACACAGACACCGAGTAAGGATTCGCCCAGGGTTTTTGCTATATAGCCGCACTTTTTAGGGGTTAAGGGGACGATTTGTTCGAACATTCCATCTTTGGATTTTTGGTGGAAAAAAAAAAATACTGTAATTCAAAGTACCTACATATTTGCAATGTTTCATGTTCCTAGGACGGATGTAACATATGTTTAGGACGGCATTTTAAAACGTTGATCTGGCTAAATGATTATCAAACTTTAAAACTATTTGTCTCAAGTTCAATGTTTTGCTTATTTTCCCATATTGAAAAATCTATCTTCTCCCACAAAAATGCTGCCACGAGTCTAAAAATGTTTAATATATGTGTGTAATACAATGATGTATAGGAATTTTGATACTGGTCATAGTTTGGTTTTAAAAGAACGTAATATAATCCACTCTTTTTTGTATTTTTTTTGTATAATACATAGGAAAATTTCCATAATTTTGTTACAGAGGAATGCAGTTTTAAAGAATTACTCTTTAGGTACGATATCTGAAGGAGAAATAGATTTTGAATTTTGCTAACAGAATTGATATAAATTAATAGATCCGTAAAGACGTTGCGTTGAAACTTGTACAATTACATTTGTTTCTAGTAATGCCTGTGCAAAAAATCAGAGCTCTAACGCTAATACTTTAGAAAATTATTTCTACCACTTCGATGTTCCATTAATCGCAGAGTAGGGTGTATGAATAAAGTTTGTATGATGACAGTTTTGCATTCAGTTATAATGGGTAGAAGATAGCGGTATACTCCCCAATGAATGCAATGGACCCATATGCAAATTTGGGTTTTATTGTATCTAGATAGTTCTGGCTTTTAATTTTGAAGCAGAACATTTCTTGGTTGCATTAGCAGGTAGCCCAAATTTCCCTTCTGCTGAAGGTGCTCCTAAGCTACACGGGTGCCATGTGGGGAACCCGGTGTTGGTTCAAGTGGCAAGTTGTGAGGGGTCATAATCCCCAAGAGACCTAACAAGGGCGCTCTGATGTTTCGGAAAACTATCGTGGAATTTTGTGCGCCGACGCCTAATTTCATCTGCTATGTGTGGCATTTGACGCTTCGTGAAGTAGTCTCAAGGGGAAGCAGAGGTCTACAGAATAGATGGTTCCATACTTTGCGCCATTTGAGCCAGCTGTCTATGGCCATGCTCTAGTTCTCGCAGACGTAAAGCATGAAAGGGATTATCGTCATTTGTTCCTGTGTTATAATCCTCAGAGTGTTATAGTTGGGAGCGCAGCTTGAATCGGCTGAAAATACGTCAGCAAACATGTGTCCGCAAACGAGCGAGATAGTGGCTAACAGCCACCATTGTCTTCATGCACTCTCTATCTATCGCAGATTACACTCGCAGACAAGCGACTTGCCTACTCTACCATTTCAGACTACAGATTGTCAACTAGCTTAAGGTCCTCGGGAAATGATGGGTTGAGTGGGGAACTTTACTTAATCCTGTTCAAGAGTTTATAAACGTTTCTGGTACAGTACGAGATTCTCAAACAGACCAACCTGTGAAGATTTAAAAGTCATTTCCTAAGTAAATTACTTCATCTTTTATCACTGCCACCACTACCATCACCACTATTTGTTAGTACTACTGTATTTGCTATATCTTATAAGCCGCTCCTAGTCATATCCACGCATTCTAAACGGTTATCGTTGTCGTTCAACCGATTCAGTTTGTGCTATCGATTCCAATACGTTCTGTATAACAGAGTATGTTTTGTGTACCCATTTGATATAGGTAACTTATTCTGATACTCATCTATTCATACTCTGTTATTTGATTTTAATCTATATCGTTGTGCAGTGGACTAGAACATGCATCTTTGATTCCCGGCTACGAAATGACACCGGGTTCAATCGCACCTATGAGAGTGCGGGATTAAGTTCTGGTTATAGGGTCGGTGCCCACTTAGCATCATGAGCAAAGTGAGGAGCTGCGATAGACAGTGTTTTCGTCGTTCACGATAGTCAACATCCCGGCTGAAAGATGGCCTTGCTGGACCATTTTACCTCTCCGTATAGGTTGAATGATCATATACGGGAATATGGTGAGCAAGAGGAATATGCAGTTTAAAAATGTTCTGCCCTGACGATAACATTCTTGCATCCTCGATAGTCATAAACATCATTGTCTCTCGCGCACTAGCAACGTAAGCCTGAAAATGCGTAAATTATTCCTCTCGTAGTCACTGTTATACATATGCGACAGCATACACACATACATACTTACGCTTCGTAGTAGGTAAATCGATTCCTTTTACACCTTAAATGTCTCTCACCCTCTTCTGGTGGTCCAAACTTAACAGCCGGCTCATAAGAGCTGTAGTCGCAACGGAGAATAATGATGATGACGATGATGATAATAATAATAATAATAATAATAATAATAATAATAATAATAAAAATTTTACCCTACAAATGATAAGTGATAAATTGAGAGTCTTGGAATGATTTAACCATTATTACCACTAGTAAAGTTGGTAATTATAACAAAATGCTCTGTGATGAAATGTCATTGCTAACAATGGTTTTTCTATCTTTTAGGTATGTATGAGAAGTACCAGCCACCACATATAGTCAGAGAAAAAACAATATTTGGTCCAGACAGCTTCACTTTGCACTTTTTACGAATTGGGTGAGTTAAACTAAACATTAAAATGCAACAAAACCTCAATTGCTATCCTATCCTGTTAATTACATCGGTAGGAAATCTAAAGGTATCAGCGGCTCATTCGCTGGTGAGCGAACTACAAGTTTTCCCGCTTAGCATGTTGTATCTTCCTCCACATAAAACAGTTCAGTTCAAAAGATAACATTTTGTAGATATTCTTGTGCAGAGAAATTAAAAAAAAAAAAATCTGATGTGTTCCATTCACATGACTTTCTCTACATCTCTGCAACAGATTACTGTTAAAAAACTTATGCTTCAATTTACTTCACGTAATCGAGAAAAAAATTAGCAGAAATAGTCTTATTACTTGCTTCCTTGTAAGTAGAAGCGAAATAACGTTAAGGTGAATACTCAAAAGCTGGTTGCTAGGTGACTGAAGTTCCTTTGTTTGACAATTCCTGTATGAGAAAAGTAGAAGTTTTTCAAAGCTAAAACCAAAAACAAGGGATATCTCAAAAACGACCAACTCTACGAAAAAAAATTATATAACATAAATTGTGTGTTTTAATGTGCTCTACATTTTTTGTGTGATAGGTTTTTGTCCATCTCTTACGGTTTAGCAGTTATGCAACATTTCGTAAAATTCTTCCAGAATAAAGTAGTCTTCAGAGACTATTTCCAGAAAATTCCAGATATACATATTATTTGTCAGGTAAATATTTTTAATATACGATATTTTAAACATCGTTAGAGCCATTTTTAGGAAAATCAAAATTTTCGAAAAAAGTTCCATGTAAATGGTAGTTCGGGGTGGGGGGATTTTTCTCACAATCTTCGTGTCGAATCCCTGGAAGATACTAAACTTAAATACCAAGTTTGGTATTTTACCGACTTTTCGTCTTTGAATTATCCTGTTCACAGACACACGGACACACACGCACACACGGACCTCTTTCTGAAAATACTTTTTTGGATACAGGGGACCCTAAAACTTATATTTCCGGTGAAATCTCGGTATCGAATTTTTTGGTGGAGTATGATACCTTTTCTATACACTATGTACGTAGTACGTGTAGAGAAAGTAAAAAAAACCGCTATTGTGACAGTTCAATTTGAGAAACAAAGGGTATTCGATTAGATTTATGTATTACTAAGGGAACCTTGGTCAGAACCTTTGACAGTGGAATGGGGCACAAGGATGTTTTCGTGTCTGCACCTGCGGCTATTAAAAGGTGTCGACACAGATAAGTGCCCTTTCCACTCAAAAGAATACCGGAGGGTATATGAGGTTTCGGCATAAGTCTCCAGTGCACTCCTTGGCGCGAGTGCATGTGTTGAGACAATATTGCTTTCATGGCTCTCACGAAGACTGTGGAAAAACATAAACGCAGAAAGTGGTTAGAAGATAATATTGGGATATGTGCTTTAACAACTTGTGTGAAAATAACTAACTTTTGGTCGACAGTGCAGTGGTTAGTAATCATTTAGTAATAACTGAACTTAGTTTAGTGATGCAGGCATTATTGCTCGGATTGTATACGCCCCGTTTGTTCTCTGTTGCATTCTTTAACCTTAGGAGCACCAAGTTATTTTAGGTGACATGGAGCTCTAACCATAGACAATACTTTCCCGTGTTATCTCTTGTAATCAATTTCTTGTAATATATATTTATTTTATGTGATTTTGATTTTATCATATTTAATTAACGTAGCTTTAAATGCTTGTTTACTTCGCGACGATTCTATTCGTAATTTTAGTTTGATCGCTTCGCGCCAAGCAGACGGTGCAGGGGTTCCCGTCCAGTCTGGCTACTTTTCACCATGTGTACTCAGACGGTATACAACCAACTTTTTATGTCTCATATCTTATACACCATACTACTTTGCTGCGCGATAACTAGATGGCGCTGGGTACTGTCCGGTCTAGTTACTTTCACTACCCTTGGATAGCTGGCAGCGAAATCACTATTACCACCAGTTTACAGTTTTACTGTTGTTTTAGACTGAAAGTGGAATTTTGATTCGTGGTATTAAATGTCCAGTCCAATCCAGTATTTACCTTGGCGACTGATGGAAACCACGAATACACCTCAGCCAAATGGATCGGCCCATGGGGTTTGAACCGCGGACATCCCGAATGCGGGCTACAGACGTTACCGCTCGGTTTTATGTGGTTGTGTTTCTACTATGTAGTGGAATAAAGTGTTCAGTGACATAACTAAAAATGTAATGTTTGGAACATATGAAATTTAGACGTAGAATTGGTCACAGGAGCAGAATACGAGCATAGAAGTTGTATTTTTTATTTCTAATTTTTAACATTTTACCTGACAGATGTAGTATATTACTTTATAAGGTGGAAGACCAATACAAAACAGGCTCATAAACATAAAAGGATATTTGTTATGTTTTGTTAATAGAAGAAAAATGTACGGATTAACCTTTCATTTCTTAACTACTTGACTGAAAACAATTGAAAACAGGTGCACTCTCGCCGAATGCATCTAATATCTCCGCGCCGGATTCTGTCTAGTAATTATCAGAATTGAATTTAAAATTATTTTATTATTAATAACAAGGTATATTGCGATTATTATCTTACAATTGTGTGTCTGCATTTTATAATAAATACGTTCTTGTCTATCTCTTACGTTTACCAATTATGTAAAATTCCCTAAAATTCGTTCAGAATAAAGATGTCTTCAGAGGCTATTCCCAGAAAATTCAAGATATACCTTTTATTTTTCGTCTTAATATCTTTAATGTACGATATTTTAATACAAATTTCAAAAATTTTTCCATGTAAAAATGGGGTGGCGGGATTTTCTGAAAATCTTCGTGTCGCAATCCTTAGAAGCTACTGAACTTAAATACCAAGTTTTTTACTTAACGACTTTTCGTTTTTTAGTTATGCTGCCCAGACATAGACATTTGTCTAAAAATGCTTTTTTGGATTAAGAGGGTCTCAAAACATACCTTTCTGGTGAAATTCCGGTATCGAATTTTTGGGTGCAAAACAATACCTTATCTATACTTTATGTACATAGTACGTGTAGAGTAAGTTAAAAAAACAATTTAAAAACAAACATTTGTCATATTTACAGAATCATCAAAAGATTTAAAACTGGCTAATCAGAGAACCTTTTTTTAAAATAGGAAATAGTACCCTATGATATTTTAGAGGTATTTTATTACATAGCTTTAGACCCATTATTAGATAACTTTACGCCATCTGATTTAATCTAAAATTAGGAATTTTGAAATTGAGATTATTTCTTGCATTGTGTGTATGCTTATCACAAACTTTCCTCTGCCAGGTGTATATTGTTAAATCATAAATAAGTTTATTACTGTTAATACATTTAATGTTTTAAAAAGAGGCTTACAGTGCTCACGCTCAGATTTATGTAACAAAATTCTTATAGGTAGCCTTTTTATTATTATTATTATTATTATTATTATTATTATTATTATTACTATTATTAAAACATCTGTTATGTGACTAGAGTTATCCCAAAATGCGATTACTTCTGCGCCTGCACCTCATTGAGAATGTGGTTTAAATCCTGAAGCGCGTACGGTCTCGCTGGCTTGCTAGCGTAAGTGGGCAACAAAACCAGATTGCGAAGTGCTCTCTTTAATCATTAAGGACATGTATGACTGAAAGTTTGAAATTCCAAACTAATAATGCTACATTTTTGCAAATTATACCACAGGTGTAATTTAGTGCAAATAAGCTACAGTGAAACTTTCAACCATTTTGCTCTAACGGTTTGGAGGTTATGGTCAAATTTGTTTGTTTTGTCACGTCATTAAAAAGTCCCTTGCGCAAAAAAAAAAAAAAAAAAAAAAAAAAAAAAAAAAGTAAAATGTTAGTCTAATAATTTAACCTTAGACTCACAATAGATATACTTTTTGAAATTACTCTAGGTTTCTCTGTGTCTCGTTTGGTTTAGGCTCCACAATTGTTTAAAGTTATGACTGTGATGGTTTTTTTTTGTCATAAGAACATAGTTTTTATGTTTGAAAATTGAAAACATATGCTTAAATACACCTGACAGTAATATCTACTGCAATTTTTATTCATTGTATGTCTGTGAAACAGAAAATTTTATTTATGTAACAGAAAAATTGCTGCGCAAGGAAGAAAAACGCTGAAAATATCAATACCGAGAACATAAGGAAAGATTTCAATGCATGGTTCACATTAAAAACCACCAGGTTGGTAGTTACATACACTTAAAGAAATAAGCAGAGATAGCTGCTACATAAGAATACAAGAGCACGTGAATACCGTAGCACCCTAACTTCGACACTTGTTAGATTCATTGGTTATTTTTCTTTGAATGCTATTAAACTTTACAAACATGCAGTAATTCAAAGTCTACGTTTAAGTTTGCTGCGCTACTCCTCTAAGCTGAATGAAATGCGGCATCCAGTTCGGTAGCTCATCTTGAGTTGTGCATGTTTCATGTGCATTCAAAGCGTGCTCGGAGGAAGCTTCTTTGCCGCGCTCTATTAGTATAATTTTATATTAATGACACCAGATAGTAGCTTATTTCGTTAGGAATCAAGGTCACCAGATGGCAGCAAGTTAATCTTCTTAGTACTGTACTTCTTAATACAGTGGCTATAATAGTGGTAAATCCTGGCTTCTTGTGAAATTGGCAGAAGTAGGTAACATACATGAAGGAAGGACCGTGAATTTCAGACTAACCATATTGTAACAACCCGTCCGTATGTGATCGTTCCCAATTTCGCATCGTTATGCCAGTCATCGCAGTTGGAGTCGTTGAAATGCGGAAGGGCGGCGCGACGGTTATCGGAAGCTTCGGGAACATGATTCTCGGTTCTTCCCGAAGCTTCGGCTTCCTGAAGCTTCCAGGAAATTCTGTGACGCCATTTTATAGCCATAAAGGTGGGGGAATGTGTGTGTGTGTGTGTGTGTGTGTGTGTGTGTGTGTGTGTGTGTGTGTGTTGTGAAATGTACTGAGTCGTGAATGATTGGAGTGTGAGGGCGCAGTAGTTTGCGAGCTATGGATGGCGTGCTTCCGCCAACAGTCTATGCGTTGAAACGTCGAGTGAAAATTATTTACAGTAGTGGATTTAAAAGTTTATTCGTAATCAATTTTGAAGTCAATAAAGGTACATATATATTGCAGTATTCTCAATTGCAGTTTAACTTACACATTAGTTCGTTGATGACTTAGACGTTGTACTTTGTGTGTGCGCAACAATCATCCACAAAATTACCCTTTCTTTCGTAAGACAACTTTCGCATTTGTGTTAACATAGTCATCTTTGTAGTTGTTGGGATCGCTGCATTGTATAAATTTGGCCAAAGCCATAATATGACGCACCAGGTGCTATTTCGCAAGGGCTATCGGACTTTTCAAACTCTTGTGAATGTATATTTATGTGCCGCTACTGAAAATAAGGATTTGTGAATATAATTAAGTCTATATTCTCTAAGTGAACGGACATAAAAAAGACAAATATTTAAAAGAAACGAGTGGTGAATTAAAAATATAAAACGTAGTGGCAAAGTTTCCTCTTAGTTATACCTAATCCACAAAAATATAGGATCATTAACCCCAGTTTTTATTCCGGCATGGCGTAAATACTAGGCATCGAGTTTATTACACATCGCCTCTTGCAGAGGACTAGCGAGCGAAGAGTAGAAAGGGTGAATGCCAACAGTTTCGAGGTCACCTTAGAGAAATGGGGCTTGTATCGTACCATTCCAAATTTACATTTGGAGCATTCGCTTGCATCTGTTAAAACATTTAATGTTAATAATATTTTATTTTATATTTTTTTGTGGTTTATGGGTATTTTCTTCAAAAAAGGAGAATTTTTTCACGATCTTCAATAATTTTTTTTGAAAGAAAATTGGTTAATATTATTACGATAAACCTCAATTGTAGCATTTATGCTGATAGGTAACTCAAATAATTTGGAAGGTTTTGTAGCGGCACAACTTCTCCATTGTCATAAAGGCTTCTTCGTGTTCTTAAAAAGTAAATGAAAACTGACCTACACGTAATAAATTAAGAAAACTCAAAAACTAAAGAACGTACAATATGTTGTGGTGAAAAACAGTTCTGCACTACCCAGTATATCAACAGTTTAGGTGGTTTGCAATACTTGCAGTCCAAGGTTTAATTCCCCACCTCACCTTTGAGACAAGGGGCTCGCTCAACTAATAATGACGTAATGTATTTAAACTGGCTGGCTCTAAAGACCGACTACTACTTAAGACCCGGTATAAATGTGTTGGAACACCAAACCTGAAGAAACGAACAGAACAATTTTGAAGCTGATAATAATGACTGAAAATTGCAGGAAGATACAGGAATAGCTCACTTGGGGAAAGACCAGGTGCGCGTTTATGATTTATTTCGAAGAGAATAGTATAAACGTAAAATATATTCCCATTAGTACTGGGGAGGCAAAAACTTTATCCTAAGCTGTTTCTCTTTAAGAAGATACGACACGCTATTATCCGCTGCTGCAATATGGCAGCTCTATCTGGTTGGGACGGGTTATGTTTTTCGGTCTCCCCCACCCCCGATTTATAATACATCCCTTTATACCCAATCAGTTAGCTAACGTTTTCCATGAAATGACAGACTAAAATGTGCGCTAGCCTAATATCAACGCTTTTCTGTACTTCTGCTTTGATTGTTAGAGAAGGGGCTAACTGTATTTTATAACTTTGTTGATATCTCCCCTCCTCTTTTCACTTTGTGTTTGTTTGAAGTCACAGAGAGAGGATTCGTTATACGAATTTAGAAAGGACAGACACGTTCAATGTTTGGAACATCACAACGCTGTTAGTAAAACCAGTTCAACCGTGGAAAATATCTTTGATCACCAAAATTGTTTGCATGGATGCTGCTGCCACATATATGTTGAGCATAAACATTACAAATAAACATGTTTATAAATGCCCCCTTCTATGAATAAGCATAACATTTGTTAATGGTGTTTATTTAGCAGCTTGACTTGTTTTCTTGTATCGATCGAGGAAAAGCAAAATATACGATTTAATTGATCTAATATACAACGTATTTTCAGTTGTTAAAGTAAACCTTGTTATTTTGGAGCATTGCTTTCCTTTTATATAGCCTTGTTATATACACATTAGAGTAGAAAATTTTCAAAAACAGCGGAAGGTGTGAACTTTTTGCGGGCGTAAACATTTAAGCATAGCTTCCATTGGAAGGGAAGTAGGCAATTACAGGTGGTTCCGCATTGTAGATTTATGGCACGTAAAAGAACCTAAATCTTGATGAAGGGTCCTGTAAGAAAAATCTGATGTGCTCCATTCACATGACCTTCTCTACCTCTCTGTAATAAAGTATTGTTAATAAGCTTATTCTTCTATCTACTTCATGCTAATCGAGATTAACATTAGCAGAAAGGTCTTATTACTTAGTTTCTTAAAGGGAGAAGGAAAATAGGGGATACACTAGGGTAAATCGACAGTAAAATGTTTTAAAATATGGCTGTTATGGTATAGAAAACAGATTTTTTGTGTAGTCAGGCGTTGACTAATTTCTATATGAGAAAAGTATTAAGTATTTTAAAACTGAAATCAACGACAAGGAATATCTTAAAAACGGCCGACTCCAGCAGAAAAATCCATATAACATAAATTGGGTATTTTAACGAGCTCTACATGTTTTTATGTAGTAAGCTTTTGTCTCTTATGGTTTACCAGTTATGCAAAAATCATTAAGAAAATAAAGGTGACTTTAGAGGCTGTTCCCAGAAAATTCAAGATATACATTTTATTTATCATGTAAATATCTTTAATACTATATTTTAATGAAAATCGTCGAGCCATTTTCGAACATTTTTCCAAGAAAAGGTTAGTTGAAGGGGGGGGGTATTGTCTTGAAAATCTTGATGTCGCATTCTTGGAAGATACTTTTAGGTATTAAATACCAAGTATGGTATTTAACGGGCTGTGCTGTCCACACATACACACACACTCGTGCGCGCACGGACCTTTTTCTAAAAATGCTTCTCTTGAATGGTGGTTCCAAAACATGTATTTCCGGTAAAATCTCGGTATCGAATTTTTGGGTACACTACAATACCGTTTCTATACACGTTGTACATAGTACGTGTCGAGAAAGTAAAAATCTCTGGTCCATGACGCCGAATACAAAAGGTGTTCAAAACGTCCGCATCATAGGGAACACATTATTTGTTCAATTTCTGTGCCGTTAAATTCCAGACAAGTCTATAGGGGCAGTTTTAGGTTATTGAGCACAGGGCACAACATTCAGGCCTAATCCTGCTGCGTAGGTGGACCACATCGCGAATATTCTTATTGTACACCCGAGACTTGTTATCCCCAGAATGAGATCAAATCTTGCGAACTTAAGAGTAGTAGCCAAGCAGTAGGAAAAATATACTTATCATTATTTAGTAAGCAGCCCACTCATAATTATTTTTGATACAAATTAAAGGAGTTTAGTAAATGGTTATTTGACCCTTTGGTCATCCACAGAGAGTCAAAATTTACCTGCCCCCCCTCGCTTCGGGCTCTGTAGCCATTTAAAGATAATACAATACACATTTATTTCCAAGCTTATTTACAATTTTATAAAATTACATTTCTGTTATAAACTACATTTTGACACTTTCAAAATGTTTCACATGTCTCGGCTTTTATTTAAATTCCATTATAATTTAACAGAAGTTCAAAAGTGCAGCGTAACATTCTATGGGCAATATCTGCCTACTATATCTTCAATGTGAATACTTGAATACTCTTAGGTATTAAAATTTCTTATAGATTTATTTAACAATTCACAATTCACCCATCATATCGTATTTAAAAATATTTTCAGGGTTCTTTTTTCTGATCCAAATATCCAATTACAAAATTACAATCAGGTTTCTTAACTCATGAAACTCTTAGAACAATTTAATTATACAACATATTTACATAACATCTATGAAATAATTTGTATCTGTCCAAGTATTTAGCAAATTTGAATGAAAGCTGATATATTTATACTTAAATTTTATGTTTTATTAACTAAATAGTAATTAAATTTCCGAAACATATATACATAAATCTGGAACTTTGAAAATCATTCACAGAAAAAAATAATTAATACAGGATCTACCTTCAGTTTCATTTTAATTTTTGAATAGTTTTGTATATTAATTTTATTCAGTTTTTATCATATATTTTTGTATTTATTGGTAAATTTGTTCGATTATCCACTCCATCAAGTCGGATATTATAAGACCCTTTACTACACAACTTGTGCATTGTAACTATTGAACAGTGTTCATAAAACAAAATCCCTGACACTTGAATTTAAATTTACTGAGTTTCCAAGGACTGTAGTGGCTGCCTTTGCATTTAACGCTGGATCACATAAACGTAATAATTTTAGGATTGTTCATTAAGAGAAGGGGAGGAGTGGGGGTAACTGATAAAGCGAGAAAATAAAGTATCGAACTTATGAGGTAACGGGGAGGGGGCACAAAATAACGAGTATAGAAATAAACTGGCGTTCTAATCCCCATAAAATACAGGTTCCCGTACGGCAATTGTGATTTCCGGCGGGCAAGTTTATACACAAAACATAATTAACAGCGTCACTATATATTTTATCTAACCCTCCCTAGATTTTCGAAATGCGAACCGTTACTACCAGTGACAGATGTGCTTGTTGTTTTAAATTACTGCTGCTGTTTTTATTAGAGTCTGCAACTGAACAATAAATATACTCGGGAAACAAGAGAGTAACATATTTACTGCAGGGAGTTAAAAAATGAACTATAATTTTGATATGAAGCAAACCAACAGCGCAATTCGCCAGAAACTAATTTCATTTCGGCAACGAGTGATCTCATATTTGATCCATATGATTGCTTAATTTTGGATGTGTTTTTTTCGCTATGTCAGTTGCATGTGAAACGAATATCAGGTTACTGCCCGTAGGCATTGCAGATTCTGCGAGAATGAAACGGAAATGATCAGTTAATGTGATTTATTAGAACACATTCTGTTTTTTTACTTTTTCTACTTAATACACGATACATACGTAGAGAAGGTGTTTACTCCGTCAAAACATTCTATACAGAGATAATACTGTAAATACTCGTTTTGGGGTCCCCTTTATCCAAAACAGATATATTTAGAAAAAAGTCCGTGTGTCAGTGTATCCGTGTATTCCTGTGTCTGTGAACATAATAATTCAAACGTCATAAAATACCAAACTCAGTATTTTAAGTATAATATATTCCATGGATGCGACTCGAAGATTTTCAACAAAATCTCCCAGCTCAAACTACCCTTTACACGGAAGAAATTAACGAAAATTTTGAATTTCTCAAAAATGACTTTAAATATATTGATTAAAATAGTGTATCTTAAATATATTTACATCGCAAATAAAATGCATAGCTTGAATTTTCTGAGAATAGCCTCTTTTATTGTTTAAGGCCCGCTTTTACTACAGTGGTATCGCAGGCGATGTTACTTGATACATTTAAAGACGAAATAGCGGTGGAATGCGATGACGGGGGAAACCGGAGAATCCGGAGAAAACCTGCCCCTGCGCCGCTTTGTCTACCACAAATCCCACTTCGTTCGTCTGGGATCGAGCCCGGCCCGCCTTGGTGAGAGGCGAGTGGTTTTACCACTCGGCCACGGTGCGGCCTGTAGCGAAACAACCTCTGAAGACCTCTTTATTTTGGATGACTTTTTCATATCTGGTAAACCGTAAGAGAGAGATAGATACTTGTGCCATACATATACATTTTTTTCGTGGAGTTGACTACCTCCGAGCTATTCCTAGTTATATTATTGAGTTTTAAAATACTTAAGCGTTTCTCATGCGGGAATTTGTCAACTCCTGGGCATACAAATAAGTTAATTTCAATTACATAGCAACCAAATTTTAAAATATTTTACTATCGCTTTAGTCTAGTGTATTCCCTTATTCCTCTCTTACTTCTCTCTTAAGCAAGTATTAAGACTATTCTGCTAATGTTTATCCCAATAGCATGCGGTAGATAGAAGCCTCTTAAGAATTATTTGTTACAGAGATGTATGACAAAGTCATGCGAATGGAGCAATCAGATATTTTATAATAATTATTTAGAGCTTTAAATAAAACCTCGACCCCCTCGAAGTTACACTATGTAATATACGATCCTCTTTTACCTTGGGTTTATCGTGGTTTACCTTGATCCTTAAGGGGATACTGGGATGGTCTTTTTTGGTCGTTTCGTTTTCATTCCGTTTCCTTCTCTATTTTGTGTGCTCTTAGGTTTAGTTTGTGTGGCGCGGCCAGACAATTACGGATACTCGCTGCAAGAATAGGAATATGATGATAATTATATTGAATTTGATTCATGCTACTTTAAAATGAGATAAACCATTATAATATCCGACTTCTTGAAACAGATAATTGAAAAACTTTAGGAATAAATACGTTATTACAAACCTTCATTCTCCGTGAATAACTGTGAAATATTATTTTGTTTACAACGCCATGTCAAATTTCAGGATCATATCAGCGCCGTCGGTATGCCGGAGTTTTGTCCCGTAGGACTTATTGTACACATGATTTCAAATTAATAATTTAAAATCATATTTAATTATTTTGTGTTAAATTAGGATTATACACTTTTAATTTAGATTTATTATTATTTTTTTTTAAGTTTGTGCGAGTATGGAATGTGAATCAATTATAAATAGTATTGAAATCATTGCAATAAAAATAAAATAAAAATAATTAAATTAGGTTTTAAATTATTAATTTAAAATCACAGTTAATATGCTGACATGGGCTTGTTGATTTTAAGCACACTTAAAACTATTGGTCTGAGCCGGTTTTGAACCCGGAACCTTGGGATCAGAAGATCAGCATTTAGCCGACCGAACAACCCAGACCGACTTTTGGTTGGAGGAATAATTTATTTGATCGCTCTCTCTGGGAAGCTGCACTAGCAAGACGGACTTTCTAGCGAAAAACTTATAGGGACTTCCGCGCGTCACTGTAGCTGCCTGTAGCTTTTTGTGGTTTCTTCATATCCTATTGGAGGTGGTGACCATAATGGATCTCTCATAGGTATCGCAGTGTGCGAGATATCCCTCTCGATTGTATACCCTATATACAATATTTTCAAAAAAGTTTACAGCTGAAGAATTGAACAGTTTCAGAACTAGGCAGGCCGACAGATGTCACCCAGCCCACACCATGTTTCCAAGATGCGTGTTAATAAACTAACACAATTCTAAAGTGTAGAATGCTGTATTTATTCTTGAGAGGCAGAATCAGATTGAAAATTGCAATGCCATAGCCGTAATTTAAACCACGTTTCCGCCCGGTTGCTCTAAACAACTGAGTTTCTATGGCAACATGCTGGTGCGACATTATATTCCATGCTGCCTTAGTAGCTCAATTGCAACCTAATGGAAACCTGTAGATTCTACAATAAATCTATATTTTTTGGAAGTATTTTAGTGCTTTCGATTCCTAGTTATTCTTCTCTGTTTGTCATTGCTTTCGTTTTCCTAGTATTTTTAAAAGGACTATAATCGCAGTACTTCACCTTTTATTACACACTGAAATACCTATCAGTTAATATTTTGAACTTAAAGCAAAGGTTAAGCAAAATTATTTATGTTTTTTACCTGTAACATACTAATGAGAATATTACTTACAGATGCTGCAAAACCACATCAAAATTTAGTAAGACGCCAAAATTACGTTTTAAGCGTTGGTTTATAGTTAATTTATTTATTGCCATCATTACAGCTCAATGATACGGTGCAATGTTTCGATTCCCAGTGGCGTCAGACTGCATTTAGGCTGTTCCTTCGGGAGTTCACTAATCTATTAAAAGCAAATATCGGATAATTTACGGGCGACTAGTCACTAATCCCATTTAACCATTAATTTAATTCATTCCTTTTCCTCTGCTAGATACCTTGCAGAGAGAAGCCTGCAACCACAATGATCTTGTGGTTTTGTCTACCTACCTACCTACCTACGTATGCCTTTACGATTGAATGTCTCTCAACCTATAAATCCTTAATTTCTCATAATTCTAATGTCATTATGGAAATCGTAGTACACAGAAATATTTTTCTTTTATTTCTCTTCCGCATACTTCGGGAACGTAGAGAATTATTCTCTTATTAAATAATACACTATTGAGATTTGAATTAGAATTATGTGTTTTGAAGTCCTCTGGATCTAGAAAAGGCGCATGTATTGTTCATATCGTAATGGAAAAACCAAATTCGGTAAAGACACTGGAATGAAATGGGAAACCAAGACCATATCTTCCAAGATTGTGAGCGAAATTCCGTCACCCTATTCATCAGTTTCTCTACCAACTACTATGTGGGCATACAGTAAGCAGAGAAAGTGTTGTATTTCACCTCAAAATTGACACAAAAATTTCACCCTGAATCCAAAAAGAAACATTTTTAAGAAAAAGACTGTGTATATGAGGATGTGGTTCTGCGCGTGCAGCAAGTTAAAATCAAACTTAGTGTTTAGTTTTAGTACCTTCCAAGGATGTGACATGAAGATTTTCAGAAAAATCTCCAGCCATCCTTACATAGATGGTTTTTCGAAATTTTCTAGTTTATAAAAATGACCGTAACGATTTGTTTTAACACATTGTATGCTCAAAATATTTACAGACAAATAAAATGTATATTTTGAAGTTTATAGAAATAGCCTTTGAAGACCTTTTCATTCTGGATGACATTAGCACAACTGGTTAAACGTAAGAGACAAAACAAACACAAAAATGTAGTGTGCGTTAAAACACACAATTTATGTCGTAAGTATGCATTTTTAATTTCTCTACACGTGCTATGTATACTGGTTAGAAAAGGTACTGTATTCCACCCAAAAATTCAATACCGATATTTCACCGGTAATAGACGTTTTAGGGTCTCCTGTATCCACAAAAAGCATTTTCAGAAAAAGGTCCGTGTGTGTCCGTGTATCTGTGAACACGATAACTCAAAAACCAAAAGTGGGTAAAATACAAAACTTGGCATGTAAGTTTAGTGTCTTCCAAGGATGCGGCACGAAGGTTTTGAGAAAAATGCCACCACCCCAAAGTACCCTTTACATGGAAAAATTTTCGAAAATTTTGATTTTCAGAAAAATGGCTCCAACGATTTTGATTAAAATACTATATATTAAATATATTTACACGATAAATAAAATGTATATCTTGAATTTTCTGGGAATAGTCTCTGAAGACCTATTTATTCAGGATGACTTTTGCTGATGTTGCATAACTTGTAAACTTTAAAGATAGCCAAATTGCTACACAAAAAATGTAGATCTCGTTGAAACACACAGTTTATGTCATATACATTTTTTTTCGTGGAGTTAATCATTTTTTTAGATATTTCTTAAAATTGGTTTCAGTTTTAAAATATTTACGTGAATTTTTCAACTGGCAATGCAATAAAACGGAATTCATCCACATGGCAACTAGCTTTTAAAATATTTGACTATCATTTTAGTCTAGCGTATTCCAATATTTCCCTTCTAATTACATGAAAGCATTTATGCTAATGCTTATCTCGATTACAATGGAGTAGAGAGAAGAATAAGCTTTTTAACAATAATTTGTTACAAAGGAGTAGAGTATGTCATGGAATGGAACACATCAGATTTTTTCTTATATACTCTTTGTTATTGGTTTCAATTTTAACATGCCTATACTTTTCTCAAGCGTGAATTTGCCATTCCTGTTTGTTTTGATTTATTCTGGATATGTAGAGAGAATCGATTTTCAATCACATGACTAGGCGTTAAATGATTATAGTGTTGCTTTAGATTCCTTCTACTTAAAAGAGCAAGAATAGTTCATGACATAATAGGTAAATAAAGTCATGTGAATGGAACACATCTGGTATTTTGCCTAAACTTGGTACTGAAGATTTTAATATAAATGTTTTACTCTTAAAATCGGGCAGGTAAGCGCTATCATATATTTAATTTCTTATGAGAAGACTTGAAATCTTTTTCATTGTTATTGAATTATTTACAACAGTATAACAAACAAAAACTTGCCTCAGAACAATGTAGAACTCTTTACAATGTACTGTTTAATTTGGGGAGTGACACGAGAAATTTGTTCTTCGTTTGAATGTTAAAAATGTTTAAACTTTTGAAGTGTTCAGTCTGTTCTTTTCTTTCTCATTTTGCATATCTAAGGAGTATATAACAAGGCTAACATGCATTAGTCGTCTATGATATGAGTGCGTTCGGAAGAAAGAGAAACTGAAATGGCGGGTATTGATTGTGCATCAGGCAAAGAAAACATCTACATTCCGAAAGACAATTGTTACTGGTGGGAAGGCGTCATATGTACTATGTACGCACATTTTCTTGGGCACTTGGATTCCGTCTTCATGCAAATTCGAAAGCAGGGCATAGCAATAGCTTTAAGACATGAAGTACATAGCACCTGATATCTGGTGGCTCCTATGCTAAAACAATGCTTCATTCTGTCTGTAGAACCCCGGGTTCACCTACACGCACGTGCACTGTGTTTCGTTTATGCAGCTAGTTAGCGGCAAATAACATAGCTTGTTCATCATAATGGCCGAGGGCCTCAAATAAATAAACCTCTTTGGTTGACAACACTGCGGAAAGAGAAGCGGTCGAGCTTTTTCTGCTTCACCCCGGCCCTCGCTTCTTCGTAAAATAGCGCTCGAACCCGGGTGGGTTAAATCAAGGAGAATTAAATAAAAAGGTTGCTTGATTTAATCATCCTAGTTTTTGAAACTTAATTATTAACAAACTTAATGAAGAATTCAAACTTTTATGGTTTAAGAGACCATTACTTGCTTTTCAGTCATCTGATGATTATTGTTCTTCAAATAAATTGTGGGGCATAGTACTGTTGTCATTGTATAACTGCATATTCCCAGTGTAACGTTGCACCTCACTTCCTGCGTTTCGCCAGCAATGATGAGGTTGCACATTGTCAACAAAACAGTGGCACCCTTCTTCAAGTGCACTCATATCGTTGCCGACCGGTAGCGGTTTGTTCTTTTAATCTCATGTACAATTATATAATTTCGGCCAGCATTATCACTTTTAATAAGATATCAACAGAAAAAAAGCTTTCTTTTGTATATATGCAGAAACTATTATTATCACTAATATAATTTATAATATACAAATAATGTCATATGATAGTAATACATCAAAAGTTTTATATTAGGTTTTCATAAAGCAAAACCACAGCGTCTTTGCAGGAAAGATTTTCTGTTTATACTTTAATAGCTAATGTACCTTAAAACCTGTTTAAATCTAGAATGGGAGGGGGGGGGAGTTGTCCATGAAAAATACAAAAGTAGGGATGGAATTCTGAAGTGGAAGTTAAATTTTATCTTGTGTGTTCTCCATAAAAAATATTTCGGTAAATAGAAAACGCGCGGCCCCCTCCTATTATCATTTCCAAAATATACTTTCAATTGGTTTAAAATGTTGTTCTACTGGAAAGTTGTCTGTCGTTTTTCTTCGGGCATAGAATTTCAAAGCCATCATAAAACGATCTCTTCTTAAATATCTGGATTATCGCTTTGCCCAAATGTATCCTCCTACAAGGAATTTTGTTAATGTGGAATGAAAATGTATTTCGATTAATAAAAAATATACAGAAAAATAAGCTATTGTAAAAGAGTTGAGCAAATCATTTGAACACACCAACTCATTGACTGTAGGTTCTTTAACGTTAGGTTTTTTATCATTTTATTTTCTTCAAACACACACTCACATTCACATGAATACTTCCATGTGTGGCGGATAGGGAATGATTCTGTTCAAAGTAAAATGCCTCGCTCCTTCTGGGAATCGAACCCGGAACCTCCGGGTGAGAAGTCAGCTCGTTGACCACTCGACCACGGAGGCAGTCATTTTGTTTTTCTCAAAGAACAATGTTAATTAAAATGTCATATTAAAGAGATTTATTGGCATTTAAAGCATGTAACTTTATTTTCTGAGAGTAACCTCTGAAGCTTTTTCTATTCTTGAGAGCTTTTGCATAGCCGGTAAACTGTAAAAGATAGAAAATATATTATTGTACAAAAATTGTAGATCTAGTTAAAATACATATGTCATACATGTTTGTTATGGAATTATCCATTTCCGAGATTTTCCTTCTTATTGGTTTCAATTTTAACACACTTACACTTTTCTCAAACGGTAACTCGTCATTCGTTTCATATCCGTTTTGTTTTACTCCTGGCCATGCGAAGAGAAACGAACTTATTTCATCGTATAGCGACAGCGTTTAAAGGATTTTACTATTACTTTAACAAATTTCCTTTCTACTTATAAGGAACCAAGTAATAAGCCATTTCTGCTTATGTGTTTTTTTTTTAATTAGTACGAACTAGATGGAAGAAGAATATTTTGTAATTATAGCTTATTTACTGAATAGGTAGAGAAGTCATGTGAATGAATCACATCGGATTTTTAAAAAAACTAATTTTGGAAATTTAGGTTCATAGGAGCAAGAAATAGTTACTTTATTTGTTTAACACATCTGATGAAAATGTCAAGCCAATTGTTGGAAATTTATAGAATGATCTTAAGTAACATTTTAAACACAGTGATGACGGTATGAATCTGATTCTCTCACCACTTGTTCCATTCTTGTGCTAGGTGCACAGGCACATGTTTGGGGCGTTGCTATATACGCTGAAGGAGCCATTAAGAACCTGGGGTCGTCTTAGGGCGGGACTTAATGTGTTGTGGCCACATCGAAAGAAATCACTTCTTGGAAACGGATTTATTTTCCTTGGAACATATCTACTCATTTCCTTCCCTACGCGTGTTGAGATGAATATCAGAAACCGGGATGTTTCCCAAGGGTGTAGACTTTGCGAGGTGTTGAGGTCAGCTACTACTTTACACCTCTCTCTACTCCAGAGATTTCCCATCCGCATCCCTTTTAGCTGATTTGTGCCGTGCCTCACTCAAAGGGGTAAGCTCCCCATCTGGGATGTATCTCCTTGGCTTAGTCCCGGAAAGGGTAAGGGAAGTTGGTCCCTTCCGGAGATGACCACGGCGAGCAAATGTTAGCAATTAAAGCACCATCTGTTAATTAGCAGCTTGCTCTGCATAGTCGCCATTTGCTTCATTACATTACATCCGTTGAACGATCCGAATATTTCGTGTGCTGAAGAAGTAACGGCTGGGTTATATGGTTATATTCTGCAACGGTCTGCGAAAACGGTTAATGTTATGGTCAAGAATTTCTTTAGCTTTAGCTGAACTAGTTATTTTACCCGATACAGTCTGTAAGAAAAGGGTTTGAATTAAAGTATAGGAGTGTGAAGGCCTGAGTAGCATTTTCACTCGTCCAACTTGCTCAAAGGGTAAAAATATTAACTTTCTCATCTACGTAGGTTCCACCCGAAAATTTGATGTCGAGATTTCACCGAAAATATATGTTTTGAGTAACCCTAAACCCAAGAAAAGTATTTTTGGAAAATTTCCATAAATGTGTCTCTGAACAGCCGAACTCAAAAACGAGAAGTTGATTAAATAAATAGCTTTTATTTAAATGCTACATCTTCCAAGCATGTGACTAGAAAGGTATTAAAGAAAACCTCCACAATGATTCAGTTTGTGCCTGAAAAAGAAGCTGAAGGTGGACCTGCAGGGATTCGAAATCCGGATACGGACTTGGAGAATATCATAATAATGAGTAATGTTCCATGTAAAGGGTATTTGAGGGTGGGAGATTTTCTTGAAAATCTAAGTGTGCATCTTTATGAAGATACCAAGCCGTTTGGTATTTAACGGTCTTTTCGTTTATGAGCTAAACTGTCAACAGACACACACACACACGCGCGCGCGCGCGCGCGTGCGCGCGGATCTTTTTCCAAACATGGGGGGACCCAAAACATGTATTTCCGGGAAAATATCGGTATCGAATTTTGGGTGCATTACAATACCTCCTCTATACACTATGTACATAGTACGTGTAGAGAAAATAAAAACCCTTTTGTAAGATTTGTTTGTTTGCAGAACGGGTGAGAAAGTTATGTGAATGGAACACATCAGACTTTTCCGATAAACCACAAGGAGATCTCAAAATAGTTCGAGATATCATATCACAGTGGCGGCCCCATAACTGAAATGCCGGCTATGACATGTATTTTTTCTATGACTGTACTACTACAACTACTGTAGTTTTTGTTTTAACTCCTTAAAAGCTAGATTTGTGACCCCTTTCAGTGCAGGAAAACAGCTGGTCGATACCAGCAATAGTTGATCGCAGTTTAAGATGTGTGTATGCATGCATGTGAGCGAGAGGAGAGAGAGAAACAGGGCCACCATCTCGTTAAACGTCCGGAAGTAGGTCACGAGAATTTGCTTCACGGTTTACCAAGTTTACGTTGTATAAGAGCTAAAAGCTGCAGTATCAGGAATTTCGGGCAAGTTGGACCGGACGCGTCGCTAATGAGGCGAGCATTTGTCCACGAAGGCATCTTGTACGCGTCACTGAACGTCCATTCAAAACGTGCTGACGCGAGAGCCGAAGGCGAACTTTATTTCAGCGAGGTAATGAGCAGCAGCTACACTGAAGTAATTAAACGACAAAATCGAAAACCCTCGTATGTGGTGACAGGCTGGAACATGCATTCAGAACCGTTCTGCTGCGTAATCTCAGCACTTCTGAAAACAGTAGATAGCTTTTACGCTGGTGTAAGTGCCACACCAACATTTGTTCACATAATAGAAGGGATGTCATATTTTAGCATTCATTTCTACCATATTATTATAGTGTAATCCTCCATATGGGGGGGGGGTAAGTAGGTAGTGAAGATGTAATAATGCCTAGCATCTCTATCGAAATACATTTTTTTGTGAATGTTTGTTATGTAATAGTTAAGCACCCATCTTAGGACAAGAACGATGCGATGTGTAAATTAAATTGATTTAAATCATGAACAGAATGAAGGAACCGGGTGAAGTTTCCGCGCTTGACCACGTTACGTGCTTCTCCTATATGCCAACTTCTGCCGTTAACATGCTAGCTGTGGCTTTGATGTCAAGTTGTAGTGACGATATGGAAACAGATTGCGGGAAAAACTTCCCCGTTATTGCACGCTCTCTATTTGTTTGTCCCCATAAATTAATTACGTTATAATTATAAGGTATCACATTAAGCGGTCCCGCTTTAACGCCACGTGTCTCTCGATCGCGCGTCGCTTCTCTCCCGCCACTTTTATCCCGCACGTACCGTTTTATGCATTGAAACGAATAGGATGAATGTACGAAGTCAACTAGAACCTTTATTATGCCACAAATTACAATATTGAGTCCCTTACATTACTTACCTTTTCAAAGACATTTTCTCCTTGAGCTCGAAGACCGGTATTGCAGCGTCTCAACAGATTATTAAAAATATATTATAAATTTTTTTGTAATATGTTTGTTATTCTTCCCTTATATTAATTTGCAGTTCTTGTAATGCTCTTGGCTTTAAAATCTCTTACTTCGAGAGTGAATTTTTTGCGAACTTTTCCAATATTATTAATCTTTCCTTAGTACAAAATGACGTTTCGATTTTTTCCCCGGTGTAAGACGATCTCGTATTTTTAAGTTTATCGACTATTTTATGAACTGTACTTCTGTTAGTGGAATTGGTATTAGGAATGCGTTTTCGAAATGCTTTGCGACACAGATGCGTAGATACTTGTTTTAGAAAGTTGCAACAAGAGAAAACTCTTTGTTCTATATTACATTGGGCCATGACTGCACAACTACACAATTGAAAACCATGAAAGAGCCTTCTCTACTGCCTTCGTTTATCATATATGTGGCGTAAGTCAGAAGGTCCCGCAATAGCGGGAACTACAATCGGAGCAGGCGAGTGGCGCGCGCCTGAGACTCATAAACGCGGCTGCCTAATCTAATGCCACCGTACTTTTTGTGCTTGCGCAGAAGCTTCTTAAAACGCGCAATATCAAGATATGGTAGCGACACTTCTTCTTTGGATCACTTTTCCACTTTTCAGCAATTACCTGTGTTCCTAATTGTCATTATTCACTATCAATGCAGTCATCCTCCTCCAGACAGCGACCGTTCATCAATATATGATTCTCTCCAAGTTGCTCTTGACATGCTTAACTTCCTCCTACTGCCAGGTTACCATTGTAAAAATCTTCTTGATCACTTACCCTCATCACTTCTTCTAACATGTTCATACCACTGAAGAGCTCGTCTTTCGAGGCTTTCCACCATTGCCTCGCCTCTTCATTTCTCCTTCTTTTTAACCTGGAAACCCTGGCACTTCGTCTTATTCCGTCCATCTTTATTGCCAAGATCTTAGATTTTTGACTCTGTACAATCTCTCCAATATTCCTCAGCTCCATACGTCGTTATGTTCTCCACAACAGATTTCAAAATATTTTTCTTCGTAAGGTTTATTTTTTCCACATTCCTACTCCACAATACCCCATTCAACATTCTTATAGCTTTTCGTGCTTGGACTAACCTGCTACCTACATCAGCTTTGTAGCTCTCTGATGCATTAATAATTGATTCTAAATATTTATTTTGTTTTACAGCTCTAATATTTCCTGGGACAGGGAGATGTCCCTTCCAGTCCCTCGTACTACAACATATTCGGTCTTTTTACTTTCTCTATACGTTCTATGTACACAGTGTATAGAGACGGTATTGTATTGCACCCAAAAATTCGATACCGAGATTTCACCGGAAATATATGTTTTGAGACCGCCTGAATCAAAAAAAAAAAAAAAAAAAAAACATTTCTAGAGAAATTTCCGCGAGTATCTGTATGTCTGTCTGTGTGTGTGCATGTGTGAGTCTGTGGGCAGCTTAGCTCAAAAAAGAAAATACCGTTAAATACCAAACGTGGTATTTAAGTTTGGTATCGTCCAAGGATGAGACACGAAGATTTTCAAAAAAATCCTCCCACCACAAACTGCCCTTTACATGGAACCTTTTTTGAAAATTTTGATTTTCTTAAAAATAGCTCTAACGATGTTAAAAAAATGTATATTTTGAATTTTCTGGGAATAGCCTCTGAAGACTACTTTATTCTGGATGAATTTTACGGATTTTTGTATAACTGCTAAACCGTAAGCGATGGACTAAAACTTACCACACAGAAAATGTAGAGGACATTAAATCACACAAGCCATGTTATATACAATTTTTCGTGGAGTTGATCGTTTTTAAGATATTCCTTGTTTTTAGTTTCAGCTTTGAAAAACTTATACTTTTCTCATACAGGAATTAGTCAACTCCTGTCCATACAAACAAAGGAACTTCAATCATATAGCAACCAGCTTTTCACTATCACTTTAACCTATGGCACTCCCTTATTTCGCTTCTACTAACAAGGAAGCAAGTAATAAGACTATTTCTGCTGATTTCTTCTCGATTAGATGAATTAAATAGAATAATTTGTTGCAGAGATGTAGAGCAAGTCATGTGAATGAAACATATCAGATTTTTTTTTAAATTTTATTTACTCTCGGTACTTCGAAAGCGATCAATATCTTTCTCACTATGTATTTCATATCCTCACGAATCTAAGCATTCACCACCTGATCATCTTCAAACAGTAATGTATGTCCCATTTTGAATTGGTATCCGGTGTCTTTACAAGATCGATTCCACTGTTCTAGTATCTGCTGGATGCATACCTTAAATGAAATAGAGGACATGTTGATACACTTCATGAGTTTAACGAGTAGCCTGTGTCACATTCACATTACTTTTTATACCTGTTCCCAAACGAAGTATTCTTACAAATGAGTATTCTTTTACCTACTTTATACTAATCGAGATTAACATTAACAGAAATGGCCTGATTACTTACTTCCTTGTACCTAGAAGGGAAATAAGAGAATACACTAGAGAAAGCGTTAGTCAACTCTTTTAAAAAGCTGGCCGCTATATGATGTAATTGAATCAGTTCTCTTTGAATGGCTAGAAGTAAAAAGAGATATGAAATCAAAATGCAACTTCTCGTTTGAGAATAGTATACGTATTTTAAAAGTGAAAAAAATTAACACAGAATATCCCAGTAATCGCCAACTCTACAAACAAAAGTGTATGCCATAAATTGTTTTTTTTTTTTTTTTTGTTATGGAGATCCACAATTTTTATGAAATAATCTTTTTGTTTATCTCTTATGGTTTATCACTTATGCAAAGCTAATTCAGAATGAAAATTGCTTCAGAGGCTAATCCCAATAAATTCAGGACATACATTTCATTTGCCATGTAAATATCTTCTAAATGGGTCAGATATTAATAAAAATAGTGAGAGCCATTTTTGAGAAAATTGCAAATTTTGAAAAATCTTACATGTAAAGGGTAGTTTGGTGTGGGGGATTTTCTTGAAAATTTCGTTTCGCTTCTTTGGGAGATAACTTAAATACCAAGTTTTATATTTATCGGACTTTTCTTTTTTGAATTATGCTGCCCATAAGCACACTCACACATACGGATCTTTTTCTAAAAATGCTTTTTATTAATTCATGGAACCTCAAACCATTGTGAAACCTCGGTATCGAATTATTAAGTGGAATACAAAAACTTTTCTACCTACTATGTACGTACATGGTACTTGGCAGATAATGTAATAAGTGACATTGACAAAAAATGGAATTGAGGGAGTAGTTAAGCTTTCATTTCTACCCCGACCGCTGCCGTGCCGTTATTCAACCGGACATCAAGAGCAAATTATACTTACACTCTGTGTAGGTATACATTTGTTCTGCTGTGCTACTTTTTAATGAAAATGCAACAATTTAATTAAAATACATAGAGTGCTGAAGATTCTAACGTTTAGAACCCTGAGACTTCATTCTCTTAATTTTACAGTTCACAGTATTTGACTTAATCTGCGGGATAATTGTAACATGCTTTCTGTTATGTTCAATACCTATGCTAGGTGATGTATAAACTGTTCCATGAAGCATGCGTAATAAATAGGCATTTATTTTGTAGAGAGATTATTATTTTATTTTTGTACGTATTTTTTAGTGGAAATTTCGTAGTTGTAACGTACAGTTGAAGTGTTTTTTAAAAACGAAAGAAATCGCCGAAGTGGATAATTGCTCCAATTAACTGAGGCACAGAAGCAGACAGAGAAATCTTGAGTGCTGTAAGAAGCTAGGAAAGGCTCTTCGAACGCTCGAGGGTAGACAGATCCGGAACGAAGAAGAAAAGGGGGAAGATAAAATATCAAATATACGGACTTACGCGAAGCAGCGCTTGGTAGGGAACTCGGAAAGGAAAGTAACCGCGAAGCCGTTTCCGGAATTGTAAACAGACAAAAGAATGGCGAAATAAAATGCACATAAATGCATGATATAAGCCACACGAGGTTCTTCCTTGTCCAGATGGCATCAGATACAGGAATGAATGTTCCATGGCATTAGCATTACAATAGCGTTTGCCGCACTACAGATGTCGCTATAATTTATGCGTGGGAGAGTGCAGGTGGGTCAGAGCATAGGCACTAGCAGACGATAATGTCTTTACTCCACACAAGATGTATTACTGCAGCCTACCAGCGCGACTAATGAAGCTTATTAGAGTGAAACTGCATTATTTTCTGCTCCAGAGTCGACGCGCGTGAGTTGTTGCACAGAGCACGTCAATCGGACATATCGACCATCTTGCCTTATCTAGTACGAAAATTATGTGCAATTGTCAACCGGATGGAAGAGGTATAGATGTGAGGACTGATTGACAGTAAACGTGCTTTCCCAGTGAGGAAAATCTAACAAATGATGGTTAAGGTCTAGTTCGACACTGAGTAGAATGCGATGCCTCTGCGAAATTGTTACTGCATTACAAGAATGGCATTAACTTTACTATAAAATAATTAAAATTAAATTCACCAATATTAATATAATTAACATATTTAATATTTACTATCCATTAGCATCAAATTTGAATGATTTATTCTAAATTATTAGACTTTTTGATTGACAATCAAGTGTGGTTGTATTGCTAAATAAATCTGGCTTTAGTTCTTTCCTGTACCTTCAGGCCATGCTTAATGAAAGCTACTAAACCCTTTAATTTTTTTCTTCAAGTTTGAACGAAGCAATACGCAAAAGTAAATATTTTAATTTAAACGCTTTCTTATTATGCAAGTATATAAAAATAAAATAAGATACATTTCGACGGATCTATTTGTATGCTAAAGATCAAGTGTATGTTGCAGTATTGCCTAAAAATGAACGCCTAATTTTCTTTAAACTAATTTTTAATTTATAATTTTTATTAAACTTCTTAAGTAAATTTAAAATCAATTTAATACATAATCTCTTTTCAAAATCAATCAATATAAAGGCAATCAATGTAATATAAGTAATAAATATTCACGACAATAACCTCTTACTCTGCTATATATACCAGAATCATACACAATAATATTAAAAGACTACATTTAAGATATTTATAAAGAAAGCAAGAGTTTCATCGTTTAAATGGAAATAGCATGTTGGAAGCAAGATTGTGATTAATCAACAAACAATATAGCAGGCGGTAACATGCTCTCGCAATCAGAATTAACCGCTATATTAGAAGAGGAAGATGTTCACGAGAAACTGAATAAATGCAATAAAGTACACGGCACAATAAACAGAACCCTTAGAAGGAAAACTAGAAGGAAAACGCAATTTAAATTTTATAAGACAGTGGCAATCCCTATATTACTGTATTCAAGCGAAGTATGTGCGTTAAACAGAAAACATAAAAGAAACATCTGATGTATTTCATTCCCAAGAGCTTTTCTACATTTCTGTAACAAATTGTTCAAAAACTTATTGCCTTATCTTCTTTATACTAATCGAGATAAACATTAGTAGAAATGTTCTTATTACTTCCTTCCTTGTCGTAAGCAGAAGGGAAATAAGCAAATACGCTAAGCTAAAAGGATAGTAAAACGTTTTAAAAGTTGGTGGCTCTGTGATGGAAATTCGTTTCTTTACATGGTCAGGATTGACAAGTGTCCGTATAAGAAAAGTTAAAGTATTTTAAAATGAAAACTAATAACAAGGAATGTCTCGGAAACGTCAACTCCACGAAAAAAATATATGTGACATAAATTCTGTGTTTTAAGGTTTTCTACATTTATTTTGTAGTGGGAGTTTGTCTATATTTTACGGTTTACCAATTACCCAAAAGTCATCCAGAATAAAGAGGTCTTCTGAGGCTATTCCCAGAAATGTTCAAAATATGCATTTTTAATTGTTAACAATGTTTGGTCAAATTTCACAGGTACATCACCTCAAGACATTTCCGTGACAAAGTAAACCTGAGTTTTCTAGAATAAACTCTGATATCCCGTTCATTCATTCATTCATTCATTCATTCATTCATTCATTCATTCACAAGTTGTCAGATTTTTTTTCTGTGAAGTGAACTATTTCCGATGTATCCCTTGTAAATGGTTTGAATTTGAAAACTAAAACTTTCTTTTCTCAAACAGGACGTCCTCTTCTATTTTTATTCTTTTTTTTATCCTGGCCATACAAATATAAGCGAATTTCACTGCCAATTGCATTCCTACAGCTTTTAAAAGATTTGAATTCCGCTTTAGCCGAGTGTATTCCCATATTTCCCTTCTATTTATAAGGAACTATGTAATAATCCGATTAGCATGAAGTAGATAGAAGCATAAGTGTGGTCGTGTCATGGCCGAGTGGTTAGACCACTCGCCTCTCACCTAAACGACCCGGGTTCGTTGCCAAGTGACTGCATATGAGATTTGTGGTGGACAAAGGGGCGCAGAGGTGGTATTTTTGCGGTTCCCCCCGCAATCACATTCCACCGGTGCTCCATCTTCATTCCATGTATCATCTGTGTCATCGTCTGCGGTGCAATGGTAGTAAAAGCAAGCGTTAAACACTATAAAAAAAGAAGTATAAGTTTTGTAAGAATTCGTTTTTTACAGAATAGGTAGAGAAAGCTATGTGAATAGAGCACATTGGAATGTTTTTGCCCTTTTTTATCATTAAACATCTTTGCTCTGATTTGTATGCAAACTTCAGTCACATAGTTGACATTTATTTTCACTATGCTAAAGTATCAGTGTTGTTATCGTACTTCTCTAATACATTTAAATGCCTGAAGAAGGTTTAGAAAATTTACATTTGTCCGCAATTCAGAATACTAAGTATATTATCTAATACACCATGTGGGCTAGAAATTAAAGCACCTATAGAGTCATTTTTATAGTTTATATTAAGTGCCACTTTTTAAATAAATGTCTTTAAAATAAAAAAAAAAAAAAGATTTTGATATGTGCCATCCGTATGATCTTTTACACCTACACTCAAACTTCTTACAAAGACTATCTTTTGTCTACTTCATACTAATCGAGATAAGCAGTAGCTAAATGGTCTTATTACTTAGTTCCTTATAAGCAAAAAGGAACTGGGGATATACTCTATGTTAAAACGAAAGCCAAATGTTTTAAAATCTGTCATTGTTATTGAAATTCGCTTCTTTGCATAGCTAGGAGTTAAAAACCAAAACCATGGACCACTTTCTGTTTAAGAAAAATATAGATAAGTATTTTAAAATTAAAACCAATAACAAGGACTATCTCGGAAAAGTTAGCTTCACAACAAAAATGTATAGGATATAAATTGTCTGTTTGTTTACAAGATCTACATTCGTTGTGTAGTAAGTTTTTGTTTATCTCTTAAGGTTTACCAGTTATACAGAAGTCATTCAGAATGAAGAAATTCAGGATATAAATTTTATTTGCCATGTAAATATATTTAATATGCGGTATTTTAATGAAAATCGTCACAGCTATTTTTGACAAAATAAAATTGTTCGAAAATTTTTGCATGGAAAGGGTAGTTTGGGGTGTTTTTTTTTTTGAAAAATCATCGTGTTGCATCCTTGGGAGATATTAAACCTAAAACCAAGTTTTGTATTTACCGTACTTTTTGTGTTTGAGTTATGTTGTCCACACATACACTGACCTTGCTAAAAAAATTAATTCGGTGGTCCTCAAAACATTTATTTTCGGTGAAATCTTGGTATATTATTTTTGGGTGGAATAAACACATCTTGTTTTGTATGTCTCCATTTTTAATACTTCAAAAATAACCTTTTGCATTTCATCCCTCCACTTTAAAAATAAGGTCAAACAGACAGTGAGTTTCTCAGTACTTGCAATTATCTTCCTTTCGATTTAACAACATGATGTTCCAGAGAATTGAAATAAAATTTCGCGTGTTACACGCTGGTTTAGACAGGCTAAATTATCGCTTACGTGTTTTGAAACTCGGGTAAACGTACCCCAGAGGATACGCAGCAATGTTGCAATTCTCGCGACAGGAAGTTTAGGCGCCGGAATTTTTTCTCACGACATATATAAAATCACGAATTGTACAAGGTATTACTCAGAAAAATTTACCACATCAATAAAATATAGACTTAACAGCTTAATTTCACTTAAAACTCCTTTATGTCGCGTAATTAATTATGAGCGCCATTCAACCCAGGTTCATTTCGCCATCATTTTACCCGTTTCATTCGTCACCCGATAGAAACGCATGTCCTTAACCTTCTGTAAATACCTTCTCTATCTATTCTGCGACAAACTTAAACAAGGCATAACTATATTTCCCGAATTTATACTGCAATATTTCTACAAATGCTGTACTCATTATCGCAAAGTATATAGAAGAATAACCTAATTCATGTTCTCATTAGAGAAAGTAAAAATAGAGAAAGCGGAAGTGGGCGATTCCAGTGGGATTAGAAATATAAAAATATTTGCCAAAACGATTCACGGGTTTGTATAGAATATTTATATGACAACATTCCATCAACGAACATTTTTCTATTTTCAACTCGTTACTAGCAGCATTAGAAGTATATAGTGTCTCCTTTCATTTTTAAATTGTTGAACTATTAATACATTATATCGATTTTAAATATTCAACTAATATCTATCTGTGGACACCTCTATACTCGTAGTACCATTTTCATACTATGTTTTTTTATATTTCAGTAACAACTTCTCCAATAAAAATAATTCATATTGATGCTTTTGTAATTTTTCTTCTCTGTTTTATTCCGCATAGTGGTGATACTCTACGGTTGTATTAAATTGATAATTATTTTATAAATAAATAATCGGAAAACAATAATGATAAATAATGAGTTTAAAATCAATGAATAATAAAAAATGCTCGAGTTACAATGCTGTTGCTAGGTAAGATCCATTAGTAAATATAATTTAGGTTGGAAGAAGCAATAAGTTTTAAGTCACTAGTGAAGGCAATGAGCTTCCAAGAATATCAGTAAATAAGGAAATCCATTTGTCTCGAAGGTTCAATCCATCGAAATAGTGTGTGTTCAGAAACTTAAGGGGCGCTTAGAGCTGTACGTAAGTAATTTTAAGAATAAGGAACAGGAAAACTTGCTTTGAATTTACCAATCAAAGAGAGTGAATAGCAAATCTCAGATGCTAATATACGTATAATGTAACATTTTACAACATAGCTACTATGGTGGAGTAGTCTGATGTAGGTGTAACTTAGGTCAATATAAGGGGATGTATATAGGAAACTTAGTTGCACTCTGGTGTCTCTTTTAGTGACATATACTCGCGCATTAACACTCTTGTTCGCAGAAACAATTAACGGGATTGGGAACTGATTTACCGTATAGCAGCTTAGCGAGGCATAATAACTTAAACTCTTTACTTTACGACGGATACAACTTTTGTCGACAAGGTAAAGTTCTGAATACTCTGTAAGTTAGCAGATTTAATGTGACGCAGTTATAATTACTCGTGCTAAGATTCATGAACAGTTAATTATCCATCTTAAACAATCCGTAACCTGTTCCAAACATATCAGTTATTGGCGCCCATTAGATATTCTGATACATTTTAACTGATGTCCTTCCTCGCCTTACCCACGCATACTATGAGAGTGAGAAAGATCGCAAACACGCCTTTGAAGCAGCTAGCAGTGGGGAAATCTGCAAAAATGACCACTTTAAAATTAAAAAATCTGATGTGTTCCATTTACATGACTTTCTGTACTTCTGTGCAACAAATTATTGTTAAAAAGCTATGCTTTTATTTACTTCATACTAATCCCGAAAATATTGGCAGAAACTATCGTATTACTTGCTTCCTTGTAAGTAGAAGCAAAATAAGGGATTACCATAAGTTAAAGTGACAGTCAATGTGACTGAGGTTCCTTTGTTTGTATGGACAGGAGTTAACAAATTCCTGTATGAAAAAATTATGTTTTTTCAAAGCTGAAACCAATAACAAGGAATATCCCAAAAACAATCAACTCCGCGAAAAAAAATGTATATAACATAAATTGTGCCTTTTAACGTGCTCTACATTTTTTGTGTGGTAAGTTTTTGTTCATCTCTTATGGTTTAGTAGTTACGCAAAATTCCGTGAAGTTCATGCAGAATAAAGTACTCTTCAGAGGCTATTTCCAAAAATTCAAGATATACATTTTTTTTGTCATGTAAATATCTTTAATATACGATATTTTAACCAAAATCGTTAAGAGGCATTTTTGAGAAAATCAAAATTCTCGAAAAAAGATCCATGTAAAGGGTAATTGGGGTGGGGGGATTTTCTTGAAAATCTTCGTGTCGCATCCTTGAAAGATACCTAACTTAAATATCTTGGCAATGCATAGAAACGGAATTCAACTAATAACAACCGACTGTTAAATATTTAAGTATCGCTTTAGCCTACTGTATTCCTTTATTTTCTTTCTACTTACAAGACAGCAAGTAATAAGACAATTTCTACTGATGCTTATCACGATTAGCATGAAGCAGCTAGAAGAATAACTTTTTTAGCAATAATTTGTTACAGAGACGTAGAGAAAGTCATGCGAATGGAACGCGTCATATACTTTTTTGGCACCTAAATAATGTAGAAATTAAATATGTGATACTTTCGAATCCCGCTACTCCAAACTTTATAATGCCACTTATCGCTCTTTGGCAATAATGTAATACCTTTCTCGATCGTAATCATATTTTACATGCTATTCTTGTGAACATTCATCACGCAGTCAATGTCCCGTGACTCAGTCATGGATTACATGTTAGGTCTGCAGCCAGTAGCGGTAGCGGAGTAATATGGGTGGATTACTTTCTACAGCTGATATTTAACAAACCATTGGTGAATTCATAAAACAGTAACATACCTAAATACGAGGGACGTTTTTTCTTTCAGCCTCCAATAGGCTATAAATAAAAGACAAGCTTATAGAAAACAATTATTTTATTACTGAAAGTTTGGTACACTTATGGCTACTTTTCAACACAATCACCCAAAAGATTGAGACATTTATCGTACCTGTGCACAAGCTTTGCAATACCCGCTTCAGAAAATGTTGCCGCCAATGATTTCAAATGAGCATCGACGTTATTTTGAAGCTATTCGTACTTTACGATATCTGCGGAGAGCCATTCAAAACAAACGAAGAGGAATACTGACTTCAGGAATTGTGTTGATCCATAACATCACTCGTCCACTCACTGCTGGCACAGCCCATCGGCTCTTTGAACAATTTCAGTGGGACATTTTCGATCATCCGTCATACAGTCCTGACCTGGCATCCCACCCACCTTTTCCCTGAACTGAAGACGTGACTTGGAGGACAGCAGTTTCAAAGTAACGAAGATCTTCAAAACAACGTCAATGCTGATTTGGAATCATTGGCTGCACCATTTTTTGAAACGGGTATTGCAAAGCTTGTGCACAGGTACGATAAATGTCTCAACCTTTTCGGTGATAATGTTGAAAAGTAACCATAACTGTACAACACTTTTAGTAATAAAATAATTGTTTTCTATGAACTTGTCTTTTATTTATATGCTATCGGAGGTTGAAAAAAAAAAAGGACATCGTAACATGCTTGAATATTCACTAATGTTTTTGCTTTACTGCGTAGAGTAGTATTCCATCCAAAAATTCGATACCAAGATTACAATGGAAGCAGAAGTGTTGAGTTTCCCGGAAAAAAATTCTGATGTGTTCTATTCTCATAGATTTCATATCTCTGTAATAAATTCTATCTGCTTTAAGCTAATCAGGATAACATTAGCAGAACTTGTTTTATTATTTGCTTTCTTCATATATTTTAAGAGCTATGTGATTGAAATTTGTTTCTTTACATGACCAAGAGTTGACAAATTCCCGTATGAGAATAGTTGAAGTTCTTTAAAACTAAAACCAGTAACAAGAAATATCTGCAAATGGTCAACGCCACGTGACATAAATTGTGTGTTTTAATGAGAACTCCCATTTTTTATTATTAAGTTTTTACCTATCTCTTACGGTTTACCATTATCCAAAATTCATTCAAAATGAAAAGGTGTTCAGAAGCTATTCCCAAGAATTTCAAGATATATATTTTGTCATGTAAATAACTTTAATATACAGTATTTTAATCAAAATCGTTAGAGCCATTATTGAGAAAATGAAAGTTATCAAATTTTGTTCCGATGAAAGTGTAGTTTCTTTGTGTCTGTGAACAGCATACCTCAAAACCAACAAGTTATTTAAATGCCAAATTTATTATTCAAGTTCAGCATCTTCCAAGGATATTATATTGTGGTTTTAAAGAAAAGGCCCACATCCAAAGTGCGCCCAGATGAAAAACTTTTCAAAAATTGTGACTTTCCCCTAAAATATATATTGTGAATCTTCTCAGAATAGCCTCTGGAATCTCTTCATTCTGAATCACTTATGCATAACTGGTAAGAGATAAACAAAATGTAGGGGCTGGCCGCCTAGCTCAATTATTATTGGTAATTTGCTGCCTGCTGTGAGAGAAGTTCTGAGTTCGTTTCCCAGTTTTGAGGGTAGGGAATTTTCCCTAACCAAGAAATTTCCTATCCTTCTCAGAGTCTGGAAGTATGAATGAGAGAGAGAGTGTGTGTGTGTGTGTGTGTGTGTGTGTGTTTGTGCGCACGCGCGCTCTAAGGTTTAAAAACAAAAGATATGCTCTAAATGTAAAAGGCCGATAATATTGGTACCATTTCAGGTAATGTTGGGGTATAAACGGAACAATTAAAACGAAGTAAATCTCATTAAGCGCACTTTTTTTCCCAATACATATTTATTTTGTGTGTGTGTGTGTGTGTGTGTGTGTGTGTGTGTGAGCGCTACATAACTTAAAAACCAAAGCTCATTAAATGCCAAAGTTGATATTTATGTTAAGCATCTTCCAAGGGTGCGTTACGAAGACGTTCAAGAAAATCCCCTGCCCCTAGGTATCCTTAAGTGCCTTAACATAGTTTTCGAACATTTTATTATATTTTCAAAAATGACTCTAATGATATTATTTAAACATCATAAATTTAAGGTATTTTCATGACAAATGAATACCTTTTTCCCCAAGCCATTTCAAGCTTTCACATAGCCACCATCTCTTAAAAGTATATCACTATTGCTTTAGCGTAATTTGGCCTTTTGATCCCAAGGTCGCGGGTTCATCCGACCCAGACTGACATTTTCTAAGCGACAGTAGACTTACTGACATATAAAATAATTCCGAGACGAAATTCCGGCACATCGGAGGAGCTGTTATGTAGTTACCTGGCAATGGACACCGTCGGCAACAGTAAAAATGTGGTATATAGCTTTAGCTTTGTGTATTCCCTGTTCCTCTTCGGGGAATACACCATATATTTTTTTCTCTTAATAATACAAAAGAGAATTGAATTTTAATTCTACATATAGCGACTCGCTCTTATAAGATATTAATATCGTTTTAAGAGTAAACTGAGCTTTCTTTCCCCTTGTACCTCAAGGAAATATGCAATAAAACTATTTATCTCGAATAGCATGAAATATATAGTAAAGTACACTGTATAAAAATAGTTGTGTACGTTGTAAATGCAACACATTAGGATCTATTTTGTTTGTATTTTGCTTTTAGCTGATACTGAGAATGACTAGTTAGATACGAATATACCTTGCTTATATTTTTCTGCGTAGCGTTTTACATCGTCAAATAAAGCTCCTTTGATTTTTTCTCTCTTTCTCTGAGAATTGCATTACGCACGTTTTATGTTTTACTTAAAACCCTTTGACGGTTTCATTTCCATGATTTAAAGTCCCGTATTAAATCTCTGAGGAAAATAGTCTCCGATGTTAATCAACAAATTAAGTACGGGTTGACCGTCATGTTAATATGCTTGTGGCATCAAAGACGAACGCTCATATATTTCTCTTTGTATGCTGCAAAGGCACTGTAAAATAATTCCGGTTGTAAAACAGTCCAGATACATGTTTATCACAACTTAGGTATTTTACTGAGCTATTTTACGAAGTGTACTGGGAGTAGTCGTCTGTTTTTAGAGCTACGTGTATTACGTGACTTGAGTTACTGGCTCCAGACTGTCGTAGCGTGAAAACAGTCAGGGTAATAACACCGTAATTTAAAGCACGTAAACTTATGAAGCTAGTTCGTAGTAACAATTTTCAGATTCTGCTTGGCACTTCAGCTGGAAACGAGAAAAACTCGTGCATGTTACATCCACTTGACTTGGCTACCACTATCGTTTATTTTGTCGCTTATACATTATAGCATTTCTGAATAAATTCTATAAAATTGATATTAATGAGAGAGTGCAAACTTTTGCGGCTTCGGGGGCCAAATCTTGTAAGCGGATGTTGTAGTTATTAGAACCTTAATTCTACAAATTTCGCTACAGAAGAGAATCTTTTTCTTGTCAGATGAGGGTGTTTTTTTCATTAATTCTCGGTTCAACCGGTGCAATAACGATGCATAATACTCTCCATTTATCGCTCTTCCTTTCTGCGAGTAATCAATGTAGATGGTTCCGTGTACATTTCAAAAATACCGAGGCGATCACCTTGTCTGCAGATTTCACCACCTTTGCGATCTTTAAAACCCCATGTTTTGACTATTTTTATCTCTGGAGTGTATTAATATATTCACGTGTCATCCACGGTTATGTATCGATGCAGAAACTCTTCAGGAATGCGACGGAAAGGTGCCGAATGTACTTCCGGAACGATGTCCAACATTCGTGGATGTAGGACCACGTTTAAATTACTTTATCCAATTGTAAATTGTTGCAAACGTAGGAGCAGATGTGCCATGATCTTCATCCAAGTTTGGTTTTATGTCTTTTGGTGTTAAGCCTTTTAAATATAAGTGTTTAAACACCGCACGTTACTCGGTTTTTCTATCTTTCTAAATCAGCACAGCTTGTTGATTCCATCGCCTATAGCAAAGAATCCACTTGATGGATATAGGTGTAACTGCCATCTTGTAAGAGAGGAGTGTTTGTAAATACAAACTTTTTTGATGCTACGAGTGTAATTTCTTGGTTTTTAAAGAATTTATTGAACGCCCCTTGTATTTAAAGATTTCTCACAAATATGTGCACAGCGTAACTTCATACAGCGAATCTGCTTCTAAACAACAACCACTTCGTAATGTAATTTATTGGAGACTGGCTAAACAAACCAACTCTATCTTGAGCGTGGCTTTAGGAAGTTATATTTTAAAAATTACCATTGGCTTTTGAGGCTGTACTTTGAATTTGGTTCGCCGATGCACCAAGTCTATACAAAGCTTTATTGCCAACTTCGTCCTAAAACTAACCTACACTTAAAACAAATATACCTATTACCATGGAATAAAATACGCCGCCCTCCGTGATTTAAGACTAAACAAGCCATAAGTACCTGTAATTAATAATACTGTTTACATTACAGCACTTTGTGGTATACAAGTACTGATCACATAAAAACAACAACTACACTGAGATACCGTCACAACTTGAATAGTGATGCTTTAGTTTAAACTCTATAGTAAATACGCGCACGCACCTACAAGAAAATTAATTTTGAAATATCAAGTGGATTTAGTGTAAAATTTTTATGGTAGAATAGAGAAGTGAAGTAATTGGAATTATTACCTATATTAAATAAGCTAGAGCTGTAAATTGTTTTCAAGAGAATAAGATCAGTGCACAGTTATTTATAATTTGTGCTTGACATCGTTATACGAGTGCAGTAATAATGTCGCACCCTGGCTTCTGAAGTATGGTAAATGAAAAGGTCAGTTTTGAGTTAGTTATACAGTTATATAAAGCTTTCTTGTCTGTCAGTACAAAACTATAGGAACACATTGGTCTCTTTTTGGAATAATTTATCATCGAAAAATCGCAACATTCTGAACATAAATTTGTGTTATGTACCGATTCTTCAGATTTATTTGGGCTTTAGCGCCAGTAGGTTTAAGTACATGATGTTATTAGTTCAGCGAGCCCCTTATATCAAAAGTACTGTATGCATTTTGGGCTTCGTGAACAGATTAGTGTACGGACGGCGCAGAACTGTTTTTCAACCAGGACATTTTGAACGATCTTTGATTTTTGTGTGTTTTCATAATTTATTCCTTGTAGGTCAATTTTCATTTATTGCCATAAAGAGTGTGAAGAAGCGTTAATTGGAATGGAGAAATTGTGCCACTTAAGTCCTCTACGTTATCACAACATTATTATTTGAGTTACCTAGCAGCATAAATCTGCGATTGCGAAGTGGAAGTTGCAAAAATGTCTATGAGTTAACATTGCCCACGATCCAACTGATTCGCATGCCTTGTCGGGAATTGCCTTAAACGTTCAGTTGGTAAGAATAACCGGATAAAGATCGGGAGACCCGTGGTTCAAATCCAGGTTATAGAATTGAATTTTTCAGTCTGAGGCTGTTCTTTCCACAACTCCTGGCCTGCAGTCAGCTTGTGTGTGTGTAGAGGGGGGCGATCTGATGTGTTCCATTCACTTGACTTTATCTACATCTTTATAAAAGTGATTGTTAAAAACCTTATTCTTCTATCTGCTTCATACTAATCAAGATAAACATTGCCAGAAATGGTTTTATTATTTGCTTCATTGTAAATAGAAGGAAAATAAGGGAATGCACTAGGCTAAAGCGATAATCAAATCTTTTAAAAGCTGGTTGCCATGTGGTTGAATCCGTTTCTTGCCATAGTCAGAAATATAGATTCCGTGTGAGAAAATTTTAAGTAATTTAAAGTTGAAGCCACTAACAAGGAATATCTTGGAATGGTCAACTTCCGAAAAAAAACGTATACTTATGACGTTCCTTTAACGCGATCTACATTTATTGTGTAGTAAGTTTTTGTCTATCTTTTACGGTTTTGCACTTACGCAAGAGTCCTCCAGAATGAAGAGGTCTACAGAGGCTATTCCCGGAAAGTTCAAGATATACGTTTTATTTGTCATGTAAATATCTTTAATATACGGTATTTAATCAAAATCGTTAGAGCCATTTGTTGATCTGTTTTCGAATTCTTTTCCATGCAAATGATAGTTTGGGGTGCGGGATTTTTCTCAAAATCTTTGTGTTGGCTCCTTTAAAGATACTAAACTTAATACCAAGTGTGGGAGAAGAGAGATTTTGAATATGAAGAAAACATTGAAAAATAACTTTTTAATTTGACAAAGGGACCAGCGCAACGCTTTAAAACTGGCATCCAAAGCATATTTTTCATTCGCCCTGGGAGAATCAAACTATTTAAGCGGATAATTTAAAGTACATATGACTCATTTTTGCATAAAAAAAAAATAAAATGGACACTTTTTTACCAAAATTCTGGTAACGAAGTACTTCTGTGGGCCCTTTAACATATGAGTTTATTTCAACAGATATAGGGGGCAATTATTGGGATGTTAATCTAGAAAAGTAAGAAGAGAAAGTATAACGATACCATGCTGTTATATAGATCAGAATTTTAGGTAACGAAGAAAGCTCTGGAAAAATGAGTTCCGAATTGCGATGTTTAAGAGATGATAAGAAACAAAATGACGTAATTCAAAATGAATTAAAAATACTTTGTATAATGAATAGGATTGAATATCATCAAACAAATTCGTATAAGGATGTATAAGAATGAAAAACAACTACACCTCTCAACAATTTCAAATATAAACCCAAAGGTAAAAGAACTCGTAGTCCATTTATTTAGAGACGAATGGACGAGTTACTTTGTTTAAATGGAGTCAGAACAGGCTACTAAACATACCTATAACCCATGAAGAAGATGATAATTAAATATAGCCTTTTAAGCTGCATGAAAATGTCGTGAGCATTTGAAAATATTTTTGTACTCGGTTTCATTTGGAATGAAAAGGAATTAAACAAACACAGTGCGCTTTTATGTTCTTTGATTATAAAAACGGGAAGGAGGAGAAGAAAAGCAGAGTAATATTCAAATAAGCCCTTTGGTGATACAACATTGATGTTTCTATAGACAAACTGAGTAGGAAGATCAAAGCGAAAACTATGTATACAAGGCTGCTGTGTTTCTAGAAGAACTCCACATATCTCTTTTACAGTGCGTGTCTGTAACTTCGGTGCTCTGTTTACCAACCGTTGTTCAAACCTTACTACATTACATATTTGACGCATACCTGAAGGGTGCTAGATCGAGAAGGTTTTTCAATTGTGTGCATAAATTCAAGGAAAATAGAATACACTTTTTTCACTGGGGTTTTATCCAGGGAAAGAGAGTGTGTATGACTTTTAACAGAATTGTGCGTGCCTTTAGCCTTGAGCAATCTGGGTGGTATACTAACCTCTCTCTTATTACAAATAATTTCGGCGGTCTAGATTCGTCGGCGAGCTAATTGGGATTCTTTTTAGTATTACTCACTGTAATAGATATTATTACGTCTCAGGGTTGTGGCCGCGAGGGAGATAATGCATTACAGGTAATATAATACTTGTAAAGGATACACTGGTTTCACTCGAGAGATGTTCTTATATATTCTTCAATATCACTGGATAAAATAATGATTAACACTGTTTGATAAATTAAAATTGCATTCCACTGGCGTGGTAACAACGATTTCCCGCCAAATGCATAGGACGCTACCCTTGTGCCGAGCAATGATGAATACATGAAGACTGACAAATAAGGAATGACAAAGATTGAGCGTCTATTGATCCCTTATATACGCTCAAAGCTTATTCTACATGTTTCTCCTTATTAAACATTCTTTAAGGAACTTTATAATACAGACTTTCTTTTATATATAAATAAATAACTTTTGTTACATATAATATTTGTTTCACAAGATATTTGCGCTTAGTGAATATTTAAATATGGGTATCCAACGCTTGGGGATGCTGTGTACTAGAAAACATAACTTCCTTTTTCATGCACATAGTAATTCAATTATCATTGTTGACTTTTTTTTTAATTAATTAGTTCTGATCATATGAAATTGTACTGAAAATACACATTAAATTCAATATTCTGATATTCACAGAACACTTACAAGCTAATTACTTTCAGTAATTAATTTTTCCTTTTCAATAAATTAATATGGCATCAATTTCCTTCCACTAACAAAAAATAAACACTTGATATGAAAACGCTTAGCTTCCACATATTAACGTCTCACTCTCCAACACCATTAGGGTAGACTAAAGGTCTAAAGCTAGATTATGGTGAAGAACACTTCATGCACTACCAACTATATAGAACTATTGTACGCTATCAACCCCAGAAGGAAGGGATGAAGTGATGGAAACACACAGGAGGCCACAGGCGGCAGAGACGCCCATAATTCCCTAACTCAGTTGCTGATATTTCACCCCGGTGTAGGATCTGCCGTGCAGCCGCCAACATCAAACGTCTTCGCCCCTATGAGGACAATGGCCACAACACCGCCTGAACGCCGAGAACAGCATTTATGGTGTGCATGCATCCACGCCATCTGCCGGCGCTGCCACACGCCACGAGCTAGATTTACACCTGAAATATGATAAGGAAATGGCATGAAAGGAAATAATGGAAAGGAAATTGTGGAGAATAAGCACTTCCAGCTTTCGTCTAAGTGATAACCAAGGAAAAACCCTCACTCAGTGGGCCAGACTAAATTTATTTCAAAATACATAAGATAATTTTCACTAATCATCAACTGATACCGAGTTTATTGCTGTTAAGTGCATGCAATTTTACTACATATTCTCTTTGTAGGTTCATATTGATTTAACAGCAAAAAAAAAAAAAAAAAATAAACAAATACATTTCCTGTATTTCAGAATTATTTTAATTTCATTTTAATCAATCGAGTTTGAAGTAACAGGTTCAGGATTATTCTTTAGACCATTGATCTTTTGAACTTGCTTCTTAATTAAAATTTTTATAAATTTATTTTCATGAATATTATTCCATTGCGTTAATGTGGTACTATTTAGAACATCATCTTCTTCCTCCTCTGTTTATTTTCTTCGTTGCAACCTCTAGAACGTATAAGCCAGCACCTGAGATCAATCGCTTGTTTAGAAGCGGAGGCTTTGGATCAGAAGGAATGGTGTTTCCGCCCCCCCCTTAAACTGGAGTCTCAAAACCTGTATTTTCGGTGAAATCTTGAGTGGCATGCAATAGTTCCCAACTTACTATACGGAGTAAAGGAAATTAAACCATTTTTCGTTAAAATAAATTTCATATGGAATAGAATACTTCTATAATTAAGAGAAGAGAAAACAAAAACAAAAATTTAATATTTATTAAAATATCGACACAAAAATAATAAATTCTGAACAAGATGTCAGCCTCTATTAATAAACTTAAAGGAATAAAATTAATATTAATTATATGTCATTATAAATACACATTATTTCTACGAGCCTAGAATATGGGAGTATATATATATATATATTTGAGTATTTAAAAAGACGCAGAGAAATACAATTGAATATACGTGGATACCATCGCCTTTTGGAAATATTAGTCTCAGCCATCAGTGACAAAAACCTCCTCCCTTGCGAGATAAGTGTGTGGTAGTCAGTATGGATGCAACGTTAAGTATATCGACCAATATCTGAGCTGTTCCGTGTAGTCAACAACTTATCAGCTGCAAAAAATTCTTTTGAGCTGAGTGTACGCCTATTTCCAGCTGAAAAATCAGCATTTAGGTACACGCATTGTTTGCGAGTAATAACTAAAAGCAAAGAATACAGTGCGTTGAAGTATTAGAAGGCATTAACGGTTTAAAATCGAATTTTCAGGTTGTTGAACTACCGGCACTGCTATTGACGTTTACGGCAGGGCTCTAGATTTATAGGCAGTGAATGCGCCCAGCAATGAAATATGTAAACATTTATCTAACACTTTAATATTCGCATTTTCCAGCTCTGTGTTTTCTGATGACCGTAGATCTGGCGGTGTGGAGAACGGTCCCCAAGAGGGGCTGGATATTCCCATTGCTGTTAGGCCTGCACCAATAAACTGTGTCATTTATCAGTTTTATGTTCTGTGGATGCTCGAAGAGGCGTAAAACCTGAATCGATGGTTCAGTCATTTATTTTCGTCATATTCTTGCACAGAACCTGGCGCCATCTCTTCCCTTCTTTCTCCATCACTTCTTCCTTCTCTGCGTCTTTTATTGTTACTTCCTTTTTTACCACGCGAAAGTGAAATCTGAAGCAGTAAATGTTTATGGTCGTGCAGTTTAATTCTACTCTTGTGCTTTCTATTGCTTTGTTTGTCCCTGCAGTTATCTGTCTCGTATTTTTTGTTTTTCAATTCACATATTGTCGCAAGCTATGAGACCCTTGGAAGCCCTTTATTTTCTTCGCTGTCGTATAAATAATTTAATGAGCGTGATACTGTTTGAAAATATTTGAATTGAGTTGTTCACATGACGAAACACATTACAAGTTAAAGATATGTAGAATAACACTTAAAGAGAACTGATCACTTTTTGGAGAAATAGTAATTGATAGTACAAAATCTTAAAATCACATTTTCATTAAGCGAAAAAGAGCTATTAAAAGCGAGGATTCCGTAGTTTAGAACTATCTGAGTCGATCATGTTTACACTTCTTCGCTTTGTTCTGGCTTTGGACGCGTTTTAACCTGGCTGCTAACCAACCTCCTGAAGACGATATGGCAGCAATGTTAAAACGTGTAATTCAGTACAACTAAAGGATGTTCTACATAACTTTGCCCAGTCTCGCTTAAGGACCACGTGAGCTAATCCTTATTTCTTATAAGCTACCCCGCTGATGTATAATCTCCCGTTCACAATTGTCTTCCCCTTTTTCCTGATTTGCTAAGTAACCTTTGAATGTGATACACAAATCCTATGCAGAAGATTAGGTTTAAAAGCTGAACACCTCGCCATGATAGATGCATGTGCTTTCGTCATCCGAGAGGCAGGTTTAAAATGAAGGACCATCTCCTATTTCCCAAGCAGCCAATTAGTGGCAGTTAAGAGATGCGGGAGCAAACTCTAGTTTAACCAGCGAACAAGTATAAATATCGAAGTTTCTTCATGAAATTTTAAATATCTTTTAATTTCGTATGGTATGCAATACCAAAGCCTAAATCAGAGTAGTTATACATTACTAATATTATAAAAAAAGAAAATGTGTGTGCCTGTGGTTTCTACTTTGTCTACACAGTGCGTGATACCTAGGTAGAGAAGGTACAACACTGCATTCAAAAGTTCGATCCTGAAAATGCACTTTTTAGGATCCCCTGTATCATAAAAAGCATTTTTAGCAAAATGTGTGTGTGTGTGTGTGTGTGTGTGTGTGTGTGTGTGTGTGTGTGTGTGTGTCTGTAAACACGATAACTCTAAAACGAAAAGTCGGTGAAATGCCAAATTTGGTATTTAAGTTCAAAGTTTAGTATCTTCCAAGGATGCGACTCAAGATTTTGAGGAGAATCCTCTCCCGAAACCAAAATACCGTTTACATGGAAAATATTCCGAAAATTTACATTTTCTCAAAAATGGTTGTAACAATTTATTAACGAGTTATATTTATGAAAGGTATTAACATGACAAATAAATTGTATATATTGACTTTTCTGGGAATAGCCTCTGAAGAGCTCTTCATCCAAGATGAATTAGGCTAAACTTGATAACTCGTAAACCATAAGAGATAGACAATATCCTACTACACAAAACATGCAGATCTCGTTAAAACACAATTTGTCATATACGTTTTCTGTTTTGTTTTGTTTTTTCGCGAGTTCACCATTTTTGAGCCACCACTTCACAGTTCTTGTTTCTTTGAATGGACTAACCAACTATTAATATCTGAACCTCGCCAGTTTGAGTCTCAGTGACTGTGGTAAAGGATGGGGAGGGCCCAAGTAAAATAACTGGTGTGACGGCACGCTTGGATGTTGAGGGGGATACATTTGACTGCAGTTTCATGTATTTTGTTAGTTTTTATTAAAACACTACAGTTTTATTGCAACAATATTAATAATTTTACAACATAGAAGAGCTGTAACTATCCTAATTTTATTGTTGAAGATTAATATAATGCGAAATTAGAAAGAAAGTCCACTAAAAATACCAAAACCTTTAATTAATCATCTTTGTTACATAAGTGAACAACATGCAACATGGACTTTTTACCACACAGCCCTGACTTGTATCCTTTGTTTTTGTTTACAAGGTATTTGCTGTAATTATATAGTAGAGAAAGCAGAAAGGCACAAGTGTTAGTACTTACTTGAAGTAGAGATTAACAGTAACAGTTTACATCATTAAGCTTTAAGTAGTTTTGCTCTCACGTGTAGACAAACAAATGCCAATTAAGAGTTACTAATGGTAAGTAGGTGCTCCAGAGTGAGAGATACGCTTGAAAATATGGGCTTGAGCCATCACTTCACAGTTCGTGTTTCTTTGAGTTAACTGGCCATCCATTAAAAGCCGAAAGTCCCGAGTTCCAGTCTTAGCGACTACAGTTAAATGTACCTGTGGTAAAAGATGGGGAGGCCCCAAGTAAACTAACCGGTGTGATGTCACGCTTGGAAGCTGGCGGGGTTACATTTGATGGGTTTACTCCTTTTTATTAACAATTAACAAATATATGATGTGGTCCATTCACATGACTTTCTCTACATCTCTGCATCAAATTATTGTTAAAAAGCTTATTCTTGTATTTACTTCATGCGAATCGAAAAAAATAGCAGAATGGTCATTATTACTGGGTTTCTGGTAAGTAGAAGGGGAAAAATTTAATGTGTTTCATTCACATGATACCCTCTAGCTATCCGGTAAACAAATTTTATTCAAAACAGTAATCTGTTATCTACATCATGCTAAACAAGATAAACATAAGCAGAATTAGTTTTATTACTAGTTTCCTTGTAAGTAGAAGGGAAATAAGAAAATGCATAGGCTAAAGCAATAGTTTCGTCCTTTAACTGCCGGTCGCTATGTGAAACAATTGAAATAATCGTGTCTTTGATTGCCAGAAGTAAACAAACGAGAAGCGAATATGTAGATATCTTCCCGTTTGACAAAAGTTTAAGCGGCTAAAATTGAAACCAATAATCTGGAATATCTCGAAAACGTTAACTCAAAAAAAAAAAAAAAAAAAAAGGTGTAACATAAGTTGCTTGTTTTAATGGTATCTACATTTTTTATGTAATAAGTTTTTGTACATCTCTTACGGTTTTCCAGTTATATAAAAGTCATCCAAAATGAAGAGGTCTTCAGAGGCTATTCTCAGAAAATCCAAGATATATATTTCGTTTGTCATAAAAATATCTTAACATAGGATATTTTAATCTGAATCGTTAGTCATTTTTAAGAAAATCAAAATGTAAAGGGTAGTTTCGGGGATTTTCTTGAAAATCTTGATGTCGCGCCCTTGGAAGATACCAAGTTTAGTATTTAACCGACTTTTCGTTTTTGAACTATGCTACCCAGAGACATACGGAAATTTTCCTAAAAAATCTGTTTTTGGATTCAGGGGTCTCAAAACATGTATTTCCGGTGAAATCTCTGTATTAAATTTTTGGGTGCATTACAATGCCTTCACTATAAACTATGTGCATAGTACGTGTAAAGAAAGTAAAAAAAAAAAAACAACTACACTTTTACTGCAAAAATATTAATAATTTTACAGTATAGAGGAGCTATAACTGACCTTATTTTATCGTTGAAGGTTAGTATAATACGAAATTAGAAAGAAAGTCCACTAAAATACCAAAATCATCTCTGTTACATAAGTGAACAACATACAACAAAGAGTTAAAATCAGCGATATGGACCTACTACCATACAGCCCTGACCTAGCACTGTATCATTTCTGTTTGTTTCCAAAGTATCTGCTGTAAATGTGTAGTAGAGAACGCAGAAAGGCACTGACTGTTAGTACTTATATGAAGTAGAGATTAACAATAGCAGTTCACACCATTAATCTTGAAGTACTTTTGTTCACATGTAGGCAAACAAGTGCCAGTTAAGAGTTACTTTTGGTAAGTAGGTGCTCCAGAGTGAGAGATACGCTTGAGAGCATGGACTTGAGCCATCACTTCGCAGTTCTTGTTTCTCTTCAACATCTAGGCAATGCTTTCGCTTGCCAAGTGCTTAGAAAGTTATATTTCCAATATGATGGATGTGATGATACCGCCTATTCTTGTAGAAGAGCGGCTCGTCTGCCAACTTTGCGTGAAATCTCACTGGGAATTCCGGCGACTTCCTCCGTTCTTCGGCGCCACGACGTCCTGGCCCCTCCGCCCCTCAGCGTCGGTTTCTGCACTCAAGTATCCATCTTCAAATAACACATTTCCCCTTTCAATCTGCCGGATATTTGAGATCATTTTTTTCATCTCTGGATTAAAAACTATGGTGCCTTTCGACTTTATCCAAAGCCACAGTTCGCATGTTGATTGATTTTATCCGAAAAATGGTTTTACAAAGTTTTGCAACTTCTCGCGCTCCTGGGAGATCGTAACGCGAAATAGTATTAACGATTTCTGAAAATCTTATTGCATAAAGTCGATCAGTTTTCTCTAGCAAATTTATTTGCAGTGCTTTCTACTCCCATATAATTTGACGTGTTGCATTCATGAGATGTTCTTTATACATTCTTCAAAAAGAATATCAACTTATTCTACCTACTTCCACGTTAACGAGATAAACTTTTGTAGAAGTCCTTTTATTAGATATTTCCTTGTAGATATGGATAGGAGAATACAGTAGGCTGAAGCGATAATGAAGACTGGTAGATATTTTGAAATAAACGTTCTCTTTGCTTGATCAGAACAAAGAAATTTCCATCACTTCATGACTTCCCTCTTGAGAAAAGCATAAGTAAAATAAAATTGATACCAATAATTAGGAATAATATCGGATTTGTTTGCTCCACAAAACACTGTATTTGACATAAATTGCGTGCTGCTTTAACGATAACTTAGTAAGTATTTTGTGTATCTCTTACGTTTATACACAAAAGTCGTTCAGAATGAAGAGGACTTCAAGGATATTCTCAGAAAATTGAGGTATGTATGTTATTTGTCATGAAAATGTCGGGTTTTAATCGACATTGTTTAGAGACATCTCTCAGAGAATTAAATATCTCCACAAATATTCTACACAAATCGTAGTTTGGAGTGAGGGAATTTTCTTTAAAAATTTCGTGTTACGTCCTTGAAAGATGCCGAGCTTAAATGTTTTTTGAGCACAGAAATATGTGCGTGCGCGCGCATAGGGCATCGTTACGATGTTTCCGTGATCTGATTTGAATTTCCAGTTCGTGGATTCGCCGCTATTAGCCATGGTGAGAGGTATCAACTCGTCGCCCACAGACAATGTAGGACGGAATCATGCCTTGCGATCGCGAAATGGCGGAATTTTTTCCAGCAACCTTCTTCTTTCTAGGAATGGGACTCTTTTACGCCAAATAAGAATTTCACGGCACTACCAGCTTTACTTCCCCTCCGAAGGAAGTCATGGTATGGATTTTTGAGCCAGGTTTGAACGTGCAACTTAACGTTTTAGAGGCTAGCACGGTAACCACTACACCGCGGAACGCGATATTTGGGTGGAATTCAGTGCTTACATGTACGTAATAAAGAAAGTAAAAAACTTGTTCTGTCCTTCACTTCTATTAATATTGATAAATATTCATTTTTGTATAAAGTTTGCTAGTTAATGACTTAAAATCGATCTTCCTTCCTTCTATGCCTATAGATACATATCTAATGTGGATTAACAATTATCAAACTGGAAAGTCTCATTTAAGAAATGTATCTTAAATTTATGTATTTAGTTATAAGTAAATTGACTCGAATGAACGATGTTCATTCTTCAATGAGCAGAAGTAATATAAAATCTGATGTGCTTCATTCACCTGTTCCTCAAACAAACTTCTTATAAAACACGAGTTTTCTTTCTGCTTCATGTTAATGGAGATAAGCTTTAGCAGGTTTGTCTTATTACTTAGTTCCTGTTAAAGGGAACATTATGCTACAGCGATAGTCAAATGTTTTAAAAGAGAAGCTGTCGTTTTGTATGGACAGGGATAAAAAAAAAATAAAATACGGATGACTTTGAGATAAGTGTATTTTAAAATTTAAACCAATAGAAATATTGTGTGTTTGATTTGTCGTGTAAATATCTTTAATATACAACGTTTTAATAACAATTTCCATTTTAGAGAAAATACAAATTTTCGATTTTTTTTCATATAAAAGTTAGTTTGGAGTAGGGGATTTTGTAGAAAGTGCTTGATGAATGCATTTATATGTTTATTTATCATTCATTTAACCTATGGTATTATGGAGTACAATAAATCTCCCACTCGTGAAGCATACATGGGCAATAGCACTTATATAATAAGAGAGGTGGGGTCAGTGTAACACTTGCTTTGAGAATGATGACTGATGGCTACTTCGAAATCAATTGTTAATGGAAGGTAAGCTTTTGTCACAATTGTTTACAATACGTTCCTCCAAATTCTAATATCCCTTGCTCCTCCACCACTCCCACTACTTATCACAATTTATCCTGTTTTGCGTATGTAAAGTGTAGGACGATTTGGATTATGACTGTGCCTTGCCGGCACGTAATCGCTGCATGTGTTTGAGCGGCTTGTTTTCGAACTTATAGCATTGTTATAGTTTTAATTGTTTTCTCACAGAAACCGTGTGTAGGATAAGAGTTGTATAGGTAGAATCAAACTGAAAAATTCAATGCTACAACCGAGATTTGAACCACGGATCTGCCGGTCTCTAGCCGGTAGCTCTAACACTGAGGTACCAGGGCAACATGCCGGCATAACATTGAATTTCTCAATTGACTCGCATCTTTCCCGCTAAACCACAGGATGATCTCAAATTATTTTGATATGACAACCCCAATGGCGACTTACATTGTTGTAAATACTTTAAGTCCCAGATTCTTAGTATAGCCAACTATTATGTACAATTGTGATACTTTTAGTTTAGCATTGTTGCACACGTCCGTTCTGTTTACTTTTAGTAACCGCACTTATTGGTAGCAGATGTCCCAGAAAAAAAAAAAAAACACGTGATGAGCGGCGGTACTACCTTAAAGGAATGTGACACCTGGACACTGCGAGAATGTTCGCTTTTTCAGTAACCTCTTTTGACATCATCGACAGGTATAAAAAGGAGAGAACGAGCCCCTACTGGCTGAGTTTTCAACTGGGAATGCCCAACGTGGAGCAGTTGCGTGGAAGTGACAGTGATTAAGATACGTCGGAGCGACGAGAGAAAATGTTACTGCAGATTTGTCGTGAAAGCAAGGAAATAAATACTATATTGTAATTGTTTTGAAAGTAATAAATAGCTTTTTGTTGCATTTTGTTTTGCATAATAATACATATGCATGTTTACAATATTTATACACAAACTTGTGGTTTGTAGATACGGTAGTTATTAAATGTTGTACTGTAGGCTGTTTCATCATGATCACATTTAATGGAATGCACAATGATATACGTTTTGGGAGATTTTGGGGTTACATTTCTACGAAAACGTGTTAAGCAGCTCTATAGTGCAAAGCTTCTCTCTATATCACATCAGTAGATAACGTTGCGATATCCAAAGTCTTCTATAAACGCCTCATTTGCGAATGACCTTCAATGCTTTCCGCACAATATCTTGCTAGTAGTTTGGCATACAGTTAAAAAGAAAGCAAAACAAAAAAGTAGCTAAGTTACATTAGGAGATCGTGTGCCGATCCCGCCGTTGTTTTTGACAGCACATTTTGTAGTGCTATTAACTTTTACTCCCTCAAACGTTACCCCGTCTGCTCTAGTAATGAGCAGATTAGATTAACATGAAGTAAATATAAATGTTTTCGCAGGAAAATATTTATAAGCTATATTCATATTGTAACGATAGTGGGTAGAAAAAGCAAAGAGAATGTAACACATGGGAAAAAAATCACATATAGTAGTAATCTGTGATTAAAAGACTTGACTGAAGGGGTGTTTCTGCACCTGGGCATTAGAAGATTTATGACCAACCTATGTTGTTTAGAACGGGTGTTATTTTTCTTGCGGACGACGGAAACCGGAAGCTACACTGGCGGTTGTGGAAACTTTTTTGGAGCTGGATTGTCGCAGTGTGCCTGTATCCGCAGTTTTCGCCGCGGAAATAAATCAGCGAGCCCCTCCCACACAAGAAGGGCTACGCCCGTACGTTCGTTCGCTTTCTAAAACACATTGTTGTTGTCGCCGTGTTTACGAAATAAATAGCCCTATATTGATCTGCAGCATAATGAAACTGTTCGGCACTGGATGCTTGATGGGCAGGCCAACAAAGCAAACCCAAACAAAGGGCTCTTTTGATGGGAACATATGCTCGCATCCCATATATTTCCCTCATCCAGACAGAATGATCTGCTGCCCATCAGATTGAGCTTCTACAGAATGTTTCCCTTCATGTAACCAGTGATTGTTTCTCAAGCCTCGACTTGACGCATGCGCAGTGAAAAGGCTGGTCATCATTTTCATATGCATGGTGCAGCTCATTAGGGCACATCAAGTACAGCATGTTTGTGGCTGTTTGAAAATTTGCGATCGTAACCACAATCACAAACCACGACCTGGAGTCAAAAAGTTCTATGTACGATCTTACGCACGATGTTATTTGTAAAGCGTATTTCCCGATTAACATTCTGAAGTGTGTCGACTACTCTGTAGCTCCCAATTTAAAATGCTTTGCTTTGTTTGATCCTTAAGATTGTATAGCGAAACAATCTGTACGTAAAAATGCCTTTAATACATTAATAAATACAAACCATATTTCAGTCGATGTGATGATGGATTCACGGTATGGGTGTTTAAACTTAAAAAAACAAAAAAAACAAACAAAAAAACAATGTGTTCCATTTTCTTGACGTTCTCTAAATCTCTATAAACAAATTATTGTTACATGACTTATTCTTCTATTTGCTTCAAATTAATTGATAAAATTAGCGAAAATCGCCTTAGTACTTGCTTCCATGTAACTGGAAAGGAAATAAGGGCATACCATAGGTTAAAGTGATAGTCAAAAACTAGTTTCCATGTGACTGGAGTTGCCTTGTTTGTATGGACAGGAGTTGACAAATTAACGTATGAGAAATGTACAAGTATTTTATAGCTGAAACCAATAACAAGGAATATCCAAAAACGATCAACTCCAAGAAAAAAATGATTATAACATAAATTGTGTATTTTAACAAGCTCAAAATTTTCTATTGAGTAAGTTTTTGTCTATCTCTTACGGTTCACCAGTTATGCAAAATTCCGCAAAATTCATCCAGAATATAGATATCTTCAGAGGCTAAAATTAAAAATATACGTTTTATTTGCCATGATATAATTTTTAAATTATTAATTACGTAAGCAGTCTGCACTGTTTCGTAAAATTGTAGCCTCTATTTTTGTTAAAAAGTCTTAAAATTTGGCATCTTACATTTTTTTTTTGTTTTTTTTTTTTTGTAAGAACTTCAGGAATGCAGAATTACTGTACTCGAATGTGCATCCCCTGTTTTAACGTGTAAATAGATAGTCCATACGCCAGTGCTTTATATTCGGCTTACTTTTTGATAACTCTTCTATTTATTTGATTTTTCGGTTTAAATGGACGTTTTTCATGCTGATGGACTTTTTTTTTTATTTTATTTGCATATTTAAAGCAACAGATTTGGAGACTCATGGCTTCACATCCATTTCTTTGATTTTTCATTTGAAGTGAACGTTCTTCGTGGCTATCAACGCCCTTTTTCGTTTGTATTTTCGTATCTAAAGCAACAGACCTGGAGAAAAACATAAATTATTGTGAAATATGCGTTAGTTTCTTCAAGAATGAATGAAACTTTGGCTAGAGACTGTTTTAAAAACCAAGAAGCACTAATTTCACTGATATTTTCAGTTATAGCCTTCGAAACATGTTGGATTTAAAAATCTCATGAAGGAAAATAGTTTACAGTATTCGAAGAATTTATTTTCTGAAATGATAAAATTAACCATATTGGTGAAGTCTCACGTGCCTTTATCCTAGTTAAAGTTTGAGGAAGTTAATCGGTAGTTTCAGGGATTCCGCGAGTGCCTGTTAATTCCAGCGTCTGCAAAGAATCTTATATGAGTAATGGGGCAGATAATGGTCCACGTACTCCAAGTCCGAGTGGATTTCAAGGGCTTCGCTTCCCCGGACGTGATGTTTACTTGCAAACCGTGCTCAAACGCGTTGCGGAGGGTTGCGTACCCTACAAGAGGCGCCTCAGTCAATATTTGCCACCCCACGTGCGTGATAATGTACAGTGCACATCATAAATTTGATTCTACCGCATTTGTATATCTGTAAGAGAGAGTTTCCGGTAACATTCACTTTAGTTCGATTGAGGTTGCATTGTATAATTTATCTATTGCGTGCTAAGAGCCGTAGCAATTCGTTTCATATCCGTTTTCTATGATCCTTGCCCCAATCTCGGATCTGAAAGTTTCTTGAAGCATCGCGTTAAACGTAACGCAACCGCGTTGCGTACCAAGATCAAAACTGAACGCTAAGCAGTTTCGATTCCGTTAACACGACTCTCTTACGTAGCTTCATTCGGTAGATTGATTGTGAGAAAAAACTATTAGCGTCATTTTCACGACATTAGCGAGCTATCTTTTTCTCGATATAGCTTTGAAATATGTTAAGTTACAGTTTACTCTATAGCTTTTTCTAGTGACGTGTACTTGATGTAAAAAAGAGTCCCATTCTCAAAGATTAGAAAATTGTTTTTTCGGCCCATAAAGTTTTCACATTTCTGTCTATTACTGGGTGGATCAAATTACAAAAAACTGAAATGAACCAAAATGCGATGTTTGATTGGGTGTGAAACAAAATAGGAGTTAGAAAACAACTTCTCTTGATGAATTCTACGACGTCCTGCGCTCAACCCCCGGAAATGGCATCTGGGATTTGGAAGGATAAAGCGGTGTTTGGGCGGATTTTCTCCGGATTTTCCGGTTTTCCCCGCCTTTCAACCCACCAGTTGCTACTCAGCACTTTTTCTAACAACCATTATCTTTCATTACATATAATATTCTTCCTCTGTCATACCTAGCTTCCGATCCCCCATTCCGGTTCTTTACTCTGGTTCATTGTCTGTATGCTCCTCAACAAGGTTCTGACCCTAGGCAGTGTGTAAGTCCTGGGGATGCAGTACCTACATATGAGGAGGGTAAACTTATTATGTAATGGAGTCTACTTTGTTTTATAGTAATCGATTTGGATTTACAAAATATAACAATTATATGCATATATTTTAACTGCGCCTTGCTGGCCCGTTATCGTCGCACTAGTGTTAGCAATTTGCTTTGGGAACCTAATATTGTTGTACATGTGAGTCCCCTTCCTTTTTGTGGCTGCACTCATTGTCGCAGAGGCCTTAAATTTAACACGTGAAGACAGCCGGCAACTGATTAAAGCCTTGAAATGCCACACCTGGGCGCAATGGACACACGCATGCTAGAGAGTCGCTATTTCTGAAAGTTCTCTCCACTTCATCGGCAGGTATAAAAAGAAAGTTGCAAGTTAGGAGTGAATCAACTTCTCTAATCCCACCAAGCATTGGGCTCGATCACGACTCGGTTGGGTGACCACCGATTCACTCACCAACCAGCCGCAGATTACATTCAGTAGAAATTTGCATTCCATCGAAAAATTCGAAAACCAGATTTCACTGGAAATACACGCTTTAGGATGCCTGTATGTAAAATGAACTTTAAAAAGCATCCTGTGTGCGTGTGCGTGCGTCTGTGATCGCGATAACTTAAACCGAAAAATCGATTGATTACCAAACTTGGTATTTAAGTTCAACATCTCTTCCAAGAATGCGACACGAATATTTTCAACCAAATCCTCCACACAAAACTATCGTTTACAGGGACATTGTTTTGAAAATGTTGACTTTCTCAGAGATTTCTTTAACGATTTTGATTAAAATACCACATGTTAAAGATGCACTTTAATTAAAAATAAAATGTATATCATGAATTTTCTGGCAATAGCCTCTGAAGTCATCATCATTCTATATGAATTTTGTATAACCGTAAGAGCTAGACAACAGGTTACTACACAAAAATGTGTATCTCGTTAAAACACCAATTTTATGCCATATACATGTTTTTGTGGAGCTAACGATTTCCGAGATATTCCTTGTTACTGGTTTCAATTTTAAAAGTTTTGCCTTTTCTTAAATAGGAAGTTGACACCCGTTTTAGATTTGTTTTACTCCAGGCTGTACGAAAAGAACCGAATTTGTGTCATTGGATATCGACAGTTTACAAAAGATTTGACTATCTCTTTGACTATTCCTTTATTTTCCACGTACTTATAAGGAAATAAATACTAACACCATTTCTGCTAATATTTGTTTTAATTAGCGTGACGTAGATAGAACAATAATCTTTCGTAAGAATAGTTAATTACAGAATAGGAAGAGAAAGTCATGGGAATAAAATGTATATATATATATTATTCTAATTGGAAAATCAGTTTTAGTAAGGTATACTCTTTGTAGCTTCACTGCCGGATCATCTGCAAAAAAGAGCGTATATAATTTTCTATTATCAACTCTAAACTTTAATAATAATAATAATATGCTGAGACATGCTGATGCAAAAAGGCGAAAGTATAATTAGATTACTTGTAGGATTTTAATCATCAAACATACTTGAGCCACTCCTGCGTATATGTTATGAAATATATTCACACAACAAGGAAGTAGCTAGGTTCATCAGTATTTCAACTTGGATGTCGTTAGTTTGCTAAGGCAGCAAACCTCATCTCACGAGAGAGCTTTCCTTAGGTGTATTCAACCGTGTTAAGCCACGTGCATTAGAATTTCCGAGCCCATACTGCATGTCTTCAGTAAAGTGACCAGAAGGGTTCTCTGAGGGTTGGGGACTTTACGGGCAAGAAAGGTAGTTGTGAAACTCTGGTCTGGAGACGTTGTCAGAAAGTTTGGGACGTGGGGGCCTGTTCTTGACAAGTATATAGGTCCATTAACATTTAACCTTCCCTCCTTCCTACATCACAAGTTCTTCACACAGACAATATCCACGCTAAAGTGGTCCAAGTACACTCATTTTGAACTCGTCATCCAAACTTAGAAAAATACATCGCAGGTAAGAACAATTTTGTATCACGAACTGGAGTTTTAGGGGTACGACAACAATGCATTCATAAACATATAATCACACTTATTCTGTAAAACCTGGTTAAAGTTTAACAACTTCTTGAAGCTGCTAACCGGTACTATTTGTTAATCTTGTAAAAGTAACATCTTCTAGAAAGAAAGACAAATATGATGATACTTTGAGCCAGGACTATGTTGTTAGCGCTACTAACACTACTACGAATGGTTGAAATTTGAATTCAGTTCCAATGTCTTTTGATCTTTACGGAGTTCCGGTAACAATCTTTTTAACGAGAAGTTTGATATCGGATTTATTGTCGTAAATTAATGGTTTTATTGATGAGAAACTGGAAAATGGAGAAGTAGTTGCAATAAATAATTCCGTATATGTTAAAACACGATCTACCAGCCTATTACCAGTATAGCAGTCATTAACAAGGAAACGTTGGCGAAAGACATTAGACAGATGTCAGACTCTCGGGATTAACTAAATTTCGGGAAACTCGGTGAGCAAGAAGTCCGTTATCTCAGGGTCAACTCACGAATATAGTATGATCAGGAATGTAAAGGGCCTGCGTGATAAGACAAGTTGGCCAATTCTGGAAATTATGGAGTAAGAAGTATACAGAGAATCAGTCATAGAGTAAAAAGCCTCAACTGCCAATATTAAGCGTAACATTTTGCAATATATAGCATAGGAACTTTGATGGGCTAGTCAGATTTAAGCGGAAATTAGTTTAATGACAGGGCGTGTATTTCGTCATTGGCTTCTTGTGTTACAGTTATTACAAGGTAGCGCTTAAATTCAGCATAGGGTTCATTACCCACATGGTGGTGCAAAAGGATTCGCCATATAGCAGTTTAATAGCTTGAGTTTATTGTACAAACAAATTTTTCCTACAACATAGTTTTTAATAGAAATTTAGTTGATGTAATACACGCAGTTACCTGTTAGCTTAGATTGAGGAGAAGTTGATTATTCATCTTAAGAATAATCGACAACTCTCTCCAAACACATCAGTTATGGCTGTTTATTATATTTTCAGTACGTTTAACTGGTGTTGTCCATTCTCGCATTAGAATGACACAAAGATCTAACCTCTTATCACCTTCAAATATCTCCAAGTTATTCAAGTTCACAGATTTGCCCTGGATCGTAAGTCTTAAGTGAAATATACAGCTAAAGCAACGTAAAAGTAACTTCATAACCTATAAATTTTGGAATATTTTCAGTTCATCACTTTTTCAGAGAACACCTCACGTCTTAATAATCAGTATGTGTTGAATTTTGCCAACTCTTGTACTTAATATCATCAGCGGACTTTTCATATTGGAACATTTCATTACTTTCAAGAAAAATATTTTGAGATGTCTTAGTACATATATCATATTTTCTGTAGATAGGTGTGAATATTGAAGAACAATATTCTTCTTCCATTGCATGGATAGGCTATAAAGTCTATTCCGCCAGAAAGATATCTCCCATATGACATTTGGTCTCCAATTAAACGTCGACCTTCTGGTTTGTATTGGGAGTTTAGTAATCCTGTTGTCACCCATTCTTTCTATATGTTGGAACCACTGCCATTTCATATATCAATGCTATCTTTTAATTTATTTACCTTTAGTTCTTCTCGTATTTATACATTTGAGATATAATTTTTCAATGTATATCCTGATACATGTCCGAGAAGTTGCATTTCGGATGTTTTATTTGTTGATCATCAAATCTTACCTTCATCTTCTGAGGATGGACTTCAAAGAAGAGAAAATCAGCTACAAGAGATGTTTAAAAAGTAGGTATAATTTAATAAAATACCCATGCAAAATTCTAAAGTTATAACCGGTATATCCAATCCAAATACATATCCAATTGGATAAAAAAAATGTTCGGAATAACAAAATAATAGCGTAAGTAAGCATTTTTAATTATCCGGGAACCGGGATTCCCAGTGATCAAAAGAAATATCCTGATCAAAAACTGAATAACTATATATTTATTTAGATTTTGAAAAGATATGACTGAATAGTAACACAATACACAGCTTATGCAGAAATGTTAAATGTAAAAAATATGTATACTATTACGATATATATGTAATCCTAGGTGGGGTTAGGAAATTTAGATGTTACATACCTCTGTCACCATTGTTTTACATATTTTCATTAAAACACAAGTATGCGATGTTGCATTTCATTCATTTCATTCATGCATTTGTAAACAACTATAGTGCAATAACTCTTTTGGGACACGAGCTAACTTGACTCTTTTCATTCCTTATGTAATTCTTTTTCTTATAAATTTGCCCCGCTGATATAAACTACGCACAATTCCCTCCTTCCCCTTTCCCCTGATTGGCTAAGTACAGCTTTGAATTTCGATATACAAACCTTGTCCACTTATTTCATAATATATTTGATTAATTCGGCTGTGAAGGTGTGAATTTTAAAATACTTTGTAACGCACAAGTGCCTATTCCAGCTCAAGAGAGGTGACTAGTCACGTAACATGAGAAAGACGGGGCAAAGCTACGTGGAACAGCTCTTAGCATAAACTAAATAGCTTTCAAAAATGAGAAACCTAAAAATGAGAAAGAATGGAAAGTTCATTTCATAGTATTAAAGATACTTCGATACCACGAATTGCGAGAAACAAATGCCCATCATTAGTATTTATACAAGTTTTCGGTGTTGACCAATGCTGTTCAGACAGACTTTATGCAATACTTCCTCTACCATAGTTGATTGGCGGAGGAAATACATTTAAGAAATCAAATGTATTCCATTCACATCGCTTTCTCTACCTATTCTATAACTAATTATTCTTACAGTAGTGTATTCTTTTATTTATTCAATGCTGATCAAGATAATCATAAAAAGGAAAAGACTTATTACTTATTTCTTGTATGTAAACGAAAATAAGGGGATACACTAGGCTGACGTGGTAGTCCAGTCTTTTAAAGTTGGTCGCTAAGTGATGACTGTATTACGTTCTCTGTGCATGGTCGGGAGTAAAAATAGTTGATGTGCTACATTCACGTGGATTTCTCTATCTTTATTGCAGCTTACTATTCATACAGAAGCTTATTCTTGTATCTAGTTCATGTTGATCAAAATGAACATTAGTAGAAATGGTTTTATTACGATATTATTCCCTTGTACAAGGGAAATAAAAATACAATAAACTAAACAAATTTTAAAAGCCTATCACTATGTGAACATACTGATGTTAATTTCTCTTTGCTTGAGCAGGATGAAAAAAATAGGAATAACGACCTTCCACTTAAGAAAAGTATAAGTGTTAGAACGTATAAACCTATGACAAGGAATATCTCGGAAATACATAAATTGTGTGTTTTGAGGATATGAATATTTTTTTATACAGTAAGCTTTTGTCTACCTCTTATGGTTTACAGTTATGCAAAACTCATTCAGAATGATTAGGACTTCCCCTCGAAATTCAAGATATACATTTTAGTTGTCATGTAAATTTCTTTATATAAAATATTTCAATCTAAATCGTTTTTGAGAAAATCAAATTTATCCTATAAAGGATAGTTTAGGATGAGGAATTTTCTTGTCACGTGTTTTTTGTGGATCATAAAGGTTTATTTCCAATGAAATCTCGATATCGAATTTTTGGGTGGAATGCAATACCTTCTCTATCTGTGTACTATATATGAAGTAGAGAAAGTAAATAGAAGGAGTGCAGCAAAATTATATTAGGCAAAAATGGCGTGTAGTATAATTTGACGTAAGTTAATATATTCAAGGAAATCATTCTAATAAATTCGTAACTCTTCGACATTTTTGTCTTTGATATACGACATATCCAAATTATTATTTTTTGGTGTTTAAATCCTCTCTGGTAGCATAGCAGGAAAACTGTAATGTATTCCATTCCATTCTGCAAACAAACTATTCTTAGAACATTGTGTTTTTTATTTACGTCATGCTGTTCGGGATAAGCTTCGGCAACAATTGTCTTAGTACTTCATTGTAAGTAGGAGATAAATAAGGGAATACACTAGGCTAAAGTGATAGTCAATTTTTTTTTAAAAATGTGTTGCTTTAATATTGAAATTCCGTTCTCTTTCTATGGGCACGAGAAAAACAAGAGATGTGAAACGGATGAAGACTTCATGCATCATAAAAGATTTAAGCATTTTAAAATTGAAACCAATTACAGGGGATATCTTGGTAATCGTTAATTCTACAGAAAAAATGTATATGACATAAATCGTGTATGTTTGCTAGATTTACATTCTTTGTGCAGTCTCTGTTATGCAAAAGTTTTCAGAATGAAGAGGAGTTCAGAGATGATTCCCAGAAAGTTCAAGATATAAATTTTATTCGTCATGTAATTAACTTATACTATTTTAATCAAGATCCTACGAGCAATTTTTGAAAAAATCAACATTTTCGAAACATTTCCATATGAAGGGTAGGTTGGGGTTGCGGATATTCTTATCGCGACCTTGGAAGTTAATGTACTTAAATATCATACACACCGACATACAGACACATGAACTCACACGTGCGCGGACCCTTTTCTAAAAAAGCTTTTTTGCACACATTGAACCTCAAAAGATATTTCCGGTGTAATCCCGACATTAAATTTTTGGGTGGAATACAGTGCCTTCTCTATCAAACTATGTGCATAGTACGTGCAGAGAAATTAAAAAGAGGTGCCTCCTTTATTTTTAATACAATTTAAAGGGGAGACTAACATGAACAATCAGTTCAGCAAACTGTATGTAATTAAAGCATATAAAGCTGTTTTCCGTTATCAAGCGTTCCCAAAACCAATATTTACAATACTCCCTCTTCAGTAAGCACAATATAAATTGGTTGATGTAACTGAGAGCTGCTCCTTATTGCTTGTTCTCTGGTGTAGAGAATTTCACAGCAGCGCTGCTATTGGTTGTTATTTTCCTAACACTTCATTTCACATTTCATCCAGCTGGCGGTTACTAACTACGCTGGTGTGTGTATTTATCCAGTACTAAAAGGGCCTCTAGCTGTACTCGCGTTAGTGCGTTAATTGGGAAAATTGTTTTCTCTCCCGCACTTTCCCTCCCACTTCCAATCTCCTCTCCAGAAAGTATTTGCCTCCACTTAATTTTTTTAACTGAAGGAAACACTATTTTTAATGTGTAGAAAGAACAACGATGTTATTGTTTAAATTTTTGCCACATTTACAAATGTTTATTTATTCATTTTTTACGTTCTCTAGCATGAATGTATAATGCACATAGTAGATAGAGAACGTGTTGTTTCCCACCTGCAAATTCTCTACCGAAATTTCACCCAAAATATTTTAAGATCGCACCCCCTTTTTTTTTACAAATATTCCCTGTGTGTATGGACTCAAAAACAAAAAGTCGGTTAAATACTAAACTTGGTATTTAAGATCAGTGTCTTCCAAGGATGCGACACGAAGATTTTCAGGAAAATCCCCCTAACCCAACTACACTTTACATGGAACATTTTTCAAAAATTTTGATTTTCTCAAAAATGGCTCCAACAGCTTTTATTAAAATAACGTGTATTTAAGATATTTTCATGACAAATGAAATATATATCTTGACTTTTATGGGAATAGTCTCTGAAGACCTCTTCAATCTGCATGACTTTTGTATAACTGGTAAACCGTAAGTGATAGACAAGCATTTACTACACAAAAAATAGATTTCGTTAAAACACGCAATTTATGTCATATACAATTTTTGTTTGTAGAATTAAAGTTTACCAGATATTTCTTATTATTGGTTTTAATTTTAAACGACTTAAACTTATCTCAAACGGGTATTTAGCTTACGTTTCATATCTCTTTGGTTTTACTCCTGGTCATGTAAACAGATCCAAATTTCAATTGTTTCGCATAGAGATAATTTTGTAAAAGATTTGACTATCGCTGTAGCCTAATTTATTCCCTTGCTTCCCTTCTACTCAGAAGGAAGCAGGTAATAACACAATATCTGCTAATGTTTATTTTGATTAGCGTAATATAACAAAAGAATACTCTTTTGTAAGAATAATGCGTATGCAGATCAGGAAGAGAAAATCATCCGAATATAGCATATCAGATTTTATTCTATTTTATTTTACATCGTTTTAACTTCGATGTCATATCGCGACAGAGTTGTTCAATACGATTCCTATTGATGGTATTTGGTGGATAGAACTATCAGAACTATCCCTGCTATATCACTTTCAATTCGTGTCAAACATATGGCGATAGGATACCACAGTCTGACTGCTTTCACTATTCGTGGTCAGATGGCACGTGCAGTCAGACATCATGGTCTTTAGCGTAGCCGCGTAGACAGGTGAGAGAGTTTAGCCAGCCCTTGATGGCAGATTTCTTTTTACCACAGCACTTTGCTCCATCACAAGTAGATGGCGTTAGGGTGTTATTCTGTCTAGTTGCTTTAACTATCTGTGCGGTCACTTTTACTACTGTTTCAGATAGAAGGTGGAACTTAAGGTTGTGGTATTGAATCCTAATCCTTATTTACCATGGCGGCTGAGGGTAGCCACGAAGATGACGCGAGCCAGATTGGTTCGCCCACGGAATTTTTACTTGCGACCTCCCGAATTTGGGCCTTGATTTTTTATTTTTCTTAATTTCATGTTTTAAAAATGCAAAACAATTGCAACTTCTTTATGTACAGTGTTTACAAGAGTTGTTTGTCACGTACTGCTGGAGTCGAAGCTTCGTGTGCTTGGAAGGAATGCGATTATGTTTACGCTAAGCAAGAATGATATTAGAAAGTGTAGAGGAAGACAGGTGGCCGGTAACTCGTGGCGTAGCAGAGACTATAATGAATGCATGAAATATAGTGCGACCAAATGTAAAACTATATCGGAGATGTTACTTCTCTAATTATGCAATATGCTACATCATTTTGAGGATTTTACACTTGAACACTCGCAGCAAAAGCTCAGAAGTGATGTACTATAATTAATATAAAACCTATTTATATAAATCAAGCCCAAATACCATTATTCGTTTGATCAGTTGGTATCACCGCACTTTTACTTCTATTGTCCCTCCCAGTTTTAGCTGGAGCTATTACTATACTCTTAACTGATCGAAATTTAAATACTTCTTTCTTTGATCCAGCAGGAGGTGGTGATCCTATTTTATATCAACACCTATTTTGATTTTTTGGACATCCTGAAGTCTACATTTTAATCCTTCCAGGGTTTGGAATAATTTCCCATGGATCACCACTGCTCCATGCTATGTGTGTCTTTTAGTATGATTTAAATTCATGAGATATGTATTTATGAACTCGTAAAATCTGAGGCGTTATCGCAATACTAATCACCGGTTGTTGGAGAAGACATCTTATACCTCGACCTCCAGCAGAGGAACGAATGAGGGGAAGGAACCCCAGGAGACAAATGGGCTACAGGCCGATAGAGAGGACAGAGACGCGCAGTGTTTCCTTATAGTTTTAGTCTTGACCACTCGACGAGAAGGTCGCTTCAGCGGGACTGGAGAATACGATCAGGCAAGTTCACAATTCTTCTCGTCATGTGATTGCCAGTAACTGAATCGCAGCCCCGTAGTGAACCTGAAAGGTGAAAGGGAAATGAAACAGGGAAAATCAAGGCAGAGGGAAAGCAAGGGAAAGGAGAATCACGGTAGGTTACACCACTCTAATTCGATTCCCTGTGACCGCTCATTCTGGCCTTGAAGTTCTTCGTGGTTTTTCCCTAGGCGAATTTTTGGCGGAATGCAATGCAATGCAATGCAATGCTTCCTCTAGCTTCTACATTTAGTGATAGAAAAAGTAAAATTGAATGGTTTGGCTGCCTTTAACAGCCTAAAGAAGAACACCAAGAACAATTGTATTATCGATTTTGCGGGAAAAACTGTAACTAGAAGGCCGCAGGTTGGTATGCTCGAGTTGTGTGATTAATCTTCCAAATTACACTCCATTTGTTTACACGATGATCAGAAATATTACCCTCAATTTGTCTTTGTTCATGTTATCTCTTTTCCTAACAGGATTGATAGCATATGTTTTAATCTGAGAATATATCAGTCATGGTTTTTATGCACAAGGATCAGTATTTTGGGGGACAGACAACTTCAGGGTAAATTTATAATATGATATTCTTTTAAAACGGACAAAAATAATTATTTAAATTCTGTCACCCTCCTAGTTGCTGATAGAAGCAATCTGTATTGAATATGTTGCGCTTTGTTGGGAGAAACATTTGACAGTTTTGATACGTTTTAAGGAAGCATACCATAACGCGTATTTAAAGGCAAACCACACGAAACCATTTTGTTTTTCTGTGCCTGTGAGCCATAATTTATTATAGTAATATGAGTTTTATATTAAAAATAAGGATAGCATCGGTTAAATGTAACCTTTGAGAATAATAAGCATGGGGTCGCATGCGTGATTTATGTTCTATGAACTGAGTCTTGAATAGATAATTTTTTATTTTCTCTATACGAACTATGTACACAGTGTATAAAGAAGGTACTATATTGTACCCAAAAATGCGATACCGAAATTTCACCTAAAATACATGTTTTGAGACTCCCTGAATCCAAAAAAAGCATTTTTAGAAACATGTCCGTGTATGTATGTATGTATGTATGTGTGTGTGTGTATGTATGTATGTATGTATGTATGTATGTATGTATGTATGTATGTATGTATGTATGTATGTATGTATGTATGTATGTATGTATGTATGTATGTATGTATGTATGTATGTATGTATGTATGTATGTATGTATGTATGTATGTATGTATGTATGTATGTATGTATGTATGTATGTATGTATGTATGTATGTATGTATGTATGTATGTATGTATGTATGTATGTATGTATGTATGTATGTATGTATGTATGTATGTATGTATGTATGTATGTATGTATGTATGTATGTATGTATGTATGTATGTATGTATGTATGTATGTATGTATGTATGTATGTATGTATGTATGGGCAGCATAGCGCAAAAACGAAAGGACCGTTAAAGCCCAAACTTGGTATTTAAATTTGGTATCTTCCAAGGATGCGACTCGAAGATTTTCAAGAAAATCCCCCCACCCCAAACTACCCTTTACATGGAAAACATTTCGAAATTTTTTATTTTCTTAAACATGGCTCTAACGATTTTGATTAAAATGTCGTATATTAAAGATATTTACCTGTCAAATAAAATGTGTATCTTGAATTTTCTGGGAATAGCCTCTGAAGACTGCTTTATTCTGGATGAATTTTACGAAATTGTGTATAACTGCTAAACCGTAAGAGATAGACAAAACTTACTGCACAAAAAATGTAGAGCACGTTAAAACACACAATTTATGTTATATACATTTTTTTCGTGGAGTTCATCATTTTTGAGACATTCCTTGTTTTTGGTTTCTGCTATGAAAAACTTAAACTGTTTATCATACAGGAATTTGTCAACTGCTGTCCATACAAACAAAGGAACTTCAGTGGCATAGCAACCAGCTTTTGACTATCACTTTAACCCATGATACTCTCTTATTTCGCTTCTACTTACAAGGAAGCAAGTAATAAGACTATTTCTGCTCTTTTTTTTCGATTAGCATGAAGTAAATTGAAGCATAAGCTCTCTAACAATAATTTGTTGCAGAGATAAAGAGAAAGCATGTGAATGGAACACATCAGATTTTTTACTTGCTCTAAGCCGTATGTACAATATACATATATATAGAGGATAGAGAAGGTATTGTATTGCACCCAAAAATTCGATACCGAGATTTTACCGGAAATATATGTTTTGAGACTCCTGAGTCTGAGAAAAATATTTTAGGAAAAGGTCCGCGAGTGTATGTCAGTAGTACTAGTGGACATCATAGCTCAAAAGGTAAAAGTCGGTCAAATTTTTACATGGAAAATTTTATTTTCTAAGAAGTGTCTCTAACGATTTTGATATTTAAATACCAATAAACTGTACATTTTGAATTTTCTGGAAATAGGCTCTGATGAGCTGCTTATTCTGGTTGAATTTTGCACAATTTTGCATAACGTTTAAACCGTAAGATAGAAAAAAATCTGATGTGATCCATTCACATGACTTTCTCTACTTCTGTGTCACAAATTATAGTTAATAAGCTTATTCTTCTATTTACTTCATGCTAATCGAGAAAAAAATTAGCAGAAATAGTCTTATTACTTGCTTCCTTGTAAGTAGAAGCGAAATAAGGGAGTACGGTAGGTTGAAGTGATAGTCAAAAGCTGGTTGCTATGTCGATGAAGTTCCTTTGTTTGTATGGATAGGAGTTGACAAGTTCCTGTATGAGAAAAATATAAGTTTTTCATAGCAGAAAACAAAAATAAGGAATGTCTCAAAAACGACGAACTTATGAAAAAAAGCTATATAACATAAATTGTGTGTTTTAATGTGCTCTACATTTTTTGTGTAGTACGTTTTTGTCCATCTCTTACGGTTTAGCAGTTATTCAAAGTCCAGTAAAATTCATCCTGAATAAACTACTTTTCAGAGGCTATTCCCAGAAAATTCAAGATATACATTTTATTTGTCAGGTAAATATATTTCATATAGGAAATTTTAATCAAAATCGTTAGAGCCATTTTTGAGAAAATCAAAATGTTCGAAAAAAGTTCCATGTAAAGGGTAGTTGAGGGTGGCGGGATTTTTCTCACAATCTTTGTGTCGCATCCCTGGAAGATACTAAACTTAAATACCAAGTTTGGTGTTTTACCGACCTTTTGTTTTTGAGTTATCGTGTTCACAGACACACGGACACACACACACACACACATGGACCTTTTTGTGAAAATGCTTTTTTTGGATATTGGGGACCCTAAAACTAAAACATATGTTTCCGGTGAAATCTCGGTGTCGAATTTTTGGGTGGAGTGCAATACCTTCTCTATACACTATGTACATGGTGTGTATAGAGATAGTAAAAAGCTTACTACACAAAAATGTAGATATTGTTAAAACACACAATTTATGTATTAAGTGCTTTTCTTGTAGAGTTGGCCGTTTTCATGATATTCATTGTTATTGGTATCAATTTTAAACTAAATTTTCTCAAACAAGACAATCAAAACGAACCGAATCTCAATTGTTTCTTATAGCGACCAGTTTTTAAATGATTTGACTATAGCTTTAGCCTAATGTATTCCCGTATTTCCCTTCTACTTACAATACTTACAGTAGAAGCAAATAGTATGACAAATTGTGCTAATGTTTATCTCGATTAGCATGACGTAGTTAAAAGAATAACCTTTCGTAAGAAAAATTTGTTTATAGGACAGCTAGAGAAAGTTAATGTGAATGGAACATGCCAGATTTTTTATTGCAATTATTGCTACCTGGTTGCTTTACAAGACTCTTTCAAGTTTATTATGTTTTTAGATATTTTATTTGTGAAATTTGTGAAGCATAATATTAACATTGTGAAATTGACAAACAACCCAGAAGTGGACAAAGTAAGCGACTTCGTCAATTGATGAATAATATGTGACTCTAGCAGCGAAGATTATTCTCTCCCTGGAGCGACCGTGTCCTGAGACTTTTGAGCCAAGAAAGAGAAACGCCAGAAAGGCGATCGCTTCGGCTGTTGCGGTATGAGCGCTGCATCCATGGTACTTGTCACATTACTAGAAGAACGTCTGAGCTCCTCCCGTAAGGAAGCTCTTTGCTTTGGATTGGATCAATGGTTCCAGAAACCCATGGGAGATGAGTGCGTTTGGCCTGCGGAAAAGCCTGGGCGGGTTTGTGAGACGCTTTAATGTCCTCCTTCCGCTACCCTGAGAGTTTGGTAGACAGAAGCTGGTAACTATCGCCCCCTTACCGAGGTAGTATTCCCTTATATAGTCATTCCCTTACGCGCGTAAATGGCGAATCCATTTCCGTCCTTGCAGGAGCAAGAAGAGCTGATTTATAAAATGGAGACTGGCCTAATGGAAACCCCCACGGAAATCCATGGGGTACCACTCACACCTTAGTTGTCGGGTCAATGTTGTATGGTTTATTACCTGTGCAAATTAATGGAAGAAGTGCTAAAAAGATGAAAAAATATGAAAAAAGAACGGGAACAAGCATCTGCACGCATGAAAGGCAGTTCTAAATGTGGATACTGCATTGGATTCTACAGCGAAAACCACGATGGAGAAGTGTGGATGACTTGTGAGGATATGCTGTATGGTTTCATGAAGAACGTGCAGGTATAACAGATGAGTCTTTGTAGGTACGTACAATTTTCTCTTAAAATATTTTTGTTGGTAACCTAATTACAAGATACTCTCAAAAATGTCGCCCTCCGTGGTGTAATGGTTACCATGCTAACTTCGTATACCTAAGGTCGCGGGTTCAAACTCGGCGGAGGACGATGGATTTTTTCGGGCGTAAAAATCCTTAACATGGCTTCCTTCGGAAGGGAAGTAAAGCCGTGGTCCCGTGTCGTAGATTTAGGGCACATAAAAGAATCTCACGTCTTTCACGCCCAGTATAGAATGGGACGCCGAGAAATGGTCAATTTTGTCTCGTTATAAACAAAGTTAAATATAATAAAATAATACTATATTTAAAAACGTTATGTGTTCGAGTCATCTGACTTTCTGTACACCACTGCAAAAATTATTCTCAACAGCTTATTCTTCTATACACTTTATGATAATTGAGATAAACTTTAACAGAAATTAATTTTATTACTTATTCTTCTTTTTAAGTAAAAGCGAAATAAGGCAATAAACTAGGCATAGTCAAATGTTTTAAAAGCTGGTTGCCATGTGGTTGAAATCCATGTTTAGTATGTCCAGGAGTTTACAAATTTCCATGTGAGAAAAGTAAGTATTTTAAATCTGAAGCAAATAACAAGGAATATTTACAAAATGGTCAACTTTACGAAAAAATGTATGTGAGAAACTAAATGTTTTAACAACATCTCTATTGTGTAGTAGAAAGAGGTCTTTAGATACTATTCTCAGAAAATTCAAGGTATACATTTTATTTGCCATGTAAATTTCTTTTATGTACGGTATTTTAGTTGAAATCGTTAGCCATTTTTGAGAAAATCAAAATGTTCGAAATTTTTCCCATATAAAGGGTGGACGTTACTAAACTTAAATACCAAGTTTTTGTATTACCGACTTTTCGTTTTTCAGCTATGCTCACGGACACACGGTCCTTTTTCTAAAAATGTGTTTTTAATACAGGGGACCCTATAACGTGATTTCCGGAGAAATCTCTGTATCGAATTTAAGGGTGGAATGCAATAGCTTCTCTATATGCTAATTACATGGTAATGTAGTAAAAAAAAATTCTACATGATACTTATATTTATACTTATTGACCTATAACCCAATAATGGTATGTTCACTGTCCCCTTATTCGTTTTCAAGTAAATTACAAAAATAAATTTGGTGATTTGACACTATCCATTTGAACGGTTATAAATTTTTGTTTCATCTAATCTTGGCTTTTTGCATTAGCTGGCCAGAGTAATGGTGAGTGATCTCTCAACTGATGCGGAGAGATTCTATGGTCCGTAATATGCATCCTTCTGCTGAACGCAAAGATATCTTTTGAATCTCTTTATATTCCTCATAATATTGAGCATCGACTCTTCTGTATACGAGGCAAAATGATCTTCACTGCCATGGATGGCTGGATCCTATTCCGTGGCTTAGAACCGGAGCATTAATCTCCAATCCACCTTGCCTCGACGCAGAATGCATTATGACATGTAGGGTGACCTAGTGTGAGCTGTCAACCATTACGCGATGTCTCTCCTCTGCGAATAGAGGTGCTGGATGGAACTATATAACAATATCCTATTATGATGGTAATTGCTTTTTACACACAAGCCGTATGTAGGACAAGAATTGGAAGGGTTAAATTGCCCATCTTATTTGTATTTTCCTGGTAAACCACAAACAGATCCCAATTTGAGATGACATATTCAATGCCAAATTATAGTATCATAAGTACTTTAAGATCTGGTCTTCATAGTGTAACAAAAACTCTTCTTTATTACTCCAACAAACAACTTCTTATTTCTTCCATTGTTGAATAAATGTGTCTGTGGTGTTTTCCGAATAATTCTACCGTATTGATGCTCTTCTTCTGGATGGCTTTTTTATAACTCGTAAATCGTGAGAGATAAACAAAAACTAGCTAAACAAAACATGTAGATCTCATTAAAACACTTAATTTGTCATTTTTGGTAGACTTTACGTTTCTAGTTATTCCTTATTATTGGTTTCAGTTTTAAACTACTTAAACTGCTCAAGCGGAAAGTTCTCGTTTTCTTTTCATATCTCTCTTGTTTTATTCCTGCCATGAAAAGAGACTAAGTTGATGATGTTTCATATAGTGACCAGCTTTTAAAAGAGTTGAGTATAGTTTTAATATAGTGTATTCCCTTATTTCTCTTCTACTTATAAAGGACTAAGAAATAGGACTATTTCTGATAATATCTCGATTAGCTAATGTTGATAAAATAATAATCGTTTATATGAGCTTTTAGGTGCAGAACATGTTGAGAAAGTCATATGAATGGAATACGTCAGAGTATTTTAAGAAGGTCAGGTTTCTCAGAGCTCCAATAAGGATTATTTTTGCACACTTAACCTGGCGGTCCTCATGGCCGCGCTCGCCAAGGCTTTGGTGCTTCGTAGCGCTGGGGATCGTGGGTTCGAGTCCCGCCTTGGGCATGGGTGTTATATGTTTGTGTACATGTGTGTGTTGTATAAGTAAGAAAACAGTAATAATACGGCAAAACAAGGTAAAAAGAAAAAGGTAAATAAAAGTAGGGTATATAGTGCCGGAGTCCTGATCAGACTCCGGTACTGTTTAAAAAAAATAAAATAAAAAAAAACAAAAAAAAAATATGAAAGCGGCACCACCCTCTTTCGAGAAAAATGTAATATGGGTCCATTTTGCCTTTCTATAGACCATTAAACATTCTACCCACTAAATGTGTGGGTATGAATAGAACCATATGGTTGAAGAGCGGGTGTCGCAATTATTTCATATGGTTTCAACTTTCACGGTTCGTTTAGCTTTTTGCACAGACCATTAAAATGACTTGTGAAATTCAAATTTTTGAAACCCAATAACCCAGTTCTTTTATTTCTTTCATATTTATGCTGTAATCAAATTCGTTATCAGAACACGCTAAATAATTATATAAAGAGAGAAAAATACCACAATATTTTATATCAACTCAGAAAATTATTTTTCTCGATTATCCCAGAATATGTTTCATGGCCTGGGATGCGAAATCTTCCGTTTTACTATGTCTTTATATTTATTCTTTCTTTAGCGCTAAGAGGGTTTAAAGCATTACATCAGTGAGCCTCTTGTCTGAAAGATGTGTTTTTCACCCGGATTGTTGTGCGTTCTTTTCACGCGAGATGAAAGTGACCACCTATCACAGAATTTGCATGGTTGAGTGTTACTTCCAACTGGAAGAATACGTGCTGCCTGTGTGAGTTTACGAGATGCAAGCGAATATACCACATGTGAATATTGGAAAGGTACGATACAAGTGGGGGCGGCGCCGTGGTTGAGTGGTTAAACCGTTCGCCTTCCATCTAGACGGCCCGGGTTCGATCCCAAGTGGTGGATGAAGTGGTGATGTACGGGTTTTCTACGGGTGTTCCGGTTTCCCCGCTATTCATTCCACCAATATCTCCATTATGGCCTTTCCTATCATCAGTTTCGCTTACATTTTATATCATCTACTTCCTCATGTCATTTCCTGGCTATGGGCTGACCCCTCGTAACAGGTTCTCCATTCTGTGGTTTCATGTAGTTGGCTCCTGTCAGGCTTCTGACCACTAAACATTGGCTTATAAGTCCTAGGGGGTGTCAGTCCTCCAAATACGCGAAGGGTTAGCCGATAATGAAAAGAATCGAAACGAAACGAAACAAGTCCGATTTTACTAAGGTGACGTCGAAACTGTTGGCATTCCTCTCTCTACCCATCGTTCGATAATGCTCTGCAAGATGCGTGATAAACTCGCTACCTAATGCCGACGTCATGCAAGGAGAAATGACTGTCAGCAAAGGCCGAATAAAGCTGAAGGTGTGTATATATATATATATGTATAATGATTGAACAATTACATTTGATCATTCCAATGAGGATCTTTCACCGCCAAGTACTTAGTGGCTGTGCATTTCTAGAATCTGGAAAACTGTCGGGGGGGTTAAGGAGTCAGACGTTCCGCCGATGTTTCGCAACTTTTCCGTGTGACCGTGAAAATAGGAAGACTTTTCATCCATTATTTTAGATTATTACCACCAGAGAATCTTTCTGGAAATCCTGCTTCAACCTGAGGAGCTATTTGGGTTAAGGGGATACCGAAGTAATAAAAGTTTATCTTCTAAATGTTAAAATTGGAGCTGTAGTTTTTTGTGTGGGCATTACTGTCAAGAAAACAAGTATTCACCAAGTTTCGTCCAAGCACATCTTTTTATTCTGGACATATTTATTCGATTTAATAAACTAAAATCAAATTATATTTTCTCCTAAAAATATTTAAAATACATCTACAATAACTTTGTAAAAAAAAATGCCTGGTTGAAATATTTCTATAGTATATGGTTTTCTTTCAAGATAGTATTTTACAGAACAAAGTGAAAAAAACTGCCAAAACAACGCATGATTATACTAATTAAATTTTTAAAACTAATTTATGATGAGTATAAAAAATTCAAAGCAGATATTATACTAATCATACTGCAGTGTTTTGTGGAACATTTTTCGACCTCTAGCTGTATTTATGCGAGTTAAGATAGCTTTTGAATATGGGAAAACAATAACAAAAATAAACCTAAGAAAAATATCTAGAAAATTTGCACACAGCTTTTAAAAATACTTTCAAAACATGGTACATCCGCCCTAGGAAATACAAGCACTGAAAATATATACTTTAAGGAATGGCCGACATTCTTTTTTACCAAAATAGCTTAAGAAAATCCACGTAAGTCCCCGTAACATACATGAATCATAAATATACGCTGTGAAGTAGAAAACATACACCTACTAAGCTATCAATAACCTGTAATAATTGAACTACACTCAACCATTGTTCGGTCGATACTGCAGATCTTAAGAGTAGCGTTGCCTCATTGCACCAGCGGCGGGGAATAGATGCCTAGAGTGAGTGCTTCATTATGTCACTGCATATTGTAGTAACATTTTCAGTTATTGAAATGTTGGTCATTGTTCAATACTTCATTTATTCTACCCAATTTTCAGGGAGAGATGTGATGTTCTTAGAATTTTACTTTCTCTAACGCGCATGTACGAGGTACATAGTAGATAGAACAGGTATTGTGTTCCATGAAAAAACCGAAGTTTCATTGACAATGTATGTTTTGAGGACCCCGGAATAAAAAAGGTAATTTTAGAAAAGGTCAGTTGTGTGTGTGTGTGTGTGCGTGTGTGTGTATGGTCAGCATAGCTCAGAAACGAAAAGACACCAAACTTGGTATTTAAGTTTAGTATCTTCTGAGGGTGCCACACAAAGCTTTTCAGAAAAATCCTCCACCCTAACCTATCCTTTATAAGAAGCATTTTTCTAAATGTTGTTTTTCTAAAAATAGCGCTAATGATTTTGATTAGATATTTATATGTAAATAAAATGCTTATCCTAAATTTCTTGGGAATAACGCCTGACGTTCTTCATTCTTAAATCACTTTTGCATAACTGCTAAAACCTAAGAGATAGACAAAAACTTGCTACACAGGAATGTGGATCTCGTTAAAACTCATCATTTATATCATGTTGTTTTATTATAGAAGTAATCATTTAAGAAATATTCCCTATTATTGGTTTCAATTTAGAGAGCTTAAATAATTTTCTCAAATGAGAAGCCCTCATCCGTTTCGTATCTCTTTTGTTTTTGTCTTGGTCATGGAAAGCTATCTCAAATTTCAACGTCAATCATATAGCGACATATTTTAAAAGTATAGACTGTCGCTTTAGCCAATTGTATTATTCCCTTATTTCACTTGCACTTATAAGAAACTAAATAAAAATACTATACTTGGTAAATACTATTACTTGGCATTTCTTGGTTAGCATGAAGTGGATAAAAGAATAACCTTTTGTAAGTATAGTTTGTTTTCAATATATATGTGGTATTATTTACAGAACATTAAAAAGTAAAATAAGAAAAGAGACACTTTTAATATTTTACAAAGTTTTAGCTGTTCCACTTCTAACATATGGCAGTGAGAACTGGGCCTTAAATAGAGCAAAGAAAAGAAAAATCGAATCCATAGAAACGAGGTTATTAAGACGAATACTGGGATATTTTTAAGGCATCATATTCTCCAAACAGATATAAGAGTCCAATTAAAAATAAATAGCAAGGAGAAAATAGCAATCAATGGCAATACAAGAAAACTTGACATCCTGAAACAACAATGCTGCAGACATATTGAAAGAATGGATCAAGATGGAATAACAAAACGAGTTGTGCTTTACACCAAGATCAATAGGAAGACCAAGCTTGCGATGGGAAGAGACTTTAAGAGTCTATATTTGAAGTAGAAGAAGTTTGCAGTAGAAAGTAATGTGAACACATCAGATTTTTTGGAACCGAGAAGGAACTTCAATTAGCTGTGTCTTGGGGGATGTTTGAAATTGACCATTTAACTTGCAGTAGATGCCTAATATTGAGCCTGTAGTCTGGAGCAGAAGGGCTACATCTCGTCACTGCCCAGGATATTGTCACATAAAGCTCCCCTGCTGCCACATCACTTGACGATGATTTGTTACTTGTCCATAGCAGACGATGCAGTTAGGGGAGGAGAAAAGACATCACTCTTCCTCTACTTGTTGGCGACACGTTGCTAAGTGAAGGCAGCTGTGACCTTGCACCTCCTTGTTGTCTTGCTTGCTTTTGTTAATCTAGATAACTTCATCATATCTAACTACACCCCTTGGCAAGAAAGTATGGCAGGCATTGATTGATATTGGCCAAGAAACCTCTTTGTATTTGACCGCAACTACCGTCTTCTGCCTCACAAATAAAAATACAGTTCTGAGAATTCTCCAAAATGCACTTCAAAGTGTGTGTGTAATAACTTGTCCACTTGGTTTCATGTTGGTTTTGTGTTTGTTATGAACGATCTTGATGCTCATTATCAGGCATAGGAATTTCTAAGCTTTGAAACCCGGACGGAAGGAACTCAGATTGAACTGTTAATGGAGTTTAGGAAGGGAGAGCGGAGGTAACATATCACACCCAGAGAGCATTTGAGCCGGCTTTTTACCTGCCTGTTATTGGCCCTTGCTTCTGATGTTTTGCATTCTTTGAGGTGGTTGAAGCAACCTGCTTAAGAATTCCTAAGCCCCCTTATTACTTTCTCTAGCATTTAAAATAATAGGTAGAGGAAGTGCACTCCACCCAGAAATTCAACATACAGCTTTTACTGGGGATACAACTTTTGTGGTCCTATGAATTAAAAATCTGATGTGTTTCATTCATATGACTATTCTTAAAAAAGACTGTTCTTGTGTCTATTTTATGATAATCGAGATAAACGTTAGCAGAAATGGACCTATTACTTAGTTCCTTGTCATTAGAAGATTAGACTAAAACAACAGTCAAATATTTTAAAACTGGTCGCTATGCGATTTACTTAAAAAAAATTCGGTTCTCTTTGCAAACTCAGGAATAAAAGATAATAAAAAAAATACTTCCCGTTTGAGAAAGTATACTATTTTAAAATTAAAACCCATACAGGCAGATATCTCGGAAATGGTTTACTCCACATGTATGTAAAGAAAATTGTGTGTTTTAAGGAGTTCTATTTTTATGTAGCAAGATTTTGTCTGTCTCTTGCATTTTACCATTTTGCAAACATCCTCTAGAATAAGGAGAACTTCTGAGGCTATGCCAAAGAATGCAAGATATACATTTTGTCATATAAATATGTTTAATATGTGATATTTTAATCAAAATTGTTCTAATCATTTTGAGAAAAACACAAATTTCAAAAATTGTTCCAAGAAAAGCGTACTTTTGGTTGGAAGAGTTTTGCTTAAATATTTGTGTCGCACCCTTAGAAGACGATAAATTTAAATACCAATTTTGGTACTTCACCAACTTTTCGGTTATATTTATGCTGTTCACACACACACGGATCTGTTTCTAAAAATGCTTTTTATTCCATGTATATCTCGGTATCTTACTCCTGGGTGGAATGCAATACCTTCTTTACCTACTTTGTTGATTGTACTTATGGAATAGAGAAAGTAATACGGAAGGTTTCTGGAAATCAGCTATGTTAAAACAGGTTTTTTTTTTTTTTGCTATCTTAAGCTCTGAACGCTGAACAGCATACAAATTGACTTCTTCAACACCTAATTTTCTAAGGAAAGCCACCAAGTTTAAGATGGCCGATATCTCAATTTTAGCAATTGTATCGATACGACTGGTCGGCCCTAAGCTATTGCTTTTAACCGCATGGCAGTTTCAAGCATTATATTTTGTAAGGATAGTGTTTGCATATTTCAATATGTTCGAAGGAAAAATATTAAGAAACACGAGTATTAAAATATGATTTGTATTTTAGAGTCTGTGCAAGAAGTTGCATTTCAATTTTATTAATAATTGGATACGAACTATATCTTCAGAAGCATAATTACGTATTGAAATTTATAGTCATGTTTCTGCAGCTTTAATGCTTTATAAAATCGCTATTTAGACTCACTCCCTCTTTTGAAGCATTTGAGCAATATATAGCAGTGATATCTTTGTCGCTTGCATTTCTGAGTACGGAGCGAAGTCAGGTGGACAAGTTGCAGGTGAACATTTCGCAGACAACCCACTGAGTGCGGCAATGTGCGGTAGCACACAAAACCACAAAACCGCAGTCAACCCAGGTTTAAATCGCTTCATCATCATTAATCAGCATTCACCATTCTGTAGCGGTAACTCCTTCGTAACAGTACAACAGGAGCTAAAGCTGTCACAGTTCCTCTCAATTCCGTGGCTGTTGCTCCATCACACTGGAAGTGTTTTAATTCTGTGGCAGTCAGACGTTAAAATGTATTACTTGCATGGCTGTTTAAGGATTGTTACTCTCTACTTTCTGTAGCGTACATATATACAAAGTACATAGTAGGAAGAAAATGTGCTGTATTTCACCGAAAAATTCGATACCGTGATTTCGCCGGAAATTTGTTTTAAGACCCTCTGAGTCCAAAATAGCAGTTTTAGAAAATCGTCGTATGTGGGGGGGGGGTGGAGCAACCCTAGCTATAAAGCTGAACTAAGTGCTCCCCTCCCCCTTAGGAAATGGTCACCAACATTGAAACAAGACGCCAGCGGAGCAGCGGCAAGGATGCTGCTCCTGAAAGCGCAATCGTTGAGGAGCCTACTTATAGCGCTACCTTCTTAACGTCATCAATCTAAACTCCCCCAACCAAACCCATCCTTACATTCCTGTGTTTAAGCTCTTATTATAAGGGTAGGTGTACAGCAACTTTACCTAGGCTTACCATGAGTCTACCAGCTCTCGCAAGCACGCACTACGTCACGGAGAGGGACAATAGTATACAAACGTTCATCAAAAATGTTCCAGAAGTAAGTAGATGGAATTTTGAAGTATAATACTCCCAAAAATAATGGTGGATAAGAACACGTAATTAATGTGTAAGCTCAATATGTTTCATAGCTATAATATTTAGTTTATGTACTTTTATATTACAGCACCAGTGCGAAACACCAGCATTTTCAAGAGCTTTGTGAACTGTGTCAAATCTTTTTATTACTCTGGCATATACCTGTAGTTGGTAGAGTGAGCATTGTAATCTAATAAAATGTCAGAAATTGAGAATTCACTGGGAATATATGTTTTGAGGTCTATTATATAAAAAAAGCCGTTAAAAAGATCAATTTTCAAATATCCAAGTGCATAGAAAAGAAGGTATAGCAGTGCAGCGTCCTGAGGATTTCTAAGAACTACCTTTTACATGGGGGACTCTTCATTATTATATTGTATATTCTCAAAAACTGTTCTAATAATTCTAAATAAAATATAATGTTTGATATATTGTTACGACGGATAAGGAAAACATATAGAAAGGTTAACAAAGAGGAACGATAGGGTATTCAATGGTTAATAATTGATGTGTGGAGACAAAAAGGGTTTAGAATGTAGAATCAATGCCCCATATGTGTTTATAGTGAATTCACTGAACGTACATGGTTTGCAAAGCCTAAGAACAAAAGTAACAATCGCATGTTGTGACGCCAAGTAATTTAGCTGGATGATATTTTGATCGAATTTGGAGAGAACTGCTACAGTATGTCTCAGTAGGCAACTAAACGAAATATGCAATAAGACATACAGAAATGACACTTCTATTAAGAAAATAAGCTATACTAAAGTCACTGCTAGGGTTAAAGGATGTATGATCACCACGGATAACAATAATATGCTGCATCGTGCTCCCATGTTGGCTGAAAGGCTAGTAAGGATTTCTTGTGGTAGGGCGTCCCATTCCTCCACCAGCTCTCCTAACTACTGTTAAATGGCCGTTTGTGCTGTGGGTGTGCTGCAATGCGTCAGTCTAAAGCATTCCATACGTGTTCAATGGGATTTAAATCGGTGAAATGGGCAGGCCCGTCCTTTCGCCGAATATCCTGTCGTTCTAAGATATTCTTCATATGTGCTGTTCGATGCGGTCGCGGATTGTCAATCATAAAATTGAGGCCAGGGCCAACTACACCCTTGAGTAGACGCATTTAGGGAAGTAGTACAGTATCACAATAACGTTGATTAGTGAGCAAACCGTGTTAAACATTTTGGAGGTCGGTACATCCCTGCAATATTATGCCTTCCAACACTTTACTGGAGCACCAAAACGATCATGTTTAAGGAATTCCTGGGTGCATTATGTTTCCCACCTCTCGCCAAATGAGATTTCGTCGAGAATCACTACTCGGAGTGAATCTGCTCTCTTCCCATTCCTCGTTGGTCTAATTACGATGTTCTTGGGACCATCTCAAACGGTGCGGGTGCCAATGGAACACAACCCATGGAAGGAGACCACCTCTATGCAATCGCCATGCCTCTGTGAAGCCTGGCGTGCCTAGCAGTCCCGTTAAATGTGGTTGCAAGTGCACCCGCTGTTTGGATCCCTCTTGCTTGTAGCACAATGTAGCGGTCATCTGCTGCCGTAGTTGACCGTGGTCGACATCTCCTCTCCTTGGGACAACAGTGCTGTGGTTTGAAAGGCTCCCCATGAATGTGCCAAAATGCTCTGAGCAATAAGTACCAAGCTCCTGTGCAATACTCGTCACATTTCGTCCTCCTTCGTTTCCCGATTATTCTTCCTCGTGTGAAGTCATCCAAATGTTGTCTTCGGGTCATGTTGTAAAACTGAACACCGCTAGGTATAACAGCTCGCTGATTGCTCCCTATCCTGCTCTCCTGTTCTTCAACTGCCCTGTTTTGCGGGAGTCTTCAGCATTCGTGTTGAGTCTTCATTTGACACTACAGGCTCGCTATACTCGCACCATATGACGTCCAGCTTTTTGTGTGTGTGCGAGAGACAGCTGGCAACATGCTACCGCACTTTCGTTCTTTTCTACCAAGTAGTTGATATGTCCATTTCGTGCTTACATATGCGTACCAGTGTATTATATTGAGGTTAATGAGATTGATAGATGGAGAAAAGCCCATCTTTTGGAAACGTACCATAATTGGATTGTTCAGCCAATTAAGAAATTAGGTTCAGCTTTTAAATAAATTGAAAAGGAAGTGTAATTGATAAGGAAAATAGAGTACACAAATAGTCTGTACTTACAATTCAGTGAAGACCTTAATTAGAAAATTGTATAAGTTACAATGTAAATAGGATATAACCGACAAAGAACCTGGGCTAAATGCCGTGTAAAATTCGAATTTAAATTAACTTAGCAGGAAATATTATAAATCTAAAAATAAATGATAATATTGATACGAGAAACAAAATATTTAGCTTAAACATTACATCATTTTATATAACAAAGAACTACTACGATAAAGAACATCTTACAAAGAAGAATCTTAGGACAAATATAGAGTTTTTACGAGTATGTTGGATGTTTTCATATTAGCCAATTTTGAAATATTCCATGTTGCAATTTTGGATTCTTCCAAGCGTGATCAAACGGACATTCTCAAATATTTATTTTTTATGAAAAAAAACAGAATTTGTTTTCGCATCTTCTTTTTTTTTTTACATATTAATTTAGGATTTTTAATAATGTATTATCACGAAGATAAATATCATAGTAGCATTAAATTACAGTACAGTGTAATGCAGTGCGTCATAAGCGAATGAATATAAAATGATAGAATAAAATTGTAGGTTTCATAAATGTTGTGTAAGTTTATGTTTGTAAATAGACAGTCCCAGGTATACTTGACGAGAGTCTGAGACAGTGGAATGCGGAACACAATGACGTCGCATGGCTGCACCAGCGGCTGTTGCAAAATTAAAAATTCTGACTCACAAACAACCTTTCTTCTACCTATATCAAAAGATTCTGTTTAAAGTATAGCTACCATGATTATTGAGAACATCGTGTAGATTTATTCCAGTTGACAGGAGACACGCATATTTTGTACAGCTCTATCTCGTTATGGGGAGACTAAATGGCGAAAATTGGAAGGAAGGACGGAAGAAAGAAAGAAAAAAAAGAAAAAAGCGAGTTGCGCAATCTAATTAATTGAAATTTTCTTTATATACTATACTGTGAATTTTTCATGAAAAATACCTTAACTCCTACTTAGTTGGGTTAGAGAGGTAACTTCAGCCTATCTTTTAGGGGAAGTTTTGTTCCACACATTTGCAGTGCTGCTAAATATGGGAACTTCTTGAGCTTAAAACATGTTGTTTATTTCTCTGCAAATATATGTAAGTTTGTTCTCTCCAGCCGCTTCTTCAACGAATGACATTTTCTGATATAAATATTGAGAAGAACTAAATGAAAACAACCAAAGAGGGCTTTTGTTGATCTGTTTTATTTTCCTATTTACAGTAGGAGGTTTAACAGGAGTAATCCTAGCTAATTCAGCTATTGATATTATTCTCCATGATACTTATTATGTAGTTGCCCATTTCCATTATGTACTTTCTATAGGAGCTGTTTTTGCAATTATAGCCGGTTTTATCATTTTTTAATTTTATATTTAGGTTTAAAATTTTTCTTTTAAGGGTTTAATTAAGTAATAAAGTTAATACTTTGTATTAATAGCACTGTTGCTTTTTAAAAAAAATAATCGCCGATAAATTTGTATAAAAAGGTGGAATAATTAAGAAAATAATTCTATCTTCCTTAATGAACAAACTTTTTGGATAAAAGTGGACAGATATCCATCTACAACCTGCACAAATTTCAGTATGATGTGTTCAATAATTTCTAAGATAGATGGTTAAACATAGGACAGGGCATTTAATATCTCAAATAAATACCTACTTAACATTTTGAATTTGTATGTGAAATTGGAAAATAACGCAAGTGCGTGATAACTCAAAATAAATGTCATTTACCCTCAAAATTGCAGCATACGCATCATAAAAAATATTTTATCTTGTTTTATTCCTCCCCCCCCCCTAAAAGCGAGAATTATGTATATTCCTAAAAAACGAATAATTTTGTCTGCAAATCTTCGACCTGGTTTTAAATGTTATGTCACAGAAACAACGTTTCCGAGAATAACATTTTATTATAACTATTCTATGTTTACAAGATCTTTAATTCTTTAAATGAATTATTTGATGGCTAAGGATAAAATTCTTGCCAAATCTGACCACGAATAAGCATTTCTTACAGAAGCACATGCATTTTGGGATACTTTTCGCTAATATCTTTATTAATTATTTTTATGACAAGAGTTCTTGTTACAAACATATGTGTAAGTCCTTTTTGTAAACAAAACTCACAATGTATCCGCCTGGGGGCTTTAAAGTAGGACGCAAGCAAGTCTTTTAGATGGAAATAAAGGTGTATTTTGGTTACATGAAAGATTGGTTGTCAAGGAGCTGTCAAAGCGAGATGGAGGGTGTTATGAGACTCACGCAAGCCCGGAAATAACACGGAGCCTCCAGGTAACACGTGCCTCGTATCCTAGAGCTCTCTGCCTCGAATCTCGATGAGCACACAGGTACTCCAGAGAGGGGGGCGTTGTGGTTGAGATCCCGATTGGACAGATTACTCAACTGGAGCGTTATCTCCTTAATGGCCAGGGGGGATTTCCAGCCTAACCACAGCATAACTTAAAGCAATGATCACAGTATCATGCATCGTGTAGCAAGGTGATAACGGATACTACCAAAACACCGCACTGCCTACACATGTTTTATAATGAAACTGATATATGACAAAAGAAAACGCATTAGACGATCTGTAAATAATAGACTATAAATTAAACCGAACAAAGATATTAAATTTTAAACTGTGACCATATAACACAGGCTAAAAATATCTTATGTGCTGCATTCACATGACTTTCTCTACATCTCTGTAACAATTTTTTTTTTAATAAGCTGCTTCTACTTCTATCTACTTAACGCTAAAACATTAGCAGCAACGGTCGTATTATTAGTTCCTTGTAAGTAGAAGGGAAATAAGGGAATACACCAAGCTAAACCGACAGTCAAATGCTTTAAAATGTGGTTTCTATGGGCTTGAAATCCGCTTCTTTGCGTGGAAAAGCGTTAAGAAGTTCACGTAAAGTTAAGTATTTTAAAACTGAAATCAATAACAAGGAATATCTCAAAAACGGCCAACTCCACGAAAAAAATGTATATGACATAATAAATAAATGGCGTGTTATTTATATACGCTCTTTAACTGCTGTGGTTCTCAGCGTCCCATTCTAAATTGGGCGTGAAAGACCGATTAACTTTGCTCAGAGGCCTCTCTATCAGGCTTGAGGTTCTTTTACGTGCTGTAAATCTATGACACAGGACCAACGGCTTTACTTCCCATCCGAAGGAATCCATGCTAAGGATTTTTACACCCGAAAAAATCCATCGTCCTCCACCGGGTTTGAACCCGCGACTTGGGTACATGAAGTTAGCATGGTAACCATTACACCACGGAGGGCGACGTATATGGCATAAATTGTATGTTTTATCGTGATCTACATCTCTTTGATTAGTAAGTGTTTGTGTATCTCTTATGGTTTACCACTTATGCAAAATTTAATAAAATTATCCAGAATAAAGAGGCTTTCCCATAAAATTCATTATTTGGCATGAGAATATCATAAATGTAATCAATTTTAGTTATTTTTGATGTAACATAAATAATAATGAAAATTTAAGCAATAATGAAAATATATTTCACTATACATATCTGTGGGGCATTAACAAGAATATTTAAAAGAAAACCAAGTAAAAACAGCTAATTTGGATGGAGTCTCTGCACCATTTGCTTGGGTCGAAATGAAAGTGGTATGGGCACTGGTAGGAGGGCATATAGCTTATTATCCCCATACATTTAAAACGAGTCTCAGGAAGAAAACCCTCGCAGTATCACCAAACAGTTAAAGCGACGTTAAATAAATAGAATTAAACATTTTAAGCCGAAATGGTACCCCTAAAATCTATTAAGGACCTACGTACAATAGTGGAAAAAATAAGAAATAGAAATTAAATATTTTTTTTTCCCATACTGATAAAATAAGTTAATGTAGAAACCGTTGGGAGCACATATAAAAAGAATGAATGAAATCGATTCCCTACTATTTTTCCCACTTTTGTAGCGTATCAGAGGTTCCGAATTCGAATCTTGGTTAGGGTAAATTACCCGGATAAGGCTTCTCCTAGTTATCCCACTATCCTGAGATGGCGAATATGGAATAACTGTAGGCTCCGTGGACCCCGAGGGGATTTGAGCTTCATTTCACTATTTCATTCATTGTTCGAGATGGCCTATTGGTTACAGAAGGTTGAACTACTAGTAAACAACGTTATGATTCAATTGTGTACAAACTGAGGCTTTCACGGCCGGCGTCTTGAATAAAGGAAGTATTTTCCGGGCTTGTAGGCCATGGTCCATTGGGTTTTGAAGTTCCCAACGTTTCGCCAAAGGTTGCGCTTGGCATCTTCGCAGGTGATCCGGTGGCTGGTCAGAGCTCGAAACAATTGTTTTTTTCACACAAGCCGTGTGTAGGACAGCAGTTAGATAGTCAGAATAAAAATTGATATACCATAGCCGGCATTTGAACCACGGATCTCCCGGACTGTAGCCGGTTGCTGTACTCTAAAGTACTTAGACTGTATATTGACCACAGGGATATGTCATCTCAAAATAATTGAGATCACCTTATGGCTTGCCGGGAAGCATACGGTCAGTTGAGAAGTTTAATGCTCTGCCGGCATGTTGCCATGGTAGTTCAGTGGTAGAACAACTGGCTAGAGACCGGGAGATACGTCATTCATATCCCGGCTCTTCAGTCTGACTCTAGCTATCCAAATGTTATGATTACCTGCCGATTGGAAGAAGAGATGTCGGAAGAGATGAGGCCGGAACAGGAGAAATTCGTGACGAGATGATGATTAGGTTCAAAACGATCGAGATGTTTACAGATATTTCAAGTACCTCAGAGTTGAGGGGAGTCCCAGAAGGAGGCTCTATCATTTTAGAAATTGGGTATTGGTATGTTGTAATCATCATTTATAAATTCAAAGTGATATTTTATAGGATACATGTTTTACCCTGAGTATTCTCTTTCCTTAACTAGATTTCTTGCCGACTAGCTCTATCTGGAAGTAAAGACATAAGACAGTCTCTGGTTTGTAGCACCGTCTTGCACAGAGATGTTGCAGTTAGCCCCAAGCACCAGGCAGCCGCCTCCGGTATGAAAGTATAATCTAATAAAAAGCGTAGAAGGAGGCGAGATGCTAACGGTGTGTTCGCATAGCATCAGCCAGCAGCGTCACCAGCCAGGCCTTTCCGAACCTGAATAATTGAGTTACTGCAGTCTCGCACATTATGTGTATATCGTGCATTCTTCATCTTTTCTCCTCCTTTCTTTCTCTATTTAAAGGCGCGTAACGACTTGGCAGCCACTCTGCTAATTGCCGTGAAAGTGTTGCTGCTGCTACGACTTACAACTTGTGTTGTTCGGTGTTTGTTTTACTTCAAGCACTGCTCAAAGTGAAAACACTTGTTAGCGTTTAAGCGCTTTTTCGACTTGTCGCGTTCACAACACTGTTCTATAACTTGTTATTCTACCGTTAGTTAACGGGTCTTTAATCTTATGCCGGCTTTAACTTTTCTACTACAGGCTGCTCGTTCCTTCCAGGCGAATGACCTTTAGCGAAGATACAGTGAGCTAGCTACTCTTGATAAACAGATCAGCAAATAGTTTATTATAACAACGAACAGCTCTGCTTCCTCGAAACGAGAATATACGGTCAAGGTGAGTGACTCGTATCTAATCTCTCATTTAAAAATTGTCATTCGTCAAGAACTGCTGACGACCTGTACTTATCTATAGTTAGACCGAACTAAGGTGGTTTCTTCTGTGACTAGCTTTCAGTAGATCGCCTGGTCGATCTCTATGGTTCCAGTTCATCATTTCGATGATCACTCCTGTAGATGGGGAGAGTACTTAGTTCAGCTATTTTAGTTGTTGATGGTTTGTGGCTTCGTTAAACATGTTTTAAAAACATAGGACTCAAAGTACCACCTATCCTGAAAAGGCAACAATTGAGTCTGCACAATAGCGTGACCTCCTTAACACCCTATACAGTAAATCGGCAACGCCAAATCTAAACAATCCAAATCATACCGGTGGTTAAGCCCTAATAAGGGCATATACACACAGCAACACCACCTCACTACAAGACTTCCAAATGGCAACGGACGACGGATGCAAGCTCCACCATTTCCTGGTGCCATCGTTTTGTCATTTTCTCATTTTCTCTCTTTCAGGGTTGAAGGATCAAGCAACATTGTTCGGCGGGTTGCTACTGGATGTTTTATTGCGCATTGTGAAAAGTCATCCTGGCGTTATTGTTGGGAACACTCGCTACGGACCTGCATTCAGGTTTGCGGGTCGCCGAAAACTCGGGGCCTTTGAGCAGCGCCCCAATTGAAGCAGTAAAGATCTGGTCATCTGGATCTGATCGCTCTTCGATTCTCTTCCCTCATTCCTCCTTCCCTGGAGTTACGTATGAGTAGTCAACATTAGTGTCCTAGGGACCCTGTCTGTGTCTGATCCTAATTCTTACCGCTAACTAGTAGAGGAGGTGGGTATTCTATCCCACCCAGACAATCGAAAATCGCTGTGTTATAGCACATTTTTGTTGGAACCTTTTGGTATCCATATAGAATCGACCATTTGCGGCCCTCTCCTTGCTGTGGCCTCTACAGGCATTTAAAGATCGTAAAATATACCTGTTTTCTAGCATTCTAAGTTCCATATCAGGGTAGTATATAAATTAATCCAAAACGCAATACACTACAATTTAACTATATCTACCGATACAAAGATAACAGTTTTTAAATGAAAAACTCTGGTGAGATCGAAAATAATAAATAAGAAAATTTTAGAGCAAGTATCCTACTTCGGTTATCTAGATTGTGATATTCGTTTTAAGCATGACAAAAACTTTGAGAATAGAAAAGGTCAATAGAATTCAAGGTATTTATGGAACAATTGGAAAGGCTTTGGAAAGAGAAACAAGAAAGGTAACAAATGATATTCTGTAAAACCATGGCTGCACCTACTCTTTTATATAGTTCCGAATTACGGACACCAACAAAAAATAAATAAAAAGAAAGATTGTACATATAGATAGTAGCAGATGTAAGGCGAAGTACAAATATGAACAAATTAAGTAATCAAATAATAAAATCATTTTGGAAAATCCTTTCAGTTAGAAAAAGATAGAAGAACATAAAATGAAATGGGAGGATAATGTTGATTGAATGATAGAAAATGCATTACAAAAATTCTGATGTGTTCCATTCGTATGAGTGTTCTACATCTGTGTAACAAGTTATTCTTAAAAAGTTTATTTTTCTATCTACTTCATGCTAATTGCTAATCAAAATAAACATGAACGAGATTATTGATCGTATTAATTAGTTCCGCCTAATCAATAGGGAAATAAACTAACACACTAGGCTAAGGCGATAGTCAAATCTTTTAAAGTTGTGTTGCTATGAGATATTTTTGTTCGGTCGGGAGTTGACAAATTCCTATATGCAAAAGTTTTAAAATGTAAACCAAAAAACAAGGAATATCTCGGAAACGGTTAACTCTAAATATATATAACATAAATTGATTGTTTTAACAAGATATATATATATATATATATATATATATATTTTGTGTAGTAAGTTTACATTTTACTAGTTATGCAAAAGCTATCCAGAATGAAGAGCTAATCCCAGAAAATGCAAGATATACAGTTTATTTGTAACAAAAATATTGTTAATATTCGATATCCATAAGACACAGGAGCTGAACATCTAATCCTTGAAAGAGAAAGCATAAGAAGCTCAATATACATTTTCGCTGGAAATTCGCGTTTTGAGGTCCCAAATAAAATCCTGGTTATTTGCGTTCATATGCTTTTGATCAATCTGCTACACTTTCTTCCAAAAGGTTACTCATTTGCGTTCTTCTGCTTTGAGATAAACATTGATTATACATTTAGACATTTTTTGTAAGACTATTGTAGATGTGGCTCCGCGCTCGTGTGCCATTGTGAGTTTTTGACACGTGGCACTTGGGAGGTAGGGATGAAAGGAGAAGCCCAAAAGGTGACCAGATTTGGATAAGGCCGGGTGCAGACATGGAAGGGGTCCATAATGTTTCCAGGAAGAACGTATCGACGTTGCCGGGCACTCACACAACCCTTTGACGGAGCAGCGAAGGAGAATCGCATCTGAAGGAACCCGGAGGCTTTCACAGCGACGCGAGAATAACACCAGAAGCGTTCAACCACAGCTCAGCCGTAACCGGCCGAACCGCTTACTCTTTTCAACCCTGAAACTAAAGACAAGAAAGTGATGGGTACCAAAAATGATGGACAGGAAATTCGTGGTGGAAGATAAACTACCCCATAATTCGCTGCTGGGACACCACAAAAAAAAAAAAAAAAAAAAAACACTACTTAAACATAGAAAACATAATCTAGGGACCCTTTGTTCTATTTTAAAAACTGGCGTGTAATGAATATAAATTTGATATGTTAAATTATACTTAGGTATGTTTTAATCAACATATAGCTAGTTTGAGGATATTAATAACACTAAATATTTACCCATGTAAAGTTTAATTTCGAGCGGAGGAATTTTATGAAAAATAGTTTGAAGTTGAAATTTGGTATTCATCTACGTTTTCATGTTTGAGATAAGCTGCTCAGATACACAGATAGAGGTATTTTTGTCTATACGTTATTTTTATGTTTCGTTCAATGAACCTCAAAATAATATCTTCATATAGAATTTTTGTGTAGAATACGATATGTTTATATTATAGATAATGGTAGAAAAAGAAGACGTAGATCAAAAAGGGTAAGGCAGCTTTCATTAAAATGTGTGCTGTAGCATCTGTTAATGACAATACATATGTGATAAAATTTGTACAAATGCTTACTTTCTTTATTACGTTCATAGTAGGTAGAGAACATATTGCATTCCACCCAAAAATTGCAAAACGATTTTCCAAATAAAAATTCGATACCTAGATTTCACTGAAAATACACATAAGAAGACATTTTAGAAAGTGTGTGTGTGCGTGCGTGCGCGCGCGCGCGCGTGTGTCTGTGAACAGTGTAACTCTAAAACGAAAAATCAGGCAAATATTTAATATTTAAGTTGAGCAACTTCTAAGGAAGCGACACGATGGCTTTCTGGAAAATCCCCCTACCACTTTCTCTAGCTGCTCTACAAACAAACTTCTTACTGAAGATTAAAAAAAAAAAAAAAAAAACCCACAAAGGACGTTAATCGTGTGTTTTGAGGAGATCTATATTTTTTGTGAAGTAAGTTTTTGTCTATCACTTACGGTTTAACATTTAAGCAAAGTTCGGCAGGATTCATGCAGAATAAAGAGGTGTTCAGAGGCTATTCTCAGAAAATTCAATATATACATTTTATTTGGGATGTAAATATCTTTAAAATACGGAATTTTAATCAAAATTGTTTGAGCCATTTTTAAAAAAATAAACATTTTCAAAAGTTTTTTCATGTAAACGCTAGTTTGTAGTGGGGGAATTTTCTTGCAAATCTTCGTGTCGCATCTTTTGAAGATACCAAACCTAAATACCAAGTTTGACAGTTAAGGGTCTTTTCGTTTTTGAGCTATGTTGTCCACACACACACACACACACACACACACACATACGACATACAGACGGACTTTTTTCTAAAATGTTTTTTTGAACTCGGGGGACCCCAAAACATATATTTCCGGTGAAATCTTGGCATCGAATTTTTGTGTGGAATACAATACATTCTCTGTCCACTAGTACGTTGTACATGCGGGCTAGAGAAAGTAAAAAAAGGATGTTTGATCACCCCAAAGCCTGATGTGGTAACGAAGAGGCTTTGGTGCTTCGTAGTGCTGGGGATCGTGGGTTCGAGTCCCGCATTGGGCATGGGTGTTATATGTTTGTGTATATGTGTGTGTTGTATAAGTAAGAAAACAGTAATAACACAGCAAAACAAGGTAAAATAAATAGGTAAATAAAAGTAGTGTATACAGTGCCGGAGTCCCGATCAGACTCCGGTACTGTATTTTTAAAAAAAAAAGAGGGGAAATGAAAAGTAGCAATGAAAGAGATGAGAGGAAAATTCGCGTATTAAATTATGCATCCCAGCATATGGCTAGCAACTTGCGAAAACATCTTTAACGGATTGCTCGGCCGTGGGTTTAAGTTCACATCACCCTGTTTGTGAGTCGCACACGTTCTTCGTCGCTCGTTTCCAAGACGCATTATTATAAAACAATATAAATCCAGCAGCAGAATACTGTACTCGTATTTCTAAATCCTCATAGAAAGCTAAATTAAACAAAGGTTTTGGCTTCATCAGTTAAGTATTTAAATTGCGTTCAATAAAACAAGAAATTCTCCTTCAAGTGAATGTAAAACTCCTGTGTTTTGGAATTAAAGCTCAGTAATGTTCCAGGGCAAATAAGCAGATTAAAGCTACTCATATTAGGAGCAGAGGAGTCATATCTGGAGTTTGGAAACAATGGAATCAGGTAATGGATGGTATAGACTGTAGATACGTCTAATTCAGTTACGAACGAGTATACTGTAAAATACATTATATTAAGGCTTCAGTTGCCCGCCTGGGTAGTCTGGTGGTAGCGTATCTGCCTCACATTCAAAAGGTCGAGAGTTCGAATCTCGCTTAGGGTGAGTTTCCCGGATAAGGTTTTTTTCGGCGGTTTCCCTTATCGAGTAACTTTAAGCTCCATGGACCGCGAGATCATTTGAGCATCATTTCACCAATTTCATTCATTGTCCGATGTGACCAGTCAGGTTAAAGCACGTTAAACTACAAAAAAAAAAATAAATAAATAAATAAAAAAATAATAATAATAATTTAAAAAAAAATAAAAAAAAAGCTTCAGTTAGGTGAAACTAAAGAAAAAAAGCTCATGTTTTCCATTAACATTTATTTTCTCTAGCTGTTTCACAAACAACTTTTCTTACAAAAGATTATTCTTTTATATACTACATGCTAATCAAGGTTAATATCATGTCTTATTACTTGCTTCCTTGTGAGTAGAAGGAACATAAGGGAATATACTAGGCTAAATCGATAGTCAAAACTTTAGAAAGCTGACCTTATGTGAAACATTTAAGTTCGGTTCGGTTTATATATCCTGCAGTAAACAAGAGATGAAATGAGGCGTTACTTCCCGTTTGAGAAAAGCATGAATAATTTAAAACTGAAACCAATAACAAGGAATATCTCAGAAACGGCCACCTTACACATACTGTATATGTCGTAGGTTATGTGTTTTAACGAGATCTATTTTTGTTTAGTTAATTTTAGTTCTATTTCTTACGGTTTATCCAATATGCAAAATTCTATAAAACTCATCTACAATAAAGAGGTCTTCAGTGGCTATTCCCAGAAAATTAAAAATATACAGCTTATTTGTAATGTAAATATCTTTAATATACGGTATTTTAATCAAAATCTTTAGAGCCAATTGTTAGAAAATCAAAATTCTCAGAATGTTCGTGCCACTTTCTTGGAAGGTATTAAACTTAATTACCAAGTTTGGTATTTTACCGACTTTTCGTTTTGTAGCAAAGCTGTGAAGTTTTTATGACAGTCGTTGCCTCTGTATTCTGTCCTGTACACATATTCGTCAGCCTCTACGATATGCCTGGAAAATATACGGGAAAATAGACCATTTTATTATTTTACAGTATATAAGGCGTTTTTACAGCGTTGTGGGCAAATACAAAATGTCACAGATTTTCACTAGGAATATGACAAAACATTAAATTATATTCTAACAATTAGCTGGCCGACGGTACTATTTGCTATGTGCACTTTCAGCACGTCTACAGTAAGTTTACTACGATTTATTTAGGTTGAGAAATGCCAGCAAGTTCTTGATGAATTTTATGTTTTAAATTCCTAAGTGTGTGAAATTTGTTTGTAAAGTTTCTCTTTATCTCCATAAGGTTAAAAATTGCATGGGGTTAAATTGGGAGAATAACGTGAGGTCGACTGGAAGTTTTTGTACGGACGTATGAATCATAAATAAATGTTATGTAAGGAACAGAATACTCACTGCGTTAACTAACAAACAAGTAGCACGAGTTCATATAAAGCTACGAGCCTCACCACCGGCCAGCAAAGAGCCTTAAAACCTGTTCTACTCTAAGTTGATTATCCAGTACAACGCTAATGTGTATATAGTGCTATGATTGCCCTGAGCTTATCCGGATGCCTAACGTCATCACGTGGATGCAAAGTGCATAGCTTGCGGATTTAAATGCTGATCAATACCTCTGGCAACCAATGGTAAATGGACGCGAATGTGGTAATGGATGAAATTAATTTTAAAGTAAATTTCTTTACGTAAATTGTTTATTTTAATGGCGTTATATGACTGCGGGATATGTTTCCTTTTTTTGTGGAAATTTTAGATTATATTTCATGGAGTGAAGCGTGAAATGTGGATTAGAAGTCTATAAAAAATAGTAGTTTTTGCTTTAATGCATCCTGGTTATAGTTCCAAAAAACATTTTCAACATGTGTTGCAGTGAGAAGTAGTGCTATGAGATTCTTATAAAGCATAATAATTGTGGGGGAAACTGAAAACTCGTGTGTATTCTAAATTTCATGTTGTCGCAAATTTATTACGCTTTGCTGAAGGAGTGAAAGTTTTACGGATTTCAGTTACAAGAAGTTTCCAAATGTGTATGTGCTTGCTGTTCAACAATCAAGCTGATGGAATAATGGTGTTAAATCTGAAAAATGCAGCTATGAGTACACTAATGGGGCTTACTCACCTAGAGGGGAATCGCTATCTGCATTATTATTTTATTACAAACACACAATTAATACTATATCTACATACCATTTTTACACATTTATTCCATGTATTTATGTGTTTGTTTCTTATAGGCTATACCCATCTTACGCACCCTACTCGAGGCATCATGGACATATTGCTTCTGCTGCCCTTGTTTTGTCAACATTGACAAGCAGCAACCAAAACGGATCGTTGCCGCTAATATAAAGCCCTAAGCCGAAACTGCATAGCGTAGCCGAGCGTTGAGAGCCCTAAGCTGCAAAGCGTAGCCGAGGGATTGAGGACCCTACGCCACAAAGCGTAACCTAGGGCTCTGCGAGGTCAACCTCAATGATCAGGGCGTAGCTATAGGTTCTGTTATTCCTCCCAACTTTTCAATATTTTCCTTATTCACATTACTTCATTTTCATATATTGGCAACATTGTATTACGAAGTTAGTGATATTTCATTACCACCCGCTTCAGGAATGCGCTAGTTTGGCGTAAATAGAGCAACATCTTGTACTTAAATCATTCATAATTCCCTTGAGAGTTATTTTGCATATAATTTGTACCGGATTCAGCAAGTAATGAACAAATATAACTTTAATTCCCCCGGCAATAATTCATAAGTTACTTATGAACGTATTGTGATTACGCTTTGAGGCCATAATCGCTGCACGGAGTGAGCGGCTTCCAGTTGTTACTGTGTATTGTTACACCTGCGTATGTGAACACGTGTGAACTCGCCGAGAACATTATATCAAGTTCTGACTGCCACACCTGTCCATGAGTGTGTGACACATCAGTGGTTTTCAGGTGCAACAATAGCACTGCTTCAGAAGTTCCTTGCCACGAGATCGAAAACTATAAAAGGAGAGAATGAGCCCCCGGGGATCAGTGTCGACGGGAAGTTAAGAGCGTGCCGTCGCGCAGCGAGCTCGAAAGAAAAATGTATGGCAAAATTGTTGCGAAAGCATCGAATAAAGCAGATTTTTATTGTAATCAGTAAAAAGAAATACAGATTTGTTTGTTTGAATAATAAAGAGCAGTTTTGTTACAGTATAATTGAAATCATTCTGCGTTTATTTTATACTTTATGTTAGACCATCGAGTTTACTTTAAATTTCTCGAGCGGATATGTACATCGCACATAGTAGATAGAGAAGATATTGTATTCCACCCAAAATGTTGATACCGAAAAGTCACCGGAAAATTTATGTTTTGTGACTCCCTGAACCCCCGCCCCCGCCCAAAAACATTTTTAGAAAAATGTCCATGTGTGTGTGTCTATGGCCAACTTAACTCAAAAACGAATAATCCGTTAAATATCAAACTTGGTGTTTAAGTTTAGTATCTCCCAAGATAATGACACGAAGGTTTTTAAGAAAATCCTCCATCCCAAAATGCCTTTACATGAAAAAAAAAAAAAATAATAAAAAATTGTGATTTCTCAAAAATGACTAACGATTTTGATTTACTACCGTATTTTACAGATATTTATATGACAAATAAAATATATAACCTGAATTTTCTGGAAATATTCCCTGAAAAAACAAGAAAAAACAACAAACATCTTATTGAAACACACACATTTTTTATAGAGTTAACCGTTTTTGAGATATTGTGTTAGTGGTTTCAATTTTAAGCTGCTTGAATTTTTTTTTTAAACCACGACACCTTACTCTTTTGTTTGACTCCAAGAAAGCAAAGACAACGGAATTTCAATTGTTTCACACAGTGACCGACTTTTAAAATATTTGAGTATCGCTTTATCCTAGTGCATTCCATTAAATTCCCTTCTTCTTACAAATAAGCAAGCAAAAAGATACATTTCTCTAATGTTTATCTCAAAGCTAGAGAAATACATGTGAATGGAGCACATCATATTTTTTTTTTTTTTTAAATTAATCATTACAAGTAACTAGTGTTAAATTATATAAGTACACCGAATTGCATCATAAGGTTTCGTTTCGTAATCGGCTTACCCTCCCCGTATTTGTAAAACTTACAACCCAATGCCTAGGGGTCAGAAGCCTGTCGGGCAGCCTACGGCTTGAGACCACAGAATGGAGAACCTGTTACGAGGGGTTGTCCCGCAGTCAGGCATGAACATGAGGAAGAGGATGATAATAAATGTAAGCGAAATTGATGACAGGAAAAGTGATGAAGGAGCATTTGGCGGAATGAGTGACGGGGGAAACCGGAGGATCCGGAGAAAACCCGCCCAGCCGCCACTTCTTCACCACAAATTCCATGTGGGGCGCTTGGGGTCGAACTTGGGCCGCCTAGATGAGAGGCGAGCGGTCTAACCACTCAACAACGACGCCGCCTTTGCATCATAAGGTTCGGTCCCTAATTACAGGTATAGCATGCAACTATTAGTCATACGTTCATATCCATAAGCTTAAAAAAATATACCCGCATGTGTCGTAATATATAAGAGTATTAACCGTTGCTCGTAACTTTGCAACTGTTGTGTATATCAAGGATATGTCGTGATCGTTCCTGAACTATGTGCACAAGGAGCATCAGCGCAACAGCTGAACATAACGCGAGTAGCGCCTCTCCTTCGGTAAAGGTAGGGAATTGACAGGGTGGAGTGAAGATGGTGACAAATGACGGCATCAGTAGGGCTCAGGTGTTTGTCACATCCTCCACTCTCCGACTCACGATTGATCTGTCGAGTGTAATGCATGTTAGGAAACATTACGTGCCTCCCCTTAATCTGACGTCATATCTCTCTTCTTTTATCTGTTTTCTTTCTCACTTCCTCTATTTTTGTTGTTTTAGGTGCGTAAGTTATTTCGAAGCACCTATTAGCGTCATTTTGTCCTTCTTGCCTGTATATAAAAAACTCGCCAACCCCTGGAAGTACTGGTTGAGTTGGTGTAGGTACAGGAACTTTAAAAAGAAATTGTCTTTGAAAAAAATAATCTGAACTCTAAACCCTCACTAATCAACATGGTATTGATATTTACTTTATACAAAGTCATTGCCTTCCATTATACAAGTAAAGAAATAATTGTGTTTGTTAATATTGCTGTGAATTGCCAGAATTATATTAGTGCTGCAAAATTTGTCCCGCAGCAGTTGCTTTACATGCCAGTAAATCTACTAACATTAGGCTGTCACTTTTAAGCACACTTAAACACCATCGTTTCTGGTTCATCGGCGGAGGATAATCGATTTTTTCGGATAAAAATGCCCTTCTTTGGAAGGGAAGTAAAGCCGTTATTACTGTGTAGTGTTTATTTGACGTAAATGAACCTCATACTTTGAAAGAAAACTCCCTGCGCTAAGTTCTCCCATGTTTCACGTCAACTATTCGTGATTACGCTCTACAGTGCCATCTATGAGCGATGAAACGATTCCCTTCACCAAAAGCATATAGTGGCAATCCCGTGAACTAGAAATTCTCTGATCAAGATACCACTACCAAGAAGGCCCAATATACGTCGACATGGCGTGATGGAGCATCAATTAAAATTGAATTGAAAAACCATCGGTCTGAGCTGGGTTTGAACCCACGACCTTGAGATCCAAATGTCAACGCCAAACAGCAGAGTCACTCAGACAAACGTTTTCCTTGCCGTACATTTCTTGGGTTCAAACCCGAAAGGGTCATCATTTTTGTGGCTGATTTCTATCGGAGGGGAATTTATTTTACGTATATTTTAAGGAACGCCGGGAAATGTGTCCACCATTTTCTCATTCAGCATGTGTCTGCTTCTCTATAGCTAGTGTTAAGTTATTTTGCGTATCTAGCACTGGTGCTGTTCTCGACAGGTCCATATCAGATGTAAAAAACTCCTGCGGCAGATGTTTCAGCGCACCAGCGACGCTGATATGATCCTAACAGATATACATTCTGGGTGTTCATTTCAAAGTGCGCCATTACATGCTTATGCTATCACTTGCCTAGCCGTTGAAACTGTAGTTCAATCCGTCTACTACTTCCGCATGATTCGTGTGTCGGAGAAGTTGTCTACCAAGCAGGGTGTTCGGCCTAAACGTGGGAATTTGTTACTGTATAGCAATAGACGGCGGTCTGTTTGGTAGATATGTGTTCCACCAGAGCCTCTTTTGTAGTTTATATGGTCAGTTTTGAAAGTTCCTGAAAACTGCAAGCAGAGTACTTATTATCATAACCATATGGTGACCTGAATTTGTCAACAGTGTGTACTGCGGCTCCCAACCGCAAATTATAATTATTAAACACTCCTGCGCGAAATAAATGGGTGTTGGTAGGTTAGGAGAAAAAAGTTAACATGTTTGATTGTTTGCTTTACTTTGTGCGTTTGTATGTGAGATTTCAGCATCATCGTTGATTAGAAGGATAATGAGCTTTTCTGGCTCCAATTATACCTGTATAATCCATCTTCTAACTTCTAAATCGATATCTCTACATATGTATTTCAAAGCTATATTTGGTATTCTATCAGGCACCGTTCATATTGATTTCTTCTAGAACCTGCAATTCTTTCTGTCAATTTAAATATTTCTAATTCATCTCGAATAGTTTTATTTATTTGTTTGTCCATCAAAGTGTATCCTGCTACAAATCTTAAAATGTTTATCTCTACTACTTCTATTCTTTTCAAGCAGACTATGTTCAAAACATTCACATCCATATAAAAAAATACATGTTTTGGGTCCTCCTGAATCCAAAATATATGTACCGCTACTATCTTATAACATGTAATAATTTTTAATTTTGTAACTTCTTAGAAAAAGTTCCTTTCGTCCTACTACGTTCTATGACTAATATCGTTAGTGTATTAGTTCTCTTCGGATTAAACCCGGGCCTGCTAAGCAACTTCTTTCCCAATCCTGCTCTATTTTACGTTTGTCCCTTTAGACGGTTAAAAATGTTACTAAAATAATTAGCTATTAGATATGAATATTCAGTATGGCAACAGATAAACTCTTATGAAAGAAAATATGCTAATAAAGATGTGCTATGCTTTACAGATGTGACTGTTTTATTGAGCTAGCCTGAAGAACTGTCGCTATATTTTTGTTGTTATTTGAGCACAGTTAAACCATTTCTTATTACATTCAACGCCTTCCAATGTCAAAGTACTTGCGAACTGATGATTTATTTTCTATTCCCCAAGTCTTGAGTTTCGTCGTCCTAAGAAATTATATTGACTCGGAATTGTCTCCCATTCGAGCAAGGGGAAAGTTGATTGATTACCCACTTGAGGTTTTCTCTCGATAAAGTAAAAACATAACATACATCTACTTCTGGCGTCGTGAGGATATTATTTGTCTCCGAGTTTTAAGAGGATCACTTCCCAAAGTGCCTTCCCCTTCTGCAAAGGGGAAACCGGGGGGAGAGAAAAAAAAAAAAAGGAAAAGAAAAAGCTAGGCACCTGCCCCTAGAGCATAGGGTGACACTGCTGGTGCTATGTTTAATTAAACCCTTACCCCGTAGGTTCTGAAGAGAGATCGGATGATAAGAAATCTGCGAGGACCAAAACACATCCAAGATGAAACTTGAGCGGGATGTCTTTTTAAACGAAACTCTTAACGCCTTTATTTGCTCAGCATAATTTGCCTCATTAGCGATTAATGAGTTTTAAACGATTTGGACGCAAGGAAGGAAAGAAACAGACAGAAATACCGGATGTGTAAAACATTTAAGCTAAAAGGGTTATAAAATTCAGCTTTTATAATAATTTTATGTACTTAAATATTGTTTTAGTATAATCAGTATATGCGATTCTTAATTATAACAACCAGAATCTGCAGCTTTTCTCATGTTATTGCGCTACATACGGAGATTCTTCTGTTCTCTCTACTTCCTCATGCTCTCTCGCTTTCCAGCTTCCATCCCTCCTCCCGTTCCTTTTTATCCTGCACTTCCATTTCTCCTACCAATATATTTTTTGTGTGGCATTCATGTTATGTTTTGAAAACGGTTACATACTATTTTTCTTAGATTTAACCTCTTCAGCCTCTTGAATATTCACCAAATTATTACTTTCTCTATCTCGTATAGAGTAAGCACAAGTGCTATAGTATTCGTTATCGAGGTTTCACCAGAAATGTTTAAAGGTTCCCTGAATCCAAAAAATAACTTTTATGTTTTTGTGTGAACAGCATTACTAAAAAGCTTGATATTGAAATTCAGCACTTTTCAAGGATGCAATATGAAGATTTTGTAGAAAATTCTCCATCCCGTACTACTGTTTATATGAAACATTTTTCGAAAAATTTTATTTTCTCAATAATTTATGTTTATTAAAATACCGGATGCTTAGGACATTTTCATAAAAAATAAATCGTATACCTTGGATTTTCTCAGAATCCCTCTTCATTCAGGTCTGACCGGTGTTTACTTAGATTTGCCCCGATGAGTTCTGCATTGTTTGAACGCACGAAAAGTTATTTGCACTCAGAAATATGGTGCTCTTGCATCACCTGGTATTGTTCCACAAATTGATTTAAATCTCATTAATTTTCTTCTCTATGTATTTATCCCTATCATTTATCGTATACATATTTATCCTCATTGTTTATTTTACATTCCATTAAAAGATCATAGAGGATATTTCCTAAGTGGGAATTTAGTGGAAAAAGGTAGAAAATTGTTTTAATAAATGCCCAGTTCTACTTGAAAATTGAAGCGTGCTACTATATTTTAAACACGGATTAGCTCCAAATACCAAGAGGTGCGTCATCCATATATGGTGTTCGGCTCCGATGGCTGGAAATGCACCCATGGGGGTGTTTAACTGTATGTGTTATATACGATTGTAAAAATTCTTCACTTTTTCTTCCACGCACAAACATTTGCCATGAAGGCTAAATTAGAACTCGTCTCTAAAACTCTGTTCCAAATCTCCCGTAACCATGTTACATGTGTTTTTGATCAGCTTAATCGCTGTTGATTGTTGCTCACTAAATATTTATTTCTAAGAGGATGTGCTGGGAGTCCAGCTTCTGGTAGTCTACTTCTTACATTTCTGATAGTTACTGAGATGTTACACACTTCTTCCCAGTGTCGCTTTAGTTCAGTTGATGACAGACGACAATCGTTGAGCGAAAGTCTTTTTAATGGCGTATCCTGTTTGGCACTTTTCGTCCGTTTCCTACCTCTTCCTTTTTCACAATCAACATTTCCTTTCTCTCTGTATTTTTTCAGTAACCTCGAAATCTTACACTGATTAAGACTAGTCTTAGAGGCTTTCTTTTCTGCTGTAATTCAACTGACCTGCTCATCTCTCACTGTATAAACTCTGACTTCACTGTAGACAAAAAATGGCAACGAAGAGTTGTGTTTTGTTGCCAAAAATGTGACAGGAAATCGAACTATTAAGGCAGTGATATATAGACATTCTGTAACAACAATGGAACTAGCATAATCTGAATTAAACAGCTATCAAAGACAAAATTACAAAATAATTAATAGCGATACAATAAATATTTCCTTTACTGTAGCATCTATATTTTAAAATATGACGATTCTACCAAATATGCAACTTTTGTTCTAAATATAGTTAAGTCTAGCCTCCAGCAAATATAAATGTAGTAAATAAGCACAAGCACCTAAAAACAGATATTTGTTATTATCATTATCGGGGAGATTGTAAAGGAACTCCTTGGTATCTGGGAAGGATCTAAGAAACTGGAGCTTGCTCTAAAGGAAACAAACCTCCTCGCATTAACACGTATTGTGTTATAAATGTCAACATGGTATAAAGCATATAACTCCTTTTGTACAATCTGTCAAATGCGTGGCTCGAAGCCAAAGTCTTCGTTGGAAGAGATGTTCAGGCTCTTGTATATCTTAACTTTTTCATATCGTGTCCTATGCGCATGCGCACGCTAAACATGCAACTTCTTAAATTTTAATATTTGTGACAAATGTTCAAACGAACGGCAGTTCAAACAGTGCTCATTATAACGGCTCATTACCATAATACATCGTATATGTTTTGTAATCAGTGTTAAAGCGCATATTTCTAAAATTATTTTAAGGAGGGTTGAAATATTTAGTTACCGCCATGAACAGAGTAACGACGCGTGGGTGTACACAGAAACAAATTAATATTTCAGGAAGTTTTAAATTAAAGTATTTAGAAAAATGTGTAATTAATTTTACCTTGTTGCGAGGCAGGAAAATCTTAAATGTTTATCCTAATAATGTAATTAACGGAAAAGCTAATACTTTAAAAATTGACTGACTATGAAACATGGAATTATGGGTCAAAGAATGGTGGGAAAACTCGCTGTTGGCGTCAACCTTGTGGAAAATGGACTCTTCGCAAGACGTGTAATAACTATTTGCGTTGGGAGCATATTACCTATGTTTGTGAGCAGACATCCGTTGCTATTTTAATCTTATTTTAATACAGTGATGAAAAGAAATACAACACTGTGTTATAATTACTTTCTCTAGCAGGTATGCACATACAATGTACATAGTAGCTAAAAAGGTACTGTATTCCACACAAAACTTTGATATCGAGATTTCACCGAAAATATTATGTTTTGATGTCCCCTGAGTCCAAAAAGAAAAATTATTTTTATTTTCTCTACACAGTAAATGGTACCTAGCTAGAGAAGGTATTGCACTCCGCCCTAAAAATTGATACTAAGATTTCACCGGAAATGCACGTTTTAGGGTCTCTCTACATAAAACACTTTTAGAAAAAGGTCCATGTGTGGTGTCCGTGAAAATGATGAGCATGATAACACTAAAGCGAAAAGTTGGTATTTAAGGATGCGACACGAAGAATTTGAGGAAAATCCCCCACCTCAAACTATCTTTTACACTAAATAAAATTCGAAAATTATGATTTTCTCAAGCAAGGCTCTAACGATTTTGATTATATTAAAGATATTTCATGGCAAATAAAATTGCTTTTTTGGAAATAGCCTCTGAAGACCTCTTTATTCTGAATGAAATTTGCAGAATTTTATATAACTGTTAAATCATAAGACATACAAAAAAACTTATTGCACAAAAAATGTAAATCTTATTAAAACACATCGTTTACGTCACATATATTTTTCTTGTAGAGTTGATCGTTTTCGAGATATTCCTTGTTATTGGTTTCAATTTTAAACTATATACCTAAATTTCCTCCAACGGGAAGTGAACATCCAAAGAGAACCGAGCCTCAATTTTCCATATATCGACCAGCCTTTAAAATATTACACAATCGCTTTCGCATAGTATATTCCTTATTGCCGTTATACTTACAAGGAAACAAATAATTACACCGATTCTACTGATGTTTATCTCAATGAGCATGATGTAGATAAAGTAATCAATTTTTGTAAGAATATTTTATTTATGGAGCAGCTAGCGAAAGTCATGTGAATGAAACACATCAGAATAATTTTATTCCGATACCACGCTCCGAGAGATAAAGGAAACAACAAGTCTATATGCATCTATGCTTCAGCTAAGCCACGGCAAATCAGCTGTATTTGTAATAAAAATGTTACAAATTGGCCCCAGCAATAACGAATAATAAAATTGTTGCAGCGTTAATGCTAAAATGTGACACACACTGATTTTGGTTTCAGAGTAGATCATTATAGCGTTAGGTGTAATTATTGCCTGAGATAAAACGTAATTGCCCATCTTTGTTGCCGGGGGTAGCTTGTTTGTCTCATATTTAAGAAGTCTCAAGTACGAATCTGAGTTGGGGTGAGTTAATTAAACCCTCGGGTGAATTCTTTTGTCATGAGAAGACAAATGCATTATGTCTGTTAGCTTTAAGGAGCTATTTTGTGCGATTTAATCCATTCACTTTCTTATGCCTGACCATTAAACTTCAGGAATCTGAAAAAGAAGCTGCTCGACTTCCTGGTAATTTCCACACGTTATTCTTTATTCCCTGGTGGAAGACTGCATGAAATCGAGTGATCAATGTTTTGACTTCTCAACCCAAGTCATCCAGATTTCTATTCATGGCTAGCGTTGGTGAAATTTTCTGTAAATTGGAATCATTTTTTCTCTCTGCAGAGCCTTTAAGGGTTGCATGTGAGCGAATTTCCTGAGAAAGTATTACAATATAAGTAACCTACAGTCAATGAGTTACTAACTCCATGAATTGTTTTTAAAGCCAAAATTTGCCGATATAAACACAGAAGTTAGAGGGGACTGTACAAATCAAACAATAAATAATATAGCATTGTTTTTATTAATGCAAGGTGAAAACAGCCCTAATATGCTCCCTGGATTACGTGTTCATATTGTTGTATTCAGATCTTGTAAGTTCTTTTTAGCCATTTATGAGGAATTGCTAATGGGCTAACATGCCTGGTTTAGGCATTTATAACATATATATATATATAGAAAACCCTTGAGATCAACTTAAAAGACTCAGTCTGAAGATGGCACAAAAAGAGTTGACCGAAACGTCGGGTTTTGATTAATTAACTCTTTCAGTCCGGAACATTTTACGTTTTGTAAGAATAGTTTGTACAAGAGTGTAAATCTCTCATCTTTTACACTGTCTTTGTAAAACACTAGAAATGTATTTTAAGTTTCAGACAAGCCTTAAAATTATATTCATTACTCTGTTTATGAGATCACTTTGTTTTATATATGACCATGTTGTTAGCGCTCTCGCAAATCTCTCATTCTTCCCCTCATGATTTGGGAATCACTGTAGATGATTCATTCTTGACGCGGTATTTAGCCAAGCCATAGATGTAACTCGTACTAATTGTTTAAAATTACACAAAAATGAGTCACATATGTATACTTGTTGCTTTTAGCCTTAAATTGGGAAAAATATATTATCAAAGGCGCGTTGTTATGTATGTATGAATAGATGAATAACTGTATTTATTGACAACAGTATCATGCATTGAGCTTCAACCATCGCACGGGTCCACAGTACGTGCATGCTTTTGTTATACACAAAATGATGAGCAATATTAAAACAACAACAACAAAGAATTAAGAGTAAACACGGAAATAAAAAGACAAAGATATTCAAATACAGCAATTTAAATTTACAACACAAAGTACACCTCATTCAGATGCATTAAAGTACCCTATTATAATAAACAAATGCACTTAAGAGAAATATATACACATAATATATGTACAGTATATAACGCCACAACTTAACAATGATATAAGTATGACAAAATATATGTATGCAAAACATTATACGTATCTAATCATTTTGTTTATCTATTGTTATTGCCCCCCTCCCTCTTCTCTATTATCAGTCTTCTCAGATCTCAGCTGCCTTGCCTTAAGTATAAATTTACCTAGCCCGTCCGCGTCTTCCGTGCCTGCCAGTAGTGTCCACCATGCCTCTAGTTCTACATTCGCTGTGGTAAAAGATCGCGGTAAATAGTTTTCACTCAGTCCCTCCGTGCCCCTACATCTTGCCCGGATATGGGTCTCTTCCTACTCGCAAATGGAACAGAGGCTTATACCACTCTCGGCAGCAATTTTTATGCTCCGACATGCTCCTTGTCTAATTCACGCAAGCCCCTCCCATCACGAGTTTGATACTTGTTTTGATGTATTGCTCCATACCCCACTCCGATTTTAGCCTTGACTGTACTTCCAATGAAAGTTTCTCCGTGCATTGCGCATTTATTTGCTGTTTGTCAATATCACAGAGACGGTTCTTAATTTTTCTCTACGATGTTATGTAAGATGTAAGGTAAAATAATGTATTTATAAATGTATTGTGGTACTATGTTACTGCATTACACTGCATTTGTTCTACATCACCAGGGATTTAATACATTGTAAATAAATTAGTTTACAAGAATTTAACCTTAAAGCAAAATATAATGCTTATACAATTGCAAAACACTCATTTAATTGCCATCAATTGTATTTAAAATTATTGTATGTTTTTTTCACGTCAAAATGTGCTATAAAATTTGCTTCGTCATCATAGCGACCGGCGGTGACAATAGAATAAACATTGATGTTCATGTTAGTAAATAATGTAATTTTGTCTATTCTTCTGGAAAAGATACCTTCTGTAGAAGACTTAAAAACAGACGCTGAGAGTAATATACACCGAAGACGTAAAATCAGTTATAGTAACAATTATACATCGGTAATGTTGTAAATACTAATTAATTTATTTTAAATATTTAGTTCAATTTGTTGGTATTGAATTCCCGCGTCATACAGGGAAATGCTACTACGGAATTATTTAAATAAAAGTGATTTAATTTCAATACTTACTACTTCTACTCTTTCAAACCTCTGTTCTGTGAAACTAAGAACTGAGGTAAAGTGTTTCAGACTCACCGAACTGGAATTAGTATATTTTGGCCTCCACCAAATCATTTAGGGCATACAAAATATTAAGCACGTTCTTATCCACTGCGAGAACTTAATTTCTGCTAACCTCAACAATGTCAAAAAGTGAGCCGGCTGGCTGAACAGATGCACCAGCAGTATTATTTGGCAGCATAAAAATCCGCGGGTAAAGTAAACTACCAACCCAACTGTTTTAGCTGCGACGTTAGCAGTACTGGTTCAGCAAAGCAGTATACGTAGGAAATCTGGCTGAAACATCACCCACGGTTCCAATCCTACTCAAAATGCACCACAATGGGCACCCGCTGCATAAGTTTTTCTACAGTCCCTAAGATTCAGTCTGAGAACTCGCAATCACTTAACTGCATAGTAAATACTGTTACTTCCTAATGTTATTGTGAAGTCACCCTGCTTTGTCTTGGAGTGTTAAAAACTCATAAAGGAAGTAACATTCATTTAGCAGCCGGTAGTTATAACTAGCACTTCATTTTAACCCCCGGCAACAAGGGGCCGGATTTTGAAGCCCAATGAATCAGAATTAGAACCCCATTCCCTTTGCGGCGGCATTGCTCTCTTAAATGCAAACAAAGGGTTCACTTGGGTGCAATAATGTGCACAGGAGGGTGGGCAGCTTTGACATTGATCAAGTCTAACAAACTTCCCCGTTTACGCGCACGCAGAGATGGATAGATGGATGGGTAGGTGGATGGACGCGGTCCCCTGGCATCATCTCGTTGTGGCCTCCCGTATTGGTTTTTTTCCTCTCCCTGTTTCCCACCCACTAGGAAAAGCTGGCTCTATTTTACGGTTTTTTGCACTCACAAAGAAAAGAAACGACGCCGATTTGAAACGCTGAAATTCTCCTGTCGGAAAAGTCTGCGGGAAGAAGATGAGATCCGCGAGATGGCATTTGCGTCTGTGGTATGTGGTAGAGAGAGAGAGGGACTTCGCGTCAACCACAGCGACGGCTGGTGGACTAATACGGGCGTGGCTTTTAAAGCTGAAACGCTTAGAAAGGAGACTGAAAAAGATGGGGAAGTATCACGGGGAGGGTAGCTTACTGTATACCCTGAAATTCACACTTAGACGAGTAAATTTCTTTAAATAAGATAAAACGAGGAGAGTTTCCTTTTGCATATAAGAAAATGTTTTGTTGATCCTTTACAATTTCATTTGGTGTTTCTTTTCATTTTTTTTTTCATTTACATAGACCTTTAGGCGGTGCCGTGGTCAAGTGCTTGGAGCACTCGCCTCTCATTTAGGCGACCCGGGTTCGGTCCCAAGGGACCGTATGTGGAATTTGTTTTGGTCGAAGAGCTATTTGGACGGTTTTCTCCGGTTTCCTCCGCCATTCAATTCACAAATTACTCCATGTATATCTTTTGTTTCACCCCCTTCACCGGCATTTCATGTCATCCACTTCTTCCACATTCTGGCTTTTCTGCGACCCAGAGCCGTTGCTCAACAAACGTCTGACTCCAGGCTCTTGGTTTTCACTTCTGGGTGGGGGTGTTCTACATCCGAGGAGAGTAAACAGAGAAAGAAGTAGTAGTGTTTGCCTTTAATTTCTATATTCATATCAACATCGTTGAGTTTAGAAATAGCTGATGGCCTTACTAACTCGTTGACTATAAGAATTTAACATTAATTGTATTCATTATGATTCGAGAATTACATTCAGTAATTTGGTATGAAGCTTTTCGAAAGGATGTAAAGAGGAGATAGATAAGTTAATAGTTAAGACATTTCTTGCATGTTTCTAAGCTTTGGAAGGTTTACAAGAGTAATGAAAACAAATTGAAAGCGACGGAAATGGATTATTGGAGAAAAGGTTGTGTCCCTATACCTCCAAAATCCAAAATGAAACCACAAGGGAGCAGATACAAGTGGTATTAAATAATATTATGGGCACAATTGAAGGAAGATGTTTAAGTTTGTATGCTAATCTTAGAAAAAAGTGTCACCGGAGAGACAACCTTAAAATTATATAATTGACAACTTCGTGTAAGGTAGCCAGAGTAGGACTGCAAAATTCAAGGTGATCTCAAATTATTTTGAGATGACAACCCCAATGGCGACTTACAATGTTGTAAGTACTTTAAATCCCAGGATTCGTAGTATAGCCAACTATTGGCAATTGTAATAATTTTAATTGTTTTCTCACAGAAACCGTGTGTAGGACAGGAGTTGGAAAGGTAGAGTCAGACTGAAAAATTCAATAGGATAGCGGGGATTTGAACAACGGATTTCCCTGCCCTGTCCTACACGCGATTTCTGTGAGAAAACAATTAAAATTATCACAATTGTCCATAAAAGTTTTAATGCACGTGCGCTGTGTTTAATAAAGCAGCTAGTTAGCTGTAAATTAGATAACCTATTCACCATAATGGTTGAGGGCCTCAAAGAAATAAACTTTCTTTGGTTGACAGGCAGGCGAGATCTCCCTTTTCTCTCCGGCCTTCGCTTACCTGAAAACCTAGCATCCAAGAAAAAATACGCGCTAGTACATATACACACAAAGACAGAAGACACACACATGCAAATATGATTAAGCAAGAGGCACACATTCGCTCTCAAACTCATACTTCCAGATTCTGCAGTGGGAGAGCCGGAAATTCAAACCGGGACTTGTGGATTGAAAAGCCAGAACCTGTGCCACTCGAGCCAGTCGTATGCTTTAACTGTCTTGCATCTGATTTGGGTTGGAGTGTGGTGCTTCGGATCCCAGTCACTGAATGTACATTAGTGCGAGTCCATCTAAGTTGGTACGGATTATATATATATATATATATATATATATATATATTATGCGCATAGCCTATGTAACTAACGAAGGTCGCGACAAAACCCTACTGAACCACCCACACCCCTCCCGCCCCCAAAACCCATCTACACATGCTCTCGCATATCTAGGACGGAAGATCAATCCCAAAAAATAAAATGAACTAAAACACACATTTCATCTAAAGAGAGATTTAAAACTAAACAGCCATGGAAGGTGTAGACCTGCCTAAATAACGTAATTCATTCCTTCAATATCGTGAGGCATTTGATGAATTACGATTCAAAGCCAATGAGAAATTGATGCGTAAACAAAATTGTCGGCAATGTGTTATATCCAATAAACTTCATAAAATTGAGATGGATGAAAATTAAATGAAACTCAGAGCAGTATTAAATCCAATAGGTGAAACTGGGAACGAAGAGGACAAGCATATGAAAATAAATCTTTTGGAAGATGTGGTTTACAAGGCAGAATATAATCAGGTAGGAAGCTCTAATCAACCTCACCAAAATGTCAAGACAGGTAAACGTAACTCCATGGCACGATAGTCCACAAGGAACCTTGGCTTACCGCCCGACCGCTTCAACCCCCATCTCGGCCCGAAGGCGTTATGAATGAGGTCAGATGTGATCAGTGCCTTTGAGTCCCTCCCGGCCTTTGATGAGGTCTTCTTGATCTGGAGCCACTCAGTCAAGTAGCTCCTCAATTGGCCCCCCAGGAATCTCACGAGGCTGAGTGCACCCCGGACCAGGTCTCCCGCTTGGCAAATAGTCGTGCTACCATCACGGTAAGAAGGCGAACCGTCAAGACAAGAATTCCACCAAATTAAACACTTTCGATCTATCTACAACAACGCGACTATTTTTATGGGCATAACGTTTTCTAGGGCGAAAAATCGATGTTGCGATTCATAGTTTTAAAGGGCCCGACGACTGAGATTTTGATTAAAATGACAAAATTAAGAAATTATCGAATTTTATGTATATATACTCTTAAGACAAACCAAAACATGCGACAGAATCAATTTTTATTATACTTTTTAATTATGTATTAACAATATTAATGTCCGATGGCCTCAAGTTTGATTCCCGGCTGATCGGGAAATTTTTCTTTAAGTTTTTCTTTCATTTCCTATTCCCGCAAATTCTGGAAGTATGCATGTGAGAATGACTGTGTGTGTCTATATGCGTTTGTTTGAAGACAGATATGATTAAAACGTATTTGAAATCTACCCTACAGTCAGGGAGTTGTTTCACAAGCCAAAGCTCCCGATATCATCGAGTTTACAAGAGGCTAGGCAAATGAATCTCTGTCTGTCTGTCTCTCTCTCTCTCTCTCTCTCTCTCTATATATATATATATATATATATATATATATATATATTCATTTATTGAAGCAGTAAAGTGAGAAGGCATTTAAAGGACCTTGTCCTTTAGTTCTGAGTGAATTTTACTGAATCTATTGAAACATATAATATGTTTCTGTTTGTTGTCGAATTGTACAAAAATGATCTTGGTTATAGAACATTTGCGAATTGTTACCGGAAGAAGTCAAAAGAAAAAAAGTTAGTACATTAATACGTAAATGTATTATGTAAAACTATTAATTAAGCTTAAAAAGAAGATAATATGTATTTATTACTTTACTTAAAAGTGTTATATTGAAGAAAGTTTTTACCCACACGAGTAACGGAGATGTTTAAGGAATAGACTCGTATACGGGCTGTCCACGGTTCATATCCCGCCAGTACCGTCCTCTCCAACTAAACCTTCATTTCCAAGATTTCCTAGTCTTCGCAACTGCCATGGGCTTTCTCATTTTATCAGTTTATTTCATACATAACCAGTGTTATTCGCTGGTGCCGTATACATCAAGAAAGGGTCTTAAATTTTAGCAATACTTAGCATGAAAGTTTATAAACTAGCAATATCTTGGAGAGTAATCATCGTATAAACTTGAAATGTTTTTCATGTGTTTTTGTACGTGTACACATTTTAAAATGATTAATTTAAAAACACAGAAATTCGTATATTAGGTTCTGGGGTCCTGAATGAGTAGACCTTTGTCAAATTATGTCCGAAGGTATAATCTGTTATCCCCCTTCTAAACAGGCACTTCGAAGTTACTCTACTGTCATTTTGAACTCTGTGTAGAATAAAGATAAGACGTTTTCGGAGGGCCGCGACACCGATATAGTAACGATATTGGAAGCATACCAAGAAGGAGGAATGGGGTGAGGGAAGCACTGGACGGTGGGAACCAGGAGTGATGACACAGCAATGACAGCGTCTCTATAGTTTCCAGATTGAGACACCCAAGAGGTTTTTGAGTATATCCCCGCAACTAGCTGAATGGATGGCGAGAGTTCCATAAATTGATCCTCCGCCCCCCCCCCCCGGCCACACTGACCCGAAACACCATCTCCGACACTTCCAACGATAAAACAGACGAAACGGAGTGAAGGGTATTCGAAGTGATTAATAAAACGATATGAGAGACTGGAAATTTGGAGGGTAAATTAAACCACTCCAGTATTCGCATGACGATCCGAGGAAACCCTCGAAAAATCTTTAGTAACCTTTAATTTAGAGTGATTGATCGCCAGGAATTGAACCCGAGACCTCCCGAATGTGCTACCTTGTTGGCTGTATGTAATATCTACTCTTAATTTATCCATAGTGTTAACCGAATGCTAGCATCATCGTGGGTGGTGAGATTACTGTTTGAACATGACCAGTTGCATAGGATGTAAAAATAAAGCAAAATATTTAACATTCTGGCTGCCAAGTCCTCAAATACAACAGGTAATGACAGTGCATTAGCTGAGTACAGATAAACATTCAGTAGCTGCCGTTTACTTTGCTTGAAAGCTATGCAAATAACTACTGTTTGATCAGCTACAGCAATAAACAGCGATTATTGATGTTCGCTTGTATCCATTAAGAGCTTTGTTGCTTCAAGTAACACGTAAAATAGGTATTAAAATTACTGTCTAAATTCTTAACAATGCTTTCATTTATATCACAAACATAATTAAAACAGTTTTCTAAATCATCATTAAGGCGATGCATCTTTAAAATTTGGCCAGAAATTGTAAAAAATGGAAAAAAAGTGTTTTGTTTTCATAATAAAATAATATGAACTCTAAACTTTTAAGAACATACATCAATCAAGCATTACATACAGATAAACAGTAAATAAATCAAATTCCCATTTGACAGAAAAAAATCTAATATTCCATTCACTGGTTTTCTCTACATCTCTATAGCAGATTATTGTTAAAAAGCTTATTCTTTATCTACTTCATGATAATCGAGATAAACCCAGCAGAAAATGTCCTTATTACATGGTTCCTATTACGTAGACGGGTAAAAATATGTGTTCCATTCACATGACTTTCTCTACATCTCTGCAAACAAGGAAGTACCATAGGTTAAAGTGATAGTCAAAACCAGACTGCCATGTGATTGAAGTTCCTTTGTTTGTATGGACAAGAGTTGACAAATTCCTGTATGAGAAAAGTATACGTTTTTTAAAGCTGAAACCAAACAAGAAATATCTCAAAAGCGCTCAACTCCACGAAAAAGAATTATATAACATAAATTGTGTTTTAACGTGCTCATTATTTTTTGTGCGGTAAGTTTTTGTCCATCTCTTACGGTTTAGCAGTTATGCAAAATTCCGTAAAATTCATCCAGAATAAAGTAGTCTTCAGAGGCTATTCCTAGAAAATTCAAAATATATATTTTATCTGTCAGGTAAATATGTTTAATATTCGATATTTTAATCAAAATCGTTAGAGTCACTTTTGAGCAAATCATAAATTTCGAAAAAAGTTCCATGTAAAGGGTAGCTGGGGGTGGGCGGATTTTCTTGAAAATCTTCGTGTCGCATCCTTGGAAGATACCAAACCTAAATGCCAAGTTTGGTTTTTAACGGTATTTTCGATTTTAAGCTAAGCTGCCCACAGACACGTATTTTCTACAATAGTAAGAGGGTTAATACTAAGAATCTGACTAATAATTTTATTTGTAAACTAATTTACTGTAAAGCTTAATTTGCGATGTGAAATATTTAAAATGTCACAGTGTTGAGTGTTTTTAATACAACGAATTTATACAACAAAAATAGTTATTTAACTAGTCATGCAAGGTAGTATTTTGAAACATGAGAAAAGTTTCAATGCTATTATGTATAATAACCGGTATAAATTCTGAAAAATATTTTACTTATTGTGAATTTTCCAAATTTCAAAAATGCATTACCTGAAGAGGATTATCATTATAAAGAGCGGTATATTGCACTGAAAGTTTTTAGCCATTTTGCAGTGCTTTCTTCATCTGATCTACCCCTGCGACATTTTCCAAGCTGCATTTTCGGAGGAACGGCTCAGCACTTCTCAACAGAAAGACGCCTTTCATGCTAAGAGATCTCAGCTTACTGTATTCATGGAAAGCACGGTATCTCTATAAAAATCGATCTCTTATCTCTTTGCATTTCTAGGGACGATGCTCTCACTTACGTATAAAGAAAATCGAGCAGGATTCTGGAGCCTCGGAAACCATTTCGCAGCATGGAATACATATACGCAGGGATTTGATAGCACTCGTTGGTTCGGAGATGATTTTTTGAAGTAAAGGAGGCATATTTCGACGAGCAATATTTTTAAGGTACTCGTTTCCCTTCTCTTTCGGAATTGACTCCAAGTAAAACCGAATGGTAATACTCATAATTATAATAATGCTGTGAAAAAACTGAAACATTTGTGATAATTTTCGATTTTGGATGCACAGCTGATACATATACTGGGTTACTGTACACTAAACATTTTTTTTAAAGAAAAGGTTCATTTCTTTGTTGTGTGTGTGTGCCTTTGCGCGCGTACAGTATAACTTAATAAACTAAAAGTCGGATAAATACCAAATTAGGCATTTAATGTCAAGTCTTCTCAAGTGCTACACAAAAACACATTTTAAGGAAACCTCCATTTACATGAAACATTTTTGTTATCCTGTATTATCTCAAAATTACTAATGATTATTAAGTAACATAATTTGGATGTTTCGTCGCTAATAAAATGGCTATGAATGGCTCATTATTTGATTGCAGTTTTGCTTTCTTACTACATGTAGTATGTAAGGGAAGTATTGTATTCCACCTAAAAATTTGATGTTGAAATTTCACCGGAACTGATTGTTTTGAGACCCCTTAATTCGGAAAAGCATTTTTAGAAAAAGGTACCTTTTGTTTGTGAGCAACAGAACTCAAGAACAAATGGCGGTTAAATACTACATTTAGGCAATATGCCTGTTTTTCAAGTACATTTTATTGAATCCACAACTGAATATCCAGTGATTGCAATACTTTACTAGACTAAGGTGTGGAAAGCTGTTTCACTTGTAACTGTCAGCTGGTGAATAAATGTCATTATTAGAGATTATCACCCGCCTTCGATGGCACAATATACCGCAAAAGAATGGACACTATTAATGGGTTACCTATATTTTCATTTCTAATGAGTCAATCAACGTGATCAACTACATCATTCGATCTACTTATTCATCCTTCACGAGGCAGTTGGAGCTTGCTGCACTGAGGTCAGCACATTGTTGAGGTCTGTACATCCATTGCTTAAAACAGCCTTCATTGTATGAGAATGTCAATCAATAGAAGGCACATTTTCTGCAGTTTTAAACTCGATCAATGCATCGACATGCTGCCGTTACATGGCGCGCTTTTCTGAGCCATCTAGCGGTACAACTCTGACATTTGCAACAGACTAGTCGGTAAGTTGAGTGATTAAAGCACACATCGGAGGTTACATTCCAATATATTGTGTTTGAAATCAGAGGGTACTACTTTCTTAATGTTATATTTTTCAGTACTTCTCTGAAACTAAGAAATCATAATCGTTTGAAGATCCACTTTAGTTGAAATCATTGGTAATAGTAATGATGCAACCGATATAAAAATGTTAAATTGTTCCTCTTTTGTGGAAAAGGTTTATGATATCTGTGGCTTAAGTTAAACTATTGCTTTTGATTTTTTCTAAATTTATATTTATTTTATTACTTATTTTTTGTGATTCCAACTGTAATAAATTATATTTATACAGAGAGGTAAAAATATTCATCGGGATAACTGCAAATCATATTAATGATGATGATGATAATATAATCATATTTATTATAAAATAAAGTGATATTACTTTCATTTTACCTTCTCAGACCACTGTTGTTTATTTTTATACGGAATGAACTTTATTCGTCTAAAATATTTCAGTAAATTCCGTCAAACATCAGGGGTCAGAAAATTACTCTTTAGTGAGTTTAAGTCAAAACTAAAGGTGACAGAAATTGCTCAAAGTAGCTTCCTCCTGCTACCATAAATGTACTAAACCTGTTCCTAATATTGCGTACGCTGTTGCGTATTTCTGGAAAGATTCTTATGGTCAAATACAGTATGAATACTCTTTTTTAGGGTGTCAAATTCTGGTACAGTAATGTCATATACCAATACTTGTAATGTCGAAGACGAAGAAATCAATTGGAGATCGAGCAAGCCATGCAATGAACTCCCCTTGACCAATCCATCTATGCAGACATGTATGACTCAAGAAATTACAGGCTATTTGATTAAATTTGTAAAAATTACATTTCTGTGATACTAGATACGTTTCCGAAAGAAATAGGAACCAACAAGGTGATCGTGAATGACAACCTCCCAAATGTTTTGCCAGGATCTCTGTTGTTGTCTGCCTGTCGTGCATCATGCGGATTTTCATATTAGGAATATGAAGATATCGTCTCGATTGAGTTGTGCGCCATCGGTGATCCAGTTCACAATAAAAATGTATGAACACAGCACATCTCTGTAGCATTAACGGCAGAAAATTCTTCTCGACTGAATGTCCGCCACACTGAACGGGTACAGCAGATTTTCATGCATAATTCTCCAGATAGTTATGTTACTAACGCTTTCCCTTTCTGCAATACGTCTTGACCGTCTGATGGGCAAGTGTCCACTTTACAGCTCGTTCTTCACTGACAGTACTTTGTACCTTCCATAGTCTCCCAAAAGAGCCACTCTGACTCTTAAGCTTTGGCGAATTCGAAAGAATGTCCGTGAAGAAGATATATGCAGTCGGGATACTTCTCTGCATAAATATAATTCTCAAACAAACTACTTTCAGATCCACGTTCACATGAAGATTGATTACAGTTTTGATGTTGGGAAATGTTCCCTAAATATTTAACGCGTATACACAGATACGATAACCTCTACAAACTATTCTTGCGAAAGTTTATTTTCTTCTTCTGTTTCATGTAAAGCGAGATAAACGTATACAGAAACTGTTTCTGTCATTCGCATTCAGAACAGTTATGCTAGTCTTAAACATTCATTATTCTTTCCATGACATCGCGAGAAACAATTAAAGATAGCACTTTGTCAAATGAAGTTTTGAAACATTCAAACAAATAATAACGGATATCTCGGTAATGACTGATGTCACAAAGCTTATTTCAAGTAAGTTGTGTATTTTATACAGACCTCTATTTTTCTCAGGTACGTTTTTTCTATCTCTTAAGATTGATCAGTTATTAAAATTATACAAAGTTCCATAAGAATAAAGATGACTCTATAGGATATTTCCAGAAAGAGATTCATCTTCTTTCTCCACTGGAAGGTTAGGTTATAAAGCCTGCTCCGTCACAAAAGTATCTTCCCATTTGGCCCTTGGTCGTGCAATGGAACATTCACCTTTTGGTTTGTACTGGAATGCTTGTTTGGTAATCCTATTTTAACCATTTCCTTTTACTCGTGTTTTTAACGGTATCTTCTAATGTATTCACCAGAGTTCTTCTCGTATTTGTACATGCCCCATGTAACCCTTCCATTTATATTCTAATGTAGTCTGGAAATTGCGTTTTGGATGTCTATTCTTCTTTTGAGAGGTCTATTGGGGATCCCGTTTTCGCTGACATGTATCAATAGAGGATTAGTAATACAAGGTTACTATAAAAGAAACATAATCTTAAACTTCTTGTAAAACAACAAATACTAGTGATATCAACATAATTTTTTCGGTGCTATGTTAAGAAACTCTTACAGTTTCGATTGGTGCTTTTGGTAATGCTTAATTGTTTTGTTTGTAGCTGCAGAAGTTAAAATGGCGAAAATCCTTTGGAAAATACATATTGCGTGTTGTAATTTGCTAACACGCAATCAGCAACTGTTGTCCAACAACATTTTAGAAGACACTTCCAAAAAATCATCATCGAATAGAGAGACCATCTACGACCAGTATACAAAATTTGAAAAAACGGGAAGTTTGCGCAAGGGAAAGAGCTCAGGAAAAGTTGAACGTGTTCATACTACCTACATAAGAAACCCACAGAAATTGACAGCAAGGGCAAACATACAGTCAGAAATTCGACAGCAAACTGATGGCAAATCTTGCGAAAGCGACTTCTCATGACGCCTTACAAATTGTAGATGTTGCAGTTTATACGAGAAGAAGATTGGGTCATTCGGCAAGACTTTTGCATCAGTATGTTGCGACGTTATGAAGAAGAGGATGGCTTTTGTGAGCGCATCATTTTCAGTGATGAGTCAACTTTCCACCTGAGTGGAATAGTGAATAAACAAAATGACCGAATATGGGGAACTGAACCTTCGAGGGCCGTAGTGGAACATGTGCGGGGCTCTCCTAAAATTAATTTTTGTGCGGTATCTCACACAAAAGGGTATGGTTCCTTTTTCTTTGCAGAGCAAACAGGCACGAACCATAGGCATCTTGACATGTTATAGGTATGGTTAATGCCCCAACCCAATGAGGAACAGGACAACTTTGTCTTCCAACACGATGGAGCACCGCCTCACTAGCACACAGATGTTAGAAATTAGCTAGATGAAGTCCTAGCAGATCTTTAGATTAGTGGTGCCGGCAATAGTGCTCTTGAACGTGGGCCACCAAGGAGCCCCGATTTCACACGTGTGATTTTTTTCTATGGCAATTTGTGAAAGACAGAGTTTTCGTCCCTCTGCTTCCTCTTGATGTAGACGACTTGAAAGAACGGATTAGACAAGCCGTGGCAAGTGTTGAATTGATATGTTACATAGGGTTTGGAACGAACTCGATTATCGTCTTGATGTGTGTCGTGTGAAAGGAGCCCACATTGATCATTTGTGAGGTCACAAAGTAAACTTCAAGACTTCCTTGACAACCAATGAAAAGTGCGCCAAGTTACCGTAAATAGTGTTTGTTTTACAGGAAGTTGAAGTTGTCTATTCTTTTCTAGTATACCTGCATTTTGTAAGATAAAATAATCGCATCATTTCTTTTCCCCCCATTAGAGTTTTCATGTATGTTTAAACTTATTCAGTTTTGATCAGCATCGTTCTCTTGATCATAGGTAATCCGGTACTTAAAATCGCTTACTTATTCTATTAGTTTGTTATTCAGAACAATATTTTATTTTGTTGGATATTTGTCCTAAAAAGCCTTAACTTTAGAACTTTGTGTACATATGTATAAACGTACTTTTGTAATAACTATCTCTTGTAGCTGGTATGATGCTCTTTGAAGAGCTGAATGAATGACTGGATTGTCGGCAATACACCTTATTGTCAGATGAATTTTTAAATAGATGACATTTTAATCAATATCAGTTGAACCATTTTTGGGAATTTCAAAACTTGTAGCAAATGTTCTATATAAACGGTAGTTAGGGGTATGAGGACTTTTTTTGGGAATCTTCACATATTTGGAAGATCCTGAAAGATCAAATGCCAAGATAGGTATTTATTTGAAATTTCGTTTTGAGCTTTAATGTTCACGTAGTATTAATATTATTGTTATTTTATTTTTTTATTCAAAGCTATTTTTAGTGAAATCTCAATATCGAATTTTTAGGTGGAATACAATACTTATTTGGCGTACTATACGTAGGTGACATATACGCCTTCAAATTTGAGCAAAGCTTTCAACGCTCAGTTTAATATTCCTAAAAGCATTTTCTAGAATTATTGGAAACAGTATTTCTTTCTTTTTTCAATAATATTACGTGAGATATATAGTCTAATCAGAGACTATAATTCCCTCGCTAAAAAGTAAATACATTTTTATTCTCATATTTTCCCGAAAATCTATGTGTTGAATCCTTGTATCTAAGCTTAAATATTAAGTTTTTGAGTTATGATACTTAGAGACATACAACATACATATCTTTTAATCTTTCTTTTTTTATTCAGGAGTCCTCAAAACGTATATTTTCCATTGAAATCTCGAATTGAATTTTGGAGTGGAATACAGACTTTTTCTATCTACTATGACGTACGTGTAATTTCTTTATTTGTTGACAAAATTACTTATAAAATACCACAGTCATAGAAGATATCAAGACAATCAACTGTGTAAACTTTCATTGCTTTAGAACAAAAAGTATGGCCATGGTAAAATTTTTGTTGTATCGAGGTATTTCTGTCTACGTCCCCCTTAACCGTCCATTAACTGTAGCTATAAATGAACAGGCGCATACTTATTATAGGTGTCAAAGTAATTAAAAATATTACATTTCGAACCGCGGAGCTCTCACCTTCAACTGCTTCCCCTTTAACCCTTTAGCTGACGACAGTTTTTTTTATTTACAGTACCGGAGTCTGGTCGGGGCTCCGGCGCTGTATCCCCTGTTTACATTTTCCCCCTAAAATTACTGCATGATTACTGGTTTTACTGTTCCTTTACACAAACATATACACATTGCACAAACATGTAACACCCATGCCCAAGGCGGGACTCGAGAGAGAATACTTAAAGCAAGCAAATAATACTAGCCATTCTATTAAGATAGAAATGGAACGAGTTCGTGCGATGAGCTACGTATTTAATTCGCTACATTTGTAGTTTCTCATTTGGATACGGGGTTCAAAATGGGAGCCAGTTTTCTTCCAAGTGTAGGATTCCACTAGGAGCTGACTGTGCAGCACGAAAGCTTTCCTCTCATTTTTTGTCCCTCTCTCGTTTTGTTTCCTGTAATATTTTCAGCTCTCTTCTCTTGCGCATTATCCTCTGGAGCCTGCTGATAATCTTGAGTACGGCTCGTTTCATGGAGAGAAATGAATGCCGTTCGTTGGCAGCAGCCATTGCTGCACACACACACACACACACACACACACACACACACACGAGACACTGTAGCCAACTTGGGAAGAGTTTTACCTTTCCCAAGAAACGTTAGTGTTCATTCGAGTGAATATGAGACAGAATTCCTGCAGCATTGCCAAATTCTCTTTGGCGTAAGCATAATAAGGTTACAACAACACAGGGTGTGTAAGAAAACTTTCGAGAATGCAACTAAAACAAAGACAATACTATGATTTTTATTAAACGTAGTACCTAATGTAGCTCTGAAATTTGAAAAATCCACAGTATGAAATATATATTATTGATATTTTTACCATTTATTAAACACAATAATAGTAATATTTAAGTCATATATGGGTATAACATTACAACTTGTATGGCTATTTAAATAATATATTTTTACTGCTAAATTTGTTGATCATAGAGACATGAGCAACGTGATACATTTGAAAAACTATTTTAATAAAAATTTCAATTTTGCAATAAATACGTTTAGAAATATATTTGCTATATCGCATTTTTACATTAAAATAAATAATTGTAGAAAATATGTTACTTTTCGTGCTCTCCAAAAGTCTTGCTTTTTCGAAATTTAATAATTTATTTTTCAAAGCTGGAGCATTATTTCGAAAACGTATATGACAACTTATTTTAATGTGCTTGCGAAACACAGTATAAAGAATTTTGAAACAAATCAGTTAAATATTGCATGTGCGGAGCATTTTCATTTTGGAAAAGTGTTGGAGAAAATGTTTACGAGAAAACAAGGTGTAAAGATGGGAGTTCCAGTTACATTCTGTCAGGGTAATGAAAAAGTTAAGCAGAACGTCGTGGGTGCAGCTACTTATTGCCGATAACATCATTTTCCTCTCTCCCACGATGTGATAGACACGCATGCGCATCGTCAGGTGGAAGTAGGGGCACTGCAAGCGTCAGCGATCACAGAAATCATAGTGTACTATTAATAATTCTCAGCTTATATACTTTAACATTAACAGTAATGTTGGAACTTTCAACACCTAAGTTTTCCTCTGGTAAGTCCCTTAGAGGACAGGCTATGGAGATTGTTTACAACGTTGCCAATTACTTGCGAAAACAAGTACTTTTCTCATCTACACGCGGGTATCCATAATGACAAACTCTCTCTCAATCCTACCTTTCCTGCAATCTTCGAACGGTGCCGGCCCCCATGGCCACGCTCGCTAAGGCGTCTCGCTTTGGTGCTTTGTGGGCAAGGGATCGTGGGTTCGAGTCCCGCCTTGGGCATGGGTGTTGCATGTTTGTGCAATGTGTATATGTTTGTGTAAAGGAACAGTAAAACCAGTAATCATACAGTAATTTAAGGGGGAAAATGTAAACATGGGATACAGCGCCGGAGCCCCGACCAGACTCCGGTACTGTAAATAAAAAAATAAAAAAAAAAAAAAATGTCATCAGCTAAAGAGTTAAAGGGGAAGCAGTTGAAGGTGAGAGCTCCGCAGTTCGAAATGTAATATTTTTAATTACTTTGACACCTATAATAAGTATGCGCCTGTTCATTTATAGCTACAGTTAATGGACGGTTAAGGGGGACGTAGGCAGAAGTACCTCGATACAACAACAATTTTATCATGGCCATACTCTTTGTTCTAAAGCAATGAAAGTTTACACAGTTGATTGTCTTGATATCTTCTATGACTGTGGTATTTTATAAGTAATTTTGTCAACAAATAAAGAAATTACACTACATTAGAATTTTCAAATCATTAAAAAAGTTATGTACCTTTTGCTTAGTATCCCTTTAGTGTAGTTGCTTGAAAACAAGTTTACATTAAGTTTTAGAATTATGCTACATTTTGGCGCTGAGATTTTTTCTCTATCTCCTTTCAATGATTTTTAAAGTAGTTTTCAAGGTATGTGATTTTTTTATTTCAAATTATTATGTATTTCATAGCACAATACCTATAGAATCTAAATAAAAAGAAACCTAGATATTCACTGTGGGCTGAAATATGTGTGTAAAAACTTTCATTGCAATATCTCAAATAGTTTCCAAGAAAAAGGTACATAAGTGTGAAAAATTATAAACCTGGAAAACGAGAAAAGAAAAGTTTGTTTGTTTTATTTAGGGAGTGATCTACATGCTTTAGATACTGCCTAAAATTCACCATAACTTTAGTTAGCTTCTTCTTCATGGTCAGAAACTAAAGAGACATACCTTCTAAATATTTATAATTATAACTGCTTTCCTGTAAGAAATGTAGAGACAGGGAAACAAGGGATCAAAACTGATAATCAAGCAGAAAAAGGGGGCTTGGCATGACAGGTCTTAAGTTTTTAATTTATTTGAACCACAAACAAATCGAATTAGGTTATGAAACTTTGGGAACATAAAGCTGAATGTATTAACAATTAATTAGTGAAATTAAAAAAAAAAGTGAAAAAATTGCCATCTTTAGGCTACGTCCCCCCCCCCGCGTGCAAAGAGATGTATGTGAAAAACGACATTTTCCTTACAATTTAGAATTTATTTTATAACGAAAAACGTAATTTTTTTTTAATTTTGTGCAATTTTAGGCAAAATTTCATAGATGCATCACCAGATGCGTTCAGATCATCTGCGGCATTTTGTAATTGAATTGCAAAATGAAACCAATGTTTACTTCCATTTTGAAATAGAGTATTAATTAGAAACAGGCTAAATATAATTTTAATCTTTAATAAAACCAAAATACTGGCATTCCATGGGAAAAGTCACATAATGCGTAACATTTTAAAAGAGATTGATAATTAGATACAGGCTAAATATACTTTTAATATTCATAGTAAAACCAAACACTGGCATTGCATGGGAAAAGGTCACAAAGTCTAAAATAGTACTTAATAATAAAACCATAGACCATGCCAATAGTTTCAATTGTCTGGGCTTCAGCATTTTTAATGGACATAGGAAAGAATTAAATAAAAAGTTCAAAAAATTTCAAGCTCTCTGCAGAATTATCTAAAACCTAAAGTAAAACAAGAAGAGTAAACATTAAAGCTCTACAAAACATTGGCAGTATTTTCCAGTCCTTTATTATGGAGTGAATGAAAACTGGACCATAAGCAGGCATGATACAAGAAGAATTGTAATTTTGGATGTTAAATTAACAGATCAAAAGAGAAATGTGGAAATAAGAGAACCATAAATCTTTAAGTTATACGAATATCTGGATGAATTAAGAATCAACTGGTTATCAACACATGAGAATGCCATATGGTACATTCCTGAAATTCTTATTCGATTATGAGCCCAAAGGTTACAGAAACAGAGGCAAACCGTGTATAAGATGACAAGACAGTTCAGCTTTTAAAGTAGGAATAGCCTCGATGTTTTTTTGGTAGTGTTTAACGCCCACTTTTACTACTTGTGGCACCGCAGGTGAAGATGGATCACCGGTGGAACGCGATGGTGGGGGGAAGCCGGAGAACCTGGAGAAACCCTGCCCCTGCGCCGCTTTGTCCACCACAAATCTGATATGCTGTCGCTTGGGGTCAAACCCGGGCTATCTAGGTGAGAGGCGCTCGGCTAAGGCGCGGCCCGGAATAGCCACGATGGCTAATTCTTGTGAGAGAAAAAATGGTAATGTATGCTTGTTGACATCATGGGAACAAGTATTTTTAGGTATTTCTTAACACTTTGGTAATTGTGAAGGAATACATATATTATAAAAATCTTTAAGTTATTTAAAGAATATTTTTGAAAGATTTATATATATATATATATATATATATATATATATATATATATATTGTTTTGTTTGTCTTTTAAGTGACACTGGAATCAATTTTTAATTATCATTTAAATATTATATACTTGTGAATAATTTTGCCCAAACTTTTTCACCGTCCATCATTTTTAAAAGCGCAGCAAAATGGTTGAACATTTAAACGTTTAATTTAAACATTACTCTTACTCTTAAACAACAATAACTTTCTATATGTAGTTATCTCACTGTTACAGTTTTGCGCTTGAAATCTATTCTTTAAATTTCATGTTTTCTCTGATTTGTATGTAAATTTGCTTACATAATCTCATAAACGCTATCTGAAGACTTAAGGATACGTTTTATTCAATAGCTAAAAATAAAATAATTTACATTGAAAAGACAAGAAACATCATACAAGCAATAAATACATTTCTCTGCATCTAATACTTACTGTGACCTGAAAATGATCAATTTCCGTAACAGTCCCATGTCTAGTGATTAATCAAAGGTGTTAGTTAGATTCCTTGGATTACTGATTGGCCAGCCATTGTTGTTCTTCAGAGAATGTCTTCGAAAAGACAAAGCATCCAAGATTAAATGTGCTGCATTGCTAAAGAGATGAACGGAAGAGGAATGTCCTTTTTTCCGTTATCAAGTAAGGAAATGTTGTATAAACAGAGAAGCTCTTTACTACGGCAGACGATTTAGGGTTGTTATCTTACGTCCAGGAGCAACAGCAGTCCTTTTCTCCCAACCCTCCCCCTTCTCCAACCGGGTCACAATCCATTCCCAACCTAATCCAAAGAAAAACAAAGAAAGGTTGGAAACAGTGAACGGAAGTCCAGATTAAAACTCGACCGAAAGCAGTCTGTGGAACGCTCTTAAGCTGGAGCTCAAGGAATGTATCGCCCAATTTCCTGATGCACTAGCCAATGATTGAAATTAAATTCCTGCGATTTGCAAAGTGCTTTTTAGAAATATTGCTATTTTAACTTATATTCTTATCACAAATTATTATGAAGGGGTTCAAAACTGATCCACTAGACGTGTTGATTTCTGGCATAGCAAATGATAAGGACTCGCCTCTCACCAAGATGGTCTGGGTTCGGTCTCAAGTGACCGTATGTGAGATTTGTGGTGGACAAAGCGACGCAGGGGCGGGTTTTCTCCGGGTTCTCCGGTTTTCTCCGTCATCTCATTTCACCGGGGCTCCATCTTCATGTATCATCAGTATCATCGCCTGTGGGGCCATTGCAGTAAAATCAGGCGTTAAACACTACAAAAAAAAAACCTCCCCCAAAAAATGGCCCGTCTGTGTAGTGTGGTGGTAGTATGTCTGCCTCACATTCAACAAGTTGCAAGTTCGAACCTCGCTTAGAGTCAGTTACCCGAATAAGGTTTTTTCGGGGTTTTCCCTTATCCTTAAAAGACGAATGTCGAGTACCTGTAAGCCCCATAGACCTGAGTTCACTTGAGCATCATTTCAACAATTTCCTGCATCCTCCGATATGACTAACCAGGTTAAAGAGCTTAAGCTACAAAAATAGAGAAATAAAGTAAGAAATAATTATGTTTTACTATTGTAATATCTGTTCAATTTTAATTCTGTGGCAAGCTATATATATTTATACACACACAAAGAGGAGTACTGGCAAACCATATACGACAGACTCTTTCAGCTTGGCTTTATTATTATGATTATGAGTATTATTATTATCATTATTATTATCATTATTAATATTATTATTATTATTATTATTTCATTATAAATTCTGAGGCAAGCTGAATATATACAACTAGGAGCACTGGCAAATCATATACGGCAGACTGTTTCAGCTTGGCTGCATGCAAAAAAAAAAAAAAAAAAAAAAAAAAAAAAATGCAATTTACAGGGGGTTTGCCCACAGTATTGAGAGCAAGCTACCGCCACAGCTGAATTAAGTGTTGAAGTGCAAGCAGAAGTATTGTTCTTTGACCTTTGCCCAGTGACACATTGGCTATCATCTTCCCCTTTAGCCGTGCTCCGAAATTTGTGGTAGAATACACACGAGCACCCCGGCTCAGGCGAGTAGATTTGGAACAGTCTGATCTACGGTAAGATGGGTCCTGGATTCAGTTTGCGTTATTAGTATTCAGACTTTTTTTTTCCTTTGGGGAGGTCTTGAACTTAGTGCACTCAGCCTCATGAGATATTTGGGTACCTATTGAAGAGCTCCTTTGAACTATCAGCGATTTTGATTCCGGAAGTCGAATTAAAACTCTTGCGCACTTCTTTTAACCCTCGTTATTACATTACAAATTATTGGACAGCTTGCAGAGGCCTTTCGGTAGGCTGGGACACTCATCTTATTTGACTGGTGATTATCGCTTGAATCTGCCACAGAGTAGTTAGCTGACACATTGCAATTTTTCAGTGGCTTGATGAGCCAACAATATGTGCTTGGCTATCTTTTTACATCCTTTACAGTCCCGTGTCAGTTTTTCGTTGGTTAGCTGTCATTTAATTAAATCGCGTGCATATCTTAATCGTCAAGTATTTCATTAAATGTATATCACAAACAAGTGGTTTTGCCAAATGTTACGTTTGGCAGCTTTACCGAGAAAATAATACTTGATATAATGAGCTGGCAATGTTTACTTTCTCTACTTATAGTAGATATAGTAAAAATTACATAGTGCTTAAAAAATCAATTTCAGAATTTTACCGGAAATACATGTTTGAGGTAAACTGAAAAACAAACAAAAGACAAATTCGGTGCCATGTGTGTGTGTATGAGTGTTGGAGTTTAGCATGATAGACACCCTAAACCTCCTTTTACTGGAAAAACAGTTTTACTCTCTCACAAATGACTAACGATTTTGATTACATTTAATGCTTAAGACATTTGTCGGAAATCTAAATTCTATATTAATCATTGTCCCTGTAAATCTGTGAATTAATTCCTCTTCAACAAAAATTAATTTTGGATAATTTTGTATAACTAGTAAAAGATTCAATACGCAACAATGCTTTGTAATACGTATGTTTTATATCGAAAACAATTTTTTTGAAAACCATTTCCTAGATATCCCTTGTTATTGGTTTGAATTTTACAATTGAAATATTCAAACTTCATTTGTTTCTCGCGTCATCATATATAGTATAGAATTTCAAAACTATCATATGGCAAGCCGTTTTTGATTCCTATTGTATCCTCCTTGAACGTAAACTAAATGTGTAATTAAATTATTTCGGCGAAGTTTATGTTACCTAAAGAGAGGTTGGAAGAAAACTATGGTTATGTAAGAAGATTTTGCCTAAGAGATAGTTACATTCGAATGAAATTCGTTTAACTCACGTGGTTTTTGGTATCTAACTATAACTAATAATAGGAAAAAACGCGTCTTTAACATTACTGTCTTAACATTGTTTTTGCTATAGGAACATGCGCTACCTGAGCGAATGAGTGTAAACGTTCTAGCTTCTATCTATAAAGCAAGAAACGACGAACGTTTATATAAAAAGGAAATACCGGTAGCCGTTTGAAACGACGAGAATGACGAGTGAATGATATATGGCCCATAAAAGTTTCGGGCTCACGTTTATTTTATGCGCTGTCACTGGCTTACATTTTGTTATAGTGTTATACTGTCAGCGAGATTTTAAAGCACGTAATATTACGTGACTTTATTGCAAAATGCGTCTTTTGAGATTAAATAACGAGCCATGAAAACAGGCGAGGTAATGGTGTGGCGTACAAACTTTTAAGATTCGCTGATATTACACTGCGGTCAATTCATGAATAAACGTCTATTTAATTAAAATTTAAAGTGGGTGTAACATTAATAATGCTTAACCAGAACGCCTCCATAATTTTGCACACGTTGCGCTGGGCATATTTATTTTTCTTTTCTGTTAAGCGCTATAAATAGACATAAGGGTAATTTTGTCGCTTTAATATGTTAGCTGACCTTTAAAAGAAACAAAAACGTGAATAAATCTTAGTTTTGATAAGAGAATGTCAGCAAATTCCAAAGAAATCCCAAGTTTAGATTCTTGATTAGAAGATAATAAATGAATGGCAAACTTAAATTAAGCTGGTAAGGAAGGGATTTAAACTTTGCTGCTAAATTAGCATACGTTCATGAACTTTGCTTAAAAATTTGAGGCGCTCCATTCAGATATTTTTCTCTACACTACTGTAACGAGTTATTGTTAAAAATCATATTCTTCTAGCTACTTCGAGATAAACATTAGAAGAAATTTTATTAATTACTTGCTCATATGTAGAAGCTATATATGGGAACATACTAGACTAAAGCGAATGTCAAATATCTTAAAAACTGGTTGTCACGTGGCTGCAATCCGTTTCTATGCAGGGCTAGGAGTTTACAAATTTCCGTGTGAGCAAAGAAGTACAATTTCAATCTGAAATAAATAACAAGGAATATCTGAAAAATAACAAGGAATATCTAAATTCTATGAAAGAAGCGTAGATGACATAAATTGTGTGTTTTAACGTGATCTACATTTTTGTGCAGCAAGTTTCTATCTAACGCTTATGGTTTACCAGTTACGCAAAATTCAGCTATAACAAAGCGGTCTTTAGAGGCTATTCCCAAAAGATTCTAGATATGCATTTTATTTCCCATATAAATATCTTTAATATGCGGTATTTTAATCAAAATCGTTCAGGCCATTTTTCAGAAACTAAAATTTTGGACATTTTTTCATGTAATGGGTAGTTTGGGGGTGGGTGAATTTTTATCAAACTCTTCATGTCGCATCACTGGAACATTTCAAACTTAAATATCAAGTTTGGTACTTTGGACCTTTTTTCAAAAATGCTCTTTTTTGGATACAGGTAACTCTAAAACGTGTATTTCCGGTGAAATCTCTGTATCGAATTTTTGGGTGGAATGCAATACTTTCTCTATACACTATGTACATAGTACGAGTAGAAAAATTAAAAATGTGATGCACTCTGCCACACACTATTCTTACAAAACCTTATTCTTCTTGCTATTCAAGATAACATTAGCAGAAATGGTCTTATTACCCAGTTCCTTGCAACTAGAAGGGAAGTAATGGGGCACACTAGGTTAAAGCGATAGTCAAATCTTTTAAAAGCTGTCGTATATGATGGACATTAGATTGTCTTTAAATAGCCATGAGTAAAACAAAATAATGATACATTGCGGTATGAAAAAACATGAAAGCAATAACAAGGAATATCTCGGAAGTGGCTAACACCACACAAAATATGCATGTCATAAATTGTGTTTTAACAACATTGAAGTTTTCTGTAGTAATTTCTTGTTCATCTTTTGCGATTTATAGTTACGCAATGTTTATTCAGAGTGAAGAGATCTTCAGAGGCTATTCCCAAGCAATTTAAAATATACATTTTGTTATATAAATATCTTTAATACAGGTTATTTTTAATAAAAATTATTACAGCCATTTTGAGAAAACCAAACATTTCGAAAATGTTTCCATTTAAAGGATAGTTTGGATAGAGGGGATTGTTTTTCTTTTCTTTTCTTTTTGTTTGAAAATCTTCGTGTCGTATCCTTGGAAGATGCTGAACGTTATTACTAAGTATTTAACCGACTTTTCGTTTGTGTAATGTTGCTCACGACAGACATACACATACTGAGCATTTTTCTAAAAATGTTTTTTTTTAATACAGGTGACGTGAATTTCCAGTGGAATCCCCATATCGAATGTAACACAGTCTTTACTTATTTATTATGCACTAATTAGAGGTAGCCGTATTAGAATCTCAAGATCCGGTTTGTTATGATTAAATTACAAGACATTTAAAGTTACTACTGAAATGACTATTTCCATGTACATACTTTGACAAATCTACAGTCTTCAAATATCTGAACTTATCATTTAAGATTTGTTAAAAATAATTGTAGCCCAAAATTAATTTTTACAGAACTCTCCCATTATACAGAAGGAAATTTAAAATTTCAAATAAAATTGGTTTCCAAGGAATCCCAAACCTACCAAGATAATTTGTAATAATATACCTCGCTACACTATATCATATTAAGGTGGTGAATAAAATACACTTCAGGTAATTTACATTTTCTTAATAATCAGCAATAACACATTAGATCAAGGTGTTCCAACTCTGTTCGTTTGAGTCAGAGTATTCGCGCGAATGCAACAACAGCTTTGGGAAGTCGAGCGTGATAGTCAATACGTCACTACGCCAAGGTCATAGTGCAAGCGCTTATATTTTCTGCCACCTCATTCAGCCATGACAAGTTGCCGTCAGTACTGAGCTGCATAGCATGCTGCAGATAAACCCTTGCGAGTCGTGAGTACTCAGCCTCTTTGGCTCTCACCCAAGCTGCAATAGCTTGCATGTAAATGATGTACTTTGAACAGAAGACTGTGTTCTTCAGACATAATTGAAAACTAATGAACTGTACTTCGGGCGGAATTAACACTTTATATCTCAATCTAGATTTGTTTTGGAATCAATTATACTCATTCCATGTCTCCTCAAATACTGTGCTTTTATAATCCATGTCTTTGTCTCCAGATTGTTCTTGTTACTGTGAATTTCCATACCTATTATTTTCAAAGAACCTGCTTTTTTAGTCATGGCATCAACTATCAAACAATGAAATGAGTCTCCCAAATATATAATATCTTTCTAAGCTAGAGTATATTATAGTCGTTGAATTGACAGAACTGAGTTACCGGAAATCTGAGGTGATGATAGAATAATTTTCATTAGAATAATTTTATTAATAATTTTTTCGGAATAATGTAACACGATTCTGAAAAAATAGCGTGCGGTACATGTGCGTGATATGCATAACAGAACCTCTGAAAATAACATTTTTGGGCTTGCTCTAAATATTCCTACTTCAAATTATATGTACTCGATTTTATAATACTACACTTCCAAGTCTTGTAATGTAATACACTTTTATGCTTCTTTTTAGCAAGGTTTCCGAGATATCGTTTTCAAAGAAGAAGATGTAATATAATATAATGTCTCAAGCATTAATATAGTGACATTTTGAAAGTGTAAACTTTATATTTTACATATCGTTAAACATTTGTCTACATATATTCAATTCTGCAAAAAATTAACGCTTTTATGAAGAAATAATGAAATATTTACCATATTTATTATTTTTTCTTCACCTACCATGCATACAATAAGTAGAAAATGTATTTTATTACACCCTAAAAATTTGATGTCCAGATCTTACCAGAAATATATGTTTTGGGGTCCTATGACTTCAAAAAATTGTAATTTTATAAAAAAAAAAAAAAAAGTCCGTGCGCGCGCGCGTGCCTGTGTACCTATAGACATCAAGCTCAAAAACGAAAATACCGTTAAATACGAGCCAAAGTTGTTATTTAAGTCTAACATCTTAATAGGATGCTACACGAAGATTTTCAAGAAAACACCTCCAATCAAAATTCCTTTATATGGAAAAGATTTTGAACATTTTGCTTTTCTCAAATATGACTGACAGTTTTGATTAAAATATGGCACATAAATATGTTTGTAAGACAAACTAGTAAACCGTAAGAGGCAGACAAAAACTTATTACACCAAAAATGTAGGTATCGTTAAAACACACAATTTATGTCTTTATGTTATATACCTTTTTGTAGATTACACCGTTTCCGAGTTATTCAGCATTTAATACTTACATTTTTCTTAAACGGAAGGCAATCTTTTGTTTCATCTGTATTATATTTGTTCTTAACCGTGCAAAGCGAGCCTAGTTGCAATTTTTTTTTACATAGAGCCCGACTTTTTAAAAAAATTTGACTATGGCTGTAGCCAAGTGTATTTGCCTCATTTCCCTTCTACTTCGAAGGAATTAAAACAGCCATTTCTGCTAATGTTTATCTCGATTACCACTATGTTGATAAAGGAATAATTCTTTGTAACAATAGTTTGTAGAGGAACTTGAACTTATCTACCATAATTTGTTAAAACTCGAAATCCAAACTTATACTTAGTGTCAATAAAAGGCTTTTTGAACCTCTTCGTCAACGTTTCATAGAATGAAAACTGGTTTTCTGATAGAAGCTGGCAAACATTGCATCATGGAGTACACTATACATGACAGAAGTCTAAGAAAATATCACGCGTTATCTACAGCACCAAATCCACTTTAACGTCATGTTTGGGAAATTAAATTGACAAAAAAAGAAACTGATTATAAAATACTGATAATTTTTTCCTTGAAACATTTTAGAAAGTTACTTATTTGAATATGTTGATATCAATTTAATATGATATGGAAATGTTGAAGGAATGGCGATTATTACGCAGTCTTGTAAAAGCATTTTGGGTGGAATACAGTGTTTCTTAAGTAAGTGGCGGAAAAAGTAAACATGGAAATATAATGACGAGTATTTTCTTATAAATAAGCGCAAATCCTTTTATTAGAGCATTTTTTTTTAATTTTAAGGTTTCAAATAAAATGCTTATCTTACCTTTTACTGTTTACCAAATTTTATGAGAGCAAATGTTTTAACTTTAAAAGAAAATATTCTTGTTAGCGATTTTATAGGTGATTGAATATATTAATTTAGTTAGAGAAAACTTTCTTACAAATGTGTTTTTTCTTTCTTTCTTTATAGCTCTTTGTAAATATGTTAAAAATTTGAAGTGTAGATGGTTTAAATTAAGCCTTGTGTTGAGGGGCTTTTTGGATCACTTTTAAGTAATCTAGGTTCATCATGGGGCAAAGGCAAATAGGCAAACTCATATTCATATTTCGCGAATTGAGATTGAGATTAGGTGATATTTACATGAAAACCTTCTATAATGCAAATGTTTTACTGGCGATATTTAACACTAGTTTTAGCGATGAAAGAATCATCAAAATGGAATGATTTTGGGATAGCATATGTGTATATGTATACACACACTAAATGTAGCGTTAATCTCTCTTTTCTAAAGCCCAATAATTCAACAAAAATCCTCTTATTGAGAATATTAATTAGAGCTGTAATTTCATTATGTGCTAATTCGTGAATATGAAGCTTTAATTGATTTAGGAATTAATTTATTTTCCTTCATTCCTTTGTTTACTTCCAACAAATGTATGGTTTCAGAAACCTATTTTAAAATGTCCTCTAATTGAGATCATTGATCTTATGTTTTATCTTTTACCAGTGTTGCTGTTAAGATTTTAAATGTCTTATATTCATAATGTGATATTAAAATGCACTCATTGTGTTATAAATAAATACTGTTATTTAGAAGTGTAATTAAATTTAATGATACTTCATTGATAGGAGAGAGTCGCCCTCCGTGGTGTAATGGTTACCACACTAACTTCATATACCCAAGGTCGCGGGTTCAAACCCGGCGGAGGACGATGGATTTTTTCGGGTGTAGAAATCCTTAGCATGGCTTCCTTCGGAAGGGAAGTAAAGCCGTTGGTCTCATGTCGTAGATTTACGGCACGTAAAAGAACCTCAAGCCTGATAGAGAGGCCTCTGAGCAAAATTAAGCGGTCTTTCACGCCCAGTATAGAATGGGACGCTGAGAACCACAGCAGTTAAAGAGCGTCCATAAACAACACGCCATTGACATTAATAGGAGAATTAATATGTTTAGAAATTAAGAAACTCTCACTCATTCCTTTGTTTTCTAAAATGGTTTCTACAGCAAACTCATTATAACATTTTCTAATTGAACCCATTACATCTTTTATATTTTCTCTTTTACCTGTGTTCTGTTAGAGATTTTGAAGGTTTTATATTAATAATATGATATTAGAATACAGTTCTGATGATGTAAATGATTACTTATATTTAAAGACATCATACGATAGCATCACATCACATCATATGTATGTTTTCTTTCTTTGTATACAAAGCATACTAAGCACACTCGAGCCAATACCAAGGAGAGCTGTAGTGGAGTAAGAACGTTTTACCGCTATCCTAGGCCGTAAGACGAGGTAGATCCTTGAAATTGCAGCCTGAAGGAGGCCAACTAAGGGCCAAGAAAATTTGTGGCGCAACCTCGAAGGGCATCTAAGACTCAACAGGGAATGACTAAAGAAGGGAGAACTGCTCTACACCAAACTCCGGGATGCTTGTTTTGCTGGCCAGCATTTAACTGTGTATAGGTTTTTGTGAGGGTGCGAGCTGGGATAACACAGTGAAATATGGGCCATAAACACAACATTTTTCATACTTATCGATAAGCGAAAATTAAGCCACGCGTCGAAAAGGAGGGGCAATTATTTTCGCTCGACAGATATACCAGGTCTGAAGGCAGATACTGTAAGCAACTGCATGATACATATTCTAGGTTAATCGCAGCTTTACAGTCCAGCGGGATATGATTTTATTGTTGTATAACTGCGGCCAGGTTAAAGTCACAGGCGTAAAATGTACTCATTTGTTAGAAACACTGCTTTATGTTACCGAAATAATATTCACATCTATAGGTCTTTATCTTTTGGGTCAAAGGACATATTTAGTTGATATATTTGAGAATATAAACCCGTTTGGGCTAGAAGAAAATCTCCGATAGTGAAACATTTCCTCCAGTAAGGCGTTCACACTTTGTTAATAAACAATTTCTAATGTTTTTACTACCTTATAGCACTAAGAGTAACTATTGAATTCCCCCAACAATTTTAAATCCAGAATCCGGAAATATAGTCTATAGATTCTTTACCCACATCGAATTAAATGAAAAGTATGTTATTTACGAAATTTGGCATATTATAAGGATGTAAAACGAAGATTTTCAACAAGATCCTCCACCTCATACTTATCTTTACGTTGAAAAATTTTCGTTCTTTTTTGTTTAAAATGTGACATGTTTAATATTAGTAGATAAGAAATGGTGACTATTTTGAATTTGATTGGAAAGAGAGATAGTTGAAAAAATAAGAAAAATATTTAGATCATTAAAATAAACTGTGTACTATATAGTATGTATGCATGTGTATACCTATATCAGTATATGGTGCGATAGACGTTTTCAAAATATTCCGTGTGGAAGAAAGAAAGAAAAAGAATTTTGGAAATAGCTCCATCTGTGTGTCTGTATATGTGTTGTAACTCAAAAACATAGGTTGTTTGAATACAAACTTTCCAAAGATAGGGCACGAAGATTCTTTAACAGAGTCCTATCACCCTAAACTAACCTTTACATTAAGGATGTTTCGAAATGTTCGATTTTCTCAAAAATGGTTTTAACGATTTTGAACTACCGTGTATTAAAAATACCATAAGAAATAAAAAATATGGCCTGACTTTTTGGAGTAGGAAGAAATTTTCGGAAGAAATTTTGTAAAATCTTGTATAACTGGTAAAAATAGCGATTGACGAAACCAATGCACAACAAATGTAGATCTCATTAAAACACATACTTATGACCATCCTTTTGATATTCAGTTGTTTCTTGTGACGGCATGGAAAGAGTATGTAATATAGGGGGCCTTTATAAATAGCGTCCACTCGTAAAACATTTGACTATCGGTATTCTCTTTGTATCTATAATAAAATGTGTAGCGTCCCGCCTCGGTTGTTTTGGGGTAGCTTGTCTGCTTCGCACTCAAGAGGTTGCAAGTTCGAATCTTGCTTAGGGATAGTAGTTACCCGGATAGTTTTTGCAATACATATGACTTGTTTCTTTTCATAAAGCTAGTTACCATGAGTAAACATTTGAATATTTTTAGACATGTTGAAAAATTCCTAATTAATTAGAAGCAATTGTAACAGGGATATAAGAGCAGGGTACAAGAATGTGTGTGTGTGTGTGTGTGTGTGTGTTAAACCCTATAATATAGGTATCGGTATAATCAATATATTATCTAAATTTGTCATTGATGAAGTTAAAGCCCCACATCATAATATTTTGGTTTCTTCGTCCTAAGCAAATTACGGGTGAATGTTTGAATATGATCAGATTGCAGATTGGTAATATACAAATAATAGTACAAATAATAAAAAATCCTTCTCAAGGTATGCATCGCATTCTAGATATTCTACTCCCGACAGAAATCTTGGCACTTAATTACTTTCCCTTTTCAGGACAAACTATCTGTTTCTCAGATTCATTTATTATAATGCGGATGTTAAAATGAGTTTGCATAAACGTCATTTGAAACTAGACTATAATTGGTAGTGTTTAATAATTAAAGTTAGTTTATTATAACTATGTTCCGCTTTGCGGGAATACAATTGTAAGGAAACGGACAGGGGGATAGCTGAATTTAGTTCTCGACTCTCGTACTAAGAGCCCAAGGTTTTAGAGCTAGCGTTTCCCAATTGACCCCTTGAGTAAGAGTTTACGCGCGTTCTCAACTATAAAACTCGGAGCAGAGGTGGAAGGAGTTTATTTTAGCCAATACATCATTGGGCAAGGTCCATACTTGCATCTGCCCGTACTTGATTCAATCGTGATGATACCTTCTCCTCAATGCTCCGCTGTATTTCATGTTGCAGGTATACCCATGTGAATTGCGAGTTACCCACTGCTCTTTCGATGCATACCCAAGCTGGAACAGCCTGCAACAGGGGTTATAATTTTAAGTCGCTCCCATCCAACCCTTCAGCTCTGTTTGCCATTGTGACCCAAGGTCCAATGTTGTTGCGAGTACGCATTGAAAGCTGTGGGTCCCATCATTCCATGGCCAACCTTATTATCATTATATACACAACAATCTCTGGGCGCCTCCAGTAAATAGATGGGAAAACTTATTCTTTACTCAAACATATCCCCTCAAAGGTTATAGAACCATATAGAGACCGTTGGAAACAATATTTTTTATGGACATTTTGAAATTATAATCCCTGAAAGATCTCCAGACCATTCAGTTGCGTTATAAATAAATTGTTAGAATTTATAGCATTAATAATGTTGCTGATAAAATTATAAGTGGTTATCTATTAATGTATTATATTTCTTTGTTTCAGGTAAGCGGCAGTAAAATGATGGCCAGGGTACGTATAGCTTGAAATTATAATTTTTCATTGCTTTCTGTATTTGTGGTGCCTAGGGCCTAAATATTAATCAACACTAATTAAGCCATGTACAAATAAATGCAAATCTGGTTTTAGATATTTTGAACTTTAAATTGAACTTATTTAACTCTTTAACTGCTTTGGTTCTCAGCGTCCCATTCTACTGGGTGCGAAAGACATCCAATTTTGCTAACAGGCCTTATTATCAGGTTTGAAGTTCTTTTACGACCGTAAATCTACTATACGGAAACATCGGCTTTACTTCCTTTCCAAAAGAAGTCATTTTTACTCCGTTTAAACGTTTATTTTCACTACAGTACGAATTTAATACTTTGTTTCTCCAAAATCTTGTACTTTTCAATGGTTTATCAAACGAAATAGTTTCTGGGAACTCTATTGTAGCCCTTATTCCACCAAGTTGACTTACACACACACACACACACACACACACACACACACACACGCTGAAACTAACCTAAGCTTGACGAAATTTCGACACCAGAGGACCCTATCGTTTTCGCTGCGAATCCCCACGGTCTGATCGCCTCTGTTTGCCTCATATTCGTTTTTCAAGACACTTAGAAAACATAAGACTCATTCAACTTTAACTGAACTTAATATATCGGCGCACACAACGCACTACATGCTTTAAAAATCCACAAATGCTTTCTTTTGGTTCATATTTACGCTTGAAAATACACTCTGCCAACTATCCGTGCTTAACAAGTGGCTCAATTGTTTAATGTATTGAAAACTCGATACACCCAAAATAACGCAGCTCTCAATCTCTTTCATATGTGCACTACAGTTGATAATCAACTCAAAATATCGATTGAACTAATCAAGTTATCAAATCCTCAAATGTAAGCCACAACTTCGTCTAATACCTTTTGGCAGAACAATAACCGAGCATATACCGTCTGCATCACTGAGAACCATGGGTTTAACTTATGACACGAAATGCCGAGAAATTAGTAAACACTTAATAATTGATTACTTAAAAAATAACCACTATCAAAACAATCCAAATATAACTACAAGTCAGAATTAAAGGTAAAAAAAAAATCATAAATCCATTCTTTAAAAGTGAATTATCTCTTAATATTAACAGAGCAATTGTCCTTGATTAATTCTGAGATATACGCACATACAATATTCTATTATCTTTTTTACAATCAAGAGGGCATTAATCTCTGATATTCATTTATTAGTATTTCTTCTGCCATTGGCCAATTTCTAGCTTTTCTGTAGCTCTATAGCTTATTTCAAATGGTATGGCTGTTTATACAAAATCGTTAGAATTGTTTTAGAAAATGAAAATGATTTTGCTTGAAAATCTTCGTATCGCAACTTTGAGGAATTACTAAACTTAAACACTAAGTTTGGTATTTGTCCGGCTTTTTTCTTTTGGATTGTAATATTCAGGACACACATACGCGAATATTCTTCAGAAATTGCTATTTTTGAATTTAGATGTCCTCAAACGTATTGTCCTTGAAATTTCGGTATCGAATTTTTGGATCTCCACCTATTAAATAAGTGGAAGAGAAAGTAAAAATCAATTTTGCCATTTATAGCTCGAATGGGAACGCTTCAGTAATGGAGACATGACATCGCGTGTGATGTAAATATTTTCCAAATGTTAGGGATTGTTGCAGAATGCAAGATTAGCGAGGTGTGTATTAGGCTTTGTGATACGCACTCTTTGCGTGCTGCTAACGCGAATCGCATTACCGCATTTGTAGCGCTGAATAAACATACAGAATGAGAATAACTGGTGTGCACACAGGCGTGTTGTTACGTTTTGGTGATTCTAAAGCTTAGCGAACTCTGTTGTGAGAGGAACCAACTTTTTGAGAACATACGTAAAACCATTTCAGTTGATATTCAAACAACAAAATGTTGTCGTTTCGGAGCTTGCTTTTTATACGTCAGAATGCGTATGTTTACTCGCTGAACAAACGCTGCCTGTTGTAATCAAATTTCGTTAAAGGTTAATAAAAAATAAACTTTCGTATATTTATAATTACGTAGAGTTTATAATACAATTTATCTCGCTTAGAAATCAGCATCATTTTCGTGTTGATACACGGGTAACCTAACGCGGTCTTCAGACAGCACCAAAGCGGCCGCATGTGGGATTTGTGGTGGACAAAGTGGCGCTGTGGCTGGTTTCTCCCGCCATCGCATTGCACTGGTGCTCCATCGTATCATCAGTATCATCGTCTGATACGCCATAGTAGTAAAAGCGGGTGTAAAACAGTATAACAACAATAATAAATACCAGACTTGTGAATTGTAGATTGTAGTTCAAATCCTGCTGGGATCGGTCTTTCTTTTCAGGGTTTCCTCTGTACCTAAAAGTAATAAATGCAGGAGAGTAATCTAAAGTTATATCTGCAATGTTTCCTTGTAAAATATCCTTTTCGAATTGTAATTTAATTTCATGTCATCAGGAACCAACTATAGAACCGCGTGCTGTAAGAACCAGTGCTATCTTTAAAAAAATGTAAAATAAATAAATACCACACTTAATATTTAAGCTCCGGATCTTCATAGGTGGTGACGTGATCTGCCCTTTACATGTCATGTTATTCGAGTATATTAATTTTATCAAAATGGGTCATACATGTGATATTTTAATCAAAATCGTTAAAGGTATTTTCATATTAAATACATGTACATCTTACATTTTGTGGGAATAACCTCTGAAGTCCTTTCCATTCTGGATTAACTTCGCATAACTGGCAAACCTAAAGCACAGACAAATCATACTTCATAAAAATGTACATTTTTGCGTAGTTAACCCTTCACAGATATTCCTAGTTATTGGTTTAACTTTTCCATAATTATATTTTTCTCAAGTGGGAGGCTAGAATTTTTATGGCTTAAAAGTCACCATAAGATGCAAAAAATATATGCTGTCGTGAACAAACATTTACAAAAATGCACAATAATATAATAAATATGACCTAACAATATTAAAATGGAGTAAAATTTCTGTTGTAAAATAAACTAGTAAGCCAGTGTTGATAATGAAGGATTTATTTGAGAATAAAATGCACATGAGAGGGAAGCTGAACTACGGACATTTGAATATTAGTATGATTTTTATTAGCATTAATATGTGCTTTTTCATTCTTACTTAATTTATTAACTCTGAGTTACTATACCATTTTTTTATTTTTTAAATAAAAGAAAAGATTTCCTGTTGTCAATTAACAAAGCATTGTAGTTCGAAAAACTTCTTCCTACTTGAGCTGACACAAGAGCATATTTAACATGAGCAATATCATTTGAATCTAAATCTGAATGATTAATAGGAAACTTTTCACCCAACAAACTCAGTGATTTGGCACACATTGTACAACATCATTCGTTTTTTCCTAATACCTTTTACATTTTCTTTGACACTTCCTACTTTACCACAAACACCTTCTAATTTATTCACATTTTTTCACTAGTGATACTTCTGATTGTTCCAAAGCAGTTACGCAGCAGAAATAAAATTTTATTTTATGTATGAAAGTTTTCTGAAATTTCACCATCAGACATTAACTCATGGTCTAGTCTAACTGAAGCAGTTTCACTGCTATTGAACTAATGGTGCTTTTCACGATTTTGAAGTTCTGTTAGTAATAGTTGCAGGCATCAATCCAGGACCTCTTGTCAAATTGGAAGATGGTGGCAAGGAGATGCTTGATCTAACAATTTAAATGCTGCAGCACCTTTATGGCACATCCAATAAATTTATCAACGTCACTGAATTCACTACGAAGCTCTTGATGTAACTCGGTGCAAGATGTGAGCTAAATAAGTAAAATGCATTTTACTGTACAATGTTTTTAGAGAATCGGCAGCTTTCACTAAATAAGGCGCAGCATCCGTAACGAACATTAGTACACTGTAATGTTTAACGCCTTCGGATAGATCTGTCGAACAGCTTACTAATAGTAGAAAACTTTACCTTTTCTAAATCCTCACAATTTAATAGAACCTTTTCGTCCGGACTATCTTCTTCCAAAGTTCTCACAATGACATTTGTAATATATCTTTCCATAGTCTGTGATTTCATCAATTGATACCCATTTGCTTATAGATACAATCTGTTATTTGATTTATTGTATTGTTTTTTCCTAGCTTCGTCTGACGTAGTTATTTCTTAATAGGGATGTATTAGGAAGAGATTTTTCTGCATATTTTTCTAAAAATTCACGAAAATTTGGATGACTTAGTTTACTTAAGGGAATGTCAGCACAAAGAATGGTGAATAAGACTAGCGGGATTCTGCTAGGAGCATTTTCATTTTCAATCTGTAGTACTCTACGTTTGTGTTTATCTGTTGCCATTGCTGCTGAACTTTAAATCACTTCTCCGCAACACTTTGCTTCCTTTTAGGCATTTTTTCTAAACTATACTTCACACACTTAAGTCTACACAAGACTGAATAACAGTCAATGAGACACTTGTCTGCAGTCCAAGGTCCCGAATGAATAAAATTCTACTTGCAATAATAGACTACACAATCCCACTGATGCGTAAGGCTGAAGCTTATATAGTGAATTCAAACAAAATAGTGAAGGAAGGTATATACTTGCAATTTTCCAGGAAACAAAATAAGCGCAATTCTGAGCAACGTAACACGGAAGGAAGGCATTGCATGCGAAAGTTCTTTACATCTTGAAAGAGTGAAAATATGATGAATATGACCATTTACTTACTAAAATATGCTCAATCAGAGAAGAATGGCCATTTATGCATATATTAACAAATTACGTTAATTCATTTCGTTATTTCATGACAAGCATTTACATGTATTTAAGGAGCGTGTCAGTCCTCCCAAAAAATATATGCCCTATCATAAATAACCTAAACTTAGTAATAAGACTACTTTTGTTAGTGTTTACTTTGATTATCAAAGTGTAGGTAGAACAAACTTTTGTAAGAATAATTTGTTAAAGAATATCATGTGAATGAAATACGTCTGATTTTACAATACTTCGTCTTTCTTTCAGTTTCTCGCGATTGCTTGGAAAGAGTATGAAACTTTAAGGCCTGCATATAGCTTCCACTTCTTAAAAATTTGACTATCGCTATTCCCTTTGTACCTATAAAAATGTGTAATGCAGATATATCTCCAAAGATTTATCTCGATTAAAATGAAATGGGTAGAAACATAAGCTTCGTAGTAATATTTTTATACCCATCCATGAATGATAAGACGCAGAAAGTCTTGTGAATGTAACATATTAGCATTTTGACCTCAAAAGGTATACTTTTAAAGTAACGAATATTTAGGTACCTGTCCACTTATTATAGCAGCAGAGAAAATAAAACCCGCGAAAATAAAACATTTCTTGTTTGATACTGTCATTGAGAAGTGGTTTAAGAAAACACAGTTGCTGGTATATTCAAGGTTTTGATCACACGTATTGCAGAAAGTACCATAAACTACGAAATACAGAGGGAATTTAACCGGCAATGGTCATGAAAACTCCGGAAATAGCTTTACAGCTGCTGAAGGAGAAATAAATTAAAATTCCATCGAAAGGTTGCTTTAACGCAGTAACATATGTCTTTAACAATTTTACGCTCGGAAAGCAAGCTCCAAAGACAAGAGGATAGAAATACATCAAGAAGATTCGTTGCTTCTGAAGAAAGCGTAGCTATTTTTCTTTCTATTTTATTGTTTCTCTTTTTCTATACTTCTTATTTGGAAGAAATGAAAACCAGCCCTTACATAAGGACAATAGGCTTCTCTCTTTGTTACTCCCACCCCCGTTCTGGCGTCTGTGCGTGCAGGCACGTGCTATTACGTAATATCTGTCCGGGAGGAGGGGGGGGGAGTCGACGATTTAAATGGATGCTCAGTGGTTTTAATTTTTGGAGCTTCAAAGAGAAGGAGCAAAAATCATGGGCAAAGATAAAACACCCAAGTCCCAGAAGAAAGAAGCTCTTTTAAAAGGGAGAAGTTTTCAAAATGGCAAGTCGAATGTTAACATGTTACTCATTTAATTTTCTGAATATCAGATGTTAAGGAAAAACATTAATCTCTTTGTATTTTACTTTCATTACCGTTTATTACTTTCTCTATACGTACTATGTACATAGTGTATAGAGAAGGTATTGTATTGTACCCAAACATTTGATACCGAGATTTCACCGGAAATATATGTCTTGAGAACCCTTGAATCCAAAAAAAGCATTTTTAGAAAAATGTCCGTGTGTGTGTGTGTGTCTGCCTGTCTATCGGTCTGTGTGTGTGTGTGTGTGTGTGTGTCTGTGGGCAGCATAGCTCAAAAATGAAAAGAGCGTTAAAAACCAAATTTGGTATTTAAGTTTGGTATCTTCCAAGGATGCTACTCGAAGACTTTGAAGAAAATACTCCCACCCCAAACTACCCCTTACATGGAACTTTTTTCGAAAATTTTGATTTTCTTAAAAATGGCTCTAACGATTTTGATTAAATCCTCGTATATTTAAGATATTTACTTCAGAAATAAAATGTATCTCTTGAATTTTCTGGGATAGCCCATGATGACTACTTTATTCTGAATGAATTTTACGGATTTTTGCATAGCTGCTAAACCGTAAGAGATGGACAAAAACTTACCACACAGAAAATGTAGAGGATATTAAAACACTCAATTTATGTCATATACGCTTTTTTCGTGGAGTTGATTGTTTTTAAGATATTCCTTGTTTTTAGTTTCAACTTTGAAAAACGTATACTTTTCTCATACAGGAATTTGTCAACTCCTGTCCATACAAACAAAGAAACTTCAGTCGCATAGCAACCAGCTTTTGACTATCACTTTAACTTATGTTAGTCCCTTATTTCGCTTCTACTTGCAAGGAAGCAAGTTATAAAACTACCTCTGCTACTTGTTTTTCAAATAGCATGATATTCAGATGGGTGGAATGTTTAAAAATGGCAAAGAAGCACTGTATTTTGCCATTCCACTGTATTAATTATCCTAGCTTGTTTTTGTTTTCCTCACCATTTCTGCTTACTATTGAATAACGTCCTTGCATGTCCTATCATTCGTTTTTTGATTCAATGCTCTGATGTTTCCGAACATCTGTTAAATATTGACACCTATCATATCTTTTGAGGGTTCCTTCTTATAATTTCATTTCCGTTCAATATTAAACTATTCTCATACAGGAATTTGTCAACTCCTGTTCATACAAACAAAGAAACTTCAGTCGCATAGCAACCAGCTTTTGACTATCACTTTAACTTATGTTAGTCCCTTATTTCGCTTCTACTTGCAAGGAAGCAAGTTATAAAACTACCTCTGCTAATGGTTTCTCAATTAGCATGAAGTAAGTAGATGCCTAAGCTTTGTAACGGTAATATGTTGCAGAGATGTAGAGGAAGTCATGTGAATGGACACATCAGATTTTCTTTTTCAGTAGAAAGCAGGTCTTCTATTCTGCTTAAAAATTGAATATAGGGGTTTCATCAAATACACTACATTTTGAGGTTCACTGAAGCCAGAAAAAATGACATTTTTGGACTGCTTCTTCAGTGCTAGGCGAACTGTTGCATTACATCCAGAAATTGTGTGTCACAAATATCACTTTAACGGTTTTGAAGTAAACAATTTATAGCGTACCTCAAGCTTACAATTGTTAATGCTGCATGTTAAATGCTGCACGCTGTTGCCTCGTGTACGTACGTTAGAGTTTCGACGCTCAGGTGCTATAGGTCAACCAATTCAACGTCATCTTGTGAATTTTAGGTCAGCAAATATATTTAGGTCTGTTATAAGACATTTATTTTTCACCTGCATTTATTTTTCACCTCTTTATAGCTTTAGTACTGTGTAATAAGTTTTATGGGCATAAAATATATCAAATATGGAGATATAAAATGTTAAATGGTGTAATTTTTAAGGGAATTATTACTTCTTACTTTTGAAAGAATGATATTCAGATGGGTGGAATGTTTAAAAATGGCAAAGAAGCACTGTATTTTGCCATTCCACTGTATTAATTATCCTAGCTTGTTTTTGTTTTCCTCACCATTTCTGCTTACTATTGAATAACGTCCTTACATGTCCTATCATACGTTTTTTGATTCAATGCTCTGATGTTTCCGAACATCTGTTATATATTGACACCTATCATATCTTTTGAGGGTTCCTTCTTATAATTTCATTTCCGTTCAATATTAAACATTGGGAGCAAATCCCTGGATGTAATTCCGTCAGATAACAAAGCCTAAATGACAACCGTATCCGGGTCGGCTAATTGAGGAACTGTAAGCTTAAGCCTCTTAGAGCGAAAGGCTTTTCAGCATCCCGTTCACTCAGGCTTTTACTTTCGTCAATTATTGGTATATTAGAGAGGTATGGTATGCTGGTGAAATGAGAACTGTACATATATAAGGCTGCTTTCGGAAATTCTCTTGTGATGACTGTGTTTTTACCAATATACAGATAATGAGGAAGAACTTTTTGAACAGCAACAGGCTTTACCGTACATATTTGGTAGTATACGATGTATTGATAATGTTTAATGAATATAATACGGGCACATGGAGTAGTGTCATTAAGTTCAACAGTAGCTTATAATGCAGCTTGCATCGTCTACCCAGATGTAGTAAAATACTGTTCAATGTGCCCAAATTACTAACTGAATATAAAAAATATCACTTACATATATGTACATTATTGGCCTACAATGACTCTATAATCTTTACACTATACGTTAATAGAATTGATTTTCAAACATAAACAAATACTCTGTAGGATGAACATACGCACAAACACACGATATTAACAGCATAGAGACAATCCAATAATAGGATTAATACACACACACACACACACACACACACACACACACACGCGCTATTACATAATAAACTTAATAATTCTAATGTATATAATATAAATATGTAAATAGTATAAAGAAATAGTCAGTAAAAGTAACAGCAATAGAGTCAGTGAATGTGATAGTGAAAAGTGAAAATAAACGATACAATAACATTCAGAGGAATAATGATCAAATGACTTATACAACAGAGACAAAAGTAAACCACATTCGATAAAGAAGGTTTTATAAACCATATATTATCTGTCTCAAGTTAGTTCAGTCCTGATATCAACACATGGGAGGGAAGAGAGAGAGAGAGAGAGAGAGAGAGAGAGACAGAGACAGAGACAGAGACAGTGATACTGAAGCAAAAGAGCGTTAGGCTGTTGATTGGTTCAGGGAAGGTAATGGGTGTTAACTTTTACGTGGATGCATATTGTAACAGCCTCCTAAAAGTACAGTACTGTAATAGCTTTCAGATCACTGTTCTGCGCGAGTTTGTTTCGGAGAGAAAAGTATGCAATGCTTCGATTCTTATAAAAGGTAATAGTCCGATATTTTATCCATATCCGACACATACCAAGGAGATGGCTCTGGGTTCGTAAATTCTGAAAGGAATATTTACAACAGACGTACACATTCTATAAAAAACATATAGATTAGACAGAAGACCGGCGAAATTATATATTGACTTCATTAACTTATTACTGTTAAATAAAATGCAGCTAGCTTATATTACTAAACAACTGGTATTATATGCACAATAAGTTACAAGCCTGTACCAGACAGCTTTCTTAAACAAACGGTAATTCTCGAGGTGAATGCTGATTAAGATGTTATTGTTTATAGTGCAGGGTCGCCTCTGATAATGTGTTATTTAAGACTGTATTTTCTGTACATTTCGCATGCCTCACAGCCCAGGGGACTTGCTATATGCAGTTTAAAAGCAGTAAGCTTTTGATCATGGATGATTAGCCGTAATAAAATACAATCGAGGCAAGCCTTTAAAAAGTGTCGAGAGGCGAATGGTCATGCATTGTTTCGCGGTGCTTAAAGAAAGAAACGCCGAATCGGCCATAAAGAATATCGAAAAAGAAACGGGTGATCTCCTTGGCGTTTCTGCATTTAGTGTGCATAATGTTAGAATGGAACAGCAAGCATCCGGAAGCCTAAGAACACCGGGAAAATCGCGTAAATATAAAAAACGTTCGGAGAAATACGACGATTTTGCGAATTGCCACATTTCTCAAAGTACTCTCCACAGGTTACTAGTGTTATAAAGCTTATGTGCGCACATGTACCGTTAACACGCGGCGAGTTGAGCCAGCTCCGCCTTGTTGTTGACATCAGGACTGAACTAACTTGACACAGAATATAGTATAACTATATGTTATGAGGCGTGGTGGTAGCATAAAATTAATATATATATGTACTTTTTTTTTAATTTCTCTGCCAAGCACGTATGTCTCGTACAATGTACATAGTAGTCAGAGAAATTATTGTATTCCACCCAAAATTTGATACCGAGATTTCAACGGAAATACATGTTTTGAAAATCCCTGAATCTAAAGAAGCATGTTCAGAAAAATACTCGTACCAGGGTCTGTATGTTTGTGTATGTGCGCGTGTGTGTGTGGACAACATAGCTAGCTCAAAAAAGAAAAGTTGGTTAAATAGCAAACTTTGTATTTAAGTTTAGTACCTATCCTCCAGGATGCGGCATGAAGATTTTAAGAAAAATCTCCCCACCCCAAACTACCCTTTAGGTGAAACTTTTTTCAAAATATTTGATTTTCTAAAAAATGGCTCTTGAGAATTTTGATTAAAATGACTGATTATAATATATGTATATATACTATATGGCAAATAAATGTATATCCTGAATTATTTGGTAGCATGTCCTAAAGTCCTCTTCGTTCTGATTGAATTTTGCATAACCGGTAAACCATAAGAGATAGATAAATTTTAAAATAATCAAACTTTTATACCTATCTTGTTTTATTTCTGGCATTGGAAAGGAAACCGAATGTCAATGACAATAGCATAGCGACATATTTTAAAATGAGTTGACTGTCACTTTAACCTAATATATCCTCTTGTTTGTCCTTTACTTATGAAAAAATAATTACTAAGACAATTTCTGATGATGTTTATTCTGATTTGCATTATATAGATAAATGAATGCTCTTTTGTAAGAATTGTTTTTTTGCAGAAAGAATAGAGAAAGTCATGAGAATGTAATATATCAGAATTTTAGAAATGGCTTCCACCTCTTGTGTGTATGAGATGTGCTTCAGAGAGAGAGAGAGAGAGAGAGAGAGAGAGAGAGAGAGAGAGAGAGAGGGAACAGCATGGCTCAAAACAAAACATTGTATAAATATAATTTCTGGTATTTAAGTTCAGCGTCTTCCAAGAACACAACTTAAAGATTTTTGAACAATATTCCAGATCCCAAAGTATGCCTTTGCCAAGAAAGGCTCCAATAATAATAATTATATTTTCAAATCACTAATCATTATTTTTATGAGTAATATTTTTCTTCCAAGTTCCGTAACGACATGTAGGTCAACTGGGCCACCTTAAGGGCAGTTTCTTGATCAATGGTATTTCTATTTCACGAATTCGCCACTATGCGCACATGGTGACGAAGAATCATCCCATACCTATAAAAGGCATCGCCCTCCTACGGGCTTGAACCTGAAAATATAATATACATATTGAAGTGTGAAGCTTTCATTTAGAAACGATTTTTATACGTCTGGAAACCGCAAGAGATAGGTAAAGCTTATTACAAGGACAATGTAGATCTCGCTTAAATACCCAATGCACCTATGTCAATTTTTATAGTATTAACCATTTCTAAGGTATTCTTTGTTATTGATTTACAGTTTCCAGCATCTTTTGAAGTGCTAAGTGATCATTACTTTGTTCTTCTAGGAACATAAGAATACGCAATTAATGAGGAATTTCATAACTAGCGTGTGGCGTAACGCCAACTCATCAACCTGTTAGACAGTGATTGCAAAGGGATTCGCCGTATATTGCTTTAGCAAGTCACGGTAAATTAAATTCGTAACTTTTCTAGAGATACAAAATGTTTCTAAAACGTAGGGTTTTTAATACTCTATAGGTTCGCTGATTTAATACGGTGCAGTTATAATACTTCTTGCTTAGATTCAGAAACAGTTGATTATTCATCTTAAACTAATCAGCAACTCGTACTAGACGGATCAGTTATGACATTAAATATTCTCAGCAATATTTACCTGATGTCCATTCTCGTCCCTCTCAGGCATATCTTGTGAAAAGAATCTCAGCTTACCATTGGAGCACTAACGGCAGCAAAAAAACACCAATTGTTTCCAAATGATATGTAAATATGGTTATAGAACGTCCTTTGAAAGTTACAAAGATTAGTTTTACTTAGGTTTCTGTCTGTGTTCGAAATATGTCTGTACTTCTTGGATGTAACCTAGTACCATGTTTTGAGTCTCTCAATTCATTTTATTAGGATTTAATGTCAGTTTTCCTGAGTTATTACTATTATTGCGGTTGCACATAATTTTCTCCTCATTAACCCTTTAGGGAGCGTAATGAAACATTTTTTCTGGTTGAATTATTACATTTTTACAACCCATCAGAGCGTTAAACCACAAAGAATTTAACAATGTTTGCAAAAGGCCGTAATGCTACATCAAACAGGGTGTAAATAGCTTGTAAATATTAGATGTTTTGTGTATCATGGTTGTGCTGTTATTCACTTTTATTAACTACGTGACAGTTGGTGGAAAATGAAAGTCCGACCTCATTATTTATCATAATTACATTGACCGGTCCAAAGCACCTCTTTGTACAATTAGGGAAGCGAAAGCAGAGGGAAGCTTCCCAGAGTACCATGCACTTTGTGATAGCTTTGTCCATGTTACGATTTTTAAGTTATTAGCCTTTACTGTGATAGAATTAGAATCTCTCAGAAGGAGGAAATATTACACTATAAGAATATCAACTACTGGCTATTTTATACTCAAAATATGACTGCAAAAGTCTAGAAGGTGTTAAAAAAAGCCACATATAGAATTGTTATAAACAAATAAGATAGTTAAAAAGAGACTTTTCCATTCTCTATTACTTATCTACCTCTTGCGGAAGCAAAGAAATTAGCTCCACTCAAACTTGCAATACGGAGATTCCATCGGATATACAGGTTTTAAGGCTCTCATTAGCCAAACGAAAAGGAAAAGAAATATTAGAAAAAGATTCGCAAGCGTGCTAGTGTGTGTGCGTGCTCGCCTGTGTATTAACTGCTTAAACAATATAACTAAAACAAGAAGTCAGTTAAATACGATATACGATAGGGAGATTTTCAAGAAAATGCCCAACCCCAAGCTAGTCTTTACATGTGAAGCATCATACTTATATAAAATAGATTTTAACCCTGAAAAGTCAATATTAAAATTATGTATTTATTAACGATGTCAGCCAGGGAACTGATAATGGCGACAGAGTGCGTCGTTCAAAGCCTGGAAATTAATCCAACAGTTACCAGGCTGACATCCCGAGAAGAAATCATTAATAACCAGTGCCGGTTAAATTTCAAGTTCTTGGTCATATATATATATATATATATATTGTTTTGCATAGTAAGGAGTCAGATAAGAAAAGGAAACTAAATAAAAATTATCTTACCAAATACGGAATGCGCTACTTTTAAATAATTCAAGGTTCTATGTATTGTCAGCACATTAATGTATAGTTGCAGGATGACATACATAAATGTTTATTAAATTTATATACATCATTTTATAGTAAAATTGTGGAAATGCTAATAGAGCATTGAGTTGTACGTAGTAAGTTAGCATGAAGGGAGAATAATATTAACATAAATTTAGAAACAGGATGTGCACAAGATTTAAATGTGCAATATCAGAATTAATGAGAATGTAAATAATCACTTATTTAATGTCTACATTATTATGTTAATAATATGAGTTAAAAATTTAATTAAAATATACTGGCTCCTATAACAATCAATAAATTACAAAGAAAATTAACAATATAATCATCTGGTTGGTACAGAAAAAACTTGTGGAGACTTCCGGAAACTTAGTGTCTATTAATTTGACTTTGTACGAAGTTCTAGAAATCTAGATGAATAATTCACAAGAATACAATAACTGTTATTATTAGACGACATTCTTTTGCAAGAATAGTTTGCGTAACAAATAAGGTCGTGTGAATTGAACATTGAACACATTAGTTCTTTAAAATATAAAATCGTGTCGCTGAAGAGAATATATCGTCTGAGAATAGTTTTAAGTTCTTTAAAATTAATATCAATAACGAGGAATATCCGGAAGTGGCTTAACTGCACAAAAATTACGTGTGACATAAATTGTGTGTGTTAACAAGATCTGCATTTTTCTGTAGTATGTCTTAACCCTCACGTTTTACCAGTTATGCAAAAGTTATCTAGAGTGAAGAGCTCTTCAGAGGATATTTCCATAAAATTCAAGATGAACAGTTTATTTGTCACAAAAATAGTTTTAAACATAATGAAAATCGACAAAGCCATTTTTGAGAAATTCAAAATTTCAAAAACATGTTCCATGTAAAGGGCAGTTTGTGGTAAGGAATGTTTTTGTTGTTGAAAATATTCTTTTCGCATCCGTAGAAGACGCTGAACTCAATTATCAAGTTTGGTATTTAACCGACATTTCGTTTTTGAGTATGGTTTTCACAGAGACGGACGGACGGACGTACACACACACACACACACACACACACAATAATGATACGTTAGAAAAAGGTCCTTCTCTAATTTCTTTTATATACAGACGGCCCTAAAATGTGTATTTCTAGTGAAATGTCGATATTAATTTTGGGTGAAATACAGTACTTCCATTTATATGCTATGTACGTAGAGAAAGTGAAAATGGATTTGTTACCAAGCAGAATCGATTGCTACTTCTTCAAGTCAGTCCCATTTGAAAATTTGTATCTGAGATACAAGTATTCCCAGAATACTCCAGTCTAGCACGCTTATAATGTCACACTAGAAGTAATTAGGGCAAAAGTTTTTAAATTAAATTACACACAGCGCGAACAGCAGTTCCCTTCCAACTAACAATGGATATTAAAACCTTGACTCAATAATCAATGTCGCGAACCTAGCGATCACTTGTAAAACAAGTTTGCGGCAGAACTAAATCCGCTAAATACATGTTTCAATAATAACGACTTTCGAGCTAGCTGATGACACCAGAGAACCCAGCTTCAACTCTCGGCGGAACGAGGGATTGCAGATCACAGGTAACCCACTACGGCTTTAATTTCTGTACAAGAACAACCGCCTGTCAGGGTGAACATACTGGTACACGTGGAACTTTTTTTTAGGAATTTTTGACTGAAAAATGAACCAAACGATATTGATTAAAATATCAAATGTTGAAGACATTTGCATGACAAAATGTATATCTAAGTTTCTGTGAATGGTCTATGAAGTCCATTTCATATCGAGTGGCTTTTTTAGACACGGAAAATCAGAAAAGGAACCGCACCACATAAGCATGCAGATCTTATTGACGCACAACATTTATGGTAAATAATTTTCTTTAGCGTTAATCATTTCCAAGATATTGCTTGGAACTTTCGAATGTTATGTTTTATCAAGTGCTATTTTTATTTTTGCTCCTCGTAGCCATTTAATCATTGCGGAATTAAAAATGCGACACGCTTTACGAGAAGTAGGCAGAAGAATACATTTTATAAGAATAATTTGTAGAAGTATGAATAGAAAAAGTCATGTTAATGCGAAACAAAACAAAACAAAAAAAAAAAAAAAAGCCACCTCTTCCTATAATAGCGTATATATGAAGTTCCTCAGACCATGTAAAAGAGGTGTTGGCATGCCTGTGAGGAACTTTGGATTAAGTAGAAACAGTTTCAGTGGCAGTAAACTACATCCTTTAAGGTGGTGTCTTCAAGGAATGTTCCCATTACGCTGGTAGCATTCCTTCTTTGTACGGCAATGCTTAATTTGTTGCTTCAGGTATTTTCTGGAATGAAGATCACCTGTAAAGGATTGAAGTTGTCGCCCAATCTCTAATGTTAGGTATTTCATTCTTAGCGCCATGGGCTAGAGTCTCAGCCATCGGCGTGCACATGGTTTTTTAAAATAAGGGAACCATCGGGGGGAGGGGATCGGGTGGAGATCGGGTCGTCCGAAGGTTCACCTCTGAAAATTATAAGTAGTTTATTTTTTTTAGAGAAAACCCTGTTTTCTATAAGAACCCTGTTTTCTATAAAAAAAACTGTTTTTTAGAGCGCCAAACGCCAAAATTGCATGGCCGACACATTAACAGTTAGCCTTAAATAATGTTTAATCAATTTATTTTATTGAAACATTGCTTTTAAAGTTCAAATTAATGAGATGTAATATTTAAAGGTTTTACAAAATCAAAAGTATAAGAAAAACAGACAAAGACTTGTTAATTATCTGCACCTGATTGCTAATGTGCCATTATTATCTTAAATTAAAGGGGTCCATCCATTCGAGTCATTCACTATTTCTGAACTGACATTTATTGCGAGTTGTGTTCCATGAGCGTAGGTAATACATTATCTAAATCAGTTTTCTTCATGGCAGATCTTAGTTCAGCTAGTTATGAATGAAGCTTTTCTCCCAAGAATAACTAGTAACTGAAACCTTAGATCGTTTTCTCAGAACCGTCTTGAGCAAGACATTCACAACTGCATGCATCTGTTGTGAGCGATAGCCGGAGGGAGTATTAGTATAGGGGCAATGTGCCCAGGTTATCTCGCCAATCACCGATGAGTAGCAGTGACGACGCCAATTTTTTCTAAGCATGCCATTCGAAACATCCCAGATGATATACACGCCTGTGTGTTAAATGTTTGTTTTTACCCTCGTTAATTTTAGCGCCATCACTTCTGCAATATATATAATTTGATTAATTTTATTAAAATAAAAAAAAGAGTTCCTAATTAATAGGGGACAAAGGTCCCTCCTGTCCTTCCCCAGCGCGCTCCCATGGTCTCGGCTGCAACCGATCAAAGAGTAGATATTGGTCATATTTTGTTTCCCAGTATATCCAGCTTGTTTAGCAGTGTTGGAAACATATGAGATTTTGTTGTCCATGAAGGTGGCAACTCGTCACAACGATTTTCCTCTTGAGCAGGGAAGAGAGTTACACCGTCAGGTCTGTTTACATTTGTGGAACATACTCTAATAGGTTATACATAAAATAGCAGAATCATCAGTGGATATTACTATTAGTTTAATGAAATCATTGATTTCTCATATTTTTGTCGGGTGCAAATAAAGATTATGTAAACACTTTCTGAAAACTCTTCTTCTCATTTAAAGAACATTGTATCTTTTTGTTGCTATGGCCGCAATCATTATTGTAAAAATTATTCTTCTTATACCTGATTTCGAAATCAAACTTTTAAAGAATTGCGCTTTCTTTAGACGTTCTACCAGGGTCTATTCCGAGGCTCAATTCAACGTTCTGAGGTCTATCCTGTCTCTCCTTACCACTAGCCTATACCGAAATTCTGACTATGTTATTCCTTGATCATCCATCTAAGAGTGTGTAGTGTTGTTTTCATTTTGTTTATATTGCTTTATTTTGTTTCAAGTCTTTCCTTATGGTTTGATTGGCGTAAGAGTGACTTTCATTAAGGTCTTCAGCAATTCTGTTGAGCTTCAAGACTTTACTTATCAAGTTATTTTTAAAGTTCAAGTTTCAGAACAAATCATTATCATCGGTTTTCATATAAGTTATACAAATCTATTGCACAAGTTTGACATATTTTTTCTTTTGAGACTTATGAGAAGGTTTTCTCTGGAAAACTTTTTCAGCCCATCGCAGAACTCCCAAACTGGTCGACCAGGGTTTTCTGTCAGGAGAAACTAGCCGAGTTTTTGGTATCTCTTACCTACACTGTAAGGCAGCAGGCACTTCCATTATCTTACCCTTGTGAGATAGGGTTGCCTCTTCATCCGACTCCACTGTATCACTCTTATCTTTTCCGCTGTGTATATCTCTGAGGCCTATACTCCTAACCCTGCGCTGGGATCTATGCAGGTCAGTGTACTTCAGCGCTCACGTGGGTAGGGTAGATACTCCTTCAAATACGGTGCCTTTTAAGGACCCTTGATAGAGAGGAGAGCAGAATTTCCATGCTAAACCTCAATGAACTATATGTTAAGTAAGGTTTCTTGAAAACTATACAAGCTGTGTTAATGGCACTTATAAAACAACTTCTAATTTAGAAACTATAGTAAAATCATAACTTAGGTTAACAATTCCTACTTGTTCATATTTCAATAAACAAAATATTCGAATGTTGCTGGTCTTTTTCGATACCTTTCATTCTTGAGGATCCCCCTGAGGTAGAAGTCCAGAGGTGTCAAATAGGAGACCGAGGTAGATACTCGACGGCGCCTCTTCGACCCACCCACCGTCCTCCTCGATGATATTGAGGCGGAGCTCCGTCTTGCTGCATGTCAAGAAGTTCATCACCATACATATTTTGGATGGCAGGCAAAATCTTTGTCGGGCGCATATCAAGATACGCAGCACCAGTTATGGTACTCTCAAATTAGAAAGGACCAATCAAACCACGCACTAATAACAAATTGCCAATCCGCCAAGCACGACTAATTGAATATCTTAAACTACGCTACGCGTTAGATCAGCAATTGTATGTCTTTTGTTTTGAAAGTATTAATCACAAACAGTAGACACACATTTTTGGACCTCTTTGTATATCTTACGGTATGAATCATACAGAATTTTACAAAATACGTTCACAATGAAGTATGTTCAAACTATATCGAGAAAATGCACTTTATTTGTTGTGTAAATATTTTACACGCTGGTATTTTATTCACTGTATGCAATTTTGAGAAGAAGGGGAAAAAACTTTTTCATGTAAAGGGTAGCTTGTGTTGTTATATTCTTGGAAAATGTAAGAAGTTACGTAGGTAACGTTTGCTATTAATACCGAATTTCATTTTAGATTATCCTAATGAAACACAAACATACACGGGACTTTTTTCAGAGATCCTCAAACAGGTATATGATAAAAATAAACACTGCTTCAAACCATTGATTTCATTTGAATGTGTGTTCGCTAAAAAAAGTTCTAATAAATTTTGTGAGAGAAAAATCAACTTTTGCAATTATAAACAAAACGCACGCATCGCCCACAGCCCCTAACATATATGGTATATGGTTTGCTAAATTGCCAATACAGCAACTCCTCCATTATTTCCTGTTTAATATGTAGCTAGAATTTGCGACTGCAAAATGTAAGCCCGCCTCTATACTGTAAGTGGTAGCGAGTCTGCCTCGCCCGTGTTGTGGCCGAGTGGTTAGACTACTGGCCTCTCACCTAGACCGGTCAGGTTCGATCCCAAGCGACCACATTTGGAATTTATGGTGGACAAAGCGGATTTTCTCCTGGTTCTCCGGTTTCCCCCCGCCGTCGCATTCCACCGGTGCTCGATCTTCATTCCATGTATCATTAGTGTCGTCGCCTGCAGTGCCATTTTGTAGTAAAAGCGGGCGTTAAACACTATAAAAAATAAGTCTGCCTCACATTCAAAAGGTCCCGAAATCGAATTTCGATTAGACTGATTTACTCTCATGAGGGTTTTTCGGGTTTTCGGCATTTTCTTATTCTGAGAAGACGATACATTTTATATAATTTAACATCCCTTTACCTGGTCACATCAGACGATTAATTAAATGCGGAACTGACGCTCAAATTATTACTCGATATTCATCTTCTCAGGATAAGTGAAAAACCCAGGCAAAACCTCATCGGGGTAATTCTCCGGAACCGAGATTCGAGCCCTGGACCTCTTGATTGTGAGACAGGTATCGGAAAAGTTTAAGCTCAATGGGCCCAGCTATAATTTTAGCGTAATTTCGCGTATTTCATTAATCATGGAACATGATATAAACATATTAAATGACATTCAACTTAAGAAATAAACAAATATACCAAATGCATCGCCTTAAAATTGTATGTAAGGCATGGAATTAGGAGCCTTGTGTATATACGTAGGCGGTGCTGTATGCGAGTGTTGTCACCGCTCGCCTGTCACCTAGGCGGCCTGAATTCGATTCCAGAGCACCACATGTGCGCTTTGTGGAGAAGCGGCGTCTGGGTGGGTTTTCTGAGCATTCTCTGGTTTCCCGTGTCATTAATTCCACCAATTGATCCATAATCATCTTTCCTTATCAGTTTCGCCAGTATTTCAAATCATCCACTTCCTCACTTTCATACCAGGCTTCTTTCTGCTCTCAATAGCAGTTGAACCAGCCGCTGGTTTGTAAGTCTTTTGGGGAGGGGGGTTTAATTCCTACGTACGAGTAGGGTAAACAGAAAAAGAAGACCGCTATTCATTGCCAAAAAATGTCTCCTAACAACATAGAGGTACTCATTGAGTAGGGGTTGTACTATACGGTGTTTACGTTCTACTGTGGTCCCAAGTTTTGAGCCTTAATTTTAATCTTTAATTCCCCGTAATTCCAAGATACATGCCCTGTTCATATGTATTGCATTATAATTTGAAGGCTAACCCATTTTTGCGAGCAATCATTTATTTGTACCTGGATAAGGGGTTTTCCGCAAATATTTATTTTATTTAATAATAATGATAATAATAGTGTAATTGTTATAGTTGTGAGGAGGCAGAGGAGGATCTCTGCACTTAAACAGACATCTATTGTCCTTTTGGAAACCTCCAGGATGAAGGGGTGAAGTGAAGGACCCAGGACAACCTAGATCCGTTGCAGAGAGTTGGATGTAGGCGATGTCTTCCGAAAATTACATTTTGACATCACTGAGCCTCAGGGCGGGACAGTTCTACAAGACAAAGTCCGTTGCAATAGGCCTCGCATGCCTTCCACTCGCCTCATCCTTTGATCCTAATACTTACATAATAAAGAAATGAAATAAGAAATGGGGGTGGTATTACATAATCCAGTCCACATATCTTTATCATTAAAATTTTAAGTTTCTCTAATATTTATCTTTAGTTAACAGAAGTAGTCAATTTTGAGATTTCAACATAGATACCGTATTGAGATCTTATTTAGAAAAACTATCAATATGCGTAAAATGGAGAACAGAAATAAAGAAACTACAGGATCAACCTAATATCATAATTTTACAAACTTATAGTATAAATCATTTATTCATAGGTTTGTCTGTTTATACATGCATGTGTGTAAACAGTATAATTCAAAAACGAATTGTCTGAATACCGAAAAAGATCATTTTTCAAGAAAATCCCAATCTTATATTTGCATTAACAATTTTTGTTATTATTGATAAAAATATCTATTTAGGTAACAATGAAACGCATTGTTTTTAATTTTCTGTCAATAGCGTGCAAAGTTTCTTTTTTGCTCCTTTTTTCTTTTGTATAAGTAGGAAACCATTAGATATAAACAATGCCTTAAGCTAGGAAAAATATTAGACTAATTAGTATTTTCAGTTTGTGCCATATATTTTCTTTATTAGCCCGTTTTTAAATATTCCATACTACAAGGTTACTTTCTTCCAATTTTAGCGTCATATAACGGTCAAGTTCGAAAATTTTCCATTCTTTCTTTCCGTTTTGGGAGCTTATGACGGTTAAAGTTTGAGTGTAATTTCCGAAGATTATGACTAAGCAATAATTCTTGTTTAATGTGTAAACAATTATATGAGTAATTTAGGTGCAACTGATATTCGGCAGTTTGACCTTGACGAGAAAGTCGTTTTATTTTATCACTTCGTATTGTTTTTTAAAATTAGTTTCCAGAAATATTGTTCTTTTACCTTCAATTTTTTTTTGGCTACAGAAGAGCGAATTAGGAAACCAATTTTCGTTTTCACAGTAGCTGCGTATGGAGATATTAATTTAAGCAGTTTGCGTCGGCTGCACCAATAAATTTTCATTTCTTTATTCCCTGTTTCCTTGCAAGTTTTCTCTGAGGCAGGCTTCAGATATTAAATTCGTTTGCCCCGAAAGCAATTTGTTGCTTTATGGAGCTCATCCCTGCTGCCAGGAAACCTCAGCATACGCGGCAGATTTTAACAAATTGAAAAATCCTCTGTCTTTGGAAAGCTTTTTCCTCTCAAATTAAATGTAAACATTCTGTTTGTTTCTTTTGCAGTTCTTTCTTTCTGTCGGGCTCCCTACGCCTGCCGTTTCTCCCTTATCTGTCGAAAAGATCGGCGGCATAGAATATCGGCATCTAGCCAAGCTCGCGTTCGCTTGTCTTTTTTTCTCTCCTACGCTCGTTACCATGGAAACCGGGTCTTTTCTTTTGTACTGCGTATACAATTCCAACCCCCGCACATCGACCCTGAGATACTGTCACAAATCAAGTGATGCATCCTAAAGGAAGACAAAAGAATAACCAACTCTTGTAGCCTCTCTAGTGTTTTTGTTGAAACAGGAAAGGTGAAAGAGAATTGCTACACAACACTAACAAGAAAAAAGGAAAAGAGCTCTGCAGGTAGGGTTATGCAGCAGTTTAAGTTGCTGAAGAGAATCATGGGGTTTGAAGGGGGAGAAGAAGGCGTAGGGTAAAATACCTGTGGCCAAAAAAGCTACAGAGCAATGTTTGTTCTAAGGGGGTGTGTGCAAAATAAAAGCAGCGCTGTCATAATTTTGAGCCTCTGAGCATATTTTGAATTTGTTGTATATATTTTATAATGAAGTGACAGCAACAGCAGAATTAATGCATTTTCAGTGTAATAACACTTTTAGAATCAGCTGTTGGAATAACAGTAAAGTAATCAATTTCTTACTTTTTCTATGGACTATACATAGGCTGAGAAGATAATGTAATTCACCAAAAATTTCTATCGAGATTTCACTGGAAATATATGTTTTGAGGTACATTGAATTTAAAAAAAACATTTTTAAAAAAGGGCCATGTGTGTATCTGTGGACGGCTCAGCTCAAAAAACGAAAAGACCCTTAAATACCAAATACCAAATTTTGTATTTAAGGTTAGTATCTTCTAGGATGCGACACAGTATTTTTCAGAAAATTCCTCCACCCTATACTACCCTTAGATGGAAACATTTTCGAAAATTGTTTTTCTTAAAATGGCTCTAACGGTTTTAATTAAAACACCGGACATTAAAGGTATTTACATAACAAATAAAATGCACCTATATCTTGAACTGATAAACCGTAAGAGATAGGCAAAGACATGTCTCCTTAAACACACAATTTATACATTATTTTTAATCTTTTTTATTTTATTTTTTATTGTTATTTGTTATTTTTGTAGTGTTAACAGTCTCCAAGATATAGCTTGTGATAGGCTTCAATTTTAAACGAGAAATCATCGTTCGTTTTCTCTCTCTTTTGTTTTACTCCTGGCCGTGAAAAGCGAACAAAATTTCGATTGTTTCACATAATGATCAGTTGTTTAAGGATTCGACTATCGCTTTAGCCTAGTGTATTACCTTATATTCCTCCTACTCAGAGGGAACTAATACGATCATTTATGTTTATCTCGATTACCATGACTTAGATATAGAAATACCATTTTGCAGCAATAGTTTGTGGAGAAGTTTATGTGAATGGAATACATAAGATTTTTTGGAGAATGAATCTGTTGAGAAATCTTAAGATTCTAGGTGGATTTGATATAAGATTTTTAAATTGCTAATAAAGAAATTGTGACCTTTAGTTTAATATGTTCTCAAAAAAATAATAACAGTACATTTAGCCTAAGTTTTTTTTCCATTGTCAATTTAGGGAACATAAGCTACAGGTGTATTTGTATACGGATATTCTTTATTTAAGAACAACCTGGAAGCTTATAGGCAAGTATTTATAACAACCTCTACAACGCATTTAGTAGATACAGAAGGTACTGCATTTCGCCAAAAATGTTTATACCTATTGAGATTTTCAAGTAAATGCATACTTTCATGTTCTGAATGCACAGTACCTTTAGAGAGAGGGAGCAAAAGAAAAGGGTTCGTTAGTGTGTCTATGAACAGAATCACCCAATTAAAATAATATTTCTTCAGTTATTTTGTACTTATCTTATATAAACAATTATCTATTTGCTTGATGAAGCTCTCAGTTTTTTAAAATTAATGTCCAACTCCCAACTGCTGCAGCTTTAGTATCTACTCTCTTATATTCGAAAAATAGTTTCTGAAATTTTCTTGCATGTACTTAAATGTTATCTAGGCTCCAGTATTTAACATATTGAACCACCCGTCACCTGCTGTACGGAATGCATACATACGTACATACATACATACACACATACACACACATACATACATTACATTACATTACAATACAATACAATACAATACAATACATGCATACATGCATACATGCATACATACATACACACATACACACATACATACATACATACATACATACATACATACATACATACATACATACATACACACATACACACATACACACATACACACATACATACATACATACATACATAGAGACACAGACTCAGACTCAGACTCACACTCACACTCACATTCACACTCACACTCACACTCACAAGATTATGATGCATTACATTCACATAACTTTCCTCACCCCTTCATCAATAAGTTATTCTTTAAAAATATGCTTATTTTATCTAGTTAATGTAATCAAGATAAAAATTAGTATAAATACTTTTATTACATATTTTCTTAGGGAAATATACTTATCTTAATTTATAGTGAAATCTTTTAGGAGTTGTTCGCTATACGGTGTTCCTGAAATTCCGTTCTCCTGTCTTGACCAGAAAAAGAAAAAGAAATGACTTCCGCTTTAGAAAATGATAAGCGTTTAAACATTGAAACTAATAACGAGGAACATCTCAGAAGTTGTACAAAAGGGTGCATTGACATAAATTGTGTAGGCATGTTAACGAAATATACATTTTTATGAGTAAGTTTTGGTTATCTTTTAAGGTTTACCAGCTAATAACAATCATATAGATTGAGGGGGACTTCTGACACTATTCCCATAAAATTCAAGATATACATTTTATTTGTTCAGGAAATGTCTTTAGCAGAATCTATTTTAATAAAACTAATAACTATTTTTGAGAAAATAAAAATTTTCCAAAATTTTTCCATGCTTGTGGTAATTTTGGGTGAGGAAGTTACTTGAAAGTCTTCCTGTCGCACACCCGGAAGAAACTGAGCTTCCATTTTTGAGTTATCGTGTTCACAGATATAGACAGACACACACATACACGTACATACACATACACACGCACTCTTTTTTTCTAATTTTTTTACACAGAACTCCTAAAATATGTATTTTCAGTGAAATCTTGATATCGAATTTTTGGATGGAATGGAATACCTTCTCTACCTATGTACTGCGTACGAAGTAGAGAAAGTTTAAACGGCTACATCTTGGTATCAACAACGCCTTACCGAAATATATATGTGACACATCTCGGATTCAGTAGGTTCTATTTTATTGAAAGTTAATGCATGGTAGGGAGGTAGAGCCAGTTTTAGGTTTTATTGTAAATGTTAAGTGTTTTTTTTTTTCATTATTCTTCGTTTCTCAGCTAAAAGTTGTATCCTAAATTGCCATAGATCTATTTGGTATGTGACGTCATTGAAACAAGAGAAAAGTAAAGGAAAACGAAACCGCTCCTTCAGTATTCGGGTTTAGTTTTCTGCTTTTGCGAACATCCCAAGAAAATAAAAGGGATTAAGGGAGAAACAGATTTTCACTAAAAGTGAAAAAATGCGCAAAAGATATTATTTGTTAGTTTATTACAAAGTCTGTAGTTAGTGGTATGAAGTAAGTCCATGGATGGTTTAAATATCTTTTAAGAACCTGAAATACATTATGAGTAGCCATAAAACGTAGCACTGAAACACGAAGATAAATCAAAAAGTATTTCTCACTCCGTTTCTTAAAATTTATTAAAACCTTTTAAAACAAAGGAAAACCATATTCCTCTTGTTCTCAGTAGAATACATCCATTGATCCATAGGCTACCAAAATTGTTCAGAGGGGTGGGGAGGATCGGGCTCATAGCCACCCACTTGTCCATCGTGTCTTCAAATTCTAAAATCTACGTACCTATAAGGAGCGTTTAAGGTACAACTGCACTATGTTTTTTTTTTATAGTGAAAATAACAAAAATGTAGATGTGTTAATTACGCGTATATCATAACATTGACACTTGTGAATTATTTTAATGAACCATTTTTCACGATGCGCCATTTGTAAGAGCCCAAAATCATGTTTAAAAGCATCAACCTATACGTTGATTTTTATCCCTTTTACTTTCTGTATTTATCCTCCTTTCTCAGTTCTTCATTTTTGCGCATGAAATTCATTCCTTCGTTTCAGATTCTCTCTGATTTGTATTCAAATTTATAAGAAAAATCTCAATTCTGGTAATTACAACCTTAAAGATGGATTTTATGATAGCTTTATTCATTTGCTCAAAAAAAAAATTACTGAAAAAAAATTAAAGTAACTTCATAAAAAAAGTATTTCACCGCAACTAATACCATCAACGTATATGTAATCCTTATTTTTATTTTAGTTACATTAAAGTATCCGAAAATTTCACTAATATACTTATGTGACAAATATAACTGCGCTAGGAAGTTTTTGAAAATGAACATTTTTTTGACAGTTAAAATTATATTTTAATTGTATTTTCTGTTTAATTGTATCTATCTGATAATCTCTTTGAGCGGGAGTTTTCAACTTTTGCAGTCATTTCTTAAATTTCTCGTATTAAGTGTGCTAATTTTCAATTAAATGACTTAAAATTAAAAAAAAAAAAAGAAATCAGTCCCAGTGAACCTTAAGGTGATGCGTCGAGAAATTTAGAAACTCCACATTATGTAATGCATTTGTTGATATGTATACCAGTTATTAGTTATAAAGTTATTTCCTGTATCTCCTAAGTGGAGCAAAGGGCGTCATTTGGATGTTTCCCTGATCGGATTTTGAATTTCCAGTTAGTGAGTTGGGCCGTTATGTGCTATGGTGACGAGGGTTCGGCTCGTCGCCGTCAGATAGCACTGTATGACGAAGTCACTTGTGGACGCGAAATGCGAAATTTTGTTCAGGAACATTCTTGTTTCAAAGTATAGGATTCTTCAACGTGAAAATAAAATTAGAGGTCCATCGGCTTTACTTCCCATCCGAAAGATGTTTACGTCCGAAAAAATCCATCACCCTCCACCAGGTTTGCACGTGCAATCTTGGGTTTTAGAGGCTAACATGGTAACCACTACACCACGGAGAGTGACATACACTTATTACCATGATGGTAATGTTATTTATGTCATGTATTATAATAGTAATTTAAATAATATTTTTACTGACTACATTCTATGCTCTAATAAAAATGAATCGCGTGGTGCGTTTTTATAAATATTCGTAGTCGGCTTACCCTCCCCGTATCACACACCTATACGCACACTCACACACACCACACACACTCACACACACACACAGACACAAACATTGAGGATTATGTGAGAATTTGACAGAATGGGTAGTTTATGTAGTATTGTGTTCACATTAGATATGTCTGTAGGTACACGCCTAATTTTCAACCGAGTTGTACCTGCTCTCTCACTCTTTGTTGCATTTCCAATCTGATCTCCTTGCATAGATATATTCTTAAAAGCGGGGTTCACAGGAAGTTTTCCTGTTTAATTACAGGTATATCTGCTATCTCCATTTCCCAATTAATTATGAAACAGGACCTGCAGGTATCTTGGTGTAAGTTTTTTCCGAAGTGTTTTGAAAGAGAACACGGAAGCTTTTCTAAACCGGAGCCGAAACGCAGGAAAATGAGCTCTTTTGTATAAATTTGAGTGAGAACTGCTCTCTTTCAGCTAAGCAAACAAGCACGATGTAAGGGCATCCCAGATACCATTGTATTCGCAAAGCTCAACTAATGAATTGTTTCTCTTCTTTCAAGTGTTAATTGAAATGGATGAAGCGCGCCGCGTTGTTAAAATAGAGTTTCCCTTCGTCACGGAATGAATAATGTCTGAAGCAATTACTCAGCCGTGTTTTTGAGAAAGCTAGATTTGCATTACGTGCTGTCTGTGTATTTTTAGGAGCAGCTCCACGCTGCAGATTCATCTTGCACATTATTTCCTCCTTTCCACAGAGTCATCATAACAAATTGTAACCGTCGCTGTTCAAGATGCTACAGCTGCGCCCGCGGTTTTCTGTGCTCAGCACAGGTAAGCTATCTCCCTAAATGCTGCGCAACCACTGCAGGTGCTTTTTGTATTAGTAGCAACGCGGAAAATGAGAGAAAACTTATGAGGAAAATTCAAGCAAAATTACGGGACCCTTAGCATAGGCCTCAAACGTGTACATCTCAAATATTTCTCTATTTTTACTTCCTCCACATGTAATATATACATACTCATAGTAGGTAGAGAAAAGTATTACACAACCAAAATGTTGAATCTAAAGCAATAATAAAAGGTAGGTGTGTGCGTGTGGGTGTGGGTGGACAGCATGGTATTTAAGTTTAGTTTCTTCCAAGAATGCGACACGATGTTTAAGAAAATCCCTCATTGAAAACTACCCTTTATTCTTTATAGTGGGCTGAAGGATAGTCAAATCAAAAGACGGGTCACACTTTTGAAATTCCACTCTTTACATTGCCAGGAGAAAATACTTGAATAAGACTTTAACAGTTTAAAAACTCTTTAAACTTTCTCTAGATATTACATGCTACGGAAGTAGAGAAGCATTCATCCAAAAATTCGGTACCGAGATTTTACCGGAAATGCATGTTTTAAGGTCCTCTGTAACTAAAACAAATTAGATAAAAGTCCGTGGTCTGTAAACACTGTATGCAACTCAAAAACGAAAAGTCGGTAAAATAGTAAACTAGGTATTTATGTTTAGTATCTTCCAAGGATGCGACACTCCCAACTACATTTTATATGGAAAACTTTTCGAAAATTTTGATTTTCTAAAAGTGACACTAACATTTTGGTTGAATAGTGCGTATTAAAGATATTTAACGACAAATAAAAAGTATATTTTGGATTTTCTGGAAATAGCTTCTGGTAGCTCTTCTTTCTGAATGCATTTTGCTAAATTTTGCATAACTGGTGAACCGTAAGAGATAGACAAAAACTTACTACACTATAAAAGCTAACCTCGTTAAAATACACAGTTTATGTTATATATAATATAAATAAAGCGTTTCTCATAAGGGAATTTGTAAACTCCTGGGAATGCAACGAAATGCATTTCAATTACATGGCAACCAGTTTTTGAAGGATTTGACTATCGCTTTAGCTAGTGTATTCTCTTATTTACCTTATACTCGTATCTGCAAGTAAGTAGGTAATAAGACAATTTCTGCTAATTTTATCTCGATTACAATGAAGTAGATAGAAGAATAAGCGTTTTAACAATTTTTGTTACAGAGGTATAGAAAGCTATGTGAATGTACATCATATTTTTTAAAATCACGTTTAAATGACTTTCTCCATTCTCTTTCATTTTTTGGTGGTTATTCGGTATGTGAGGAGGTGTGTGTTGAGTAAAAAGGAATAAAGGGTATCCTCCCAAAATAATCAAATTTGTCCAAAACTCGAGTTTAATATCATTTCAAAGCATGTTTTGCTGAACAATACTTCTAGTATTATCCATACTTCTCAGATTCCATTTTCGTCCAAAATGCTCATAATATAAGCAGGTGACGCTCTGCTTATTTCTCCCTTGGTTGCCTGCTGTCATTCAGGCAAACAGATAACATTTAACATATACGCCAACAAAAATAGATGGAATTTGTTACGGCCTTATGCATGATCTTAGGAAGAGCTTTGGCCAGTTTAGTTCAGTTCTACGCCTATTGGGCAATTTTCTGTGCATTTCCTCGAATATGGTCTAAATATTGAGAAACCTTTTAGGATAGGTCTCACTTGAATCAAAGCTAATTCACTAGTTTCAGTACAATAATACATTATCCTATCATTGTAATCGAATTAAAGAAATCCCAGAGGTGTTGGTGGATAGGTTTTTTGTTTTTGAATTTGGTGGCCAGTGGGGTGGTATTATTATGTATAAAAGTCATGATTTAGGAAACGGATTCAGGAAATACAGAAAGTTTCTAACAAAGGATGTCATGCTCATTCTCTAATATGAACACATATTTAATATGAGCATACTGATACCGAGGTGCTTACTTCAATATATTCACCAAAAGTGGACACGTAGTGTTTTTCAGGACTTCTGCTACAAACTCTGAGGAATGCTAGATCTCGAAGAGAGAAGCATTCTTACAAGTAAACACCATTCTTTGACGCATCGTAACGGAGTTATTCACCTTCTGTTGGTTGGTGAGAGGCTCACAGCCCAGTTCAACTCAGTGTTTGTTAACATTTGTTATTATTATTATTATTATTATTATTATTATTATTGTGCATTTATTACAAAATGATTTTACCATGAATGGTTAAAGCACTGTCAATGGAAATTCATGTTTTCAGCTTTTATGACAACGAATACGTGACCACTGTCATGCTTAAGATAAATACAACTGACATACAAATTCTGGAGCGTTTGAGAACAAGAAAGGTAAACGTGTAAAACGAGTCATTGTTATCCGCATTGAACTCGTGCAATTTAGCTTTGAATGTAAGGGAAATGTATGGGACTGACAACAAGGTGTGAGAAGCAGAACAATGACACTCAAAATGTGTAGCAATTTCGTTGTTGTCCCCACGTGATGGTAGCCAAGTATGTAGCAATTACGTTGTTGCACCACGTGAAAGAGCCAAGTATGAAGATGTTTTTACTCCGAGTTTGGGAGCTAAGTATGAAGCGTTTATTATTGACCCCGTGCTCAGATGTACAAGGACGTTGGTGGTGCTTCAAGATTCACTCCACTACCAGATGATTAGATCTACGTACCTTTTGTTGTGAAGATCTACTACCGTTGAGGTGCCTCAGCTAAACTCAGCCTGCATGCTGGTTTGACTCTCTCGGGGTGGTAGCGAATGAGGGTAGTTTGGGGAGAGATCTTATAATGTTAGGTAAACATACGTTAATTTTACCTTCATTTATTGCCAACTAGAAATGCGAGACAAGCAATTTGCTGTACAATCTGTTAAATCAAATTAATTACTAGAAACTTCATCACTATTCATCACTAAGAGCGCCGATAATTCACTAAGTATTGCTGAGTGTTGCGAAATTTAACTTGATTGACGATATGTAACTGCGTCAGCCTCGATGTAACTAAAAGACAGCAGCGATGTAACCTTAATGCTTTGGTGTAACTAACAGACAGCCCCGACGTGCTGTAATCTTCTACTTATATGGCGGCTTCTTTACGATTGGTTGGTAAGACCGCGAACCTGGAGTTGATATTACCCAAAATTCTACTTATATGGCGGCTTCTTTACGATTAGTTGGTAAGACCGCGAACCTGGAGTTGATATTACCCAAAATTCTACTTATATGGCGGCTTCTTTACGATTAGTTGGTAAGACCGCGAACCTGGAGTTGATATTACCCAAAATTCATTATTTCCTTCCCAGAATGCGTCATAACGCCCACGTGACAAGTGTTACACAATGGAAAAAAAACTCTTCTCTAAACTAAAAGGGTCTTTGCCATCACTTGGTTTTCAATTGCACTCGACGCTACTCGTACGTGCCGTAACAATAGAGTAGCTTCTAACAAAGAACGTTTCTCTTTCTTCTTCCGAAGTTTGGAGTAAACAACTCCGAACTGCTCTTGCCAAAAGCTAATTTTACACTCTTAAATACGTGAAATAATTGAGTATTAGCACTCTTTAAGTATAAACTGATAAACAATTAATAAAGTGGCAATGATTATTATAGAGAAGCTAATTTTCTTTTCTTGGTTTGTAACGAAAATGTAATGGATTGACGAAAATGTATAACTCCGCTATAAAATTAACATATAAAATTAGGTAGTAGTGAAATATGTAGTATATCTCAAAATATGTAATTTAAACTCTTGGAATAAGGATCCTTTCAATGTAATTCGTTGACACTTTAGCTTTTCTTAATAGTACATATACAAGGATAGATATGTAATTACCCTATTATATTCTAAACATATTTTTCTGTATTCTGATCATCAGAGTCTAGGTTATCGTTTGCGAGTGCAATGTTTGTTACATCAAAAGCATGGAAGCAGTGTATACACTAAGGAAGCATGTAACTGTCACTCTGGTAAGGTCCTTGAAGTAGTATCACTCGAAGAAACAAGTGACAGTAAACCAAGCATTCAGAACGTATTTTCATTCTCCACGTTGAAAGTTTATCCGAACACTTAACATACCTTTGTTTCTCCATCTTATCTGCAGATCTTGAGCATGGGCATCACCCTCTTCAGTGTAGATCAATAAACCAAAAGTACGATAAAGCTGTCCGAATGCAACATTCCCTCTACAGGGCTATCATTTCCTCGCTTCACAGACGTGTATCATAGCTGCAGAATTGCCTGCCTGCCTTCTTGGATCTCAATAGCCATAACCGATGCCAATCTCTTTAACACATCCTCGCCACAGCGTTTTGCCATAAAGAAGGAGCGAATACAATTTCAGTTTATTGCGAGCTTGCAGTGTGTCAGCAAAGTAAATACTCTCCGAGTAATGGAAGTGGAACTCGAGGCGTAAATTCTGTACTGGAAACCCATTTCGTTTTCCACTTAGCAGTAATTCACTTACTGTATACCATTCCTTGTAACTGTGCTGCATACTCATGTAAACAAATGGCTGCGAGAAGCTTCACTACATGTGACGACAGGGAAAGGCAGTATAATCGCTCTGTTTATGAATACAACAGTGACAGGGTTTCTGCTATCACATATTCACATCCTAGTAGCTTCCTTACGCATGCTCCGACTGCATGCAGCTAACGCAGGGTTGCAACTTGATGGATTTTAAAGTTATATGACGAGAAAAATTTTGTTTTAATGTATGACGAATTTTTTGACGGACATTGCTAGCAATTATTAATTAATGTTATATTGGTTTTCTTTAGAAAAACTATCACATATATAAATCTTTGTGTAATTTCAAGACAGTATTCTGTTAAGCAAAGCACACAGCTATCTTTTATTTAGAGCTAATAGTAACAAACATCTGGGATGACTGAATATATATATATATATATATATATATATATGTATGAATCAGTATGAATTCTGAATGCAGTTTAGTGCACATAGAACTACAGTGACTTTCAAATGGGATGAGGTTTGTCCTTGAGGCAATCGGAGTGCTGCTGTGTTGATATTGCATTCGCGCTTACCTGGGGAGTAACGCGCTAAGTGATTTCCGTCTCTCATAAATACTACTTGCGCTAGGACAAAATATTCAAATTTTGAAAATAATAATTCACGAGGAAGAGAGGGAGTAATGTTCGTACGAGTACCGTAAAAACCACAGATTTTTAGCTCAAATAATTTTCATAATACACATGAATAAACATTATATCGCCAGGCAGATTTGCAAGCTCAGTGTGCGAGTGAGAGGGAAATATGAAAAGAGTGCGGGTAGCGACCTGGCAACTCAAAGCACGATTACGCATCACATTCGCTGCAGCGTAGAACTCTTCCCATTTGAAAAGCATAACTCGGTGTTCCATTGTGGTGCCTCATTGCATCTTTAATATCTACTTTATAGTGCTTTTTCTTAATTTTAATTGCCTTGTTGAACAGAAGACTAACCAGTAAAACGGAGTGGTTAAATCATGAGCAATTAAAGGAATGGCTGTGAGAGGTGCCTGGAAAACCTAGTAGTGCGCGGTGCAGATATTGCCAATGTTACATGAATGTATGCTAGCCAAATTTACTTTTTCATGGAAAAAGTAGGAAATATTTTCAACTTCACAGTCAAAATTGCCTAGTAGACACGCAAATGAACGTGCAGCTGCAGAAGCTGCTCTTACAATCTTTGTGATTAATCACTGTGCAATTAGATGCTTTGATCATCTTTCAGGTCTAACCAAGGGAATTTTGCAAAGTATTGACCGTGGGTTTTACTTTAATTTCCAGTTTTAAAAGAAAATAAGGAAATATCCAATTTTGACGGATAATCATGTGCTCGCATCACTGCACCTAAGTAAATTACACAACGAACTCAGTGTGTTCCTTTTACACGACTTTCTCCAGCCACATCGTATACAGCCTCTACAAAATATTCTTGCCTATGCTTTTATTCTGTTGTAGGTACTTCATGTACTATTCGTGTATGTAGAAGCTGTTTCAGCACAGATTTTGTTATATTAACATTCAATGGGAATATAGGAGGCTAAAGCGACGCTCAAATGTTCGGAAAGGTGGTTCTCTTTGTGTGTGAGAAAAACGGTTTTAAGAACGGTTTTCAAGAAACGTCATGAAGATTAAAGAAAATGTTTCCACCCTAACTACACTTTACATAGAAAACGTTTTGAAAATTTTAATTTTATCAAAATGACTCAGGATTTTGATTTAAATATCATACATTTAAGATATTTTACGACAAATAAAATATATATCTTGCATTTTCTGACAATATTTATTTAATTTATATTGATAGAGTTTAAGGCCCGCTTTACTACTATGGCACCGCAGGCGATGACACTGTAGCTACATGGAATGAAGATGGAACAGCTGTTGAATGCCATAAAGGGGGAAACTGGAGAACCCAGCGCTGCTTTATCCACCACAAATCTCGCATGCGGTCACTTGGGATCAAACCCGGGCCGTCTAGATCAGAGATAGCCACAGAAGTGCTCTTTATTCTGAATGCTACTTGCATGACTGTTAAATTGCATGGAAGACAAAACTTTGTACACAAAAAATATAGATCTCGTTAAAGCATGATAATTTATGTTAAGATACATATTTTGTTGCGTTAATAATTCCTGAGATATACTAGTTGTTGCTTGTTAAAATGTTTCAGTGCTTACACTTTTCTCAAATGTGAAGTGGTAATTTTTTACTCCTGGTCATGCAAAGAGAACTGAATTTTAATGTCATATTTTTATTAATGCCTCGAATTGCTCATTCGTTGTCAATCTTTTAAATTCCTTTCAGCATTTAGCTCTTCCTCGCTATTGTATAGTAAAGTATGGAATTTTAAGGTTAGGATATAGCGTCTACTTTTTAAACATATAACTAACGTTATTATCTTTATATCTAAGAAGTGTGTCCGGAAAGTAAGTACTGGAAAAAAAGCATAAAACATAAATTATCACAACATTATTTGTACATCGAAAGAGCATTACTTAACGATTACTTTCTCTACACGTACTGTGCACGTAGTGTATAGAAATGGTATTGTATTGCACCCAAAATTTGATACCTAGGTTACACAGGAAATATATGTTTTGAAACACTCTGAATCCAATAAAAACATTTTTAGAAAAATATGTGTATGTATCTGACAATGTGTGTGTGTCCGTGGTCATATATTTTGATATTCTCAAAAATAGCTCTTTAGCGATTTTGATTACAATTTCTAATATTAAAGATATTTACATGACAACTAAAATGCATATCTTGAATTTTCTTGGAATAGCCTCTGAAGAGGTCTTTATTCTAAACGAATATAGATGAATTTTACTTAACGGGTAATCCGTAAGAAATAGATAAAACCTTATTAAGCAAAAAAAATGTAGAGTTCGTTTTTCGTGGTTTTGAACGTTTTTGAGATATTCCTTAATATCTGTTTCAGCTTTAAAATACTTATACTTTCCTCATTCGGGAATTTGTCGACTCCTGGTCATACAAAGGAACTTCAATCACATAGCAACCAGCTTTTAAAAGATTTGACTATCGCTCTATCCTCCTTTATTTCCCTTCTGCTTAGAAGGAAGCAAGCAATAAGAAAATTTCTGCTATTTGTTTCTTGATTAGCATAAAGCAGATAGAAGAACAAGCTTTTTAACAACAATTTATTGTAGAAATGTAGAGAAAGTCGTGTGAATGAAACACATCAGACCTTTTTTGCACACCATTGTTCAGGCATGTGTCAGCGGGAAATCAACTTTTGTATCCCTCTTCAAAGAAAGATGCTGGTGAAGACCGACACGCTGAACACCGTGTTTTGCGTCGTCGTTTCTTAAATATGTGGAAACACATTACAAATCATTCTTACTATGAACCGTCTGTTCTCATGAATCTCCTCTTTCACTTGGCCGTCCACTCCGTTCTTCTTGATGAACATTGGATCGTCTAGCATTGAATTGCCTAACCCACTTTCTCACCATTCCATCTGAAATTACAGGTTCTTCGTAAATCTCTACAAGTTGACTTTTAATTTCAGCTGGCTTAACATGCCTTGCGTTCAAAAACGTATTACGGAACGCACTTCACAGTCGGCGGGATCAGAAATTGTCTTACACATTTTGAACGATTCCTAACAACTGTAGTGGCCGCGCCGTTACCGAGCGGTCAGACCATTCGCCTCTACCTAGACAGCCCGGGTTCGATCCCAAGCGACCACATGTGAGATTTGTGGTGGACAAAGCGGCGCAGGGGCGGATTTTCTCCGTGTTCTCCGGTTTCCCCCGCCATCACATTCCATCTTCATGTATTATCAGTGTCATCGCCTGCGGTGCCATTGCAGTAAAATCGGGTGTTAAACACTACAAAAAAAAAATAAAAAAAAAGCTCACAACTGTAATGGCATCATTGGACAACGAACCAAAAAGACAAATGCGCGTGATGGAGCTGCGACACTAGCGTTTGAGTAGTCGGTTGAGCGAAATACGCACTACTACTTTCCGGACACGTCTCATATAATGGAACGTATAATATGGTTGTTTTTGCAAAGTCTGTCTGGATTAAAATCAAGTATGAAAAGTTTGTCTAATTTTTACTTTTTTCTACATGTGCTCTGTACATAGTGTATAGAGAAGCTATTGTATTGCACCCAAAAATTCGATACCGTGATTTCACCGGAAATATTTTTTTTGAGACCCCTGAATCCAAAAACAGCAGTTTTAGAAAAATGTCCGTGTGTGTCTGTGAGTCTGTATGTGCGTGTGTGCAGCATAGCTGAAAAACGAAAATTTCGATAATTACCAAACTTGGTATTTGAGTTCAGTATCTTCCAATCATACGATACGAAGATTTTTCAAGAAAATCCCCCCACCCTAACTACACTTAACATAGAAACACTTTCTAAACTTTTGATTTTCTCAAAAATGACTAACGATTTTGGTTAAAATATCGTATACTAAAGATATTTGCATGAAAAATAAAATGTATATATATTCAATTTAATGGGAATAGTATTTGAAGGCATCTTTATTTTAATGGATTTTGAGGAATAATGCATAACTGATTAACCGGAACAGATTTTCAAAAACTTACTTAACAAAAATTTAGAGCTTGTTAAAACACAAAATTTATGATATATATTTTTTTGTGTGGAGTTTATCGTTTTTATATATTCCATGTTATTGATTTTAGCTTTAAAACACCTATTCTTTTCTCATATGGGAATTTGTCAACTCCTGTCCATACAAACAAAGGAACTTAAATAGCATTAAAACCAGTTTTGATTATCGCTTTAGCCTATAGTACTCCTTTATTTCCGTTCTACTTATATGAAATAAGATCGTTTCTAGTAATTTTTCTCGGTTAACATGAAGTAAATAGAAGGATAATCTTTTTAACAATAATTTGTTGCGGATATGTGGAGAAACTCATGTGAATGGAACACATCAGATTTTAATAAACAATAAAAGTTAGAAGATCATGTAAATGTAACACATCTGCATTAGCTATTGTAACCACTTTTTAATATACTTCGCTTTAAAGCCTCAATTTTGCATTAATTTCCAGATCGTGCTCTACGTTATTTTCAATGTGTAATGAAAAATGTAATATAATTATTTCTGCAAACGTATATCTGTGCATAAGTGCGCCCTATTATAGTAAACAAATACACTTGAAAGAAATAGATAAACTCAACACTAACATTGACCGCAAATGTTTACCTCTTCTCTATTATCAGCCTTCTCAGACCTTAGCTGTCTCGGCTTAAGCAGACATTTTGCGCGTCTTGCATGCCTGCCAGTAGTGTTCAACATGTCCCTAACTTTCCATTCGAGATGGTAAAGGATCACGTAAATACTTTTCCCTCACTTCTGTTCAGGGTATGCACACACGACCTTCTTCGCAAATTGAGCAGATTCTCATATCATTTTCATCAGTAAATCTATCATCCTCCATGCTCCTAGTCTAATCCACGCAAGCCCCTGGCTAATGAATCAGGTACCTATTTTGCGGTGTTTTAGCTAGTGGGATGGGGCGCTCTTCCAAGCAGATAGGGATTTAGCAATTGGAAGGACTTAGTGTTTTCTTAGTCTGAAGCAAGCGACGTGTGACAGAGTGGAAGAAGGAAGCACTGTTGTCGATAATATTTGTGTGTTCATTTGTATACAGTCTGATTCCTGTAGATTTTGAAGACTCGTCATCCGACTCTGAATAAAGTATTGCAACACTGTTGACTGTTTTGCTACGTGCGGAACGAGTTCAGCATTCGCGTACTCCTCCCACAGGTTTAAGTAAACACTTTAACTTGAACGATAAGCCACCCCAATCCATTAGCTATAACACAACTGAATAAACAGTATTGCTCCATAATCCAATCCGATTTTAGAAATGCTACATATTGCATGCACTTATATCGTTTAAAGAAGTGATGGCATGGTTAGGTCTATCATGACGTTTTACAAGTTTCCGTTACCTCGTGTGGAGTTTAATGGTGGCCACTTCTGGAATTATGTATGGTGGTAGCAGCGCTGATAGATGAAAGCAACAGGCAGTTATCGGAGGTGCTAAAGTGTAAGTGTGTTGGACCTTGGAGGTTCCTTAATTCATCACGCTTTATCCTTTGTCCCATCAGGCGGCCGTTTTTGTCTCAACGACCTGGTAGTAGCAAATGACGTAAAGATTATGATGGATTATGTTATGACGCAAGTGTCAGGTGGTAAAATGTTAAGCTTAATGTGAACTAAAGGTATTAACGGCTTTGTATCTCAACTCCTGCTCCTCTTTATTACGCATGCTGCTTTATGCTAGCATGACAAAGGGATAATCGTGCTTAAATGGGTGCCAAACAAATCTAATGTTACATTCACATGACTTTCTCAGTCCTAATACTATTTATTTCCAAAGCATTCTTATATAAACCATATTTAATTTCTCCGCCATGTACATAGTAAGCAGAGAAGGTTCCACCCAAAATTAATTTGGAGATTTCATTGAAAATCCACTTTTTAAGTTACCTTGATTCGGAAAAAAACAACAACACAGTTTTAGAAAAGGGTCCCAGTGTATGTGTGTCTATGTGAACAATGTAACTCAAAGTCGGTTAAATACTAAGCTTGGATATACTTTTATAATTCCATGAAATCGCAATATGTGAATTGGAAAATACTTTAAAAAATCGGATCTGTTATATTCACATCAATTTGTGTACCCGCTATCGCTTATTAATGGATATACAAATTATTCTTACGAAAAGAAATATCATATTCACTTTATTTTAATCGTGATTAACTTTTAATAAATAGCTACATTACACTGTTCTTTATAGATACAAAGGGAACAGCGATAGTCAAATGTTTAAAAATTGTACGCACTATACTGGCTTTAAAATATCTCTTTCCATGACACCACGAGAAACAAATGAAAATCGATAGGAAGTATGAAAAGTATTGAACAAATCGTACCGCTAATAACATATATATTGGAAACTGCTGGTACACAAACAATTTATTTGACATAAATTGTATGCTTTAAAGAAATCTACACTTTTTGTGAAGTATGTTTCCGGTTAATGCTTAACGTTTAATAGCTATGCAAGAATATATAAATGTCCTTCGGTATAAAAGCAGATTCACAAGCTATCGCCGGAAAATTCAAAATATACATTTCATTTGTTATTAAATATCTTCAATATATGGTGTTCGACCAAAATCGTTGGAGCCATTTTTAGAATAATAATGTCGAATAAAAATGTTGCTGTAAAGAGTAGTTCGGGGGAATTTACTATAAAATCATCGAGTCGCATCCTTGGAAGTTCTTTTCCTCTGTGGTGCTATATCTCTATGAAGGACCTCGACCTTGGCCTACCAAACCGACTGCCGGCCTCACAGCCTTTTATGCATGACAGAGGGGACGATCATCCGACCTATACGGGGAGCTATGTGGTCAGCATTACGCTTCCCCAAGTCGGATCAAATCTGCAAGAAATATAGTGGGATTTGTCCAATTGCTCATTCCACGCCTTAACGATCTTAGGCTAACCGTAGGTATATGCCCTTCTTGGAGGTTACGGCACTACGAAGTTTGGTACTTCGTTTCGAATTATGCTTGTCACCGAACTGCAAATACATGACTCTGTTTCTAAAAATGCTTTTAGGGATGGAGTGCAGGAGGCGTAAACATATTTGTATTGAAATCTCTACCTCAAAATATTGGGTGGTTTGAAATACTTCCACTACTTACTATACTATAGCTATAAGTATTGAAAGATTGACACTGCTGTTTCTAGCCACGAAATGTGTTTGGATTCGAAGCCATCCATTGGCGGGTTATTTTCATCCATGCAACAGATCCGGGGCACACCCAACTTACAGGTTTATTTAAGAACGGTTTCGGCTGTAGTCAAGACTTTGTCGGCTATGCTTCGCATGTTACGAGAGAAGACCTGTAATGTTTGTTGTAGTGGCTTCCCCGTTCACGTCTCCACGCGTGAAAGTATTATAGCATGTCGGTCAGTCATGTTACTTCCGCCTGAGAAGACAGGCTATATTACGTTCGAATATAACCAAGATTTATCACAAGAGAACCATTTTATGCCATAACAATAGGCTAGAATGCAAACAGCCAAAGATAAAAAATAAATTCGTATCTATAAATGCAATAGATTTTTATTTCTTCACAAATTTACTGAACATCACAGCCAGCCTAGCTAGCCCACAGCATACGTCACTGAAGAGTAAATAGAGAAAGTATTGTATTCCACGCAGGAATTTGATACCGAGATTTGATGTATGCCATTCACATGATTTTCTCTAGCTGTTCCACAATCAAACTTTTGTTACAAAAGTTTATTCTTCTATCTACACTATCCTAATTGAGAAAAACATTTACAGAAACGGTCTTATTACTTGCTTTCCAGAAATAGAAGGAAAATAAAGGTAATATAGTAGGCTAAAGCGATAGTCAAATCTTTTAAAAGCTATTATTATGTGAAACAATTGAAAGTTTGTTCTGTTTTGCATTCCTGGGAGTAAAACATAAGAAATGAAACAAACGTTGACTTCCTGGTTGAGAAACGTTTAAGCAGTTTAAAGCTGAAACCAATTGCAAGGAACATGCCGGAAAGGGTTTACTTTAGAAAACAAGTGCATGCAGCATAAATTGTGTGTTTTAATGAGATCTACATTTTTGTGAAGTATGTTTTGTATGTCTCTTACGATTCACAAGCCAATAAAAGTCATTCAAAGTGAAAAGGTATTTGAAGGTTATTCCCAGAAAATTTGAGGTTTGTCATGGAAGTATCTTAAAAAATGGCATTTTAGTCAAAATTGTTAGAGCCATTTCTGAGAAAATCCAAATTTTCGAAATATGTTCCATGTAAAACGTAGTTATGTTCTTGAAAATCGTCGAGTTGCATCTCTAGAAGATGCTGAAATTGAATAACAAGTTTGGTATTTAATCGACTTTCGTTTTTGAGTTATGCACAGACCACACACGAATATTTTTCTAAAAATAATTTTTTTATTCAGCAGGTCTCGAAACAAGTATTTCCGGTGAAATTTCGGTCTTGAATTTTTGGGTGGAATGCAGCACTTTCTCTACTATATACATCGTACATACGTGCTAGAGAAGTAAAAAAAGCTATTTTAGAAAAATATCTGTCTGAGCTTGCTTCTATATCTGCGAACATCATTAATTCAGAAATGAAAACTGGAACAAACAGCAAGATTGGTACTTAAGCTCAAAGTCTACCAAGGATGTGAATCGAAGATTCTCAAGAAAATACTGTCACCACAAATTACTATTTAAATAAAACGTATACGTTATTATTTTTATTGCCTCAAAAATGGCTCTTAGCTAAAGTTTAAGATATTTGTATGGCTAAGATAATCTAATGTTTTGAACTTTCTGCGAATAGTCACTTTGAATGAAATTTGTGCAATTGGTAAATCATAACAAATAGACAAAATCTTACTAAAGAAAATGTGCATTTCGTTATCACATTTTATTTATGTCAAATAATGTTCTGCGGATAGTTAATCATTTCCAAGATATTTCTTGTTATTGGTTTTAATTTTCAAAGACCTACTTTTCTCAATTGGGAAACTGCTGTTGATTGTCGTTCTAGTGATTATGCAAGGAATTTGAAATTTTTCACTCAGCGACTCTCTATATAAAAATCTGACATTCGCTTTATCTGACGTATGGCACAACAAAACATATACATTTAAATTGAAGATTTCTTTGTATTAATAGTATGTAGATAGAGCAAGCTTTTGTTGAAGAGCGAGTAGAGAAAATCATGTGAATGCAACATATCAGACTTTTTTCATGGTTGTTTGCATTTTTATGCTAACTAGAATTCTTAGTCTTAAATACACGGCTGGTTTATGTTGAGGAAAATGGAATAAATGGAGAAAGAGCTTAACTTGGACTAAATAATCTTATTTCTTGCTCTTCTTTCTACTCCCGGAACATGAATCCGATGAAAAGTAAGCAATTATAAAGTTAACCTTTTCTCTCGGAAACCAGTTTGTCCCTAGACATGTTTCATGATATGCTGCAAACTTCGTTATGTGTTTCTTTAAAGAAAATACTCTCTTAGAGTTTCTTTGCCGAAGGGAAAATGATTCCATTAATATTACAAGAAGTTTTTAAGTTAGGTTGAATATATGCGACCAAGAGAGCGCGTTTTAACCAAACTTACTTCCAGAAATTCAGTTATCCATAAGTATACGCTTTCCTTTTTGATAATTTAGTTTTAATGATAAGCCGGTTAAACAGATGAGGTCTCCAGATTGATGGATGGTTTTGAGATAAAAGCTGACTGTTCCTCCAAAACATAAAACTGGATGATCTATAAAATTCCAGTCTTAAATTATTAAAAGTGTTTTTAGAGCTTCCTTCAAATATTAGGAAAAACTATGTTATCACAAACTTCTCTCTGAAAGTCGACTAATTTAGCTGATTTTTGCTGTCACTACAGAACTGTGCTTATAATAGGTAGAGAAGGTATTTTATTCCACCCAAAATTTTATGTTGAAGTTTCAGCGAAATACAACTATGTCTGAAAGCCCTCTGAAAAAATAGAAAAACGTCCGTCTGTGTGTCTGTGGACAGCATAGCTCAAAAACGAAAAGCCCGTTAAATACCAAATTTGGTATTTAAGTTTAGTGTACTTTAAGAATGCACATGTATATTTTCAATAAAACTCCACACATCAAACTAACGTTTACTTGGAACGCTTTTTGTAAATGTTGTTTTTCCCAAAAATGGCTTACGATTTTGATTAAAATACTATATAAAGATTTACATTACAAATAAAATGTATATCTTGAATTTTCTGGCTATAGTCTGAAGACTTCTTTATTCTGGATGAATTTTGCATAACTGGAAAACCGTAAGAGATAGACAAAAACTTACTACTTCCTAAAAAGCTGTAGATCTTGTTAAAATACACAGATTATTACCTATACGTTTTCGTAAACTTCCACGGCCAATATTAAAATTATCTTGGTCCAGAGTTTCCGGTGTAGACCGCGTCTTAAGGCTAAAATCTGCCGACGTTTCGCCCATCTTATGATAAGGCTTCCTCAGGGATAACTGCCCTGAGGAAGCCTTATCATAAGATGGGCGAAACGTCGGCAGATTTTAGCCTTAAGACGCGGTCTACACCGGAAACTCTGGACCAAGATAATATTACCTATACATTTTTTTTGTAGTTAATTGCGATATTCCTTGTTATTGGTTTCAACTTTAAGCTAAACCTTTCTCAAACGGTAGGTCATCTTTCACTTCCTGTCCTTTTTTTTTTTTTTTTTTTTCTCCTGGCCGTGTAAAGCTAACCAAATTTCCATTGTTCCACATAACGATGAGTCCAGATTGACAGCCCTAACAAATGTTAGCATAAATTATTGAATTAGTTCCTTCTAAGTAGAAGGCAAAAAGGGGATAACACTAATCTAAATTGATAATCAAACATTTTAAAATTCATCGCTATGTAAAAAATGAATTGGCGTGTTATTTATGGACGCTCTTTAACTGCTGTGGTTCTCAGCGACCCATTCTATATTGGACGTGAAAGAACGCTTAATTTTGCTCAGAGACCTCTCTATCAGGCTTGAGGTTCTTTTACGTGCCGTAAACCTACGACACGGGACCAACGGCTTTACTTTCCTTCCGAAGGAAGCCATGCTGAGGATTTTTACGCCCAAAAAAAATCCATCGACTTCCGCCGGGTTTAAACCTTAGGTATATGAAGTTAGCAAGGTAACCATTACACCACGGAGGGCGACTCTTACGATATGTAAGTCACCATAAGTCACCATTAATGTGTTCTCTGTATTTATGAAACCTGGTAAAAAGACAGAAATGAATTGTAGGATTGAATGTTATACCAGCATATTGACGCAGTGTTGAATGGTTAGATCAACCATTGTTCAAATCCCGGCATTGAGTTTTTCAGCTGTTCCTAACGGTTAAACACATACCCTTGGTAGGACGTTACTGATACGAAAGTCTCTTGTTTTACTCATGAGGGATTCAGAACTTAATTTAATGCATGCTCTATATGGTGCCGTGCCAGCATATGCGATTTTTTACAACGTCCTCTACCATTTCCAGTGTTCTGTTTGCAGCTCAAGGCTAGGCTCTAGTTCTTGCAACTTGGACTCTGTGCAACACAGATTATCTGTTTCAGCCCAGTAAATGCGATTTGAGGTTGCAAATATTTTTCCCCAGGGAATATGGGATATATTAGGTTAAACTAAATGTTAGATATTAATAAGCCTGCAATTAAACCGGGTTCAATTAATTACGTCAAATGAAACACAGGTTTTTCTGAATTCTTTTATCAACCTTTGCTTTCAACTTCTCCATAACGATTGATGAACTTCCACTCCTATCTTTGGTTATTCCTTGGTTACTCGTAAATTATGCGCCATTCCTCACTGAGGACTCCATCATTGCATTACCACCATAATTTTGCATTATTTTCCTATAAAATTGATTGGTCGAATATTTTCTGCATTCAGAAAAATGAATTTACTTTGGCGGTAGTGAAGTATAACATCGGCATTGAAAAACTGGCACCACAGACAATAAATTTCCTGGCAGAATGGAGATACGTTTAGAAATAGAGTAAGGTACTGAAACTTTATAAATACAATTTTGTATTTATATCTGTCGTTTTTATTTAGTAATGTGAAATCATTCATTACTTTCTGAAGGCCCTCTTATTTCTGTAATAGGGCGTTCCAAACCGGTGTTTTACAGAAAAGCCATGGGTGTCAACACCCAAAGTCTACAGCTTGGGAGATGATAAACTTTGGACAATTGATATGAATGAATGAATAAGTGTATTTATTGACATAGTAATATCATACATAGAATTTCAACAATCGCACGGGTCCACAGACCGTACGTGCTTTTGTAATACACATTACAAGCAATATTAAAACAACAACAAAGAATTAAAAGAGTAAACACGAAAGTAAAAATACAAAGGAAATACACAGTCCAAAGCATTATTAAACAACAATAAAGAATTAAGAGTGAAACCGAAAATAAAAATGGACAATTAATATGAAGATGTACTTGCTGACTATACCACATCGTTTGTTATTCGGTACGTTTAAGCAATCAAAGTATGATAGGAGGCTCTTGCTTTTTTGGTATACATCTCTGTGTCTTATCTCTAATGGAGAAGTGACGAAAGAGCTGAAAAGAAGAGTAGCGCTCCTGAACATGAAAAACACCCGGTACTTTTGAGTTGCAATAGAAGTTGTACCGCGTAATGACGAAGTTAAATGTTAAACGACCTTGCTACCCTTCTTCGTAAAGGTCCCAGGTTTCAGGCTCGGGATTTCCCCTAGTCAAGAAGAAAAGTTTACAACTCGGCGTTGTGAATTACAGGTGGAAGGGAAATCTCCCACTGGGGGACTGGGCCCCTCTCCTAAAGCGAAAGTGTTGTTCGTGGGTTGGAGACATTCTGCCGCCAGGAATATTACAATGGGGAAAGGTGAGGCTTATAGTAACAACACAAACATTTGGCAGACAAGGCCAGATTTTCTGACGTGTTTTCCAAGTTGGTGCTTTAAGTGAATATACTGAAACCTCACTGATGACTACCGATCTCTTCTACCTCCCTTTGCCTCTCTCTGCTTCCAGCTGTTGCTTTCTTAACTCTTGCCATCTGAGTAATATAAGCAGGCAGTAAATAAATAACAGGCAGAAGTTATTTCCTGCTTTTATTATTCTACAGTTTCAGCAAAATTGTTCACAAGAGTACTTTACATAATGTATACCAAGGGATAATCTCCTATTAGTTTCTATATATGCACAATATATAGTAGGTAGAGAAAGTAAAAGTATTCCAACCAAATCTACAATGTCGAAATCTATGTTTTGAGATCCCCTGAATTTCCCACCAAAAATAGCAAAAGGTATGTGTATGTGAATGCCTGTAGACAACATACTCAAACGATCTGAAAATACCATCAAAATTATCATAATAGTATCAAAATTGTTATTTAAATGTGGTGTCTCTTAAGGATATGACACGAGGATTTTCAAAAAACATCCCTGCACCCAAATTACGATTTACATATGCCTTTTTTTTTTTCAAAATTTTGTATATTTGTCAAAATGGTTCTAACGATAAGATTAAAATGCCGTATATTAGATATATTTACATAACACCTTTAATTGTTTATTCTAAGCGATCTCAGTTCGTGAAACGCGTACCTGTTCACATGAAATTGGACTCAAATCAATTTCTATTCCTATGGAAATGTAGTAAATGAATACATTGTGAGTTCACGAGGTGCAAATAGAATTGAAGCAATCTGTTTATTACCAATGAGCCGTTAATTATATACTTTCTCTTTGAAAAACTCTGAAAATTGGTTGCACACCATATTCTTCTTCTTTGTATTTTCAGGGCTAGTTTGTATACAGCTGCTGTTATAGTAATTTGACTATCAAAGCGCGCCATGATTGAATTGTAATTATTGTAGACATGACCTACGCGATCTCACACAATGAACTGGTATAAATTAAAAACAAGTGCACTACGATGAACTACTGTCAGTGTAGTAATCGAAGGTCCATTAATATCACTTTTTTTCGAAGGGAAGTTTGTTGTGGGGGATTTTATCGACAACTTTAAATTACCAAGCTTATAAAGTATATTTCTGATTTTAGTTTTTGAATTACTGTATTCACACAAAAACCCGTTTTTCCCTATTTTGTATTCAAGGAGCCACAAAATGTGTGTAATAGTGATGTAACATTTTGCCGGAATGCTGCTACTATTTCTAGAAAGTGTTTAAAGAATTATAATAGTATAAAAAGGTGTATTTTAAGAAAAGTCAGAGATGTAACCAACGGAAAGTTCGCATAACGACTTAATTTATATTTGCAGAGTGAGCTTTACTTTCACAAGGCTGCCTAATTTTAATGACTAACGCTTCTGCACAACATCGTTTTCCTTGTCGCTATTCTGAAGACATACTATAAAAGAAAATAAAGTCTTAGAGTGCCAAGAAGTTAATGGCAGCAGTAAGGAACACAATATTGTTTTCTGACAAAGCATTGAAATGATGTCCTTTAGGCTTTAGCACGTTCCCTGTGTTTATGTAAGCGAAGTTCCTCCGAGAAATTGAGAGACTTTACTGCAACGTAATCTTGGAAGCTGCGAACAATTGACAAGCGTTTTCCTTTCGCCTCCTTCAGCTCTTTTTGGGTAACGCGTCGTCGTTCATTAAATTAGACTGTCTTAGCTTTACGCTACATATACATAGACTACGTTATTTTGAGATAGTTATGGCAAGATAAGGTAAACAATCTTACAGGCTGGATTTATTTGAAATGGAGGATATAACCATAAACATTTCTAAATTTTCTCTGCTGACTGCTTTATAATCGTTGCAAAACTTAAAGAAATATGAACGCTGCCTAATGCTCTTCCTGAGCGCTGTTGCCAAACGTAGTGAGCGTATACCGCTGGTAACTGTGTATGTGTGAGCACGTTTAACACGCCAGTCATTTTTACTTTCTCTTCACTTACTATGTACACAGTGTATACAGGAGATATTGCATTCCACTAAAAATTCGACAATAAGTATTTTTAGAAAAAGGTCCGTGTGTGTAAGTCCGTGTGTCTATGAACACGATAACTCAAACGAAAAGTCCGTAAAATACCAAACTTGGTATATATCTTTAGGTCTTCCAAGGATGCGACACGAAGATTATGAGGAAAATCACCCCATTCTCAACTACTCTTTGCATGAAAAACTTTTCGAAAATATTTATTTTCTCAAAAATGCTTGTAACGATTTTTATTAAAATACCATATATTAAAGATATTGACACGACAAATAAAATGTATAACTTGAATCTTCTGGGAATAGCATCTGAAGATCTCTATTCTGTAAGATTTTTTTTTTTTTTTTTTTGAATTTTGCATAACTGCTAAATCGTAAGAGATATGCAAAAACTTACTACACAAAGAATGTAAATCTTACTAAAACACGCAATTAATGTCGATATTTTCTTTTGGGGAGTTGAGCGTTTTCGAGATATTCCTTGTTATTGTTTTCAGGGCAACTTCTGGCCACTCAAAGGAACGGATTAGAATGCCATAGTGACCGCAATTGAAAACATTTGATTGTTGATTTAGACTATTATATTACCTTATTTCTCTTCTACTTATAAGGAACTAAGTAATAAGACAGTTTATGCTAATGTTTATCTCGATTGGCATGAAGTAAATAGAAGAATAAGCGTTTTAACTATAATTTGTTACAGAGATGTAGAGAAAGTCGTGTGAGTGGAACACATAAGGTTTTTTGATAGTGTTTAACGCCCGCTTTTACTACATATGAAACTGATGATACATGGAATGAAGATGTAACATCGGTGGAATGCGGCGGCGGGGGAAACCAGAGAAGCCGGAGCTAACCCGCTCTGCGCTGCTTTGTCCACCACAAATCCCACATGGGGTCACCTGGAATCCAATCCTTGGTGAGAGGCGAGCACGGCCACAGCACGGTCTTTATGCCAACCATGATATCGTCCATGACTTCCCTAGTTAAACAACACATTAAACATCCTTACAACATTAAAATTTTACGTTTAATCTATAATAGGCGCTTCATCAATGGAACAGCAAGCAGTTTGGTGTGCCTTCGTCTTCTTCGAAAGCATTTAATTCGGAGTCGTCAGTTTCATACCCTAAATTAATGATATTCGACACCATAGTGCCATCCATGGTAATTTCTTTGTGAAATCTTCCTCCTGAAGCTGTTCTGCACGGCTGACTCGTGAAACCGAGTTGTTGAGTTACAGTCTTATTGCCTCGTGCATTAGGTTTTTTTTTTTACATCCACTAAGTTGAACGTACTATTTCTATCGGTGCCTGAGAATGAACTACTTCGCGTTTGTTAATAGAAAAATCACTTGTGCCAGCTTCGATGGACATGTTTTCACACTCGTTTCACGAAGAAAAATATAATAATTTCATTTGTATACTAACACGATTTCAGCTTGAGTTTGAAACACGTCGGTTTTATTCAAGGGACGTCAAAGCATGCGTTTCCAGAAAAATACCCATGGTTGATTTTGACGGCGTTCATTACCGCTTACCGCACATATCCGAATAAAAGCCGATATTTTTTCCAAAATATTAATGTTCAGAATTGAGGGTCGTTTTGCTTTCGCGACATGTTTTCCAAATACCATGCGGGGTGTTCAGACTTCGCGGGTACGGCAGTGGCGAAACCTGGTGGAAATTATAGAGATTACCGCAAGGTCGTGGACGTATACGGCAGATTTGATGCATTTCATTCCGTGCCAAAAATTAGCTGTGAATATGAGCATTCTCACCGGAACAAAACTTTTTTTGAATATAATAAAATTAGAGGTCTTTCTTTCACATTGGTGGTTGGTTGCATGTAATGCAACATTGGTAGCCCACAATAGTCGTAGCAACTATGGGCCGTCACGTATCTGATCGCACACGTTCATCTCCTACTCAAAACGTTAATTTGTGCGCAAATTCGAATTACGTAAAACGTTTTATCATGTATGTTATGTTTGTTGCCTTGATAGAAAATTGCATCCATAGTTGTCTTTTCAGCTACGCTTCCGTCACCGCCGCCGTCATACTTCTGTCATCGGACACATCTGGTACATCTTCGACTACCGCTTAAAACGTGAATCTGCGAGCAAATTCGCATTCCATTAAATGGTTCACAATATATTAAACATGTTTTCTTAATAGAAAATCGCATCCATAACCGCTGTTGCACTAAGGTGGTGCCGTAAACACCGAATACAGACATAGCTGCACATTTCCATTCTACCTTATCCGTCGCTCTTTCATGAACAATGTGAATTTCTGCGCAAATTTAAGTTAGGTTAAACATTTTACGATGTGTTACATTAAGTAAGCGGTCGAAATTAAAAATCATATCCATCATCGTCCTTACAGCTGCTCTACCGCTTCTGCTGCTGCCACCGTCACGTTCTATCATCGCACACATACAGTAAATTTCCGTACTCCCTTCTCCAATTTCCACGCAAATACAAATTATTAATTTTGTAAAACATTTCACAATGGGGTGTTTTATCCGGCATGCTGTCTAAATGGAAACTCTTAATAATTATCATTGTTTAATTTCTCTGCCGTTGCCACTATTACCTTCTTTGATCACACATATATTGGTACATCATTTCTGTTCTCTCCACCACTCTCCTACCTACCATAGAAATTTCTGCATAAATTCAAGTTAAAAAAAGGAGAGGACTTAATCAGCTTGTGTCCCTTAATTTGTTCAAAATATAACTTCAAAACTTTAAATTTTATTTAATAATTAAATTATCATGTCTTCATTTTATACACTGATACGCTAAATTCCACAATTAAGTTCTGAAAAATGGGTGTTGTCTTGCATTCGAATAAATACGGTACGTCTATAATAGGGAGAAAAATATTAAAACGTGGCTACCCATATAATCTGACTTTGAAATTCCATAGGCTTTCCCGAAAACTTATTCAAAGAATTAAAACCTAATTATAAAGCAGTTTTGAAAAATCAAGGACAATAAACATGTTGCACGTAAAGAGCAGGCTTGGAAGTATTTTTCTGAAATTAATTTTGCTGTATCTTTATAAAAAATGGTGAAATAAAATAAGATTTGGTACTTATTCGAGTTTCGTTTTTAAGGTATGCTCTTCATAGATAGTATGCACGCTTACGCACACATAGGGGGCTCAAAATGTGTATTTACACATCTCGATATTGTCACATCTCCCCTTATTGGCCAATCAGTTAGTCATGACGATGTTTGGTGGATTCTAAGATATTTACGAAACTTTAAGTCGTTTAAAGATGTGTTAAATCAGTAATTTTAATCTGTGAAAGCTACCATACACTACGGAGTTATGCATTTTACATGGACCAGAAGAAGCAGTTTTAAACTCCAGAGAAACACAATTATTCTCATCAATGAGCGAAATAACACGGCAGTAGCTGTGGATGATGACTGTACTCGGTAAATATTAAAACGTTTCCAAATATTGAAACGAAATTAAACAATATGAAAAATGGCGCAGACGCAGTGCCAAGGTTATAAGCAAAGTAACTGGTATTGTATTTATTAGCAGTAAAAAATAAACCTTAGCTTACCTGTCTACGCCGCTTTGTGCAGGCAACTTCTCTCGCTTTGTCATTTGGCGCATAGTATAACTGTAAGGGGATAAGGTTCCTTATCGAAGAGCAGGACGCAAGCAATGTATAGGGAAAGTGGCAGGACTGTTTCTAGCATCAACAAGCGAATGTAGACCATTGTTATAAATATCGCGAACCATATTTTCCCTGAATAAATTTTCATAAACAAATCTGGCCACAAGAAGCATACTAAAATGTACGTTTATTTAAGAAACTATTAAAATAGCGAAATATGGTGTTTAGTAAAAGTAACAGGTTTCTACCATACATAAATATTGATGAGTGAACTCTCAACTTTTTATGAACATTAGTTTTACTTTCTCTACTTAGTACATAGAACATAGGCAGAGAAGATAATGCACTCCAGCCAAAAAGTTGATACCGAGATTTCACCGGAAATACACCTTTAAGTCCTCATGTATATCCAAAAATAGCATTTTTATAAAACTACATGTGTGTTTGTCCACGTGTCTGCGAACAGGATAACTCAAAAATGAAAAATCGGTAAAATACCAAACTTGGTATTCAGTTTAGTATCCTTTAATGATGATACATGAAGATTTTGAGGAAAGACCACCTCAGGCTAACCTTAAATGAAAGACATTTCGAAAATGTTGATTTTTTCAAAACTGGCTCTAACGATTTTGTTAAAAATGCCGTGTATTAATAAATACATATATATGACAAAATGTTACCTTGGATTTTCTGCATAACTAGTAAACGTAAGATGTAGACCAAAACGTACTTCACAAAATGTAGATCTCGTTAAAACACACAATTCATATCGTATACATTTTTTCATGGAGTTGTGCATTTCCGAGAAATTAATTGTTATTGGTTTCAATTTTAGAGGACACAAACTTTACTTATATGGAAAATTTTAGCTCCTGCTTATGCAAAAAAATGGATTTCAATCACATAGCAGCCAACTTTTAAAATACGATCGCTTTAGCCCAGTATATTCCCTTATTTCTCTTCTACTTACAAAGAAGCAGCTAATAAGACATTTTTGGTAATCTCGATTAGCATGAAGTACATAGAAGAATGTGCTTTTAAATAGTACTTTTATAGAGATTTAGAGAATGTCATGTGAATGGAAGGAACACTTCCGTTTTTTTCATTTGTATGACCTCCTTTATAGTATATGATTATAATTATATGGCTTTATGAGCAACTACTTCGTTTACTGTATATTTTACGGACCTTGCAGCGGAGAGGAAATTATTTTAGTTGAAACAAAATTACACCATCTAAGAATCGAACCCAAGACCTCTGGTTCGAGGGACCAGAACGCTATAACTCGACTACAGAGACAATTCAAAATAATTTTGAATATGCCAGGTAATTTAAACGGTTGTTTTTATCTCTCACAGCTTTATGAAACAAACAAACAAATGGTCACTTTATCAACGTTGAGAACAGCCGCTTTCGCTTACACATCGGTGGGAATATCGCACATAATGGGGAGGTAAAGTCCGCCAGAGCGCAAGTTCTCCTTCCAATGCCGTTGTGAATTCGTTATTACGTTATGGGAACGATATTAGCCTTGCTAGTGTGTTTAATTCCCAAGACAGTTCTTTCATGCAGTTTCAGCGAAGTGTTTAATGTTTAATGAAATCTCTAAAAACGAAACCCACTTGCTTAAGTTTGAATGAATCTAAATCTACGCAAAAATAAATGCGTGAGGTACTGTGTAACACACTGATAATATTGTCCTTGTGCTTATCTAACCGTTGTTTAAAAATACATCACTAAAAAGCTACTTCATCTAATAATGCACCGCTGGGCCCAGATATTAAAAGGTATTCTTTGCAGAAACGGGCAAGTTAAGGAGAAAAACACCAGACCAGACTCTATGCGTAGATAATGGCAGGAATCAGGTGAACCTTAACATTAAAAGATTTTAACCCAACTTCACTCATTTTATTTAAAAATGTGCACCATAATCGAATAGAATACAGATATATTAATAAAGACTCGTGCTCGCCACAAATAGAAAAAAAGAAATGCCATAGGGCCATGCAATATGGTCTGAATAATTTATAATAAGATGGGAGCGAGAAAATTAAGAAATTTAGCCAATTTCAAACCAGAAATACCACAAGGTTAAATATAGTTAATTTTTCAGAAAGCTTGCTCCCGAACAATTTCTCACGGCGTAAGTGGCGTCGAAGAAAATGCCCCTCCTGGTGCTAAATAAGATGCTCCCAACTGATTGATAGCTGCCCAAAGCAGAGTAGCTAACCAAGCCTCCGCCCCTTTCCCTCCTATAAGGGAACTCGTGACGTGTCCAGGCCTATGCGGAAACGTGTAAATCCGCCAGCTAGATTTCCAGCAGGCTAATGTGAGAGCTTGCAGCGGAGTAATGATGAAGCAGGCAGTGTAGTAACATTCAGCGTGTAACGGAGACGTTACAATAAGAAAGCCAATAAGTCAAAGTAAGTATTCCATTTAAACACTCAACAACCGAGGCCAATGAAGTAATGACTAAAGAAATTTAGTTTTATGTAACTATTCAATAAAGGAAATAAACATTACGTACATTATTCGTGACGATTATTATATGAAGATAGGTGAGTGGTAAAATGACCATGTGGTGCGTGAACTCGCGCCTATGTGTGTTTATTTTCGCGCTTTTGCGACTTAGTAATTCAGCATAAATTTATGATTTCAACAAAACAAAAATGCTAAATTGTGGGAAAACAGACGAATCTTCCAAAACCAAAGTGTTCTACTAAAACATTTGTTACCTTTATGTTCAATTTTTTAAGTTATACTTTCCCTAGCACGCATGAGCATACAATGCATATAGTAGCTGGATAAGGTTTTGTATTCCACCCAAAAATTCGATGTAAAGATTTTACCGGAAATATATATTTTCAGGACCCTGAGTCCGAAAAAAAATTTAAAAAACTCCCTATGTCTGTGTGTGCGCACGCGCTCGTGCCTGAAAAGCAAAACGATCGTCATATAGCAAAGTTGGTAATTATGTTTAGTATCTTTCAAGATGCAACACAATTATTTAAAAAAAATCCCCCACCGCAAACTACCCTTTACATAGAAAAACGTTTGAAAATGTGTTCTTAAAAATAATTCTAACGATGTTGTTTTAAATACCGTATGTTTAAGGTTTTTACATCACAAATAAAATGTATATTTTGAATTTTCTGGCAATTGTCTTTGAAGACATCTTTATTCTGGATGAATTTTATAGAGTTTTGCATAACGGTTAAACCGTAAGAGATAGAGAACAACTTACTGCACAAAAATGTAGATCCCGTTAGAACACACAATTTATGGTATGAACATTTATCTTATAGAGTGGAACGTTTTCGAGATATTCCTTTTCAGTTTTAATCTACCTAACTTCTCTCAAACGGGACCAAGCAAAGCGAACCGAACGTTAATTGTTTCACATTGCGAACAGTTTTTAAAAGATTTGGCTATCGCTTTAACATAATGAATTCTCTAATTTCCGTTAGACGGGAATAATAAGACAATTGTGCTAATGTTTATCTCGATTAGCATGATGTTGATAAAAGAATAATGGTTTGTAAGAATAGTTTTACATGGAACAGCCAGAGAAAGCTATGTGAAGGCACACATTAGTTTTTTTTTGTTGAAATTTTTATTGAGAATCTGCTTTCAAATGTTTGAGTAAAAATAATGTATTAGAGGAGCTCAATCCTTTGATATTGATTTTACGACATAAGCTTATTCATGAAGCGTAGTCCTTATTGTTGAGCGCTTTGAAATTTTTACCACATCAGATTTTTTTCTTTTTCTTATTGTTTCATCTTTATAACCCCCTTTAACCGCTACGGTCATGGTGAAACAGCTCTATATTAATGAATGACTATTATCATTAGGTTAATCATTTTATATCATAAAATGCGCACATATTCACTCTCACGTTCATACTTCCGGGCTCTGTGGGTGTAGGGAATGATTCTGGTTAAAGGAAAATTCCCCGCCCCAGCCGGTAATCGAACCCGGGACCTTTGGATGAGAAGTCAGCTCGCTGACCACTCGAACACGGAGGCAGTCATATAATGTTTTGTTTATTTATGAGTTTCCACTTTTGCAAAATATTTATAACCTATCTAACTTTTGTGAACTTTGACTTATATTGATTACCAAATAGGAAGTTTTAGTTAATATAATTTTGGAAACTATTTTCCAACTTTTTCTCTAAAAACTTAAAAATTGCAGGGACATTTTAAATGATGAAATATGTTTTTAAATATTACAACCGAGAAACACGCGCTGGGAAATTTACTATACAAATTGAATTGGAAATTTTTTTATGCATTTAATTAGATAATCTGCATTTTTGGCTTAAAATACATCATTTTAAAAGCTTAAAATTTGATCAAACTGAAACAAATAAAAAAACTTCTAGAAATTTTGAAAAAATGCAATAAATATTAGAAACAGCCTCAAATTCGCAACCACAGTCTACGCAACATCTCAGGTAACTCTCATTTTCATTTATTTACACAAAAAACTTTCCTAGAGAATCGAAGACAGTAGATTACCGTCGAACACGCAGTTACAGATTTTAAGGTGAGGCCTTTGCTCTTTTTTACTTAATGCACCTCTCACAAATGATCCAACACACCATTCATATTGCGCTTCAGCCCGCATGTCCTGGGACTGCCAACCGGACTGTCGGCCTCACGCCCACGTACGCAGTGCATCCAGTTGATATTTTCACGCACTTATGCAGAAACCTAAAATCGGCATCTCCAAGGGTCTGGTCGAACCTGGGCGCATCATATGATGACTTAGCATCACGCTCTAGCACACTACGCAAAACCGTAGGGCACATAATTTTAAGAGTAAGGGTAGGAGAATTCACCAACGGCTTCCACAGACATTGAAGCAGAGCAACCTTTAGGGCCATTTTCGTATTAGGTGACCCCCGATGACGACAGTTATAGATGGAATCATTTTGGGACTTTGGTTACATTGCTAGATTTTGAATATATTTCATGTTTATTGCGAACAAATGTACCTTTTCATACGGTGTATACTTGCTTAATGGGCTCCTTTGTTTATGTCTTAGACTGCAACGCTGCCTGATCCCTCTCATGACCCACGATCCTCCGTCCCGAATGCGGGTTCCTACCGAGCGGTAGCATCGGCAACGTCAGGATAACTCCTTTGAATTGCGCAAGGCACCATCCAGTTACAACCCGTCGAACATTTCCCTGATCCTTCGACCCTGAAATAGTTGACAAGAAAATGTTGGACAAGAAATTAGGGGGATATAAAGAACCTTCCCGACATTGGAGTGTTTCTCTGAGAAAGCGTCTAAAAATCCCATGGTTCAGGAAGGGCGACCTAGGGAATCTAACCCACAACCTCCGTTTGTGGGGGATGCACGAGTAAAGTAAAAAAAGAGCATAGGCCTACACTGCCAGTTTGTAAACGTTTCCGCTGATATCCTCACCAAAAATTAAAAAAAACAAAAAAAAAAAAACCCTGATATTTTCCATTCACATGACATTCTCTACAAACTATTGTTATAAAATATTATTCCTTTATCTACATCATGGTAATCAAATTAAAGATTAGCAGGAATGATTGTAGTTTTACTTGTAAGTAAAAGGGAAATAAGGTAATATACAAGTTAAAACAATAGTCAAATCTCTTTAAAACCGATCGCTATATGGGAAAATAAAAGTTTAGTTTTCGCTTTACTCGGCCAGAAGTAAAACAAGAGAAACATGAAACGAAAGATAACCATGTGTTTGAGAAAAGTTTAAGAGCTTAAAATTGAAACTAATAGCAAGGAATATCGCTACAAACAAGGCATATAACATAACTACGTGTTGTAACGAGATATACAATTTTTATATAGCAAGCTTTGTCTAGGTGTTACTTAGGTAAAATTTATGCAGAATGAAGAGGTTATCATTATTATACGGTATTTTAATCAAATTGTTTACGCCATTTTTGAGAAAAACAGAATTTTAAAAATATTTTCGGGTGATTTGGAGTGGGGGATTTATTGCAAATCTTTGGGTCACATCTTAATTTAAATATAAAATGTGTTACTTAGCGGTCTTTTCGTTTTGAGCTATGCTGTCCATGGACACACACAGACCTTTTCCTAAATTCTTTTTTTTTAATTATTTATTTTCAGAGTTCTCAAAACACGTATTTCCGGTGAAATATTGGTATATAATTTTTGGATGGAACACAATGCCTTCTCTGTACGGTGTGATTATTCCGGTGCACAGAAATGTACCGATACTATTGGTGTCTGTTGATATGTTTCTTTATGTGGTGTTGGCAGAACCTTTTCACCGCTTGTGTTCCACACTAGTCCTGGTTTTGCCAGAGTCCTATTGGTTTGTATTCAAGTCCAACACATAAGCAATGTCCGATGAACAAAAGGCATTGCCAAGGTGAGTAGAGCAAAGGGATAAGAAACAATTTAATCCAAGTGGAATGATTGTCAAGACCACATCCTCAATGGATGTGTTATAAGGAATGGGGACTCGTGGATTATTTACTAGAATATTATCTTACTTTAGTTCTATTTTCGTCTTTGTGGTTCCCCCTTATGTTTCTCTATTTAACGAAAACATGCTTTAGGAATGTTTTTTCATGCCCGGTAAATTTTGCGTATATTGAGCTTTAATTTAGGGATATTTATTTTGTAATGAAATTACTTATTCTAAATAAATATGTATAATGTGGAGTTTAGCTGATACAATTATAATAAAGCAGCTAAATTTGCTTCATCTTTCATCCCCTCCCCCGAAAAATATATAAATTTAGCATTTTTAATTATTCGAAAGGGATTGATAATCTGGCTTTTGCTCATTTTCTCAGCAACCTGTGCTCATATAATCAAATTAAGATGAGACGTATTGCGAATTAAATATTTTAATGCATTTAAAACTGCATTTAGAGAACTGTCTAAAACTGTCGTTCGTTCACCTTCGCCATCACGAAATAAAGGGCAAGCGCAGGTTACGAATCACACCATACTATAGCTGATAGGGGTTTGAACTGGAGGCGCGGCAGATGCCATTAACCATCAACCTAAACGAATGTTTCATATATCGGCACGTTTCCGTGCAACGGACTCTACACAGTATATGTAGAGAAAGTAATAGTTAAATTTACTCTTAAAAAAACCCTGATGTGTTACACTCTCATGACTTTCTCTAACTGTTCTACAAACAAACTTCTTACAAAAGATTACTCTTGTTTCTACACCATACTAATTGAGGTAAACATTAGCAGAACATTCTTGTTGCTTAAAAGTAGAAGAAAACTAAAGGAATGCGATTGTCAAATGGTTTAAACGTTGTTCCTATACGTTTGTCATTGAAATTCGCTTCTTTGCTTCGGCAGAAATAAAAGAAAAGAAACAAGGGCGACTTGCTCTGTGAGAAAAGTATAAACATTTTTAAATTGAAACCCATGACGAGAATATCTCGGAAACGGCCACCTCTATAGCAAAAATGTAAAGGAAATAAATTGTGTGTTTATACGAAATCTACACTTTTTTTTTTGTAGAAAAATATTGCCTATCTCTTACGATTTACCAATTTTCATCCTTAAATAAGAGGACTTCAGAGGCTGTTCCCAGAAAATTCAAGATATACATTTTATTTGTCATGCAAATATCTTTAATATACCTACAGTATTTTAATCAAAATTGTTTTAACCATTTTAGAACAATTTCCGTTTAAGGAATGGTTTTGCATGGGGGTATTTTCTTGAAAATTCAGCTGGAAGATGCTGAACTTATATACCAAGTTTGGTATTTAACGGACTTTTCATTTTTGAAATATGCTGTGCAGAGACACTCACAGATACTTGCAGACATTTTAAAATGCTTTATTGGATTCAAGGGGTGTCAAAAGATATATTTCGGGTGAAATGCCGGTATGCATGTCTCCAGAGAAAGTAGCACACGTTATTACTGAACAGCTGTGTCCTGGCTTTCGGAGACGGTGTTTAGTATTCATCTGCAGGCGGTCGTTTTCAGCTTCCTTGGAATTGGTACACAAACACACAGTTTAGGCTCTTGAGCAGTCTTAACACAACATAAATCTCAATTAGAACCGTGTATCCTTCCTCAGTTTGCTTTGGTTTCCTCTTGGTTTAATTTCAGTTCCGTTTTGCGAAATTTTCTCCTCTTTGTCGAAACGGCTGCGGCTTGTTTTAAAATGCAGTAAAGTGGAAATAAGCGCAAGGAAAAGTCGTTAAATAATCGAAAAGCCGCTCTGGTAATAATAATTGTTGGGGAGTGTGTCCCAGGCCAGGTCTTCCACATGAGCTGGCCGGCTCTGTAGTTAATGCACATCGCAGGCCGGGCTAATTCCCCGTAAACCAGAGCGCTTCCCCTCCCTATAAATATAACCCTCCCCGCATAATCCGATATATAACTCGCTGCTGATGGTTCACGTACCTACCACGCGTCACGAGCCATGCAAATTTCATATAGCGAGCAACATGTCCGTTTTGTCAAGATTGAAACTAAACAGTCCACGCGAGTTGCAACGAATGTGACAATCGGGACAAATTCCACAAAATTACCCAGGGCTTCTAATTTCTTAATACCCACTACTGTGGGCAACCACAATCCTCTGTAATCTTGCAGTCTGTCAGGATTCACACGCCAGTGGCGTCTAGCAATAGTTGTATTGGTGGCAGCGTGTTGTATGTCCACACATTCAAGATGTCCTGAGTTCGAATGTTGCTTGGGCTGAGTTATCCGAATAGTTTGGATGTGGGGGTGGTATTTCTTTTACCCTGAGCAGACGAAGCTCTATGGACTCCAAGGGTATTTGAGCAGCATTCATGTTCCAATATGACATATCAGGTTAAAGGGTGTTAAACTATAAAAAGAAATAATAAAGGCCTGCCTCAATAGTGTGGGGTAGCGTCTCTGCCTCACATTCAAGAGATAGAAACGACTTCGCATCTCCCTTAAGGTGATTACCCAGATAAGGGTTTTTTTCGGGGGTTTTGCTTATACTGAAAAACTTTACGTTGTAATGTCGGGTTAATTTAAACATCGTGGACTCCGAGATCATTTGAGCATCATTTCAGCGATTTCATTCATTGTCCGATGTCCATTCACGTTAAAGGACGTTAAAGCAAATAAAAAAAAATAAAAAAGAAAGAAAATGCAAATAATAATAATAATAATCATAATAATAATAATAGTAATAATAAAACAGATTTTTACTACACTTTCACCGATGTATTCCATGCATACTGAATTTTTTATACTCCAGTTCTTCCCATGACGTCGCGAGAAACAGTTGAACGGCGACAGGACTTTAAAAAGGATGCCAAAATTGAAAATTTAAACCATTAGTAACGAATATTACAAAATTACTGCTGCATCGGAAAAAAATAAGACCTACTTAATATTAAGTTTCCCTAGAAAAAGAGTTAAGAATTTCTAAATCTATAACCATTGCAGTTTTCTCCCTTTTGGCCATTTAAATGCACATGTACAGACACACGAGTGTGCAAATTGCTCGCGAAATGGTTAAAGTTGATTATGATCGGCTTTTATTTTTTTATATGAAATATTAGCAATCGCTCTTCATTAATTTCTGCTAGAACATTTTAAATTGAGGTCTTCTGTTTTTATTTTACCTGGGCTGAACAGAGAGTGCTTTTAAAGCACTTTAACTAAATGTGAGGGAGAGAATTTGTTTACCTTTCTCAAATCCTCCTAGCTCGGCTCGGGATAGTGAAATACGAATGCTTGTAAAACTGTGCAATATGCAATTTTTTTCTTGGAGCCTAATTATATAATGTGTCAGAAGTAGAGGGCTTCGCAGTATATTCGGTATACGTGTTTTATTATTTTATTAGTTACACAAATTGTGGTATTTTAATAAAGAAACGTAGATAGTAATAGATGGTAATACAATTCTTATTAAATAGGGCTAAAAATTAAAAAAAAAATATTGATAATAGAAATATTAAAACTAAGAAAATAAATCGATGAAGTGCCACATCTATTATATAAAATTACTAATCTTGAGCAAATTAGGAACAGTAACGGTTTTAAAGGTAGTTTGGATGGCGATGTTATTCATGTTGCATCATTAGAAACTACGAAACTTAAATGCCAAGTTTGTGTTCATTTGACTTACATTTTGAGTGATGCTACATTCACACATACTCATTCACACGGATGCAAGTTTCTCTGAAATATTTTATTCAGGAGACCTTAAAACGTGTTTTATGGTGAAATCTCATACTTTGGGTCGATTGCCGTAATTTCTCTACCTTTTCTAGGTAGCAGACGATGTATAGAAGCTGCAATGTTTTATAATAGCGCTTTTAAAATACCTTTTATATTAACCGAATGAATATTTAACACATTAAAGGAGTTTTATTTCTATATGCAAGCCAATATGGCTTCAGATTCCATTTTAAACACTTATACTATCTATTCGTAGTATAAAACGTCAAAAACACATAATAAGTTCAAAAAGTTCATTTGGGAGGTGTAAGGTTCAAATCTTCTAGGCCGGGCAATCTGGCGTTTTTTTTTTTTTTTTTTTTTTTTTTTGTCGTGATTTCCCTCATTCGCCAGTTTAAACACCGTTTAATACCACGATTCAAAATTCGGAGGATTCTAGAAAAAAGTAGTAAAACTGAAAATAGGTGAAAGTTGGAATTATTATTATATATCCAAAGGCTGCTATAGGAGCTAAATTGGACGTCACACTAACATTATAACTTGCTGTAGAGAAAATTGCGTAGTATAAAGGAATGAGACATTAAAGGCTAGATTTACTTCGCCATCTGACTACGGATGACGCCATCTGGCTACGGATTGTAAAAACACGTATATTATGCGGAACCCTATATCATATGTTTGGGAGAAACGAAAGTGATAGGTACGGGAATGACACCTAGAAACCTACTGTCCACCGCACACCAATCAGCGAGTATATCACCTAATGGATCCATCGCGATATGACCAAGTAGTTAAAGCGATGTAAAATTGCGTTCTTCTTCCTTGACTAGGTGAAGTGAAAGAAAAACGAATAACAGCATCCTATTGAGAAAAGTTTTATAATTTTAAAATTGAAACCTACAAAAAAAAAAAAAAAAAAAAAAAAATGCTTCGGAAATAGTTAGTTTCACAAAAGTTGTGCTGTTTATAAATGTGTATTCTAAAGAGATGTATATTTTTTGTGCAGTAAGTTTTTATCTATCTTTTACGGCTTACCAGTTATGCAAAAGTTACACAGAATGAAGAGAAGTTCAAAATATATTCCCAGAAGAATCAAGATATCCGTTTATTTGTCATGAAAGTATCTTAAACTATGGTATTTTATTCAATAAGTTATAGAACCGTTGATAAAATAACATTTTTGTAAATGTTTCTATATAAAGTGTATTTTGGGATGGAGGATTTCCTTGAATTTTTAACAAAATGGATGATTTTCAGCATCCTTATAAGACGCTGAATAAAAAAATCAACCTGCACCTTTTTCTAAAATGCTCTTTATTTAGGGTCTCTCAAAACGTGTATTTTAGTGAAACCTGGGTAGAATATATTTCCCCTACTTATTATAAGCAGTAGAGGACGTAATATATATTAGTTTATGTGCTATCGTGTACTTCTTATGACTAGCTGAATTGTTCCTTATGAACATTTTAATATAATGAAAAGCGCAGAATACTTATTTCTTCCGCTAAAAAATATGTTCGCAGACTAAAGTTTTTAATGATTTCTTTTTACTGTATTTGCATAGACTCGACTCATAATAGCACTATGGTTAGTCCCTTTTTTTCAGTGTGGTCTATAATCATGTAATGATCATTTCACATGAGAAAGTTAATAGGTTATCGATCTAATATACTTTAAATAAAATATATTCACTATATTTTAAAACAAACTTGACAATCATAAGAATCACTGTAAAATGAAATTGTGAGTCCCAAAATATATTAAACTGTATATTGCTCTTCAGGATATTTAGTCTGACCGGCTTCTAAGTACCCATTGCATGCGTAATTATCCTCACTAAAAACAACAGCCATTTTCAATTTCAGGCTTAGTCCAATGGCCTATTGGAACGCGCAAGCGTTTATTGTCATTAAAGAAAGCGCCCAATTAAGAGCTTAACCGAGAATGGACAGCCGTTGCATATCTAACATTGCATTGGTCTTCCAAATATTCTACTGCTTGGTCATTTTATTGCTTAAAAATAAATATGTATATTTTGAAGTATTTCAAAAGAGAGCTTAGATATTAAGATTAACTGTATGCCTAGAAATCGGATTAGCGTTGGCATTTTTCTCACATTATGATTTTATTGATCAAGATTGAATGTGCCGAAAATTACTAATATTAGCGAAACTGAAATAGTGGTTACTTGTGTGTTGCTAATAAAATTATCTAAATATAATGGTATAAAATTACATGGCTTTGATCAATAAAAAATCTAACATTTAAAAAATAACACTACTATGAAGTTTAGCTGCAGTCATGTGCGTAAGGTTTAAATAGTAAAAGGGTAGACAACGGCGGGGAACACCTTGCGCAGTGCCACCATGCAGATATCGCCTCCCAGGGGAAAGAGATGAAGTGAGGGAACACAGGTGACTACAGGCCGCAGGTACATAGGCCACAGAGACGCGAAGAAGTCCTGATGTTTCCGAACCCGATCATCTGACCCGACAGAGAGGGCAGTCAAGCTACTCGTGGAACTGGCGTCTCTCCTCCACCCTAGTGTCCACGAGAAGTATTCTTTCCTCTGAGAATCCTTCTGAGTCATCTGTCTGGCACCTCCAAACGCTACGAGCCTGGTTGCAAAAGAAAGGGAATGAAAGGGAAATGATGCAGAGGAAATCAAACTCAATGAGAAACACCATAGCATTCACTCACTGACCCCGGGGAAACCGGAAAATCCTATTGGTTAAATGTACAAATAAGAGGAGACAGAATTTGTATATCAAACGAAATGTGAAACATAGAATCACGCTGAATGTCACTGGGCAGTTTAAAACTTTAAAAAGAAACTAAATGGTGATTTTCACAGCATGGAAGATGTTGCTCGCTAAGCCTGTCTTTGGAATATGCAAATTTGTTTGTCTAAGTTTTTTTGTGAATTACATTCGTTTGAAAAATGTAATGAAGATAGATAAATTAAATTTCAGAATGATGAAAACAGCATTTAGTTGTTGTTGTGGATCTACTTTGGTGTTAAAAATGAACCAGGTTAATAAAAAGGAATAACACATAATAATTGATGTGTATATTTATATAACATTTCCTACCCAATATTCAACAAACCAATCTTACAATAGTTTATTTTTCAATCTACTTAATGTTATGCAAGATAAACATTTGTAGATATGATTTTGTGAAATATTTGCTTGTAGATACAATGGAAATACTGGAGTCATATTTTTGGAAGGTTAGTCGGTGTACTGGGATTTTCAAATTCCGTTTTAAGGGAGGGCGAAACGAATAACCGCTTCCCATTTGTTGATAGAATAATCATTTGAAAATAAAGATAATGAGAAGGAGTATCTTAGAAATAGTTGATTCCTCAACCAAAAATAAACACTAGTAATAATAATCTGAAATAAACAGATGCTTTAACGATATCTACATTCTTTGCTACGATGAATAAATTAATCAGAATGAAGAGGATTTCATAGGCACTCCCAGAAAATGAAGACATCAGCCACATTTTATTTTGTCAGCAAATTTCCCATACATGTGATATCTTAAAAAATCTTTACAAATATTTTGAGTATATAATAATTACGAAAAATCGTCTATGCAAAGAGTAGTTTGGGATGCGGGATTTTATTTATAATATTCGTGTCACACCCTTAGAAGATGCTGAACTTATATACCAAGTTTGGTATTTTCGTTTTTGTGTTAAGCTGGTCAGGGACAGACAAACCCACTAGCCTTTATCTAACAGTGCTAATTTGTTTGATTCAGGTGATCTCAAAACATGTATTTGTAGTTAAATTCTGATAACGAATTTTTGGGTGGTGGATTGCCATACCTATACTTGTGTTAGCGTAAATTAAATGTTAATCAAAAGATATTATAGTAAAAATAATTATAAATGCTCTAATGAAATTTGAATAAAAGTAGATTAGCTAACTTAAAAGGCATGCACCTATACGATATACAATTTCAGCTTGATATATCGAATATTTCCTGAGGTCATTGAATTAATAGATTTAACTTTAATGGGATAGTGCTCTTAATCTCCGGTTAATCGTAATAGATAATTGTATTGTTACCCGGAAGCATTGAGAAAAATTATTATGAAAAGGTGTTTGCCATGTGTGTGCGTGTGCGTGTGCGTGTGTGTGTGTGTGTGTATGTTTTTGCTTGTATGAAGCAGCTGTTTGTTGATATTTCAAAAATGCCTTGTTGTGCATAAACGATGGATTCACAGCAAGCTGCATATTGTGAATAATAAAGGACTTTACCTTTGCTCTCAATTTTCAACCAACTCTGTTTTATACACTGAATGGAATTTCTAAGCCTGTTTTTTAACATTTTTTGCTTCTTTGTGCTGAGTGATATGGGGAATGTGTTTTTATTTTTACGGCTTGTTTAAAATAAACATCTGAAATACACTCCTTCTTTCTGAAGAACCCTGTGCTTTAAGCAAGCTACAATAGGCGTAAAGACTAGACATTATGCTATTTATACAACATTATGTAATCTTATTTAGGTTATAAATAATATCACAAAATGCTAATATAATTAAAATTACTTGTTTATATAACCAATTATCAAGGTTTGGGTAATTTATGTTAGGGATTACGTACATTATGGGCTAGAACTACAGTTAGGAATTTGAGATTTAATTCATAACAAGAAACGGGAAATGTATTCAATATGTGTAGAAACAAATATAATTTTCATTTTATATAATCAAACAACGGTACGAAGAGAACACCCATAATGACAAAAACAAAACAGAAATATTAGAAAGTTATTGTTAAAGGATAAAACATGATAATGTTTGTGGGTACGTTCGCACCAAATAAAAGGTGCTCAGGAATGCTGAGGAGGAATTTAGAAGAGAAAATATATAATGTTATAGATAGAATAAATACAGGATAATAATTATTACAAAATCCATGGTCTTACGGGGCTATATACAGAATGACAGTAAGTTTAGAAAGAATTAGTATATTTAGTAGAATAAAAGGAAATTGCAGGTAGAATCAGACTGGCCCGCGCCGTGGTCGAGTGGTTAGTTCACATGGCGGCTCGGGTTCGATCTCAAGCGACCGTATGAGGATGAAGGTTGGCAGGGGCAGGTTTTCTCCGGATTCTCCGGTTTCTGCTGTCATTGTATTATCAATGTTATCGCCTGCTGTGCTATTTATAGTAAAATTGGACGTTAAACACGATTGAAAGTAATCAGACTGAAACACGGGAGAAACTTAAACAGACAATTCACCTCAACTGAGATTCAAAATAGGATTTCCAGGTTTGAAGACAGATAGACTGTCTTTGATTACTTGGTGGCCATGGCTTATAATAAAGACGATTTTCAAAAGCACAGCTGGGATTTAGTGGGATTTGGAGTGGCTATTTGCTATCAGAACGCAAGTCTGGAAAAATGTATTGTTGGAAATTTCAAGATGGTTTTACTTTCTCCTGGGTATTATAGTGTTAAGGTTTCACCTAGCTGGGCATTTAGTATCACATCCGTAATATACAGTTTCTCATTTCAGTGCTTGTCCGCTCCTATAGTGGAAGCTCATATGATTTTTACCATCTCTAGCACGGACACAGTAGAAAGAGAAGGCATTGCATTCACCCAAAATCTTGATATCGAGATTTCACTGGCAATTTACGTTTCGAGGTTCTAAGTTTAGAAATAGTACCGGCTGCGCGTCCGTATGCGTGTTTTTGTTTGTTTGTGAAAAAGCATAACTTAAAACGTAAAGTCCGTTAAATTCCAAACTTGGTATTTAAAGTTCAGCATCTTTCAAGGCTGCAACACAAAGATTTTCAAGAAAATTCCCCTACCCCAAACTACCCTTTATAGGTAACATTTTTCGAATATTTTGATCTTCTAAAAATGGCTCTAACGATTATGATTAAAATATGTTTAAGACATTTTTGTGACAAATTAAAGGTATATCTTGAAATTTTCAGGGAACAGCCTCTGAAGACCTCTTCATTCTATAGTATTGTTGGATAACCAGCAAGAGGTAGACAAAATCCTATTACATAAAATCGGAGGTCGCTAAAACATACAATTTATGTTGTATGCAATTTTTTTGATTTAGCCATCTCCGAGATATTCCTGATTTTTGGTTTCAATACTTAAAATAATTTTAAAATACTTATACTTTTCTCAAATAAAGTCGCCATTCGTTTCATATGTTTTTATTATACTCCATGCAAAGAAAACCGAATTTCAGTGGAATCGCATACGACAGGTTTTATGCTTTTTGCTTAGTGTTTCCATTATTTTCATTCTGTTTACAAGAAGGTAATTGTTACAACCGTTTCTGCTAATGCTTACCAAGAACAACATGAATGAGAGAGAAGAATACATTTTTGTAAGAATAGGTTTTTTGCTGAATAGATGGACAGCCATGTGAATGGAAGACATCAGAGCTTTTAAACATTAAATTTGTTCTCCAATACGAAGATGAGGGAGCAAATCCTATGATTATAATGGCTTTATTATTAATTTTATCAAAATCGCTATCGTAAATTATGTAATAATTGCGCAAAAAGGTTCCACCATCTTACTAGGTGCAGCAAAAGGTTTTAAAGGCTTTGTTTTTTAATACAATATTTTTTTTTATGTTTAAGTGTTATTTTGAAATAGTTGACTGAAATAGTGAATTGCACTGGACAGTAGATACTTTTAATGTACATTTAGTTACAGTGATACACATGGAACATTCATGAAATATCTTTGAAGGTGTATAAACTTAAATCCATAGCCATCATTTAATGGCCAGAAGTTGGGCTTTTACGTTACATTAAGAAGTAGAACAGAAGCTTTTGAAATAATTTTCTAAAACAAGTAAACAGCTATAACAAAAGGTCTAATCAAGCGGTCGGAGCAATGCCAACAGAATTCCTTTAGACAAAAAAAAAAAAAAAAAAAAAAAAAAATACATAACAGTCTGTTATAAACCAAAAGTATTTCTAAGCTTTCAAGCAGTCGATGAATGCTACTTTTAATGTTTGCTTTGCCGGCAACACGGGCTCCATGTTTGGAGTAGTCGATTGGGTACCTATAAGTTAGTTGATCGTCCTGTGGATGGGTTCCTATAAGTTGGACTGCTATTTGTGAAACTGTCGGAATGGCTATCTGGCAGCTGCTAATTTTGGAGGAGTTGAATAGCCACACCACTGAAGATGTAATGAAATGTGTTCCAGTAGTTATTTATCTTCCCGAACTGTTTCTTTTTCATCTAGTCAATCAGTAGAGTTCATTAATGTGTCTCTCACGTAGTTTTTCAGCTGCGAAGAAAACATGAAAGCAGTTTATATATATATATATCCATCCTGTGATATTTCACTAAGTTTCTTCGATAGTATGGTCATGTATTTGATAATATGTATGTTGCGCATACACCCAATGATGCCTAAGTTAAATAATATTAAGAGAATTCTAATATTAATATCTTAATGGGTTAGTAGCTCCTAAAACAACCAACGAATTAAACAGTGTTTAATTCTTACGACGAATTGTGTACGCAGCAACAACTTTATCGATGTGTAGCCCGCGATAGCAGGCACTGTAATTTCTGTTCTACCTACGAAAATCTTGAAGTAACATATATTCACTTGTCATTAAAAATAGACACAAAAATAGGATTTATCATTAACCGTACTATTATATTTGAAAAGCTCAAAGGACATCCAGAAGACGTCGACAAAGAGAAAATGGATATTTACACACCCACCATTCTAAACTTGAAGGCAAAATACAGTCTTAAGTATCATTGAGATAATTGATCTGATGGTTGGAGCTCAGGGCACCATTGTTTTACATTTTTTCAATACCTGGAAAAGGTTTGGACTGAAGAAGGAAAAAATAAAAGGAGATGCCATATCTGCAATAAGAGGTTCAATTTCTCTTCTTCGAAATCATTTGTATAATAACTATTTCTAGCATTTTCACTGTCTATATTCCTGTGCTATAAATTATTTACTGAATGTGAATTTTATATTATGTTCAATAGTCCTTTTGCACCTTTTAGTTTCCCTTTTGATTGCCATACTAATAAAAACTGTCGATATTATATTATCTTTATAGAACAGCTTCAAGCTTATTACTACTTTTTTACTTTCCCACTCGTACTATGTACATAGTGTATAGAGAAAGTATTGTAATGTACCCAAAAATGCGAACCCGAGATTTCACCGGAAATGCATATTTTGGGTCCCTCCAAAAGAGCATCTTTGGAAGAGGGTTCGTGTGTATGTGTTTACGTGTGTGTGTCTATGGTCAGCATAACTCAAAAACGAAGATACCGTTAAGTACCAAACTTGGTATTTAAGTTTGGTATCTTCCAAGGATGCGACACGAAGATTTTCAAAAAAATCCCCCACCCCAACTACCCATTACATGTAACTTTTTTCAAAAATTTTGAGTTTTTTAAAAATGGCTCTAACGATTTTGATTAAAATATCATATATTAAAGATAGTTACCTGAAAAATAAAATGTATATCTTGAATTTTCTGAGAATAGTCTCTGAGGACTACTTTATTCTTGATCAATTTTACGGAATTTTGCATAACTGCTAAACCGTAAGAAATGGACAAAAACTTACTAAAAAAATTTAGATCACGATAAAACAATCAATTTAAGTCCTGTACTTTTTTTGGTGGAGTTGATGGTTTTTTAGATATTTCCTGTGTGTCATTTCAACTTTAAAAAACTTATACTTTTCTCATATAGGAATTTGTCAACTCCTGTCCATACAAACAAAGGAACTTCAGTCACATAGCAACCACCTTTTGACTATCACTTTAACGTATGGTACTCTCTTATTTCCCTTCTACTTACAAGAAAGTAAGTAATAAGACTATTTCTGCTAATGTTTCCTCGATTAGCATTAAGTAAATAGAAAAATAAGCTTTTTAATAACAATTTATTGTAGGGACGTAGAGAAAGTCATGTGAATGGAACACATCAGATTTTTGCTTTAGATAGTTAATTTATAGTTAGTTTTATTCTGTCCTTGTTGGCAGCCCGTAAATAGGGGTAGTTGTTATTGTTTCAATAAATAAATGAATATTTTAAGGCAATGATTCAGTGATTCGCTTTTTCGTTTAAAATAACAGCAAAAAATGTGTTCCATTCACATGCCTTTCCCTACTAATTCTACAAACAAATTGTTCTTACAAAAGAATATTCTTTTATCTATATCATGCTGGGCGAGATGAATATTAGCAAAAATTGCCTTATTACTTTCTAAGTAGAAAGAAATAGCGGCTACATCAGGCTAAAACGATGGTCAAATCTTTTAAAAGTCAGTCGCTATGTGAACAGTTGAAGCTCGGTTCGCTTAGCATTCCCAGCAGAAAAATAAGAGAAAATGAGAAGAATTAAGGTTAAAATTAAAACCAATAATAATGAATATCTCGGAAACTATCAACTGTGTAAAAAACTGTATGCGTTGTAAATTGTGTTTTAACGAGATCTAGGTAGTTTTTGTTTTTTTCTTATAGTTTACCATTTCTTCAAAAATGAACAGGCCTTCAGAAGCTATTCTCAGAAAATTCAAGACATACATCTTATTTGTCATGTAAATATCTTTAAATTATCTATTTTAATCAAAATCGTTGTAGCCATTTATAAACAATCCTTGTAAAAGGAAATTGGGGGTGAGGGATTTTCTTGAAAATGTTGTGTTGCATTCTTGGGAAAATTTTCTGTATTGATAAACTAATAAAACAATTTATTCGTGAACAAGCCCTTCAACTACTGAAGGTAGTGTACTAAACTTAAATGTCAAGTTTGGCATTTAACAGTAGTTTATTTTATGAGCTATGCTGTTCACACGAACACACACACTCTTAAAATGCTTTTTTGGACCTAGGGTGTCTCAAAACTTATTTCCAGCAAAATTAAAAATTTCTATATCGAATTTTTGGATGAAATAGAATACTTTCTCTATGCACTATATACGTGTAAAGAAGGAAATGAAAAGAGAAGTCGTAAAGCAACAAACAAAGGCATATAAAACGCAACCGGTTTTGTAGGATGGCTATAAATTTTGACAGTGAAGTGAAGTGTATACAAAATGATAAAATAGTATAAATAATAATAGTAAGTACACAATTATAACACAAACAAATGATATATGTGAATGTTAAGCCTGTAAAGAGAACATATATTTTTCCTCAGCTTAGAAAATACCCAATGAAGATATCTTAGTTGTTTTATTCAAGTTGCCTATTTCACGAAGAGAAAAGCAAGAAAGGTTACTGTTACGGCGTGCTTTTGCTGTGGATAATTTTCATAAACTCCTTAATGTTTCATTCAGAAGGCCATTTCTGCTTATGTGAGGTTCATCTGGAGAAACCACCTGGAATGACCATTGGGAGCTGGTCATCTCTGTTAATAATTAACTACAGGATGATGATAACCACTAACAGAAGTTTCAGCAACCCCACTACAGTTAGGGTCCCTGTGGATCACACACTCGCCCCGGATTGTGAAGATGAACTACCTGGAACATCCAGAGGTGGCAGTTTTTTACTTTTTCTACACGTACTATGTATATGTGTATAGAAGGTATTGCATTCCACCCTAAACTTCGATACCGAGATTTCACCGGAAATACATGCTCTAGGGCCTTCTTGTCCAAAAAAACCAACATTTTTGAAAACGCTCCGTGTGTCTGTGGTGTATCGTGAGTCTGTGAACACGATAACTCAAAAACGAAAAGTCGGTAAAAATACCAAACTTGATATTTAAGTTTAGTACCTTCCAGGGATTGAACGAAGATTTTGAGAAAAATATCCCCCACCCCAAACTACCTTTAACATAGAAAATATTTTGAAAATGTTGATTTTCTCAGAAATGGTTGTAACGATTTTGATTAAAATACCGTACATTAAGTATATCTATATGGCAAATAAAATGTATATCTTGAATTTTCTGGGAAGCCCCTGAAGACCTCTTTATTCTGAATGAATTTTGCTGAATTTTGTATAACTGGTAAACTGTAAGAGATAGGCAAAACTTGCTACACAAGAAATGCAGATCTCGTTAAAACACACAATTATGTCATATACTTTTATGCTAATGTTTATCTTGATTATCATTAAGTAGGTAGAAGAATAAGTTTTTTAACAATAATTTTTTACAGAGATGTAGAGAAAGCCATGTGAATGGATTTTCCCATTTTACGAAGAGAAAAACAAGAAATGGTTATTGTTACGGCGTACTTTTGCTGTGGATAATTATCACAAACTCTTTAACGTTCCCTACAGAAAGCCATTTTATGCTTATGTGAGGTTCATCTGGAGAAACCACCTGGAATGACCATAGGGAGCTGGTCATCTCTGTTAATAATTAACTACAGGATGATGATAACCACTAACAGAAGTTTCAGCAACCCCACTACAGTTAGGGTCCCTGTGGATCACACACTCGCCCCGGATTGTGAAGATGAACTACCTGGAACAACCAGAGGTGACAGTTTTTTCTGCACATTTAATTCGCAGATCGCAGTGCAACATGCCCTGGCCATGTTGAAAATATTTGTATGAATTTATTGAACGAGATATCGGGCAGATACTCGACTTTGGGGCGATAACCGTAACCCATAAAATTGTCATCACCAAGCAGATGGAATATGGCAACAATAACGGCGAGTCCCTTCAGTGCGCTTTGTGCATGAGATGTGTGGTAACAGAAAGCTCCTGAGGGCATAACGCGACCGTTCTGTTAATTAGCTAGGAACGGAACGCCGTGTTGCCATCACAACCGAGTGCAAATAGCTTCTGATCAAGCACCTATATTAGTTTCTATAGAAGTCTATTGTAGCATCATACGTCCTCGGGGAAGCTTAACGGTCACACGATAACTAGCCAATTAAGTCCATATAGCCGGCAAAGCTACCTGGCACATTAAGGTGCAAGAGTAACTGACCAACAAAAACGCATTCCGCCCGTGGATATTTACGACTGATTGATTCTGTGGCCAGCACGTTCGATACCTCTGGGACCACCGCTTTGCTGACTGCGTCCAAAGAGAATTCATTGAACTGCCTTCTCTGCCAAGCGCAGCGTTTGCCTTCCATCAGCGTAGTGGATTTTCTCTGCTATGTCTAGTAAGATGGAATCGTAGTGAGACCGCTCGTCTCCCACCTGGGCGGCTAGGGTTCGATCCCAAGCTTTGCTGATAAAAATACTAAAAGTAATATTAATGAACCAATGTTTTGTTTTGTTTTTAAAACTTTGAATTTTGGGGGGGAAGGGCCTTTATTTATTTTTACTTAATTCACCCCTTGGAAAATTCTAATTCATTGGAATAGATGATAATGGATAATACTTTTTATATATTAATTTAGGTAGACATAAGTAAAAAAATGCACTGCATCCAAAGAGACTTAATTAAACCGCCTTCTCTGCCAAGCGCAGCGTTTGTCTTCCATCAGCATAGTGGTTTTTCTTTGGCATTTATAGTAAGATGTAGGCATCGTGGCCGAGTGATTAGACCGCTTGCCTCCCACCTGTGCGACTCGGGTTCGATCCAAGCTTTGCTGGCTGCGTCCAAAGAGAACTCATTGAACCACCTTCTCTGCCAAGAACGGCGTTTCTCTTCCATCAGCGTACTGGTTTTCTCTGGTATGTCTAGTAAGTTGGCGGCGTCGTGGCCAAGTGATTACACAGCTTTCCTCCCACGTGGGTGGCTCGCGTTCGATCCAAGCTTTGCTGACTGCGTCCAAAGAGAATTCATTGAACCGCCTTCTCTGCCAAGCGCAGCGTTTATCTTCCATCAGCATAGTGTTCTCTAGTTGTAAGATGGCGGCACCGTGGCCGAGTGGTTAGCCTGCTCGCCTCCCACCCGTATTTGATTCCAAGCGTCCGCCTGTGGGATTTGTGGTGGAGAAACAGCGTTGGGTCCTTCTACCAATTGCTCCATGATCACCTTTCTGAAACACTTGATATGTAAGTTAATCATTCTGAACGCATATTTGGTAAAGTAAGCTAAATTTAAAATTAATTTATAAATTACAATGCTAACAAGCACTGTAAGTACTTACAGTAAGAGTTAGAGAGGTCATTAATACTTACAGTACAATTAGGAAATGACGTAACACTCAAGACATGTGCTATTTCAAGTAAATGATCTATTGCAAAATCCATTAACAAAAGAGTGTTTAAGAAGGCTTTGTCCATATAATTTAGATGCAGCCGTTCATTTGTTCACATTGAAAATTCAGTTTTTCTTAATGTTCAGTAAAATATTGAAAAGCAATTTTTAATTTATTATTGTTTATTTACACTTTTCTCAAGTATTTCACGAATCTCGAATGCCCTGTGGGCCTTATATTTCCAATATGCATTCTCGATCTGATACATTAAACTTACAGTTCTAAGTACGCACTATACAATTCCTTGCATCCATTTTGCTTGCATTTCATATCATCCACTTCATCACGAGCATGCCTTGCATGAAGACGACCCTTGTTCCAGGTTCTCTAATTTGTGGTTCCGTACCGTTGGCTCCCAGACAAGCTTCTGACCCCTAGGCATCCGCTTGTAAGTCCTAGTAGAGTGTCATTAAATACGGGGAGGATAAGCCGGCTACGAAAAAAATTCTTAGTCGATACAGTACCTTAAAAATATGATGTATTACTTAAACATAACTTTATCAACCTCTTCTGCAACAAATTATTCTTAAAAAAGCTTATTCTTCTGTCTACTCCATGCTTTCCAAGGTAACAATTAAGTGAAATAGTCTTATTTCTTGTTTCCTTGTAAGATAAAAGAAATAAGGGGATATACTAGGCAAAGCGATAGTCAAATCTTTTACAAGCTGGTTCCTAAGTGGAGTTAAAACTCAATTTCTTTGCATGCCAAAGAAGAAAACGAATAACGACTTCCCACACAAGAAAACTATCAGATTTGAAAAATTTAAACTATAACAAGGATTATCTCGAAAACGGTTAATTCTATAAAAATGTTTGAGTAAATGCTTAACTATTTTTGTTTAGTAAGATATCTCTTACGTTTTACGAGCTATGCAAAGGTGATTCAGAATGAAAAGGACTTCAGAGGTTATTCTCAGAATATTCAAGAAATAAATTGTCTTTGTGATGGAAATATCTTAAACGTATTATATTTTAATAAAAATCATAAGAGTTATTTTGAAAAAAAATCAACATTTTCGAAATAAGTTCCATGTAAATAGTAGTGTTTGATGGGGGGTTATTTTCTTGAAAATCTTCGTGTCCTTTGAAGATGCTGAACTTAAATATCAAGTTTGATTTTTAACTAACTTTTTGTTTTATTAATGCTGTCCATAGACAGCCACAGACAGAAAAACAAAACGACACACACACACACACACTCACGGACCTTTTTATAAAAGAAATTTTACGTTCCGGGGATCCCTAAACTTGTATTTCCAGAGAAACCTCGGTATTGAATTTTTGGTCGGAAAGCCAAACTTTTGTACATCGTGGTATAGAAAGTAATTAGTGTGCAACAACCACACGAGGTTCTTTATCAGTTATTTATTTTAATTACTGATCTACAAATTAATTCAACAAAATCTTATTACTTTCTCCGCGTCATGCTATAGTACAGGCGTCATCAATTCGCTTGCTTTTTTGTGACGCAGCAAATAGTGCAACACAATGGGTAAACATTAAATAATGTTTGTGCTTTAACTATTTCTTTTAGACCGAGTGGTTAGGACGCTCGCCTCCCATCTAGACGGCTCGGAATCGATCCCAAGCGTCTGCATGGTGGACGAAACGGCGTCTGGGCGGTTTTTTCTACAGGTTCTCCAGCTTCCCCCGCCACCTATTCCACCAATTGTATCACCATCACTATCTTCCATCTCGCTTGCATTTGATATCATTCACTTCCTCACGCTATGCCGGGCTAAGGGCCAGCCACTCGTTCCAGGTTGTCCGTTCTGTGGTTCCGCGCCTTTGGTTCCCCGATAGGCTTCTGAGACTTAGGCACCCGCTCCCTAGGGGGTGGGATCAGTTCTAAATACGGAGAGGGTAAGCCGACAACGAACGAAACTATTTCTTGTTGAAGTATTCGAACGTTTAATCCAATAACAGTAAATAGTTTAATTTACAAAAATATTTGTAGTAATTTGTGTGTTTTTGCGTGATATGTGTTAATTTGCAAGTTATACAGAGGTATACAACATTCATTCAGAATGAAGAAGATTTTAATGGCCATTAGCTGAGAACTTAAAATATACTTTTATTAGTGACATAAATATTTTACAGATGCGGAATCTTAATCAAAATCTTTAGAGGCATATATACTATTTAGATGAAATATTGTCCATGTCAAGGGCAGCTTGGAGTTGGGCATACTTGAAGATACTTAACTAAGTAAAAGTTTGGTATTTATTTGACAGTTTGTTTTTAATTTATAGTGTGTACAAAAATGAACGTTTTATAAAAATGCTTCTTTTTTATTCATAATATCTCAAAATGGTTATTTGGGGAGAAATTTCGATATCGACTTTCTTATGGAATACATTACATCCATACACAAGCGAGAGATAGAAGAAGAAAACACAGGAAACTAAACTCCTTAACTTGATAATTCGATGTATTAATGTTACAGTACCGTCTGCGGCCGTTCTCACGTTCGCCTCGGTATGTGAAAAGGCGGGAGTGGAGTACTTTGTAAACCGTAAACCTTGGAATGCGAGATCAGAATCATCTAGAAGATTCGGCTTCCGCAAGATTCCAGAAGATTCTTTGACGCAATTTTGACTATAAAAGAAAGGAAGAATTGCAATAGTGTGGAGTGAGTAGAGAGTCGATAGTCAGACTTCGACTGGAGTATTAGCCCGCAGTAGCATGAGGTAGGAAAACCGTCAACTGTCTTCGTGTGAAGCGTCGAGTGAATTGTTTCCAGCAGTGAATTAAATATTTAATTTGTAACCAATTTTAATCCATAAAGATACTTGTTATTTAATAACAATATTACTATTATTCAAGTTTCAAGTAAATTGGGAAATTATTATCGTTAAAGCTTTGAAGCTTTGTGTTATTTCACGATCATTCAAACAATATGGTTTCCGTTTGAGCTCGTTAAAAGTAATTTTCAGGACCGATGGGTATGTAAACATGTTGCTGAAGCAAATACATTGCCCTAGGGGAATCGCAGTACTTGTATATGTGGTTATTGACAGTACTCCATGCTTGTAAAGCCATCAATATTGATTATTAGAACTGTAATGTTATGTTCCATAAGTAGGTATTACATATGTTGTAGAGCTTTAGCTGTACTCATAAACATTTGTGGTTTAAATGAAATTATGAACTTTTGTACTTATTTGAGGAATTCATAATGCTCAGGAAATGTGCTTTAGCTGCTGTATCGAAAATACAGAGTTTTAACAGTATTGTCCATATTAACATGGCAGACAAATGCACACGTTCGAGCATGTATGCGATGGAGAACGTTGGCTTTACCACAGGGCGGAAATGCTAGCGTTTTGCTGCAGCACGTTTTGTGTCCAGCCGCCATCTTGTGGTTATGACACTACCATATACACCATACGCATCATCTGGTAAATTAATGGTTTTTCCAAGTTTTTGAAGTAAAGAACAAAGAACAATGGAAGAGGAGATATCTCTAGTTAAAGGGATATTTAATGGAATCACATGTTTTGGCGTGTCAGAATTTATTATTGATAAATTGGTATTATTGCATTGAACATCGCGGCAAGGTCATAAACTTAAGTACATAATGTGATAGTAATTATTTCTCGATATAGAATTGGGCAAGAAGTAGCCGAAGTAGGTTGCGAGTTTCCCTTTCCTTGTTTTTGCTTCTGGTATTCGTAAAACTACAACCAAACATCAACACGTTTATTGCCCATTGTACTAGTTTAAAGCTTACACTCTAAATTTACTGCTTATTTGCACATTTAACATCTCAAAATCACTAACCTATGAATTGAAACATTTCTTTTTCCTTGTTTTTTCTTCTACTATACGAGAAACCACAACCAAACGCCACACACATATTCAGCATTATACTGGTTTAACACCTACAGCCTAAATGAACTGCTTAATTAACATTTAACAGCACATCTTACTTTTTGTTGCACATTTAATACACAAAAGCCGTACTCATCTCAAATGTTTATAACCACAATATGGCAGCTTGACAAAAACGTGCTGCACCAACCATAATACATAAGGATAGCGAATTTCCTATCTATTCTCTCTATATCTGTGGGTCCTACCAATTTTATGTTGACCCGTGAAACTAACATCCAAATCACATGACACAAGCATAAAATTGCAACATGGGCCATAAGCAGTGATAGAAACTTACTAGGAAAATGCTAAATTAAGTGTATTCACGAACGTATTGCACAAATGTAATTTAGCACCTTAACATGCTCGTATATTCCCTTTTTAGGTAAATATTAACAACTTGTTCATTTTTGCATTCATTTGAATAATATTATAGGTAATGATTTCGTAATTTTCAGTATACATGGGGTTGGAGGTATGAGTGCGCAGAATTTGCATGCTGGGAAAACCAAATATGACGAATAAAAGTCCAAAAACAACTTCATCTATCTTGAAAGGTACCGGAGATAATTGAACATTATTGAATACATATCTTCACAGTCTGGCAACAGAGTACGACTTAAGGGCCGAATGCTTTGTTTTTATTTATAGTCAGGCCAATGATTTCTTTTGGCGTGTGCTTGAAATCCTGTTCGCTACCTACGTTCCTGTGTTTCACGAGGGTGGTTTGAAAAGTTCTCGGTCTGATAGTGAAAAACGACAATTCATACCTTCAAAGTAGTTTTATTTTTAACATAATCTCCTCTAATATCAATACATTTTTTTCAGAGGTGTTCCAATGCAACTATCCCCTCTCTATAATGTTCCTCTAGAAGTCCTACAAATTACAGCCGTAATTGCTTCTTCATTGGAGGAAAATCACCTACAAGCGAGGAATTTCTTCAGTTTTAGAAAAAGATGGAAGTCCGTTGGAGCCAAATCTGGGGAATAGGGTAGATGTTCCAGCACTTCATAGTGCAGATCTTCAATTTCCCCATTGTCAAAACATTTTTGTGGGCAGGTGCATTGTCCTGATGGAAAACATTTTTTTTTTGTTTTTCTTTTTTAACCGGGGTCTGTTTTCACAAATGCCTACATTTGGTTTGGTTTAAAGTTGAGAGTAGTATTCTCCAGTAATGGTTTTACCTTTTTCGAGATAGTCAATCAACAAAATTCCTTTGGCATCCCAAAACACTGACGCCATGATCTTTCCCGCCGATGGCACCATCCTCGTCTTCTTTGGAGTTGAAGAACCAGCTTCTGTCCAGTGTCTTGACTGCTGCTTGGATTCGGGTGTGGAGTGGTGAATCCATGTTTCATCCATTGTGACGTATCGGCACAAAAAGTTACTTCTGTTCTTCTGAAAATGCGCCAAACACTTTTTAGAAAGTGTCGTGCAAATGCGTTTGTTATCCACAGTGAGGATACACGGCACTCAACTTGCGCAAAGCTTTTTCGTGTTAAATTCCTGGTGCAAGATATGACCAATACATAACTTTGAAATTCCAAGAGCATTAACAATTTCACGCATCTTTGAACGCCGGTCTTCCAAAATCATGTCATACATTTGTCAATGATTTCCGGTGTGGTTACAGTTTTTGGACGTCCTTCTCGTGGATCGTCTTGGACGCTTTCACGGCCACGTTTAAAATCGGTCGCCCACTTCTTCACAGTGGAAACTGAAGGTGAAGAGTCACCATACACATTTATAATCCGCAGATGAATTTCTGTAGGTGTTAAACCTTTTTTGAAGAATTTTATCACAGCACGATACTCGAATTTCTCCATTTTCAAAGTAATGCGCACTTCCACTGCTTCAAACAACTGCCTACAGTTGGAGTGACTTGTAATTGTAAGTAGGGTCTATTAACATGTGTACCAACGTAAGGGAAAACAATCGTGCAAGTAGTCAGGCGATCTCTGGGTGAAGCCGAGAACTTTTCCGACCACCCAGGTATTATCAGCTGCTGTCATTAATGAGGGCTGGGTGGGTTTTCATGATACCTGAAGTAAAATCTGCTTAAGATTTAGTCTGATGATCAATGTGAATTATGAAAATACCTCATTCAGGTGCATAGTGGAATATTTAAATCAAAGCTACAGTTTAGTAAACAGAAACTTTATTAATGGAAACCTCATCTCCATATGTTCATTTAAAGTGGATATTTAAAATGTGTTCCATTAGAAACTATGCAAGCATCGCATTTTCTTATCATATTTTGCCCTATCCTTGTTACAGCTTCTGCGTTCTGCCCAATCTCTAGGGCTCTTCAAACACACGTGTGCGAAGATCTTCAATGATACTTTTTTATGTTATTCAAAATTCATCCAAATGAAGAGAACTTAAGGGGCTATTCTCATAAAATTCAAGCTATGCGTTTCATCAATTTTTAATATATGACATTTTAATCATAATCGTTCGAGCCATTTTTGAGAACATCAAAAGTGTCGAAATATATTCCATGTGTAGGGTAGTTTGGGGTGTGGGATTTTCTTGAAAAGCTTCGTTTCGCATACTCGGAAGCTATTGAATTTAAATATAAAGTTTGGTATTTCACGAAATTTTTGTTTTTTAGTTATGGTTTCACACACACACACGGACCTTTTACACAAAAATCCTTTTTTAATATAGGGGTAATATCGCCATATGAGATTTTACGATGCAATTTCATCTACTTACTATGTATATAGTGAGAAAGTAGTATATGATTTACGTTTGTATCTCAACGGAGTCTTAGGACACTTGTAAATTCCTATAATCGGATTTAAAGTTTGTAAGAAAATGGCGGCAAACCTTCATATTATTTTTATCTACGCACATCCGTTACTACAGGCAGTTCCAGCTGGGTTAAGCGCCAAAAAGCAGCGATTTATTCATCTACTGACAGGGGCATGTCTATAAGTGCAATAGGCCTCATCATGGATAGCAACCATACGTCACGGCTAAATCAAGTGTTGGAATGCAAGAGCAAGCATTGTGTAATGACGTTCGCCCAGTGACTATTACCTTCCCCTCTAGATGGGCTCCGAGGTTTATAGTTGGGTACGCAATTGTAATGCGACTCAGACGAGTATAGTTGGAACATCTTACAGTACAGAATGTGAATCTAATTTTCGGTTTACACTTAAGGATAAAATGTATACAGTATATTTGTCAGTTATTTAGATGTCTGTCAAGATACCCCGAAAAACAACCTTTATTGGTTATAGTTTATATTACCTATAATACCTCGCTTAAATTAATATATAAAATATAAAATGTTAACACACGACGATTGTATGAATTCATACGTTCAGTATGTGTATAACTCACCATACTCTAAGCTCTAAGTAGAAAATGAAACCTTCTGTTGAAAACCGGTTATATACATTTCGGTTCTCTCAGATAAAATACTCTAAATGCAAAATGTTTTATCCTATATTACTTTTATACTTTGTTAATATATTTTCTATAAGCGTATAGAAAGTATATTAGAACAGTATGAAAGTAAAATAGGAGTGAAAAGTTTGCATGTATAGACCTCTTTCATTGTATTTTACGCATACGTTATATTTAAAAAGAAAGAAGAAATACAAGATAGTGAATGCAGGCTATAAGGTCTATCTATAGTTTGCTGTATTTGTACGTTAACATAATTTCTCTTTCTCGTTTCAGGTAAGCAGTAACAGAATGAAGATACTGATAGGGTATGTCTGTTTGAAAATCTTTATTTGTTAAAACTATGTTAGTATGTTCACCATGAAGGAACTTATTAAATTGTTCAATATGGAACTATTAAGTTTAAATTTTATTTGCATCTTGTTTGAATATTTAGTAATAACGCTTCTAAAATCCAATTCCAGACGGTTTAGAGCTGTTTTTAGTTATGAAACAGTTCCAAATATTACGGATATAATACTTAAAAATGTTATGCACACCTATGATAACATTAATATTAAAATCATTATCATTTTTCTGAGAATAATTATTGATTGTGAAAAAATTACCATTTAGGTATCAGCCAATTTATCGTACATCATTTAAAATGTAAATACTTTTGAAAATCTGAATTGTAGAGAGAGTTTTTCATGATGTTCTGCAATGAATCTTAGAAACTCAATTTTAACGTAGTACTTAATAAAGTTAACACTGAAATCCTTTAAGCAAAATATACCTGAACATTCATAAAGAATCAATCATTTTCAAAATATAGGGAAATGAGCATTTCAAATTTGGATTGTAAGGATTATTTTAAAAAAATCCAGTGTATTAAATACTGTAATACCACCACCACCACCACCACCACCACCACCGCCGCCGCCGCCGCCGCCGCCGCCGCCACCGCGTGCGTCCCTTTAGGGTGATTTGAGTAAGCAGTTTATTAGTACTCGTATTTAGACACTACACATATATTTAAGGTTAATTCTATTATCGGAGGAAGAGATAAAAGGATGGATGGGATCATTGTAACATAACGGCACGAACAATCACAACCTACTGCGATAGAACCGAGCATCTGTCTTTTACGATTAAGGCTAAGTAGTAGCCGGAAAGATGGGAGCTGTTACTGAAAAATCTGATGTGTACTATTCGCATGACTTTTTCTACATCTCTGCAACAAATTATTGTTAAAAAACTTATGCTTCTATTTACTTCCTGCTACTCGAGAAAAAAATTACCAGAAATACTCTTATTACGTGTTTCCTTATAAGTAGAAGCGAAATAAGGGAATACCATAGGTTAAAGTGACAGTCAAAAGCTGGTTGCTATGTGACTTAAGTTCCTTTGTTTGTAATGGACAGGAGTTTACAAATTCTTATATGAGAAAAGTAAATTTTTCACAGCTGAAACCAAATACAATGAATATCTTAAAAACGATCAACTCCACGAAAAAAATATATATAACATAAATGTGTATTTTAGCGTGCTCTACATTTCTTGTGTTGTAAGCTTTTATCTAAGTCTTACGGTTTAGCAGCTATGCAAAATTCCCTAAAATTCGTCCAGAATGAAGTAATCTCCAGAGGCTATTTCCAGAAAATTCAAAATATACATTTTGTTTGTCAGGTAAATATCTTTAATTTATAATATTTTAAACAAAATCGTTACAGCCATTTTTGCGAAAATCAAAATTTTCGAAAAAATGTTCCATGTAAAGGGTAGTTTGGGATGAGGGGATTTTTCTCAAAATCTTCGTGTCGCATCCCTGGAAGATACAAAACTTAAAAGCCAAGTTTGGTATTTTACCGACTTTTCGTTTTTGAGTTATCGTGTTCACACACACACACACACACACACACACACACACGGACGTTTTTGTGAAAATGCTTTTTTTTTTATATAAGGGACCCTAAAACATATATTTGCGGTGAAATCTCGGTATCGAATTTTTTGGTGGAATGCAATACCTTCTCTATACACTATGCACATAGTGCATGTGGAGAAAGTAAAAATACCCTGTTTTTTACCACTAATAATAAAATAAAAAAGCATTCGAGCTTTTTCCGTTTCTTCCACATCTCTTTCCGTCACATATTTGTTGTATAAGGAAAATAGGATTTTAACAGCCTACTAAATAAAAGATAGCTGCATCAGAGCATCTTTTGGCCATTAACGACCTCATTATTCTTCGATTTACAGATGAGAATCAGTGAAAACTAAATGGAATGCGTAATGCTGTAAAGCTAATATTATCTAAGTAAATACATAATCATTATGCCGGCCATTTCTGATTCGTTTCTATCACAGTTGTAGGAACTTGTGATAATACGTTATACCCTCAAAATATTCCGTTGCTATTAGCACAGTTTAATTTCATGTATCTACCCGATTCTTTTAGAGTAGAACTGAGTAAAAGAAAGATAAATCTGTGTGTCACCGCGTGATTGTAAACAGTAGAATACGCTTCCTTCCGTTGAAATTATATCATCGGATTGTGGCAAAATTGAAGGTTATATATAACCGGGCTCGAACCCAGGTGACCGCATATAGGATATGTGGTGAACAAAGCGGCGCAAGGGCTGATTTTCTCCGGGTGCCCCGGTTTACCCTGCCATCGCATTCCACCGGTGCTCCATCTTCGTTCCATGTATTCAGTGTAATCGCCTGCGGTGTCATAGTAGTAAAAGCGGGAGTTAAGCACTACCCACTTGCCTTAAATACGAATGTATCATGGTGACAGCAAACATTCGTTTTGCCTAAATAATTTGTAAGAAAACTTGATACTCCATGAAAAAAAAAACACGAAATTAACAACGATTATGAAATTTGTATTGTCAAAATATGGGTTAACAATTAGAAAAGTGGTTTCGAGAGTATAGCGTTCGCAGATTAATAAACCAATAAGCACACAATCGTAAAATGTACCACAATTACATAAATCATGTATTGTTCATACCTATGTAACATTAAAAACTTAATTAATTAAAAATAAATGGAATAACAATGATAATTAGATAAAACTGAATTAGCGGATGGGTCATTGTAGAGTATGTGGCCATTAAGTCCATTATTGGAGGTCCATTATTGCATATTAAGTTGCCATAGCTGTTTTTTATTTTTAATTTTCGATAAATAAACGTTATGCAGCCATTCTGGTCGTAGTTTTTACTGATTTATCTTATGCTTTTTGTCCTCTGATCCTCTTGCAGTTGTTTTCTTGTCTTCTATGATATACAGCATTGGTTTTAATTACGATAGATTCCTCGCCACTGTCGATATCTTGTTACCCTCTGTGGCGTGAGGTAGATGTTCAATACTTTAAATTAAGTTTCCTGCTGCTTTGGATACATTTAGTGTCATTTGTTGCATTTCACCTTTTGCTAGACAAAATTGAAAGTAGCATAGCGCGAAGAAACCCTTTTTGTAGCCCGTATTCTTCACCAAGTAATGTGCTCTGACCGCTCTCCCATAACGGCGTTTCTCGTAGGTGAATCAAAATCATGTTCCGAACGCTCTTATATATATAAATAAAAACATACAAAATAATGATGAAAGAAGGAAGGTACTACACTAAATTGCGGAGTTACCTGATTGTGAATGAAGTTGATTTAACAGATGCACATCAAAGTCATGTTCCGTCCGCTCTTATATATATTTGAAAACATACAAAATAATAATGAAAGAAAAGGAAGGTACCACATTAAATTGCGGCGTTATATGATTGAGATGAAGTTGATTTAACAGATGCACATCAAAGTCATGTTCTGTCAGCTCTTATACATTAAATGAAAACATATATAATAATAATGAAAGAAAAGGAAGGTACTACGTTAAATTGCGGAGTTATCTGATTGTGAATGAAGTTGATTTAACAGATGCACCAGATTCGCTTGTTGTTGTAATTACCAAACTTGTTTTAAGTCAATCGCTCTTACCTTTAGATTTGATTACTACAGTGATAATCTTTGGAGAATTCAACAGAAACGAGTCATACATCACCTGAGAGGAGGTTAACGAGAGATAATGACGCATTTGCTGACATTTCTTTTTCCTTCACTATGTTAGTTTGTGGCTACCAAGTAACTCTCAGCCCACAGTGCATATCATGCATATGTTCAGTTTCTATAAACGTTTTTTTCAGTGAGCCAGACTATTTTAGCCGGTGTTTTATATTTTAAGTTTAGCTATAATCTTAATTTCCAGCGTTATTTAATCAGTGGTAACTCAAATACTGATATCTCGTAGCACCAGATCGTTACGGGGGGAAAACCCCGTTTGGAACAGGCCATCGCGTTCAGCGAGATATTCTCTCCATAGTTATTCCACGCATATGCAATATATTTTTCCGTGCTATGAGGGTCATATAAATATTGAGAGAACAAATAAAGAACACTCCTAGAAAACATTTCCTTTATCCCAGGATCTCAAAGTAAGCAGCATTCCATCCTCTGGAACCACTTCTGGAAGCGTCCACACTACTCAGTTTCCAGCACTGCAGATAGCTCCTCTTTGCATGCTGTAACAGCTTCTTCGGGGCTAGAAAATCGGTAACCTCGGAGCTGTTCTTTACCGTATGGAACAGGAAGAAATCGCGTAGTGCCAGAGTCAATAGATTTGCCTCAGTTCCTTGCAGAGACTTGTTACATTTGTGGTGGGAGCTGATGATTATTGTGATGCAACAAAACCCTCCTTAGTCCTGTCATTGGACGCTTTTCTTGGATTTTTTGACAAACTTTCGGAAGGCAAACTTCCGTGTATCATTTTGCAATAACATTTTTCTTTTTTCGAGCACCAATGTTGCCAAGTGACCATTTGAGGAGAAGAAAAAGGAAAGCACTCCTTGTTCTCTTGAGCTTGGAGATCGTTCATCATCATGGAGGACTGACATTTTGTTTTAAGGTGAAACTGCTATACTCATGTTTCGCCACCAGTAACAATATCTGAAATACGGCGAGACTTTCCACAGTTAATTCTTTGCATCATTTGTCACTAGTCCACCCTATGGAGGGGCCGTGCTTTAGATAAAATATTATGGGCTACCATCTTGAATTTTTTTTTTTTATGAACACACGTTTCAATACTGTTAAACTTAAACGTGAACGACAGTTTCCATTTGGATAAGTGATGCTGTCGTACAGTTCACATTTGTGTTAATAGATTTTTACACTAAGTCCCACAAACGTGCCTAATAAATAGTATGTACACATAATTGCAATAGAATAGTCATTATATGTACCTGTGATTCCTTCCCATTCATTATTGTACCATTATCTATAACGCTCAACAACATATATAATTAACACTATGGGCAGCTAAAATTGGTGCAGTAAGTATTGATTATATCCGACGTTTCCATCGTAATTAATTTTATTTCAGTATAATTGGGACACTCAGCGAATGTGCCTTATCAGTCAATTTTTGGATAAATAATGAGCAAGATAGAAGTTGTTTATAATACCTCCTCTTAAAACTTAAACTGATACTGACAGTAGGGCGCACAAAACTAAGCTATAATTGCCTAAAATCCTTCACAAGTTTGCCTTCAGAGTTCACACCCACCCTGTAAAGACCTCTGCAGGGCCGCGAATGAAGAGAACTGCTATTTTGTTTCTTTGCAGCTGAATGTTCCAAGTTTTGTCTATAATAGCAGAGCGCGAAACATCTGCTGCCTTAAAAAGAAAGCTGTTTAGCACATGGAGCACAACAGGGCTGGCAACATTTCTTGAGGCTAGCTTTTGTTTAACCGAAGCGAAATGAACTAAGATGAGAAAGTCGCAAGTTTTATCATTTTTATTCAACCGCTGCGAGTGCAATGCAAACAAAGCCCTAGAATACTTTCGCGCTTCTGGCGTGTGTAATAGCGAGAGAGTGAGAGAGAGCGTGTCTTTAAGGTCCTCTTGTGGAAACTGTTTTTCACACTTACTTGTTTCACTCCTACGGCAGAGGACAATTACTAAGTACATAATTTCGGATGGCTGCAGGTCTCTCGTAATGTTATTAATAGCTGCCTGGCAGCCTTTATGGTGTTACAACCCCCTTAGAGCCTTGACCTTTCTGGGGATATTGCCCGTCCCCTGCTATTTACTTCCTTCCTCTCCATGCTGATACATATCGCACCAAGGTTTCTTAAAGGCGTTTCAACAATTTGTTCCCCACCATGCTTTCTTTCTCAACATTTTTCTTAAGGAATATTCCACATGAAATAAAAAGTAAAAATATTTTGTTTTTACTTTCTCTGTTACGAGAGTGCTTCAGGAACTCTTGAGGAACGATAGTTCTCACAGAATCTAACATTTTTACTTTCTCTAGTATTTTTACATAACATTTCTACATTTTTACATAGTGGATAGAAAAGATACCTATTGTATTCCATCTAAAAATTCTGTATGGGGATTTTGGGGTTCTTTGTGTTCGAAAGAAGCATTTTTAGAAAAAGTCCATGTGTGTGTGTGTGTTTGTGGACAGCATAGCACAAAACTGAAAAGATTGTTGATACCAAACTCGGTATGTAGGTTTAGTATCTTCCAAGGATGTGACACGAAGATTTTCAAGAAAATCCCCTCACTACAAACTACCCTTTATATGGAAAACTTTTCGTAAATTTTGACGTTTTTCTAAAAATGCCATTTCCGAATACAGGGGATGCCAAAACAGATATTTCCAGTGAAATCTTGACATCGAATTTTTATTGGAATACAATACCTTCTCTTTCCACTATGCACCTTGTATATACGGGCTAGAGAAAGTAATACAAATAAATAAAAATGACAATGTTTTAGCCTAAACGGTGTAGGCCCTCCATCACTTTATTTGCACCTTGGTACTACAACTATTCTTCTTCTTCTCCTCCTCCTTCTTCTTCTTCTTCTTCTTCTTCTTCTTCTTCTTCTTCTTCTTCTTCTTCTAGGGTAATGGGTTTGTGTTATACATAGCTTCCTCTGGCACATGGGTGCACCTTGGTGCATCTGCAATCCCAACTTGGCGATGAAAATGCAATATACGAGTTTTCCTAATTGATTTAACATGGTAACGATCCCACCATGCTCCCCTTCCCCTCCTAGAAACGGACAAAAGTTGTGTTGGCCTTGTACTGCGGCTTGCATTACTTCTGCGCATGAGCACATTAGTGCAGTCCTCGAATATATGGTAATGCATATCCATTATGTAAATGTTGGTGGTTTGGAAACAACAGGGCGACAGTTGCCCCGCTTCGCGCCAAAACCACAGAGCTCTGGAGGCGCCACAGTTGATCAAATAATAGCACGGTTCGGTTTTGTATTTTGTGTTAATGGGAGGAACTTACCTACACGACCCATGCAATTTAACTACAGGACCAGAAATTATTACACTTTATATGCACACGGCCTGACGCTTTTACCTAACTTCCAAAGCGTTTTCTCATTAAGCGATTCATAAAACAGGTACTTTAAACTTTTGAAGTTTGTTATTGCGTCTTTAGGTTTAATTATTAACCAAGCAATTCTTAAGAGAATATTATACAGAGGCATAAACATGGAAATAGGGCTGAGTTATGTTTGAAAACGCATTCCCAAAGCAACAGCTCTGAAATGAAATTAAAAGTCATTTTCACATTCAAGTTTAAGCACAGATTTGGGGCTCATGAGTCGAATTTCTTGCAAGTTAATCGCATAAAAAAGAACAGGAAAAATCTGATGTCTTCCATTCACATGACTCTCTATACCTGTTCTGAAGACAAACTATTCTTACAAACGATTATTGTTTCATCTACATCGTGTTGATGAGATAAATATTTGCAGAAATGCTCTAATTACTTCCTTACCAGAGGGAAAATAAGAGGTAACGCTAGGCTAAAGCTATAGTCAAATCTTTTAAAAACTGGTCGCTATGTGAACATTTGAAGTTTGGTTCGTTTTGCACGGCCGATAGATATATGTAACGAAATGTGACTTCTTGTTTGAGAAAAGCTGCATAGTTTAAAATTGAAACCAAGAACAAGGAATAACTCGAAAACGTTTAACTCTACACAAAATATGTACCTATACGATATAACCTTTGTCTTAATTAGATCTACATTTTTTATATCTCTTGCAATGTACCTGTTATGCAAAATTCATCCAATGAAAAGGTTTTCAGAGGCTATTTCCAGAAAATTCAAGATATATATGTTATTTCTGGTGTAAATATCTTTCATGTACGGTATTTTAATCAAAATCATTAGAGCCATTTTTACTTTCTCCATACGTACTATATACATGGTGTATAGAGAAGGTATTGCATTGCACCCAAAATTTCCATACCGGGATTTCACCAGAAATATATGTTCAAAAAATTCAATGAATTCAAAAAAAGCATTTTTCGAAAAATGTCCGTGTGTGTGTATGTGTGTGTGTGTGTGTGTGTGTGTGTGTGTGGTCTGTGGGCAGCATAGGTCAAAACGAAAAGAGCGTTAAAAACCAAACTTCGTATTTAAGTTTGATATCTTCCAAGGATGCGACACGAAGATTTTCAAGAAAATTCCCCCACCCCAACTACCCTTCATATGGAAAAGATTTCGAAACTTTGCTTTTCTTAAAAATAACTCTAACGATTTTGATTAAATTTTCTTATATTTCAGATATTTACTTGACAAATAAAATGTATATCTAGAATTTTCTGGGAATAGCCTCTGAAGACTACTTTATTCTGGATGAATATTACGGAATTTTGCATAACTGCTAAACCGTAAGAGATGAACAAAAACTTAACACACGAAAACGTAGAGCACTTTGAAACACACAATTTATATTATATAAATTTCTTTCGTTGAGTTATTGTTTTTGGGATATTCCTTGTTTTTCGTTTCAACTTTGAAAACCATACCTTTCTCATACAGGAATTTATCAACTCCTGTCCATACTAACAAAGGAACTTCAGTTACATAACAACCAGCTTTTGAAAATCAGTTTAGCCTATAGTGCTCCCCTAATTCGCTTCTACTTACAAGGAAGCAGCTAATAAGACTATTTCTGGTATTTTTTACTCTCTCGATTAGAATGAAGTAAATAGAAGCATAAGCTTTTTAACAATAATTTGTGTCGGAGAGGTAGAGAAAGTGATGTGAATGGAACACATCATATTGTTGCATCCTATGAACAATCTAAACTAAAGGACTGCTGCATAAAAACAAATACTAAATAAATAGAATAAAAACATTAAAAAAGGCATATATATGTGTGTGGGTGGGTGGGTGTGGATGAACAGCCGGGCTTAAAAACGAAAGATTGTTTAGATACTAAATCTGATATTGATTCCAGCATTTTCCAAGGATGCGGCACGAAGATTTTCAAGAATATCCCCTCCACCATAACCCACTCTATACATGGACATTTTTTTTAAACTTAATTTTCTGAATATACCTTAAGTAAAAATACCACAATGAAGTGTACATCACGAATCTTAAGGCAGTGGGCGTGAAGTCCTCTTTGCATTTTTTAACTGATACATCGTAACAGATATACAAAATCTTACTGTGCGCAAAAAGGTAGACCTCATTAAAGTACATAGTTTATGTTCAGATGCATTCTTTTGTCTTCGAGATGTTCAGTTCCATTGTTTTAAATTGTCAAATGGGGAATCTTTTTTTTAATTTTTTTAAACCTCTGACAGTGCAAAGAGAACTGAATTTCAATTTCATCATTTTGGTTAATATTTATATCGATTAGCGTGAATGCATCACATTTTTATAGCTTCTACAAAATGTTCCTGTAAAGTGCTTATTTTTCTATCTACTTAATGTCAATCACAGGTTCTTGGTTATACGATCTTAATCACACGTTAGATATACGTTCTTGGCCAGTAAAAATTAGCTGAAATGTGTTGTTTATCGGTTCGTTCTATACTTTCCAGGTAAGACATTTAATTCTATTAAGGTTTAAGTTTCATTATAGCAAAGCAAGTGAGGCCAAAATTCTGTTTTAACATACGTTAAAATGTATTCTATTAGGATAACAATTAAAATATTAACATCCAGGAAGGAACAAATTATGCGTCACACTGGAAATATCAAGCATATTCTTTATTGTATTTCTGCACAGGCCTGCTTAGTGTGGAGATACAAGAAATACTATAGCAGAGTGCGTAATTAATAATCTTAGGAATTATACATTATATTGAATATTCACGAAAATAAAATAATTCCTCATTGACTGAGGCATTCAGATTACTTATCACGTTTGCAGTTCCTTTTGATAATCCACCAATAACAGCGGAATTGCATTGGTAGTTTAAACTTCTACGCGGAAAACTTTTGGTTCAAGCAATTAAAACGGAAATAATTACATTATAGTTATTACCTTTAAGAGAGAGAGAGAGAGAGAGAGAGAGAGAGCGAGAGCGAGAGACACACACACACACACACACACAATAACTTTCACGTTCAGTACTGGTTTTGCAGCAGACCCGCTAAAAGTCCAAAGGCGTGATGTCATACATCGTGTTCTAAGGCTTTCTTTTTGGGTGGTTTGACTGTAACATAACTCCATGGCACGACAGCTCACGGGGAGCCTTGGCCTACCGCCCGGCCGCTGCGTCCCCCATCTCGGTCCACTACAGACGTCATGGATGGGGTGCAGTATTGGAGGGTGAGACGTGGTCAGCGCCTCGAGCCCCTCCCGGCCGGTTAATGCGGTCCTCACGACCTGGAGCCGCTACTTCTCCATCAAGTAGCTTCTCAATTGGCCCCCCAGGGACCTCACGAGGCTGAGTGCACCCCGGTCCAGGTCTCCCAGCGGGGGAAAAATCCCCACGCCGGTACTGGGGATCGAACCCAGGTCTCCCGCTTGGTAGGCAGCTGCGCTACCACCGCGCTAAGGAGACGACCGTGGTTTGACTGTGCTACCCTCAATTTGCGGCCGGCCTAAAGTTTTCACTTCTGAAGGTATTCCCAAGGCTAATGGCGGCTTGCGGTCCACGGCAAAATTTATATGTCGTCTTGCTCCATCATAATTCTTATTGTTAATCTATAATCGGATATCTCAGACATAGCTAATAAATATCATCGCTTCTGAGGAACTTAAAAAGAAGGCATCTCCACTTTTCTGCGGTTATTCTTTATTCCCACTCTATATCATATCTATCATTCCCGCTAATTCATAATCCGCAATATTTTAGACTTCCTAAGTGTTCCAAGGCGGCCCAGTTTCCTTCCGCCCGCTGGAGATCAAGGTTGCAGAATATTTGGCCATCTCTTCTCATCCATCTTTTTAACGTGGCCAAATTACGGGAGTGTTCGGCTCTCAATCCTTTCAATCACTGATTCTTCCATACCCATTATCCTTCTAATATCTTTATTCCTTCTCTTCTCTAACATGGACACTCTGACACTCCTCCTTATTCCATTCATTTCAACCGCCATCAAGTAAATACCAACCTTATGTCATATAGGTCTATATACTTTCTACTTTTAGAAAGAATTGTCTTTTTTTATTTCCATTGTTATTGCCCTACTCTATAATACTCCATTAAGTATTTTTTACTGGTCCTTTGTCCTGGATTATTTTGTAATCAGCATCCGCTTTACATTTTGCAAACTCGTTACTAACGATCCCAAATATTTAAATTCTTTCACCGAAATAATTATTATTTGGGGCAGTTTGATATTTCACCTATTTCCAACTCTTACCAGATATTCATTTTTACTCATTAACTTTCAGTCTACCAGGCTTTAAAGGCTTCAGGAGTTTCCTTACCATAAAGTTCACATCTTCACCAAATTGTCAAATGATTACCTGACCAACTGCAAATAATAGCGAGTGTACAGAATCTAGTCCAACTTCGTAAAGGTCATTGAATATTTAAGAACTGTTGGAAACAGTATCATTTCCTCTTTAAATATGTAATAGAGTTGTGGAGGCTAATAAAAATCACAATTACAAAGCTAAATGTCGTACATTATTGATAACTGAACCATCACTATTGTATAGAGTACAATGCATTAGCAATGTTGTTAACATTTTGTGCTTTAAGCTACATTTAAAACGTTATATGCCTTTGTGAAACTGCGTAATTCAGTAAAGGACGTCATGGCAACAGGGCATCGATAACAAACCATTTGTATTTTAGGATTATATCGTCATTATGAGACAAATTAGGGTTATTTACAAGCTTTCTTTGTAGCCGTATATGAACATTCGTAATGAAAGGTCTGTGAGGCTTTTGTTACTGGAATCATTTAACTCTAATGGAAACGAAAGGGCAATAAAATAATTATCATACAAAGCCTGCCATATGGCGATTTTAAAAGAGTGCTTGTATTTGATATTAATTGTGATTTACATGATGGGCTTTTTCCAGCCGTTACAGCAACTTTATTTATTCCCCACATTTGTCGGATGGAATTTTTATCCCTTTTCTGGCAAAGGGAGGAAAGTGAGTAATAAACGAAATGCGCATCAAACGCTGTTTAGTAAACTGATGTGTAGCATAAACATATCAATACTTTTATGGAAATGAACCTGTTTTGTGACTTCGTCTCCTTAATCGAGAAAGTTCCAGTTTTCGGAAACTTTGAAATTTCTACATATTTGGAAAACAAAACGGCTAATACAGCAAAAGTAATTATAGAAAAATAATATATTTTCAAGCAAATTGTGATTGATCGAAACATACGAGACGGTATCGAATTCTTGGGTAGAATGCAATTACTGAATCTACTATGCTCGTGGTAGAGGAAGTAGGTAATAAAGGATAGTGGGTAAAGAAAGTCATGTGATGTTTTGTGCTATTCTTCCTTGTGGGATTAACAGTGCTAGAAATTCAGCTCATGAGGCCCAAATCTACGCTTACATTGAACGTCCAAACGGCTTGTTTTATTCCCGAATTTCAAATGTTTTAAACAGTGTCTATTTTTTTAAAAGATTTGACTATCGCATTAGCCTAGTGCATTCCCTTATTTGTCTTCTAATTACAATGAAGCAAGTAATAAGACAATTTCTGCTTATGTTTATCTGGTTTAGCATGGCGTTTTTTGTTGGACAGCTAGAGAAAGTTATGTGAATATAACACATCAGATTTTTTTTCTAACACCTATTATTTAAAGTATTCCTCTACATAGTCACATTTATGGATATACGTTTTTTCTAAGGTTCCTGCCATGTTTTAACACTTCCAAACATGTTTCAGGCTGTGCAAAATACGCCTCTTTCTCGACAATGACCTCCTCATTTGTGGTTGCGACAACTCGGATGAATGTGCTGGTACGTTGCCGTGGTGGAACAGCACTTACTTCGCTAAATCAGCTCTGTATTCTTCAATTTCTAGTCATATCGGTCCAATAATTCGCTGTCCTATTATCTAGCATTTTTTTTTCATTTGCCTAAGATGACAATGGGCATGATATCCTTCACAAATCAAAAAATCGTATTCCCATCGGGAGGATGGAAATACGTATACAACCCAGTGTTGGTTTTCGGAATATGATGAATCCAGGTCTCATTGACGCGGGCATGAAGTTCTTCACATTTCACTTAAATAGATTTAAACACAGCCTCAAACTTGACGTCCACCGTAAAGTCCACAGTACGTTTTTGTTTACGTGAGCAATCACTGAGAGCGCCCATTGACCGATAACTTTTTCATCTGCAACCTATTACTGCAAACTATTAATTTCCGTACCCGTCGTTACACCTATGGCCTCTGCCACGATCAGCGAAAATTATATCGTAGACTCTTTCTATGATTTCGTGGGCGCTCCTCATCAAAAACTGATTTTCGACCATGTTTTAAAATCGTTGAACCAATAGCTAATTGTTGTCATAGATTGGAAAGATCTCCATAAAGAGCATTCAATTTTGTTTTTATCTCTTCGCAAGTTTCCCAATCCAAGAGTAAAAATCTGATGTGTTCCATTCACAAGACTTTCTCTACATCTCTGCAACAAATTATTGTTAAAAACTTTATGCTTGTATTTACTTCATGCTAATCCAGAAAAAGTAGCAGAAATAGTCTTATTATTGCTTCCTTGTAAGTAGAAGAGAAATAAGAGAGTACGATAGGTTAAATAAAGTAATAGTAAAAAGCTGGTTGCTAGGCTGATTTTTTTTTTTTTTTTTTTTTTGGCTAGGTGTAATAAATAGCAGTACATGATGTTAACTTACAATTGCCTTAGTCGCATCATCTATTTAGAAACACGGATACAACTGAACGCAATCTATGGTCAACCTGGTGATAAGGTGCTATTATGAAGGTAGCTTTTCTCATTGCAAGCAGATTTATTGCTGTGAGCACGCGCAGTTTACCTGGGCTTCTCACTAAAACTAAGTCACTCCAGAGCAAGCTATTCCAGCTGTGCGCCACAGAGCAACCGAGTAATCATACTCACAGAAGTTTGCCTGCCGCATGCAGTAATGGACGGCTGTCGTCATGGCTGTAGCAAGTGTTGCAATGACGTGGCAAGAAGTGCAAACACTTTTGGTAGGGCCTTCGCCCAGTGGTATTGGCAAGCATGCTTCTACTCTAACCGCACTCCTGGAATGATAGTTGCACACGCGTGAGTACTCTGACTGTGCCGAGTAGAGTTGCAGTAGCCTGCTATAGAGTCTAAACATCGCACTCATATTTTTCTTTGTCTCTGCTTTCTCTGCCATGTAAGACTGCACACCACCAAATATAAATAAACAGAAAAAATCAGTGCTGTAAGTTCACTCTAAATACACGTTTTTTTATTCTCTTGAACCAAGAAAAGCTTTTTTTAAAAAAGTCTTCCCTCGCGAATGCGTATCTACGTTCTCCGTTGGTACGACTGTTTTTTTAACAGTGTGAAGATACAAGGGGATTACTGTAGCTTTAAACGATATTGAACTCTTTAATAGTGGGTCACTATGTGATGTTTTGAAATGCAGTTCCCTTTCTCTTTATATGACCAAGAGAGAAACCTGGTGCTACATTCAAATTGCTTTCTCTACCCGCTAAAAGCTATTCTTTAGTTATTGAGCCTATATTAATTGAGATAAAAGTTTACAAAAATGCTTTTATTACACCGCTAAGGCGAATAAAATCCAAAATAGTAACAAAATATCTTTTTAAACAACGCCACAAAACATGTTATTAGATACAAATAGTGGGTTTTATCGATACCTACTTATTTTGAGTCACTAGATTTTGTATTCTGCTAACGATTCACGAATTATACAAGTTATTGAGATTGGAGAAGTCTTCGAATATACACCTTTTGTGTGGAAGGTTTCGTTTTTCTGTTTCCAGTTAAGCAAAAATCAACTAAATAAAGAGGACTTCAGAGGACATTGTCAGAAAATTCATTACATACTCACATTTTGTTTGTTACAAGAGTATTTTCAACATTATATTTGTATATTTTAATGAGATCTTTATTTTTTTGGTAGTAAGATATTTTGTATCTATTATATTTAACCACTATACAAGTCAGTCAAAATAAGGAGGGCTTCAGAGGCTATTCGCAGAAAATATCTTTAATTTGCGGTATTTTAATCGAAGTCATTAGAGTAATTTTTCATAAATTAAACATTTTCGATAACGTTACGATGTAAGGATTGTTGGTTAGGACCTCTTTTTAATATGAGTGTAGCATTTTTTAAATATGGTGGATTTACATACCAAGTTTGGTATTTAACGCATTTCTTTTAAAAGTTTTTTTATTCAGGGCTCTCAAATTTTCTATGTAAATAGTACGTGGTAACGAAATTGAAGAGAAACACGAATGAGTGGTTTCTCATTTGAGCAAATTATTGGTACTGGAACATTTAAATAAAAAACAACCAAATTTTTCTGAAATAGTTAACTCTACAAAACAATGTATTTTACATAAATATATTCTTTAACGAGATCTACTTTTTTACGTTGCCAGATTTTGTGTATATCTTAACGGTTTACCATGTTACGAAAGTCATCAGAAGAAAAAATGCCTCAGAGGCTGATTCCCGAAAAATTCAAGATGTCATTTTATTTGTGATACAAATACCATTAATGCCTATAATAACAATAATTGAAACTGCTTTTTATAAAATAAAATAACAAAAAATATATTTCATGTAAAGGATAGTTTGTGGTAGTTGGATCTTCCTAAAAAATCTTCGTGTTGTACACTTAAAATGTAGTGAACTTAAAAATCCAGTTTGGTATTTAAGTGACTTTTCTTTTTTGGTTGTGCTATTCATAGATACACAAACACGCAGGAGAGAGAAAGAGAGAGAGATATAAAGAGAGAAAGTAAGAGATAAAGAGGTTTTCTAAATATTTTTAGATCCAGGAAATCTCAAAACATATATTTCTGGTGAAATCTCGTATGGAATATTTGGCTGGAATGCATTACCTTCTACCCCTACTATGCACATGGTACGTGATAGAGAAAGTAAAATATCAAAGTAAATGACTTCAGAATTGCATAATAAATTCTAAAAGAGGGATGGAACCGATGTTGTAACCTATTCTGATCCTATTAATAGCGACCGTTGTGATATTTGTACCTTCGTACACACTATCTGATTCTTCATAGGCGTGGGTGGTGATGTATCGTGCTGGTGGCGTGGGTAAACGAAAATAGGTCACAGTGATAATGGCAAACGTAAATGAAAGCTATACCTCTAGATAACAAATGAAAACCAGGTAACACAGGTGACACCTGCAGCGATACACATTTAGAATTCAGCGTGGGAAGCTCTAGGAAAACTAGGTTCAGTTGAATCTCGTACTGGGCGGGCTGGACAAATGTCCCGCTTCACCAACTGCTCTTTTTTTTTTTTTTTTTTTTTTTGCCTCTATTTTTGTTGTTGACGATGCCAACGGCTTTATAAAGCGGATATTAAAAATACGCATGAATGAAAAATCGAATCGATGCCCCTACGCCATGGTCTTTTGCTGTTAATTATATATATATTTGAAACGCATTTGTGTGGAGATGTTGTCCATGCATGGTGCAGATAATGGTGTCGTTAACGGGCGTTAACGCTCGAGCGTGCCGATTGTATACGAGTAAATTGAGTTTGGGGACCCAGAAGCTGTTCCAATTATCGATGCTGATCATCCCTACGCAGACTTCATTACCCACCGACACCTCAACCCTCGTTAGATAAAACATTCCTTCATCGACTTTCTTCGTCAGGGTTTGGGTAGTGGTAAAGGACTGTCAGGTTCGGTGTGTCCGACCTGTAGACATTACAACGGCTATCTCTAGATTCAGTCCGGTTTAACTGTGTTAATGAAATCTTATCAATAAAAATGTCTCACATCATATGCCTTTCTCTACTCATTCTTCAACAAAATATTATTCAACAGTTATGCTTTCTTCTACTTCGCCTCAATCTTGAATTTGCATAAATGCTGCTATTACATATTTACTTGTATAAAAACGAATAAATTTAATTTCTATAAAACAATGGCTGTTACGGTTTTACTATACGGTTCGGAGACACGGACACTTAAAAAGAAAGACTTGAGCCAAATACAAGCGGCGGAAATGATATATCTCCGAGCAGTAAAAGGATGCACAGACAAGATCATATTAGAAACGAAGACACAAGGAGAGAATTAGACATATTTTCTTTAAAAGAAAATATACAAATAAATAGGGGAAAAATGGAAAAGTCATGTACAAAGAATGGATAACTCGTATTTCATTACAATCTTAGGCTACAGAGTAATAGGAAGACCAGTTAAAAGATGGGAAGAAATATGAGGCTGGACCAGTAGCATTCTCCTAAACCATGAAGAGTTGATGACGATGAAAAAGGAATAAGGAAATTCACTAGGCTTAAGTAATAGTCAAATACTTTATGAGCTGATCGTTATGTGAAGGCATTAAAATTCCATTCTCTATGCTTGACAAGGAGCAACAAAAGCAAATAAGATATTTAAGATATGTATAAGAACTGAACAATTTAAAGCAAAAACGGTGAGTATCTCTACACCAAAAAAAAAAAAAAAGAAATCACATAAATTGCATGTTTTAACGAGAACTGTATTTTTTGTAGCAAGATTTTGTCTATCTCTTACAGTTCATAAGTTATGCGAAAGTTATTCAGATTGAACAGGACTTATGAGGCAATTCCCAAAAAATATAAATGTTTGTCGTGTATATATTTTAATATATAGTATTTTAATCATCGTTTGAGGGATTATTTATAAATACATTTAGAAAAAAAAACACCTAACCTTTTCCAACTAAAGGTAATTATGAGTAAAGGATTTAGTTGAACATTCCTCTTATTTGACGTGTGCAGTTAATCTTTCTTGTGTTAAAAGAACGGACTATTTCAAAATAAAGCGGGTCATGATTATTAACCGAGACGGTAAATAACCGTTGGCATATTATGAATATGCCTTGTGGCTGTAATCGCCGCAGATGTTTGAGCGTTATTCTTCGAAAAACATAAATGAGCAATGTGACAGTCTATTGTAACACGTGTGCAGTTGGCGAGCCCTTTACATCGAGGCTCCGATTGTGCGAGAGTTTGTGACACCTGCCGTGATTTGCAGGAGTAACAAACAATAAGCCCTACTACTGGAAGTTTCTTGCCACATCATCGACAGGTGTAAAAACCGAGAGAACGAGCCTCGGTCAGAGTCTGTTTCAATTGGAAATGTACAGCGTGCAGCAGTTGGGTCAGCTTCAACGAGAAATTCGAAACATGCATTCGTAGCTGCAGACGCCGAGCATCGAAAGAAAACTATACGGCAGAATTGTTGCGAGAGAATAGAATAAATTCACTTTAAAACAGGTTTTTTATGTTATGACGTGATGTTTTTTGAACAGTAAAGAACAATTTCGTTACTGTTTTGTTTGATAGCTGTACTCGTGCTGTGGCTTGAATAAGGTATGCTTACTTCAGACGCAGAACGACGACTGGTTGAATCAATCATAACGCTCTGCCATCACCTTTGAGGGAATCTGACGAACATCTCATACGTTGAGAAGTTTTATTTCCATAGCTTTCAATCAAAGTGAGTACCCACCCTGTCCTATAACTTCAAACCACGTTCCGCTTCTCTGCCCTTGAAAGCCCTTTTTCAGGGCTTAGGTAGAAAACTTTTACCTTTCATCATATTAGGGAATCTCTGGCAAAAGAACTCCACCAGGTCCGCTCTAACTGCCTCTCTGATTAAAGCAAAATACAGCAATTTCTGCGTCCTTATCAAAGGGTATACATTCTTATTCCTGCTATGTGAGCAGACGACAGTAGGATTTCCCGATTTCGTGAATGTTAATGCAGGAGAGAACTAGGTTTAATGGCAGTAAACAAATAATCTCCTGTGTAACATTCCCATGGCTTTCTCTACCTATTATGCAATACATCATTCTTACAAAAGCTATTCGTATTTCTACTTCATGCTAATCGAAATAAAATTAGCAGAAATTGTTTTATTATTATTATTTTCTTGTGTACAAAAGAATAAAGTAGGCAATAATAAAGTATTTTAAGAGATTTTCGCTCTGTCATTACATTGTAATTCGCTTTCTAGCATGCTCAGGGAGCAAGGAAAACGAAAAAGAAAACTGAATTAGGACTTCCCATTTGAGAGGTATAATTATTGGAAAATTTAAATCTCTAATAATGCATGTCTTGGCAGAGGTTAACACAAAACACGTAGTTTAATGCATCTTATACTTTAACGAAATCCAATTTTTTTTATAGTAACGGTTTTCTATATGTGCAAAAGGCATCCAGAATGAAGAGGACTTCAAGGCTATTCCCAGAAAACAGAAGACATGTTATAAAAATATCTTAAACATATACATCATATGTTAATCAAAATCAGTCAATTCACTGTAGTTACATGATAAATAAAAGGTATATATCTTGAATTTCCTATAAATAGTCACTGAAGTTTTCTTCAAAAAGTAATTGCACAACAAATTTCAATCTACACATAATTTATGTCATATACATTTTTGTTATGAAGCTAACCATTTCCGAGATATCGTTCGATATAATAAATGTAAAGTTGTTCTTCGTATCCTAGTCAACAAAGAGAACAATACTGTTACAGGCTTTTAAAAGATTCGAGTAACGTTTCACATATTATATCTCCTTATTCCCCTTATAGAAGGTATTGATATTGTAATTAAATAACTTCCGCTGATGTTTATATTGATAAGCACAAGCTAGATGGAAGAATAAGCTTTTGTAAGAATAGAGACAGGTGGAGACAGCTATGTGCATGTAGCGTATCATATTTGTTATTCCGTGTAGCCGCTTTGTTGGAAAACACGTAAGCTAGCCGAGAAAATGCTGATCTCAATTGTAAGGGAGTAAGGGAACGGTGATTAATGTTGTTTCCAAGTTTTTCTTAAACCAGAAGAGTTTACTGCCATAAGCAATCTTGCACACAAAGTAAACCGTCTTAAATTTCAGAAGTTTCCTCAGAACTGGGTGGTGGTAGCATGAAGTACCTATTAATTATTAATCCCCCTGTTTTGAGTCCGAATCCTCTAATGAACTTTCCTGTCGTAAAGCTCCGCTCTCGTCTAGTAAACTATGTTGCTGTGGGTAGCATTGGTTCTGAAGTTGACGCGAGTAAGCGACGAATAGTTTACCATTACAATACCTTTACTGAAGCTTGGAGCTTTAAATTGCTTTGATTAGAATGTTTTACTTTCTCTGCTACACATATTTAATCAACTATAACTACCTTATATATGGCACATTTTGGTATTTTCACAAATGACAAACGATTTTGATTAAAATACCTTAGCCTGTGAAGACCTCTACATTCCGGATTAATTTTGTAAAACTGACAAACTATAAGAACTATTCAAAAACTTACTACACAGAACTATAGATCTCATTAAAACACACAAATTGTCAAGATATATATTTTTTGTTGAGTTAGTCGTTTTCGAGATATTCCGCATTATTGGTTTCAATTTTAGCCAATTAAACTTTTCTCAAACGGGATGACATCTTTCTTCTAGTTTCTAGTTTGTTTATTCCTGGCAAGCAAAAATATTGGGATTTCCATTGTTTCACATACTTTTAAAGCACGAGACTATCGCTTTAGCCTGTGCATTTTCTTATTTCCCTTTTACTTACAAGGAAGCTAGTAATAATTCTAATTCTAATTATGTTTATCTTGATAAGCGTAATGTAGATAACAGACTAATGTTTTGAATTAAAGGATTTTTTACTGAACAGTTAAAAGGACGTCCTGTGAATGGAACACATTAGATTTTTTTCCCTTCTACTTACAAGGGAACAATTAAGAAGGATATTTCTGCTAATGTTTATCTCCAATATCATGAAGTAGAATAGAAGAATAAGCCTTTTAGCAATCATTTGTTAAAGAAATAAAGAACAAGTCATGTGAATGGAACACCTAAGATTTTTTAGAATAGTTTATTGGGAAGAACAAGCAAAGAAAATCATGTCAATGGAACACCAGGTTTTTAGAATAAAATTATCGTTTGTGTTTGGATGTGTGTGCGAGTGTAGTTATGTCCGTCTGTGTGTGGGTGGATGTAGATTTATCTAAAAATCATTCAATTTTGATAATTCTTCCACTAATGAAAAGCAATACCAAATGGTCTAACAGCGACGTACATCTGGTTTACACAATGAAAATTTCTGTTAAGGGAGTGAAAATACAATAACATAGTTTTGAGTGTTGTAAGCTGGCTTACAATTTTCCTTGGGTCTTCTAGCATAACGTAAAGCTTCACCAAGTTAGGCCAATGTCAAAGGTTGAAAATGGGGATCGAATGTAGCTGTAGCTTATCATTTTTTTGGTAAATTCAGAATCCCAAATGCACCGTTTTTTATTAACTGCAGAACAAAAGTATTCTTTTACAACAAAGTTCAGCGAAATCAAAAATAAGTGTAGTGATATGAACAGTACATTCAACTATTTCTCTAAAATAATCCAATTTTAAAATATTTAAGCCTCCACATTGCCCTTTTGGTCTCAAAGCATTTATTTGCAAAAACAAAGAACCATAAATGGCCTATGCTATGAATTTTTCAACGAAATGGGGCTAACATTTAGTGACATGCATTTCAAAAACAAAACCCTAATCCATGGTTTTAATATTTTGGACATATTTTACAGCCTGTAACCAGCTTGAAGAATACAGTGATTTCACTTGTGCAGATATGGCTTCGTGCGTTTAAACTCTGCTAAACTCAACGGGACAATTCCATGTAAATACAGGTCAGCAGGAAATTTGCATATTAGCTTTGTTTTGCACATGCTTATCAGCGAAAGGATCAATTAGTCCGTGATGTTTGGATTGTTGGTAAAACTCCTTTGCATCGAAGACTGGATCGCTCTCATTATGATGCAGTTCCCAAGCATGTACTAGAGAGTGCAGTCCCCATGATAGACCGGAACTGTGTTATACAGACCGAAAAGATCCCTTCGTTTATAGGTTCGGTCCGTTTTCATTTTTCTTGTCTATCATCAAGGTATATGCTTGGTAACTCCCTCTCTACAAGCGCAAACTTTTCTTCTTCACTGAAAGCAAATGACATAAAATAAACGTCACTCGTGTTGATACGCCAGTGGCCCGCTGACTTGCGTTTGCCTGGCATTGCCCCGTTGAGTTTTGTAAATCTTTTAACCCTTGAAGGGATATCGGCACACGTGAAATAGGGCACTGTTCGGCCACCTATATTATTAAAGGCGGTCACAGGGTATAATGTTTCGAAAAAAACAATAAGGTTATGCTTTTCTTTTTCATGCCACACAACTGTTATCCCGTTTCGTTGAACATTTAATATCTTGGGTTATCTTAGGCTCTTTATTCCAAGTAACTATTTTGAACCCAAAGGATTGTGGACAGGTTTAAAATATTTAAAAATAGTTATTTTACGGGGCTGTAGTTGTATGTCTGATTCATATCGCCACATTTCCATTTGATTTCGCTGAACTTAGTTGTCAAGTAGTTCTCTTGGTGTGTTTTGATAAAACCGGGTAATAAATGATAAGCTACGCTAACATTCGATCCGTATTTTTAACTTTTAACATTGGCCTATCTTGGTGAAGCTTTACACCTATACTATAGGGCCGAAGAAAAATAATATGCAGGTTATAACTCTAAAACCTGTTCCTTTTGACATTTACATCACCTAATTTGCATTGTGTAAATCATTATTATGCTCAAAATATTGCATAACCATATCTTAAATAATGACCAAAATCAAAGGTTATATTTTAGCTTTTAAAAACACGTAATCTTTATTTTCAATTGTACTGTAATTTTGAGAAACTGTTCTTACAATTAAAAACGAGAAGAGCTAGTGATAGCAGCTAGAGAACATGTTGACTAAAATAGGGATGGGGGACACATGGAAGAAGGAAGAAGAAAATGAAAAATGGATTCTGGAATTCATGATTCATATGATAGAGGACATAAATAAATAGGAAATGTGGGGTCTTTATATCCTGAAGTAAGGAACGAATGGTCAAGACGGAAATATAGAGATATGGATATGTAATAAACAAAAGAGAGAAGGAGTAGCGTGGATGAGGAGAGGAGCAATTCTTTTGAAAGAGATGAGAGGTAACGAACTGGAATGTTGTGTTTTATGCGGGGAGATAAACAGTGCTGCTCACTGTTTAACAGAATATAAAGAGATAAGAAATTGGAGGAAAGAAATTTCCGGGCACAAATTGGATAGTATGTCAGGAGAGTTGGTAGCGATGAAAATTTTGAATTCCAAAGGATAGAGAGCATTAGGAAAAGGCAGAGCCATCTATAGTTACAAACCGTAACGTACACTTGGCAACGCTGTTCAGAAATGTCAACTGGAAGCCTATGGTATCTAATAGCGTAATGGGAAAACGTGCTAACAGTGTTTTATGGCGATTTAAGAAAATGAATACTGCCTGAAAATACAAGTTATAAGGGCTGGAGAGACTGTGGGAATGACCTAATAGCAGTCAATAATTCAGGAAGCTAAATTCCAACAATGTTGTATTTCTTTATGCACTTTCTCCGAATCGGCTCAATTTATTTTGCAGTTTTTTTGCGAAATAATTTTGTACCTTTCTGCTTCTGCTTCAGTGAGAACTTTTCTGAACATTTTTCGTAGATTTTACTTTTAAGAACATTGTAAATCTTCTCTATCTTATTTCTCTGTTTACAACTTCTGCCATCTACTGCACAGGGACTTTTCTTTTAATGCTTGACCGTTTTTGAAACATGTGGGTGGCCCTAAAAGTATAGTTGAATAGGTATCAGTAGCAGTTCATATTGTTTTGGTGGTACTATAAGCAAATTACTGCTACTATCAGTAAATGTTTTACCTGTTGCAAAGCTCTATTTGGAGAAATACTTATAGCACACTACTGAGTTTTTATTTGACTGTCATTGAGCACGGTAAATGCTTCGTAACCACTTTTCTTTCTTCTCTGCAGCAGCTGGAAATCGAAGAGTAGTTACATAGCTCTTCTTTAGAGCTATTGTAATTGATCATGCAAATAGCTATACAGCACTTCCTGGGCATCTGTAGGCAGAAAAAGAATGGAAATAATTAGTTCTGCAATAACTTTTTTGATATAATTATAAATCGAATTTGTACTTATACTTACTTTGCTGTATGAGTATGCAATCTTCTCCATTTTCGATCATTACTTTGATGGAGAAGCAGGTGGTAAATCCAGACTTATTACAACATAACACCTTTAATTGAAATTTAATTCATTACATATACATGTATAATAATAGATGCTATATACCAGGTTCCGGCTTGTAACTAAGGAGGGCTACGGGAAAGGTAAAAGGAAAGTGCCTAAAAAATAAAGAGAGAGAGAGAGAGAGAGAAATAGAATAGCAGAGAAAATACAGAGAATGGAACAAAAGAGGTAGCACATACCAAAGGAAACTATAATCAACAGCTAGGGAGCTAAGCGGATATAGCGCCTAAGTAGGAATCACAACCTAATTGTATACTAGTATAAATAATAGGCCATGATTTAAATAATTGAAAATGTAACCTATATTTATTATTATTATTGCTTTATTTTTCAACTGCTTAATGATTAAACTATAAGCTTTTGGGGGGTTGTGGGCAAAAATGGGTTTTCGATGTAATGCTGGTATCGAATGTTTTAGTTGGTATATAATACTTTCTCTTTTCCGCCATAGGAGATGATAGAGAAAGTAAAAATAACAAATAAGCGAGGTAGAGAGTATGACATATTTGCACGATTTTTTTTTGGCGGATGCTCGGAATGGTGAAAGCAAACTTCATGAGATGGATGTTCCACACAGAGTATTAATTCTCGTGGCCCCAGGCACCCACGTGTCTGATCATCAGAATACTTGTATTACAAGTTGTGAGTTATAATTGAAGCTCTGGTCCCCACTGTAATTTTATTTGCGAACCTGAAGGTATTAAAGCGGCAACATACAAATCAATTAATCCCGGGAGGTTCCTGATTGAAACTCGCTACAAATCATCGTAATTAGGGAATATCCACCTGTTCCCACTCTAAGCTGTGATTTACTACAGCACCCTTGCTTCTTGATGTTTCAGTGCCAACAGCTAAATTAAACTCGATCATTTCCAACTGATCAGGGTTGTCGCCGTGTAACCCGATTTTTCTAAGCCATGGACGACAGCACTGTTGATGAGGTAGAACATTCGCTGCACAATTTTTACAAATATGATACTCTATTGCAAGATTTGTTTTACTTTCTCTAGCACGTATGTACAATTTACATGTACACAATACGCAGAGAAGGTATTATATTCCGACTAAAAATTCGATACCGAGATTTTATTGGAAATACGTGGTTTAGGGACTCTGAAAAAAATTCTACGAAAAGTACTGCGCACGTGTGTGTGTCTATATGTCTCTGGAAAGCATAACTCCGAAACGTAAAGTCGGTGAAATACCAAACTTGGTATTTAAGCTCAGAATCTACCAAAAAAAGCAACAAAAAATTTTTCATGAAAATCCCTACCATCACTAACCTTTACATGGGACATTCTTCGACCATTTTATAAATGGCTCTAAAGATTTTAATGAAAATAATATACGCTTAAGATATTTTTATGATAAATGAAATGGGAGTAGCCTCTGAATAGGTCTTCATTCTGGATAAATGTGTTCTAACTGGTAAATTGTAACAGATCGGCAAAAACTTGCTGCACAAAGAATACGATTTTGGGATATATAGACATATAGAATCCCACAAAATAAAAAAAAAAAATGTTTACTTGTAAAGCTAATGTTTGTGGTGAGAGAGTTTTCCAGAAAAAAAAAATGCTTCAACACATCCGACTTAAATGTGAAGGTTTATGAGTATTTCCTTCTAAACGTAAGCTTTAATAATAATAATAATAATAATAATAATAATAATAATAATAATGATAATAAATTTATTAGGATTTAAAATATATTGTTTTAATTTTGTTTATAATTGTGTTATGCACTAATAATAACATAAGAAATATACAATGTTTTTTTATATTTTGCAGTTTGCGAAGGTGCTATTCACTTTTGAAACGTCTACCATTAAAAAAACCACAAATATACATATGCACATGCTTCGCGGTTCAACTGTACGGGTAAAAAGTATGAACATTCAAGAGTTCATCCCTATTTCAGAACATGGCTGGCGCACTTTAATGTTTTTTTCATACAAATTTAAGATTTACAGGGGCTCGAACGTAAAAATCAGAAGAGCGGTTGAAAGAACGAGTCTCTAGACAATGGTTTAGACATACGGCAGCCACTCTGCGGTACCCTGGGGGCCTTATGAAGAAGAAACACTGCGCCGTATAAGAAAGATGCGAGAACTGCTTCCCCAGGCTGTTTTGTTCATTGTGTATTCATGCGACTGAGCCCCTTGTTTCCGTGTATTAGCTTCCTGCGCATTCGCTATCCCCCTGGCTAACAAAGTTTTCCGTTTAACGAGGTGGATAGATTTACCTCTCTAGCAACATGTGTAGTAGAATCTTATAAACTTTTCTTTAGCATAATGTGAGGCATCATGTGTGGACTAAGTCAAGCAGCGGATGATCGCTTCCAAATACCTTCCCTTAGAACCAGCTCCGTATTGGTGTAATGTGCTGTGAACCCCTCGCTGTCTTGATCCGCCTGTTGGAAGAACTGAGGCGCAGTCAGTCTTCGTGTGTTCGATCCAGGCAATCCAACTCAAATGTTACAGTAGCAGCCAGAGGTATCACTGCTAAACCCTGCCACGCTGTCCGTTCGTTGTACGAGTAGAGGACTGGCGTGTTGTATTGGCGATAGCGGATGGGTGGATAAGACCTAAAATATGTATTCAAGACGTCGGTGAATAGGAACAGCACCTATGTCTCAGGTTCCTTTGAAACTCTAGTAAGCAAATCTTTAAGGTGCAAGCATTTCGACCAAATGTTCATTTATATTACTTTATACGCGCAGATGGGACTTTCGGCAGCGTTTGGACGCAATAATTGCCCCATGCTTGAGGTGATAGTGTTCGACGAAATCTCAAAACAGTTTTATAAAATATGTTGGTGTGTTACGGTGTGGCTTGTATCACCGGCCTAGTATATAGGCTAACAAGTATGCGCGACCAAATATACACTTATTATTATAAATGTAATGCGCACAATGTGCAAGCATATAAACTGAATTGCATTAACCTAATACTAATTTTACTATAGTCATTGGTCTTTTTTTTTTTTTTTTTTTTTTTTCATTTTTCTGCATGCTATCTTCCACAGTGTCTTTTGCACAGTTCACAGATACAGTCTTCATCCGATTGGTGAAATCTCTTGTTTTGACAGAACTTGTTGCATATTGCGTTACACTGTCGAAGCTCGTAGTTTGCCTGCTTCCATTGTTCCGTTTCCATGGCATCAGCTGAGTATAACTCCTTTCCCATAAGCATTTTGCTTGTGTTCTTGTAGGCCGTGGTATTTGGCAGGAGTAGCTGTATTCTGATGTCTTCTATGAAGAAAGTTTATTTTGTTAAGATTTAGGCCAATCTTGATGGTGATGCCTTCCCGATTCCCAGGATTTGCTTCATGCAGCGAGCTTCGCTTTTTTCTAAAGTTGTGAGGTCGTTCACTAAGTTTCTTCCAGATTATGTGTATCCCATATGTTGCTATTGCAGCTATGGCCGTTTCAAAAAGTATTATTGTCATCTTCATCGAACATTTTTGGAGTTTTTGAATGTTTTAGATTGTTTTTATTGTTGCTGTTGCTCTTTCACGTGAAGATTGAAGAATGTTATTAAGAGAGTAAACTCCAATGTATTTGAATTTTGGTACTAATTCTAAAGGTCTGTTTATCACCTTTTGCAGTTCATCTGAACCCATTATCATGTCGTCGGCGTAAAGTATGACTGTTGTCAAGCTATTTATAATGATATCTATGAAGTCTACTGTCATGATGTTGAACAGTGTCGAGCTGATCGGGTCACCTTGTTTGAGTTAAAGTCTTATATAGGGTGACATCATCAGATACTTGATACACTTATATTATCTTGTATTAAGAATTAAGATTCACTGATGCAACTTTTGACAGTGTTTGGACGCAATCAATTGTCCTATGTTTGAGGTGATAGTATTTGATGAATTCTCAAAGCGGCTTCAAGCGATATGTTGCGGACTGGGCCATAGGGAGAGTCGTGATGCCACAGCCATTGGTGGACCGGCACAGGCTATCTCATCAAGTTGTGCACACATCTCTAATCTGTATGTGTGCCTCTGTCACAGGAATTTCATGGTGGTTTTCACTATTAGAGATCTGTTACTTCCCTTGTATCGTCGCATTCGTGGAAGACACTGAACTGTAGTGCAAAGTCTGATATGCGACGTTACTTCCTAAGTTGTGCTGTTCACAGCCGGGCAGAAAAAGACAAATTGAGAACCATGGGATTTTTCTAACAACACTATTACTTTCTCTACATGTGCTATGCATATAGGTATAGAGAACGTATTGCATTGTGTCCAAAAATTCGATACTGATATTTCAACGGAAATATATGTTTTAGACTTCCTGAATTAAAAAAAAAAAAAAAAAAAAAAAAAAGCATTTTCAGAAAAATGTCGGATGTGTGTGTGTTTGTCTGTCTGTGGGCAGCATAGCTCAAAAACGAAAAGTCTGTCAAATACTAACCTTGGTATATAAGACAGTGTCTTCCAAGGGAGTGACACGAAGATTTTTAAGAAAATTCCCCCACCCCAACTACTCTTTCGATATAAAAAATTAAAAATTTTTGATTTTCAAAAAATGACTTAACAATTTTGATTAACATATCGTATATTAAAGATATTCACATGACAAATAAAATGTATATGTTGAATTTTTTGGGAATAGCCTCTAAAGACATCTTTATTCTGGATGAATTTTGCGGAATTTTGTATAATTGGTAAACCGTGTGAGATAGAGAAAAATTAAACAAAGTTGTAGAGATCGTTAAAAAATACAATTTATGATATATATATTTTTTTTTTCGAGAATTTGGCCGTTTTGGGGATAATACTTGTTATTGGTTTCAATTTTAAAATATTAGTACTTTTCTCATACGGGAGTTGGTCAACTCCTGGTCACGCAAAGAAACGAATTTCAATCCCATAGCAAGCACATTTTAGAACATTTGACTGTAAGTTTAGCCTAGAGCATTCCTTATTTCCCTTTCACTCAAAGGAACTAAGTAATAAGATAATTTCTCTAATGTTTCTCTCTTTTAGCATGAAATAGAAGAATGAGCTTATTAACAATAATTTGCTACAGAGCTGTAGAGAAAGTCATGTGAATGGAATACATAAGATTTTTATATATATTGTGTGTGTGTGTGTGTGTGTGTTTGTTTGCGAAAAGGACACCTGAGAAAATGTGACACGAAGATTTCCAAGAAAACTCCCGCGCAATAAACTACCTTTTATACAGAAACTTGTTCGAACATTTTGATTTTCAAAAAACGGTGTAACTAGTTTGCTTAAAATACCATATGCTTAAAATATTTTCATCGCAAATAAAATCTATAATTTGAATTTTATGGGAATAGCCTCCGAAGCCCTCTCCATTCTTTTTAACTTCATTTTGCATATATGGTAAACCGAAGAGATATACAAAAATTATTGCACAAAGAATACAAATCTTGTTAAAACACAAAATTTATATCATATTCATTTTTGTGGAGTTAATCAATCTCGAGATGTTCCTTGTTATTGATTTTTAAATTTTGAATACTTGAGAGTTTTCTCAAGTATTCTGGTCATGCAAAGAGAACGGAATTTCAATTGTGTATCACATTAACTGACAATATGCCCTTATTTTACTTGTAATTACAAGGAGCTACGATATTAGAGTGAAATAGTAAGAAGAAAAGGCTTCAATAAGAATATTTAGTGACAAAATAGGTAGAAAAAAATGTATGTGAGTAAAAGCCATCAGTTTTTAAGAGCAGAGTTGTGCGAAATTTTCAAATTTGTTAAATGTTCTGTGGTGGTATGTGAACGTTTTAAATTTAAGATTATCCCTATTGGGGTTAAATGTGGCTATTTATTTATGCTATTTCTACCTATGGAATTTATAACTGTTCTCTAACAGATACAAATGACTGTACATTGAAGCCGGATGTTAAAAATATCTATGTGTGAATAAGCAATGAACTATTTATTCAGAATGAATTTTGTATATCATATCAGAGAGACATAAACTTGCTTCACTAAAACAGACTGCTGATTGATTTACATTTTAATTCTTTCGGGTTACTTTTGAGGTATGGTACATATACATTACTAAGCTTGCTGTAAGTTGTTGAAAGTGATATCCATTTACATTTAACATTCCATAATAGTCATTACGTAGGGACTGAGAGTTTAAATTTTTAAAGTTAGCAGCTATATCATCAGCTTTTGAAACATTTATATGCTGCTTATCGTGTTACACACTTCTTTGAAATGTTTTCGAATGATGCACTAATTTCACCATTTTTATTTCTCTGCACACACTATGTATATGGTAGGTAGAAAAGGTATTGTATTCCACCCAAAAATTCGATGTCGAGATTTCACCGAAAATAGAATATGTTTTGATATCCCCAAAAAAAATTTTTTTTGGGAAATAGTCTGTGTGTGTATATAAAATAGCAAACTTGAAATTTCAGAAAGCATCTTTCAAGAACGCGACTCAAAGTTTCCAAGAAAATCCCTTCACCCTATACGTGCCTTTAGTTTACTTTTTCGATAATGTTGCTTTTCTAAAAAATGATATTGGACTCATCCAGGGGCTGGTATGGACCGCTGTGGTTAAGCATGGCTTCCAGCTACTCTTGTGAAACGTTTCCGCAGTTCTCCCCTTTCGCCGCTTACCTAGGACGACTTTTATGTAAAGGCTAATGCGTGTGTTTCTTGAATTCAAACCAATAAGAGATAAGCTTACCCAGAGTTGGTATGAATCACGGATAATCAGGAGTTTCTGTCAACATTAAACGTATAGAATCACTATAGGTAACGTTTCCATCACTCGAATGTACCCCTCCTCGTCGTTGAACAGAAAGCAGAGGAAATTCACAAATTTCTTTTTGAATCGTTACCATCCAAATCCACTTATTCTCTCCTTTTTATCATGTGTTTGGAATAATGAAATAAGGGTGGGGAAATTAGCATCTACACCCCATCTGTGCTTCTCAATTCTAGTGGATGATTCATTGAGTGGGAAGTTCTTTTCAAGCGAACTGTAACATTCGGGTATAATCATATTTTCAGAAATATGTTTGCCTTAATTAGCAATTTAGTTGAAATACTTTTCAACTGTCTTCTAAACGAGAAATTCGATGTTAGTCCCTAACGAAATCACATATGTACGAGTGTGGGTTGCAATTGTAAAGGTGAGAATCAGAACCATAAATGCAATACATTTAATTTCGACACTTCGCATTTCACTATTGCAAGAATGAAAGAAGGAGAAAAAAAAAACAGAAATTTGAACATATTGCAGAGTGTGAGTGATGCATAGAACACTAATGCAATTTTCAGAATCACATTTTATCCGAGCCTTTGTGGTTGACTCATCACGGAAAAAGCCGCGATAAGGGCTTTTCAGGATTTAAAATTGACAAGCGTTTCTCGCCTGTCACAAATTTGATTATGATTCCTGGTACAGATTTTATACGTGATTTTTTTGTAAAGCTTTATGTGAGCTGAGCTTTAAATTACTTTATTTTGTGGGGCTTTTACGACCACGCTCTGTAATTAGAGTGAGTGTTAATGATTGTACCTTTATCGAAGAATAAGTAGGTTGATTATAGAACGAAAACATTTATTTTGGCTAGCTTTTTATCACTGTTTCGCATGTAATAAATTATATTTTCAAAACATAAATATCCTGCACTTATATACTGAAAAGTTTGAAATAATGGTTTCTCGCATTTAGGAGGTTCCGGACTCAGTCCCACTCTGACCTAAGAGTTTTTCGTATCTTCTCCTTGGTCGGCAGGGAATGCTGGAATGATTTCTCTAATTTACCCTTCATTCCATTACTGTGTCAACTTTCAGATATGGTTCCAGTTTATAGTGCATGGCGGTGCCGGCAGATGAAGCAGATGCATGCTCAATGTTAGGAATACTCCCCGTGGAGGGCTGCCAAATCGACGGATCGCTAGATTGTCCTCTCTGGAGGCTTCGGTAGTGGAACCATCGGGCATAGAAATTTTCTGGACTACTGCGCATCTCTGTGGCCCTAGCCTTATCTGATTCTTTCACTTCATCCCTTTTCCTTAGGGGTTTTAGACGCATTAGATCTGTGTACGTCGCTTTGCGCGAGGTATCCTCCCTCAGTTGTCTATCCTTTATCTTTACTGGTCATGTGTTCGAGAAGATGTCTGTAGACATAGAAAACATAAATGTGATCAGTTTAAAATTTATAGGCGCAACAGGTCAGAAGATCTAAACCATAAGGAAAAAACAAGCTCAATTAAATTGCCTCTGAGATTGAGTAATCAGTGTTCTGGCTTCTCTACTCAGATGTTCCGGGTTCGATTTATTCTGTGGCGTGGAATTTTACTATAACCGGAAATATTCCCCATCATCCACAGAGTCTGGAAGTACGAATGTGGGAGTGAATATGTGTGATTAATGTTAAAAAAATTATAAAACCAACGTTAAGAAATCCTGTTATAGTTCAACGAGTAAAACACCAGCAGTTGCTTCACAATTCAGAGCCCCCTTATACCATATAAGTTAATGAAGACTATATAAATGAAACAAAAACAAAATCAGTTAAATTTACTGAAATTTATAATCATTACGAGGCAATATGTATATCGTAACCACAAAATCTGCCGACATTTTATGAATTTCATTTCATTTTTGTAATATTTAATGTTTAAATATTTTTGTTCTGTTACATTCCGAAGTTGAAATCACTGGGTGCAATGTTTGTGGTTTCGTTGCGTATAAGTGTTTTTATTTTCTCCATGCGATTTTGTTTTTTTATAAACGAGTATCATAGTGACGTGTTGATTTTCTTGGTTGTGGACCAAGTTATTTTAAAAGAGGCTTTTCATAAGTATGTAAAAGGCCACTTGGAGGTCATTAGCGAGAATATGCGCACATTAAAGCATTCGCGTAGAATTATATACGCACAAATATTTTCACGGGATCGTTAAGTAATTTCCGCTCATTTATAGTAAAAAGTGAAACATATTATTCCGAGGAGTCAGATTTTGCCGTTGGAACTTGTAAAAGAAGTTAGAGTCGCGAGAGAAAGAATATTTGTGTTCGAACAAAGCGCCTAATTGCATCGAGCGATTGCCCAACAAGTCCATTAAAACGCCCTGAGATAAGAGTCGATAGTTCAAATTAAGCGCGAGCGGGAGAAAATTTCTACTTCAAATTTAGCGCCAACACGAAAAGGATCATATGCTACAAGTAGAAGATTTTCGATTCCAGTATAATTTCAATTTATGATATGTTTTGTTGAGCCATGAAAACCGCGTTTTGTTCAACATGACATAATGGAAGAGATTTTAAAAAGGAAGCTCATTAAGTTTAAAATTGAAGACAACTGGGATCATATATTTGTTGAACGCAACTGCACAATGGCGTGTAGGTTCCGAGAAGCCGTTTTCTTGAGGTTAGTCAGAAGAGCATGAATTATGAATTTCCACTGAGGTGGCAGCACACGTTTGACTCCGGGCGAATGATGAGCTCCAGGTCTTGAACGATATTGGGAGAGTCTCCATCACGGTGCAGGCAGTTTATTAGCGCTGGAGCCAAATGTTGACCCCAGTAGGAGGGCCCGGGCTTATAAAGAAGATCCCCACCGCGTGTGAACGTGCCGATGTCGCCGCCTATCTCATCCTGCAGGGGAGAAGACGACGACCTGCAGCAGAAGTCAATTTCCGGTTTTATTTTTATCCCGATTGAAAGCTGGACCCAGCTAGCCCGGGGTAGATTGGTTGGCAAGGGTGTGTTTCAATATGCAGTAGTGGGACCAGTGAAGTTCTATAGTTCACCAAAACATAAACTAGCTACGGCTAATAACAGTGATTTAATTTGGAAATATTTAACAATTTAAATTATGTACACTGTATATTTTGGGACAACGAAAACAACATCGCTGATTAGGTTGAGACAAAATGCAACATTAAATATTTGCAAGATAATGGCAACACTGCTTTAACATAACTTTATCACACATATTGTTTATACAAAATGAACAAAGGCTCAGTGAGCAGGTAAACGCCAAAGTAAATACAGCTACACGAGTTACATTCAGCAAATTATAAATGTATTAATATAAGCATTCTATGTTATCTAGTAGACTATTTTAGGATAAAAATGACCCTTCGTCAAGGAACATACAATAATCTTATGACTTTGTGTATTTACAAATAGAAGGAATATAGATTTACATTTCTATAAACTATCCTCCATATATTCCCTTTCCGAGCAGTATGCTTTGTTTACAAGTTTTTGATGGTTTTTACAGACAATTTTATATCATTCATTCTCTCATTTTAATGGGTCCAGCTTACGGTGTTTTCTTTTTTCTGATAGTGTCTGTGTTATGGAGGTTTTAAATTTTCTTTTGTCAGGGTTATATAGTCATATTGTTGTGCGTACTATATAGATACATTTACATGTGTATATTTGCAAAGCTGTGAAGAGAAAGTTAGTATTCACGCTTTATAAACAGTACTCTAAATGATTCTTTTGGGTCTGTGTGTAATATTGTGTACTATCTAACGGAACATAAACAGAATAGAGAAGCTGGATGTATTAAATCTCTGTGGCCGAAAAGTCAGCTAGCTGGATTCTAACTCGGAGGTCCCAGTTTCGATTCCCGGCTTCGGCGGGGAATTTATTCAGAATCATTCCCTATTTTCCACAGAGTCTGAGATATGCATATGAGAGTGACTGTGTGTGTGCGTGTGTTTGAAGATATAAATTATTAAAAACAATGTTAATAATAACAATCTACAGTCAATGTGCTGTTTTTTTTAAGTATATAACCATAGATGTTAAAGGGGCTATATAAATGAAATAATGGTAATAATAATATTAACAATAATATATATACACATAAAGTATTCAGTTTTACTATTTCTACTGTATTGTAAGAAGTGGAAGTATTATATTTCATTCATTAATTCAATACCAGATAAAGGGAAATTGCGTGTTTTTAGGACCCCTGAATACAAAATCTGATGTTTTACATTCAAATGATTTTCTCTAGATCTCTGTAACAAATTATTGTTAAAAAGATTATGCTTCTATTTACCTCATGCTAATCGAGAACATATTAGTATAAATACACTTATGACTGCCTTTCTTGTAAATAGAAGCGAAATAAGGGAGTAGTATATATTAAAGTGATAGTAAAAAGCTAGTTGCTATATGACTGAAGCTTCTTTGTTTGCAAATTCATATATGAGAAAAGTATACTATTTTAAAGCTGAATCCAATAACAAAGAATATCTAAAAACGGTCAACTCTACGAAAAAAATTCATATGACATAAATAAGGTGTTTTATCGTGCTCTACAATTTTGGCATGATAAGTTTTTTTTTCCATCTCTTACGGTTTACCAGTTATGCAAAATTCTGTAAAATTCATCCAGAAGAAAGTAGATTTCATAGGCTAATCCCAAATAAATCAAGATATACATTTTATTAGTCAGCGAAATATTTTAATATAACATATTTTAATCAAAATCATTAGATCTATTTTGGAGAATATCAAAATTTTCGAAAAAAGTTCCATACAAAGAGTAGTTTGGGGTGGGGAGATTCTTCTCAAAATCTTCGTGTCGCATCCCTGGAAGATACTAAACGTAAATACCAAGTTTGGTATTTTACCGACTTTTCGTTTTTGAGTTACCGTGATCATAGACATACGGACACACACACACACACACACCTACACACACACGGACATTTTTCTGAAAATGCTTTTTTTAGATACAGGGGACACTAAAACTTATATTTCCTGCGAAATCTCGGTATCGAATTTTTGGGTGGAGTGCAATACCTTCCCTATACACTATGTACATAATACGCATAGAGAAAGTAAAAATTAGCAGAAATAGTCTTATTACTTGCTTCCTTGTAAGTGGAAGGGAAATAAGGGAGTACCATAGGCTAAAGTGATAGTCAAAAGTTGGTTACTATGTGTAAGATAGGAATTGACTAATTCCCGTATGAGAAAAATATTAGTTTTGTAAAGCTGAAACCGGTAACAAGGAATGTCTCTAAAACGATAAATTCCACGAAAAAAATGTATGACATAAATTGTATTTTATCGTGATCTCCATTTTTTGTATAGCAAGTTTTTGTCTATTTCTTATGGCTTACCAGTTATGCAAAATTCAATAAAAATCATCCAGAATAAATAAAGGGGCCATTCCCTGAAAATTCAACGTATACATTCTATTTGGCATCTTAAAATCTTAAAAATATAAGATATATTAATCAAAATCGTTATAGCCATTTTTGAGAAAATCAAAATTTTCGATTTTTTTTCCATATAAGGGGTGGTTTGAGGTGGAGGGGATTTTCTTAAACATCGTCGCATCCTTGGAAGATACCAAACTTAAATACCAACGGTCCTTCCATTTTTGAGCTGTGCTGTCCACACACACACACACACACACACACACACATACACACGGACTTTTTTCTTTTTACAAAAATTCTGGTTTTTTTTTATTCAGGGGGGACTCAAAACAAGTATTTCCGATGAATTCTCGGTATCTAATTTTTGGTGGAATACAATACCTTCCCTATACACTATGTACATAGGACGTGAAGAGAAAGTAAAAAGCAGTGTTAGGAAAAACATATGTGTAAATAGGATAACTTAAAAACGAAAAGTCGGGTAAGTATTATCGTCCGAAGGTGCGACACGAAGATTGTGGGGAAAAAAAAAAAAAAAAAAAAAAAATCCTCCTACCTCTACTAACTCATACGTGGAATATTTTTCGAAATTTTTTATTTTCTCAAAAAAGATCAAGCGATTTTGTTTAAAATACATATGTTAAATATACTTACATCAAAAATAAAATGAATATCTTGATTTTCTGTAAGTGCATTTTATTCGGAAGGAATTGTGTATAGTCTTGCGTAAACGCTCCACACTAAAAACACAACATTTATTTTAAATAACATTTTTGTGATATAAACTGTTTCTGAGCTATCCATTATTAATGGCTCGAATTGTTCAGTACTTTTTCATTGTTATAGCCCTTAAAATTTTTATTTGTTTTTCGCGAGAGCATGGCATTTTAAGGATAGCATATAACCTATAATTTTGAAAATCTACCGCTATTTTATTTGTACGTGTAATGTGACTATTTCTGCAAATGTATATCTGGAAATAGAAAAAAATGAACTTCTTAAAATTCGTAAGAATAGTTCAAATAACCACTAATAAACGACAGAGGGGAGAATAAGGCCCATTTTTACATTGCTGAATAAAATTGCGTATATTGAATGAATATTCAATGTCACTTCACAAAGTTTTTTCATATTGCAAAATATATAAAAATATGAAATAAGCAATACAACAAAGCGACTACCGAACGGTAGTAATGCGGCAACTTCTGTAGCCCACATTCGGGCTATAGTCTAGTTGGGGTTTTTTCGTGATTGCCTTCAGTCGTCAAGGTAAACTTCGGATTGGGTATTTAATACTACGGAACCAGCTTCCTATAAAGTTCCACCTTCTGTCCAAAACGATAGTTAAACTGAAACTGGATGGTAATGACGACTGCGCTACCATCTATCCTCAGATAGTTAAAACAGCTAGACGGAATTGTACCCTATCGCCATCAAAGTAGTATGGTTGTGGGGATAGGCTCAGCCATTTGATGGTGGAGGAAGCTAGACTAGATGCTAAATGTCTAGCAGCACTTACCAACTGACTAAGGATGATGCCATCGGACTACGGATGTGAAAGCAGCTAGACACTGGCACCCTATCGCCATCTGCTGCCAGGAAGCGAAAATAGTATGGAACGGGGATAATCCTGAAAGGTCCACCACATACCGTCGAGGAGGAGGCATCTTATGGAAAAGTTCCTTCCCGATATAACCTAGTTGTTAAGATTAAAATTTGTTTTTAAAAGAAGCCAACTACGCAACTATCCAAGATCATATGTTCAGTTTTAGAATTACGAACTGTACACTCACTAACAGTCAGCTATTCCGCTATGTCATAGTCCATATAGTTGTGTGACAAAGCGTAGATAAGCAAGAATAGAGGTTTCAAATTCATAATTTTCAGAAAGTGTCACATTTTTATGAAAACAATATATTTCCTCTGGTTGTTTGAATGAAGACCAATTATAATGCCTATATATTCTCATAACGGTATTGGATATCGGTTTTATTGGCCAATAACATTTTTTATAAAATATCCAGCTGCATTTACTGATGACGAGTATGGAGAGAGTTGGAGTAGGGGTAGATGATTGCGAGCCTTTGTTGTGTTGGGATAAACTTGGAAAACACTCGCTTTCTAGAGGGCCGGTTTCGACCAGTGGAAATTCAAAATCGGTCGTTGAAAACTGCGAAAGCTTTTAAATTCCCATTTGGCAGGCTTCGATCTAAATCCATTACTAGGTCCCTACGTCCGCGCTGAATGGAGCTTAAATGTAGAGGCTCAGTCCACCATCGCCTTTTTTCTTCTTTTCGGGCTACTCTGCATGAAACTACTCAAGCTGAAAAAGCTAACGCTTGGCGTAATTACATCGTCTTCCGCCTCCTTAAGCTGTGCGCTGTTTCCATCAACTCCGTTAATAGCGGACAAAAGTTTACTGTTGTTGAGCACACTATGGTCAGAAACCGAAATGTTTGAGAGATGTGAGTGATCATCTGAACGCTAACAATCTATCTACGTCTCCAAAAGCTGTTCATAAAATATGTACATACAATTTTTTTTTTTTTACTTTCTTTACTAAATTTTTATAGTAAGTACTTTGTAACACTCAAAAATAGACACTTGGATTTCATCGGAAATAAATGTTATGAGCTCCCTGAATGCCAAAAAAATAGTTTTAGAAAAACGGCGTGTGTGAGCGTGTGTGTGTGTGTGTGTGTGTGTGTGTGTGTGTGTGTGTGTGTGTGTGTGTGTGAAAGCACATGTTAACAAATTGACTTAAAAACAAAGGATGTTTAAATACCAAACTTGGCATTAAGTTCTATATCTTCCAAGGATGGATAGGAACAGTTTTAATAAAATATCCCCAAGCCTAACTGCCTATATTGCAAAATGTAGATTTTCTAAAAAATAACTTCTTAATTTTGATTAAAATACTACATATATAAAATACATTTACGACAAACGGCATGTAGGTATATCCTGAATTTTCTGGGAATAGTCGCTGAAGCCTCCCTCATTTTGAATAACCTTTGCATAATTGCTAAATTTAAGAGATAAATATTACACATAGGAATGTAGATCTCGTTGAAGCACACAATTTGCCTTTTTTCCAACTATTGGTTGGAATTTTCAAATATATTTTTCTTTAGAGGAAAATTGGTATTCTTTTTTGTCTGCCTCTCGTTTATAATTTTGCCGCTCTTAAAATAGTTGACTATCGCTTGAGGTGATACATCTGTGGACTTTGGAAAACCCCAATATGTAAGATATCTTATTAACTTATACTAGTTATTAATAGTGATATTTTTGTCATGTATAAAACTTCTAGCTGGCATGGTTATTTCAATAATACTTTTTATTGGCTAAATTCATTGTTGTAACAAAAGTGACATAGAACATAAATAGTCCAGTTTTACATTAATAAGCTGGCAATTAATAGATCTGTTTTAATCAATTGATGAGGATTTTCAAAATTTAATAATTTATTTATCAAAATGGAGCATTATTTCGAAAAGATAATATGACGATTTTCTTTAATGTACTTTTGAAAGACAGGATATTAGTTATGAAAAAATTAGTGGAAAATACCTACTGTGGGTCATTTTAAGTATTTGCGAGAAAATAAGGTTTAAAGCTGGGAGACACCTATTCTTTTGTTTTCTTGAGCAGGAAAAAGAAAAACGAATGGCGAATACTAATTAAAGAAAAGTATAGGTAGTATAACATTAAAACAAATAACAGAAGCATCACCTAAATTATTAAATCTACAAAAATGTATTGTTTCTTTTAATTATGTCCAGTTTTTTGTATGCTAAGATATATTTTTTATCTCTTACGGTTCACCAGTTAGAGAAAGCTTATTTGGAATTATTTCAGAGTATATTCCCAGAAAATTAAAGACATACATTTTGTTCAAACTGCTAAGACTTTCACCGCCGGCGTTCATACCATAAAATGTAGATACCAGCGCGTAATCTACATTTTATGGTATATATTTTACTGTCATAAAAATGTTAACCAAGATCGTTAAGAGGCCTAATTTTCGATAAATGTTTCATCTGAAAGGTATTTTGGAGTCGGTAGATTTCTTTGAAAACCTTCCTAATATTCTTGGAAAATATTAATTTAATATCCAGTTAGGCATTTAACCGACTTTTCGTTTTTGAATTATGCTATTCATACATACACACACACACATACACTACGGTTTTTTTTCTAAAAATGCTTGTTTTCTAATACAAAAACCCCAAAATCTCGGTATTGAATTTTGGGTGGAAGCCAATACTTCCCCTATTCTGTACGTCACAGTAAAAAAAAAAAAAGTAATATCATGATTACATATTCCAAGTGTTTTTAGGATAGTAAATATTTACAATTCCTTCCTGTGGGGAACAGAAAACGCTGTCACTGGTTTGCAAATACCTGAATATTCCATGGCAACCAGAATGCATTTTTGTCACAGATTTAACTTCGTTACCATGTAGCAACATAGGCATGTCACTATGGGGGGGAGGATGTATTCACAATGGGGTTAATGCTGTTCTACCGCATTTATTTCAACATATTGTTCACTTCACCCCATTCCTTGCAATGTTGCCATTCAACACACTCCCCCCTTTTGTTGTATCCCATTCGTAGATTTGTACTAAAGGGTTTCGAAAACCACATTCTGGATTTTCAATTTGTTTATGATAAACCACAGCACGTGTAACGGCGACTCCCTTGTGTACTGCTATTGTTTTTGCGTCTTAATGAAATGAAGCCTATTGTGTGATGATATAGTATTCCTCATTAATAGTTTTAACACTTCGTAAAACGGGGGGAAAATGATGTGTTCCATTCTCGTAACTTTCTCTATGTTCTGCAAACAAACAGTTTTTTATTTTATCTACTTAATGCTAATCAAGCAAACATTATCAGACGCTCTTATTATTAGTTTCTTATATAGGGAATACACGAGGCTAAAGCGATAGTCAAATATTTTAAAAGCTGTCGCTATGCATTACACAGTGAAATTCGGTTTTCTTTGTAAGAAGAGGAGTTAACTAAAAGAAAAATGAAACGAAAGATAACTTCCCGATTTTTATAAGTGTAAGTAGTTTAACATTTAAATAAACAACCAAAATATATTTCACAAACGATTGATTCTAAAAATAAAGTATTGACATAAAGTTACCAGTTACACAAACGTCATCAAGAATGGGCTATTCCCAGAAAATTTAAGATATATCTTTATTTTGTTTCTAATGAAATATCTTAAACATACGATATTTTAATCGATTTCGTTAGATATTTTTGAGAAAATCATAGTTTTCGAACAATGTTTTCTGTAAAGGGTATTTGGTATTGGGGAGATTTTCCTGAAAATCTTTGTGTCGCGACCTTGGTGACTTTTCATTTTTGGGTTATGCTGTTCACAGTTACACGCGGATCTTTTTCAAAGAATGCCTGTGTGCGTTTCAGGGGTCCTCGTACCATGTATTTCAAGTGAAATCTGGGAATCGGATGTTTAGGTAGAATACAATACTATATCTATATACTATGTACATTATACATACCTGTTAGAGAAATTATAACAAAAGGAAGAGAGGAAAAAATACATGTGATCCGTTATTTTCACATTCTCTAGCCACTACTGTGTTTTATGTACCTTCAACATATTACTCTTCAAACTATTATTTCTCTAACCACTTCAACTTAATTTATATAATATCCGCAGAAACAATTTTATTGCATATTTCGTTGTTGTTACTAGAGGCATTGAGAAATCAATTGGAAGTGTGATTTTTAAAGCGTATAGAAATACGCTTTAAATTACGTACTATCTCCATATGGCGACAGATTTTTGTAAAGGTTTTGGTGGCCATTTCTACATTTCTGCTCTTTCTGCAGTCTGTTCGCTACATTGTCTGCGACGTCTGGGAACCAACAGTCATTGGGATTCTGTGCTCTTCCGTGGAGGCTTTCTCTGTGGATTTACATCAACAATATTCTAAAAACTAGCTCCTGGTAAATATACTGTAGTGTCCTCAATCGGTTGAACTTAAACCAGCTATCTGTACCTTGTGGGCAAAGATAATATTGGGACACATTCTGAAAATACCTGTCCACAGGTTATTCTTGCAGATGCTGATGTTAGAACTTTGGATCACCCTACACAAGGATAAGAAATGCTGGTGAGAGACATTTACAGTGATCCGTTGCGAACAAACAGAATGTCAGCTTCGTAACGAAGGAAGAATCGTTTAGTATCATTTTCAGAGGTCCACACGAACTGTAAATGAAATTACTTGGACGAACATAATTTGAAAAAAAAAGAAAGAGAATTGGACTTATTTAAATACTTACCAAAGCAACCATTTTCTAAATTGTGATTATAACCCCCACTTTTAATGCCAATACTTTTTTCAGGTCTGTACCTGTAATTGCGGACATTTTTATTGTTAGTTTTTTGTGTTCCGAATATTCATCTCTTGAATGTGGAGGTCCTCGGGGAGTTCACGAAAACTGTCGTTAGTTATTTCTGAAAGCTAACATCATCATCTCAGATTGATGTTATGCCTAGCGAAGTGCACTTCCCCAGTTGTCAGTGATGTTTTTTCAGCATCTCAGTATTTTAAATGTCAAGAGAGTAGGAAAGGTAATTTTTCTCCGATGTTTCCCCAAACGCATCCCTGCGGCTAAAGACATATTACAGTATACTCTCTGGGCTAGACCATCCAAAACAACGGGGAGAATGCAAGAAATTCCCCCGCAGGGAGATACATATTAATCATGCAATGCACAACTGCACGTATGGAAGGGGTTACATCAGCAATACAATATGTTTCGAAAAATATTGCATATACATGGTAGTTTAGGGTGGGGGAATGTTCTAGAAAATCTTCGTGTCACATCCTTGAAAGATGCAGAACGTGTGTAGTAAGTTTGGTATACGACTTTTCGTTTTCGAGTAATGCTGTTCACACACACAAAACACTCACACACGACCTTTTTCTAAAAGCTTCTTTGGTTTCATGGTATTTCTAAACATGTATTTCGGTGAAATCTCCATGTCTAATGTTTTAGTGGAATAAGATAGCTAAATGCTGTGTGCATTGTACAATGGTAAATAAAATAAAACGAGAAGAGAAAAAGAGGACATTTGGTGCACATTTTTTGCTAGAAGATTCGTTTGTATTGTTTAAGTTTAGCATTTGTGTTCAAAGTAAACTCAGAAGTGTACAAATAATGTAATATTTACGCCTGAGGAAATACTTCTGGATTTAGTGTGCTTAAAGTAGAGAACCGTGGGACAGTTGTAATCCTGTGCAGTGCAGTAATGTTTTGTGAACTGGTTTCGTTACAGATTATCTCTTAAAACGCTAAGTGCCATGTAAGGTCATAGCATTCTGTGGACAGCGGAGGTAACAAATCTTTCAAGCCGAAATCAACATCGAAATTTTGATTACGGAAGCAATGTTTGTAAAACGTTCTTATGCGAGCAAAGGATATCATTTTAAACTGAAATACATGAGATTTTTTCATGACAAACAAAATATATGTCTTGACTTTTCTGGGTATAGCCTTTTAAGTCCTGTTTATTCTCGTTAACATTAGCATTACTGGTAAACTATAAGAGACAGACAAAACCTTACTACACAAAAAAAAAAAAAAATGTAAACTCGTTAAAGCACACAGTTTATGTGTGTGTTTGTGTGGATTTAACCATTTTTAAGATATATTTTACTGTAGGTTTAAATTTCACAATTTTTAAATGTTCTAAAATGGGATGTCGTTAGTCATTTTTCTTTCTCTTGGTAAAGCAAAGAGGAATGTCGATATCATTACATAGTGACCAGCTGATAAAAGAATTGAATATCGCATAAACCTAGTATATCTACGTATTCTTTGGTATCTTCAAGAAAATATGTAGAAAAGTATTTATGCGAAGAATGCTTAAATGGAGTAACCAGAAGTTACTATGTATACTAAAATATATACTAAAACAGGAATTAGGTATTGTATTTCACCCAAAACTCAATACCAAGGATTCAATGGAACTACACGTTTTGAGACTCCCTTAAATACTATTTTATATAAGTATATGTGTGTGCAATGAACGGGATGATGTACGAGCTGACAGAAGCATCCAGTGAGATACCTGTTTTGTAATTATTTTCTCTACACATACTATGTACATAGTGTACTGAGAAGGTATTGTATTGCACCCATACAAGTTATACCAAGATTTCACCGAAAATAAACGTTTGAGATCCCCTGAATAAATAAAAAGAAACTTTTTAGGAAAATACCTGAGTGTGTGTGTGTGTGTCCATAGCTCAAAAAAGTAAAGTTCGTTAATTATAAACTTGGTATTTAACTTCTACACAGACACACACATGGACCTTTTTCTAAAAATGCTTTTTGGATGCATTACAATACCTTCTCTATACACTATGTACATAGTAAGTGCAGAGAAAGAAAAAATACGTCTGGCGCTGTGATTTTGCTGAAAATGTGAACGTTTGAAGGGGGCTCGGATCTTAAGACTATTTTCATTGGTGTCATTCTGGTACAGCATTCACGCTTGTAAGAAAACGCAAAACCGATTGGGCAATCCACACTTACCCTCAACTCCTCTCGATGCACCATTATAAATGGCGGCTTGTACAAGCGTTATGTTAATTTTGTCCACCACGTGCGCGTGGCATTAGAGCTTTAGTATGTAGCACAGAGAAAATATTAATACATTTTTGTATCAACCGGTGAAAAGGTTACAGTGTTTTTCAACCAAAGACTTTATGGGATTATCAGCTAGCAATTCAGAACGTCATTTGTCGCAAGTTATGTTTCATATGTATCCCCTCCCCTTCGGTAACGTGGCCAGTACACTTTTAAGAGCGTAGCAAATGAGTGAGACATGGGTGGAGTCAGTGAAAAGACCCCGTCTTACAAGTATTTCCAGGCGTATTTTTAATGTACTTAAGTGTACCAGAGAAATGCGTTCACCACTGTACGCATTAAAACAAGAATACTCGGCACCATTTAAGCTGCTTTCCTATTATTTCAGAGCATGCATGTACGCAAGGATAGACTGTTAATGACAGAGGGACTTATGAATACTTTGTATTCTGCATATTATACGTCGGGGAAAACTACTTGGTCTTATCGCGACGGATCTGTTAGGTGAAATACTCGTTGATCGATCTAGTTCTCATTCCCGTACCATACATACCACTTTCATTTTGTGCCAAGCAGATGACAGGGTACCGTCCATTCTAGCTGCGTCCGTAGTCAGATGGGGAATCTCGTCCCTTTTATACCATTTCACTTTGCTCCGTTGCAAGCAGATGGTGTTCAATCTAACTGCTTTCACTGTCTTCGGATATGTCAGTGCAATGGCAGTTACCATCTATATTCGGTTTTGCTATTATTTTATCTAGGCACCCGGGTTCGATCCTAAGTGTCCGTATGTTGTGGATTTGTGTTGGACGAAGCAGCGTCTGGTAGGGTGTTTTCTGGGTTTTCCCCCGCCACTCATTCCACCAATTTCTCAATCATCACCTTTTCTATCAACCATTTCGCTTGCATTTCAAATCATCCACTTCCTCGTGCTCATGTCTGACTACGGGCCCACTATTCGTTCCAGGTTCTCCATTTTGTGGTTTCATGCTGGATCCCGACAGGCTTCTGATCCCTAGGCATCCGCTTGTAAGTCCTAGGGGGTTTCAATCAGTCCCACATAAGGAGACTGAAGGAGGGACGTTGGGTCGTGGTATTATATAACCAATCGGGATATTTTGCGTGGCGACTGAAGGAAACTACGAAAAAACCTGTTAATGCTGCTTCAGATGTCTACCGGTCATGGCTGGTTCCACATAGGTAGGTTACATTGCACAAATGTAAACTGCTAAAATTCTGCTAGAGTAGAGTATTTTGCGCTCTTAATGCGCGAAGTTGTTACATAAGTTCCTTTATTGAGAACTTTCCAAGATCAAAATAGTTTCAATATAAGTGATAGCCTTGTTTTCTTCTAAGCAAACCAAATTGTCTATAATTATTAACAATTGAGGTTCCAACGAAATGTGTCTGATATTGTCAAAATAGTTAATTTATTACGTATCTTTTCCTTTCACGTATTACACTTTCTTTTTTACTTGGACTATGATGTTCCGGATAATAACTTCAATAATTCCCGGGAAATTCAGCTATCTTTCTGAAGGTTGTAACTGCTCTTTTCTGCAACGCAATATCAAATCGAATCACAAAATCTTTTATATAATTGATCTGCTTACCCAACAAGGTATTTATAAGAACTATTATCTCTCGACTTAATCTCTCTCCCGTACGCAATTACAGGAGGAGAATTCACGCAGGATTTCCTTCCTTGACATGGTCAGAAGAAGAAGTGAAGAAAGGTTTCAAATTTTACTTGATTACTGCAAAAATTTTCCGTTGCTAAAATAGGTTATTGACACAAAATTAAACAACTTGTCGCCATATGTAAAAAACGACGGACAAGAAAATACAAACGTAACGAAATTCTACATTCTCAAAAAGTAATCAAGAAGTAATAAAATATAAAGACAAAAATGACGGGAAAAAGACGTGTTCTTACAAAGAAGGCCACCGAAAGATACAAACAAAATATGAATAAACAAGAATATTGCTCCGCAATGCTAGATATTGCTTCAAGTATATTACTTTTCAGTTGTATTACATTTCTTACTAGTTGCTGTGTTATTATTTTGATCAGCTATATTTCCTAACTTTTCTCGTTTTACATTTGCTTAGTTTTTACGGTTATTGTTTACTTGTACCAGATTTCATTTTTGTTTCGTGCCATGCGTCTATTAATTTATATTATATTTGGTTATTGCTTCATGGTTATTATTCAGTTTATTTAAATTATTTACTTTTTCGTGTCGTAATTGCATTTATTTACTATTTCGCGATCTTATATTACTCCAGCGTAAAAATTTAGAATACTACCTACAACTTCAACAATCCCAATTGTGCAGCGTTTTTTTTTTTTTTTCTTCTTTTCTTTTTCTTAACAGTATGTGCCTGACATCGTGCGTTAACAGCATCCGCCATGACATGTTGACCTCTGAAACAGCATTGCCAAAATCCTCAGAAAAATTGGTCATCCCATTGGATTTACAACCCTGGACCTCCCGAATACGGTCATGCAAATGTTGTTGCGCAAGAATCGAAAGCTTGTTTTCGGTGAAAGGCAGCAGAATACAATTGGTCATTGTAAAGCATTGTACATAAGATCGATCTTCCACGCAAATGGTATCGCCATAATATTTACTTTCTGTGCACTTAAACCTAATGAGCTAACTTGTAAGAAAGTTTAAAGTACTAATTTATTAGCTTTATTTCTAGATCAGAGCGGACTTACTAATTAAATTTGTTTCAAACTTTCCTGTTATGTTTTGAAAGTCAAGTTATTTCTGTATCGGTCTCCCAAAGTTGGATTACCAGCATAGCCTAGCGGCCAAAAGTGGCGTTGTTACTCTTCTCCCTTAAGGAGTAAACTGGAGATGAGTCTTCGATTTTCGATACCTAGATACCCTCAAGATGCTATCAAGAAAGGAGTTTGATACTTTTTCGATAATGCGCTCCTTTACGAATTTTTGTCCTCTCCGTTCCTCTTTCTGCGGCCATGGGTCCTTTTATTGATAGCGTGGGAGAAGGTCGCGTGAAGAAGCAGCTTTTAGTATAATAAATACCGTTCGGTTTCACATAAAGCATCAAATATAATGGCTTCCGAAAGTAAAATTAGCTTTAGTGTAGTTTTAACTTCACTATGTAAATCTGTACTACTACGAAAGAGAGTACTGTAGTTTACTTTCTCTACACGTACTATGTACATAATGTATAAAAAAGGTGTTGCATTTCACCTAAAAATTAGATACCGAGATTTCACAGAAATAGGCGCTTTATGGTCCCTTGTATAAAAATACTTTTAGAGAAAGGTCCGTGCGTGTCCGTGTGTCTGTGAACACGATAGCTCAAAAACGAAAATCCGATAAAATACCAAACTTGGTACATAATTTATTATGTTCCAAGGATGCGACACGAAGATTTTGAGGAAAATCCCCCACTCCAAACGATCCTTTACATGGAAAACTGTTCGAAACTTTTAATTTTCTCAAAAATGGCTCTAACGTCTTTGATTTAAATAACGTATATCAAAGATATTTACACGACAAATAAAATGCATATCTTGAATTTTCTGGGAATAGCCTCTGAAGACTTGTATTTTGCATAACTAGTAAACCGTAAGAGATAGAAACTTCTACACAAACATGTAGAACACGTTAAAATATACGATTTAATTTATGTACATTGTTTTCGTGGAGTTCACTATTTGTGATATATTCCTTGTTATTGGTGTCAGTTTTGAACTATTAAATACTTTTCACATACGAGAATTTATCAACTCCTGACAATGCAACCAGCTTTTAAAAGATTGGCTATCGTTTTAGGGTAGTTTTATTTCCCTTCTATTTACAGTAAGGCATTTCTGTTAATGTTTACCTCGATTAGGAGGAAGTAGAAAAAATAATCAGCTTTTTAACAATAGTATGTTAGATGCAGAGAAAGTCATGTGAATGGAACATATTTTCTGTGTCTGCTGAGAGATATTTTATCGTGCAACAAGTTATTTACTAATGTTTAAGATTTTGGAGAAAAAAGATTTTAACTAATTATGAAATTCCTTTTCACTTTCTCGACCACGAATGTACAATGTACATAGTAGAGAAAGTATTCTATTCCACCCAAAATTCGTTACTGAGATTTCACTGGAAACAGCTCTTTTGAAACAAATACAAAGGTCCGTGTGTCAATGTATGTCTGTATGTGTGTGTGCTTATCATAGCCTAAAAACGAAAATTCTCAAATACCAAACTTGATATTTAAGTTCATGCTCTTCTAAGGATGGAACACGAAGATTTTCATCAACATCCCCTCCGCCACATTTTTCAAAAATGTTGATTTTCTCAAAAGTGTCACTACAGTAGGAAAAAGTAAAAAGTATGACACATACTGGACAAACTATGCAGTTTTATAAAACATTAGGAAGATGTCCTCCGTTTTCTTGTTCAATGTACAATTCTTTTTGAGACTCCATGTACACATTTTGGAAATGTTTCCTTGGAATATTAGCAATTTCTTGTGAGATACCATCTTGCAATTGCTGTCGGATTGTTGGATGTGAAAGGGAAACTCGTTCTCTAAATTAACCCCAAACCAAAAGTCGGTCGGATTGAGATCATGTAAATTGAGGCGGAATTCCACTTTGTTGGAATATGAGCCTGCTGTTGACTGTCTATGAAGAATACAAATACAAAGCATAAGCAGTTGTTTAATAAAAGAATTTCCCTAATAAATTTAAAGAAGGATATGCTGCTGTATTACAAGAAATTAAATATCTGATGTGTTCAATTCATATGACTTTCTCTACATCTCGGTGACAAATTATTGTTAAAAAGCTTATTCTTCTATCTACTTCATGCTAGTCGAAATGTTACCCATTACTTGCTTTATTGTGAGTAGAAGGAAAATAATGAAATACCAGACTAAAGCGATAGTCAATACTTTTAAAATCCGGTTGCCATGTGGTTGAAATCTGTTTCTTTGCATTGCAGGAGATGACTAATTCCATATGTGAAAATCTTTTAAAAACCGAAAGCAATAACAAGAAAATCTGAAAAATGGTCAACTCTGTGAAAAAGTTTTTGACATAAATTGTGTGTATATGTTTATACTTGTGCAGTAAGTATTTGTCTATCTCTTACGGTTTACCAGTCGTGCAGAATCCTGCAAAATTCATCCAAAATAAATGTTTTCAGATGCTATTCCCAAAAAGTTCAAGATATACATTTTATTTGTCATTTAAATGTATTTTAATCAAAAGCGTTAGAGTCAAAATTTTCGAAAATGTTGCCACACAAAGGATAGTTTGTGTTGGAGGGGGTTCTCAATATCTTCGTGTCGTATCTTTAGAAGTTACTCAAATTAAATGTCAAGTTTGTTATTTTACCGCTTTGAATTATCATGTTCGTGGACACACACAAATACACACACACACACACACACAAGCACATTTTTTTTAAAAATGCCTTGGATGCAGGGGACTCAAAGACGTGATCAATTTTTGGGTAGAGTGGAATATCTTCTGTTCCTATGTAGATAAACTAATAAAAAATCACCGTAATGCTATTTTTAAATTGTATTATTCTAAATTTTGTCAGACTTTGAGATAAACTCCTCTTGCTTTCATAATTGCTGTGAATGAGCTGTATTATAGATATCGTTTAATGATATAGCTATTTTTTTGTATTTTATAAATTCCTATTGAAGTATAAAATTACTAATGTTTTATTCAATAAAGATGTGACCATGATAACGGTAAACTGAAAAAACACAAAAAAAAACGACAGTGTAACAAACCTTATTGCTTGTCCAGTATGCGACTTCTTTTGCTTTTGTCTTATCTCAAAATATGTTGTATTATTTATAACTAAAGTGACTTGAAATACCCTGTAAATTTGATTCATGTAGTTATGAGAATATATTAAGATAAATAAGCTGACAAGCTCACGTGACCGTTTTGAGATAAGAATCTAACGTAATGCGCATCAAAGTTTAGATAATCTCCAGATTCCTTTTATTTTCTCAAACAGTATTTGGCCCCTCCCTAGCCCGCTCTCGTTGTGCTGTTTTCTTCCTTTACATAGTTGTGGTTTGCCAAACAGAGTGAGTCATGAATGTGTATGTTTGCTCCCTCACAGGAAATTCTGACGTCTCACAAATAACTACAAAATTACAGCGTTGATACATGACATGCCAGAACTTAAATATTTTAGAAGATGATCTTCGTTGAGTCCTTTGGGAAGAAACAAGTAGCTCTCCCGCACATCATGATGTCTACCAATCTGTCAATAATAGAGGGGAGAAGTACCTAGGACCCCGCTATATGTAAGTGGTACATCTGTCATGAGAGGGTGTGGTTATGGCAGCACCAATGTACAAGAAAGGGGCACTTGGTTTTGTTGCATAAAGACATTTCTGTTTATTCATGTACCTGATGTTGAAAATTCTGAAATTCTTCCAGTTAATAGGCATATTAAATAAATTACTAGGGCGTTCAATACATCCTTAGAAAATCCAAGAAAGTTCACTCGTAGCAATGAACAAAGTCTGTATTTAGTAAACGTCGTCATCTCTTACTAGATGGCAGTTGAAGTTTCAGCTATATTCATTACATGGTTTCGGTGCCGTAGGCGACTGAATCAAAATCTTGTGCCTTCTTTAGAATAACTAAACTAAAAAAAAAAAAAAAAAAAAAAAAAATAACAGTTTCGCGCAGTGATTAAATACTTCTATTTAAAATACTTAATAACGAAAGAGATAGAAGCCGAGTTGGATGAAGATCATGGCACAGCTGTTTGTGATTTTGCAACAATTTACAATTGGATAAATGAATTTAAACGTGACCGTACATCCACAAATGATGAACATCGTTCTGGACGTCCAGTACAAGTGGCTTCCTCCGAAATTGTTGACAAAATCCAGGATATGGTTTTGAGTCATCCATGAATCAAAGTTCGCGAAATAGCAGAGGCCAAAGACATATCACAAAATACAGTGTTCTTAATTTTGCACCAAAAATTTGGTCTGACAAAGGTCTCGGCAAGATGGGTGCTGCGTTTGCTCTCAATGGATAATAAATTCAAGCGTGTGATCGATTCGGAAGCTGGTCTGGCAATATTCCGTGGCAATCCTGACAAGTTTCTGCGTTGATATATAACTGTGGATGAAACATGGATATACTACTATACTGAAGAGACAAAAGTACAGTCGAAACAGAGGGTTTTAAAGGGTCCAACGAAGGCAAAGTTGGTGAACTCTGCCGATTGTCTCGTTTTTTTTTTGGGGGGGGGGTGTACACGAAATCATCTAAATTGATTACTTGTAGAAAGGAACAGCGATAAATTGAGATTATTATGCATCGTTATTGTACCGGTTTATCTGAGAAATAAAAAAAAAAAAAAAAAAAAAAAAACGCCCTCATCTGGCAAAGAAAAAATATTCTCTTCCATCAAGACAACTCAAGAGTGCACATCTACGCAGTTTTGATGGCGAAAATTGTTGAATTAAGGTTCGAATTACAAAAACATTCCACAAAATTCATCAAATTTGGCCTCCAGTGACTTTTTTTTTTATTTTCAAACTTGAAAAAGTAGTTCGGTGGAAAACGATTTACGTCTTAACGAAGAGAACATCTCCCAAACAGATGATTATTTTGAGGGTCTTCCAAAGTCTTACTTTTTGAAAGGCCTAAAACACTTGAAGAAACGTTGGAAAAAGTGTATCGAGCTAAAAGGAGATTGTGTTGAAAAATAAAAAAAAAAAAAAAAAAAAAAGAAAAGAAAAGAAAAACATCTACCGAAATTAATGAGGTATCTTTATCTAGAGACTTGCTGAACACCCCTCGTATGTAACTTCACGAAAAATTATTGCTGTTTAATAATCTCAAAATAACAAATTCGATTCTGTCTAGTCGACAGCATACTGTAAGCGTAAATTTACCGGTATGTAAAGGCACGTGATGAAAAAAGAAACCGAGGTTTATTTAGGGATGTGCTTTAACTATTATGGTTCTTAGCGTCCCATTTTATATTGTGCGTGAAAGACCAAACATTTTGTTCGGAGGTCTCTATCAGGTATGTGGCTCTTTTACGTGCTGTAAATCTACGACACGGGACCACCAACTATGCTTACCTTCGGAAGGAGCCCAAGCTAAGGATGTGTGTAACTAGGCCACCTTATCCCCAACGAGTTACATAGGATTTACGCTAAGGATTCTTATGCCCAAAAGAATATTCATCACCTTCCGCGAGGTTTGAACCCACCACCTCGGCACATCTGATGAAATTATAAACTATAGTATCACGTAAATCACCTTGTATGTATTTTACCGTCTCAGAGAGGTGAGAGAGAGAGAGAGAGAGAGAGAGAGAGAGAGAGAGTCGTAAAATAAGTCGTATAGAAACCCAACGATAATTTCAAATGTCACTACCGTGCAGGGAATTTGAAACAATAAATCTCCAACTTTTTTCTGTACGAATGGCGGATGAGAATTTCTTCAACATATCTTGGAGTTTTATTCAAGACCGCGATGACACGCGTTATCCTCGAGAGAGCGTAGCAAAAACAGAGACATATGACCAAACGTCAGGAGCAGCTGAAGTTTCTAGGGAAGAGAGCTGGATCATCAGTCATCTTCAGGCTTAATCCCTGGCAACACAGAAGCAATCTCCGCTAAACCCTGATCAATGCCTCATATTGGTTTCATTTCTGAAAGTAAGGGACATATTCTCTTTCACTCCCACCGGGAACAAAAGTCTACGGTAGCAATACCCCTTCTCAAGACTCAGATTTCCAACCTCAGCCCCGCAACCCAGCTATTGCACGAAATAAGGTTTTACGACGAATAAATCCACAGCGGAGCTCATTGGCCATTATGTACCACTGTGAGTTCCTATCTCGATATTTTAGCTTTTGGGAAATGTTTTTTTTAAAACCAAAGGCATTTAATGAATATGTCATAAGTGGAGACGGAAGAAAACTTTACCAGAATATGAAATGTTGCGCCAAAGTATGAAAATAACAATCTGTCCCAAAATATTATGAAATGTATATTTTAGCAACAAAAACCTAGAATTTAAAGCTTTGGATCAGGTTCACCTCATTAATTTAAGAAAAACATCTGAGGTGTTGTAGTTACATATTTTCTCTCTCTTTGTTGTTCAAGTTAGTGTTGCAAATGCTTTATTATTCTATCTGGTTCATATTGAAATAAGCATCTATAGAAATTGTTTCATGAAAAACAGAAGAAATGAAAATAAATCAAGGAGTAAAACAGGAATGCGGTATTTTCCAACACTATTGTAGGTTACCAGATGGTAATTTTTAAATAGATTATATTTTGTTTAGTAAGAGGTAATGCTGCATTAGCTTCAGCAATCGATATCGGTTGCAAGGTGTGGTCATGCTGACATATCAATGCCCTCATAAAACAAGGCTGGCATAAGTAAGTTTAACCATAAAAGCTCCAATAACTAGGTCACAGAGAGCTCTCACATCCGAGCTGCTGATACTCTCGGATGTACTCTGGACCTACCTTAACAGAAAAGTTTATATTAAGTATGTTGACAACTTGAAAATGCACCAGGTAACTCCTGCGGGAGTTACACCGACAGCATTTTATATGATTTTGCAATAGATATCGTTGTTAACAATCATATAATTTAATTTTCTATGTTCACCACTCCCTCTCTGTGCTTTAAAATTTATCAAAATGTACATAATGCGGTAACATATTGATAAACTTAATAAAAAGGATAATATGAAGCTTTCCCGAGTTCACTTTAAAGATTCGGTGCTTATACAAGGTAATGTATATGCCCTACGACCACAGCTGACTCGCGGCTGGTTTTGTACGTCTCCTGCAGAGACCACGAAACTTAATCAAGATGGTAACCAGTGCACCTTATTCTCAACGTTAAAGTTAATACCTATTCCGGAGGTTTCTACAATCCTTCGAGTAACTAAAGCACTCAATAACTCATTTCTTTATTATTAATAGTGTCTAATAGTCGACAGACAGTTTCCCGCTATACAGATCAGCCAGAATACTACAAAGCTACACAATAGTACAAAAACAAATTAGTATAAAATAACAAAATGAGATCAACCCGCTCGGATTCCTCGGTGACGTAATGGGCATAGCAAGAGAGTCAAACAAGTGAAACTTCCCCATTCTTGCGGCAGACAATTGCGAATTCTTATAGTCACTGGTCCGGCGGTCAAGAGAGAAGTACACTGTACCAGGAAATGAAGGTAACTTGGAAGAGAATGCGCTTGGTGACTGAACAAACTCTTCAATGGTAAGGAGACCGACTTCCCTGTGAATTTGTGTGTTGCGCACGAAACAAACATTTCTCCGGCACACAATCCTCTACTACTACAAATATCAGCAAATTCTAACCTAATTATGCCTACAAAGGACTTGAAAATAGAAATATCGATAGACCTAAGTCTCATAATATAAACACTCATTTGGGTCACCACCAGGTACAGAAACCCAAACAGATAGTTGGTAAAGTAGAAATAGTTTGAAAATTCAGTGCCTAAGTTGGCATTTGAATCATGGATCTTCCAGGGTCCGTCCGGTTGCTGTAGTCAATTGAAAAATATCATCCCAAATGAGACGCATTTTTCCCCGCTGAAACGTAAGGAGAGTTCAAATTAATTTTGAGATGGCACATCCAAAGGCGTTTCTCAATGCAGAAATACTTGTAAGTACTGGTTGATTAAACTATGAATTCTAGGATTTAAAGGTAATCAGTGCATTGTAACCTCACAAAGTTGTTCTCCATAATGTAACACTTACCATGACAGCTTCTAATGAGCAAGTTTGCGGGTTCAAACTCGACGGAGGAATTTTTTTTTCCGGACGTAAACATTTTTAGCATGGCTTCCTTCAGAAGGGAAGTAGTTGTCCCGTATGGCGTTTATTTGCACGTAAAAGAACCCCCATATCTTGAAAGAAATGGTCCCTGGGTTAAATTCCTGCTTATTAACAACCGCAACTTGGTGTCATCTGTGGGTGATGATTTTATTCCTTGTCACCAGTGCGCTTAGCAGCGAACTTGCGAATTAGAAATTCCATTGATCAAGAAGTCACATTTAAGGTGGCCGAATCGTTTACATGGCGTGACGGAGCTTGAAATGAAACTCGTCAAAGTTTTACTCTGGTAGTGCCTTTCTAATCTCACACTTTCTACACGTTGTTATTTCGTAGCAGTATGCATATATTCATTTTCCTTATATCTGGGCACTATTATTCGTGTTCTTCTGTTAAGAATATCCAAAATAACACCTCATTTACCATTTACGAGATTTCTTATTTCGAGATGCAGATCCCCACATATAAGCTTTGAATATTTTAGTTTTTAATTTATTTGGTGTTTATATCGATGTCACATATTAAGAATTAGTATTAAGGGACACTGGGAGTGAAATTTCGAATTTCTGTATTTTTGCCTAGATTTTTATGAAAATTTTACTGTGATTGAATTGCTGTTATGTTATATAAATACCAAATATCATTAAAGTGGATAAATTCATTGCTAAGTATAAGCAATTTAATATATTTTATTACATTCTCTAGAGTGAATGTCCAATGTAGATAGTAGGTAGAGAAAGTATTGTATTTTACCCTAAAAGTCGATACCGAGATTTCACTGGAACTATGTTTTGAATACAAAAAGAGCATTTCAGAAAAAAGTCAGGATGTGTGTATGTGTGTACAGAATAACTTAAAAACGAAAAGTCTGTTCAACACCAAAATTGGTATTTAAGTTTTAATACAACCGAAGATTTTCATAGAATTCCCCAACCAAAGCTACCTTTAAAATAACAATATTTTCGTAAATATTTGAATAAATGCCGTATATTAAATATTTACATGACATATAAAATGTTTATTTTGAGTTTTCTGGTAATAGTCTCTGATGTCCTCTTCATTCTGAATTACTTCTGGATAACTGATAAACCGTAAGAGATAGACAAAAACTTTCCTCACACAAATGTTACCTACTTATACTTTTGTCATACAGGAAGCAGTTCTGTTTCTACTTTTTACTACTGGCTATGAACAAAAACTTAATTTCAATGACAATCACACAGGAACAGCTTTAAATCATTTGACTATCACTTTAGTACCTTAGCGAAGGCATTAGTTTAGTTCCTTCTAAGAAAAGGCACTAAGTAATGAGACTAAAGTTTATCTTGATTAGCATGAAGTGGTTAAAACCAGAATCTTTTGTAAGCAGTTTGTTTTAGAACATTCGTGTGAATGGAGCACATCATTTTTATGCAAATATCTACAAATAAAAATATTTACGTGGTAATATGCCAATAGCTTTGACGACTGGATATTAAATTGATTTAAAAAGTTAAGACATTTAAATCTTTAAAATTAATAAATTAACCCCCCAGGGGCCTACTATGGTAGGTACGGGTTAGGCGCACCCGGGGTCCCGAGCCACCTTGACTCTCTCTGTGGGCAACCTCAGAGTGGTGAGGGAGTCAGTAGGTCAAAATGCCCACCCACGTGTAGGCCGTGCGTGGAGACCCGTGTCGGTGAAAAGGAATATCCTGGTTGATGGAGGGTTGCGTACCTGAGCCTGGGCTTCTGTCTTTCAGTAACTGGGGAGGGTGCGCAGCCTAATACACCGCTTTGGTTTCTGATTTGCCTAAACGGGAGGCTAGGGATTAACCCACCCCTAGTCAATCGGCCAGGACTAGGTATTACACCGAACTCCAGAATGAGTGGGACGGCGAGCCCGCTATATCCCCTGTGTAGCCCTGTCACCCCAGTGGGGTGACCCCTCGTTGGGCTCCGTGGTGGGTGGGGAGCACTGGGGGATGAATTTATACCACTTTTTTATGGCACCAAAACTTAAACTCCTTATTTCAAATAAAGACGTTGGAAAGGAAGTATTCGAGTCATGTGGTCCTCGCTACTTGGTTATTCATAGGACAGAGGAAGGTAAGAAGTTCCTTACGGTGAGCCCTTTTACTATCCAAAAGGGTCTCGATGCCATTGCTGGTCCGGTTAAATCCTGCGTTCGAGCTCGCAATGGTACACTTCTTGTCGAAGCCAACTCCGCCTCGCAAGCTGCAAGGATTCTAAAAGCCACCATGTTAGCCAGCTATCCAGTAAAGGTCGAGGTGGACAAGTCGCTGAACTCCTCACGCGGTGTAGTAACAACCCGCGCGTTGGACAGTTTGTCCATTGAGGAGATCCAAGAAAATCTTGCGACTCAGTGTGTCTCATCTGTTTATCGGGTACAACGTAAGATCAACGGTGAATTCCTGCCTACTCGTTACCTGTTTCTTACTTTTGATCGGGTTGACCTCCCTCAAAAGATTAGGGCAGGGTATGAAGCCATCGAAGTTAGGCCTTATATACGCAAACCGCTGAGGTGCTTTAAATGCCAACGTTTTGGTCACACTTGTGAGTTGTGTACCGGCAAGTCCACCTGCGTCCACTGCGGTGACATCTCCCACGATGGGGCTTGTGCTTCAGCTCCATCGTGTGTGAACTGTAACGGGGAACACCCATCTAGTTCCCGAGACTGCCCCCGTTTTGCAGAGGAACGAGCGATCCAGGAGATACGGGTGAAAGAGAAGGTGTCCTTCTTGGAAGCCCGGAAGCTTCTGCGACTCCGCCAACCCTCTGCCCCGAGGTCCGGTACCTATAGCTCAGTTGCAGCTAAACCGGTACCGCGTCGGGAAATCGCAACACAGACCGGCGATATGAACGGGGCTACAATTGCGGAAAAGGTTATTTTAGCCCAAGCGCTGCCAAAGCCTTCGACACCTACACCCAAGTTGGTATCAACATCTGCCAAATCCGCCAACTTACAGAATAGTCCTGCACACTTGTCACCGAAAGCCTCGACCTCTGGAACTAAAGCTGCTAAATTCACGACGTCTTCTGCCCCGGAAAAACAGTTTAAGACCAAGTATGTACGACAAGACTTCTTGAAAGAGAATGTGCAATCTTCTACCAAGTCATCTAAGGATAAGAAAAGTACACGCAACTCCACACGTGTATCCTCCTCTGATGGGTGATCTAGGGAGGAGGGCGTGAATCGGCGACGGCCGTCTTCGCCGATCAGCACATCCAATCGGTTCACACTTCTCGGACCGAAATTTGCTATTGAAAAAGGGACCTCCCTTGTGGAGGAGATGGACCAGGAGGATTCTGCCGCCACTGCCAGAGGGACAGTGCGGAAACGGCAGGATCGTGCTCCTGAAAATAGTACTAGCCCAACGCCTAAGAAGATCAAATTGAACCGACCAGCTAATCCCAATCTGCAGAAGCGTCTTTCGATTTGAAACTTGTCCCATAATATACTCAATGGCTATCCTCCATTGGAACATACGCGGAATTCGACCACATCGACCAGAGCTTGACTTGTTGCTGCGCCAGCATGAACCCTTGGCTGTATGCTTACAAGAGACGAAGCTCCGTCCACAGGACACCGTTACCATCAGGCAGTACTCCTCCGTACGATGCGATTTATCCCGGAGGACGGTGTCCCGGCACATGGGGGCACTATGATGCTTATTCGAGATGATATTTTTGCCAACTCCGTACCCATACAATCTGCAATCCAGTCCGTTGCTGTCAGCATTAAGCTACCCTCCGCTTTATTCACCATTTGCAGTATCTATTTGCCTCCATCTGCGGACCTCTCGCACAGCGACCTAGAACACCTCATTTCGCAGTTGCCACCACCCTTTTTATTGGTAGGCGACGTGAATGGCCATCACCCCCTTTGGGGCTCTCCTCTGGCTTGTGCGAGAGGTACGCTACTTAAAGACTTCTTGGATAGTCAGAATCTTGCTCTCTTGAACACCGGAGAGCCCATCTTTCTTTCTGACGCCTTTCATAGTTTTTCACACATTGACATTGCAATTTGTTCCCCTCAGCTAGCAGTCACGTTATGCTGGAATATCATCTCGGATCTGCATTCTAGTGACCACTTTCCTTGTCGTATTAGTGTCTTGACACCCGTTGTATGTTCCACCCGTTTACCTAGTTGGCGCCTAGACCACGCCAGCTGGGAACTGTACTCCCACTTGGCTGAATTTAGCTACGAAGAGCACGACTCTGTGAACCACTTGGTCGAACATCTCACAGGGACCATTCTTTCTGCTGCTGAGCAATCCATTCCGCGTTCGACTGGCTACAGCCGTCGATTTCCGGTACCTTGGTGGACCGATGACTGTCGGGATGCTATTCGCACTCGCAGACGAGCTCTACGGGTTTTCCAGCGTTTTCCTACACTGGATAACCTGATACACTATAAACGGATGCGTGCACATTCTAGGCGGGTTATTAAGGATAGCAAAAAGATGTCATGGAATAAATTCGTGGGTTCCTTTAATTGACATACACCTTCCTCTGTCGTATGGGATAAGTTAAGACGTGTGGCTGGGAAACCGAACCATATGCCCATCGCCGGTCACAAAACACCTACCGGAGCTGTTGTTACATTTGACGTGGCGAATACTTTAGGCAGTGCATTCGCTCAGGTGTCTAGCTCAGGCAATTATTCCCCTGAGTTTCTTACAGTTAAGACTCAGGTGGAATCTCAAGAATTCTCGTTTCTTTCTGGCAACCTTGAGGATTATAATCGCCTTTTCACCCTGGCAGAGCTAGACAATGCACTCTTCTCTTCACGACACTCAGCACCAGGGCCAGATGGTATCCACGTCCAAATGTTGCAACATCTCTCTCCTGATGGCAAAGCTTTCCTACTCGAGGTCTATAATCGTGGCTGGGTTGATGGCATTTTTCCAGACAAGTGGCGGGAGGCCACCATCATACCCATTCTTAAACCTGGAAAGGACCGCCATCTTCCTTCCAGTTACCGTCCTATTTCCCTCACCAGTTGCGTGTGCAAGGTGATGGAACGCATAATCAATGGACGGTTGGTGTGGTGGCTGGAATCCCACAATCTTCTGACGAACATCCAGTGTTGCTTTCGACGACGACGTTCAACAACTGACCACCTTGTCTCTCTGTCAACTCAGATTATGGACGGGTTTCTTAAGAACAGCCCCACAGTTGGGATATTTTTTGACCTCGAGAAGGCCTACGACACGTGTTGGCGGGCGGGAATATTGCGTTCTCTCCACAACTGGAACATACGTGGACGCCTACCGTTGGTCACTCAGGAGTTTATGCGGGACCGCGTTTTTCGAGTGAGGGTCGGCTCGGTTTTTTCTAACCATTTTATTCAAGAGAACGGAGTGCCGCAGGGCTCGGTACGCAGCGTGACTCTATTTGCTATTGCGATACATTCCATATCATTATGTGTGCCTCCAGGTGTTTCCTCCTGTTTATTCGTGGACGACTTTGCCATCTTGTGTACTTCTCAGCGTACACCGTTTTTGGAACGCCGTCACCAGCGGTGTTTGGACAATCTCTATGCTTGGAGCTCGAAACACGGTTTTTGTTTCTCCGCTGAGAAGACAGTCTGCGTTAACTTCTGGCGCCGTAAGTGGCAAATGCCGCCGTCTCTTCGACTCGGGCCAGATTTACTTCTTTTCGCAGATGAGGCGAGATTCCTTGGTTTGATCTTAGATCGGAAACTTTGTTGGGCACCACATATAGCCTAGAGCACGATGTGACCGTTCTCTAAATCTTTTACGGATACTAAGTGGCAAATCTTGGGGTGCGGATCGGACGGCATTGATCCGTCTTTATCGTGCTGTGATTCGTTCGAAGTTGGACTATGGCAGCATTGTGTATTCTTCAGCCCGACCTTCAGTGCTCAGAAGGTTAGACACAGTCCATAACCTGGGCATCCGTGTGGCCGTTGGAGCTTTTCCAACGAGCCCAGTTGTTAGCCTCTACGCCGAATCGGGAGAACCTCCTCTGCGTTGTCGGCGTGATGTCCTGCTTGCTAATTATGGCTGTGGGCTGATGTGTATGCCTGGGCATCCAACTTATCACGCGTTTTTCTCCCCTGAGCTGCACGAGCGATACTGCCTCCGCTCTCTGAGCCCCAGGCCACCAGGTTTTCGTTTCCGTGAGCTTCTACGCCAGCACCATGTTGATATTCCTCGGTTGTTATCCAAGGGAGAGAGTATATACCCCCCTTGGTTACGCGCTACCTCCCATGTCGATCTCGGGATGACGCTTTACGGGAAATCTGTTACGCCTCTTGATAGTATTCGTCGTTGTTTTTTAGAATTTTTATCCAAATACAGTGGCCGTACTTTTATCTACACCGATGGTAGTAAGAGCCCTGACGGTGTTGGATGTGCCTTTGTCACTGGCACCGCAACTTCTACTTACGGTTTGCCCAGTTGCACATCTATATATTCTGCCGAGCTATATGTTATTTATCAAGCCCTTCTGTACATTCGACGTCGAAAATTAGGTGACTGCCTTATTCTTAGTGATTCCCTTAGTGCCCTTCAGAGCATTCGTGAGCTGTACAATTACCATCCTTTGGTGCAGCGCATCCGGGACGTTCTCCACATTTTGCACGCTTCTGGTTTTAATGTGGAGTGCGCATGGATTCCTGGACACGTTGGCTTGCCAGGGAATGACACGGCGGATTTGGCAGCGAAATCGGCAGCCACAGCGCCCAGTGTTACGATTACGCATTCAACAGCAGAATATTTTAGAGTGGCTGTACGGAGAGCCGTTTTTTCGATTTGACCTGCGGAGTGGTCGTCTCTCCGTGGTAATAAGCTGCGAGAGGTGAAGGACCTCCCTGTCAACTGGGTAACCTCCTCTTGTTTATTCCGCCGGGAGGAGGTAGTGCTAGCTCGGCTAAGAATTGGCCACTGTATTTTTACTCACAGTTACCTTTTTAAACGTGAACCTGCTCCTGTCTGTGCGCTCTGTGGGGAGGCACAGACAGTTCGTCATGTGTTGCTGGAGTGTGGTCACCTGGCACACATTCGGTCATCTATGGGCATGCCGGCTGGGGTCCTGGCAGATGACCCAAGAGCAGTGGACAGGGTTTTTACATTTTTAGCAAAAGTTTCTTTTACCTTGAAGTTTTAGTGTGATAGCAGTTTTTTAAACTCTTTTGGTTTTAATGTGGTGGTTTTAGATGGAGTTTTATATCCAGCTCTGGTTAGAGGGCTGGACAGTTCTGTTACTTCTGTTTCAACTCTGTTTGCTCTTTTACTTGTGTTTACCTTTTTTTTTTTTTTTTTTTTTTTTTGCAATGGTATTTTCTTACTGCCTATTGCCAAGGTTTAATCATAAGGGCGCTAATGCCCTCGGCAGTTGAGCGCCCTTAAACACCATTATCATCATCATCTTAATAAATTAAAATATTTTTTAAATATTATTGGTGTTATGATAATCTTGCCGCGTGTAATATTACTATGGATAATTCTTCATATCCTGAGGAAATTTTAGTTGTGTTTAACAAAAATCTAAGACGCATGTAGTATTTTGAAAGTATTTTATCAAAATGGTAGTTTTGAGAAAACTCTTGTGTTATAAAATAGTATGATATAAAACAGGTGTAATGTACGATTTTTAATTGGCTGTAGACCCAAAACAATATGGGACGGCTAAACGTTGATCCCCAATGGATACCCAAGCGTTCCAACATCTATTTACTGTATGAAAGCTATTTTCGATTTTTTTGGAGATTCTAGTTAAACGTTATCATCCAAGTCTCTTGGCTATTTAATTGAATCAAGCCACATGTAAACACATGTAAATCGCAAATATCAAATAGGAAATGTTTCATTGATCGTCCAGTAATTTGGGAACAAGATTCAGAAGCTAATGTTGCATATCTTAGCCATGAAACTATTTATGTCCTCAAGGTGGTCCTGTGTTAATGTTGCGTCATGATTTTTTACTTTCTATAGTAGATAGGTACAAATAAAATAAAATCTGTAATACAACATCCTAACATCTAGCTCGCCATACGAGGACGCATATTGTAAATTTTATTATTTATCTACCACATTACTTTTTTGATACACCGTTATTTTGCAGATATACATTATATACTAAAAAGAAAAACTAAACTCCATGAGGAACAGTTCGAAGGGGCAGGGTCTACCGCCCTACCGTTGCGCCCTCCATCTCGGCTCAGTAAATGCATCATGCTCAGGGTGCAGTACTGGAGAGTGAGACGTGGTTAGCGCCTCGAGTCCCTCCCGGCCACGTAATGCGGTCTTCACAACCTGGAACCGCTACTTCTCCAGCAAATAGCTCCACAATTGGCCGCCTCACCCTAGGTAATGTTTAACGCCCTCTTTAACTATTTATGTCACCGCAGGTGGTGACACTGGTGATATATGGATGATGATGGAGCAGCGGTGGAATGTGATGGCGGGGGAAACAGGAGTAAACCCTCCCCAGCGCCGCTTTGTCCACCACAAATCTCACATGCGGTCGCTTGGGATTGAACCCGGCCATCTAGGTGAGAGGCGAGTGGTCTAACCACCCGGCCGCCTCACCCTACGGTCCTCACGAGGCTAAGTGCACCCGGACCAGGTCTCCCAGCAGGGAAAAAATCCCCACGCCAATACGGAAATCGAACCCAGGTCTCCCGCTTGGCAAGCAGCTGCGCTAAGGAGACCACCAAAGTATATACTAATGGCTAAAATAAATAAATCCAAAAAGATATAGAATACCAGAATAAAAGTAAGTAAATAAATTTGCCTAAGAAATGTATATAAACATAAACAATTTTCACTTACACTAAACCAACTATTATTGATTACTGTTGTAACCAGTTAACCAGCCTTTGTCCATCAAGCTATTTCTAAAATTTAACATTTAGCAAAACGAGTATATTACTGGTATCCAGCAGAATGTGCACTGTTACCCAGCGTAATTTATTTTACATATATTTTCTCAATGATAACTTGTTACTAAGTGAATTATTATTAACATCATCCTACCCCAATTAGGTATTTTTCTACTACTATTATCCTTTAACCCTCCTCTCAACTATGTAATTCATAAAAGCCTTTTATATACACTTGGTTCTTTCATTTTCAAGATTATAGATCAATAAAAATGTCTTTAACGGTTCTTGTCTATGTTTATTACTTCTATTTTAATCAATAAAATCGATTCACTATTTCTACACATTATACATATTTCACACTCTTGTCTTTTAAACACTTCTCTTATTTCATTAGTTATTAATATGTCTAATACATTTTATTCTTTTTTTAAATTTATATTCACTTTTTCACTTATTGGCATAAGTTCAACTTTCGCTTTCCTTAGCAAATATATTGTAATAATTCTAACACTATTCCACCCTTATTTTGCTACATTCATCAATTACACTCATATTTTCCTTTTAATACTATCCACCTCTTCATTATCACTTTCTTCTCCCCGGGCCAATACTATTCCTCTTCCTAATGAGGAAGAAATTTAGTTGATGCAATTATTAGCAAGGTAGATTCAATTACAATAGGTATACATCTGTGGTTAGCACCCGTAATCCTCCATTTGCTACTTTCACTCACCCTCTGCTTCCCTCTGTCATTCTACTCTACACCGGCTCCTTCTTCTACACCTCCCTCTGCTCCTCACCATCCTCTAAGACACCAATATGCATATTATGTACAATGCATATAATAGATAGAGAAGGTATTTTATTCCACCATAATTTTGATTCCAAGCTTTCACTACATGTTCATGTTTTGAAACTCCCTAAATTCAAAAAAAAAAAAATGAAAAATGTCCGTATGTGTGTGTATCTGTGTCTCTGGAAAGCATAGCTCAATAACGAGAAGTCCGTTAAATACCAAACCTGTCATTCAAGTTTAGTATTTTTCAAGTATACGACACGAAGATTTTCAAGAAAATCCCCCAACTGCCCTTTACATCGAACATTTTTCGAAAAGTTTAATTTTCTCAAAAATTACTAATGATTTTAATTAAAATAGCATACATCTAAGATGTTCTATGATAAACGAAATGTGTATTTACAATTTTCTGGTTGACTTAGTATAATTCGTAAACCGTAAGAGAGACAAAAGCTTACTGCACAAAAAAAAAAAAAATCTTATGTGTTCCATTCACATGACTTTCTCTATATCTCTGCAACAAATTGTTGCTAAAAAGCTTAAGATTCTATTTACTTCATGCTAATTGAGAAAAATTAGCAGAAATAGTCTTATTACTTGCTACCTTGTAAGTAGAAGTGAAATAAGGGAGTACCATAGATTAAAGTGATAGTCAAAAGCTGGTGGTTACTATGTGACAAGATTCTTTGTTTGTAGTTGACAAATTCTTGTATGAGAAAAAAATAAGTATTTTTTTTTAAAGCTGAAACCAATAACAAGGAATAACACAAAAACGATCAACTCCACGAAAAAAAGCATATCACATAAATTGTGTTTTATTGTGATGTATATTTTTTGTGTAGTAAGTTTTTGTCTATCTCCTACGGTTTACCTGTTATGTAAAATTCAATAAAAAGCACGCAGAATAAAGAGGTCTTTAGAGGCTATTTTCAGAAAATTCAAGATCCACATTTTATTTGTCATGTAAATATCTTAAAGATAAGAGATTTTAATCAAAACCGTTAGAGCCATTTTTGAGAAAATAAAAATTTTGGACATTTTTTCCATTTAAAGGGTATTTTCTTGAAAATCTTCGTGTCGCGGCCTTGGAACGTACCAAACTTGGTATCAAGTATGGTAATTAACGAACTTCTTGCTTTTGAGCTATGCTGTCCACACACACACACACACGCACACACACATAAATACCCGTGCGCATAGGATCTTTTTTGAAGAATACTTTTTTTGGATTCATGGGGACCCAAAACATGTATTTCCGGGGAAAACTCAGTATAGCATTTTTGGGTGAAATACAATACCTTCTCTATACAGCATGTACATAGTACTTGTAGAAATATAGATATCATTAAAACACACAATTTATGTAGGTAATATACATTTTTTTTAGGGTTAACCGTTACCGAGATGTTATTCGTTTAAATTTTAATCTACTTAAACTTTTCTTAATCGGGAATTCAACTTTCGTTAGATCTATTTTGTTTTAAACCCAGGAATTCAAAAGAGCACCACTTTTAAAAAGTTTGCGCTTTCACTTTAGCCTAGTGTATTTCCTTATTTCCCTTCCATTTACAAGGAAAAAAGTAATAAGAGCATGTCTGCTAATGTTTATCTAGAATAGATAAATCATTTAGATAAAAGAATAATCTTTTGTAAGGAAAGTTTGTTTGTGGAATAGCTAGAGATAAACATGTAAGTGGAACACATGCGTTGTTTTTAAATAAATAATTAAGTGAAATCTTATTTGTGTATAAGTGGGACAGAGAGGGTTACAGTTTTAACATATCTCCACTATTCGGATGAAGACACTTTTGCCGTTTGTAGAATATTTCTCACCAAGAAATTTATTTTAATTTTTATTTGCCAATGTTTTCTTTTAGCGTAATATGGCTTAACACTTCTTTGTTCAGTAGAGATGGGCTTTGTGTACAGTTTTTAACTAAAATTAACGGAAGGGGATTCAGAGAGGGAAAATAGGGGAGGCTGTGATCGCCCTTCTGTGTTCATTAGCTCGTATTGGTAATTGTCTGGGAAAAGCGGCTCCAAACAAAGAAGTTGTTCGTATTTAAAGCAAATGCTTTAATGCCATAGATATAAAAACTTCTGGCATTTCTCACAAAGTTTTCTTTACTTTCAGGACAAAAAATAGATCTCTTCTCGCTGTTCAAAGATTTGCTTTCGCCAGAGTAAGCACGGAAACGTCATTTAGAGCCGGAAGTGCTATTTTTAAAAGTTAAGCTCTGAGATAGCTTCATAATCCCTCAAGACTTTTTTCAGCGCTAAGAATATTCTTTGTTTAACATTCATTATGTTACTGCATTACTTAAATATAAGCTCGTTAAATTCAGTCACTGCAAGAATTTGTAATAGTTTAACTGTATTGTTTTTATTTAGCTCTTCGCCCAGGTTTTCGTTATTTATCGGCACTGCTTTAAGTACCAATAAAATCATTTTAAAGGTAAGATAATTTAACTCGCACATGTATAGCTATCTTGTTATATTACAAAGTTATGTCTCAACAAGTTTATGACATAGAATTGTTTTCTAATGCAATCTATATGTATAATGAATTTACCGGTTTTACTGTTTCCATTGTATATTTTAAGCTATCGTTTTAAATATAACGTGGTTTCTTTCTACACTACTTGTTAAGCGAATGTTCATAGATATATACTTATTTCTACGATACGAATTTTAAGATTGGGAGGGTGGACCGAGTTCTATCCCATGCGGCTCCATGTGCAATTTTAGAAAGATAGTGACTTCTGGGCGGTTTTTCTCTGGGTTTTCTAGGTCCCACGCCATTCATTCCACCAATTGCTCCATCACTCTATATCAGTTTCGTCGTCTTTCAGATTATCGACTTCCTCATTCGGGCCGATCCGTCTTTCCAGATTCTTCATTCTATGATGAAACAGCGCTGCTAGCCTTTCGACGGGCTTCGACCCTAGTCACCTAGGGGTGTAAATCTTCCACACGGGGATAGTAAGTTATATTCCGAGGCTATAAAAAACATTAGGACTATTTCTTCAAACATATGCTAAATCTATTTCTGCAACAAAGACATCTAGTTAACGCTTTTAGATTATTTAAAGTATAGTGGTTTGGTTATTTTCGTAACTTTTACAATTTACGGCAGTTATTTTATATCCTAAGATATGTAATTATTTAAGCCCTATTGTAATGTTCATTTTAAGGAAAGAAAAACAAAACAAAAAACAAAATCTGCGCAGTTGCAGCCATCATCCCTGCGTGCATAACACCTGTTGTTTTACGTGGGCCCTCCCTAATCCTCACCACAGTTATTGCAGTCGCAGGAATTCGAATTCGCAACTTTCGGCTTGGAATAAATGACCGGCATTTCCTCTTCATTAACGGCATTGACAATTCAAATAACTCTCCCCTCCCCTTTCTTTACCTCAGGCACACTTGACTACAGTCTCGGGGATTCGATCTCACGAGGTTCGACTTTGAATGGATAACCACTTAAGGATAAGCATTTTTAAACTTAAAAAAAATAAATTGCAATCCGGTTTGTTTGAAATGTTATTGCATTAATCCTTTTAAATATTTAATGTGTATGTTTTGAAAAATTGCTCCACATGAGAAGTTTTATAATTTAATGTTTTACAAATAAACTTTTTAACGCTGTTTAAAAGCATTTTATGATACATTTTAAATTGTCTTAGTAATTTTTGAGAAAACAACAGTTAAATGTTGGACTTCAATATTTCGCTTAACCTTTACAAAATATCAATGGTATAGTGTAATGACATCACAATTAAACATATTAACAAGAGAAAAAGCTTCATTCAAGGCGTCTCAAGTTCTATTCTTTGTAAGACTGGGTTACTCGGTAACGGCTTTTTCTGGAGTTTTCCCTTACCCTGAGAAAACGAATGCCGAATAACTTTATGCTCAATGCACTCATGGATCATGTTAACGATTTCATTCATCATCCAATATCACTTATCAAGGTAAAGCACTATAAAAAATCCAATTTTTTACTTTCTCTGCACGTACTATGTACAGAAGTGTGTAGAGAAGGCAATGCACTCCACCCAAAATTCGATATTAAAATTTCATTGGAAATACGTGTTTTTTGGACTCCTGAATACAAAGAAAGCATTTTTAGAAAAAGATCAGGGTGTGGTCTGCGAGTAGCATAGTTTAAAAATAATAAGTCCGTTAAATACCAAACTTTATATTTAAGTTCAGTATCTTCTAAGGATGCGACACGAAGAGTTTTAAGTAAATCTCCCCCACCCAACCCCAAATTATGATTTTCTCAAAAATACCTGTACCGATTTTGATTAAAATTTCTTATATTTAAAATATGAATGTGAAAAATAAAATGTATATTTTCAATTTTCTGAAAATTGATCATTGTGGATGAATTTTGCGGAATTTGGCATAACTGATAAACCGAAAATGATGGATAAATACTTACCAGGTAAAAATGTAGATCTCGTTAAAACACACAATTTATGTTATATTCATTTTTTCCGTGGAGTTCAACGTTGTTTTTTTTTTTCTTTTTTTTTTTTTTTTTTTTTTCTTTTCTTTTTGTAGATATTTCTTGCTATCAGTTCAGCTTTAAAATACTTATATGTTTCTCATACTGCAATTTGTCAATTCCTGTCCGAACAAAAGTACTCCAATCACATAGCAACCAGCTTTTAAAAGATTTGACTATCGATTTAGACTATGGTACTCCCTTATTTCCCTTATTCTTAGAAGGAAGGAAGTAGGTAATAAGACTGCCAGTTTTTTGTCGATTACCATTAAGTGAATAGAAGAATGAGCTTTTTAACTACAATTTATTGCAGAGATATACAGAAAGTCATGTGAATAGAACACATCAGATTTTTTAACTTAAGGTCACAGACACACGGAGATTCGAACCCCCCCCCCCCAAAAAAAAAGGCAAAAAAAAAAAAAACCACACACACAGGGACTCTTCTACAAATGCTTTTTCTTTATTCAGGGGCCACAAAACGTGTATTTACAATGAAATCTCGGTATACATTGCATTTTGGATCGAAATTAATACCTTAGCTACCTATGTAAGGTATAGAAAGTATAAAACCTTTGCCTAGCTGTATTTCGCTCTTCTGCACACAAGAAAAGATTACAAACCTTAAACATTTGTGTCCCTTATCGTAAGAACAGCGTTCCTTGTTAACGTGGCTTCGCAAACCCTGTAGTGATGCGAGAATTTCCTCCAGCAAAGTCTCTGTAGACTCCTTAAAACAAACCGAGTTCATATTAAAGAAAACCTCGGAATATTTAGATGAAGTGCGTGGTACATGGATAAGACTTACTGTGAAAATTCACAGTCTTATTCAAACGGGCACCACCAGACTTTGTGTTGCCTTTTGTTTCCAGGCACAGCGTTAAAGAAAACTAAGAGACTGAGAGCTTTGCATGAAACACAGAGCATAATATAAGAGGGATGCATTACTATTCTTTCTTTGCTTTTAGCGACCTAAGAAATCATTCCCCTTTTTCCATACCAAGGCATTACTTAGCATTGTGTGCTTTAGCTTCTTTCAGAAGACCCCTTTAATCCCTTAAAATGTGTTCTGTTTGATTTCGTTTCTTGACTTAATGATTTACATAATCTGGCATACATTTCCATTCTTGAGTGTTATTAATATTATATATGTGTTGCTCAAAGCAATGGATATACTTAATGCATTTATTGCTTGACAACAATTAAAAAAAATCTGATGTGTTCCATTTATATGACTTTTCTACATCTCCGCAACAAATTATTGTTAAAAAGCTTATGCTTCAATTTACTTCATGCTGATTGACTAAAAATTAGCAGAAGTAGTCTTATTACTTGCGTCCTCTGAAGTGGAAGCGAAATAAGGCAGTACCATAGATTACACTGATAGTCAAAAGCTGGTTGCTATGTGACTGAAGTTACTTTGTATGGATAGGAGTTGACAAATTCTTGTATGAGAAAAGTATAAGTTTTTCAAAGCTGAAACTACAAAAACAATGAATATCTCAAAAACGATTACCACCACACAAAAAAAAAATGTATATACCATAAATTGTGAGTTTTTACGTGCTCTAAATGTTTTGTGTTGTTTTTGTCCATCTCTTACGGTTTAGCAGTTATGCAAACTTCCGTAAAATTCATCCAGATTAAGTAGTCATCAGAGACTATTCCCAGCAAATTCAAGATATGCATTTTATTTCCTGGTAAATATCTTTGATATACGATATTTTAATCAAAATCGTTAGAGCCATTTTTGAGAAAATCAACATTTCGGAAAAAAGTTGTATGTGAAAAGTAGTTTGGGGTGGGGGATTTTTCTCAAAATCTTCGTGTCGCATCCCTGAAGGATACTGCATTTAAATACCTAGTTTGGTATTTTACCCACTTTTCATTTTTGAGTTACCGTGTTCACAGGCACACGGACACACACACGAACCTTTTTCTGATTTTTTTTTTTTTTTTTTTTGATATAGGGGATCCTAAAACATATATTTCCAGTGAAATCTTGGTATCGAATTTCTGGGTGGAATGCAATACCTTCTCTATTCATTATGTCCATAGCACGTATAGAGAAAGGAATAACGTTTAACAGCTTGAATTTACTTCGGCATTAGGTAAATAATGTACTTTCCCCCAGTTTCTGTCAACTTTGCACACGGATTGTTGTTACCTCTTTTAGTGCCAATTAATTGTGATCCGAAAATTGCCAATATAGATCTAATCGAGATGCCATTTTCATATGTTTTGCCAGCGGAAAAGTCTGTTTACTCTATATCATAGTCATAGAGAAAGGTTTTCAGGAAGGTTTTAGGACCTTATCTTTACACTCCAAAGCACTAAATTATCTCCAAATTTAATTCCTCTAACCGGTGTTTGTTTATCCTGGTTGAAATATGGCATCGTCCAGCCGAAGGTTACGAACCGAAGAGAAAATAAGAGCTGCAGTTCGCGATGTATTAGAAAAAAGCGAGTCAGTTTAAATTTTTGAATTTCAATTGTTTCACATAGCGATAGCTTTTTAAAGATTTGAGTACGTCTTTAGCCTAGTGTATTCCCTTTATTTACCTTCTACTTCTAATGAAGCAACTAATAGACAATTTGTGCTAATGTTTATCTTAATTAGCAGATAAAAGAATGGTCTGTTGTAAGGAAAATTTTTTTAGAACAAATAGAAGAAGTCATGTGAATGTGACACATCAGATTTTTTTTTCTATTCTTAGCATCCGTGCGTAGAAAGGTAGTATGCCGACAAAATCATTATAAACTATTCGTTCACAATTGGAAATAGCCACAAAACATTATATTGTTATATTCTAAATAGCCCTTTTCCTTAGTCCAGAATTTTAAAGCAATTATTATTAAAGACTTAGCAGGTGGTGCAACTGTCCGTATTTGACGTGAATTAAAAGAGAGTTGCAGAACTCAATGGGGCTATTTCAAGTTAAAGTTGGTAAGTGAGAAATTGGCTGACCCACCTTTGTTTTACCTCTCTTAGGGCTATATTTCACTATCACAGAAATGCGATTAAATAGATATGATAAAACTTTTAAGGTGCAATATAGCATCTTTGATCACACCTATCTGTGATATACTTCAGTGATAAAAATTATACCCACCATTTCACCTTGATCACATTTGTGATTAGAAAAAAATCTGATGTGTTACACTCACATGCCTTTCTCTAGCTGCTCTACAAACTTATTACAAAAGATCAATTTTCTTTCTATACAATGCTAAGCGAGATAAACATTGGTTCTTACTACTTAGTTCCTTATTAGTAGAAGGCAACTAAAGGAATACATTAGGCCAAAGTGATAGTCGAATGTTTTAATAGCTGTCATTAAGCGATTGTCATTGTAAATTGCTTCTTTGCTTGGCCAGCAGTAGAACAAAAGAAGAAACCAATTAGAAGGAATGTCTCGTAAACGGTTATCTCGTAAAAGACATAAATTATGTGTTTTGACGAGATCTACATTTTTTGTGTAGTACGTCTTTTCTCTGTCGTACGGTTTAGCAGTTAAGCAAAATTCGGCAAAATTCATTCAGAATAAAGAGGTCTTCAGAGGCTATTCCAGAGAATACAAGATATATAGATTTCATTTGTGATGCAAATATCTTTAATATACGGAATCTTAATCAAAATCGTTACAGCAATTTTTGAGAAAATAAAAAAAATCCACATAAAGGTAGTTTCCATGTAGGTAGGGGGATTTAATTGAAAATCTTCGTGTCGCATCCTTGGAAGATACTAAACCTAAATACCAAGTTTGATGTTTTACGGTCTTTTCGTTTTTGAGCTATGCTGTCCACAGACACACACGTACCTTTTTCCAAAAATGTTTTTCTTGGACTCATGGAACCCCAGAACATATATAGTTCTGGTGAAATCTCGAAATCGATTTTTGGGTGGAATACAATACCTTCTCTATCCACTATGTACATTGTATATTCGGCTCAGAGAATGTAATAAAATGGCGGACATTACACATGTTCAGCGGCTACAGCCAAACTACTCATATCCTATTATGAATCACATGTAATGGTGCACAATTCAAACCATAGATTTGAAACGTGAACAAAACAATGTAAATATATAAAAGCATAGTAAAAGGTTTTAGTGAAGTACATTAAGGATATGCGGAAAATGAAGCGAGGAAAAAATTAAATGGATTGGAAAGCCAATATTTAGAAGAACAAAATGAAGGTTAATATTTCAATCATTAATTTCTATTTTTGCTGCTGTCTTTGTTACTCTTACTCGTAAATGTAGTAGCGTTCTTTAAGAAAGTTGAGATTAAGTTTAAGGTTAGGTTGTACGAAAATGTTACAGGGGAAGGTAATAGAAACTTAAAGTAAATTTATTTATACATATTCACTATAATGCCGCAACTAACACTCTAAACTAACAAAATAGGAACAATTATTACAACTTATGGTGTTAATTGTTGGATATTATTTTTGAAAATGTGATAAAAGTTTTGACGTAGGTTTAACGTGATCACAACATGTGATCAAGGTCTTTGTCACACTCTTGTGACAGAAATGTTATAGTGTAATATAGGACATAGTTATCGCGGTGACGGTGGGGCGGTTCGCGCTATTTTAAACACATATTTGTTCTTTATAAAAAGTAGAACACGAAATAACTTAATTATAAGTCCACTTTTAATAACAATTGCTTGTGTACTTTTCAGTGATGAGCTCCAGTAAATGGTGGCATATGAATATTAATATTCATTTTGGTGGATTTATTTTTAATTATTTTTGAGATAGTAGCATTTTCACCTTTTTAGCCATCAGGTGAAAGAGAATGGCTTACATAAAACATAAGGACACAGCACTAAACATCCATGCTCATAACGGGATTCGAACCTGCAACCCTTTCGCCGCTGAGCGTCAACGCCAAACGTTCCTCTCGCTAGTTTCTCATTGGCCAGTTTTATCTTGAAATTTACGACAAAAACGGGGCATTTGGAGCACCTGGTGTAGTTTACGACGGGTATTCATTTTGAAAACACTGAACACAGCAAAACAAATACCTACGAATCGGATATTGCTTCCTCCGTGTCTTTTTATTGTGGTAATGTCATAAATTCTGGTCGCAACAACTCCATTCAGCCTTTCTTGTACGAAGCAGGTAAATTCTCTTCTTTAGGAGAACAGCTGTGAACTGCAGCCGCCTGCGTCACTGCGCTTTCCGTTCTCAAAAGTGGACGTTTACTTTTCTCTTTGTCTTTTACACAATGGCTGAACCACCGGCGCTAGTGTAATATTTTCTCTTTTTTGAGCTAATGTTTATGTTTCTGTATGTCTCTGTTCCCTTAATTGCAGCGTTTCGCTTTCACAATGTCTCTAAACTGTATATTGTACAGCTCATTGTAAGAAACGTCGTTTCATATGCAAGGTTTTAGTTGAATAAATGCTTATTATGCTTTTAATGCATTATGCGCTGTGGCACTGCCTTTGAATACACAGAACAACAATTAAAGTACATTTAAATTGCTATAAATAGTTGCTTAGTGTAACAATATAGTTATTGATGGTTTATTAAATACTTTTCGGCTTAGCAATTTAGAAACTATAGTATAATACTTTACGAATATATTTGGCTATTGTTAAAACTGACGCCTGTATTAGTGGTCGAAATTTTTATGAAATGATCTGTTGCATTTTTAATTTCTCTAAAAGTTATGTACGAAATAGTAAGCAGAGAAGGCGTTGCACTTCACCCAAATATTCGTTACTGAAATTTCACCAGAACTACATGTTTTGAAGACATCTGAATAAAAACATTAGTGTATTGGTAATACTCCTATATTTACTTTTCCAATGCAGTAAAATAATTGCCCAAGAGCTGGCAATAACTATGTTACTGCTATCTGGATACAAGTACTTAATAATTTAAGTTAAGAATTAAAAGTAAACTTCAGGATGGCCAAAAAATCAAAATAAGTGTTGATGAAGAATTGGATGAAAGAATAGATCGTAAAATAGCATAAATGAATAAAAAATATAATTTTGATTGTCATAAGGTGTTTTCTGAGGAAGATATAACGGTTGGTTGACTAGGTTTAAAAAAAAAAAAAGAAGTTGGATCATTTAATGTCATACCGGTATGTTGTCACAGTAGTTCAGTGATTAGAGCATCCGTACGGAGAGCAGGAGAACCGTGTTCAATTCCCGGCAGCATGGAAGTTTTTGGTGGTTTTAACATTAAAAGGGCATGTTTAGAAAAAAACAAAACAAAAACAAAAATTGGTTACGTACCAAATTTGACATTTGACTTGAGAATTTTCGAAACATGCGACACGAAGAAATTCAGGAAAATGTCCCCACATCCTCAAGCTACATCTTCCTATATGGAACATTCTTCGAAATGTTCGATTTTCTCTCAAAAATGGTTAACAATTTGGATTAAAATACCGTATCTTATTAAAGCTCTTCTTATGGCAAATAAAATGTATACATTGAATGTTCTGAGAATAGTCTCTGAAGCTCTCTTATTCTGGAAGGAATTTTGCTTAACCGGTAAACTATAAGAAATACACAAAAATCTTACGACATAAAAATGAAGACCTCGTTAAATACACAAGGTATGCCATTCATTTTTTTTTTGAGTTAACAATCTGCGAGATATTCCTTTCAATTACAAAATATTTATACTTTCCTCAAAGAGGAATTTGAAATTTTTTTTTCTTTTGCGTTACTCCTGGCCATGCACATTGAACCGAATTTCAATGTCATCGCATACCAATAGCTTCTAAGGGATTTCAGTAACGCTTTAGTTTAGTATATTCTATTCTGTCCGTTCTATTTACAGGTAACTAAGTAATAAGGCAATTTCTGCTATGTTTAACTCGTTTAATATGAAGTAGATAGAAGAATAATCTTTCAGTTTGTTTGCAGAGCAGCTGAAAGTCATGAGAATGGAACACATCAGATTTTCTGATAATAAATCCTTGCTGAAAAGCTTTATTTTAACGCATATTTTAAAAGTAATTAAAACTTCGTTTAAAATATCCTCAATACTTTAAGTGCAAGAAAAGAAACGTTTTCATTGCAGAACCTGCACTTCTTAAAAGCTGTTCCAATAACATAAATCAGTAAATAAACTATGCTTTACAGTTATTACTTTCTTTACCCATATGTATAATGTACAATGGATAGAGAAGGTATTGTATTCCTTCCAGAAATTCGTTGTCAAGATTTCACCGAAAATATATGTATTGGGTTCCTCAAAGTCCGAAAATTTTTTTTTTTAGAAAAATATCAGCGTGTGTGTCTGTTGACAGCATAGCTCAAAAACGAAAATACCGTTAAATACCAAACTTGGTATTTAGTTTTAACATCTGTCAAGGTTGCGACACAAAGATTTTAAAGAAAAACCCCCCAATGCAAACTACCGTTTACATGGAAAATTTTTCGAAAAGTATTTATTTTCTCAAAAATGGCTAAAGATTTTGATTAAAATCCCGTATATTAAAGATATTTATATCCCGAATAAAATTTCTATTTTGAATTTTCTGGGAATAGCCTCTGAAAACCTCTTTATTCTGAACGAATTCTGCCGAATTTTGCTTAACTGTTAACCCGTAAGAGATAGACAAAAACTTACTGCACAAAAATATAGATCCTGTCAAAACACACAATTAATGTCCTTTACTTTTTCGCTGTTAAGGTAACCGTTTCCGACGCATTCCTCGTTATTGGTTTCAACTGTACATATACTTTTATCAGACAGTTCTACTCCAAGCAAAGAAGCGATCTGCGATGACAATCGTGTAACGCCAGCTTTTAAAAAATTTGACTTTACCTTTAGCCTGGTACATTCCCATAGTTCTCTTCTACTTATAAGGAACATTCTACTAATAACAACATTCTACTAATTTTTATCTCGATTAGTATGGTGTAGAAAGGAGAATTTTTTGTAAGAAGTTCGTTTGTAGAGCAGCTAGAGAAAATCATGTGAATGTAATTCAATAGATTTTATTTTTGTAACAGAGTTAACCATTTCGAAGTATTGGTTGTTATTAGTTTCTATTTTCTCAAGTCGTCCGTGTTTCTTTTGTTTTATTTTGGGCCAAACGAAACGAATCAATGGTAATTACATAGCGACATGGGCTATAACACTTGACTATTGTTTTAGCCTACTTCCCTTCTCCTAAATAAGGAACTAAGTTACAAGATCATTCTGCTAAAGTTTACCTCGATTAGTATAGAATGAAAAGAAGAAGAATTTTTGCAATAAGTTTGTAGAGTAGGTAGAAAAAGGCATGTGAATGGAATACATTTAGTTTTCAATCGAATTGATGTTATAAATTAGATATTATTGTTTATATTTCATGCAATATTGTAATTATCTGCCAATAAATATTTTATAAATGCATGTATTGTCGCTGTTTTACCCTATTCTTTGAAGATGGTATTTTCATTCAAGTGGTATTTTCGGTTAAATTCTAGCCCTGAATTTTAACAATGGCGTAGATATCAGGAAGCAAAAATTATTAAAAAGCTGATACACCAAAGGTATTTCATACGAGGTAGTTAAATGTTATGACTTCCAAACAATTTTAAAGTAGGTAGTGCAAACGTTTTCTTGGTAATCCCATGTTCATGAATATTATATGACAGCATAACCTTCGGCAAGACGTATACCGTGATGAAGGTGCTTTAACAGCAGTTGTTGGGGAGGTACAAAACTGTCACTGTTACCTGCCTCTCCGTTGTCAGTCTCTCTCAGTCTCATCTCCCCTTCTGTTTGCACTTAATCTCATTTTCTTCCTTGGGTGGTTTCCCCTCACTTCCCTTATCCTGTTTTCCAACCTTGTGAGGTAAGTAGAGTGCAGCTTTGGTAGCACAAGTAGGCATATCCTACACTGTGCTCTTACTCAATATGTTTCATGCATTGCAGACGTCTCAATAATTTTTTTGATATTTTCATTAGGAATTAAAACTTGCATAAACACAATCGCTAATTACGAAGAGGGGTAACTACTATAGATATGTTCAATAATACCCGACAGATTTTGAGCACGTTTACGTGTATTATATATATACTCCTCTCTCACATATATTAAATATGACACAGGGTAATGATTATTTTTCTTTCTCTACGTACTACGTACATAGTGTATAGAGAAAGTGTTGATATTCAAGTCTGTCATACAAGCAATGACCGTTAACAAAGGCATGATGAAGCTGAATATTGTAAGAGGAGGGATAGGAAACATTTTAACCCGAGTAAAACAATTGCCAACTGGACTTCCTGGCAGAATGGATGCTGTTATAAGGAACGAGGAGGAGATAATGGATTAATTAGAACATTAACTTTACTTTGGTTCCATGATCGTCTTTGTGTTTCCCACCTTATGTTTGTCTACTTAACGAAAACATGCTTTTGTATGCTCGGTATATTTTGTGTATATTGTGTTTTAATTTACAGGCACTTATTTTGTAATGAGTAATGTAATGAAATGACATGATTTAAAATACAATTGTGTAATGTGGAGTTTAAGTTACCACACATATGCTAAAACTGATAAATTTACTACATCTCTCATCTCCTTCCTCCGAAAAATATACAAAATTTAGCATTTTCGTTTTTCGAAAGGGATTAGTAATCTGGAATTTGCTCTTGTCCTCTACGACCGCTCATAATATAACAAAACTAAGAGAAGATGCATTGTGATTTATATGTTTCAATACATCTAAAACTGTCTGAATCTTTGATTCGTCTCCGCTATCGCGACACAATTTACACTGTGTGTATGTACACTGTACACAGTAGATACACTGTAGAAGAATATAGAATTTGATATCGATATTTCAACGTAAAAAAAAAACATTTTGGGACCCCCTGAATCCATAAAAAGTTTAGAAACATTTGTGTGTGTGTGTGTGTGTGTGTGTGTGTGTGTGTGTGTGTAAAAACCGTGGACAACATAGTTCAAAAATGAAAAGTCCGTTACATACCTCCCTCTCCAAACTAACGTTTATATGGAAAACAATTCGAAAATGTTGATTATCCCAAAAATGGCCAACGATTTTGATTAAAATACCACATATTAAAATACTTATATGACAAATAATGTATATCTCGAATTTTCTGGGAACATCCTTCATTCTGAATAGATTTTGCGTAACTGGCAAATCGTAAGAGATAGACAAAAAAGTTACTACCCAAAAATGTATATCTCGTTAAGAAACACAATTTACAACTTTTTTGTGTAGTTAACCACTTGCGAGATATTTCTTGTTATTGGATTCAATTTAAAATGCTTAAAACTGTTTGTCAATTCAAGTGGATAGAAGAATAAAAGTTTTAACAATAATTTGTCACAGAGGTGTAGAGAAAGTCATGATTTTTATACAGGATATTTAATCAGCGCTTGTGTTCATCGTAGCGCGGAAGCCACCGTACCGGTTGGTGAAACGCCGGATATCTTGGCGTAAATGATGCCATATTTCACTTGAAATTAGTCCGACTTTCGTTATAAATGTTAGGTATCAAGAAATTCCTGCTATCTAATGAATAAAATGTCGAGACAAATTTGCTGTTTTAAAGAAAAAATGCACTATTGTACAAAGACGGAATCAAACTGAAAAATTCACTGTCATGATCCGGATTTGCATCAGACCGATTTCCCGTCCGGTAGCTGCAACGTCCTATAGAAAGTATGGCTCAGTATGTGATGGGCTAAGACTGCAAATCCAAGACATCCAATGGCTGATATAGCTCAAATTATACCATAATTTCCAAATGCTTCTTTTTTCATCCAAAAATAAAAAATAAAGTAGGAACTAAACTCCCTTAAAAATCATATTTAATCTTCAAAAATAAAAACATAATATTACCAATAATATTAAAATTATAGATAAAAATAACTTATTATTAAATTTATAACAAAGAGAATGGAATTTCAATGCCATCACAAAACAAAAAAAACAAAAAATATAAAACAATTTCTGCTAATGTTGAATAGGCAGAGTCAGATTGAAAAATGTAATGCCTTAGCCGGGATTCGAGCCACCCGGTCTCCAGCCGGTTCCTCTGCTACCATTGGCAACATGCTGGCATAGAATTGAGTTTCTCAACGGACTCGCATGTTTCCTGGTAAACCACAACAACCGGGAAACATGCGAGTCATTTGAAAAGCTCAATGCTATGCCGGCATGTTGCCATGGTAGCTCAGTGGCAGAGCAACCAGCTAGAGATCGGGAAATCCGTAGCTAAAATCCCGGCTATGGCATTGAATTTTTCAGTCTGACTCTACCTATCCAACTCCTCTCCTACTCACGGTTTCTGTGAGAAAACAATTACATTATTTCTACTAATGCTTATCTTGATTAGTAAGAAATGGATATACGAATACGCTTTTGTTAGAATAGTTCGTTGCATAATAGGTAGAGAAATCTATGTGAATGTACCACAGATTGGTTTTTGTTATTGTCAATGAATAGTAGCCATATTGTATGAGAGTAACATAAGCGCTACTGTTTAAAATGTATTTCATTTTATATCCTATTTTAAATCCTGTGATCATACGGAAGTTTAGTAGTTAGAGCCGTTTTTGAAAAAGTGAAAACTTTTGAAAATTTCCCGTTTAAGGGATTTTTTGAGGTGGAAAAATTTTCTTTAAAATCTATGTGTATCGTTTTTGAACGACGTTGAACTTAAATGTCAAATTTGGCACATAACGGACTTTTCGTTTTTAGTTATGCTGTTCATACACATACACACACACACACAAACACACACACTCACACATATGAACATTTATGGTTTCGGGGGACTACAAAATATATATTTCCGGTGTAATCCGAGATCGATTTAATGGGTGAAATGCATTCCCTACCTATTATTGTATATCTACATGATAGAGAAAGTAACAATGACATTCGTATGCACATACTGTTGTATATAACTCCATGGCACGACAGTCCACAAGGGACCTTGGTCTACCGCCCGGCCGCTGCAACCCCCATCTCGGCCCAAAGGCGTCTTGAATCGGGTGCAGTGCTGGATCAGCGTTTCGAATCTCTCTGGAGCCGCTACTTCTCAATCAAGTATCTGTGAAGGAAATTAAATTTGCTCAATCAGCCAGGAGGGTTTCGTGATGTATCAACCTTTTTCAAAGTTATTAAATATTAATGTTGTTTCCAAATTAAATGTACTCTTCATACCTTTCATGTTGAAAACCACATTTCTGTTCTGCCAGCAGACATAGTTGATCGATGGAAATGAAACTTGTAGTTTTGCCGATCTCTGAAAGGAAAGCACGAGAAAGAGGCTTTCACGCCGTGAAGTTTGCTAGGTAGGCTACACGGTGCTATGTGTAGCTGTAAGCGGGTTTACCGCATCAAGGTGTTGGTGAAGAGGCTTTTGCTGTCACAGCTGTCCACTGCTTCCCTTTGTAAATGGTTCTTAGTCACGTTGCTTTCCCTCTAAACTTCGCAGGAGCAACTTTTGCGGAAAGAACCGGGATATTTTAGAAGAAGTTCCAAAACGTGTCAAGTGCATGGGTTTTACGTGCGACCATGGCGTTTTATGGACATCTTTTCTCTCGCCGCAAACCTTGCTTACTTTTTCTTAATCTTTGTTACTGTCCTTACCCTCGCACTTTAAATTAATGTTTTACTGCGATACAAAGCTTTGGCTTTCCCTTGAAGCTGCTATGAGTATGATAAGGCAGTAATGACTGCAAGAAGGTGTAAATAATTAACAAGCAAATGTAAATAAATATATAATATAGAAATAAGATTATATTATTGGAGGATAATAGTAAGCTAAGCTATAAGAAAGAAGCTATAGCTGAAACTGTACTGTACATGTCATCGAAGAGAAATCTTTCGCAAGGTTTTTGTGGACAGGAGCCAGGGAGCTGGGGCGGAATTGTATAAAAGCATTTTCTCGAGTTAAAAAGAGTACGCAAGTACGGGGTGGTGAGATAATAAAAATGTGAAAGTTACTGCGCAGCTAGATCCTTGGGTACTTTTACTTGGCTCATGAGAAGAGACGCTAATGAGAGCGGGAAGACTAGCCAGAGCATAGTTCTAATGCTTAGGCGAGTTTTCAGTCAGTTCGTCCGCAGTTTGTTTACTGTACGGTGAAGTAGTTTTAGGTAGAAGTTCAGTATTTTCATGTTATAGATTATTTACATAAGAGACGTGAAATCTAAGTTTCACTTCTAAGTGAACATCTAATATACATGCGGCTATGATCGCCTAGAAATATAACATGTAGATTAAATTATGAACTATTTGGTTAAAAGATTCTTGCTTGACCGAGGAACCCAACTAGCCGGAGAAAATCTGAATAATATATTAAAAAAACATAATGTACAATATAAAATAATTCAGAGATAACGAGTAGGGGGGGGAGGGATGCCACAATGAAATCCCTTGTTATTACTCCATGGGAAAAAAACCGCTCAGATGACTTTCTCTATCTCTTCTGGAAACTATTCCACAACAGATAATTATTTTATCTATTTCATGCTAATCAAGATAAATATTACCGGAAATGGACCTAATACTTAGTTCTTAAAACAAGGAGGGAAATAAAGGCAGTGCACAAAGTCTAAAGTGATAGTTGAATCTTTTAAAAATTGTCGCTATACGATGTCATTAAATTCGATGGTCGAGATTAACACAAAAGAGATATTAAATAGATAAGGACTTCCCGTTTGAGAAAAATTTAAGTATTTTAAAATCGAAACCAATATATCAGGTAGCATTTCTGAAGTGGTTAACTCTACAAAAAATGTATATGACATAAATTGTGTGTTTTAATCTCTTCGGTTTATCAATATACAAAACTCATTCAGAATGAAGAGGGCTTCAGGGATGCTTCCCAAGAAATTCAGCATATACATTTTAATCAAATACGTTAGAGCCATTTTAGAGAATCGAAAAATGTTCCATATAAAGGACAGTGTCTGGGGCGGAGTAATGTTTCTGAACAGCTTCGATTTGCATCCTAAACTAAACACCAATACTAATCTTAAACACAAAGCTTCGTACTTAAGGGACTTTCAATTTTGAGTTCTGTCTTTGCACAAGTAATTAAAAAGTATATATCACCTGGATAGGTAGAGTCAGACTGAAAATTTCAATGCCAAAGCCGGGTTTTGAACCACGGATCTCTACCGGGAAACATTCGAGTCGGTTGAGAAGTTCAATGCTGTGCCGGCATGTTGCCATGGTAGCCCAGTGGCAGAGCAACCGGCTAGAGATCGGGGAATCCGTGGTTCAAATCCCGGCTATGGCATTGAATTTTTCAGTCTGACTCTACCTATCCAACTCCTGTCCTACACACGGCTTGTGTGAAAAAACAATTAATCCTATACACACCTATCAATATTTGGCAATAACCAGTTTTGTATTTGTGTAATACGCTATTCGTATTTAACATTAGAGCCTAGAGTCACTGTAGGGTTAAATCAAAACATTAAAGCGCCGTAACAAAAACTATGCATGAGAGCACGAGTGTTTCACTATTTTATTATTATTATTATTATTATTATTATTATTATTATTATTATTATGTTACTACCAATTATCCAATATGTGACCTTATTCTCTAAAAAATAAAGTGGAAAGCACGTTAACCTGCTCCGTGTGATTGCATTGCTCTTGTATATCATCACGAATTCCATGACCGCGCCATGGTTAGACCACTTGCCTCTCGCCTAGTAGGCCCGTGTTCAATCCCAAGCGACCGCATGTGAGATCTGTGGTAGACAAAGCGGCACAGGGGCGGGTTTTCTCCGGGTTCTCCGGTTTCCCCCACCGGTGCTCGATCTTCATTCCATGTATCATCAGTGTCATCGCCTGCGGTGCCAGAAGTAGTAAATGCGAGCGTTAAATAGTAATAAAACCAATCACAGTGTGTAGTACAAACCTGGGATCCCCTTTCAATGAGCGCGGTTCCTTCACACTGATATTCAAGAACAGAATAACGAATACCGCTCTTGCTTACAAAGCCTTGTTACTGGAGTATGCTTGTACTTCTGTAATTTTGCACATGCCAAATACCGCGCTGTGGGCCACCTGGTAGTGTAATGCTGCTGTAAATCAGATCCAACCTCTGTAACAGTCGTCTCCCAATTGTCCTGAAGTATATTCGTATAAACGTTTGTGGCATTGAACAGAGTATAGCTTAGAGTACCTCTTGCACCTAATCGTGTGCTAACTGCTCTTAAGAGGACCCAAGAGTAGATAACCTTAAAGTAAAATGGACAGCAATTGTTGGAGTTTGTATCTGGAGTCATTAGAATCACTTAATCAGACATCCAGCTCCACATCTTACTTATGTCTCTTAATTTTTTAAAGATGAACTGTCCCCCTCCTCCTACTCCTCCCCATTATCATCATCATCATCTTCTTCTTCTATTTTGCCTTTCACAAATTAAGCCTATCGACCTGTCCTGGTGGCAGTTTCATCTTTTGACTGGTGTTCTTGTGTCCCTCTTTGCTTTGGGTTTGTATTATAATGCCATCTTTGGAATTCTTGTCTTCCATACGTTCCAGATTTTTGTTTAGTTTTTGTTTGTGTTCTTCTATTTTATCGCTCACCATAAACATATCAGCTCTCGTTTATCGTTTCCATTAGGAATCCTGTTCATTAATGTATCCTATACTCATAATATTTCTTTTCAGTTGCCTGAAATTGATTGGTCCACTCAAATGTTTTCTTTTCGTAACCCAAGATTCACTGTCATATAGTAGAGATGCACAGCCCTCACCTTTATAAGAATTTATTTTGAATTATTTTTTTAATATCCTGCTTAAAGTACCACATATATGCATATCTCTGTAACATCTACATCTTTATGTTCATTGAAAGTTATGAAGTTCTCCCAAAATCCGATCTTCAAATTCAATTTTTTTCGTAATGTATTTTCCATGGAATGCCATGTTTCAGCTTTATTTATCGGTACCTTAAAATTATAATCGTCTCCAATTAAATGTAAAATATTTTTGTTGCTGAACTGTTAATTCTGAAATTCCCGATGCGACATTCTGAGCAAAATCTTTGAGAATATCTGAAATTATAGCATTTCTTAGTAAGTGATATAAGCGTGCATGCTAGCTTGGCCGCTACATTGGAGTAAGTAATAAAAAAGTATCTATCTTTCGGGGGACATACTTTAGAATTTTTTCAACAAATTGTTACCAGGTAACTTTAACATTTCTTCAAAAAAGGTCCTTCATTATGTCGTGGACATCGGGAAGTTCTAAGGAAATTGACAGCATTTAAAAGGGGAGAAACTGAGAATTACCACAGAATTCCCTTCACTCTTTGTGAATTGTATTTTTTGTAGCCTCTAAATATCTTTTCAATTGCGATTTGATTGCAGAAGATAAATCACAACATATAATTTATCTGCAGTTAGTACTGCTGAAGATTTCATGTGGACTTGGACGGTAACATTTGAAAAGCAATCCGAACATGAGTACGTTTCATATACGTTTGCTTTTTTCGAAAGTTAAAACATGCTACTCGAACTTGTGACGCATATAATTCCTATTTGAACCTACAGAATTCTGATTGTGTTTATAAATTTAAAGTTTGTTTCGCATAGATATGGATGGCTTGGGCTTTTACCTAATCCCCACTAGCAGCGGTATTGCGACAGGAAGTCACGTCTGCGGTACTCAAGAACGCGTCTGCAGCGTTGATGTCTCCGGGGAATCGAATCCGTTTTTATGACTGGAACTTTGGTGAAATCGTTCGCTGACCGGAAAGGGAAGCTGCTCAAGCGAAAGTATGGCCCCCTCTCTTGGGATCACACTCCGTTGACGTTTATGGATCTACTAAAGCGGGCTGCTTATTCCCGTGCACGGCCCGTAAACTGTCATTCTAAGTTATAACCCCCACCCTTTGTGTGAAGAGAACAAGCCATTGTACCCTCGTGCCTTTGTTGATGCTCTTAACTGGATCCTCCATTAGCAGTTCTTTAACACAGTGCCTACCCTGTTCGGGAGTAATGTGCTGGAACACGCGATTTAAACATACCCCCATCTTCCAAATAAGCATATTCTGTTTAACATTTTTTTTTTCGGCGTAGCTTCTCTTTTATTTCTGAGCATCCCCAAACATTAGTATACAAGGTTTAACAACCTTTTTGTTCTTTCATGAGTTAATGCACAACTTTGTAAACACCTGATATGAACTTTATACGTTTATATGGCCGCCTCTGTTTAACCCCACATATGCAGTAAAGATAATTAATCAAAGTTTTTAATATTTTAGTCGACTTTTTTCTAGTTTCTTATTACACTACCCTTCAGCAATACAAATAGGCTAGTTATAGCTGTCTTATATTGTAAAATTATTCATACCAAAGAGCAAAATCCGTGCAACTGCAGTAAAATGTAACCCCATCAGCGTGCCATCACACCGGTTATTTTACTTGGGCCCTCCCCAGCCTTTACTATAGGCACATTTGGTTGCATTCACTGGGACTCGAACTCACGACGTTCGGCTTGGAATGGATGGTTAGTCCAATTACATGTTGCCCTAACGATCATAGCTATTCAAATCGCTTCAGTTATTGTCCCGATGAAACGGATATAAATACTGGTTTGCGAAGTAGGAAGAACGACATTTGTAGCAAAATAAATCATGCATTTAAGGGTTAAGAAAACAATACAAATACGGTCAATTGTATTTTGATGCACTGGTAGAACCTAAAACAAAGTAATTGCAACAAAATAGCATACAGAATAAACCACGACACCCATCAGGATGTATTCTGCTTAGTTTTGGCCTCCACTCAAATATAAAGCGTTCTTCTTTCGCCTTAGGCGAAATTTGCCACGTCGTCTTTGCCTTCCTGTGGCGCCCAACATGCCTTTAACCTTCTACTGGAGTAGATTAGCGTATAAATCCCGTTTTATTGCATACAACACAGGCGGTGGAAATTGATAATACATGAAATGATTGGGAATGGGAATTTGGGAAATAAACTCTCAAATCCTAAGTTTAGGGTGTCTCTCCGGCATTTTTGATATTAAAGCTGAACAAAACGCAGAAAAGGACACAGGGAAAACTGTCTTGGATTGTGAACTGCATACCTCACATTTCTGTATCTGTGCTTTAATGATCCCTGCTGCCCGCTTCGGTGCCCTCCACGAAGCTGTAGAGAATCATTCTCTCATGCATTATTCCGTAACAGGATATCAAGATAATATGAACCCAGGAATCCTTATCGTTCTCACAAATGGGGCAAATTATCGTACCAATTCCATCTCAAGAATTGCATTTAAAATTGTTTCAGGAATAATGAATTCATCAGAAATCGAGATCACTCCCCACAACGTATTTATGAACTCGGAGAGATTTTTGAAGCACGTGCATTGTCCTGATTAAAGCACATAAAAAGAATAATTAAATTGTACGAAAAACTGTGTGTAAGTAATTTATTAGAGCACGAATAAAACCACTGCATATAAAAAACGATAAAAGCTTCCTGTTTATCTTTAATTCACTAAAGGGAAATTCAAAGTATTTCTTCTCACATACGATCTGTTTAACGGCTGTATGTTGGCATTCTAGTAGCCAAGCTTTGTAAATATTTTTCAATATTAAGGAATAGAACTCATAAGCTATATGCGTCAAAAAGAGCAGCGATTATTAATGGTAATATATATGTATATATAGAAATCGATTGAATGGCTTTCAGGATTATCCTGCAGACCTTCACATGTACATTTTATTTTATATGTATTAGTATCATTGTAATATAACACTACAGAACGTTCTCGGACAATTTTGAATAATCGCATGCAGTTCAAGGCTCAACGAGCAGCTACCCTTTGAGACAAGGGTCTCGTTGAACTAATAATGACGTCAGGCATTTAAACCTACTGACTCTAAAGCCTAAACAATCGTAAGACCCGATGTAATCAAAAGGGAAAGTAGCGTTACTTTTTCGTCGTTGTTCTGTCTGTCTGTCTGTCTCTCTCTCTCTCTCTCTCTCTCTCTCTCTCTATATATATATATATATATATATATATATTTCTATTTAACTAGTGGGACTTGTATCAATTACTTCTTAGCTCAGCCACTCTGGGCTTCACTAAGTGTAGTTGCAATGCAGAGTGACGACAGACAGTATATAAACGAATAGTTGAATCCACCATACTTGATGTAGGATCTGTTTAAGGTGGCACGTACGTGGTAGAAGATGATGTTTCTCAGCCTCGGCTTCGGTAGAGCACTTAATCTAGGGGTGTTGACAGGAAAAATACACAGGTAATACTACTGGATGAGTAATAAATAAAGAAAACAAGATCCTTGTTCACTCTGGTAATTTTTGCTACTGTGGAGCACCAAGTACTCAAGCGAAGTCACCTCAACAACATAGTTAAATATGAGCACGTTAAACTCTTAGAAACCTTAATAACACAAGATGTAATACCAATGAGTCAACTGTTTACACTGTTACATTTCACAGGGCCTTGCAATAAAATACATGTTATGTGCTTAATGTTTTGGCGCAATTTTGTTATGACTGGATTGGATTTCATCTCTGAAGGAGAGAAAACACTGTGTAGATTTATAATATATACATATCATGCACTTAATGTTTTTTTGCGCGACTTCGTTACGACGAGTGGCGCAGATTTCGCCTCCGAAGAATAGAAAGCACTATGTAGATTCTCAGTCCGTTGCAGCTTAAATACGCATCTAAGGAATATGTTTGGCTGACACATGGCGCTAAACGTTACATCCTACGTCATCAGATCACGTGATTAATTGTACTGCTGTGATAAACTAATATATTGAAAAATATCCTCTTTACAGAATATTTGGGACTTTGCCCAAGTTCACAATTACATCTCTGATGCAGGCAAGTACCATAAAGAACTTCTGCTAGTTCTTGAGGTTTTCACATACAAAGGGGCTGCCTTTTGTAATATTCTACTGCGTAGTTCTTCTCTACCTTAGCACAAGTTATCACAGCTAACATTACAAGTTAAGAGACAAAAAAGAAATAATACAGTCTGTAATTAAGCTAATTAAGGTATTAAATAAAATACTTAGTAACGAGACAATGCTTTTTAGACAGGGACGTCAGAGAATTACCGTCCCAGCTTGCATATTTGCGACATTAAAAGATATACTTTTAGTATACGAAATTAATGCTTTGTTTTAAAAGTGTCTTTAGAAGAACTGAAGAGTTATGATTATGCCTTTAAATCTTTAACGGGGTGTCGCTTGTTGCGTGGTCAGTAAAATTGGAAAGCGTTGACTGCTACACACTTTAGTCGGCAATTTCGGGGGTCTCGTTTGCGAGCGTAATAATAATAATGAATGTGCTCACAGTGGCGCAGCTTTGCAAATTAAACGTTACCACTCCCGTGTTTGCAGACGTGGATTTGAAACTTGGTGCAACTCTGCCTCGACTCTCGCACTTTTAATTAACGTTTGGAAGCTTCAAGGTCCGCTGGAGTTATCCTGTTATTGTCGCTTCCGAATTTAAATTCCATGAATATCGATTAAGAGGCAGCCTAGAGACTTTGGTATCTACTTCCATGGTAATCTGAATTAGCATATTTTGTTCTCTTTTCAGTGAGTATCCTCTGAGTTTCAGAGTTTGTGTCTGCCAAGTATTACATGTTTTTCGCTCTTTACTGAGTTACAGAAGGGTTTAATTAGAAGTAGATTGAAGCCAGAAAAAGGTGAGCATTAAGGTTGTGATATATAGGTTGGTTTTTTAACAACGCTGTCAATTGCCAAGATCATATCAGCGCCACCTATATTGTGCAGCCTTTATCTGAGCGTAAGAGTCCCGTTTCAGCTGCTTGCACTTAGCTTTTGTGTATCTGTTTAATTTTTTATGCCCCACGTAACTTGCTCTTATTTCTGTCTTTATTTTTGAATTTCTGATGCATTGTTCCACAAAATGCTTGAAATGTGTTAATTTTTACATGCGCATATTAGATAGAGAAGACATTGTATTCCACCTGAAATTAGATACAGATACTTAGCCACAAATACATGTTTTGAGGTCTCCTGAACCGGAAAAGCATAGTAAACGCTTATGTTTTAGATATTTTCATGACATGAAATGCGTATCTTGAATTTTCTGGAATAGCCTCCGGAGTTACCTTCATTCTGGATGACTTTTGTATATCTCATAAACAGCAGATAAGAGATAGACAAACATTTACAAAAAATAAATAAACAAAAACAATTTAGATCTTATTAAAACACACAATTTATGTTATGTATTTTTTCCTAGAGTTAACCGTTTTTGAGACAGTTCTTATTATTGGTTTCAATTTTAAGCTACTTAAGCTTTTGTCAAAGCGAAATATTAACTTTCGTTTCATTTCTTTTGTTTTACTCCCAGAATGCGCAAGAGAACCGAATTTCAGCTATTTCACATAGCGTCAAGTTTTTAAAAGGTTTGACTAACGGTTTAGCATAGTGTACTCCTTTATATCCCTTAACTTACAAGGAAGCTACTATATAATAAGACAATTTCTGCTCAAGTTTATTTTAATGAACATGGCGTAGATAACATAGTAATCTTTTGTAAGGAAAGTTTATTTTTGGAACAACTAGAGACGATAATGTAAATAGATCATCAGTAGAGCTTGGTTTTGAGTTCCGAAGATCACATAGTTACGGACACCTGGAGCAATCAGCGGTAGTGTGTAAGCTGTAACAAACGCAGCTCATAACATGTTTTGACATTGTATGCATCGTTCTAATTCTTAAAGTAACACAATAAAACAATTATTTCATAATACGATTAGTAAATAAAACGTTTTGTACTTTTACAAATACAATATAAAGCTTGATAAAACATAATCAGGATGATAATGTGCAGAACTTCGAAAAGACTATAAGCATAAATCAATAAAACTCCAAAATTCAGAATTCAGGAATTACAAGTGTGTAATTACAAATGAAGTGAGTTACAAGATGCATCTTTGCCGTGTCGAAAGGAAAGGCTCTCCTCATGCCACTCAAAATATGTTTGAATCGTCCACAAGTTAGTTCAGTGTCAAATGCCCATCTCTTCGTATTTTCGACATTTTTCAATCTGCGCTTTCTTTCACTGGTTTATCTATTAATTGCGGTCCCCATGGTCGTGCTCGTTAAGGAGTTTTTGTTTTGGTGCTTCGTGGTGTGGAGAATCGCGGGTTCGAGTCTCGCCTCGGGCATGGGTGTTTGTAAATAAATATATGTCTGTGTATCTGTATGTGAAAAAATCTGATGCGTTACATTCACATAATTTCTCTATATCTGAACAAATTATTCTACTTACTTCATCTAATCCAGAAAAAAATAGCCGAAATAGTCTTATTACTTGTTTCCTTGTTAATAGAAGCAAAATAAGGGAGTATCGTAGGTTAAAGTGATAGTCAAAAGCTGGTTGCCACGTGACTGAAGTTGCTTTGTTTGTATGGACAGCAGTTGAAAAATTCCTGTATGAGAAAATTATGTTTTTCAAAGCTGAAACCAAAAACAAGGAATATCTCAAAAACGATCAACTCCAAGAAAAACATTTATATATGACAAATTGTGTGTTTTAACGTGCTCTACATTTTTGTGTTTTAAGTTTTCGTCCATCTCTTACGCTTTAGCAGTTATGCATAACTCCGTAAAATTCATCCGGAATAAAGTAGTCTCAAGGTATACATTTTATTTTTCAGGTAAATATCTTTCATATATGATATTTTAATCAAAATCGTTAGAGCTATTTTTAAGAAAATCAAAATTGATATTTAACAGTGTTTTCGTTTTTGAGCTATGCTGCCTACAGACACACACACACATACACACAGACTGGCAGAAACACACACACGGACAATTTTTCTAAAAATGCTTTTTTGGATTCAGGGGGTCTCAAAACAATATTTCCAGTGAAATCTTGGTATCGAACTTTTGGGTGCAATAATATACTTTCTCTATACACTATGTACACATATATAGTACGTATAGAGAAAGTAAAAAAGGAAAAAATACGAAAATATCAGAAATGTAGGGATAAATATAAAAAACAGGGAAAGGTAAAAATAAAACCTAGCTGAACAAGTTTAGGCAGTGCGAAATGCTAATAGTACAACGGGCTCTAGAGACCACGCCTACCCCATGGCGTCATAGGCATACTCTGTGTGCACCGAACCTCAAGCCGGCAGCTTTACTCATCAGATTATTACCTTCTCTACACGTACTATGTACATCGTGTGTATAAGAACTATTATATTCCACACAATAATTCGATACCGAGATTTCACCGGAAATAACGTGTTTTAGGACCCCCTCAAATAAAAGCGTTTTCAGAAAAAGATTCGTGTGTCTGTCTGTGTGTCTGTGGACAGTATAGCTCGAAAACGAACGAGCGTTAAATACTAAACATGGTATTTAAGTTTAGTTTGATTTTCTCAAAAATCTCTTAACGATTTTGATTAAAATATCGTCTATTAAAGTTTACATGACAAATAAAATGTATATCTTAAATTTTCTGGGAATAGCCTTTGAAGACATCTTTATTCTGGAAGAAAGTTGCGGAATTTTGCATAACTGGCAAACCGTAAGACATGGACAAAAGCTTAGTTTATAACAAATGTGATTTGTTCCATTCACATGACTTTGTTTACATCTCTGTAACAGTTATTGTTAAAAAGCTTATGCTTCTATTTACTTCGGCTATTCTAGAAAAAATTAGTAGAAATAGTCTAATTACTCGCTTCCTTGTAAGTAGAAGCGAAATAAAGGTAGTACCATAGGTTAAAGTGATAGTCAAAAGCTGGTTGCTATGTGACTGAAGTTCCTTTGTTTGTACGGACAGGAGTTGACAAATTCGTGTCTGAGAAAAGTATGTTTTTCAAAGCTGAAACCAAAAACAAGGGATATCTAAAAACGATCAACTCCACGAAAAAAAAAATGTTTATTACATAACGTGTTTTAACGTGCTCTACGTTTTTTATGTGGTAAGTTTTCGTCCATCTCTTACGGTTTGCAGTTATGCAAAATTCTGTAAAATTAATCCAGAATAAAGTGGTCTTCAGAAACTATTCCCAAAAATTTCAAGATATACATTTTATTTGTCAGGTAAATATTTTAATCAAAATCGTTAGAGGAATTTTTAAAAAAAATCAAAATTTTCGAAAAATGGTTGATGTAAAGGGTAGTTGGGGGTGAGGTGGATTTTCTTCAAAATCTTCGTGTCCAATCCTTGGAAGATACCAAACTTAGGTACCAAGTATGGTATTCAACGGTCTTTTCGTTTTTGAGCTATGCTGTCCACAACTCGCAGACACACCTATGCGCACACACACAGATGCACACGGGTATATTTCTGAAAATGTTTTTTTTTTTTTTTTCAGGGGGACCCATAACATGTATTTCGGTGAAATCTCGGTATCGAATTTTTGGGTAGAATGCAATACCTTCTCTATGCACTATATATAAAATACGTGTAATGAAAGTAAAAATGTAGACCTCGTTAAACACACTTTATGTTACATATATTTTTAGTGGAGTTGACCGTTTTTGAAATATTCCTTATTAAAGGTTTCAGTTTTAAAATACTTCTCATACGGGAATTTGTCAACTCCTGGCAAATAAAGGAATTTCAGTCACATGACAACCAGCTATTAAAACATTTGACTACCTATTTAGCTTATGGTACTCCCTTATTTCCTTTCTACTTACAAGGAAGCAAATAATAATAATAATATAATTTCTGCTAATTTCTCCTCGATTAGCGTGGAGTAAATAGAAGAATGGCTACGCCGTGAGTGAGAGATTAGACCACTCGCCTCCCATTTTGGCGACCCGGGTTCGATCTCAAGCGCCCTCATGTGCGATTCGTAGTGAATGAAGCGGCAACTGGGTGGGTTTTCACCGGGTCCTCCAGTTTCCCCGCCACTCTTTCCAAATTGCTCCATCACCACCTATCCAATCATCAATTTCGCTTACATTTCATATCATCCACTTCCTCATATTCATGCCTTGCTACGGGCTGACCCCCCGTAACAGGTTCTCTATTTTTCGTGCCGGAGACTCTCTGTCAGGCTTCTGATCCCCTAACCATTGGTTTGCAAGTCCTAGAGGGGGGGGGGTAAGCCGATTACGAAACAAAAATAGAAGAATAAGCTTTTTAACACTTATTTGTTGCAGAGATGTAGAGAAAGTCATGTGAATGGAACACCTCAGATTTGCCCAACTGTCTTTGTAAGTATGGAGACTAGCACTGTTTTCTTCCACGGCCTGGAAATTCCTCTACCTGCGTCCGGATTGTGTTGCTTTATCTGTCCCATTGAAATTGCCTGCAGTGAAAATCTTGTTACGAGTACGGAGAATAATCTCATTGGCGAGAAACAAAGTTAATCCTCGCAGCCAGTCAGATGAGCGCGGTATTTTCTATCGAATCAGGTGCGCTGCCTTTGAGGCTAGGTAACAGCATTACGATTCTGCGGCCTTTGTATTCCTAAGTCGTGTATTCTACACTTAGCTGCTTTAAAATGACCCGTTATTAGTGACGTGTTCCGTGAAAACAAAGACTCTGCCGCACAAATAATCGAGCATCTATGTTACCTTCTCTAGCAGCTATCGAGATTTCACTGAAAACAATTTTGAGTCACCTGAATAAAAAAAAAAGATCTGTCGTGTTCCATTCATGTGATTATTTCTGGCTGTATATGTATACATTTTTTTTATCTAGTGATATTTTTTTTTTTTTTTTTTTTTTTTTTGCGAAGTAAGTTTTTGTATATCTTTTACAGTTTGCCATTTATATAAAAGTCATCCAGAGGCTATTCCCAGAAAATTCATGAACATACATTTCGTCTGTCATAACAATTTCTTAAACGTTTTTGAGAAAATCAAAAATTTTGAAAAGTGTCCAGGTAAAGAATAGTTTGGATTGGGGGAGATTTTCTTGAAAATCTTCGTGTCACATCTTTGGAAGATACCAAACTTAAATACCAAGTTTGGTATTTAACGATCTATTCGTTTTTCAGCTATGCCGTCCCCCCCCCCCACCACATACACAAACCTTTTTCTAAATGTTTTTTATTCAGGGGGTCCCAAAACATGTTATTTCCGGTGTAATTTCGGTATTGAATTTCGGGATTTAATACAATGCCTTTTCTATATACTGTGTACATAATACGTTTAGAGAAAGTAAAACGTGAGTTAGATCTTTTAAGAGCTCTCGCTATGTGATTGACATTGAAATTTAGATTCCTTTGTATAGCCATAATCTCGTAACTGATTCAGGGTTGGTCAGGGAAATTAATATAACAATTTCTTTGTGAACCCTAAAAGGCCTTTAGCAATCCTAATAAAATACTATCTACATATGTAGGATATTTAACTTAGCAATTAAATTTATAACTGAATTTTTACTTTCTCTACACGTACTATGTACATAGTGTGTATAGAAGGTATTGCATTCCACCCAAAAATTCGATGCCGATATTTCACCGGAAATAGACGTTTTAGAGTCTCCTGCATCCCAAAAAAAGTATTTTCAGAAAAAGGTTCATGTGTATGTGTGTGTGTGTGTGTGTGTCTGGAACACAATAACTAAAAAATGAAAAGTCGGTAAAATACCAAACTTGGTATATAATTTTATATATCTTCCAAGGATGCGACACGAAGCTTTAGATGATAATCCCCCCTCTCCAAACTACCCTTCACATGGAAAACTTTTAAAAATGTTTGATTTTCTCAAAAATGGCTGTAACGATTTTTATTAAAATACCGTATATTAAAGATACTTACACGACAAATAAAATGTATATTGACTTTTCTCTTTATTTTGAATGAATTTTGCTGTATTTTGGATAACTATTATAAGATATAGACAAAAACTTATCACACAAAATATGTAGATCTCGTTTTCGTTAGTTGACAATTTTTTATTTATTCTTTGTTATTGGTTTCAGCTTTAAAATACTTAAAACTTTTCACGTAGTGCAATTTGTGAACTCCTGGCAATGAAAGGAAACGATTTCGTTCGATGGCAACCAGCTTTTAAAAGATTTGACAATCGTTTTAGCGTAGTGTATTGCATGAATTCCCTTCTATTTACAAGAAGTACTTTCTGCTAATGTTTACCTCGTTTAGCATGAAGTAGATAGAAACATATGTTTTTAACAATAATTTGTTCAGAGATGCAGAGAAAGTCAATTGAATGGAACAGATGAGATTTATTTGATAATAGCCTGTGAATTTATTTTCATTTGTAAGTTTTGTATAAGTGTAAACGTTAACATAAACAAAACTTGGGGCTCAAAATGTTTTGAAACACGCAGTTTATATAAAATTCGTTGTTTTGTAGCATCCATTTACGAGATATTCCTATTATTGGTTTGCTTTTTAAAATGTTTGATAAGGGCTAAATCGCTATTTGTTTTTTTCTTTGTCAATGAAAGAATGGAATTTTAAAGCAATGACATAGCGACCGATTATTTAAACATTGCACTACTGCTTAAGCCTCCGTTTTTCTCATACAAACGCGTGGTAAATAAAGGAGTAAGGGAAATGTAAATCATCAACTTTTTGAAGCGTTATCACTACAGCCCGGATTAGGTTTTGCAGCTGATAAAAAACACTACTAAATCGATTCATTGTATTTCGTTTTCTAGTTTTTTACTTTCTCTATATGCACTATCTACATAGTGTATAGAGAAGGTGTTGCACTCCACCCAAAAATTCGATACCGAGATTTCACCGGAAATATATGTTTTAGGGTCCCCTTTATCTAAAAAAAAAGCAGTTACGGAAAAAAAAAGTCCGTGTGTATATGTGTGTGTGTGTCCGTGTGTCTGTGAACTCAAAAACGAAAAGTCGGTAAAATACCAAGTTTAAGTTAAGTTTAGTATCTTCCAGGGATGCGACACGAAGATTTTATGAAAAATACCCCCACCTCCAACTACCCTTTGCATGGAACTTTTTTCGAAAATGTTGATTTTCTCAAAAATGGCTCTAACGATTTTGATTAAAATTTCGTATATTAAGGATATTTATCTGACAAATAAAATGTATATCTTGAATTTTCTGGGAATAGCATCTGAAGAGTACTTTATTCTGCATGAATTTTACGGAATTTTGAATAACTGCTAAACCGTAAGAGATGAACAAAAACTTACTTCACGAAAAACGTAGAACACGTTAAAACACACAATTTATGTAATATACATTTTTTTCGTGGAGTTCATCGTTTTTGAGACATTCCTTGTTTTTGGTTTCTGCTTTGAAAAACTTACACTTTTCTCATACAGGAATTTGTCCACTGCTGTCCATACAAACAAAGGAACTTCAGTGACATAGCAACTAACTTTTTATTATCGTTTTAACCTATGATACTCCCATATTTCGCTTCTACTTACAAGGAAGCAAGTGATAAGACTATTTCTGCTAATTTTTTCTGATTATCATGAAGTAAATAGAAGTATAAGCTTTTTAAGAATAATTTTTTGCAGAGATGTAGAGAAAGCCATGTGAGTGGTACATATCAGATTTTTTTTTTATGAAGAACATTTATATTTTCATTTGAGAAAGCTTGGATGATTTAATGATTATAGAAATGTATATGTAATTGATCAGATTATTAAAATATTTGTTTTATTAATATTTTATGTGCTGTATGTTGTTCTTTTGAAAGAAATTAGAGACAGCTGTAGTTAATATTTGCTGTTTTCTTATTTAGGAATTGGCCTGTTTAATTTTATTTCTGAGGAGAACTGATTCCTAGCAAACGCATTCTACCCCTGCTGGGTGGATGCCTTTCCCGGCTTCATTTTGTATCCTGGACATAATTATAACCACAAACAGGGTCCTAGAGGAATTCATTCTTGTGGGCGGGCTTCAGGCGAGTGTGGGTGACAAAGAAGCATGTGATGGACAAAGTCTGTGTGCAGCATTTCCAGTGCTCTTTCCCTACATCCCCAGCAAGCTTCTCTTGCAATATCCTGTCAACAGAAAGGGGAAGCAAGGGAAAATACTTCCTTCTCTCGCTCTCTCTTAAGAACCCCTGACAACTAAAACCAAACGGATATTGGATTTGAGGAATTTTCGAATGTTGGGCTTAACAAGTAGCATAGACGCGAAAACACTCCTGGGTTTCACAATGTGTGTGATTCAGTATTTGGTGGACGGAATGATATTTGAATACTGTAGAATGAAGATTATCCATTGATCTTCCAGAGCTTGTTTGATTCGTAATCACTTGGTGGTATTTCTCACTCAACAAAAGTTTCCTACAGCTGCTCAAGGAATATTTTGGAAGGTACTGGATAAAACTCTAGAGGATAAAAATGAATGTCTTACAGGAAGAACACAATGTGCCTTTATGGCCTAACCATTTTAATTAACAAGAACATGCCCGCAATTTAATCACATCACACACACACAGATTATCTTTGGTTATTGGGTATATTGTATAATAAAGACATGCCCTGTAATTTTCTTAAGTGTGGTTGTTGTGTAAGCATTGGCTACTATTTGTTAATCAATAAATATCTTCCCAGATATACTTTGAAGCTACTAAGTAACATCTTTAGGAAAGTACTGAATAAAACTTCACAGGGTAAATGTGGATTTCTTAGGGGCATGACACAGAGTAATACGTTTATAGCTTAATAATTTTAATTAAAAATATGTACTCATTTCAGATATCGAAAACAGGAAATATTTCAGAGAATGATTAGAGGATATAGAGAGCTGTATCCTGGTGAAAAACATTGCAATAAAGATGCAATTTCTAGTGAAATGTTGTTGAAAGAGCTCTTCCGGTATTGAGGTACACCCAAAGACAGTAAAAATACCCCTGGAAATACTTATTGTAAGACGTAGTCTTTTCCCTTACCCCACCCGTGTCTTTCACCTGTTTACTATGCAATTAAAAGCGCATTAGACACGTTACCGATGGGAAGGGAATGGAAGTAAATGTACATAATTTGCGACAAATGAAGTTATGAAATGCAAAATGGTGATCCCTAAATTTTCTCACAATAATGCACCCCTCTCACCGGCGATACAAAATTGGATTAATATTTTTCTCTATTCATGCTGAAGTCATAATATCAAAGTTATTCGAGCACGTGGTGGACAACATTAACCCACTTTTTATACTGTTCTGACGGAGCGTCGGGTGGGGTTGAGGGGTACAGGGGTGGATTGCGCAATAGATTTTGCCTTTTCTATCTCGCGTGGTACGCTGTACCAGAATGGCACCAATGAAAATTGTCGTAAGACCCGAGTTAACATTTTCAGCAGAATCACATCGCCAGGCGTATTTTTATTATCTTCGGGTATACAAAGCATCCGTCACTGTGGGTTGTAAGAAGAAACTTATCTCCGTTTTCCTCTAAAGAAACATTCCAAAATCACTATTTAATTAACTGCTGTGAGCTATCTATAAAACTCTTGTAGAATAGTCTTAAGAGAGAAATGTGATGTATAATGTGTTATGTTTTAGAATTTCTTTCGTCGTATGGGTTTAAATGCAATATCCGCTTCCCCAAAGCACATCAAACGTATCAATCACTGTGCATTGTGTTTATGTACACTGATAGGTAAAAATAGGTTACTAAGGTACATATCTGATTTAAACTGAATGGTGTGTGATGATTGGATACATGAAGCTAAGAGGTAAGATCAAGAACTGGGCCAAAGATGAACAATAATTTGGCTATTTATAAAACGCATTTATAAATATTCAAGTCCAAGTTCCAATACGCTATGTCGGCGTATTTGGGGACTCCTAACGGAGTTTTCGTAGATCGGGGAGATTTATAGTTCGAAATTATGTCACTCTGTATGCATGATGACAACGGATCAGTTCGTCGCCAAAAAATGGTAGTATAGGACAAATCACGACTTTATGAACGTAAAAATTGTGGTATTTTTTCCAAAGGCCTCTCTTTCAAGGTATTGGCTTCTTTTTCATGCAAATAAACATTTTACGGGAAGTAGAAAATGAAATGTAAAAAAATCGATTTAAAGTTACACTATCAACAGTAAACGGCCACGAAAAATTTTGAGATTCTAGGATTGCATTTAATTCTGTTAATTGTAAAAAGTAAATCAAACATAGTTCATTTTACTTATTATACAATCCAAATAAAAAAAAAAATATAACATTTTTACTCCTCTGCTCATCCTCCAATTTTTAAATAATTACGACCAAAATGTGAAATCAAAATACTAATCACAGTGTAATTTTCTTTTAATGCAAATCCCATAAACAAAAACTGCTTTGCCAGCATACATGAAGGAAATAACACTCTCGGAACTTAGCGTGTTGTTAGAAAATAAAGGCGTAAGACCTCTGTGCCTAGCTGAAGGACAACGATAGAAGTGTTAGTATTTCAGTTAAAGGGTTTACAGCCCATGCATAGGAGGGTCTATGTCCCAGAGTCCCACCGAAAACAAGCCCAAAGGCAAGCAGAGGAAGGACTTCAAAAGAGGTGCTGATCGTCCAGGCAAGTCATCTAATTTTCTTTATTTCTTTACTCCCACCCTTCACCGAAAAGAGAACTCGACGGACCTTCATCCTGCAAGAGGAAACTGCTGCCTGCAAAGGCGATATTATTATCGGCAGCTCTCAACGACCTATAACATAAGAACAAGGTTCCAGGATTCTGAACCATGTTAAACAAGGTTTGAGAATAAAAACATTCCTGAAGCAGCAGAGAATAAGTTCATTAGAAATCTAGGGAGATGCTCTAAAATTTATAAAATAAGAAATGAAGCAATAAGATTTGATTTTAAAATAGTTTCAGTTAATGAATTAGATGGAAGGATCAAGTTGATAGAATAACAGAAAATAGATTGTAACATTAATTAATTATTGGCCAATTTTAAAGAGATTTGCGTAGAAGGTGAATGAACGTTAGAAAGCGAAAGAACTGATACCACCTAATCCTTGAAAGAAAAAGTTTGGAACTTTATGATAAGAAAACTAATGGTACGAGATACTCAGGACACCGTAGACATGGAACTGCTCAAAGTAACTAAAATTACAATCAAGGCCTTTCTTATCATAGAAAGTAAACAACTCGTAGCTATTTTTAAACTTTCTTACTTTTTCTAGTACATACTTAAGTGGGTAGTTGAAGTATTGCGTTACATCCAAACAGTTATTCACTGTTTTGGGGGGATAATGCTAGTAAAATGAAACAAAGGATTCTCCTCCCAAGAGAGTCACATCTAACCCAAATAAACTGTTAAGCATCTTTTAAAACATTGCTTTAGTTTTAATATATGACTCTCCAGATGCCACCAAAAAACAAGTCTGTGTGTTTATACGTGCGTAGGTCTGCCTATTTATTACTCAGAAATGAACAGTCCCGTAAATATAATAATTATTTGAATTTAGGTTCAATGATTTTCAAGATGCGACACAAAGACGTTCAAGGAAATCCCCGAGTCTAAAGAAAATTTCTCCCCCCCCCCCCCAGTCTACTCTTTGCATGTAAAGCTTTTGCCCTGTTTTGTATATACTCAAAAAAGTTTCTAACGATTTTGATTAAAATTCCAGGCTTATAATATATATATATATATATATATATATATATATATATATATATATGTGTGTGTGTGTGTGTTTGTGTGTGTATAATGAATTTTATCTCCAGTTTATCTCAGCCTCTTTGCGTACAAATGCTGTAGGCTTTAAGAAGTGATGTAGTTTATTAAGTTACAAAACTTCGGAACTACGCCAAACAATGGTGATAGGATCATTTCTGTAATGTTTATCTCGATTAGCATGAAGCAGTTAGAGGAATCAGCTTTTTAGATAGATACTTTATTTCACTGCTTAGGGCATGGCCCGGTGTCAGCGCTGTCAATGTAATAATATAATGTACAATATAATTAAAATAAATAAATGAATAATGAGTAACATAATACCCGGTCAGAATGATAATACATCATAGTATACTACCAGAATAATAATAATAATAATAATAATAATAATAATAATAATAATAATAATAATAATAATAATAATAATAATAATAATAATAATAATAACAATAGTAATGCAATATTAAAAGTTTCATAATATTAGTGATAACGAAATATTTATATTTACCATCCCGTCTATAAATCATTCTTCTTTATTTCCTTTTTAAAAATATTTATGCTTTGAGGCAAAGTCTGCAGAACTCTGCAGGTATTTTGTTCCAGCCGTTAATTATTCTATTTGCGAAGGAAAGTTTACCTATATCAGTTTTCTGTTCCCTATTTCTTATTTTTTTCAAGTGATCTTTGCCCCCCCCCCCCACTGTATAATGGTTTTAATAATCGCTTTCCATGCAGATTCCCCATTATAGGCTACAAAAATTGCACTTGTTCGTCTCCTATGTTTTTCTAGTGTTTCCTAGGAAGAGCAATGCTAGAATGATTTTCTAATCGTTTTCTGCTGTCTACAGATTTAGCTGCTCTTTTTTCAACTCTCTCGAGTCCCAGTTTTTGCCCAACTCGATACGCATCCTAGCATGCATCAATATATTCTAATACCTATTGGTTGAACTACTATATGCTAAATTTCGCGACTTGACCGAGTTTAACCAATTTTTCAGTTAGTACTATCTCTAGATTTTTACAATAATTTGTTACAGAGACGTAGAGAAATTCATGTGAATGCGACACATCAGATTTTTTTAGTAGCAACTATGTTAAACAGTGCCCAACCTACAGCGTAAAAGGGGAAGGCAGATTTACCGTCTCCCATTTAATTGGTAGCGGCAGACAAAAACCTCTATATCTATGACGTCGCTTTCTATCAGTGGCGGGAGCCTCAGCAACGTCAATGTTGTATGGAATGGTGTAAATACTTAATAAAAGCTAATTGCACGATGTTCTTGTTAGTGACTTGGTTGGCACTATGTATTTGTAACCAGTTCATCAATGTTTGCCGACAGGGATCAACAACAGAGTCTTAAAAGGCAGACCAAATGATTCAGTCTTTCCTTCTCTACTACAATATTTGCTTTTTATTTGATTCATTTTCGAGCACATCTGTTCAAAAATATATGCAGAACTAAATAGTAATAAATGTTTTCCAGCAAAATTTCCCAATTTGGGAAATTTTCATTGGGAACAGATTTAAATAAATCCCATTCTTATTTCTGAGAATATTTAGTGACTGTTGAATTTTATGAAACAACTAGTTCCATTTGAAGATCGTGGGCAGCATCTTTGCAGTCAAATCCACGTGTTGTTACTGATTGCATACCTAATAAAACTATTGGCCATAATCAGTATGATGGTATTTTTTCAAAGTGCCGTTTAATATTACATCGAAACTCTAAGATAAGTAATGTTACAAATAGAACATTTCACATTTAACAAAATCTATTCTTCCTCCCATTCTTTCTGAAATACGATATGTTTGATTCGCTTGAAACCTGTCATCGTGACAAGAGTCGAGCCCAGTTAAACACCACTGAATGATTAAAGGGCTAATGCTTCCGTGCACAAAACAAAGGAGGCTGGGTAACACGACTAGGTGATGCAATTAGCTCATAAGAGCAGAGGTTGGGCACCCTAGATGTTAAAGTCACTAGATCTGGTATTAATTGTCCTACGTCACAGCTTTTAAATATTCAAGGAGAAACACGTTAATGTCTACATTATTAGCACGAATAGCCAATTACATGGCTTTTTTAGCATTGTGCTGGCTTAAATGGAAACAAAAGAAGCCTGAGAGGTACCGCATTTTGCCATTGTGGAGGTCTCGGTGTGGGTGTCAGCTCAAGCATAACAAGTGACAGTTTTTACAAGGCGCCGGCAGTTGCGATATGCAAAGTCCGAAGTACTCAACAACGGCAAGGGCGATTTTTCATATCGCAGGAGGAGGGGCACATCTGCAGTAAGGAGCCCCGGGCGCACCCTCCCCCCTGGCCAAGCTCCAACCACCCACCCACACCGCAACACAAAAACTTTTCCTGGAAACCTCGACCAACTCCTACGAACTCAACAATTCTCCCTCTCACTCTCGTTTTCTCGTTTTTTCTTTCTTTTCTGGTCGTGTTTCCTCCCTTCTTTCATCACGTGTATATTATATTTTTGTTCTTTGTGCTATTTCTGGCACTTATTCGAACAGGAAGCACGGCGCCGCCTAACACAAACTCTGCTCAATAAACGCTACGCAGTGGGATCGTGACCCTTGACTGCTTCGTCGTAATGAATTCCCTGGCCAGAGATGAAATCGCGTGCACATTGTTTTACGTTCTAGATGCGAGATAAATGCGACAGCTACTACCTTGCTTTTTATTGCTAAAACGTGATCAAAACATGTCGCAAAAGATTTACAGAACCGATGTCATGCAAAAATGATCACACATTATTATTCTGAATACTCATATACCTTGGGACAATTTCTGACTACTTCACCTCGTTCAGCGTAAGTTCAGAGACTAAAATTACATGAAAAATCTCAAAAAATCGACATTTTAAATTGCAATTTAAACATTCCGGAATACAAAAAATGTAATGTATTCCGTTCACATGTCTTTCTCTACATCGCTGAAACAAGTTATTGTTAAAAAGCCTATTTTTCTATCTACTTCATGATAATCGAAATAAACAATAGTAGAAATTTTCTTAATTACTTGCTCCCTTGTAAATAAGGAAATACAATAGGCTAATCTTTTAAAAACTGGTTGCCATGTGGATGAAATGTCTATACAGGGTCAGGAGTTTACATCTGAAATAAACAACAAGGAATATCTCAGAAATGGCCAATTCAACGAAAAAAACCGTGTGTGACATAAATTGTATATTTTAACTGATGAACACATTTTGTGAAGCAATTTTTATTTTCTACCACTTATGGTTTACCAGCTACACACAATTTCGCATCATTCATTCAGAATAGAGTGATTTTTAGAGGCTATTCCCAGGAAATTCAAGGTATATATTTTATTTGCTTTAATCTATTTAATATAGGCGTTTTAATCAAAGTCATTAAAGTCATTTTTGAGAAAATTAAAGTTTTTTTAACTTTCTTTTTATGTAAAGGGTAGTTTGGGGTGGGAGGATGTTGCTCAAAATCTTGGTGTCGCATTCCTTTTAGATACCAAACTTGAGATTTCACCGTAAATACATCTTTTATGGTCCCTTTTATCTATAAAAGGCATGTTTAGAAAAAGATCAGTGTAATTGTCCGTGTGTCAGTGTGTCTGTAAACACAAAACTCAGAAGCAAAGAGTCGATAAAATACCAAACTCTTTATTTATGTTTAATATATTCCAAGGATGCGACACAAAGATTTTGCGAAACATTCCTCTACCCTAATTCCCATTACATCGAAAAAATGTCGAAAATTTTGATTTTCCCAAAAATTCCTCTAACGATTTTGATTAAAATACCGTATATTATAGATATTTATGTGAAAAATAAAATGTATGCTCTAAACTTTCTGGGAATAGCCTCTGAAGACTTCTTCATTCTGGATGGCTTTTGTGTACATTTTTTATAACTGTAAAAAATAGAAAAATAACCCAGTGCACAAAAATGTAGATCTCGTTAAAACATATGCTTTATATCATATACATTTTTTTTTGGTGTAGAGTTAATCGTTTTTAAGATATTCTGTTTCATCAATTTTCAGCTACTTGAACTTTTCTCAAATGGGGAGACATCATATCAAACGGCGTTTTCCCACAGGTATTTTACTCAATATGTTAACGTAACAGTTGTTATTATGAATCTCTTTCATGCAGAAACGTACAATACGTAACGTTGTAAATGTATAGGGCAAATTTGGAAACGACAAGCATTGCGTACAATGATGATACAGAGACAGGTCTTCCGTTGGCACCCCATTTCGGTAACAGCCCGTGCTTGTGTGAGAAGAGGGAAAGGGCGACAGTTGCATGACTAAAAGCACACAAACAAGCAGGTATTAATATCTCCTTACGTGCCAGCTGACTCCAGGGCAAACACAGCAGGTACATATAAATGAGGATCGCCACCTTCCTGCTGTCTGTTCAGATTTTAGCCCACTTGTTCCCCAGCTTCTCTTTATCACGTTTCTGAATTCTCGCTGCACTTTCACCGTGTTTTAGTAGAAGAGGAATACCTACCCATCATGAATATAAAAGAAGCGAGTAGGAACACCGATATTGGAACGGCAAACTGGATATAAAGAGTATAATTCCAAAATAATTATATATTTATATTCAAATCTGAGGTGTTCCATTCACATGACTTTTTCTAGCTATTCCACATTTAACATATTTTTCATTTCGTTTCACAATCGGCCTACCCTCCTCGTATTTGTAGGACTGACACCCCCAAGGACTTACAAGCCAATGTTAGGGAGCTATAGGCACGAAACCACAGAATGAAGAACCTGTTACGAGGAGTTGGCCCATAGACAGGAATGAACTTTGAGAAAGTGGATGATATGAAATGCAGGCGAAGTTGATGATTGGAAAGATGATGATGGAGAAATTGGGGGAATGTGGCGGGGGAAACCGGAAGACCTATAGAAACCCCCCCCAGATGCCGCTTCATCTACCACGAATCCCACATGCAGGCGCTTGGGATCGAACCCGGGCCGCCTAGATGGGAGGCGAGCGGTCTAGCCACTCATCCTTGGGCGCCGCCACTAAAATATTCCTACAAAACAATATTATTTTAGCTACATCATGCTAATTGAGACAAATATTAAAATAACTGTCTTATTACGTACTTCTTTGTAAGTTGAAGACAAATAAGTGAATATACTAGGGTAAAGCAGTAGTCAAGTATATTAAAAGTTAGTCCCTATGTGAAAAAAGTGAAGTCCGGTTCGCTTTGAATGGTCAGCAGTAAAATAAAAGAGACTAAATGAAAGGTGTCTTCCCGTTAAAAAAACAAAAAACAAAAAAACAGCAAAAAAAACTACGTAGTGTAAACCAATAACTTGAAATATCTCGCAAACGGTCCACTCTACAAAAAAAATGTGTATGACAAAAATCATGTTTTAACGAGATAATTTTTTTGTAGTTAGATTTTATCTATTTTTTACGGTTTACCAGTTAAAAATTCATCCAGAGGTCTTCAGAGGCCACTCACAGGAATTTCAATATATACACGTTATATGCTATGTAAATATCTTTAATATACGTATTTTAATCAAAATTGCTACGACTATATTTGAAAAAAATGCAAGTTTTTGAACATTTTTCCATATAAAGGGTAGTTTGGGTTGAGCGGATTTTCTTAAAATTGTCCGTGTTGATTCCTTGGAAGATAGTAAACTTCAGTACCAAATTTGGTATTTAACGGCCTTTTCGTTTTTGAGCTATGCTATCCACAGACACACACACTGCCCTTTTTCTAGCAATGCGCTTTTTGGGTTCAGGGGATCTCAAAACATGCATTTCCGGTGTAATCTTGTCATCATATACAATACCTTCCCTATCTACTATTTACATTGTACACATGCGCTAGAGAAACTAAAAATCAAGCGTGTTACACTGACACGACTTTCTATACCCTACATAGTTTTAGTGGGTATACAAACCAAAATTACTCTGCTATGTTTATATAGATTAATGTGAAGTAGAAAGACAATCTGTTAACGGTAATTTGTTTGCAAGTCATGTGAATGGAACACATCAAATTTTTATGTTCTTCAAAGGTACCTTGGCGTTTCAGTTTTTACAGATACTTATTCAGAATTCAGTCTTTCCGACAAAATCGCAGTATCTAATTTTTCGCTTAAATGCGATACTCCCACTATTGCCATAGGTAAGTATAGAGTATCAGAATGGACCATTTCTTGTTTTAAGAGACATTAGGCTCAAAATAAGAACTGAAGCTTTCCTGGCGACGTGTTAATTCAAAATCTTCTCGGGCTTTTAGCCAGGTAGAAACTTGGTTTGACACCAACGTTTCGAAGAAGTGCATCTGATCACCCTGAAGACGAGGAAGATGCAGTTCTTCGAAACATTGGTGTCAAACCAAGTTTTTACCTGGCTAGAAGCCCGAGAAGATATTGAATTAGGCTCAAAATTTGGACAAAAATCCTGAACATTTATGGTTCTTAAACCTTCTTTATATGTCTTTGTCCTAGACATTTACATAGCAGAATTCCTCAAAACGAAACATTTCGTTGTTCGTCGTTACGGTTGCTCACCAAATGCAACACAATCATTTTGTTCATAATCCTTTTCTCATATTTCTGTATTTTAAAAATCTGATGTGCTATTCACATGATTTTCTCTACATCTCTGTAACAGAGTATTGATAAAAGCTTATATCTCTGATTCATGCTAATCGAGATAAACATTAGCAGAAACGCTATCTTTACTTTGCTCCTTGTAAGTAGAAATGAAATAAGGCTAAAGTTAGAAGTTAGTTGATACGTGATTGAAATTCGTCTGTTTGCATGGCTAGGTGTTGACAAATTTCTGTATCAGAAAAGTTTAAGTACTTCAAAACTGAATCCAATAACAAGGAATATGTCTGAAATGGCCAACACCATGGAAAATCTATATGACATACATAAACTGTGTATTTTAACGATACCTATATATTTTGTGCAGTAAATGTTAGTCTTATTAATTTCAGTTTACCAGTTATGCAAAACCTTTTTGGAATGAAGAGGTCAACAGAGGTTATTCCCAGAAAATTCTAGGCATACATTTTATTTATCATCTAAATATCTTTAATATGTAGTATTTTGATAAAATCAAAATTTGCTAAATATTTTCCTAGTAAAGGGTCGTTTGTGGTGGCATTTTCGCGAAATACTCGAAGATTTCTCTAAGATATCCCAATTAAATATTAAGTTTGGTATTAAACGGTATTTTCGTTTTTGGGCTATGCTGTACACACACACACACACACACATACACACACTGACCTTTTCTACAAATGATTCAGCCGATCTCAAAACATATTTCCAGTGCTATCTTGGTATTCAATTTTTGGGTGGAATACAATACCTTCTCTATATGCTCTGTAATAGCACGTGTAGAGAAAGAAAAAAGCAACAAAGAGGAAAAACTTAAGAAGTTAGAAATTTGAAACTGAGTAAAATAAAATTGTTATATCGAAGCTCTGCTTCTAAATTTCTGATCACTATGCAAATTATTGTTGCCTGGAATCACTATCAGGGACTGATGCTTTAATTAAGTGTATTTGCGAAAGTAATTACTTTGGAGTAGTCTGCAAATTTAGATTTTCGGAAAATAAAAGTAATAAACAGTATTTTAAATACTGAATCAAAAATGTTTAATGTGTTTATGCAGTTTAATTAGGAGCCCAACTGTCCCATCCCACATAATTAGAGGTTATTTGATCCACTACACAAGTCCACATCTCGCAATAAACTGGTATATTCAAAGTGTATAAACCACTCATTTTAAAGTTACCGTATTACAATTTTAATTAAATATCTATAGTATTTGAATTTTAAACGTAAGTGAAGTACTGTAAAATAATAAAATTGAAAAATCTGACGTGTTCCAATCACATGGCTTTCTGCTCTGTAAACAAACTATCCTTATAAAATATTATTCTTGTATCTATATCTGTTAATCGACATAAAAATTAGTAGAAGTTTACCTTTTACTTGCTTGCTTCTAAGCAGAACGGAAATAATGCACTATGTTAAAACGGTATTCAAATCTATTAAAAACTGATGGCTATGTGAACAATTGAAGTTTGCTTAGCCAGCAGTAAGATAAAAGAGAAATGAAACGAAAGGTGACTTCCCGTTTGAGAAAAGTTACATAGTTGAAAGCTGAAACCAGTAGCAACGAATAATTTGGAAATGGTCTATTAAATAAAATGTGTATGCTATATAAATTGTGTCTTAATGAGATACACATTTTTTGTGTATTAGTTTTTTGTCTATCTGTCACGGTTTACCAGTTATGCAAAATTCATTCAGAATGAAGAGAAAATTCAATATAAACATTTCCTTTGTAATGAAAATATCTTAAACTTATAGCATTGCCTTGCAAAATACTGAACTAAAATATCAAAAATATCAAGTTTGGTATTTAACCGATTTTTCGTTTTTGAGCTATAATGTCCACACACACACACACACGCACACACACACACACACACTCTATCTCTCTCTCTCTAGGACATGTTTCTAAAAATGCTCTTCTTGAATTCAGGGGGTCTCAAAATATGTGTTTCGGCAGCCAATTGTTGGTGGAATGCAGTACCTTATCTATTATGTGCATTGTACATACGTGCTAGGGGAAGAAAAAATTAAGAAATTATGAAGGAATAGAGTTATGTTTAAAGCTTGAACTCTGCATAGGGACACGTTTTACTCCACACTCGACTGGTACGCCGCTGGCTGTATTACGACGATGTTATAATTGAATTGCTACGATTCTAAGGGCAGGAGGCGTTAAAAGCTCTCTATCGATAAAGATGACCAAAACGAAATTAGGTCCATAATGAGTAAAATGCACAAGCCTTGACTCGGTTAAAGTTCCTAAACGAAACGTGGTTAAATATGGACTGGACAGCAAATTTGGCGCCATATAAAATAGGCGAAGCTTCCTAATAAGGCAACTAAATTACTGAATAATTTATGTCTCCATCCCAAAATGGAACTCTAAAAGACCGGTTAGTGACATTTAAGGGGAGATATCAATTAAAACGTAGAATATTACAATCAATTAATAATTCCCTTATTTTTGATGATAGCTTTATGACCCTTAGATATATTTTACATTCTTGTGTGGCATATATGGCAAATTTCAATAAAATATTTTGCAGAAAACTAGATCAACTAATTTTTTTTTGAAGCATTTCCATGTATTATTTTAAAAATATTTACTTGAAATGTTCCGCACTGCTTATTTAATTATGCTGAAAACTTCCCTTGTCAGGATTATTTCATTGACTCTGTTTATTTTATTGATTTTTACTTTCTCTACACGTTTATTTTACCCAAAAATTCGAATTGGAGATTTCACCGAAAATATATGTTTTGAGAACCCTGAGTCCAAAATAATTTTTTAGAAAAAGGTTCATATGCGTGTGCAGTTGTGGACAGCATAATTCAAAAGCTAAAACACCGTTAAATATCAAACTTGGTATTTACGTTTGGTAACTTCCAAAATGCTCGAAGATTTTCAAGAGAATGCCCTCACCCCAAACTACCCATTACAGGGGAAAATTGAAACTTTTCTTTTTCTCAAAAATGGCTCTAACGATTTTGATTAAAGTAACATATATTAAAGATATTTACACCATTCAGTTTATATCTTGATTTTGTTGGGATTAGCTTCCCAAGACCTGTTCATTCTGGATGAATTTTTCTGCATTGTGCATAACAGGTTAACAGTAAGAAATACATGAAAACGTATTATAGAAAAAATGTAGATTTCATTCAAGCACGCAATTTATGTCTTATACATTTTTGTTTTTGGGTTGACCGTTTCCGAGATATTCCTTGTTATTGGTCACAATTCTAATCTACCTATCTTCTCAAACGAGGTCACCTTTCATTTCATCTCGCAAAGCGAGGCGATCATCAACTGTTCAACCGGCGTTTTAACAGATTTGATTATCGTTTTAGCCTAGTGTATTCCCTTATTTCTCTACTGCTCACAAGTAATAAGAGAATTTCTGCTAATGTCCATATCATTTAACATAACATAGATAAAGAGTAATATTTTGTAAGAATAGTTTGCAGAACAGGTGGAGAAAGTCATGTGAATGTGAATGATTAAAATAAAAACAATACCCCAAAATGTATATGTATTTCCAATCTTGAGCATTGATATCGTTTATAAAATATAACTTACATAATTTGAAATTCCATGCTAATACATTTTGATAACTGACGTATTTCATACCCATCGCTCCTCACCAAGGCGGCTCGAGTTTGATCCCAGGGGACTGCAAGTAGGGTTTTTAATGGCAAAGGAGGCGTCTGGGAGGGTTCTCTCCGGTTTCTCCTGTTTATTCCCGCCAACCTTTTTTCATCTGCTGCATAATCACCTTTAATTTCATCAAATTCACCCTTATGTCATATCTTCTCCTTCACTCATAACAGGTTTTAGCCTGATCACCCAACCTGACTACTCTCATTGAACAGAATTCATCTACTTAAAATGCATCTGAATCAGGTGCTTGCATGTGAGCCCTGGGAGTTTAAGTTCTCCATGCGAGGAGGATAAATAGTGAAAGAAAGGGAGGTAGAAGTTTTTTAAGTTCGAAAAGACTTTCACCAGAATATGAGGAATACGGCTGCATGCATTTTTAAAATCAGCTTATGGATAGTAAAAAGAAAATGTTATATGATTATACTGGGTCTTCAGTTTTATCCGACTTTAGGCTAGTGGATTTTAATATATCACGCATTGTTAGTTCAGTGATCCCCTTGTCTCAAAGAGGAGGTGTGGAATTGAACCTTTGCCTGTATGCTGCTGTCTTCGTAAACAGTTTGATGTACTTTACGGCGCAGAACTGTTTTCCACTAGGATATTTTGTGCGCTCTTTGCACGCAAGATGAAAGTGACCTCTGATCACAGAATTTGTGCGTGTTCTTAATTTATTCTGTATAAGTCAGTTTTCATTTACTGCTGTAACAGTATAAATAAAAGCTTTTATTATAATGGATAAGTTGTGCCATTAAACCCTCTACGTTATCAGAACTGTTCAATTATTTGAATTGTCAGCGTAAGTGCTGCAATTGCGAATTTACGAGACGTAAACGAATGCTCTAAATGTAAATGTTAGAAAGGTACGATACAAGTCACATTTCACTAGGGTGACCTCGCAACTGTTGATATCCACCCTTCTACTCTCGTTCGCTAGTCATTTGCAAGAGGCAATGCGTGATAAAGCCGCTACTTAGTATTGACCTCATGCGAGGACAAATGACTGGCATTAAAACCGGAATAAATTAGAAAACGTTATTGGTCCTGACTTTAGAAAGTTTCATATGAATACGAGAGTCATCATGATATATGCTTAAAGTTGGTTTAAGTACAATATGCTCGCCCTGGTACTCTATATAGCCATAACAGTATTGCCTTCAATTGGTTTTTGTAGCCTCATATCACTGCCAATACTAAATTATCTGTGACTAAGGGGGCTGTATAGCTTGCACATTTTATTAAATTTCGGCAATTATGTGTTAGAATTTTGAAATACAATTTTGTGGACTTGTTAATTAAATGTGGCAGCACTCAACGAAGGAAATATAAAATTCAAAATGTTTGACATCTGCCCTTAAACTATGTTTTAACTTGGATGTTGCTATTCTGTTGGATTAGAATTAGGATTGAACTCGGATGTGCCCTCAGTCACCGCACGTGTCCCTGAGTTCACTTGACGACTTACTTGATGCCTAGGAGGAAGGAATTAGGGACTCGGATGACAACGAGTGTAAACATGGATGGAATTTCCATCCGACACCGTCAGCCCAATTTCGGTGGTACTTCGAGGATGCCCCAGCCATAAAACCCCAAAGGCGCGTCCCGATCGAGCGATATCGACGACGCCAGGATAAACTCTTTACAGTGCGCATGGCACCACCCAACCGCAACCCGTCGAACACCGTTGTTTGGTCCTTCATTCCTGAAACATGACAAGGAAACGATGGACAGGAAAATTGGGGGATATAATAAACCTGTTGTACCGTGTGCACTCTTTACGATAGACTGGATTCCAACCTATCGTTGACGTCATTAGAGCGTGACGGAATGGTGTCGGCATCGTGACGATGATAAGCATATTCGTTACCAACCCGACTTCGACGTAGGTCATGGTCAAGCCAGCATCCTTCAGAGAGACTTAAGTTGACAGTGACCCTACCAGCGAAACGGCCAGGTCAAGAATGGATCGCCTATAGCAACCAGGCAGTGCCTCTGTGCACGTTCAATTGAGGGTACTAAGGGTTACTTTTCGGCCGGGGCAAAATTAGGCCATTTGTTATTTTCGGTTAGTCAACATTTATTGTATTAATACCCCTATTTGGAGACCAAGAGGTTCTTTTGCAATTTATATTTTTCAGGAAAGGTAGTTAAATGAAAAAGCGTATTCTCATAAATGATTAATAACACATTTTCATGATGATTAGCAACATTTATATACACGATTATATAAATTAAAGTCAGCGTTGTTAATCCTGTTAAACATAAAGTAAATATTCTTTGTTGTCACCTTGCAAACTCCTGTGGACCTTTAAGGCATAGATATCTTTTTAAAAACAACTTGGTAATTGATCCACGGCTAGGACAAGAACCTGCTGGGTAGTTATATTTACAATCCAGCACAAAAATGGTAGCAGAGAGCCTAACAACCCGGGAAAACGTCCGAAAACATGCATGATTCAGACAGGGCGGCCGAATCGAACCTACGAGCTTCCGAATGCTAGTCGCACACAATACCGCTGCGCTACCTCGCTCTGTTGCTAATCTGTAACTCCTAAAGGTTATTCTTCATCTTCATTTTGGAGAAAATCGACCATGATAAACTAATAAAAATAAAATTAAAAGAACTACTCAAAAACCAATATTCAGTTGAGCAAAATGTGTCATAAATTTATGTCTTCTGGTATTCTAAAACGTAATCCCTGAGCGGCAGTAATGTAGATACATTCTTCCATTAAGAGTATAGTTTTAACCTCGGATATTTGCCCCTAGGGGTTGGAAACGAGTCGTATGTTTCGGAGATAAAAGTAATGATATATCCCTCTTGGGGTCAGTTATACAAGTCGTGTATTTTCCATGTAAAACAGCACATTTCACCTGCCCATCTCGAAGCAGCATTATCTACCGAATGTGCAAGCCAACATTTCCGAACTACGCTCTGAAAATTATTATATCCTGCGTTTCTCTAGAGTGTTCGGCTTTATCAGCAGCGTTTATATATGGAAGTTTAAAATAAGCTTACCAAGTAAGACTTTGTAATGTCTCAAAAAAATAATATATGAAGTAGGTATTACGCTTAAACCGAGCTAGGCGGCGCCGAGTGTGACGCACTATCGTTAGGTTTCGGTTTCGATTCCCTGCAACCACTCGCTCGGATTATTGGTGTTTACTTTCTCTAGCACCTAAGCATAACTTGCGTGGTAGATAGAGAAGGTATTATATTCCATACAAAAATTCAATACCGATATTTCTTCGGAAACACATGTTTTGAGACATCCTTAATAAAACTTATTTTTAGAAAAGTGTGTTTGTATGTGTGCGCGCGCGCGTGTGCAGCATAGCTCAAAGCCGAAAAATTGGTTTGGTACTAAACTTGGGTTTAAGTTAATGCGACACGAAGATTTTCGAGAAAATCTCCTCACTCCTAACTACTCTTTATATTAAATATTTTTCGAAAAATGTGATTTTCTTAAAAATGAATCTAACGATTTTTATTAAAATGCCACAGGTTTAAGGTGTTTTCATGACAAACGATGTATTGATTTTTTTATAATAACTTTGTCTGAAACATCTTCATTCTGGATGTGTTTTGTGTCAGTGGTAAACCCTAAGAGATAGACAAACATTTACTACAGAAAAAATATAGATCTCGTTTAAACACAGAATTTATGCTATATTTATTTTTTTCAGAGTTAGCCGTTTCCAAAACGTTCCTTGTATTGGTTTCTATTTTAAACTACTTCAACTTTACTCAACTTCTGTTTCATTTCTTTCTTTCTCCCGGAAGTGCAAAACAGGAGCGAATTTTAATTGTTTCACATAGCGATAAGATTTAAAAAAAAAATTACTATTGCTTTAACCTAGCGTATTCCCCTGTTTCCCTTGTACTTACATGGAAACAGGTTATAAGATAATTTCTGCTAATGTTTATCTTGATTAGCGGGATGTAAATAAAAGAAGAATCTTTTGTAAGGAAAGTTTGTTTGTGAAACTACTACAGAAAGTCATGTGAATGCAACACATCAAATTTTCTAGGGAGTTTTCCGGGTCGCAATGGAACCCCAAATTTCCTGCTCCTGAATATCGTCCATTATCATTTCGTTCATACTTCGCCCCGTTGATGTCTTTCAAGGTTGGAAATACTGGGTTGGTGCTTCAGTGAGGCGTGGCAGGAAAAAAGAATGCTCTCTGGAGTTCTCACCGCCCCCCTAGTATTAACTGATTGCCAGGGTATAAATTCTACCCCTTGGGGCTTTCGACCCATGTCCAACGGATCTTATGGTCAGGTTGTCTGAGAGTCTTAAGCTAGCAAACTGTAGGGATCCTGCCACTGCATCTGCTGCTGTCCACCAGTCGGCCATGGCGTCGCCTTGTATAAATAGTTCATTGAAGAATTGATAATAATAGTATTTATTAAGCACATAATAATACAACTGCGTCACAGAGTCGCATGGGTCTGGTAACCATACATGCTCACTAAAACTACTTGAATTTAAAATATAATTTACCGTTACTTACCACGTGCTACAACAGAACAACAAACTAGCAAAAGAAAGACCATTATGATATCATACACACACACACACACACACACACACACACACACACACTCAAAACTATATTCGCGTATTCACATGTAATAACATAACTCTTATACCAAGTATATATTTACACAAATATTTTATTTCTTAGTACACATACTTCCATTAAGTATGAACCCAAACTTGGGAAGTTTAGACAAATCCCAGCATGCTGTACTCCGTTTGTTTGAAGCTAAACATACTTCCGGCAATAATTTTACCCTAACATCATCTGCACGCAATCTGCCAAAATATACGCCCGGTCTTCTTGATCCCGCATAATGGGCAAATCCTCCTACCATCATCAACTATCTTAGGAGTTTTTCATCCTTCCAACTTGAGCCACGCCATTTCCATCCTTTATTTCATCCCAATTTTAAAATATATGTTTCTTCACCCCATACATTTCTATTTCATTTTGAAGAATTGGTAGAGAAAGTCAAGTGAATTTAACACATCTGATTTTAATACATTGTGATCCATATACACCTGAACTACTTTAATGGACCATCATTTCCCTCAGAAAGTTTTAGAAATTTGAAATTTGTTTTAATGATTTCAGTGACTGGAAGAATCGGTATTACTGCTCATTGTTGACATTGTTGTTAGTTTCGATGACAAATACGATCATTGTTGACATTCTTTAGTTTGCAGTTTCAACAGAAACAGGCAGTACTCACTTCGACAACGTGCTTTTATTTTGAAAACGTATTGGAAGACACATTCGTTTATAACAGCAACATGGGAATTTCACAGAGAATTCAATGTGCGTGACATTTCAACAAAGACAAAAATGTTATCGATATTATGAAACCTGAAGACAACTACTGTACTCGTCAGTGAGAGTGGAAATTATAGACCATCTCTGAGTGCGGAGACCGTTGATAATGCTCAAAGACGCTTAGTGAACTCTTCACAGAAATTGTTGCATTGATTCAGAAGAACGAGTTAATCATTTGGCACATGTCAAAGAACTGAAAATAAATCGGGTTTACGATCATACAGAGTGCATACAGAGCGTCCAGTAATTTAAAGAAGTATATCATGAAAAACCAATGCGTTATTGTCCTTGGTTTCGGGGTTTTCTAATTTCACATCCAGACATTCTCTACATAATGTGGTTTACAGATGAGGCATGCCTTCATACCTTTGTCAGGTTACATCATCACACAAAACAGCAGACACTGGACTGCTGTAAACCCCCAATCATCCACGAAACACCACTGCGCGATGAAAAGGTCGGAGTATTGTGCGCGGTGTCAGCTTCCAGGATTGTTGGCTCCATTTCCTTTGATAGAACTATAGACACCGTAGTTTATAGGTCTTGTGGAGCGGCTGGATGATATCGAATTGGCAGAAGGTAATTTCCAGCAAGATGGAGGAACGTGTCATATATCTAACTCCTCCATACAACTTGTAAAGAGTTTTTTTGATAATCGAATACTCTTAAAAAGGTCTTTTTCTTATGGGAATAATTTAAACATAGAGTGAACAGACCTTACACATAGTGCTGATCTCCGTGAATTCATTAATACAAAACAGGCAACCTTGACGAGGATATATTTCTTAGAATGTCACACAGTATGGTGAAACAAGTGCATATGTGTATTGTGCCGGCGGAGGGCACTTCCAAAACTTGCTCTGAGGAACGATGAACAATGTAATCTTCCAATTGCGTACGATATTATTATAAAGCTGCACATATGTTCTATAATTACTTCCTCTACACGCATCATGTACAAAGTGTCCGTAAGGTATTAATTGCATCCAAAAATTCGATACCGAGATTTAACCGGAAATACACGTTTTGGGTCCCCCTGAGTTAGAAAAATATCCGTTTATGTGGGCAGCGTAGCTGTAAAACGAAAAATCCGGTAAATACCAAACTTGATATTTAAGTTCAGTATCTTCCAAGAATGTGACACGAGTTCCCCCTCCTCAAACTACCCTTTACATGGCAAAAATGACTCTTAACGATTTTGATTAAAATCTCTTATATTTAAGACGTCTATTTGATAAATTAAATATGTATCTTGAATTTTCCGGCAATAGCTTCTAAAGACCTCTTTATTCTGAATGATTTTTATTGAATCTTGCATAACTGGTAAACCTTACTATACAAAAAATGTATATCTCATTGAAAAACATATTTTATGTCTTATACATTTTTTTCGTGGACTTAATTTCAGTTTTAAAATACTTAAACTTTTCTCATACTGGTCAACGCTTGGAGCAAAGAAACGGATTTCATTCTCATAGCAGCTACATTTTAAAACATTTGATTGTCGGTTTAGCCTAGTGTATTCCCTTATTTCCCTCCTACTTATAATATGACGTTTCTGCTAATGTTTTAGTATGAAACAGATATAAAAATAAGCTTATTAACAATAATTTGTTACTTAGATGTAGATAAAGTCATGTGATTGGAACACATCATCCACAGCAAAAATGTTAAGTGCATAAATGGTGTGTTTTGACGAGATCAACATTTTCTGTGTAGTAAGTTTATGTCTATCTCTTACCGTTTGGCAGTTAAGCAAAATTCGGTGAAATTTATCCAGAACAAAGAGGTCTTCAGAGGCTATTCCTAGGAAATTCGAGCTATAAATTTTATTTGGTATATAAGTATCCTTAATACCTGGGAGTTTAATCAAAATCGCTAGAGCCATTTTTTAGAAAATCAAAATTTTCGAAAATTTTTTCATGTAAAGGGTAGTTGCGGTGGGGGTATTTTTTTGAAAATCTTCGTGTCACATCCTTGGAAGATACCAAACCTAAATACCAAGTTTGGCATTTAATGGTCTTTTCGTTTTTGAGCTATACTGTTCAAAGACACACACAAACACAGATACACATGGAACTTTTCTGAAAATGCTTTTTTTTTGGTTTCAGGGGGTCCTAAAACATATATTTCCGTAGAAATTTCTATATCGAATTTTTCGGTGGAATACAATACTTCCTCTATACATTATGTACATAGTGTAAAGAAAGTAAAAAAAAAAAAAAAAAAAAACACACTATAATGTGAAATTGTCATTGGTAGAGAACAACACATGAATACAGCAGGTGCGGATTTTTACCTCCCTAATGACATATAATTTCCTGTTTTCTTGCATTGAGGCTAAATTCGCGTTATCAGCATCATACACAGGCACGTAACTTTCATTGTCTGCTACAGATTTTCAACAGTGAAATGCGGGCGCAAATCAGCGCACGCATGCATGCTAGATTTCACTTTTCGTAGGGAAAAGGACAATAAAAAGTTTTGGAGCACGCGACACGAAGGAAATAAAATACGTGAAGCAGCCACTAACGTGTGTTGAGCCCCAGCTGTAGACCATCAATTTCTAGTCCTCTGTGGGGCGGAAAGGAACGGCGACGACGGATTTCTCTTGCTAAACTCCTTTGTGCACGCCTACTCTTGGGAATCATCGTTTCTTTGTCTTCTCATTCATTATGTATCGCTTTTCACCGCGCCAACTTGTCCCGTCTTCGGAGAAGGCAATAAAGCGTCGCTCTCGACTTTCTTCAAACTCGATACGGAATGCCTCAAGTTTTTAAGACTTTTGACAGCGCAGGCGTTATGCTTTCACGAGCTATTGGCACAACTCCAAAACTATTCTCTCTTTTTATTAAGTTTGATGCATAAGTTCGTAGTGCTGTTTAAAGTATGGAATGTTGTAGGAATTGAATTTTTTTTTCTTTTGTTAAGCGAATGCAGGTCTTATGATTAAATAATACGAGAGATATTCGATAAGTAATGCACGTGATTTTTTTTCATATTCAAGGTATATTTTAGTACAAATTCAAATACACTAAATTATTCCCATATTAATTGGCCACAGCTGCCTTTATTCCACATAGTCCCTATTGAAATCGATGGTCCTATGCCATCTAGATGTCAAATTGTGTAGCAGCTGTATTTATTAAGTTTACAATGATACAACATTTTCGTCACACAGTCGCATGGGTTGGGTGACCGTACATGCTATCTAAAAACACTTGAATTTAAAATATTACCTACATATATATTCTATATATCTTTACGATATTGGAAATACATACACACGCTCGCGCGCAACGACAACAGAACAATAAAGAAATATCTTCTGATATCACACACACACACACCCACACACACACACACACACAACCACACACGCACTGATAGCATTCCATTCACTCACAACTACACTACGTATTCACATATATAGATTACTCAAACACCAAATAAGTCTATACAATATTTACACAAATATTTTATCTCTTAGTGCACGTACTTTCATTAAGTATGCCAGATCGTTCGGTACCATTCAGTTGGTCTCGCTCCACCAAGCCTTGGAGATCTGACAGTCATACTTTATTTCGTTCTGCGGCTGACGCATGCGCATTAGCTTCGTGATGATCCACGTTTTAACATCGACCTTTCGGGCCCAAAGTCTGCGAATATGAAAAGTTTAAATTGCCATTAGAGATGTCTGATTTAGTAAGGAGAAAACCTAGACCAGTGCAAAATGACTGAAACGGCGAATGGGAAAGAAAATTCACATTCAAAATTCTTCATATGCGGCACTACCTATTAGTTCTTGAGTGTAAACAACAAATAGCGAAAATATCGCTTTTAAGTGTGAATAATCGGCAGCAAACTTATACTTTGCAAATAAAAGAGAGAGAAAGAAGAAATATTTGCTCAAAACTGTTTCTATGTCTAGAACAAAATGAGTCAACACTACTGAGGAAGTTCGAACGAAATAAAGATATAACGTGTAACTTCTATCCAAGGGTAGGTCGAACCTGTGTTATCAAAATAATAATTAATAATAATAATAATATAGTGAAACATCCTATTTGTTGAATTCACGTGCCTTCTGTACTCACTGTTCTTCAAAGTATTCCTATAAAATTAATATTTTGTTACGTTTTGTTGAGATAAACTTTATTAAGGTTTCGCTTTAAATATAACGAGGTTTCAATGAGCTAAGTCAATAGTCAGATTTTTACTTTTAGTACATATGTACAATGTACGTAATACGTAGGGAAGTTATCGTATTCCACCCAAAAATGCAATAACCGGAAATATATGTTTTTGAGCACCCCAGAATCCAAAACAAAAATCATTTTACTTTCTCTACACGTACTATGAACAGTGTATAGAGAAGGTATTGTATTGCACCCAAAAATTTGATACTGAGATTTCATTGGAAATACATGTTTTAGGTCCCTCTGAATACTAAAAAAGCATTTTTAGAAAAATGTCCATGGGTGTGTGCGTGTGTGTTTGTGTTAGTGTGTGTGTGTGTGTGCCTTTGGACAGCATAGCTCAGAAACGAAAAGACCGTTAAATACCAAACTTGGTATTTAAGTTTGGTATCTTCCAAGGATGCGACAAGATTTTCAAGAAAAGCACCCCACCCCCAACTACCCTTTACATGGAACTTTTTTCGAAAATTTTGATTTCGCAAAAATGGCTCTAACGATTTTGATTAAAATATCGTATATTAAAGATATTTACCTGACAAATAATATGGGAACATCCTCTGAACAGTATTTTATTCTGGATGAATTTTGCATAACTGCTAAACCGTAAGAAATGGACAAAAACATACCACACAAAAAATATAGAGCACATTAGAACACATAAATAATGTTATATATATATGTTATAAATATATATATATATATATATATATATATATATATATATTTCGAGGAGTTGGTCGTTTTTGAGATATTCCTTGTTTTTGGTTTTAGCTTTGATAAACATGTACTTTTCTCATACAGGAATTTGTCAGCTCGTATCCATACACACAAAGGAACTTCAGTCAGCTAGTGGATAGTGTGTATGTGGGCGGTAGAATCAGATGTATTCCGTTCAAGTGAATTTCTCTACCAAGGATTATTCTTTTCTATGACATGCTAATCAAGGTAAACATTATCAGAAATTGTTATATTACTTTCTTCCTTGTATGTAGAAGGGGCATAAGGAAATTCGCTAGGCTAACGCAATGGTCATTTTTTTTTTTAAAAATAGGTCCTATGTGAAACAATGGAAGTTCAATTCGCTTTGTGTGGCCTGCAGTAAAACAGTGGAGATGAAACGACACTCACTTCCCGTTTGCGAAAAATTGAACTAGATTAAAATCGAAACCAAGCTCTATATAAAAAAACGTATATGGCAAATGTGTTTGAACGAGTTTTTCCTTTTTGTGTAATAAGTTTTTGTCTATCTCTTGCGGTTTAACATTTATGCAAAATTCTGCAAAACTCATCCATAATGAAGAGGTCATCAGAGACTATTCTCAGAAAATTCAAGATATACAGTTTATTTGTGAATTTAATAACTTTAATATGTGGTATTTTAATCAAAATTTTACAGTATTTTTGAGAAAAACACACTTTCTAAACTTTGTTCCAAGTAAAGGGTGCTTTGTGAGGGGGTATTTTCTTGAAAATCTTCCAAAATTATGATTTTGATTAAAATATCACATATTAAAGATATTTACAGGGAAAATAAAATCTATATATTGAATTTTCTGGGAAATGCCCCTGAAGACCTCCATTTTGGATGAATTTTGCGGAATTTGCATAACTGATAATCCGTAAGAGAAAGACAAAAAACTTACTTAACAAAAATGTGGAGCTGTTTAAAATACATATTTGATGTTATATACTTTCTTTTCGTGGATTTTACCCTTTTTGAGATATTCCTTGTTATTGGTTTCAGTTTTAAAATATTTAAATGCTACTCCTGGCTACGCAAAGAAACGGATTTCAATCCCATAGCAACAACATTTTAAAACTTTGTATTGCCGGTTTAGCATAGTGTATTCCCTTATATCTCTTCTACCTATAAAGGACTAAGTAATGAGACCGTTTCTGCTAATGTTTATCTCAATTAGTATGAAATAGCAGAATAAGCTTATTAACATTAATTTGTTACAGAGATGTAGAGAAAGAGAAAGTCTTGTGAATGCAGTGGATCTCAAAACATACATTTCCAGTGAAATCTCGGTATCGAATTTTTGGTTGGTGGAGTACAGTACCTTCTCTATCTACTGTGTACATTGTACATACCTGCTAGAGAAAGAAAAAAAAAACGGTAAACACCGCATGACTCATTAATCCTAATTGCAGTTTGGCGTGCTATGTGCTGTTTAATTTGCTTTCCATTATGGTACATTTCTGTATGCTTGGCCTTGTCATGTTTATTTCTGACGCTATTAGCTTTCACTAGTCCACCACAGTGGTATGAGGCTTCCTAATCCGGAGAGCCCGATTTGAAATCGATTGGGAAAATTTTTCCGTTTTACTTTCTCTACCAAGTAGTATGTACATAACATGTAGAGAAGATATGGTATTCCATCCAAACATAATTGATACCATAATACTTGTTTTGAGAACCCATGAATAAAAAGAAAACATTTTTACTTTCTCTACATGTACTATGTACATAGTGTATAGGAAGGTATTGTATTCCACCTAAAAATTCGATACCAAGATTTCACCGGAAATACATCTTTTGGGTCCACCTGAATCCAAAAAAACCATCTTTGGAAAAACGTCCGTGTGTGTATGTGTCTGTCTGTCTGCCTGTGGATTGCATAGCTCAAAAGCGAAAAGACCGTTAAATACCAAACTTCGTATTTAAGTTTGGTATCTTCCAAGAATGCGATACGAAGAAAATTCCCCCAGCCCAAACTACCCTTTACATGGAAAAAATTTTGAAACTTATGATTTTCTCAAAAATGGCTCTAACGATTTTGATTAAGATTTTCTTATATTTAAGATATTAAATTTTCTGGGAATAGCCTCTAAAGACCGCTTTATTCTGGATGATCATTATTGAATTTTGCATAACTGGTAAACCGTAAGAGATAGACAAAAACTTACCACATAAAAATGTATATCAAAATAAAACACACAATTTATGACATATATATATATATATATTTTTTTCGTGGAGTTAATATTTTTTAGATAGTCCTTATTATTGGTTTCAGCTTTAAAAAACGTTTCTCATACCGGAATTTGTCAACTCTTGTCCATTCACACAAAGGACTTCAGTCACATAGCAACCCGCTTTTGACTGTCACTTTAACCTATGGTACTTCTCAGGATGTAAGTAATAAGACTATTTCTGCTAATTTTTTGGGGATTAGAATGAAGTAAAAAGAAGTATAAGCTTTTTAACAGTACTATGTTGCAGAGATGTAGAGAAAGTCATGTGAATGGAACACATTAGATTTTTAGAAAATGTTCCATATGTGGTCTTTGGTCACAGTAACTGAAAAACGAAATGCTTTTAATAGAAAACTTGATACTTAAGTTTAGTATTTTCTAAGGTTGCGACACGAAGAATTTTAGGAAACTTCCACATCTCAAACTACGCTTTACATGCCACATATTTAGATATTTTTGACTTTCTCAAAAATGTCTCAAACAACTTTAGTTAAAATACAGTATTAATATTTATATGTCACATATATCATTTTTGGTAAAGGCCTCTAAAGTCCTCTTCATTCTGGATAACTTTTTCATAACTGGTATACATAAACAAAAAACTTACTAACAAAAATGTAGATCTAATTAAAACATACACACTATCTTTTTGCGGAGTTAACCATTTCTTAGATATTCCTTGTTATTGGTTTAATTTTGAAATACTTAAACTTTTTTAAAATGGAAATTTGTCGGCCATTTTCTTTTGCTAAAGCTCTTGGCAATGCAAATGCAATCACATAGCAACCACGTTTAAAAATATTTGACAATCACCATCATTTTAACCTAGTGTATTAATTTCTCCTTCAACTTAAAAGGAACTTAGTAGTAAGACCATTTATCCTGTTTAGCATGAAGTAGGTGAGCTTTTGTATGAATAAATTACTACAGAATAGGTGAGAAAATCGTGGAATAGATTTCATATGTTTAATTGTGTATTTATTGTTGATGTAATGTTAGGATTTTTGTTAAATTCATTATTATGAGTTAAAATTAATTTTATATACGAATATCATTTACTTTTTGTCATTTTTATTTGGTTTTTTGTGTTTACTTTCTCTAGCCCCTATGTGCGTACAATTTACATAGTTGCTTGAGAAGGTATTGTATTCCACCCTAAAATTCGATGTCGAGATTTTGCTGGAAATAAATGTCTTGAATTCCCCGGATTAAAAAAAAAATGAAAAAGGATCGTGTGTGTCTGTAGGCAGCATAGCTGAAAACCGAAAAACCCGTCAATTCCAAACTTGGTGTTTGATTTGTGTTTACTATCTCCCAAAGATGCGACACGATGGTTTTCAAGGAAACCCCCACCACATTACTCTTTGTATGGAAACATTTTTTAGAAATTTGTTTTTCTCAAAAGGGGTCTTTGATTGAAATACCGCATATGAAAAATATTTATCGCACAAATAAATTGTATATTGTGAATTTTCTGGGAATAGCCTCTGAAGACCTCCTTATTCTGGATGAGTTTTGGAAACTTTTGCATATTGGGTAAACCATGAAGATAGACAAAACCTTACCAAAATGTACATCTCGTTAAAGTACACAATTTGTCGCTTAAGTTTTTGTTGTAGAGATAGAGACGTGTTCGAGACATTTCTTGTCATTGATTTCAGTTTTGATGTACCCAACTTTTCTCAAAAAGGACTATACAAAGCGAAGCGTACCTCAATTGCTTCAGATAACGATGAACTGACTTTCTCTTTAGCCAAATGTATTCCCTTATTTTCCCTCTACTTACAAGGAGGTAAGTAATAAGACCAATTCTGCTGCTGTTTATCTCAATTAGCATGAAGTAGATAAAAGAATAATCTTTTGTAAGAATATTTTTAATGTGGAACAACTAGAGATAGTTATATGAATGTAACATATTAGATTTTTTGTTTAATATTTCATTATATAAAACTTACTCGATTTTAGTCTTATATTCTGCAATAGTGATACCAGAAAATGTTGAATTATCAAATTGTCATTGTTTGGTCTCAGCTTCAAAATTCCTTACTAATGTTTTGCATAGATCATATCACTGATAAACGAAATGTGCATTACAGAAACTCTGAAAAGATGAATCATGACTTAGATTCCGCAGTGTTTAATGTTCGATATTAGAGAATATCCAAGGAGTGGCTGTGCCAAACGCCATGTTTCCTAGAGAGGTTATGGTCTGCAGTTTTCCCATAGTTTGGCCTAGATAAACTGGTTTATCCTGAGTCAGCGCTGTGGCATATGTACAAGGCAAGGCTATACATTGCATTGGGGCGTTTCCAGTGGCAACAGCTGGGGACGAAGCATGTCTGTATATCAATATGACGACGCATCTGCCAATAAGGTCTGCAACCAGCCGGGAATGTTTTACACTGAGACTCATGCAGACCTCACTGCACTTAAAACATTCAGATCATGGACGTTTCAATGAGATGTTCGGAAAAGTCTTCTGTGGACATCAGTTTACTTTCTCTAGCACCTGCGTGTAGTCTTGCACCTGTTCCAAATATCCGGAAGTGAAGTTTCATCAAAAGATAATGATTTTAGGTGTCCTGAACTCTCCCAAAAAACATTTTAAGAAAAGTATTCCGTGCATGTGTATGTCTCAAATACAAAAGTTGGATTAATTACTAAATTTAATATTCAAGTTCAGATTTTCAAGAAACCCCCTCCTACTAATGTGTACATTTGAATTGTACATTTCTTATTTAGTAATTTCTTAGGAATATCTCTTTTAAGGAAAACTCATTTCAAGTTTTATCAGGCGAATTGGTGTATTTGGGCCATCTAGCGATGTTTTCTTGATCTAGTAACATTTCTGGTTCTCTGCTCCACCACTATGTGCACAGGGTGACACGAAATCACGGCTTTTGCGGACGTGATCATGATGGAGCTTACCTAGTGACCTTATCTTCCAGGTTATGGGGTCCTTTTGGTGTAAATAAGCATTACATGGGACCAGTGGCTTTACTTTTCTTCCGAGGGAACCCATCCTGAATATTTTACGGCCGAAAAAAATCTCACCAACCTCCATCCGAATGAACCCAAAACCCTGATCACTAGAAGCTAGCACGGTAAACATTGCACAACATTTATAATATATTCATACAACTAATAAAATGTTTTATAGAAAACAAAACCGAGCTTGTAGGCCGTGGTCCACTGGGCTTCTCCCCTCGTTCCCCAGACGTTTCGCCTGAGACTGAGAGACCACGGAGATGTACACGCCACTGATGATGCCTGCCGCAGACGCAGGCGAAACGTCTGGGGAACGAGGGGAGAAACCAGTGGACCACGGCCTACAAGCCCGGTTTTGTTTTCTATAAGTGATTCTAACACCGGCCGTGAAAGCCTTCGACTTTTCATAATAAAATGTTTTTTCTTGAAATATTCTATGAAGTGCTTTTAATTTGGAATTAATTTTGTGTAATGTACAACAGGTAACCTTTAATATACACAAACCTTGATAAAGAAAGCAGGACACTTTAAAATTCAAATTACTTGTGATACTTGCCATTTGCGACATGTTCGGTTTGAATTTTTCAATATTCTGGTATTTTAAAACTTTTTCGTGCCTTGTCGTTAAAACAATAGAGAATTGCAACCCAGCAATGGTCTGACAATTGTTTCAATCTCCTGTACGTTGTACCTCCAACGAAATGTACAATGAAATATATCTTTTAAAAATATTTTAATGTAATACTAAAATAGAAGAGTGTGTTGCAACAATAATTTGTATAAGTTATATAAAATAAATGATAGTAGCTAGAGAAAGCGTGTGAATGCCACACATAATTCGTACTCTCTTTACATCTTACTTATATACATTGAATATCAAATGCAAATGCATTTAAACCATTGGAATAATAAGCTAGCAGCCTATATTTAACAACACATATTTTTATATTGTTGAAAATAAATTACTAATAAAAGTTCGATAAATCAAATGGATATCCTAAAATTCTAAGTATGCGTGTGATGGTAAATGAAATATATGTAGCGATAGATAAAAGATACTAACCAAGTGTATAAACGAATGATATAAAATATCTTTGAAATCGAATTTGTGTGAATTTTCTTCACTTTGTGAAGCCAGCTGATACTATATGTTCATTTGCTTTTTGTAGAAAGCTAATTTAGTTAATATTTTTGTATGTTCAGATTCGGAAGGTAATTTAATGATTTTAGTGTACCACTAACTTCTTTCTTTGTTATTTCAGTTATAATAAATAAAGTTTTGTGTATTTGTTCCGATGTGGGAAAATAATTTATAATGCGTGGTATGTGTTGTGCAGCGATGAAAGTTAAATTGGCCCGCTCGCTTACTTTAAGATAAACTAGATCCGTGAATAGTGCTGCTGTAGCCATTAAATTGCAGTATTTCTCTCTGATTTGCATAAACATATTACCCTAGAGTTAATGCGCTCTTCGTTTCGTGATTCCGTAAGCTTCGACACATTAAGATTGAGCAATAAGCAGCAGAGATAAAATATGGATTCTTTTGCAAGGTGTAATCAGCAGGTGGCAGAGTATACGGAAATTGGATTTGTGCGTGCTCCCTTTAGACGTGTGAAAACACATGCGGTGTAATGCGTTTATACCACGCCCAATTGCTGTTTAGATGAGGCTCAGGGAAAATAAACCAATTCAGGACAGAAATTTTCCGGAATGATTTGCATGTAATCAGTAGAGTCAAAAATAACCTTAATACAGGGTGTATTTATTGGTGTCAAATCTTTCAGGGACGCTCCTCCAACTTCAAAAGAAGCAATAAAATGGGGTCTAAAAATAACGTATGGTTGAGTTACAAGACAAAATTGAGAATTATAGAAATTGTTCGAGCTGACTTCCTCCTGTTTCATGCATCCCTCGGCCTGGGTATCTTTCAATCGCAAACTCTGTGGCAAATTCACATTGTATCGTATTTGGTCAGATGCAGTGTGGGTACAAGCTTTCAGGATGTCAATATCCGGTAGAGGAGTCGCATAAATTGGGTACTTAAAAGTCCTTAGATGAATAACTCCATTGGATTCAAATCGGAAGCTCGAGAAGACCATGTAATAAATCTCCATCAACCAATCCATCTGTGTGAAGTTTAGCATTCAAGAAATTGCGCGGGAAAAGAAATGGGGGCCAATAAAGTGATCGTGAATGAATCTTCTCCAAACGTTTAGGCAGAAACTCTGTTGGCCCTGCCCTAGCATACTTCACACAGCTCTATCAGTGAAAGTTGCATTGCAATTCATATACATAGCACAATTCTGTATGCGCTGGCAGATGGTTTCTTCTGACTCGAAGAATTTAATACTTCCTGCTGAAGGTAATGCGACACACAAGATTTTCATTCAAAATTTCTAGATAATTGTCTGACTAACCTCTTCCCTTATTGTAATGTGTCTTTTGCTGTCTGATGGGTTTGCGTCTACAGCACGAAGAACCTGGGTCAATGCTTCGTACCTCTCCTGTTCTCCCAACAACTAAAACACTTCTCTGAAATTAGCTCTCTCTCTCTCTCTCTCTCTCTCTCTCTCTCTCTCTCTCTCTCCCAAGCGTGCTGGTATTACATACCCAGCTGCGTGGACATATATATATAGTGCATATCACTCCGTTCACTCACAGCATACATTTTCTTCAGATTATTGTTCTCTGCAATGAACAACCAAACAAAAAATCAATCAGCGCACAACTGAATTAAATTAATGAGTAATTCTTTGGTCTGCAACAAACACTAAAACAATCAGCGGACAACATTTTAGTTCAATTAATATTAGTATTGGTGACAACGAGGAGACAAATTGTTTAAGGGGTCTCTATCAAACGATATTTAGACCCATGTTCGCACGAGGCTTTTACTTTTTGTATGTGGGGACGGCACCTTTGGATATTTGACTCCAATACAGATACGTGTAAAAACTTACCCAGAAGAACTGGAGTCTTAACTAAACACAATCAGAAGTACTCCCCTTGGATAATGACACCTCTCTTCCAACATCATACCAGTAGTCATTTTCTTTATTTCTCAACCGTCTGCTGATTGTAGCCATAGGAAATGAGGCATTCCACTCAAAAATTAAATAAAAATGTCACCATAACTAACATGTTTTGAGATCCTCTGGATCCAAAAGAGGTACTAAAAAAAAGTCCGTATGAGTGTGAACGCTGTAACTTAAAAACGAAAAATTGAATACATATTTGGTATTTAATTTTATAACTTTAGAAGGTTTGACATATATTTTCTATAAAACTCGCTTCTCCGCAAACTAGCATTTATCTGAAAACTTTTATTATTTAAAAAAGGGCTTTACTGATTAGAGTTTAAATAATAATAATGTAATAAGATGGTTGCCTGATGAGTAAAGTATATCATAATTTTTCTATGTGTAACTTGTGAAATAATCTTTGATTCTGAATGATATTGTATGATTTAGTGTATTCGGTGAACCTTTAGAGACAAAAAAATCACTTTCGGAATACTCGGTTATTATTATATTGCATTTTCCAAAACATTATACGTTATACTTCGTTGAGGTTTTAAGTCTGCATAGATTTGTTTCTCATGATCATACAGGTAGTGAATTTTCAAAATGAACGTATGAGGCTCCTCCTTGTAAAAGATTAACTGTCGCATCAGTCTGCTTCTACCTACACTGAAGGATGTAATGAAACCTTTCTGCTAACGTTTATTTTGATTAATATTAACTTAATAGAAATTTTGAGTACTTTGTGGAAGAGTTGGCAGAGAAAGTCATGTGAATATGTAAGATTTATTTAAAACAGTCTGTCCTCCAATTAAGTGGACCACACGGATCCTGAATACCATAGTGTATAAAATATAAAGCTGAAAGGATAAATAATATTTGATTAGACGTACTGTTAAAACAGTAAGTATTGTAACAGTAAAATGTTATTATTTCAATTACAATCACATGTTTAAGAGGCTAAACAATGCTTAGTTATTGATAATAAAAATTAGAGAAATGGATATATATATATATATATATATATACAATATATATACACGCACTTATTATTTTAGATATACATGAAAGCCTAAGGAATCTCTGTAACATATTTAATTGACAGTTGCAAGCTGGAGATGGTAAAACATTCTTAGTTTAGGCAGGACATGTAACTTTTGCCCCAAAGGGTAAACTTTCAAGGATATAAAAGCATTACGTACGATGTAGAACATCAGATGTTTACTTTCTATACCGAGTACTATGTACGCACATAGAAGTTAGAGAAGGTGTTGCATTGCTCCCAAAATTCGATAAGGATATTTCACTGGAAATACATGTTTTGAGGCTCCCTGAAAACCAAACTTGTTTTTTTTAATGGACCATGTGTATCTGTCTGTGTCTGTAGACAGCATAACTGAAAGGTCCATTATGTACCAAACTTGTTTTTAAGTTAAGTATTTTCCAAGGATGCGTCATGAAGATTTTAAGGAAAATACCTCTATCCCAAATTACCCTTCACATGGAAGGGTTTTCGAAAATATTGATTTGCTCGAAAATTAATAACGATTTTGAATAAACTTCCGTGTATATATTAAAGAGATTTACATGACAAATAAATGCATCTTAAATTTACTGGGAGTATCCTCTTTAAACCTCTTTATTTGCATAACTGGTAAACCCTAAAAATAGACAAAATCTTAATGTACAAAAACTGTAGAACTCCTTAAAACTACAACTACATAACCATTTCCGAGACATTCCTTGTTATTGATTTCAATATTAAAGTACTTAATATTTTGTTTTGACTCCTATCTCTGCAAATCACATAACAATGGGCATTTATAAGATGTAAATATTCTTTGTCTAATGTATTATTTCGTTTTTACTTAAAACGAACTAAATAGTAAAACTATTTCTGTCAATGCTTTTCTTGATTAACATGAAGCAGATGAATAGTTTTTCGTAAGAATTTGCTACAGAATATGTAAGAAAATCTTGTGTTTGGAACACATCAGATTGTTTAAAGAGTCGTTTAGTGCTCTATCTGGCAACAAAATACCAGTTCGTTACATCACTAAAATTTCTTTACGGTCACTATAGGTGGAAAGCAACAAGTCATGTGGGAGCCACTTCTGATTCCAGGAACACTGTAGGTATTCCTAGGGTGTAATACACGTGGGGGAGGCGCTGAAGAAATGAATTTGCCTGAGATTGAACCATGCGGAAATGGTCCTGAATCCAAGTTTATGACGCAGCTGGGCGTTCGATATAGGAAAGTGTGTTCAATATGAGCCATAAAACTATATTCCAGAAGACTTGCACACGATTAATTTTGATCTCTGCTGCTGCAACCAACACGCAGCGTAGGTACACAATGAATGTGTAGAGACTTTTATTGCGTTATACACTGCGGTTGAGGACTGAATATAGGGTTTCAGTAATCTGGAATAAGCAAGATTTAATTTAAAATTGAAATGAAATTTACAGAACAATCTGCGGTTGAATTTAACATCGTAGCAACTATTAGTGCCATCAGCAGTTTTGGTCATCCGAACAGTTTATAAAATATTAGACAGACTTTTCCAGCTAGGCTGCGCGCCACGAAGAGCAGCTATGTACTCCCCTACTCGCAGAGGTATGCCTGCAGCATGTAATACGCCTCAGTATTGAGTTCAACCTATCGTCATTGCTGAATTAAGCAATGCAAGCGTATGCATTGTGACATATTGGCTATCACCTTCCTCTTTGTGGTGAGTAAGCAAGAGTACTCTGCTCAGACGAGTGGAGTTGGAACAGGCTGCTATAGGCGCTGAAACTTTGGGGCAACGTAAAGTAAATAGTGTGTGACTATAACTGATTATTGCAGTGCATTGTTACAACTACGTACGTATCCACTTGAGTGTAAAAATTATCTATGACTTTCGATTTAGCCGCTCATACACGTGTAGCGATTACGCCGCTAGGCTAGCCACACTTCTTGATTGAATTTCTTGAAAGTAGTCCTCTAGGTTTCAATTCAGTTGTCCGAGGTACGGAGGGCTGCATAAAGTCTTTGAGTTGGCGTAATGTTGTTAGCGAACTTTCGCGCCTTAAGTACCTACCGCACGCCAGACAGGCAAGGCACAGAAGTTGTCTATACAGAATGTAAAAGGTGTATCAGTATCTTGCATAGCAAAGTTCGTTTGAAGTTTAATGAGTATGAATACCGTTAAGTTTGCTTCGAAAAAGTGAAACCAAAAGCGTTCTTTTGAAATATTCCCTTTGTTTGGCAGGACCTCCTCTCCTTGTCTAAAGGTTTGTACCCCACAAATGAATTTTTGCAATTCTTATGATTGAAGGTCACCCCATAATAACCCAAGAATGTACTTCTCCCAATTTAAATTCTAGGGGCCAAAAGTAATTGCAGCTATAGAAGATAGATACTCTGGATATTTATCATTATTATAACATTTCAGAAATTGAATATTTTATCGTTTTAATCTACATTCGTACAGTAATTGTGATGTTGTACAAAATCGAAACGTTTTATTTACATTTATTTCATAATAAAGATTTAAATAATGGCAAATCTGCTGAATTTGCCTCTTGATGCCTAAATTTTTAGGATCCATAAATTGATTTTCCATCGCTTTAAATGAAATTTGAAAAAAAATTTACATGTATTGAGTGCTCGTAAGTTAATTTTATAAATACCGCACATGAAGTTGTAAGAAAACTACTTCAATTGGAAACATTGTAACATTCGTGTATAAATATTTTCAAAATCAGAAGAAAAATTAAACTGTGTTATATTTTGTTCTTTCTACATATTAAATATCATCGTACTTCCGTGCTTTGAGTGCTTGAATACCTATATGAAGTGGCATACAAATTCTTCGCCAATTGTAAACAATAGCGCATTCTGAAAATCTGTGCTATCACACCTTATGGTAGTTTCACCTTTAGTAGTAGAAAATAACCGCACTTCAAACTGGTCTTTTTATAGGAATTCAGGGGGAATTATTCCTTTTACTGAAGATTTAGATTACGGGTTTTCAAAAAAATAACATTTAATATAAAGATCAATGTACTATATGTGATTGTGTGTGTATGTGCGAGAGAGAGAGAGAGAGAGGGAGAGAGAGAGAGTGCATAATTCAGCAACATTTTGGTGCAATTTAAGTTCAGCAATTTGCAAAGATTCGACACAAGGAGTTGAAAACAAACAACCACTCCAAACCTACCTGTTCTATGCGCGAAAGTATTTCCTTGGTTTTATTTTTCTCAAGAATCGTTATAGAGATTTTTAATCCTCTTCCAAGATTTTAAAATATTTTCATGGAAAATGACAAAGAAAATGAGCAGGTGATAGATGGGACACTTAGCATATAGAACACCAGCTGATATTTTGTGCTTACAGAGAGGAACGGTTGAGGCGGGGAACTGCAGGAGAGGAGTGGATTACAAGTCGACATAGATCAAACTGCTACACAGGGTTCTCTAGTAGTGCCATGGTCGACCACGCCCACAAGCGGGTCGCTCTATGAAGTCCCTCTAGCGGGACCGGAGGACACCTGTAATGAACACTTAATTTTAATAGGGTTAGAAGTTCAAATTTGCATCTTTCTGTGCCCCAAACCACCATTTGCATGAGCAATTTTTCGAAATTTCATATTTTCTCAAAATTGGCTCCAACGATTATACTGAAATACTGTACATTAAATATATTTACATGGCAAATAAAAGGTTTGTCCTAAATTTTTTGGGAATAGCTTCTGAAGTGCTCTTCATTCTGAATGACTTTTGCATAAAGTAAACCTGATGACTACACCAAAAATGTAAACACTCGTCAAAATACAAACTTTGTGTCCAATACATTTTCGTTGGGGAGCTAATCATTTCCAAGATATTCCATGTTATTGGTCTTAAATTTAAAATACTTTACTCAAACAGGAAGCCGCCCGTGTTTTTTTTTTTTTTTTTCTGTTTTAATTCTGGTCATGCAAGGAAGCGAATTCCAATGAAAATCGCATAGCGACAGCTCTTCAAATATTTGACTGTCGCTTTAATCTAGTGCATTCTCTTGGTTTCCTTCTACTTAGGAACTAAGTATTAAGACCACTGCGTTAATGTTTATTTAGATTAGTGTGAAGTAGAAAGAAGTACGTATATTTTCAAGAAGCTGTAGGAAGTTTGTAACATGGTAGAGAACGTCATATGAATAGATTACATAAATTATTATTTTTTATAAGATTCTACTATGGAGCTCTTAAAAAAACTTAAGTCTTTCATTTTCATTACTTTTTCTAAATCGCTGTAACAAATTATTCTTAAAAAGTTTATGCATTTATCTATCCTATTTCATACTAATCGAGATAAACATTACGAAATGCTTTCTTTTAAGTAGAAGGGAAGTAATGGCATTCACTAAGCAAAAACGATAGTCAAATATTTTAAAAGCTGGTTGCCATGTAGATGAAATACGTTCTTTGCATTGCCAGGAGTTGATATAATTCCGTATGTGAAAAGTTTTTAAGTATTCTAAAACTAAAACCAATTACAAGAAATATTTTAAAAATGGTACACGAAAGAAATGTATATGACGTAAATGGTGTCTTTTAGCGAAATCTACATTTTTGCATGGTAAATTTGATCTAACTCTTACGGTTTACCAATTATGCAAGATATAGCAAAATTCAGCCCGAGTAAGTGGTCTTTAGAGACTATTCCCAGAAAATTCAAAATATACAAATATCTTTAATATACGGTATTTTAATCAAAATCATTAGAGCCATTTTTGAGAAAATAATTATTTTCTAATTTTTTTCTATGTAAAGGATAGTTTAGAGTGGGGAGATTTTCCTCAAAATGTTTGTGTCGTATCCTTGGAAGATACTTAACTAACTTTAATACCAAGTTTAGTTTTTTTACTGACTTTTTATTTTTGATTATCTTTTCACAAACTCAGAAATTTTTCTAAAAATATGTTTTTTTTGGATACAGGGGAATCTAAAATTATATTTCCGGTGAAATCACTATCGAATTTTGGGTGGAGTGCAATACCTTCTCTATACACTACACATACATAGTACGTGTAGAGAAAGTAATAACGGTTATGCCAATTTTTCCCTCCTCTAGTATAGACCCGTGTTTTATGCAGATGAAGGATATGGAAGTAGGTGATTCTAGAACACCATATATGAAATGTAGAGCTATTCTACGTTAAAGTACTTCAAATTCATATGCATAGCTTGGGACGTCCCTAAGATAAAACAGCTTATGGGTCACTACTTAGTACAGAGTTTTGTGAACCGAGAACTCTATGCATCCCTTCCAGAGAATGGACGGATGGGGTTTGCATGTCAGATCTGGGTTGCCCTCTCCTTGTTTGCATAGGCTATATGTGCGCGGAAGATAAGCCCTGGGTAGAGCTTGTACGAGGGGATGCGGATGAATAGGAGCTGTAGTGATTTAATTTGCTCAAGTTGTACGAGAAATTAACTTCATGTTGTTGCATATATTAATACATGCACACAAGAAGGGGTGCGACTCTGCTTTGACAGGCCAGAGTCAATTCCCGCCAGCCCGTAGCCAACGGATGTTACCATTCATGCCGATAACAAAGGTGAGAGGGCGTTCTCTCTTTGCCAAGGTGCAAAATCCTCTTTTTCTTAGTTGTCTTCCTGTTTTAACTGCTCCGTAAACTCTGTTTGAGCAACTCCATACGTGCTCGAGTTCTTTGTTGCTTTATTGGAGAGTGTCATTAGCTTCGGGACATGAGTTAAGTATGGAAGTTTTATTTCTGTAAAATCGCCCAACATTCTAGGATAGTCCCAAAAATAGTGTACATAACCTAATGAAAAGACAATCAATATCAGGAAAGCAATATTAAGAGTATCAATTGAAAGATCTGTCTTCATAAATGTAACTTTACTCCAAAAATGCATTAAATATTTTGAAATGCAGATTTAGCAATGTTTCCCAAACACTTTTATGAATGTTATTGCAAAAAGCTATTTATTATGTTCACGAATTCATTAGAATCCAAATCTGGCCACAAATAACTGTCTTTCTTCAATGCTTTCGTAAAACTCTTCACATATAGTCTCCTTTTGACGTTCATTGTGGCACGACTACTGCAATAGTTTTCTCCAAAACATAATGGCCCTCAAACGGAACCGCTTTCCCTTCCACTGGGCAATAACCATTAATAAACAATACTAGGGGCGAGAGGCAACGCTGTAAAAATTTGTTTACCCGGAGACGCCACTTGCAAGTCGAGAATCACGCCTCAGTTAAGGCACCAGCAACTGGAAAACTTGGCAATAGCAAGGGTTGGTTTCCAACCGCAAACTTTAAGAAGAAATGTGGGGCAGGGTCATCATGTTCTGAAAAATACTGTACTCGCTATGAATTTCCCATCAAAACTGTACTCAACTGCACATTAAGCATTTCCAATTGAAACTGAACGCTGGGCACGACTTCGTTCCTCCTTTTATACTTGTCGATCATGTGGCAAGAAATATGCAGGAGCCTTCGCACGTGCAAAAGTACACGCAGGTGTCATAGATCACAATGTCGGCCTTCTACATCAAAGAACCTTCCGACAGCACACGTGTCCACACAGGTGTAACAATCACAGTTGCGAGGTCAAAAGAACTTTCCGCCAGCTTACGTGTAACGTGGCCTGTAACAATGTATGCCAACAATCACCTATGACTTAAAAAGCAAGCCGTTCGCACACGGTCGGCGATAACAGTTTGTCATTAATAATAAATTGTGTGTTTTAACGAGATCTACATTTTTTGTAGCAAGTGTTTGTTTACCAGTTATGCAAAAGTCATTTAGAATGAAGAGGAATTCAGGGGCTGTTCCTAAGACATTCATTATATTCATTTATTTACTATGTAAACATATTTCAATGAAAATTATTACAGCCATTTTTTAGAAAATCAACATTTCGAAAAATGTTCCATATAGTGGTAGTTTGGTATAGGGGAATTTTCCTGAAAATATTCGTGTCACATCCTTGGAAGATACTGAACTTAAATACCATGTTTGGTATTTGAAGGACTTTCCGTTTTGAGTAAAACCGCCCCCGTCCCCATACACACACCACAAACAGACGTACTTTCTAAAAGTCGTCTAATATATTCACATGAAGACAAAAAGAGAATAATAAAATCTTGGAAAACAATTGTGAACCTACTTAGTGTGGACTGTTTGTATCGTAACCTTTATCGTTTGCTGCTATCGCGCCTTCAAAGAAGTTTGGCGGGACCAAATGCAAAGTTACAGACGCCCGTCACCTAAAACACACAGAGGAGTTTAAAATGCAGGATCCAAAAAGAGAAGAGACAAAGTTGTTTTTTTTTAACTTCATACCCGAATATACCATCATTAAAACAATGCGGAACATAAGGTAAAAACATTTCCTATTAATGATTGATGACAACATTTTGGTACGGAATCGCAGGCAAGAAGTTACAACATTTATTGTGAGTTTATGACTTTTTTTTTATTTGTAATTCCAAATTCATTAAGTTTTCAGTAATTTAACACCAGTACATCATAATGTTATAGAACCTAATCAAACTCAAAAGATATCATATGAGCGTTTCTGCAGAGATCATTGTTGTCAAAGGTTGTTGAAAGATTAGAGATGGGATTCCAAACAGTTACATGTACTACTTTTCACTACAAAAGCTAGGCTACGGAATATAATCGGTCGCGAAGTATAGTCGGTAAAGTTTGTGTTAATAGCAAACGGGTATTAATTGTCGTCTCGGCTCACACGTCTACTTTTCCCATCCTTCGTCTAAATAGACGTATGGACCAGTCTTGGTACTTCACCGTTTAACGAGCATTTCCAAAAGATAATAGTTGCTGTCTTTAGAATCATGCAAAAACGCTTCTTAACGATGCGATGGGTTTTATGTATTTACCGCTTATAATTGGGAAACACTCCCTTACCCTGTCTTAATACACATTTGAGTCCACCTTTTCCCTAAACTATGAATAAGCTTTTTTAAGTGACTTACAGTATGGATTGATATGAATACATTGTGAACCAACGCTTCTGAAATCAGGTAATTTAGCCTCTACCACTGGGGCAGAAGCCAAGCAGAGTTTTTTTTTTTAAATATGTTTTGTTAAGTGATTATGAATCACACTCTTGCATAGGCGAGAAAATGTAATAAGTCGAAATTATTTTGTCATGGTTAATAATTTTAAGTAGTACAGTGTGAAATGTGTTTTATTCCTACACTAAACAACTATTTTTTTTATTTACAGGTATGTGCTGATGTTGCTGACGATGATTAATTGTAAGTACCGTATATTTTTGCTTCCTGTTTGGAAATCTAAAGGTCATTGACTGTTGACATAAAAATTTCACTGATTCTTTTGCCCAAATGTTTCCTTTTGAAGATCAAATGCGTTCTCGAAAATAGTAACTCCTTTATTGACGATTCAAAAACTGATATTAAAAATTGCAATCAGAAAAATGCAGTTTCCAAGAAAAGAGAAACAAAGCTGTAAGTTCTCTATAAATTTAAAATGCTGGTTAATGAGAATTGAAATCAAGATGAACATTTAATTTAACTATGAAGAAGTAAGAAAATTCAAATTGTGAAGCTATAGTATTTCAAGCTGAATAAAGAATGAAAAAAGAAAATGGAAGCTTTTCTTTTAAGGGGGTTTGTCAACATTTTACTGGAGGATAGAATAAGCACAATATTCTGGAATTTTGTGTAAGTATATGTTCAAAGTATTACACGCTTAATCTGATCATTTATTCCTTTCCCTACACGTACTATGTAAATAGTGTATAGAAAAGGTATTTCATTCCACCCAAAGATTCGATACCCGGTTTTTACATTTTAGGGTTTCCTGTATCCCTAAAAAAAGCATTTCCAGAAAAAGGTCCGTGTGTGTGTGTGTGTGTGTGTGTCCGTGTGTCTCTGAACACGATTACTCAAAAACGAAAAGTCTTCCAAGGATTCGATACGAAGATTTTGAGGAAAATCCTCCCAGCCAAACTACTCTTCCCATGGAACATTTTTCGAAAGTTTTGGTTTTCTCAAAAACGACTCTAACGGTTTTGATTAAAATGCCGCATGTTGAAGATATTTACACGACAAATGAAATGTATATCTTAAATTTTCTGGGAATAGCCTCTGAAGACCGCTGAATGAATTTTGCTGGATTTTGCATAACTAGTAAACCGTAAGAGATAGACAAAAACTTCCTACACAAAAAATGTAGTTCCGTTGGTTCTGGTTTAAAAATACTTTGGTAATTTCTCAACTCCTGGCAGTGCAAAGAAATGGATTTTATCCACATGGCAACCAGGTTTTAAAATATTTTACATTCGTTTAGACTAGTGTCTTCCATTATTTCCTTTCTACTTACAAAAAAAAACATTTCTCTTAATGTTCATCTCGATTAGCATGAAGTAGATAGAAGAAGAGGTTTTTAACAATATTTTTATATATATGTAGAGAAAGTCATGTGAATGGAACACGTACTATTTTTTATTTTAATGTAGTTAAAACCATAAGCACCTTATATGCCACGTTCTTGTTAGAAGACAAAAGTTTACGTGCATTTTACAATGAAGACAACGTTAATAATAAGATAAATAAAAATAAACGATTCGTGACGAACAAACTATACCATTGCAATACTCGTTGTTTAAATAACGATAGAAAGTTTACCAATTTACCAATTTGTTATTATCCGCATCATCCAGTAGGAAATGGTGATAGCGAAGTGGTGGTTCTACGTCAGAGAGCTGTGCACCATTCATTACAAAAAAAGGTTTAGACAAGGCACTAGTGCTGAAAAGGCTAACAGCCCGCCGGATATTGCATCCCTGCCAGTCATTGAAAAGGCATTACAGGCCCAATTAGGAGTCGAAAATGCATGAAGCTTCAGCCGCACGGATTGTCGGTTTCAGATTGCAGGTTATGTGGTACCATCATTGTATTGCCATTTAAAGTGGTTGCCTCGAACCGCAGCTAATCCATTGGGGCGAGATGAATGATGCCCAATAAAAGCGGAATCCCTACCTCCAGTGTTGCTGACAATGATTGATTCTGCACGGTGGCAGAAAGTACACGCATCGTCCATCAAGGTTTCTGGGGGAGATCCCAGACTGCACACCAAGTGGCAAGCCCTTTTAACTTTCATAAGGTCTGCGGTTTCCCAACTGCATTTCAATGACGCTTTATTGTGACGATGGTTCTCATCATATTGCGGCGGTGAAAACCGGCGTATAGACCAGTTATCCGAAAAGCGCCGAAGATTAGCTGAGAATCGTGGAAAATCACATTTGCCTCCACAACTCAAGTTTCTACTGTGGAACTGAATAATTGAGCTGTTAAGAATGTCATGCTTCATTTTGTTGGCAATAGGTCCTGATTAGTTCAACTGGGTTCCCTTTCTGTTACGGCAGGCAACCTGATAAGTTGCAAGTTTTCTTCAGAAACATTTTATGGTGAGTGAAATAAAAATGACAATCCGAATGGCTGAAGCTTCATGCAATTTCAGCTCCTCATTGGGCCTGTAATACCTCTTCAAAGACTGGCAGGGAAGCAATATCAGGCAGACTGTTAGCCTTTCATGCAATAGTGCCTCGTCTAAACCGTTGTTACTTTCTATACACGTACTATGTACATAAGGTATAGAGGAAGTATTGTATTCCAACAACAACAAAAAATCTGTCCGAGATTTCAACGGAACTACTCGTATATGTTTTGAGGTCTCCTGATTTAAAAAAAAAATAATTTTTAGAAAAAAAAATAGTCCTTCTGTGTTTGTCTATATGTGGACAGCATAACTCAGAAAGTAAAGATCGTTAAATATCAAGCTTGGTATTTAAGTTCAGTATCTTCCAAAAATGCGACACGAAGATTTTCAAGAAAATCCCCCATTCCAAACTACCCTATACATGGGAAACGTTTTGAAAATGTTGTTTTCCTCAAAAAAGCCTGTAACGATTTTGATTAAAATACCGTATACTAAATCTATTTACATCACAAATAAAATGTATATCTTAAATTTTCTGGAAATAGCTTCTGAAGACCTGTTCATTCTGGAGAAACCTAAGAGATACACAAACACTTACTACACAAAAATGAAGATCTAGTTAAAACACAATTTAATTCATATACAGTTGTGTTGTAGAATTGACCGCTTCCGAGACATTCCTTGTTATTGGTTTCAATTTTAAACTACGAATCTTCTCGAATAGTCACCTTTCGTATCATTTCTCTTTTGTGTTTTCTAGAAATGCAAAGCGAAACGAACTTAAATTGTTTACATATCGATCGGCTTTTAAAATATTTGACTATCTTTTTAGCGTGGTGTTTCCCTTATCTCCTATCTGCTTATAACGAACTAAGTAGTCAGACCAATTGTGTTAATTTATCTCGTTTACCATGATGTTAATAGAAGTAGATTTTTTGTAAGATAGTTTATTTGAAGAACGGATAGAGAAAGTCATGTGAATGCAACACATCAAGTTTCTTTGTAATGAATGGTGTACCAGCATATTGAGTTAGAACAACCATTTTGCTATCACCGACTCTTACTGGATGACACAGGTTAATAACGAAATGCTAAATGAGTTATTTCTTGCATGATTTCAACACTGATATTGCAAAGATATAATTTTGTTTTGGCGAATTATTGTGACTACGTCTGAGTTACACTCGAGTTAGTGGACGTACGTGCCGGCGGCGAGTTATTTAGACACGTACCTGTGATTGTTTTACCACTGTGCGAGTGGAAAGTACTTACAATCAAGTATGGTGAAGTTGTCGGAACAGTTCAGATGATTAGATGAAAATCATGGATAACCACATTTGCCACCACTTTCTGCTTTGAAAACGAATAATAATTAACAATCCCGTGTCTCTTTTTCGTTAGGAAAGTGATGTGGTCTGACTGAATTCATCTGGGTTTCATTCCTCTTGAAAAAAGTGGCCTGATAAGAACACTTTTCATAATAAACATTTTACGTGAGTGAAATAAAAATGAACCGTCGTTTTACAGCCAGATCGCTGTACCATTCTCAAAAATTCTGGTCTATTATATTCACAAAACTTTCTGTACTCATTCTGCGGAAAAATATTTTCAAAAAGCATTATTTTTTAAGTTTACTTCAAATATACCAAGATGAACATTCGAAGCATCTCTAATACATATTTCATTGTGGATAAGCGGGAAAAAGGAATACAGCGATTGTCAAATCTTTAAATGCATTGGCATTTCCATTTGAGAAATGTACAAGTATTTTAAACATGAAGGTCATAACTAGAAATATCTTGAAAAAGGCTAATCTTATACAAAATGGTATTTGACATAAATTGTGTGTTTTAACGGGATCTGTATTTCTAGCAGTATGATTTTGTGTATCTCTTATGGTTTACAATTTTTACAAAATACACGCAGAATGAACAGGACTTTAGAGGCTATTCCCGGAAAATTCAACAAATACATTTCATTTAGCATGACATATCTTAAACATATTATATCTTAATTAAAAATCGTTGGAAGCCTTATTGAGAAAATAAAAAATGTTCGGAAATGTTGTTTGTTCGGTAGTTTGTGGCGGGGATGATTTTCCTGATACCCTTCGCGTCGAATTCTTGGAAAATGCTGAACTTAAATATCAAGTTTGGCATTTAGCCGTCTTTTGGTTTTTCAGGTATGCTGAAACCCATGTGTGCCGGCTCTTTTTCCGAAAATGCCTTTTTGGATTCAGGGAATCTCAAAACATGCATTTCCAGTGAAATCTTGGTGTTGAATTTTGAGGAGCACAACACCTTCTCTACTAATGGTATTGTAAGTGCATGATAGAAAATTTTAAATTTTAGCAAGCCGTAGGTAGGTAAGTAATACTTGATCCTAGGGTTTGAAAAGATTATATTTTTTTTTATTGGTCAGACATACTTGTATTAAATGTGCAAGCCTTGATCTTTGTAAAGTTGCATAAGATTGGAAAAATTCAATGCGGAAGATTTTCCTGCCGAAGCTCTTATCGTGTAAATTGTCATGGAGAGATGCATTAAACCTCCTCATCTGAATGAAAAATCCCGAGAAAGGTTCAAGGCAAATTTGGACACTCGAGACACCATGCTTTAAAGCCGACTTTCAATTATGCAAGGAGGCCGCGCCGTGGCCGAGTGGTTACACCACTCGCCTCTCACCTAGACGGCTCGAGTTCGATCCGAAGAGACCGCATGTGAGATTTGTGGTAGAGAAAGCGCAGGGGCGGGTTTTCTCCAGGTTCCCCCGCCATCACATTCCACTGGTGCTCCAAGTAGTAAAAGCGGGCCTTAAACACTAAAAATTAATAATGTAACGTTTTTAGTTAACCTAGATTAAGATACATTTCTTTTTGATATCTAATTCTTCTTTCATTGTTTAGTCAGACAGCATAAAGCTGAATCAGGCTAGAAAAATGCAATACCTCTTACAACAATAAAATGATAAATTTCATGGAACCAAATGTGATCAATCATAGGTTATCCATCTGTGTCCCACCAATAATGGAAATATTATAAAATTACCTTTTACTTATCTGGACAAACTGCTGAAACTAAAGGACAAAAGCTGCCTTCCAGTAGGTATATTTTATTTGTTCTTTTGTACTGAAAATTGTACGAGTATACAAAAAAAAAAAAAAAAAAGTTAGAATGCGGGAAACTGAAGCAGTCTACTATATTCTCTTTTTACTTACGCTAGCACGTAAGTACAAGGTACATAGTAGATAGAGAAGGTATCGTATTTCACTAAAAATCGACGCCGAGATTCACCGGAATTGCAGGTTTTATGACCCCTTGAATCCAAAAAGAGAATTTTTAGAAACATGCCCGTGTGTGTGTGTGTGTATGTGTGTGTGTGTGTGTGTGTGTGGCTGTGTCCAGTTTAGCTCAAAAACATTAAATACCAAACTTGGAATTTCAGTTGAGTATCTTCCAAAGATGAAAATCGAAGATTTTGAAGAAAATTTCGCCTACCCAACACCCTTTATCGGAATATTTTTCGAAAATTTTGTTTTTCTTAAAAATGGCCCTAATCCTTTTAGTTAAAATGTCATATTTTTATGATATTTTCATGACAACAAAATGTATATCTTGAATTTTAGTGGAATAGCCTCATAAGAACTGCTCGTTCTAGTTGACTTTTATATAACTAGTAAACCGAAAGAATTAAACAACGTATTACATAAAAAATGAAGATCTCATAAAACACACAATTAATATCATATATTTTTTGTAGAGTTGACATTTCCGTGATATTCTTTGTTATTAGTTTCAATTTTAAACTACTTACGCTTTTTAAAGCGGGAAGTTCAACTTTAGTTTCATCTCTTTTGTTTGATTCCCGGGAATGCCAAAAAGAACCGAGTTTCAATTATTTTATATAGAGATAGTTTTTAAAGGATTTGATTATTGCTTTAGCGTAGTGTACTGCCATATTTCCCTTCTATTTACAAGTAAGCAAGTAATAAGATTATTTCTGTTAGTGTTTATCCCGATTAGCATCACGTAGATAAAAGCTCATTCGTGAGGAAAGTTTGTTTGTGGAACAGTTAGAAAAAGTCATATGAATAGAACACATCAGGTTTTTCTAATTAATGTTTGAGTTCGCTGTTGTGAAGCTCTGTCGGGTTTCCTTCTGTTTAGTGCGTCACATTCACGAAAGTATGTCATTAACGAGCGTTGATATGTTGACCACATCTTGTACTTAAGAACATTTTTTTTTTTTTTGGCTCTATCGGTCTCTTGAGCTTTACCTTTCGCTGTTTTCCATTGTGCTGCTCTTTGTGTATTTTATAACAAAGCCTGTGACCCAGTTTTCCTGAAAAGTCTTCTATGTTTATCAGATGTTTAGACCTTGTGTGTGAATTATTAATACCACTTCGTAACACTCGATTTCTTGTCTGCATGAATAGAGGAATTTATTGGCCCCCCTTATCTAAGATGACAAGGCTGTTATATCCTCACTTGCTATAAAGAAAAATGAATTTTCCACAAGTATATAATGCTACCGGCGATATAAGAGGGAATATGCCCTGCGGCCATTTTATCGTAAATCCGCGCATGCGTGCTCCACATACCATCCATTAACATCCTCCACAATAACAGAATAATGTTATTGACGGAGAGTCCTCGGCACCGAACCTAGGTGATAATTGTACCTTTGCCCCATGAGGGGGCGCTTCCGGGAGGGAGAAATGAGGGGTAGGATACACTGGGGGCTCGGAACCAGGAGCGACGGCACAGCAATGACAGGGTATCTACAGTTTTCAGATTGAAGCACCCCGATATTCGAACAGACCCACCAGCGACCCCCGCCCCAGATAGGATCCAACGCCTCCTTTAGGGATGGTTCTCATCTTGGCAACAAACCGAAGTCGGGAGACGAGATAGTCACTTCGAGCATTCTCTTTCCCTGCCACGCCGTACCGAGCACCATCCTTGTTACTTCCAAACCTAAAAGAAACCATTAGTCTCAAGGCTAAAAGTAATAATCATGGAAACGATATGGAGAGACAGAAAAGCCGGGGAGAAGGAAACCTACCCGGCATTCTCCTGGCGATCCGGGGAAATCCATCAAAAAAAAAACATGGTTCAGGTAGGCCGGCTACGGGGATCGACCCATGACCGCCCGAATGCAGATTCGACCTCTAACTCCCGCGTTAGTTACTCACAAGTGATACTAACATGCACTGACATTGTTATATGTTGTACTGAAAGAGGTGTTCATCTTGGTGAAGACATTCTGTCATCTCCGAATGAAATTCCCATTCACGCGCACAAGTTGTGCTTGGTAATATTCATAATTTCCGTTTTATATCGTTCTTAAATTTGTCTATGGTACGGGGAGTAACTATTGTTCTTTTTTATGATCTTTAACGCCAGTTTTTACTATGTATGGCACCGCAGGTGATAACACTGATGATATGTGGAATGAAAATTTAACATTGATGGAATGCGATGGCGGGGGACACCGGAAAACCCGGAGAAATCCCGCCCCTGCGCCGCTTTGTGCACCTTTAGTCCCACATACGGTCGCTTGGGATATAACCCCGGTCCAACTTGATAAGAGACCAGTGATCTATCCACTCGGACACGGCGCAGCCCTCCTTTTGTTCTATGAGGTAACATGACCATTTAAATGAAACCATGCCTTCTGAAAACATGCCGAAAGAATAACATCTTTTGTTCATTTTTGTTGCGATTAGTTTATTCAGGAAGCCGCTTATCGGTATATAGGTAGATAGCTGTTATCACTTTAATAAAACACAAATTTCACTTAAGCTCAACAAAAAATAATATGCCTATTACCTAATTTTGAATACTAGTGTTCTGTTCTACACATTACTGGTGTGGAAAAATCAATGTAGTTCTTGTAGTTTACCGGGAAAAACAAGAGTCTGTTGGAGAATTTAGTGCCGTATCGACATGATACTCAGTGGTCAGTGAAACTGGACGGAAATGTGGTTCAAATCCCGGCTATGGCGTTCAATGTTTCAGTCTGACTTTTCCTCTCAAACTTCTGTATTTGTTTTGTTATTGTATATGTTACTATTATCCGTCCATTCTTAGAACCAAATCTGGTGTTAATCTATAACGTTCAACAAACAACCCGCGATACGTTGGGAAACAAAAACTCACCATAACAATTGTACCTTAAATACGCGCGATTATCTATGGGCTTTCCAAAGCTGTGCTAATTAAACTAATTCTCAACATTTTGATGAATAAGGTATAGTAAATAAATGAATTGTAAAACTAAAGAAAGTTGCGCTTAATTCGATTCGGTGTTGGTCTCCGATCTGCATTCACACGATAAAGGAGCAATCACTAGGATGCTGCTTCTACAAGCGCGTTAGTTTGTGATGTAGGAATAGCAAGCATGCCTCATATTTAAGAAGTCCTGATTTCGTGTCTTTATTAGGGTGAGTTAACCGGATAAGCGCTTTTTCATTTTTTTTTTCCATTATGCTGAAAGACGAATATCTGGTAACCTATCGCTTTTGAGCATCTTTTACCCATTACGTCTGATAATGTCCTACCATGTTAAAGGACAGAAACAAAAGAAACGTTTAGTTAACTTGGTGAGTGTACAACTTTCATTGTGAATTGCATTGTCAAAGTAACCTGAGTTGATACGCGTGCTTCTGTGTGGAGCGTTTTGTGAGCGTGTAAATATCATTGCAAATGCCAAGGAAGAAAAAAAATAACTCTAATGGATTAATTGGATATTTTTACATAAGCCATATGTAGGATAGGAGTTGGATATGTAGAGTCAGACTGAAAAAGTCAATATCATAGCCGGGAAACATGCGAGTCAGTTCAGAAATTCAGTACTATGCCGGCATGTTGCCATGTTAGCTCAGTGGAAGAGCAACCAGCTAGAGACCGGCCATGGCATTGAATTTTTCAGTCTGACTCTACCTATCCAAATAGCACTACGTCAAATTAGAAAAAGTTGATGACTTTACTAATTGTTCTATTCCTAGGAGTTTTTCTTTAATACGGACCCATAACGTTAGACAACTTTAAATTCTGTCAACAAGATCGCACATTTTTAAGCAAACCCCCTTCATGATGTATTGCTAGAAATGTAGGTTTTATGATCATGATTGACAGAGAGGATATCGTGTGATGGAGTGTCAAGTTTTACACCGCTTTCTGATATTGATGCAACCATACGTTAAAGTTGAGTTTTATTTTAATTATCCTGTTTCTAATTTCAACTCAGCTTTTAATTCGGTGTTTCTTATTATATTACTAATATTATTTAATCGTAATTGGAATAGTACTCAGTTATATTAGAAACAGGGAATATGAGTTCACCAGGCTGTTGTTTGAGTTTGTTCCTCGCAGCTGATACGTACAAAAGGTTAACCGAGGGATACAAAATGTTTTGTTTAAATCAAATTTGGTTGTACAAAAATGGACTGGATGTTATTATTGCTTAACCTGGAAACATTTCTAGTCGAAGCTTTAGCTTGAATAATATCGCGTGGATAGAACAATAAATAAATGAAGAGGACTATGTATAAATTAAAAGATGTGTTAAATGTTGTAATGACCGCACATCAGACTTCTTTTTAGGGGAGTTACTGAATCAGTTATTCTGTTTATTATCATTGCTCCAAGGAATAACAACGAAGTACCACATTTCATGCAGTAAACATTATTTCTGTAGATGGTATCTCAAATATCCCAATTTTATATAAATGAATATCGAGCAGCAGGACTTCCTCCCCAATAACACCGATAAAAACTTTGATCAGAGCACTGTTTGTGATAGATGCATGAAACGGGCTATGCTTTCGACATGGTTTTGATTGCATGCATGTGAATAATCCTTAATAATGACGCATGCTTTATCCATTTCAGTGCAGATATTTTCTCCTCCCACCCAGCTGCTGTAAATGGATATGGAAACGCAAAAAAAGATATTAATGAAAATATATTGCAGTTTTTCATACATATATATGTCTATAGATTTTGCTTTTCGAGCAATAATATCTCTACCCTTTTTGATGATGCCAGTGATATTAGGTTTTTTATTTAGACGACCATGGGTCCATTTAATACCACTTCCAGGGATTTAAACCCTCACTCCTTCTCTTTTTTATTTTCTCTACTGCTTACTTTTAGTAAATAGAGAAGGTACTTCTGTATGTGTCCATCAAAAACATCAGAATTGTGTATCCAAGTTTTAAACAATCATTATCATTTCTGCTACAAATTTTAAATGTTAAGTACATACAATAATTTTAGCGAAATTTTTAGTGTTCAAATAATATATAGTAATGACAATAATAATTAATCATAATTTATTATTATTATTATTATTATTTCATTTGGATGTAATTTTCCAATTTTGTATATAATTGGAAAATTACATCCAAATAAAATAAACGAAATAAATTACAAAAAGAAAACGTAAGTAAACAATTTTGTATACAATTGTTTACTTACGTTTTCTTTTTGTAATGTATTCCGTTTTAATATGGTGTAAGAGATCGAAAGAGAGAAGGAGATGTAAGTATAGAATTAACTTAAAGGTATTCCAATGTTTTATAAACTCCCCCACTAAAACATCTTTTACATGGAACATGTTCGTTATTTTATTTTCTCAAGCATGGCTTTTTAACGATTTTGATTAAGACATGTACATCACAGGAGATGATAAAAGACAGGAAACGCAAGGGAAAACTGTACCTAACGCGAAACTTTATTATTTATTTGTCACTCTCAGGAACAACTATGAGATGAAGGAACCTTAGGAAGCTATAGACCGCATGCCAGTCGAAAGAGAGAGGCAGAAGTCTCTTACAATGCCAAGCTTGATGACCCGGTCACGTCGACTGACTCTCAAGGAGAATTCGACTCACCTGAGGCGGCTCAGAGAAGACTATCTGTCATTCATTACCGAGAAAAACTTCCAACGAGTAAGTATTTGCGATATCTGTTCGAAACCTTCAGACCGTAAGCTTACCTGAAACGTAAAAGGGGGGTGAAGTGATAGGTCATATCGCTCGGAACCCCAGGAGATCTTTAGATTATGTAATTCTGCAATACCTTTGCAGTTTCTTCAGTGATAATTGCTGTAATAGATATCATTGGTTGGTACATTGTTACATCACTCTTCTGAGATAATCCAAAGGCAAAAGTAGGAAACGGTTGCTCATGCCCAGATCCGTTTCGTATGTCACCTTTTTGTGTTAGCTCACTGCGAAACCATGTGGCATCTTTATCTCCCCCTCCAGTGTATCAAAATGATCCTGACCAAAGTATTGTCAGTATGAATGAAAAGCCGATTTGTCCGATTGAACTCCTATTGCGAAGGGTAGCTCGATGATTCGTGTGGAGAGTCATCTGTATAAGTGATGTTTTCCGTTGCTTTCTTTCAGTTGCACTTCGCACCACCATCCACTCACTTCTTTGCAATCGACACTACATGATCTTGGTTGGGGTTTCTCAACTCGCACCTTATTTCCGATCCGACAATAGGTTTAGCACTTTGGATGTCTCTCCAGCTGCTGCGGTCGCTTGCAGTCTGGTCCAGTACATTCCTTACTACTTTCTTGAAGGCGTCGTCTAATCTGATGGGGTCTACATTATAGAAATGTATACCCATCTGTTGCTCTGGAGTCTCGTCATGTGGCCTCCCTACTTCCATTTAAAATTGGTGGTTCGTTTGAATACATCTTCCATATGCCTTAAATGCGTTGGGTGCTGTGTCTTTGAGGAATAGTCCTATCAGCTTCCTTTCCTCTGGCAAACTTGAAAACATATACTTTGTGTTTCCATCAAGTTTCAAATTTTGTACTCGTATATTAGTGATGGGAAGATGTAGGAGTCTAGTGTTTTTATTATTTAGGTCCCATAATAATTTCCATGCTATTGCTATCCTGCGGTTTAGTTCTTAGTCCAGATTGTTCTACTTTTCTACCACTTGTCCAAGGTGTACGTAATCTGTTACATATTATAGTCATTTATTGTCAATTGTGATTGGTATGATTTGCCTATATTAGTATTCATCTATCGAATTAGTTAATTGTAACCAAAATGGGAAAAGTTGAATGGAGAAGTAGTAATCAAAGGGAATTTTCCGCAAAAAGAGACAAAAATATAAAAATTGTAACTTATTGGGTAAGATGAGAGAGAAATGGTTAAGAAAAATCAACTAGAATATGGAAGAAGAAGGAGGTTAGAATGCATACATGCATACATACGTACATATATATACACACACACACATACATACATAAAAAAATGCCGTGTTATTTATGGACCCTCTTTAACTGCTGTGGTTCTCAGCGTCCCATTCTATATTGGGCGTGAAAGACCGCTCAATTTTGCTCAGAGGCCTCTCTATCAGGTGTGAGGTTCTTTTACGTGCCGTAAATCTACGACACGGGACCAACGGCTTTATTTCCCTTCCGAAGGAAGACATACTAAGGATTTTTACGCGCCAACGGAGGCCGACTACACACACACACACACATACACAACCCTTGCGTTAAGGTGTATGATAGACTAAGGAACAAAAAAAAAAAAATCGTGTGTCAATTCACATGGTTTCGCCATATCGCTGCAAATTCTTGTTGAAAAACTTATTCTTATATCTACTTTATACTAATCGAGATAAACATTAGCAGAAATGGTCTTATTTTATGCTTGCTTGTAAGCAGAAGGAAAATAAGGGAGTACCGCAGCTAAAGCGATAGTCAAATATTTTAAAATATCGTTGCCATATCTTTGCATTACCTGGAGTTAACAAATCCCCGTCTGTGAAAAGTTTTTCAAAACTGAAATGAATATAAATAAATATTTCTGAAGTGGTCGGTTCCATGAAAAAAATGTATGACACAAATTGTATGTTTTAGATAGTAAGGTTTCGTCTATCTCGTCCGATTTACCAGCTATGTAAAATTCAGAAAAATTCATCCATAATAAAGAGGTCTTCAGAGGCTATTCCCAGAAAGTTCAAGACAATACATTTTATTTGTGATATAAATATCTTTAATATAAGGTATTTTAATAAAAATCGTTAGGGCCATTTTTGAGGAAATACATTTTTTCGAAAAATTGACTTAAAAATCTTCGTGTTGCTTCCTTAGGAGATAACCGATTTTTAGTTTTCGAATTATTGCGTTCACAGACACACGGGTACACATACTGTTATTTTTCTAAAATTCTTTTTTATACAGGGGACCTTAAAGTGTGTATTTCTGGTGAAATCTCGGTATCGAATTTTTGGGTGGAGTGCAATACCTTCTCTTCCTATGTACCATGTACTATGTACAGAAAGTAAACATTGGAACTCTAAGTAAAATATAAGAAAATTGTAAGGATATATGCATAGTATTATGGTTAATAAAGACCTATATTACATTATTTTGGAGTAGAAAATGTTGAGCCAAATCTCAAGGCTATAAAACTCTTCAGAACTGATAAACTCATAAACCACGAACAACCCTACAGGTTCTGTTTTACCAAAATTTAACTCTAAGTTAAATTATAGGTACAAGATAAAGAGTGTTACAGACCCATTCGTAAGCATTGCACCCGCAGGTAAAATAAATATGCCTCATCTGAAAACCCAAACCTTGAAACTCCAAGTAATATTCTGAGCGAGCAACGCGAGAATGAAGCTATTTCATATTGTGCAAGCCATACACGTGCAACTTTCATTATTTCTTTATTATATTATTTTACGCCAGAGGCTCCCACCACTATGCTCTTTTCATGTGTTCGCTGTAATACTGCGAAATATACTAAGGTTGTGATACTTTTAATCTAGGAGATGTCTTTTGGCCCCGAAATCACGGGCAAAATCCCCAATGAAGGCTTAACGAACATATGTTGGTACTATGAACAGCCTTATCAACATCATAGACCTCTGGAAATTTTAGTGTATGCAAAAGCATTATGTCTTTTCTGCCGACAAAAGCAGGGGGATGGGATAGTAGCCCATCCCATAGAAGTTTTATTCATTTACCTATTTATTCATTTTTGGAACAATAATGAAATGCACTCAATTCCATATTTTCATATCAGAGAAACTCGTTACTAATATATTTATTTTCGCTCCAACGTACTATGCCCATTATAGGTTGAAAAGGAAGACTTCACGGAAATATGTTTTGAGGTCCCTTGAATTAAAAGTGTATTTTTACTTTTTTTCTGCACTGACTATGTAGTTATTTATAGAGAGGTATTGTAACGCACCCAAAAATTCGATACCCATATTTCACCGGAAATACATGTTTTAGAATCCTCTTAAATTCAAAAATGAATTTTTAGAAAAATGTCCGTGTGTGTGTGTCTTTGGGCAGCGTAGCTAAAAACGAAGAGTCTGTTAAATACCAAACTTGGTATTTAAGTTCAGTAACTTCCAAGGATGTGACTTTCAAGAAAATCTCCCCAGCTCCAACCACCGTTTACATTGTGAAGTTTTGAGAATTTTGATTAGAATATCGTAAATAGTAGGTAAATAGATTTACCTGGCAAATAAAATTTATATCTTGGATTTTCTGGGAATAGCCTCTGCAGAACTCTGGATAAATGTTGCTGAATTTTTCATGACTGGTAAACCGTGAGAGATAGATAAAAACTTACTGCACAAAAAATGTAAATCTCATTAAAACACACATTTTACGCTATATTCGTTTTATTCGTGAAGTTGACCGTTTTCGAAACATTCTTTGTTATTGTTAACAGTTTTAAGGCTCTTTCTCATATGGATATTTGTCAATTCCTGCAATTGAAAAAAAAAAAAAAGATAGATTTCATTCATATAGTAATCGGCTTTTAAAACATTTGACTATCGCTTTATTGTATATCATTCAGTTATTTCCATTCTACTTATAATGCAGCAAACAATAGACTATTTGTTGCTAATGTTTATCTCAATTAGTGTAAATTATATAGAAGAATATGCGTTTAACAATAATTTGTTACAGAGATGTAGAGAAAAGTGAACGGAGCACATACGATTTTTAGACAAGACCCGGATGTGTGTGTGAATGTCTGCCTGTCTGTCTGTGAACCGCATAACTCAAAAGTAAAAGCCTGTTAAATAGTTAACTTGGTGCTTAAGTTACCATGTTAACAAGGATTGCTCTATAAAGATGCGCAAATATTCGAACCGGTAATATTAGAGACCTCTGCGCGTCTGTATGGACCGGTCTGTCTGAGGACCGGGAACGTCCTCCGAATCCTTCACCTCATTCCTACCTCCCACGGGTGTGGACACGATCAGTTTACATGATGGTCAGGGAGCTAGGTTCTCATACATCCCATATCCTACATTCTATATATAATACACAGGTTTTGGTAAACATTGATTTTGAGACACAACCATTAACATGTGCTGCTGAAGTGTAAAGAAATAAAAATTACAATTGATTACTGTATTTAATATTAAGAGCATCCGATGAAGCATTTCCTCGAATAATAATATGATTACTTGCGAATATAATTGCAGCCCATCTTTTAATAACACTATTAGGAAATAACTACTAGAACAATACTGTGCTTTACTGGGGAAAATGGAAATAAAAAAGAAATCTGATGTGTACCATTCACATACAATATAAATGGCGTGTTATTTATGGACGCTCTTTAACTACTGCGGTTCTCAGCGTCACATTCTAAATTGGGCGTGAAAGACCGCTTAATTTTGCCTAGAAGCCTCTCTATCAGGCTTAAGGTTCTTTCACGTGCCGCAAATCTACGACACGGGACCAACGGCTTTACTTCCCTTCCGAAGGAATCCATGCTAAGGATTTTTACACCCGAAAAAATCCATCGTCCTCCGCCGGGTTTGAACCCGCTACCTTGGGTATATGAAGTTAGCATAGTAACCATTACACCACGGAGGACGACGTACCATTCACATGACTTTCTCTATATCCCTACAACAAATTAATCTTAAAAAGCTTATACTTATATTTACTTCATGCTAATCAGAAAAAAGTTAGCAGAAATAGTCTTATTACTTCCTTTCTTGTAAGCAGAAGCGAAATAAAGGTTTAAGTGATAGTCAAATGCTGGTTGCTATGTCAATGAAGTTGACAAATTCCTGTATGAGAAAAGTAGAAGTTTTTCAAAGGAGAAACCCAAAACAAGGAATGTCTCAAAAGCGATGAACTCCACAAAAAAAAAAAAAAAAAAAAAAAAAAATGTATATAACATAAATTGCGTGTTTTAACGTGCTCTACATTTTTCGTGTAGTAAGTTTTTGTCTTACGGTTTAGCAGTTATTCAAAATTCCGTAAAATTCATCCAGAATAAAGTATTCTTCAGAGACTATTCCCAGCAAATTCGAGATATACATTTTATTTGTCAGGTAAATAGCTTTAATATACGATATTTTAATCAAAATCGTTAGCCATTTTTGAGAAAATCAAAATTTTCGAAAAAAGTTACATGTAAAGGATAGTTGCGATGGGGGGTATTTTTCTCAAAATCTTCGTGTCGCATCCCTGGAAGATACTAAACTTAAATACCAAGTTTGGTATTTTACAGACCTTTCGATTTTGACACACGGACCTTTTTCCGAAACTACTTTTTTTAGATAAAGGGGACACTAAAACATATATTTCCGGTGAAATCTAGGTATCGCACTTTTGGGTGGAGTGCAATACCTTCTCTATGCACTATGTACATAGTAGGTATAGAGAAAGTAATAGATGTGGATATATATCCAGTAACGTTAGAAGGAAATTATATTAGAAAATATATGTATTCACGCCTAAAAGATCTGATCTGTTCTGCTTCTTATGAGTTTCTATACTGTAACGCAAGCAAACTATTCTTAGAAAATATTATTTCTTTTTCAACATCATGTCTAATCGAAGTAAGCATTAGTGGAAGTTGTCTTATTACTCTCTGCATGCAATTTGAAGAGGAGTAAGCGGATGCACTAGGCTGATGTTATAGTTAAATATTTAAAAAAAAAAAAATCACTATTCGATTGCTATTCAAATTCGCGTCTTTGTAAGCCAATAGTAAAATAAAAGAAAAGCGGACGACTTCCTATTACAGAAAAGTAGAGTAGTTATTTTAAAATTGAAAGCAATAGGAAAATCTCGGGCATAGTTAGCTCCAAAACAAAAAAAGTATAACACATAAGATATGTGTTGTGAAGAGATGTACATTTTTTGTGAAGTAAGTTTTTGTCAATCTCTTACGGTTTATCGGTTATACATAAGTCATTTAAAATAAAGAGGACTTCAGGTGCTATTCTTAAGAAATTCAGGATATACGTTTCATTATAATGGAAACATATGTAATATATGACATTTTAATCAAAATCGTATGTGCCATTTTTTAGCTATTTTAAACATTTCAAAAAAATTTCTTGTAAAGGGTAGTTTTGGGTAAAGAATTTTACTGAAAATCGTTGTGTCACATCCACGGCATTACAATTCTCAACTGCATCATATGTTTCCCGGTAAACCACAAGGTGATCTCGAATAATTTTGAGATGGCACACCCCAAATGTTGTAAAGTCCCGGGCTTCATAGTTTAGGCAACTATTAGGACAATTACTGTTAATTTAATGCAGTGCCGGTATGTTGCCATGGTAGCTCAGTGGTTAGAGCACATGGGTAGATACCGGGAGATCCGCAGTTCAAATAATAGCTGTTGCGTTGAATTTTTCAGTTTGACTCTAGCTATCCATCCTCTGCCCTACAGTGAAAAAACTGTGAAAAAACAATTTAGTTAAATACCTTGTTTACTATTTTTGAAAAGTACAAAACTTAAACACCAACAATAGCATCAGCTTTCATCCCAATACTGGGAGTTGTTCATAAATGGATTACATCTTTAGATGCAATTAGAATTCGTGTTAATACCTTTTTTGGTAAAGGTATTCGATTATCTTTTGTTTTTGAATTATGCTATCCACACATAAAACACCTATACACGTACTGAATTTTTTTTCTTCTAATTTATTTTTGATTCAGGGGTCTTAAAACATGTATTTTCGTTTAAATCGAATAGTTGGGTGGAATATAATAAATACATTCTCTATCTACTATATGCACTGTACATCCGTGCTAGAGAAAAGAAAATGGTTGGTGGCGCCCTGCCATAAGTGCAAAGTATTTAGTTCTTTTTCTTTTTGAAGTTCATAGAAAATAAACCAGAATTGTATATTGAGTTTCTACATTTGATGTTGTAACTAATGAGCCGTAGGTCTGTTTTGAAAAGCGCTGGTATCAGCCCAAAGATAACCTATATGCCAAAAGGTGAAGTCCAATATATGCATGTATTTGTGACATTTAAAAAACTAGTTACTATATAGCTCGAGTCGTAAATGAATATTTATAGACAACATTTGCATTACGCTATTGCGCCATTGAGCTCCGAGAGAAATAAACATACGTCAAACAGATTTATTGCCTGTGGGAAAACGTTGATTTCCGAAAATGTAGATGGCTGACAGTTAATAAAGCATGCCAGGAGTAATTAAGCGGAACTTCGTGGTAGTGCAAATGGTCTCGCGTTTCATCATTTCCGGAAAGCGCACACATGTGACACAAATGCGAAACAAAACGTTTATGACGAAGATGCACACCAAAACATACCCTTAATTTTTAACTATCGCTGATGCCTACATTCCAAAATTTGAAATGATATTCACAGGAAAGCATTTGCCGTCTCAGAGTTGTTCAAGGCTTTCAAAGAATTAACAATCAATATTAAATTAGTCCAAAATTGAGATTTTTTATTGGTCTTCGTGACGGACGGACGTGTGTGCGAGCTCCGCCAATTTGCAAACACAATCTACGGAGTATGCTTACTATAATAAGTGGGGCAAATGCAAGTGGTGTTTCTTATTGCAAACGATGCAAAGCAAAATTAATGAGTTAAAGTGCAGTGTCTGTGATAATGTTATTATAATAGTTGTGCTAAAAATCCAGTAATGTGTTCTTCCTAGATGAAAGTAGCATGGTGTGGTGTGGCAGTGTCAACAAACCACATGGTGAAAAGGAAAGTGAGCCAGCTTTTTACGACGCCTTAGCAGACATTGCTGATGCTGATAATAAAATTGACATATGTATAGTGAGTTACGTTATTGAACAAAAGAACTGTATTATTAATGAGCTTAGGGGAACCTTTCAGATACTGATAGATCAAATAGCATTACTGTTCAGCCAAAACCAAGGTTTAAATTCAGTGAAACTAACAAAAAGTGATGACGACGTGGTTGCTGCAGTTGTGACAGACATCTCAATTCAAATTTGACAAATTAAATGACGCCCCTCGTCTGTGGAAGTGTCGGTAATATCTGGTGATATTAACTCAAATAAAGTAACTGAGGGTGTAATACAAGTAAGTGCTGGTAATTCTGATAAAACAGTGAGAGAACAGAACAATTGGTCTCTTGTTGCTAAACGTAATAAGAAAAATCTGATGTGTTCCATTCACATGACTTTCTCTGCCTCTCTGCAACAAATTATTGTTAAAAAAACTTATGCTTCTATTTACTTCATGCTAATTGAGAAAAAAATTAGCACAAATAGTCTTATTACTTGTAACCAGAAGGGAAATAAGGGAGTACTATAGGCTAAACTAATAATCAAAAGCTGGTTGCTATGTGACTGAAGTTTCTTTGTTTGTATGGACAGAAGTTCACAAATTCCTGTTTAAGAAAAGTATAAGTTTTTCATAGCTGAAAACAAAGACAAGGAATATGTCAAACACGATCAACTCCACGAAAAAATTAAATATAAGATAAATTATGCGTTTTAAGGTGCTCTACATTTTTTGTGTTGTAAGTTCTTCTCCATCTCTTACGGTTTAGCAGTTAAGCAAAAATCCATAAAATTCATCCAGTATAAAGTAGTCTTCAGAGGATATTCCCGGAAAATTCAAGATATACATTTTATTTGCCGTGTAAATCTTTAATATACGAAATTTTAATCAAAATCTTTAGAGGCATTTTTGAGAAAATAAACATTTTCGAAAAAATTTCCATGTATAGGGTTGTTGGGGGTGGAACGATTTTTCTCAGAATCTTCGTGTCGCATCCCTGGAAGATACCAAGTTTCGTATTTTACCGACTTTTCGTTTTTGAGTTATCGTGCTCACAGACACACGGACACACACATTACACACGCACTCACACACACACGGAACAGTTTTGAAATTCAGTCCATAAACTTGTTTCAACATTTTACCAAATAATGTAAATGATCTTTCGTTTTTAGTTTTTAAGCGAACTTTAAAACCAATTATGTTATTAAAACCTTTTTATAGCCTTAAATAATTTTACGACAGCAGAATATTTTAAAATTTTATGTAACATATTGTAATTTTAGTGTATTGTTTCGACGTTGCTATACAATCTTATTGTCCTGGCAAATAAAGAGATCTATCGATCTATTGCGTTGTGCTGGTTTCGATTAGAATTACGTTTAGAACTATTTCCGAAGGATTCGACATACGGAGCTCGAGGTTCTGAAGAACAAGCAACAAATCAAAGCTGAAGAGACAAGAAAAAATTCTAATTATAAAAATTACGTCCAAAATTTACATTTTAGTAATACAGGTAAAACAACTCCACTTATACTGGCCTGTCCTACGAATTTCATACAGATGACGCTGGGCCTCCAACGAAGTGAATATTGGCAGCTCTTCTCGTTCCTGTTTACACCACTTTTAACACGCACTCGTCGACATCAGGATTTTCCGGTTGTCTCACTCTTTTTCGACTCTTTCTATTCGCGCTAGACACTGCTTAAACTGTTCTCTTTATTCTTCAGATAAGTTGGCAAATCATTCGGTAGTATCCTGTATTCTTTCACAATTTCAAGTTCTTCCTTCAACCGCTTCTCAACTTCTGAATGACTACAACTGTTTCCACAAAATCAACTCTTGTATTGGGCACGCATTTAATTAAGAGACATAGTGACCTTGATTTGCAACACACTGATCAGTAGGAAGCTTAAGCGACAGCTAAAGACGCACTTGTTTTAAACAAGGGGATGTGAGAGCAAATATAGAACCTCAAGGCCGGCAGCTAGAAAAACTATTTCACCCCTTTAAACTGCGTTTTAACTGCATTCCGGCAAAACAACTCCGGAGCGGGGCGATGCCTGTTTTGTAGAAACACATTTACGAAGTTATCATATTAAATTTCCACGTTTATATTAATTTTCGGCTGATATTTCTAGACATTAACTTCAAAAGAAAGAAACTAAATTAGAATTACATGCATTTTTTTACTTTCTCTACACGTACTTTGTACATGGTGTATAGAGAAAGTATTGTAATCCACCCAAAAATCCGATACCGAGATTTCACTGGAAATACATTTTGAGACCTCCTGAATCCAAAAAAAAAAAAAAAAAAAAGTATTTCTGGAAAAATGTCCCTGTGTGCGCGTGTGTGTGTGTGTGTGTGTGTGTGTGTGTGTGTGTGTGTGTTTCTTTGGACAGCATAGCTTAAAAACGAAAATACCGTTAAATACCAAATAATTAAGTAGGATACGACACGAGGATTTTAAAGAAAATCCGTCCCGCCTCAACTACCCTTTACATGGACATTTTTCGAACATTTTGATTTTCTCAAAAATGCACTAATAATTTTGATTAAAATATCGTATATTAAAGATATTAACTTGATAAATAATAGGTATATCTTGAATTTTCTGGGAATAGCCTCTGAAGTCCACTTAATTCTGAATGAATTTTACGGAATTTTCCACAACTGCTAAACCGTAAGAGACGGACAAAAATTTACCACACAAAAAATGTAGAGCACGTTAAAACACAGAATTTATGTTACATACATGTTTTCGTGGAGTTGATGGTTTTTGAGATATTCCCTGTTTTTGGTTTAAGGGTTGAAACACTTATCGTTTCTCATGCAGGAATTTTTCAACTCCTATCCATACAGCAAGGAACTACCGTCACATAGCAACCAGCTTTTGACTATCACTTTAACCTATGGTATTCCCTTATTTTGCTTCTACTAACAAGAAAGCAAGTAATTAAGATTATTTCTGCTAATTTTTTTTTTTTCGTTTAGCATGAAGTAAATACAAGCATAAGCTTTTTAACCATAATGTGTTGCAGAAATATAGAGAAAGTTATGTGAATGGAACACATAAGATTTTTAAAATTGTTTTTAATTATAGAACTAAAAAACGAGGGCATTCAAAAGTGCTTATACACGCCCGGACAGAAGGCTCAAGTGTTGAATGTGTTCTGACTGTCTGTTACCTCTACGTGTGGCACATTTTATGAGTTAATATAAACTAATGAACTCGCTTGATTAGTGTTCCATGGGGATTCGTGCTGTGAAGATTGGGTACACTAGTTTATGTACCCCAGATCCTTTGTGACTGTCCCTCGAGAATGTCAGTTGTGACACCATGGTTTGTTATAATGTTTCTCTTTGTCTTGACAACAGCTCACACTCTCGACTCTCAATCACCAGCATGAAGGGAAATGCACCATAACGTAAATTGTTAATAAAATAATTGTTAATAATAATTAGCGATTACTTTACATATGCTTACTGTACGGAGCTAGAGTCAACTAAAACATGTTGCCTAAAGCATACCATGAAGTCGTAGAATCTTTGCTACAAAACAGCAAAATGAAGTTTGTAAATCACGAAAACATCTCTCATAAATAGAGGACTAAAACTACATATATTCAGAGGACCTTAAAGCGCATATTTTCGGTAATATTTATATGGGATTTTGGGTGAACTACAATACTTTACTTGAGCGGTCAGCGAGGTGACTGGAGCATGGAATTATTTTAACCAAGATTATTCCCTATCCCCCAAAGAGGCTCGAAGTATGAATGTGAGAATGAATGTATGTGTGTGTTGAGTGATAAAAAAATGGATTAACCTAATGTGCTAAACCTACATTAATACGAGTTGTTTTAGACGTGAAAACTCCCAATATGGCCACAGAAGTTAAAGGGGGTTATACAAATGAAACAAGAAAAATTGCTAAGTAGAAATGTTTACCAACTTCTCAGCGTTAAGAATCAGAAAACACTTTTGTTTACGCAGTACATGTTTTTAAACGATTAGGCACCTAATTTAAACCCTTAAAATTACAATCAGTTGCATATTACAGCCCTGGCCAACGTTGCTAAACGGAAAGGATATGTAACGTCCCCCTATTCCACCTGGAGTTATTAAGAATATTGTACGGCATGAGAAGTACAGCAGTAGCGGAGTCAATGGCCGGGTACCAAAAACATGTCTAACAGTGTTTCTTACTCAGATGAGGCTTTACAAAAATTTTTTGCGCATATAGTAGAATACTGACACCTTTTGTCGACACAAATTTATTAATACCGGACTTAATGCCAGGCACAGAGAGACGCAGTGTTGATAGGTCATCTTCATTTAAATGGACCGTTATCACTCTTAGTATAGTTCAATGTTTACTTTCTTTAGCACTTATGTACATGTAATGTACATGATAGCTAAGAAGGTATTATAATTTCCAAGAAATATATATCTTTGGAGGTATTCTGAGTAAAAAAGAAAACATTTTCAGAAAAAGGTCAGCGTATATGTATGATTTGTGTGTCTCTGTGGATAGCATAGCTCAAAAACAAAAAGAACGTTAAATACCAAACTTAAAATTTCTATTTAATATTTTCTAAGGATGTAACACGACAATTTTCAAGAAAATCCCCCACCACAAACTACCATTTACATGGAAAAAATATTTGAACATTTTTGTTTCTTAAAAATTTCTTTTAACGATTTTGATTAAAAAGACGTGTATTAAAGATATTTAAATTACAAATAAAATGTATATACAACTGGCTCTGCGGACATCTTTATTCAGGATGAATTTTGCTGAATTTTTCATAACTGGTAAACCTTAAGAGGTAGAAAAAAATTAAATACACAAAAAATTTAGATATTGCTAAAACACACAATTTATGGCATATTCCTTTTTTTTTTTTTTTTTTTTTTTTTTGTGTGTGTAGAGTTAACCCTTTCAATTGTCTTTTGTTTTTTTTTAATGTTTCAATTTTAAACTATATAACTTTTCTCACACGGGAAGTCACTTTTCGTTCATCTCTCTTGTTTTATGCAAAGCGAACCAAACTTCAATTGTTGCACATGGCGACCAGCTTTTAAAGGATTTGACCAGTGCTTTAGTTTAGTTTATTCCCTTATTTACTTATACTTTAAAGGAATCAAGTAATAAAAAAATTCTGGTAATGTTTATCTCGCTTAGCGTGATGTAGAAGAAAGGAATAATCTTTTGTAAGAATAGCTTGTATGTGGAGCGGCTAAACAAAGTCACATGTATAAAACACATACGGGGTTTTAGAAATTAAAATGACGTCTGATGTTATATTTTTCACGTAGCACAACTGTTTAGAACAGGATAAATATTCAGCCTTTTTACCACTCTGAACGCAGATATGATCACTTTTCCCATTCTACTCGAAATTTGTATCTGGCATTCATGAAACATCACTGTCTCTTGTTATTCGTCGTGTAGAGGATCTCCAAGGTCGTGTGATAACCACCAGTGCAGTCAGTTCCGCTGTCTCAAAAGACTCTGATATACTTTGTTTTATTTTATGCTCCATTTTGAACCCTGCATTAGAACAGCAGTCTTAGCTTCTCTTGTCTGCAAACGATCCCTATTTTTGTTTATTGTTTCTTTTATATAGCCCCATTTCACATCTAAAGTCATGTCGGGGGCTTTGCACTGGAAACAACTCGTCTGTAGGTTCTTTGCGTTTGGTTTAAATCGTTTTATATTCGTCAAACACACACACACACACGTTCACTCTCGCCTACATACTTCCAGATTATGTGGGGGATTAGGAATACTTCTAGTTAAAAAAAAATTCCTTGAGCAGCCCCGGGAATCGAACCCAGCACCTCCGGGTGAGAAAATTTTTCAATTGCTTGGATCATATTAGCGTTGTCGGTGATCCAAAATTAACTTACATAAATTTATTAACATGAGGCTGTTGCTTTTAAGCCACTTAAACCCCATTGGTCTGATCCGGATTTGATTCGGTCAGAGCTCAGAGCTTAACTAACTTGGCTAGGTTTAAGTAAAAGTAATCTTGTAATATTTTCACTCTGCACGTGAAAAACAATTTCAAATGCATTTTCTTGTCAAGCAAAGAAATTTGGAAACTCTGCAGGCGTTTGCAGGACAGCTTTTGTTCAAATAATGTGATCATGGCGGATGAGGTGATCTAGCAAGTACGGCAGGTTGCTACAAGGACTACAAATAGCAGATCGACGTCCAGCGACTTTTCCAAGCGCTCTCACCATTTGCGAGGAAGGTGAATGCCCCGGGGAGTCACTAGTAATCCCAAATAAACTACCTGAAATTCCTTTCCTTTCGGACCAATCCGTCTAAGCTCTCCAATGTCTCGGACGCACTCTACGTTCAAGTCACTGATGCTAACAGGGGTGTACACAGTCTTCATGACTTTGCCTTACGTTTACTTTCTCTACACGTACTATATACATAGTATATAGAGAAGATATTGTAATGCACCCAATCTCAATACCGATATTTCATCGGAGATACATGTTTTGGCTCCCCCTGAATCCAAAAAAAAAAGAAGTATTTTTGGAGAAAGGTCCATATATGTGTGTCTGTGGATAGCATAGCTCAAAAAAGAAAAGTCCATTAAATACCAAACCTGGTATTTAATTTCAATATCCTCCAAGGATGCGACACGAAGATTTTAAAGAAAATCCCCCCACTCCCAACTACATGGAAAAACCTTAAAGATTGCTCTAACGATTTTGTATAAACTATCGTATATTAAAGATTTTTACCTGACAAATAAAATGTATATCTTGAATTTTCTGGGAATAACATCTGAAGACTACTTTATTCTGGATGAATTTTACGGAATTGTGTATAACTAACAAACCGTAAAATATAGACAAAAACTTACTTAACAGAAAATGTAGAGCTGGTTAAAACACACAAGTTATGTTGTTATTATTCATTTTTTTTTCGTTTCTGAGATATTCCTTGTTTTTTGGTTTCAGCTTTAAAACTTTGTGAATTTCTGTCCATACAAACAAAGGAAATTCTGACACATAGTACCAGTTTTTGACTAATACTTTAGCTTATGCTAATCCCTTATTTTCCTTCTACATGCAAGGAAGCAAGTAATAAGACTATTTCTGCTAATTTTTCCTCGATTAGCATGAAGTAAAAAGAAGCACAAACTTTTTAACAATACCTAATTTGTTGCAGAGATGCAGAATGGAACACATCAATATTTTTTCAGTATGGAAAGCAATTAATAAGTCTTAAAACAACTTTCTAGAATGACATTCTTTTTCATTTCCTAAGATGTTCATTCTATGACAAAGACAACATAAAGATCTCTGAAACAGATATACAGATCATTGAAAATAGATTGGGGAGGGAAGATATACATTAGGGTAAACTTACCCTGAAGATGATGTACTTCTTCAAAACATTGGGGTCAATCCATGAACTTGCCTGACTAGAAGCCAGAACACTTGGAGTTAAGGAAAGAATTATTCCTAATGTATATACTAAATTTTGTGACAGGTACCTTGCTTTTTCATTAAACAATATTTATAGCTTAAAGGTAGAAGTTACGAGTGTTTTCAAACTTGTGTAAGCAGCTTTTCAACTAGTGACTGCCGAAAATACAGTGAATGTGTATCACTCATTGTTTGGAAAGAGTAAACAAAGTAAGATTTGAAGGAAATGGCGGACATTGTCGTTGGCCGACGAAAATCTCTGTGATGATTTAGACAGTTCCAGTACAACTGAAACAGCTGCCTCGTATTTTGAAAGTGTGAGTTTGGTTCCAGCTTCAAATTAGTTCTTCTGGGAATTCTGGGAAGTCACTAAATTATGGCGGTATATTAAAGAAATGTGCAGTGTCCATCTGTAAAGGCTAAAATTAAAAAAAAAAAAAAAAAAAAAAAAAAAAACTGTTGGAGTGTTGTACGTATGCAATACTTCAGCAACCATTCAAAATAATATGTCTGCATTTTATAATTGTGCGGAAGCATTTTACTTTTCGTACTGAACATATAACGATTCGCTTATTTGTTTGTTGTTTTATTTATTATACATGTAACAGAGTTAATCATCATCTGTGAACATTGAAAGTAGGTAGTTAGATCTTTTCCTGCCAGACGTCGGTACGCAGATTTACAACGAACCAGCTTAGCACCACGGGGTGTGTACACTGACTTATTTACATCGCCGGTGAAGTAAGGATGGACAGATAATATTGAATAACATGGGTACAAGTTTGCACTTACATCTCACTTTGATTGTGATTTTGATTGCCTTGAAATGAAATGAAGCTAATTGCCGTGGTTCTCAGCGACCTTTTTCTATACTGGGCGCGAAAGTTCGCTTAATTTTGCTTAGACGTCTCTTCTATCAGACTTTAGGTTCTTTTACATGCCGTAAATCCACGACACGGAATCACGGCTTTACTTCTCTTTCGAAGGAAGCTATGCCAAAGATTTTTACATCCGAATAAACCATCGTCCTCCGCCAGGTTTGAACCCGCGATATTGGGTATATCAAATTTGCATGGTTAGTTATCTTGAGGTGGTATTTTAAGAGCTACAAAGAATACCTAAATGTGCCAAAAAAAAACTATTTGTTTTAATACATAGAAATAATAATATCCTTTTGTATGAATGGTTAGTAGAATAATGAATAAAGGAGGTCATGTAAATATGAAACATTAGTGTTTTTTACTTTCTCTACACTTACTATGTACATAGTGTATAGAGAAGGTATTGTATTGCACCCAAAAATTCGACAACAAGATTTCAACGGAAATACATGCTTTGGGTCCCCCTAAATCAAAAAAAAAAAAAAAAACATTTTTGGAAAAAGGTCCGTGTGTGCTTGTGTGTGTTTCTGTGGATCGCATAGCTCAAACGCGAAAATACCGTTAAATAACAAACTTGGTATTTAAGTTTGGTATCTTCCAAGGATGCGACACGAAGATTTTCAATAAAATCCCCCCACCCCCAACATGGAACTTTTTTCGAAAATTTTGATTTTCTCAAAAACGACTAACGATTTTGATTAAAATATCGTATATTAAAGATATTTACCTGACAAATAATATGTATATCTTAAATTTTATGGGAATGGACTCTGAAGACTACTTTATTCTGGATGAATTTTACGAAATTTTGCATAACTGCTAAACCGTAATATATGGACAAAACCTTACCACACAAAAAATGTAGAGCACATTAAAACACACAATTTATGTTAGATAACATTTTTCGAGGAGTTGATCGTTTTTGAGATATTCCTTGTTTTTGGTTTCAGCTTTGAAAAACTTGTACTTTACTCATATAGGAATTTGTCAACTGGTGTCCAAACAAACAAAGGAACTTCAGTCACCTAGCAACCAGCTTTTGACTTCACTTTAACCTATGATACTCCCATATTTCGCTTCTACTTACAAGGAAGCAGGTAATAAGAATATTTCTGCTAATTTTTTCTCGATTTGCATGAAGTAAATGGAAAAATAAGCTTATTAACAATAATTTGTTGCACGGAAGTAGAGAAAGTCATGTGAATGGAATACATCAGATGTTTTATTTGTTCTTGATCCTTTGAACAGGAATTTCGAATAGGTTGAAAATTTTGATAAGCTTATTGTAAGTGAAAGGATCTTGTGTTGAAGGTCAAAGATAAAACGCTTTTAAGTTCACTGAAGTTAGATCGAACTGGGAAAATGAAAACTGGTAAGTCTCGAACTAGCAATAGATCCTTAACCTTCCCCCTTTGATCCTTTAGCTCTGTCCTTCCCTCAATGTGGGTTATCTGACATCGCAGTCCTCTTTCTATCCTCATGCCATTCCAAACAGACCAGATTCTCCCATTTTGTATGTGATTGAATTGTACTTTTGTGGGCAGGAGAGAAAGGCGAATGTAACCGAGATTACAAGGGCGACCGTGGTCGTGCTGAGTTTCCCATAAGGAGTTAGACCCAAGAATCCTCGTTAAAGTTTAACGAGGACGCAAAGTGCAAATTCAGAACAGCATCGTTCACAGTGCGCACGTTCACTTCTACTTCCATGCAAAAAAGGCGCAACCGACCCCGCCACTACCTTAGGATGTACTGAGGAGTTAGGGCAGGTACCTTTGGAATATTTGGCTTTACTTGTTATAAATGCTCTTGAGTGATTTCCGCCGTGTAGTTTTAAGCTGAGCCAATAAAATTACTGATTTATTCACCAGAAATCCCTCAAATCATTTCACGTTATGGGGATTATGTTAAATTGCCAAATATCTTCTCTCAGTTTCTTCACCAGTGATCTCAAAAACTACCGATAACCAATTATTTCATTCTATGTTATTTCTTCTATACTTTCACACCTACAAGTAGCACCCGAAAATTATCCTTTCAAGCGGATCGGAACTGAAGAAAAAGAAGTTTGGAATATAGGCAAAAACATAGGGTCTCTACAACACTGCAAGTGCAGATCTATTAATTTAAGAAAACAGGCCATCAGCGAATTAAAAAATCTCTTTTGAGGGAACACTTCTCTTCGTATGACATACCTATATTATAATTTTGTAACCCTGTTCTCGCTGCGGCAAAGTTCCCATGTGATGTTCTGTCTTAACAGAGAGAGCAAACATTAAAAGATCTGATGTGTTCCATCCTCTGCATTTCTGTAACAAATCATTGTTGAAAAGCTTATTCTTTCACGTACTTCATGCTAATCGACTAGCAGAAATGGTTTTATTACTTGCTATGTGATTGAAATCCGTTTCTTTGCATGACCGGTAGTTGACAAATTCTCACATGAAAAAAAATTTAAGTATTTTAAAACTGAAACCAATAACAAGAAATATCTCAAAAATGGTCAACTACACGAAAAAAATGTATATGACATAAGTATTTTAACCTGAACTGCATTTTTTGTGTAATAAGTTTGTCTATTTCTTATGGTTTACTAGTTTGCAAAATCATCCAGAATAAAGAGGTATTCTAAGACAATTCCCAGAAAATTTAAGATATACATTTTATTTGTCATGTAAAATATATTTAAACAATTTCATTATTTTAAACAAAATTGTTGGAGCCATTTTTAAGAAATTCAAAGGTTTAGATTTTTTTCACGTAAAGTGAAGTTAGGGGTGATGCATTCTTGGAAAATAATAAACTTAAATACGAAGTTGGTGTTTTACCAACTTTTCGTTTTTGAGTTTTTGTGTTCACAGTCTCTCTCTCTCTCTCTCTCTCACACACACACACACACACACACTCACTCACTCGGACCTTTATGTAAAAATGTTTTTTTCAATACAGGGGATCCTAAAATGTGTATTCCCGGTGAAATCTCAGTATTGAATTTTTGGTATCGAACCTATTTACCATGAATTATGTACGAGTAAAAGTATAAAATGTGAAACTGATACTCAAGCCCACTATCTTCACAGAATGCAACATGAATATCTGTAGGAAATTTTAAATCAAAGCTTGTTCACCAAAAATTAATTTTAATAACGAGATAGATAAAAGTAGCCCTCTTTCTTTTTGGCAATAGATACTAGGTCTACAGCCGTTTTGACTAATTTCCAGGTCTGAGCTTCACGAATATCCTAACCTTAAATTCTGTGGCTCAATCAAAACTTTGTCGAAATACAAACTTTGTGTTCATTTAAGCCTGGTGCTGATATGACTCTCACATGCTGCATTATTTCTTTTCGAATAATGTGCGCCATATATTAGAACTTGTTTAGAAATCGTATTGCCATTTTTATTGCGAAACAATGTCACACAATGAAAATATTCACTCAAATGAGTGCTTCTGTTTATTACCTATATGAAGTCGAACTTTTGGAAACATCTCTATTTTATCTACACGTGCCATGTACATAGTGTATGGAGGAAGTATTGTATTCCACCCAAAAATTCGATACCAAGATTGCCCCGGAAATATATCTGGGATCCCACTGACTCCAATAAGAAGCATTTTTGGAAAAAGATCCGTGTGTGTGTGTGTGTGTCTGTGGCTGTGAACAGCATAGCTCAAAAACGAAAAGTCCGTTAAATATCAAACTTGGTATTTAAGTTTGGTATCTTTCAAGGATGTGACACGAGGATGTTCAAGAAAATCTCCTCTCCCTCAACTACCTTTTACATGGAAAATGTTTTGAAATTTTTTAATTTCTCAAAAATAGCTCAAACGACTTTGATTAAAATATCGTATATTAAAGACCTGACAAATAAAATATATCTTGAATTTTCTGGGAATAACCTCTGAAGACTACTTTATTCTGGATGAATTTTACGGAATTTTGCATAACTGGCAAACCGCAAGCGATAGACAAAAATTTACTTAACAGAAAACTAGAGCTCGTTAAAACACGCAATTTGTATTTCATGCATTTTTTTGTGGATCGTTTTTGAGATATTCCTTGTTATTGGTTTCAACTTTAAAAAAAAAATATTCTTTTCTCTTACGGGAATTTGTCAATTCTTATCCATACAAACAAAGGAACTTCAGTCAGATAGCAACCAGCTTTAGACTAATACTTTAGCCTACGGTACTCTATTTCCCTTCTACTTACAAGGAAGCAAGTGATAAGATTATTTCTGCTAATTTTTTCTCGATTATCATGAAGTAAATAAAAGCATAAGCTTTTTAACGATAAATTGTTGCAGAAATGTAGAGAAAGTCATGTGAATGGAACACCCCAGATTTTTCTTTTTTCCTGAAATGTGACACGTCATATATTTGCATCAGTGCGTTTGTCACCTCTACTGGTGTCCGAGTTAAGACTTGGCCATGAGGTCACGGCTCAAATTTTGCCAGAATTATCCTCACTAATTAAGGTGCTTTCCATATTTTTCTGTCTTCATAATTGGCAAACGCTCTGGGTCGGGAGCATTACCTCCAAAGATTTACTTTTCGCAAGTATCATTTCATGTATGTCAGTGTGTGCGTCTTTGATTCCTTATGAAACGTTAAAGTACTAAAAGAATCACACTCGTTATTCTGTTTGGGCATTCAGACGTCTAGTGAAGTTTTTGTTACCTGTCAAATTTGTAATAGACTATATGTCACAAGAGTGGTAGGCCGAGGTCGCGGGCTCAGACCCGGCGTAGGGCAATGTTTTTTTGTTGTTGTTTTTGTTTTTTGCTGTTTTTTTTTTTTTTTTTTTGTTTCTTTAATACATCATAGTATGGCTTCTTTCGGAAGGGAAGTAAAGCCGTTGAACCCAGGTCGTAGATTTACAGAACGTGAAAAACCTCAAGCTTGATAAAGATGCCTCTGAGCAAATTAAGCGGACTTTCTCTCCTATTATAGAATGGGACGCTAAGAACCACTGCAGTTAGAGCGTGTCTATAAATAAAACTCAAATGAACTCAGTTTCAAGACTAAAGATGACTCTGAGAATAAGCAAACACTTTTAGGGTGTGAAAATGCCCAAAATGTTCACCAACGGAGTTTTTATATGTCGAGATTTCACTGGAAATATATGCTTTGAGATCCCGTGTATCTGAAAAAAAGACATTTTTAGAAAAAGGTCCGTGTGAGTATGTGTGTGTGTGTGTCTGTGGACAGCACAGCTCAAAAACCTAAGACTAATAAAAACAAACATGGTATTTATGTTTAGTATCTTCCAAGGATGTAACACGCAGATTTTCAAAAAAACCTTCCCACCAAAACTACTCTTTATAGGAAAATGTTTTGAAAAATTTGTTTTTCTTAAAAATGGCTCTAACAAATTTGATCAAAGATATTTACATCACAAATAAAATATATATTTCGAATTTTCTGGGACTAACCTCTAAAGACCGCTTTAATCTGGATGAGTTTTACAGAATTTTCTCTAACTGTAAACCGTAAGAAATAGGACAAAAGCTTACTACACAAATGATGTGGATATAGTTAAACCACATAACTTATGTCATACCGATACATTTTTCTTATATAATTGACCGTTTTTGAGATAATCTTTGTTATTGGTTTCAGTTTTAAAATATCTAACCTTTCTCAAACGGGACCATGCAAAGCTAACCGAACTTCAATTGTTTCACTTACGATCAGCTTTTAAAGGATTTGACTATCGCTTTAACATAATTATTTTCCTTCTATTTACAACAAGGCAAGTAATGAGACCAACTCTGCTAATGTTTATCTGGATTAGTATGATGCAGATAAAATAATAATCTTTTGTAAGAAAAGTTTGTATTTGTAACAGCTACAGAAAGTTATTTGAATGGAACATATCAGATTTGTTTTTTCCTTCCAAAGCAAGCTATGACAAAGTGTTCTGCATTTAAAAAGGCATTGCCTAACCCTGCTTGAACTGTGAACTCGGAAAGAGAAACTGTAAAAGAAACTTTCACACAACGACAGGAGACCTAAGAGTCTAATAAGTAAAGATATCTCGTGATAAATATAACTGACATGGACGGCTTAAAGCTTATTTCCAAGAAATGAAATCATGGCTGGTAAAATACCTGAGCCAAAGCAAGACATGGCCAGCTTAATTTCTTCTGGATGATAGCGCACCAATGAGTTTAAAGATAATAAAAGAACTAATTCTGCCTCCTGGTGCACGTTTCATTTGTTTGATATATCTTACGACCAGGCATAAAATACTAACTCCAACTTCACGTAGAGATTGTTGCTGTATTATTGCATCCATCCGAAATAAGTGCAGCTGTTAAGTTTAATGACGAATGCTTCCAGTGGTGCAGATAAAAGTAATAACCACTCTCCTCTGTTATTTTTTATTAAGCTTGTAAAATGCAGAGTCCATCATAACGGTACTCTGAGCGCTCGTAAAGAACTAGTAGCATGGAAACCGCACGTGATTTGGAAGCAGAGGATTTCACAGGTGGTGAGCCAACTTAATTGATATTGCTCCTCTTTATTGGCAACCCTCGATCCTTCCTTTTCTTTACCTTCGCACAAAGGAGGATGAAACAAAAGTCCCCGGATAAAGTAACCGCTAGATCCAACAAAGGGTTTAGTAAGTATACGAGTTCCGTCAGGTGCAACGCATCTCAGGAATGAATAAGGCTCAGATCAAGTTCCCTAGAGGCGCTGGCTTAATTATAAAAGCCTTAAAACTAACAAGATCTTGTTTAAACACTGATGCAACCTTACTGAATGGAGAGTAGCACGAGAAAATAATACGTTATTTACAGGATAAGAAAGAAGCAAACAGAATTACGTTTACTCATAATTATGTGTTGTATTCACATGACTTTCCATATCAATATCATTTTAGTTGTTATATAAACCATACTTACTATAACTTATTGCTTCATTTACCGAGTTGCATGCACATATATAGTAGGCAGAGAATGTATTTTTATTCCACCCAAAAATTCGATCCCGAGATTTCACCCAAAATACATGTTTATAAGAGTCCCAAATAAGAAAAATTAAAAAAAATGTATGCGTGGGTGCGTATAGTTGTGCGTGTGTATGACAGAATAAAAAAAAACAAATACAAAATGTAGTATTAAGTTTAGTATATTCCAAGGATGCTACACCAATATTTCCCAAACTATGTTTTGCACAGAAAATGTTTCTAGAATTTTGTTTTATTTGTTTCAAGAATGACATCCAACTTTGATTAAAATGCTATAGATATGCTTATGACAATTTCATAAATTTAATTCTGGAATTATCTGGGAATAGTCTCTTTAGATTCTTATTCTGGATGACATTTGGCTAACTGGTAAACGGTAAGCTAGCATATAAACTTACTACACAAAAAATGTAAATCTTATTGAAACAGATAATTTCATATATTTTTTGTGTATGTATGAGGTTAATCATGATATTCTTTGTTATGCTAATATTTTTTTTAAAATTCATACAATTTACTTAATGAGATTCATCGTTCCATTTTCTTGCTCCTGGCCAAATGAAGAAAAATGAATTTCAAAGCCATGATATAGCGATATAGCTCTTAAAAGATTTGATTAGTACTTACGCCTTGTGTGTTCCGCTGTATTTACAATTAAATATGTGATAAATGTATTTATGCAATTGTTTATCTGGATTAACGTGAATTATATGAATGAATGAATAAGTGTATTTATTGACACAACAATATCATACATAAACTTCAATCGCACAGACCGTACGTGCTTTTGTAATACACACTAAAAGCAATATTAAAACAATAGCAAAAGAATTAAAAGAGTAAACACGAAAATAAAAAGACAAAGGTAACAACATTGCTTAAAAGAGTGAGTATAATGTTTCGAATATTTACAAAATAGGTATCAAACAGGATGCTTCTACCTACCCCGTATCAACTATTATTTAACCTGGGCCCTCCCCATCCTAAACCACAAGTGAGATATAAACACCCATCCACTAACTACAAAGTTTCGGCCCTGAAATACAGACTATCTTAACAACGAATGCAGTTCGAATGGTACAAACCTTTGGATTTAGGGGGGTCAGAGCAGAAATCAATCCGTGAGAGCTGAAAGATTCTATAGTTGCCATTTAAAACCTTCATTTGCGATGAAATATTAATATTATTTTTCGGTTTGAATGCCATGCTTATTCTAGCTACTAAATTACGAGTATGTACAAGATAAAGTAAGAAGAATTTCATATTTGTTGCCACCTTTAATTTTCAATGTTCATATTTCCTCTTGAAGAACGGACACACCCTGTATCTAGAGACGCACATGTGCACACAACTTTATCTTCCATATTTAAACGTTGAATGGTATTACGAAAGAAAGATGTTCTATTAATCATGAAGAGCATGGCGCTTTAATGTCCCATGAGCTCTGAAATACCGGGTTCGTTTCATCATTTAATTTGACCATAAAATGAATCCCGAATCCTTGTAGTGATTTATGGACCAATAACTTGCAGCCAAGTGGCGCCGGAATCTAGAAGAACGGCAGCGTAGCGAGAAATGAAACTAATAAAATTAGGTACTCCCCCATGGTGATCATGTTGGTTTTTCTGGTGTATCCGATAACGTGTGAATCGGCGTAAACTAATCGAGGATGCATAAACTGGATAGGCTAACTTCAATGTAACATACTTGTTTTTAAATTTTTAAATACGTGATATAAATATACAGGTTTTTAAATACATTAATTTCGAACGATATATTACAAGGTGTGTTGTATTTTTGACAAAAATATGCGTTTGTGTGTATGTATGTGTCTGTATACAATATAACTCAAAAACTAGGATGCGACACGAAGATTTTCAAGAAAATCTACCAACCCAAAATACCTTTTAAATGGGACGGTTTTCAAAATTTTGATTTTCTCAAAAATGGCCTAACGATATTGATTAAAATATATGTTTAAGGTATTTTCGTGGCAAATGAAATCTATATCATGAATTTTGTGTGTGTGTGTCCTCTTCATTCTGGATGCCTCTTACATAACTGATAAACTCAGAGAAAGAGAGAGAGAGAGGGAGAGGGAGAGAGAGAGGGAGAGCGCAAAAATCTTACTGCACAAAAATATAAATCTCATTAATGACATAAATTATATCAATGCTTTTTTGAGCCAACTATTTCTAAAGTATCCCTAGCTAGAAGCTTCAATTTTTCTAGACATATTTTTCTCAAAAGGGAAGTAGTCTTCTTTTCCTCTTTTACTCCAGATCATGCAAAGTGAACAGAATTTCATGTCATCACTAGAGCTCGTTCTGTGGTCACAAAATTGCCGGATTGAGATTCGGTGCACACAGAGTATAACTATAACCTCAGAGAGTGAACGTGGTCTCTACAGCCGCTTTGAAACATGCTGTTGCACTCTCTAGCATTGCCTACTGCCTGGTCTCGTTCTGTCCCTGTTAGTAGATAAGTCAGTGAACACCGAGAGCGCAGATTGAAAGTGTCGAAAATACAAAAGGTCAGGAGTTCAACACTGAACAAACCTGTGGATGATACAAGTATATTTTGAGTTACAGGAGGAGAGTATTTTCTTTCGATACAGTAGAGATGTATCTCTCAATTCACAGCAAAAAATTCTGAGTGAGTTTGGTTTATTTATGTTCAATGTCTTTTCAAAGCTGTGTATTATTATCCTGAATTTTTTGTATCAAGTTTTATATTTTTTATTTGTAAAAGTGCAAGGCATTTTATTTACCAATCATTTATGAAATAATTGTTTATTGAGTTACTTATGGAATCAGAAAATGGTGCATAAAATAGCAATACATGTAATGAGCTACTTTTGAAATAGATTATTCCTCATCGTGTGTATATTAACGCTACACTCACTATCCTCTCTATACCATTAACTGCTCTGTGTTCGTAACCTTGTGTGCCTCGGAACCCAAAATAGAGCTCTTGTCACCATATACCAATTTTTAGCCTAGTATATTCCCCTATTCTCTTTTAAATATAAGGAAATATGCAATAGACAATTTCTCTCAATTAGTAGCAGAAATTAGTCTTAAGTAGATGTCGTCTATAAATAAGTTTTTGTAAGAACAGTTTGTTGCAGAATTGCAGAGAAAGTCAAGTGAATATGACACAGACTTTTATAAAAATATTCTCCTATAAATAAAAAATTGTAGATAAACTGAAATACGAGTTTTAGAGTTTGTGAAGCATCTATTCGCTGATTTTATTTTAGACACCTGTGAATTCTAAAACTCTCTCAGGTTTAACAGAAATTCGGTGCAGAGATCCCCAAAACAAATTTTTGAGAAGTGTTACCCACATGTCCTCTAACAACAGAAATGCAGAAGCCTGGATTTAACAACCGGAGACTAACTGCTATTTCTCTGGGGAATTTTCGAGAAGTATATAACTGTTTCGAAATGAGAAGTTGGTCATTTCTGTCTACGAACTGTGAGCGATGCGCAGATGTTTTGGTATCCTATTTGAGACCCCTGGCTTCACGATGTCCCTAGCGACTGTGAAGTATGGAAGCTCTGAACAAATTAGGCACTGTCCGCATCACGTTTTCCGTAATCCAGTGCCTGGCCCATTTGTCTTAATGTTCCCTTTGGGAGAAGGCCTCATCAGCTGAGTACAGGCGATTTAGGAGTCGATAGTTCAGCTTTTGTTTTTAGCGAAATGTTGGTTAGTATTCCACATTCGTGAACAAACAAACGTAATGTGTCTACACGAACAAATTGTGTTCGCACTAATTGCGTTTTTCATTTTTTTTATTGCAAACTGTGTATTTTAGAGGGGTAGTATCAAGCATTATAGCATGCATTTAATTAGGTTTTAAGCATCTCGGAAAATATTGGCTAAAAGCCTCCGATTGTAAACGAATAATATTTGTATGGCGTATGAAAACACTAGCTTATTATATTGCATAATATATAATTACTTATTTAGTATTTGAATTAAAAATCGAATGGGTTCCATCCAAATGACTTTCTCTACCTGCTCTGCAAACAAACCTGCTCTTAAAATATTCTTTTTCTCTCTACTTTAGGGTAATCGAGTTAAACATTAGCAGAAATGGTCTTATTACTTAATTCCTTATAATGTGTAGGTTAATACACTAGGCTAAAACAGTAGTCAAATATTTTATAAACCTGTTGCGATTGATTTTGTAATTGAGTTTTCTGTTCATAGCCGGGAGTAAAACAAAATAAAAACTGATGATGAATTCCTGTTCGAGAAAATAATATATACATTTATTTGTCACGTAAATATCTTTAATATACGCTATTTTAATCAAACTCGTCAGAGCTATTTTTGAGAAAATTAACATTTTGAAAAAGTTTTCATGTTAAGGTAGTTTTGGGTATTTTTTTTTTTTTTTAAATCTACGTCTCGCAAAGTTGGAAAATGCTGAACTTGAATATAAATTTTGGCATTTTACGAATTTTTCGTTTTTGAATTACGCTGTTCTCTCTCTCTCTCTCTCTCTCTCTCTCTCTCTCTCTCTCTCTCTCACACACACACACACACACACACGCAGTTTTCTAATTTTTACTTTCTCTAGCCCGTATGTACAATGTACATAGTGAATAGAGAAGGTATTGTATTTCATCCAAAATTCGATGTCTAGATTTCACCGGAAAATGTTTTGAGGTCCTCTGATTCGGAAAAAATTAGAAACATGTTATTAATCAAAAAATTTTAAAGTGACACATTACTCTATTTTTTACGTCGTCGGTCTGCTAGGAGGTGTTCAAAACAAACGCCACTCATAGTAAATGCTCGAAATCCCTCCTCTTGCGTGTAGACACGCCAGTACTTGTCGAAGCAGTGACTGTCAAATACTCCCTGTCGTCGGATGGTTTTGCAGGCTTCCTTGTCACGTGGATTAAGAGTTTCTTCACCCAGGATGTCTGCTGCATAAACCTTTGTTGTCGAACAAGGAAATTAAAATCTGGTTGAGCCCCAATCATGCACAAGAAACACGTTTCTTCTTATTTACAGGGGCTCATCTAGTAAATCCGGGAGAAAGTCCTGAATGAAGTCATCTGAAACAAATTATTGTTGAAAAGCATATTTTTCTGTCTACTTTATGATACTCGAGATAAACATTAGCAGATATTTTGTAATTTGCTTCCTTGAAAGTAGACGGAAAATAAAGAAATACTCTAGGCTAAAACGAATTCAAAGCTTTTAAAAGCTGGTTCCCATGTGGTTGAAATCCATTTCTATGCAGGGCCAGGAGTTCACAACTTTCCGTGGGAGAAAAGTTTAAGTATTTAAATCTGAAAAGAATAACAAGGGATGTCTTGGAAATTGTCAATTCCACGAAAAAAACCTATATGACATAAATTGAGTGTTTTAACGTGATCTACATTTTTTGTGTAGTAAGTTTTTTCTATCTCTTACGGTTTATCAGTTACGTAAAATTGAGAAAAATTCATGCTGAATAAAGAGGTCTTTAGAGGCAATTTCTCCAAATGTATTATGTACATAGTGAATAGAGAAGCATTTCATCCAAAATTCGATTCTAACACGTCACCGGAAATACACGTTTTTGGTCCCCTGCATCCAAAAAGAGCATTTTTGGAAAAAAGGTCCGCGTGCGCGTGTGTGTGTCCGTGTGCCTGTGAACAGAACTCAAAAACGAAAACTTGGTATTTAAGTTTGGTATAATCCAGGGATGCGACACGAAGATTTTAAGGAAAATCCCCCACCCCTAACTACCCTTTACATGGAACTTTTTTCCAAAATTTTGAAAATTTCGAATTTTGATTTTGATTAAAATATCGTATATCAAATAAAATGTATATCTTGAATTCTCTGGGAATAACTTCTGAGGACTACTTTATTCTGGATGAATTCTACGGAATTTTGTACAACTGCTAAACCGTAGGAGATGGACAAAAACTTACTACACCAAAAATATAGAGTACATTAAAATAGATAGTTTATGTTATAGACATTTTTTTCGTGGAGTTGATCGTTTTTTAGATATCCCTTGTTTTTTGTTTCAGCTTTGAAATATCTTATACTTTTCTCATATGGGAATTTGTCAACTCCTGTCCATACAAACAAAGGAACTTCAATCACATAGCAACCATCTTTTGATTATCACTTTAACCTATGACACTCCCTTATTTCACTTTTTATTACAAGGAAGCAAGTAATAAAACTATTTCTGCTAATTTTTTCTCGATTAACCTGAAGTAAATAGAAGTATAAGCTTTTTAACAATAATTTGTTGCAGATATGTAGAGAAAGTCATGTGAATAGAACACATCAGATTTTTTTGCCTCAAAATCCACCCATTAATATTATATTTCAGTCACCTGTCAAAATACGTGACTCATTACCATTTACCCTTACCATCTACCTTAAACTCTGTCAAGCATCCTTTCTGTGTATGATTGTGTGGCTGATTTTATGTAGAAAAATTTCGCTTACCGTTATAAGCTGTATTGTGTTTTAGTGTATAAAATTAAATTATATACAGAATGATTATAAATCTGAAAATGAACTTGATATCGTATCACTATCTTGGGTTAGTCCAAGGTAGTTAGTTTGTTTAGTATAGAGGCATCGATCACGTAGTTGAACCATTTATCCACTGCATGGCGTGTCTATTTAGAATGATTTCTTTATACGTGGGCCATCCAGAAAGTGGCATACGATTTGGCATAACTAAATAATAACGAAAGTTATATCATCACAAAACTTTACAGTACCTTACTCTATTTTTTAATGTAATTGCCATTGCTATTATGGTATTTATCGTCACGTGGTACCGGTTTTTCAACGCATATGTTGTACTCTTATACTGCTAAAGATCTGAGGCAAGATGTCACTGCCATTTTGAGGTCTTCATGGCTGGGAGATCTTTTCCATCCAAAAATTCATGTACAACATCCAAAGTAAAACACCGGTTTTTCTGAATTCTAATAATGTTTGCTTTACACTCCTCCATAACCATTGATGAACTTCCACTCCGGTCTTTTTCTAACACATTGGTTCATCTTCAGTTACTCGTAAATTATTCGCCATTTCCTCACTGAAGACTCTTCATTGAATTATCACTATGCACTTGTGCTACTTGCCTATAACGTTCAATTACCTGCATATTTTTTGCATTCAAAAAAGTGAATAAATTCTTTGGCGATAAAAAATTATAAAATTATAAATTGTGGTTTACCGAGAAACATGCGAGTCAGTTGAGAAATTCAGTGCTATGCCGGCATGTTGCCATGGTAGCTCAGTGGCAGAGATCGGGAGATCCGTGGTTCAAAGCCCGGCTATGGCATTGAATTTTTCTCAGTCTGTCTCTACCTACCCAACTCTTGTCCTACACACGGCTTGTGTGAAGGAAACAATTAATCCAATACCAATTGACTATAATAGTTGACTATACTATGAATCCTGGGACTTAAAGTACTTACAACATTGTAAGTCGCCGTTGGGGTTGTCATCTCAAAAATACTTTGAGAACACCTTTTGGTTTAGTGGGAAACATGCGAGTCAGTTGAAAAATTCAATGCTATGACGGTATGTTGCCATGGTACCTCAGTGGCAGAGTAACCGGCTAGGGATCGGGAGATCCGTGGTTCAAATCCCGGCTGTGGCATTGAATTTTTTAGTCTGACTCTACCTACCCAACTCCTGTCCTACACACAGCTTGTGTGAGAAAAAAAACAACAATTAATCCAAAAAAGTATAACATCGCCATTGAAAAACCGATACCACGTGGCAATAAATACCTTGATTACGCCGAAAAATAGAGTAAAAGGCTGTACGTTTGTAAATAATATTTTTTGTTAGTAAATTTCGTTATTATTTACTTATGCCAAATAGACACTTTTTGTATAGCCCTCGTAGTATATTCATAGGTGTTATAGCGAGGCGAGAGGTAAATAAAATTTACCTGCTCGAAGGTGTAGAGGAGTTGTCACGTGCCATAACATTTCAGCGATTCTCTCTTGAGCAAGTACGGACCCGCTCCCTTCTGGCTAAAACACTGTTGAGCGTATAGCCTAAAGCTGAGAAGATTATGGATAACTTACTTATTGTCAGTACTTCTTAAAACTTGTTTTTATATGAAATGTAGCGTACTTTGTATTGTTTAGAACAGGTAAAGGATGTTCAGTGACCAACGTTGTACAGGTGCTTAGATATTGTAATTCATTCAATATCGCCTCTTTAAGCAACTAACAGTTTGAGGCTATATGAGAAGGGAATCAATGCTCTGGGGAAGCATTAATGAAAATATCAGATAACACTTGCGAGTTTGTTCGAAGCAGGTATACAAAGTTCGTTATTCCATTGTTTGTTTTTAATCCCAGCAAAGAAAGGGACGAACAAAAAACGCAGTTTATGAAAATTGGAGCGCTGGAAATTGTAAGCAACGAAACAATACTATTATATTCGGAAGAGAGGGGAAAGGGCTGATAGGAGTTTGGTTTGCCATTATGGCTCGCGTGCTCCTTCCGACATTGTACCTCCCTTTATGAGCTACTAAATTTTGCTACAGCAGCAAAATTAAGGCTGGGCTAACACGCACTTTTGCATTGCATACTCATTGAATTTTATATACATAAATGCCTTTTCTGGTTGTTACAAAACGTTTTATGGACGTTCATGCTTTAACTTTGTGCAGTTTATTAGCTAGACAAATTTTCTCACGAACTCTCATTTCGTTGGTACGCGTATCCCATCCTGTTTAAAACATATAATTCAGTTATTAATTATCTTTTGTGTGTGTGTTTTACGATTGGAATAACATCACTTTTGCTTACTAATTATTGTTAGTTAAAGAATTTTGTAATAACGATGATCAGAATTCTATTTAGACAAGAGATGTTATAGACTGTAATGATATTTGTAATAATTAGTGTAACTTACAGTTCTGCTAAAGATTTCAGGGAATTAAATCAGATTTGCAACCCTACAGCATTTTAAAATAAATACACACAAATCCAATTAAAAGCATGGTCGGAAAAAATTCCGTAATGAAAATTACTTTTGTATATTTAAAAATAATTGTATTCGAATTATTTGCTTGTTACCATATTACTTTTCGAGAATATTCCTTTTTTGTTTTCACTTTCTGGATTGGTAAGTGAGGGGTAAATTGGATTGTTAAATGCGGGGTGAATTGTGTAAAATTAAACAAAGGCCCTTCCTCCAGAAAAAATTAATTTTTGCCCAAAATTCAAACTTTTAATTTGTAAAATGAATTATTTGCAATTTACAAATTTGTATTTGATCCAAAAATTAGATACCGAGATTTCACCAGAAATACATGTTTTGAGATCACAGAAAAACCATATTTAGAAAAATATCCATGTGTCTGTGTGTATGTACCTATGGGCAGCATAGCTCGAAAACGAAAAGTTGGTTAAATACCAAACTCGGTATATACGAGAATATACGAAGATTTCCAAGAAAATCCTCCACCACCAACTACATTTTGCATGGTACATTATTTGAACATTTTTATTTTCTCATAATGGCTTGATTTTGATTAAATCGCCATATGCAAGGTATTTGATGACAAATGAAATAAGATATCTGGAACTTTTTGGGAATAGCATAAGGAAATATCTATATTCTATATGAGCTTTGATTATTGGGAAACCATAAGAGATAGACAGATGCTTATAGAGTTTTTCCGAGGCATTCTGCTATTGGTTTCAATTTTAAAATACCTATATTTCTCTCGTACTGGAAGTCGTCCGGCTTTTATTTGTTTTACTCCTGGCCATGCAAAGGAGCGAATTTAAATGACAATCGGATAGCGACAGCTTTTGTATTTCCTTATTTGTTTTCTACGAATAAGGAGCTAAGTAATAAGACTATTCTGCTTATGTTTTTCTCGATTAGCATGAGTAGAAAGGAGGATAAGCTTTTGTAAGAAGTTTGTTTGCAGAGCAGGTAGAGAAAGCTACATCAGATTTTTCTTTATCACGTGGCCATTAATCCCCTCTCAATACTGATCATTCTAATTGATTGATATCACGCATATTTGTATAGGAAATCGAACAACATGAGATACTATAGATGTATGGGAGGCACCACGCGACCTTTCTTTGTTGGTTGAAAAAAATCTAATTTGTTTCGTTCACATGATTTTTCTCTACACATCTGTAACAAATGATTGTTAAAACGTTTGTTCTTCTATCTACTTCATACTTATCAAGATAAGCCTTAGCAGAAATGATCTTCTTACTTGGTTCTTTGTAAGTTGAAGGGAAATAAGGGAATACACTAGGCAAAAGTGATAGTCAAATCTTTTAAAAGTTGTTTGCCATGTGATTGAAATCCGTTTCTTTGCATTGCCAGGAGTTGACAAACTCCCGTGTGAGAAAAGTTTAAAGTATTTTAAAACTGAAAGCAATAAAAGGAAGATCTCAAAAATGATCAACTCTACGAAAAAAAATGTATATGAAATAAAGTGTGTGTTTAAACGAGATCTATATATTTTGTGTGGTAAGTTTTTTACTACCTCCTACTGTTCAGCAGTTATACAAAAGTCATCCAGAATGAAGAGGTCTTTAGAGGCTATTCCCAGAAAATTCAAGATATACATTTCAGTTGTCACAAAAATATCTTAAATACATTTTAATAAAAACTCGTTAATTCCATCTTTGAGAAAATGAAATTGTTGCAACTTTTTGCTATAGAAGAAGTTTGGGGGAGGAGTGGGTTGCTCAAAATCTTTGCGTCGCATCCTTGGAGGATACTAAACTCAAATACCAAGTTGTTTTTGAGTTACTGTGTTCACGGACAGACATACACTTGGACGTTTTTCTTCCTTTAAAATACTTTTTTTATACAAGGGACCCTAAAACGTGTGATTCTGGTGAAATCTCGGTATCGAATTTTTGGGTGGAGTGTAATACCTTTTCTAACTTCGTAACATGTACTATGTGGAGAAAGTAAAAAAAGAAAAAAATAGCTTGAAGCCGTAGCTTTAAGGTGTATACTTAATTTGTGTAGATGCTATAAAAGTTCTTCCCTTGGGTGTCATATAAAAGTGCCTCAACATTAAAATATTTGGAAAACTTGGGATGGATAGCGAAACCCCCCTCATCATCCAGCCACAATTCCCACACCTGCTCTTAGCACAAACGTTAGGGATACTGTAATGTTACTGAAAGCACTTACCTGTTTCTTAACAATTGACGGTGCAATAAAGTAATGCGTTATGATCGTACGATAACGTATCGTTATTTCGGTCGAAAGCCTAATAACTCCTTTTTCTTACTCTGAAAGTTGCTTTCAGTACATTTACTAATAGAATAGTTTAAGAAATTTTGCTACTAATAGCTATAATAAACAATCTGATGTAATGTACCTTTTAAGCTGGAAGCTATAACAGCAAAGTAAATTCGAAAACCCTTCAAACGTCTTTCCCTTATGTTAGAGATTTAATTCACGCCGTATTCAAACATTTAGCACGTATAAGAGACAAAAGGGTCGTTTCCTTAGCGCAGTGGTAGCGCGGCTACTTGACAGTGGGAGACCTGGGCTCAATTCCCGGTACCGGCGTGGGGAATTTTCACATGTCACATCCTCCAGCACTGCACCCCATTCATGACGTCTTCAGGCCGTGATGGGGGATGCCGCTGCCGGACGGTAGGTCATGTTCCCTTGTTTACTGTCGTGCTATGCAGTTACGTTTAAGAGGCAAAAGATACTGCGATCTGAAACAAATTAGAAGGCAAAAGTAAGGCGATACATTATATTCACAAGACTGTTTCTACCCACTATCGGTTCTCTTTATATCGCCAAAAGTAAAACAAAAGAGGTTTGAATCATAAGCTGACTTCCAGTTTGAGTAACATTTAAGTAGTTTAAAACCGAAACCAATAACAAGAAACATCTCGGAAACGTTAAACTCTTGAGTCTTTTAACGAGATAATAATTATCATAAACATATAAACAATTAAAAGCATATTATTTCTACTAATTTTACCATCCATATTTTGTGTATTAAGTTTTCTCTCTTCAGAGACCATTCCAGGAAAATTCAAGACGTATATTTCATTTTTTATGAAAATATCTTAAACCTATGTTATTTTGATAAAAATATTGGAAGCATTTTTTAGATTATCAAAAATATCGAAAAATGTTCTCTGTAAAGATTAGCTCGGGTTGCAGGATTTTCCTAAAAAGCTACGTGTCGCATCTTGGAAAATACTGAACTTAAATACCAATATTTAAACGAATTTTCATTTTTACTTTCTCCATACGCACTATGTACATAGTGTATAGAGAAAGTATTGCACTCCACCCAAAAATTCGATACCGAAATTTCACCGGAAATATATGTTTTAGGGTCCCCAATATCCAAAAAAAGCATTTTCACAAAAAGGTCCGTGTGTGTTTGTGTGTGTGTGTGTGTCCATGTGTCTGTGAACACGATAACTCAAAAACGAAAAGCCAGTAAAATACCAAACTTGGTATTTAAGTTTTGTATCTTCCAGGGATGCGACACGAAGATTTTGAGAAAAATCCCCCCACCCCAACTACCCTTTACATGGAACTTTTTTCGAAAATTTTCATTTTCTCAAAAATGGCTCTAACGATTTTGATTAAAATTTCGGATATTAAACATATTTACCTGATAAATAAAATGTATATCTTGAATTTTCTGGAAAAGTAGTTTATTCTGGATGAATTTTACTAAATTTTGAATAAATGCTAAACCGTAAGAGATGGACAAAAACTTACTTCACAAAAAATGTAGAACACATTAAAACACACAATTTATGTTATATACATTTTTTCGTGGAGTTCGTCGTTTTTGTGACATTCCTTATTTTTGGTTTCTGCTATGAAAAACGTATACTTTTCTCATACAGGAACTTGCCAACTCCTATCCATATAAACAAAGGAACTTCATTGACATAGCAACCAGCTTTTGACTATCACTTTAACCTACGGTTGTCCCTTATTTCGCTTCAACTTACAAGGAAGCGAGTAATAAGACTATTTCTGCTATTTTTTTCTGATTAGCATAAAGTATATAGAAGTGTAAGCTTTTTAAGAAGTATTTGCTGCAGGGATATGGAGAAAGTCATGTGAGTGGTACACATCAGATTTTTGAGTTATGCTGTCTACAGACACGCATACGCACACATGAACTTATTTTCAAAAATGTTTTTTTTTTTTAATTCAGAACGTCTTTAAACATGTAATTCCCGCGAAATTTCGGTATCGAATTTTTGGGTGGAGTACAATACTCTCTCTATACACTATGTACATAGCACGTGTAGAGAAAGTAATTATTTTTTATTTTATTCAGAGTGTCTAAAACATGGTAGTTGCTTTGAAATCTCGGCATCGAATTTTTGGGTGGGGCAGGACTAAGACAATAAAAGCAATGGTATGTGAATGTGTTTTCTGTTTACGCTTATCGCGAATTTTCCAGCCGATTTTCACAAGTACAAAGTCCAGAGAAATAACTGCCTCTTAAATTACTGTAGTGTGTCCTTTGTTCCATCCAATCTTCGTACCCCTTTCCACCTCAACCGGAGAAAATAGCTAGGAACGTAAAAGAAGCGAGAAAAAAACTGCAACATTTCACTTGTGTGGGAGGGCAAGAAATCACTGCAGATTTTATTCCTCCCTGGAAGATAGAAATTGTGCTGCAAGCTGCACTCATTTAACTGTCTACCAGGTAACTAACACTCATTATCTCGCTACGGCTACACATACACACACTCCATTTCCAAAACTCAATTCCCGAGAGCAACAAGGGCTGCAAAAGATAAAGTAGCTCCTATATTTTAACTGGGGAAATGGAGCGATAAGAGAATTTGTGAGCGCACGGTCTTTATTGAAAGGTTTTTTCCTTTACGCAAGCGGACCGTATACAACCTTGCTATCTTAATATAAGTAGATGAAGTTAAGGGTTGAGGATTTATAATGGACTTTTAAAATGAGTCTAGGTAGATAAAGTGTTGTATTCTATCCAAGAATCTGAGGCAGTGTTGTGACTGTAATGCCGCCGAATAAATAACTGATCGTCAACTAACATAAATACAATAAATATTGATTATTATTAAAAGAGCTCGGATTTTTATGTAATATACAATTGAGAAATATGTAAATAAATATATAGTAAAATATGGCATAATCTAATACATATATTAATTATGAATTCATAAAAAATAATTTAGGGCGCTATGGCAGAGTGGTTAGAGCGCTCCCTCCCACCAAGGGTTCGATCCCATGCGCCCGAATGTGGGATTTGTGGTGGACGAAGCGGAGTCTGGGTGAGTTTACTCCGGTTTTCCCTGCCAATCATTACACCAATAACTGCATCATCATCATCACCTTTCCTAACATCCATTTCGCTTATATTTCGTATCAGCCACCTCCTCGCACTCATGAAGCCGACCACTCGATCCATGTTCTCCATTCTGTGGTTTCGTGTCTTGGCACTCTGGCAGGCTTCTGCCCCGTAGAATGCTTGTAAGTCCTAAGAGAATGTCAGTCCTAAAAAATACGGGGAGGGTAAGCCGACTGCGAAAAAGTAATTAAAATTGTATTAGAAATCTGTATTTTAAATGAAAATGTGTTTATTTTACACAGCGATCTTTCATTCTATTTCATTTATTATTTTATTGCCATACTACTCCACAGTTGTTATTTTAAATTGGTATCCACAAATTTCACTTTCAAAGTTTTCATAATACATTGTGTTCATGAACATTACTAAAGAAATAAGGAACGAATATTATACACAGATGTGTTATTTACCTACTAGCACATGCACAATAAGTTATAGCTCCACATTTTCTGGTGTTAATAGCACTCTTTTGTTCGATATGTACAATTAACTTACTGTATAGAAGAAGTAATGTAGTCCATCCACAAATGCGATACCGAGATTTGACCAGAAATATATGTTTTAAGGTCCCCTGAATAAAAACTTTTTGAAAACGCTCCTTGTGTATATGTATATATGTGTGTGTATGTATGTGTGTGTATGTGTGTGTATGGACAGCACAGCCTCAAAAACTAAAACACCGTTAAGTATTAAACGTTGTATTTGATATCCTCCAAGGATGCGGCACGCAGATTTTCCAGAAAATCCCCCCACCCCAAAGTAATATGTTTTAAATTTCTGTTTTTCTCAAAAACGGCTTTAATGATCTTGATTAAAATGATATTAAAGATATTTGCATTACAAATAAAATGAAAATTTTCTGAGAATAGCTTCTGAATACCGGTTCATTCTGGATGAATTTTCTGGTAAGAGATACACAACAATTATTTTTTTTTTTTTTGCCATAGCAGTAGAATCTGAATTAAAAACAATGTTGAATGTAAATTAAACCTGTTTTATTTTTGGTGTTGCAATATCGTGCAAAATAAAATAGTAATTATTTCAAGAAGAGTTTTTTTTTTTGGTAGTGTTTACGGCCCGCTTTAACTACGTATGGCACCGCAGGCGGTATTTGAAGAAGGGAAAGCTTTTTGAAGTAAATGTAAGAAGGAGAAACTCAACATGCCTTTTCATAAATTAAAAGGATGATCATAGGTTACCTTCCAACCCTCTGAAATTTACTGAATTGTTATAACTCTTTATTGTTGAATATGTTTGTAACTCTACAAAATTACATTTTATTTTTAACAGTTGCATGGCAATAAATTGTTGAGGTTCGTTAAACTGCGTACTCTCAGTCTGTTTCTCTTAAAGTTTTCTGGTATTGAATATTGTATTATTTCATCTACTGCTTCGTGCCAGGATTCATCAAAATATTGCATATTCGCCGCCATTGTTCCTATGAATTCTAGTGCACATTAATCGTGTGATTATTATCGTACAAATAGTTTGAAGAAAGTAATTATGTAAGGAGATATGTTTCATTAAGAATTTTAACATCAAAATCGGTAACTGAATTGAGATTGGCTTCACTGCCCAGAAGCCTTAATTATTATCAGCAAGCTGTTGATTAACGGGACCTTGGGTTAAATAGTCAAAGTAATACTACTATTGTTTTCATGTTGTCAATAATTCACGACCCGAGCGAAGTGATGGGAGTGAATTGTCCTAAGAGAGGAAAACACGAGTTGTATTTGATAAGGCAATTCAGTGAAATAGATTATTAATAATATATAATATATAGTAAAGGAGATTTTATCAGGTTATGAGTGTAATACATTAATTCTCAAATGATAGGTGACGCATTCGACCATGTTTAATTACCGATTTTTTTTTTCTTCATTTTTCTTCACTGCCTCCTGAATTATGATATGGCCAACCTTGTGTACACCCAATGTACGAATATCGATAGCAACAGTAGAAATAGGGAACAATTGCTTTATTTCAGTTTTTAATGCGTAAATAATGAAATGGAAACATGTGTTATTTTATTTGAGGCTATTGCACTTATCTCATACATAACTACAAAAAATGATTATTTTCACTCCATTTTTGAACTAAATACATTATGACCTGGAGAAAACCTTAAATAAACATTGTAACTGAATTAATTGAAAGCATAATTGTGGAACTAGCAGTTATTAAAAGTGAAGGTTGGCTACCAATAACCAAGACAGGAAATTAAACATACAAACGTCAGGTGTGACAAGATTTCAAAGAATGAACATCAGCTGCGGTAAGATTTTACGACAATATCGCCCCAATCATATGACTGGGATTAGTTGAAATTGCCTAATCTTGGACATTCCATTGGCGCTTTAATAATTGAGCTAAATTGTCATGCTAATCCCACGAAGCGTTACAGAATCTTAACCTCGGATTTGATTTATCATGAATAAATATAGCAGATTATAAAAACAATATTTACTTGCTTGTGTTGAAATTATGATCAGATCACGGAATGATAAATCTTAAGCAATTGAATGTCTTACTGATTATTAATCAATGCTGCTAACAGCAAGAAGGGGAAATTAGTTAACCTCAAAATTAAAATAAACTGACATAAAATACAATTAAAACACATTTAAAGAATATAATTGCTTAGATTTACATTATTTGAATGCACATTGGTTAAAATGTAATTTTAAAAGTGGAAAGTTGAATATTTCTGCTGGTTTTGGGCAATGGAAACTAAAATCGATATTGAGATAGTAATTTATCCTTAGCGCCAAACGGCTTATTAATAACCGCATAATGATACTATTACGCTGCAGTAACGATCTGATAAAAACATATTGTAGGACACACAAATCGATTGGTCGAGGTCCGAAGCATTACTAGACGTCATTGTTAAAAAACAAACATGCGGCATAAGAAGAAAATATTCATGAAAAACCCTAATGTGTTTCATTCACATGACTTCCTCTACATCGCTGTAACAAATTATTGCTAAAAAACATATTCTTCTGTCTACTTTATGATAATCCAGATAAACATTAGCAGAAATTGTCTTAATTACTTGCTTCTTTGTAAGTAGAAGCATATAAGGGATTACACTAGGCTAAAACAATAGTCAGATATTTTAAAAGCTGGTTGCCATTGGTTGAAATCAGTTTCTATGCAGAGCCAGCAATTTATAAATTTCCGTGTGAGAAAAGTTTTTCAGTATTTTAAATCTGAAACAAATAACTAGAAATATCTCACAAGAGATAAAAAAACGCATATGACAAATTGTGTTTTAACGTGATCTACATTTTTTGTGTAGTAAGTTTTTGTCTATCTTTTACGGTTTACCAGTTACGCAAAATTCACAAAACTCATTCACAGTAAAGAGATCTTTAGAGCCCATTCCCAGAAAATTCAGGTAAATATCTTTAATATGCGATATTTTAATCAAAATCGTTAGAGCAATTTTTGAGAACATTAAAATTTACGAAAAATGTTCCATGTAAAGGGTAGTTTGCGGTGAGGGTTTTTTCTCAAAATCTTTGTGTTGCATACCTAGAAAATACTAAACTTGAATACCAAGTTTGGTATTTTACCGACTTTGCGTTTTTGAGTTATCGTGCTCACAGACACACGCACTCGGACTTTTGCTAATTTTATACAGGGGACCTTAAAACGTGTATTTCTGGTGACATCTCGGTATCGAATTTTTGGATTTAATGCAATATCTTTTCAATACACTATATATAGTACCTGTAGAAAAAGCAAAAACGGTAACCTGCTATCTCTCCGTCTCTTTTGTCAAACCATAGCAGCATAATAAAGCTATTTTAATAAGTCAGATTTTCTTAAAAGAAGCTGAAGTACTACATCTGACTGTCTTTAGATTGTCTGACACATAATCCACCTGCTGATTTGTATCCTCTACCACTTATCCACTTTTCGTCTGCTTCAATCAAGACAAATGCTTCCCACCCTTGCTATTCCTTGCTAATGGAGAAAAAGAGAACGGTTAAACGCACTTAGCCTTCTTTAGCCATACGGCAATAACTTGTCAACTTGCGTGCAGGTGAACCCCGCCCTCAAAATGAGTCAATACTGAATGTCCCATCATTTAGATTGTCTTTCAAACCTCTTACTGAAATAGGAGATTTGTGTGCCTTGTTTTATATTGCGTACTCCGTTTTATTCACTTCTACCAAGTTTAAGTTCATTTAAAAGGATTACTTACAAGGGAAGCATCAAACCTACAGTGAGATTTCTGTAAGACAATATGATTTGAACAAGACCGTAATATCTAAAAAAAATCTCTGTTGTATTGCATTCACGTTATTGTAGTAAAGTGATATTGTGTTTTTCTTTTAAATGAATTTTGTAATTGGGAAAATATATTATGTTCACACATCAATTCAAATGAATCAATTCACATGTATCTTTTTATACGCTCTTCTACTGGGTGATCAGTATAGAGCGGAACAGTTTTCGCCGGAAATGCTGATTGTTGTGCACGCTAAGCGAGAGGCTGCATGACCGCAGTAAAATATACTACGGATTGTCTCGAAGGTTATTTCAAACAAAACTTAAAAATAAAGGTAATTACAAATATCAAGCAACTTGTAAGTGCCACACTTAGTTGTTGAAGCATTTCTGGCACCTGCTTAGTAAGTTGACAATTACCTGCTGCAGTTCTCTCAGATAAATGACAGTTTTTTGCTGAATGTTATTTTTAAGTTCCTTTAAACTGTGTTGATTTATTTTGTAAACTTTCTCTTTCAACCCCCCGAGATAAACCTTGCTGGTACTTAAATCAGGGGAACGCGGGCATCAGGTGGGTCATAAATTAATACTTTTTTCAGGGAACAGAATACCGGTAACCGAATTTCACTTAACATGCACCCTATTTTGTCGACTGACAACGCATATCAGGTTTGCAGGAGTTCAACTCACACTGAATCTTCACGCGTCACCACCGTACATCTAAGAGCCGTGAGACCTGTTCTGCTCTATTCTGATCACTCAGTGCACACTACTGTTACAAATGCATACTCTTCTATCATTAACTAAGATAAATATTGGTAGACACAGTTTCATTACCCGAATCATTGCATATATAAGGAAACTATAGTCAAATATTTAAAAAGTGGGCCGCTCTTTGCAGACTTTGAAATTTCAGTTTTAATGATAACAACATAGATCTCTGAAGTATTAATTACCATAAAAATTATTCAATTTTTGTTTCCTTTTGATATGACCAGATTCTCTATAAACTTACGGATGTTATGCAAAAATTTTACAAAGCTCATTTCCAAATGACAATTTTGAAGGCATTTAGCAGAAAATTCAAGATATATGTACTTCATGCTATTCATAAAAAGCCTAAACACATGATTTAATCAAAATTGTTGGCACTTTTTCTGACAAAATAAGACATAACTGAAGTTTTTCATATAAATGACACAGTTTCCTTTGGAACAGGTTTTCTTGAAAAGTTTTGTCTCATTCTTAGAGTTTGCTAATTAAATGAAACCATCTGACATGTCATGTTTGAGTTCCGTTGCTCAAACAAACTCACACACGCGCGTGTGCGTGCAGACTTTTATTAAAAGAGCTTGCAAAGGCTTTACGAACCTCAAATCCTGTATTTACTGTAATATTTGGAATTTCTAGATGTTTTCATTACTTCTACTTTCTGTAAGTCTACTTGGAAATTATATATCGGTTTTATACCGTAGGATGTCGAATGTAGGATATTAGAACAGAGGGGGACAGCTCGCTTTCAGTGACACCATGTTTGGTCGATTGTAGGTGCACTTCCCGGGAGGTGAGGATCAGGAGAAGGAGCTGGAGGAGGTCCAAGGTCCCACACAGACGCGCGGAAGTGCTCAACATTACTCGGGCAGTCTTTTCGAGAAATATTTTCATAGCGCAAGCAACTGCGCCATCTGCCCGGCACCGACTACACCGTAGGACCTGAATGATCCAGCGTCGTGGTCGAGTGGTTAGATCACTCGCCTCTCACCAAGACTCCCCAGGTTCGATCCCAGGTGACTGCATATAGGATTTGCGGTAGACAAAGCGGCGCAGGGGCGGGTTTTCTCCGGGTTCTTCGGTTTTCCTCGTCATCGCATCCCGCCGGTGTTCCATCTTTATTTCATGTGTCATCAGTATCATCGACTGCGGTGCCATAGGAGTAAAATCGGTCGTTAGACGCTTTAAAAAAAAACACTGTACGACCTGAAAGGACCAGAAACATGAAAGGGAAATGTAATGAGCGAAAATGAGCGAAAGACAAAATATATCGCCTCGGTTTTCGCCTTCGTGATCGGAAAAATTACTTAGATGTAATTTGATTGGGTATTATATCATAAGAAAACATTTGAAGATAAGAATCTTTGGAAAACAAAAGTAGATAATTGGAAAGAGGATTTTATAATTTAACAGTAAAGACAACATACTACTGCACATGTTGAAAATAAAATTATGAAAGTACAGTGTATGAATATTAAGGAAACAAGAAGCTCAAAAAATGCGTAGTGCCCTTCAGCGATTCCTTGATAATCTGCATAGATTGAGTTCTGAAATTATTTTCCATGTAATCACTTTTTATCTGTATATTGTATACAAACCTTCATAATAGAGATACTAGAAAATGACTTCATTTGCTTTCATCAGAAAGAGAACACGTATATTCACATTTAATAAAAACCGGGTTTTATCATTTGATACAGTAATAAGTTAATGAAAGCGCCTCTCTTGAGTTCCTTCGTTTTCACCTTATTCTCTTCGTATTGTTTGTCACGATGCCTGTTAATTTTAATTGGGTAATTAAATACTCCTCAGTTACAATCCGTGAAATTCTGATTTAACAAAGAAAGAAGTAATATGTGCGAATATTCATAGCTTAACAATATTAAAGGTGATACTTCCTGTGTTTTCGTGCGTAACAACTCTGAATTAGTCTGCATCTCTTTTTACTTTGAAACTATACAGGTGTAAACAAATCTATTCTGTTAACAACCCTTTGGAATTCATTTTTGCTTGTGCTAAAATTAGTTGATAATCTGAAAAAAGAAGTGTATTGACAGAGAGAGAGAAAGAGAGAGAGAGAGAGAGAGAGAGAGAGAGAAACTGAACCACATAATTTTGATGAATAGCAAACTTTGTATTTAATTTGTTTGCACGCGATTCTGCCTCTTTTGAATAGCATCGTTTACAAAAATGCTAAACAGATTTAGCGATATTGAAGGCTTGACTTAATCCTTGATTTCGTGTTTGCTTTTTAAACTATCAAATACAATATCAAATGTTTGAGGATTTATTGCATGTCAATCAAAACTTGCAGTCAAGATTTCACCGGAAATCATGGTTTGACGTCCCTAACGTTCGTTCATCTATGCTAGCGAACAGAATAATTATTAAAAACTCTGATATGCTCCATTCACATAACATTCCCTACCTATGCTGCATCAAACTCTTCTTGCAAAAGCTTATTGTTCTATCTAGTTCATGCTTAACAAAATAAACATTAGCAGAAATAGTTTTATTTCGATATTATTTCCTTGTACACGGGGGAAGAGGAATTTAAGGAAATTCAGTAAGCTACAGAAATAGTAAAATTGCTGGTTAGTATATACATGATGGTATTAAAATTCCGCTCTCTTTGCTTGACCAGAATGAATAGGAACTTCCCAAGTGAAAAAATTATAAGTATTGCAAAATTTAAAACTTTAATTTTTTGGTAATACGTGTCTACCTAGCTCTTAAGCCTTAAAAGTTATTAAAATGTCATTTAGAATTTAGAGGATTTCAGAGGCTATTCCAAGGAAATTCAAGATCGGTATATATTTTATTTGTCATATAAATATCTTGAATATACACTATTTTAATCAAACTTTTTAAAATCATTTTTAAAATCATGAACATTTTTTAATTTTTTCCTGTACAGGTTAGTTTAAGGGTGGGAAGGATTTGCTTGAAAATCTTTGTGCCGCATCCTTGGAAGATTATGAATTTAAATATCAAGTTTTGAGTTATGCTGTTCACAGATTCACACGCACAGACCATTTTCAAGAAATGATTTTATTTATATTCAAGGGATCCTAAAACCGTTTTTCCAGTGAAATATCGACGTCGATTTTTTTGGGTGGATCGCAATTCCTTTTTGCTTATGTATTATGTACGAAGTAGAGAAAGTAAGCTTGAAATATAAGGTAAATACAAAAATTATTATTTAAGATAAGCAGCTTCCATATATTTTCAAGATACTCCACCTCCTCGAACTACCATAACTTATCAAACATGTGTGTGTGTGTGTGTGTGTGTGTGTGTGTGTGTGTGTGTGTGTGTGTTTTCTCTCTCTCTCCCAGAAATAGCTCTGTTGAATCTCATTAAAGCTGCATATGGTTAAAAATGTGCTTTTTAATGTATTTTAACGTCTTTGTTATATAAGACGATGAATGAAATCGGTGAAATGTTCACATATTTCGGGTTCTATGGAGGTTAAAGTTACTCTACATTCATCTTCTCAGGATAGAGGAAAACCCGAAAAAAATCCTTATCCGCTAACTCACCCTAGCGAGATTCAAATTTGCGAGTCTTGAATGCGAGGTAGACACGCTACTCCCACACTATAGAGGTGGGCTGAAGATTCTTGTATGACTAATAGAATGTATACTGAAGAAGATGGCTCCGGTGTAACGCATTTGTTGATTTGGATGGCTCAGTTCGCTGATCTGATCCCAAAGTCCCGGGCTCAAACCGGCCAAGGCCAATGGTTTGTAAGTGTGCTTAAACGTAATAGTCCCATATCAGTAAATTTACTGGAATGTAAAAGAAATTCCAGCACATCGGCGATGTGATATGATCCTGGCAGTTGGTATATTTATATTGTTTAAGCGTTAACATATCTATGTGTCAGGAGATCCCTAATTCGATTTCCGTGTCTGACTTTTATGTTTTATTTTTACACCCTCTAGTAAGTATGTACAAAATGCATAGTTGATAGAGAAGGTGTTATATTCCTGCCAATAATTCGATACAGATATTTCATCCAAAATAAATGTTTTAGCCCCCTGAATAAAAAAATTCAAAAACACGTCCTTGTATGTCTATATGTGTGTATGAACAGCATTGCTCAAAGACGAAAGTGGATTAAATACCAAACTTGGTGTTTAATTCGTATCTTCCAAGGATGCGACACGAAAATTCTTCAAGAAAATCCGCACTTTTTTCATGGAACATTTTTCGAAAATTTTGATTTTATTAAAATGTTTAAGATACTTTTATAACAAAAAAAATGTAAATCTTGAATTTTCTGTGAATAACCTTTGATTGCCTCTTCATTCTGGATGACTTGCAGGTATATCTTCTGTCTTACTGGTAAACCGTAAGACACATAAAAACATACTACACAAAAAATTTAGATCTCGTTAAAACATACAGTTTGTCATATATATTTCTTGTGGTTACTGGTATCAGTTTTAAGCCACTTAAACTTTTATCAAACGGGAAATCGATCGTTCTTTTCGCCTCTCTTTCGTTTACTCCTAGCAAGCAGAGAGAACCAAATTTCAATTGTTTCACATTGTGACCGGTTTTTAAAATATATGACTATCGCTTTAGTCTGTGCGTTACCTTATTTCTCTTCAACTTAGAAAGCAGCAATTAATAGCACCAATTCTGATAATCTTTTTTTGTATTACCCTTTTATGGCATCATGCTCATCTTCTATAAGAAAAGTTGGTTGTGGAATTTGTGGTGGACAAAGTAAGGCAGAGGCGCGGTTGCCTCCGCCATTGCATTCCACCGGTGATCCATCTTCATTCCATGTGTTATTAGTGTCATCGCCTGCGGGGCCATATAAAGTAAAAGCGGGCGTTAAGCACAAAAAAAAAAAAAAAAAAAAGCTTATACCCACGTATTCACACAATGCTCATATACTAAATAACCCTATACAATTTTAACACAAACACCTTATCTCATAACATGCGTACTTCCGGAAGTATGTGCCCAGCTTGGCCAATTTCGGCTGTATAGAATTAAGCCCCAGACAGTTATTCTCCACCTATTTGAAGCTAAAAATACCTCGGTTATTAATGTTTCATAGCACCCGCCGTCTGCACGTCAACTGCCAAAATAGGCGTCCAGTCTTTCTCTTCCCGTATATTAATTAAGTCGTTGAGAATACCCAAATCCTTACGAGTTTTCCACATTCCGAACTTAAGCCACTTTATTCCCGTCCTCTGTTTCATACCCAATTCTATCTTTTTTTCTTCCACGTACTAAAATTACCTGAACCGCATGCGTTCGAACTTCGTGGCTTATGTCACTGACCAGGAGGTATATTCATCTCATACAGCTACCAAACGGACACCCTTAGAAATGGCGCCGTAATTCCCATGTTACCTGACAAAATGCCGTCTTGTAAACAACAGATACAAGATCTGCCATCTATTTCCAGATGTTTTCATACTTTATGCAAAATAAATTTATTTCAATTTTGCTTTTAAGACGAGTATCTTCCCTTTAATGGTAAAAGATCCAGTTTTTCATAAAATTAGAATTGGAAAGATTATGCGAAGAGAGTTCCTGAGTGCACGTCGACGCGAAAATGTTAATTACATCCTCAAAGACTTGTTATGAACTTCAGGTTCATCGCAGTCATCAACTTTGCTTCAACAGCGGGTAAAAAAATCGAACACAAGCTCAGCGTAACGTCATAGAACCTGTTTTGTCATGCAGGAGGTAATTACATGACCAATAGGGAACCCTGCAATGAATTTACCAATTTCTATAATTTTTCGGTTATTTAATTTAAAATATGTACCTAAGTTTCATGTGAAAAAATTCAATTTGAAATGATAATTCCTTTCCAAGACATTATGTTATTATTTATACTATTATTATTTAAAGTTTAATTCAAGATATTAATGGAAAACTTCGAAGTATAAGTAGGGTACCAATAAATAATTTTTCTTTGTTCTTTAAACTTAAAGTCGTAGTTTTTAAATTAGACATTTAGTTATTGGGATATTATACACCTTTTTTTAGATAATTACTTTCTGTACCACGAACAATGTACATAATAGATAGATAAGGTATTGTTTTCCACTCAAAATTCGATACTGAGATTTCCAGAAAATGCAGAACGCTGAATGACAATTACTGATTACAAAATTAATTTTAGAAACATATCGTATGTGTGTGTGCGCGCACGCGCGCGTCTACTAAACTGGAAAACGGAAAATCGTTTAAATACCAAAGTTAGTATTTAATAGTCTTTCAAGAATGCGCCAAAACGATTTTCAGGAAAATCTCCTCACCACGAGCTACCCTTTACATGAAAGATTTTTGTGAAATACGGGAATACACTAGTCTAAAGCGATAGTCAAATATTTTAAAAGCTGCTTGCGATGTGATTGAAATCCACTTCTTTGCATTGCCTTGAGTTAACAAACATGTGTATTTTAAAACTGAAACCATTAACAAGGAAGGTCTCAAAAATGTTATCTCATGAAAAAAATTATGTGGCATAAATTGTGTGTTTAAACGACATCTACATTTTTTGTACAGTAAATTTTTGTCTATCTCTTACGGTATACCATTTATGAAAAATTCAGCAAAATTCAGAGGTTATTCCCAGAAAATTCAAAATATACATATTATATGTCATATAAATATCTTTAATATACGGTATTAAACAAAATCGCTCGAGCCAATTTTGGGAAAATCAAAATCCTTTCAGCATTTTACATATAAAGTGTAGTTTGAAGAGGAGGGGGAGATTCTCAAAATCTTCATGTCGTATACAAGTTTGATCTTTTACCGACTTTTCACAGACATCTGGACACACACAAACGGATCTTTTTCTAATTTTTTGGATACAGGGGACCCTAAAACGTGTAATTCCGGTGAAATCTCGGTATCGAATTTTTGGGTGGAGTGTAATACCTTAGCTACGAGCCATGTACTACATAGAGAAAGTAAAAATGACAATATGTGCGTTGTGCTTAGTTGTATTTAGATGTGAAAGTGTAGAATATGGCAATTACACTTTTTTGGTAATATTTCAGTCCCGGTACTTAAAATATTATATACCACCATTGAATTAAATGTACTGTGGGGTGTTTAGAATTCAAATGTTTCATCTTTGTTAATGGGTGGTTTTTATTTACTCTTAACTATGATCGAGCAAAAACCTAATTCAACTATTAAACAGGCTTATATTGCAAATCTTTATTTTAGATATCAAGTAAAGAGTGCGCTTCCTTTTTACAGGGTAATAATAAATTTGTGTAACAAATTTTGTGGAATTATAGATCTTATAAAGAAAATCGTTTTATTCTTTCTACTTGTAGGAATTGTATTTCATGTAATAATTCAGTGTTGAGATTTCACCGGAAATTCACTTTTTTAAACCCATTTTTAAGAAAAGGTGTACGCCTGTGTGTGTGTGCATGAACAGCCTAACAACATAACCAGAGTCAGTTAATTAGTAAGCTTGATATTTAAAGGTTATACCTTCCAAGAATACTAGAGAAAGATTTTCAAGAACATTCCTTGCCCCATACTGTCCTTTATGGAGAACACTTTTTTAACGTTTTAATTTTTCAAAAATGCCTCTAATAATTTTGATTACATCGTATATTAGCATATTTCCATGACAAATAAAATATATATTTTTCATTTTCTTGGAAAATCCATTAAATTCTTCCTCATATTGTATGACCTTGCATAAATAGTAAATTGGTATAACTAGGCAAAACACACATTTTTGTGGGTTTAATAATTTCCAGAAATTTCTTATTGGTGTAAAAATTCCATTACTTATACTCCTCACAAATGGAAATGCATTCGTTTTTCTTTTGTTTTACTATTGGACATGCAAAGGAGAATGGACGTTCAATGACATCATATACCAGTCAACTTTTAGAAGACTTGACTATAGCTTTGGGCTACTCACCTGAGTATTCCGGCATTTCTTCTGCAAGTAACTTAAGTAACAAATACATTTCTACTTACGTCTATTTTGATTGGCATTAAGTAGATAGAATAAGTCCTTTCTTTAGCTTAAATATTACTTGGTGGGTCCTATCGGACATGAATAAAATCAGTAAAATTATGCTCAAATAAACTGGGTGTTGTGGTGCTTAAGAGTTACTCGACATTCATCTTCTCAGGGTAAAGGAAAACCCGAAAAAATGCTTATTCGAGTAACTCACAAGAGCTCGCGAATTCGAAATTCTCTCTAGGTATGTGAGATACGCTACTCCCAGACTACTGACAAAAATATTTGTTTCAGAATAAATAAAGAAAGTCATGTAATACATAAGATATTTTGTCTCGTTTTACTTTCTCTAGCACGTATATGTACATACAATGCACATAGTAGTTAGAGAAGTTAGTTATTGTTTTCCACCCAAAAGTTCGATAGCAATATTTTACTGGAAATACACCTTTTAGTGCCCCCTGAATAAAAAAGGAGCTTTTTTTACAAAAAGGTCCACGTGTGTGTGTGTGTGTGTGTGTGTGTGTGTGTGTTTGGTGCAGCTCAATAACGTAAAGTCGGTCAAATATCAAAATTCGTATTTAAATTCAGTATCTATTTTAAGAATGCGACATGAATATTTTCAGGAATATCTTCTCACCTACAATTACCCTTTACATGGAACATTTTTCGAAAATGTTGATTTCGTCAAAGATGGCTGTAACAATTTTGAATAAAATAACATATACGAGATTTAAGTATTTTTATGACAAATGAAATGTGTATTTTAAATTTCCTGAAAATAACCACTGAAGATCTGTTTATTCAGGAAGATTTTGCCTTGCTGGTAAACCGTAAGAAATAGACAAAAACTTGCTACAAAAATACATTTCGTTAAAACATATAATTTATGTCATATATATTTTTTGTAGAGTTAACCGTTTTCGTGATATCCCGGATTATTGCTTTCAATTTTAACCACTTAAACGTTTCTCAAACGAGAAAATATATTTCTTCTCGTTTCTCGTTTGTTTACTCATGACAAGTTAAGAGATTGGAATTTCAGTTGTTTCACACAGCGATCGACTTTAAAGGACTTGTTTCCCTTCTACTTACAAGGAAGCTAATAATCAGACTAGTTCTGCTTATGTTTATCTTGATTAGCATGATGCAGATAAAAGGTTTGTTTTCCGAACAATTAGAGGACATCGTGTGAATGGAAAACATTAGATTTTTTTCCCTTCTATTTTTCCCTTCTACTTGCAAGGAACCAAATAACAAGGACAATATCTGCTAATGGATTAGTTTTTTTCCCCCCATACAAGCCATGTGTAGGACAGGAGTTGAATAGGTAGAGTCAGACTGAAAAACTCAATGTCATAGCCGGGATTTGAACCACGGATCTTCCGGTCCCTAACCGGTTGCTCTGCCACCAAGCTACCATGGCAACATGCCGGCATAGCATTACATTTTTGAACTGACTCGTATGTTTCCTGGTAAACCACAAGGTGATCTCAAATTATTTTGAGATGACAACCCCAATGGTGACTTACAATGTTGTAAGTACTTTAAGTCCCAGGATTCATAGTATAGTCAACTATTATAGTCAATTGGTATTGGATTAGTTGTTTTTTCACACAAGCCGTGTGTAGGACAGGAGTTGGATAGGTAGAGTCAGACTGAAAAATTCAATGCTATAGCCGGGATTTGAACCACGGATCTCCTGGTCTCTAACCGGTTGTTCTACCACTGAGCTACCATGGCAACATGCCGGCAGAGCATTGCATTTCTCAACTGACTCGCATGTGATACGTGGTTTACCTATACAATATCTGCTAATGTTTATCTCGATTAGCAGAATGCAGAAAGAATAATATTTTGTAAGAACAGTTTTTTGTGGAACAGCTAGAGGAAGTCATGTAAATGGAACACACAGATTTTGTTAACGTTTCCTTAGTTCTTTTATACACCACTTATTATCCATAGAGTTCTGTGCTGGCGCATTACTGAATAAATGGTATAATAATTTTCATGCAGAGGAATGGATGGCCAGTTTGTATGTGTGTGGAATAAGTTTGCAGCAGAAGTTGCAGCAGCCTGGAGCCGTCTGATTTGTCGGACTAGATAAACTGACTGACAGTAATGTACCACTATCTGATCCGGAGTTGTCTAACAGTTGGAAGGGGGTGTCATCGGGCTCCTGCCCCGGGCTATAAAACTTGCGCTAGTGTTCAAGCTAAGAACATGGACCCAAGTACGCAATAAAACAAGAAGACCTGGAAGGAAACCGTAAAGCCTACCTTAATGTTTCTGAAATAAGTCTGCAAATCTACTGTTATATGTACGAGGGGCACTAATCATATTTTGAGCCTAAAAATAAAAAATAGTATTTTTTTTATTGAAAATTGCTTTATTGTTTCTCGAAATGTTCTCATTTATGATAAATACACTTTTGCATACGTTCGAACCATTTTTTCCCAGTCGGCTTCAGACACTTCCAAAATATGGTTTTTGAACGCGTCAGCGGCTCTTTCTGCCGACGAAAATCGTTGTTAGGATCAGTTGTATGTATCAAGTATGATGTTAGCGATTCATGTGAAACGTGTTTTGTTAACACTGAGTGTTGTGGCAAATAATGTGTGTCTGGCAGAACTAGACTTTCTCATTTGTTACAATACTTTTTAATTTGTAGAATAAATGTATGTATCGTACGATTTCGACAAACTTGGCTCAGATAAATTTTGACATCAGACAAAATTTACTATCAGTTTATAATTTAAAATTCCACCCATTTCACGCGATTAATTATTTCTTTTGATTTGATGCCTACTAATCTTTCTCAAGGCTAATCATAATTGCATAACGTTACCAGCATAGGTATTACAAAATTATTATTGTATATACCTATAATAATTGCTTTGTTAATTTTGCATTTGTTGTATATTTTGTCAGTTTTCTTATTTATGTAAAGTAGTTCCCTAGACTAAATAAGGTTCTATTGACGTTATTTAAATAGCTATTATTTCTTCCCAACTCATTTTTTTTTCTGCAAACATCGAGGAGGCAGCGGAATGCAACAACATGGAAGTCACTCGGATGCATTCGCGAGAAATGATCATTTCAAACTGCAGTACTTGTGGTTGTTCAAGTACTGTTGCATACATATTACTTTGGTAACAGTTAAGGACGTATACAGGAGCTTCTGTACTGTGACCTAAAAATTCAAATTAAGACACTGTTTAAATGTCTTCTTACAACAATGTTGAAAGGAAACAACATGTAACGGCTTTATGATTAGGTACCCTGGTGTTATATTGGACCTGGTTTTCTTTTATTTAGAATGAACATACAATTTCACCGCAAATTTGGCCTTTTTAGGTCCCTTGTAACGAAAAAAAAAAAACGTATTTTCAGAAAAACATCCCTGTGTGTATGTGTGTCCGTGTGTCTATGAACACGATAACTCAAAAACGAAAACTAGATAAAATACCAAACTTGGTATTTAAGTTCAGTATGTTCCAAAGATGAGACAAGAAGATTTTCAAGAAAATCCCCCCATCACAAACTACCCTTTACATGGAACAATTTTCGAAAATTTTCATTTTATAAAAAATGGCTCTTAATGAATTTGATTAAAATCCTGTATATTAAAGATACTTGCATCCCAAATAGAATGTATATCTTGAATTTTCTGGGAATAGTTTCTGAACACCTCTTTATTCTGGATGAATTTTGCCGAATTTTGCTTACCTGTTAAACCGTAAAAGATAGAAAAAACTTACTTCCCAAAAAATGTAGATCTCATCAAAACATACAATTTATATCCTTTACGTTTTTTTTGTGAAGGTTTCGTTTCCGAGATATTCTTGTTGTTGGCTTCAACACTTTTTCAGACAGGAAGTGTTCGTTTTTCTTTTGCTCTACTCCTGGTCAAGCAAAGAAGCAATATGCACTGACAATCGCATAAGGACGGTTTTTAACACATTTGACTATCACTTTAGTGTAATGCATTTCCTTAGTCCCCTTCTACTTACTTATAAGGAACTGGTAATAAGAGCATTCTGCTAATGTTTATCTCGATCAGCATTGTGTAGAAAGAAAAATAATCTTTTGTAAGAAGTTTGTTTGCAGAGTAGCTAGACGAAGTCATGCGAATGTAACACATCAGATTTTTCTGTAATTGCCTCGTGTTCGCCAATAATGGGATTTTGACCACGCTTAGGATAGGTTGCGGAGTTACTGTACACAATAGGGGCGAGAGGGTTATGGACGGAAACCAAGCTGTTACAGGTGCAGATGTTACGAATCCATTTACGGAGGGTGCCGTAAGGGAGGGATATATTCACGTTTAAAAGTAATGTAGCAAATGCTGTATTTGCATTTATTAGATTAAAACGCAAAGGAAGAGCTAAGGTCTGCATAATAATATTATGATCACGTAAATCATATCCTGTGCTTGTAGGAAGAGAGAAGAGGAGGCGTGCTTTACACGTAACATTTCGACACTGAGTGCCAACTTAACAAATGCTAATGTGCAATCTGACATTTAAAATTGTTTGTGTTACAACTATATAAGTTTTTCTACCCATTTCTCTACATGTTCTATGTTCATAGTGCATAGAGAAGATGTATTTCACCCAAAAATTCGATACCGAGATTTCAACGAAAATACATGTCTTGGGTCTCTCAGAATCCAAAAAGAAAATCATTTTTAGAAAAAGGTCCGTGTGTGTGGACATCATAGCTCAGAAACGAAAAGATGGTTATATACCAAACTTGGTATTTAAATTTGATATCTACCAAGGATGCGACACAAAGATTTTCAAGAAATTCCCCCAACTACCCATACATGGAAAAATTTTCAAACATTTTGATTATTCAAACATGGCTGTAACGTTTTGATTAAAATATCGTATATTAAAGATATTTACATGACAAACAAAATGTGTATCTTGAGTTTTCTAGGAATAGCTTCTGATGACATCTTTATTCTAGTTGAATTTTGCGGAATTTTGCATGACTGGTAAACCGTAAGATATAGACAAAAACTTACTACACAAGACTCGTAGAGATCATTAAAACACATAGTTTATTTTATAAACATGTTTTACATAAAGCTGATCGTTTTTGAAACATTCCTTGTTAATAATTTCAGCTTTAAATTACTTATACTTTTCTCATACGGGACTTTGTCAACTTCTGGTCATACAAACAATGGTACTCAATTACATGGCAACCAACTTTTAATAGATTGAACTATCACGTTAGCCTATGTATTCCCTTATTTCCCTTTTAATTATGAGTAAGCAAGTAAAAAGACTATTCTGTTAATTTTTTCTCGATTAGCTTTTTTAACAATAATTTTTTGCCGATATGCAGAGAAAGTCATGTGAATGGAACACATAATATGTTTTCAAAAACTATGCTTCGAAAAGCTTTTCTGTTTTTGTGTCTGTGCACAGCATAGCTTAAAAGGCGAACAAGTCCAAAATAACCAAACTTGATATTAAGTTATCTTCCAAGGATGCGACTGGAAAATTTTCGGGGAAATTCCCCCACCCCAAACTATGTTTTACATGGAACATATTTCGAAAATTTGATTTTCCCAAAAATGGTTCTAAACTATTTTTATTAAAATCGCTTATGGTTATAAGGCAGTTTCAACACCAACGAAATATATATTTTGAATTCTCTGCGAATAGCCTTTGAAGACCTCTTCATTCTTAGTGATGTTTATTATAACTGATAAACCGTAAGAGATAGACAAAACTTACTACACAAAATATGTAGATCCCGTTAAAACACACAATTTATATCATATATATCTCTTGTGGATTTAGCCTTTAGAATACTTATTTTTGTTGGTTTAAATTTTAACCTACCTAATCTTTTCTCAAACGGAGGTTATTTTTCGTTTCCTTTCTTTTTGTTTTGTCTTCTTTTGTTTTACTCCTGGATTTGGAAAGAGAACTGAGTTTCAATGACGAACGCATAGCGACCACTTTTAAACGATTGGATGTCGCGTGTATTCTCTTATTTCCCTTTTACTTATAAGGAGCTAGTAATAAGACCATTCTGCTAATATTCACTTGGATTAGCATGGAGTGGAAAGAATCCTTTGCAGGAGGTTTGTTTGTAAAACAGATAGAGAAAGTCATGTGATTGAAAGACATACGTTTTTTTTCACTAAATTTAATATTGTTATAAAGCTGCGCAAAATATTAATATTTTTGTGTAATGTTTACAAAATTATTTTGCATGAATTGAGTGAAACAAGCATTTTAGTATAAACTCTTTAATTATGGCGAAAGTTGAATTTGATCTGGGGAGGGGAAAACCCCAAAATTAAGGGCTATCAACATTTAATTGTACTATTTTTCATCAGCTTAAGTCACTTGAATATGACATAAGTTAGGAATTATAACCAATAAAAATAAAAAAAAGCTCTATTAAATGCATATAAAATCATTTGTTAATATCACATTTAATTTGACCTTGGGGGTGGAGAACACAAGTTTAAGGGACTGTCAAGTTTTAATTGAATTATTTCTCATCAGGTTAAACCGTTTGAAAATGATAGTACTAAAAATGCTGTACTAAATGCATATAAAATAATTTGTAAACATTACTTATAAACAAGTGATAAATCTCTGCGATGTTCCAAAACTGGCTAAGTAGTATAATTAACATTATGCAAAACCTTCAGAATCCATAAACTAATAATGTTTGTGTTTTCTGCATATTTAAATGAAATATTTTGTGCCCAATTTGGCTGCTGAAAGTGGATAGAACGCTTTGTTCAGGGAATCGATTCATGTACGCTACCGTGTGGCGCTAACTACTTTTAAGAACATAAGCAGTTAATTTTAGTTATATTTTTTCCCATAATGTAATCAAAATTGCTTTTGAAACTTTTGATGTCGGTAATTTTTATCTACTTAGTGTTCTTTCACATTATGCGCCAAAATTAATTATTATTAATCTTTTATTCATGCATTTATCGTCTTCAGTTTGTTAATCCTCTTTCATGTTTTATTATAGCCTCATTACTATAAATTTATAAACGGTAAGCCAATTGCGTTTCCATTTTAATATGAATAAGCTGAAAAGCCTTTTTTATCTAACACCTGCTCAATCCAATTTGTTGCCATTTTCAGAAGAGAGGCTTTTTGTTTAATTAGTTTTCAGCCTCAGCAGAAGATACATTTATTATGTGGCCTATTGAAGCGCCCGTATTTATTTTATTACCAACTCCATTACATGGAAGGTGCAAACGTGCTGATTTGCCCCAGGATGTTTTAATAAATAAGAGTCGTAATGAAAATTCCTCTTATAAAGAGCGCCATCGTTTCTTCCTCAACGCGGTAAAAAAATAAAATATAGCTTTATGCTCACCAACAGTAACGAAATTAGATGATATCGTTTAAAATTCAACTTCTATTTTATATTTCTATTAGCACTTGAATATTCTTGCCATCAGTATAACTGTTATCGCTTTGTACACCCATCATTTATCGTTCTGAGTATTTCTCAATTGATAGGAATTTTAATACAATACGTTGCTAACTTGTTCGATGTTATTTTCAACGCGCTAATTCTTATTCTGGATTACGCACAGTTGAATTGTTCTGATTTCTTCATCTTTCTTCGCTACTTACCCTTCCCCAGGACTTACAAGTCAGCATCTGGGGAAAAATGCCTGTTGAGACTCTGGATCAAAAAACGTAGTCAGGATGGGTGATCAGTCTTATGCCTGGTATGAGAGTGAGGAAAATATCATATAAAATGACGGGAAATGGTTGAAAGGAAAGATGATTACTGATTATGAATGGTGGAAAGTGCCCGAAAAAAAAAACACCTAGACGCCGGTTTGTCTGCCACAAACCTCACACTCGGGCCGCTTTGGCTAAGGTACCGCCACCTTTATGGTCTCTTGCAGTGCTGTTCCTATCTGTATTCCACAGCAGCCCAGAATGAGTATCTCTTATTGGCGGTCAGACACTCGCATTAGCTTATTAACAAATGGCGAAAGGAAGCGTTTCACCTGAGTAGCTGAAAGGCAAGCTTCATCAGATGTGCACGCCAACTCCTGTGGAGCTCGTATCGTATTGGTTTGATGTAGAGGTCTTCGCACTTTTAAAATGAACATATGAACATATGTCGTGTCAGATTCAGGAGCGAAGGAAAAAAGCGGCTTGAAATAAATATTAGGCAAAGTGCTGGAGATTGTCTCGTATTGGTGCCCAAGTCTGTCACTCTCAAACTATATATATATATATACTATGAACATACGAGAAGGTCGTTATCATGCTCAGGAGCGAAGGAAAATGGGAGCATTAAGGTATAGATACTTGAAGTGTAAGGGATGGAGCTGAGATTAGCACTGGCAGATTATTTTTTCGTTACCACTACGGATTATATCGACACAATTACTTGCATTTGACTGCAGTCCCCTCTTCCCCTCTCATTCTCTCTCTACCATTCCTTTAGTACCTAGATATAGGAAACATTGTATTCAGTCGAAAACTTCGATGCCGAGATTACACAGAAATATACGTAGCGATATACTCAAAGGTAATAAATAAATTCTGTATGCACTCGTCTCTCTGTGAAAAACACAACTAAAAACAAAAATTTAATAAATACAAATAAATGAAAACCTGAATAAATAAATACAGTTCAAAACTTTGATGTCAAGACTACACAGGAATATACGTTCCGATATACATATACAAAAATAATAAATAAATTCTGTATGCACTCACCTCTCTGTGAAAAACACAACTAAAACAAAAACTGAATAAATACAAAACGCCATGCTAAGTCGGACATTGTTTAAACACGACAAGCGAAGATTTTCAATAAAACTGCCTCTTGACCAAATTGCCCCCAATATGGAAAGAGTTTCGTCATTTTCCATTTTCTCAAAAGTGATTAAAACAATTTCGATTAAGATATAATGTGTTTCAGATAATGTTACAAATTTAACTAATGTTTTGGTTTCTTGGATAGGCTGCGAAATCTTCACAATGATTGAATTTTTGAAATTTCATATATTACGGAGACCATAAGTGATAGATGCACGTTAAAATGAGTATTTTGTACATTCCGATTTTCAAATAATTATACACTAGTAAATACTGCTCATTTGTTTCTCTTGTTTATGTAAAGAGCATGGGATTTCAACTGACGCTTTTTAAAAACCTGACTATCACTTTAGCTCTCTGAACCCTTTTAAGTATCTACATCAAGAGTATGAATATATAATGAAAATAAATATTGTTCCAATGGTGACTTACATAAACAATATACCGAATTAATATCTATCAGGGCAAATTGTGTTAATATTATTTTTATCACGCTAGGCGTATGTAGGCTTAATTTGGAAGGTAGAAATAGACAGGAAAACATGTGTTGTATTCCACTTACATGATTTTCTCTATTATTCTGCAAACTATTCTTACAAAAGATTACTTTATCTACTACTTCATACTAATGAAACATAAGCAGACATTGTCTTATTACTTATTTATAACTAGAAGATAAAGAAATACATTAGGCTAAAGCAAGGTATTTCTTTTAAAAGTTGCCTCTATGTCTTTGCTTAGGTTCTCTTTGTTTGGCCAGGAGTAAATTGAAAAACGAATGACGACTTCTAATTTGAGAAAAGTATAAGTATTTTAAAATTGAAACCAATAAGTTATATCTCAGAAATTGTTAACTCCACAAAAAATGTGTCTGACATAAATTGTGTGTTTTAACGAAATCTTCTACTTCTTCTACTTTTGTCTTTTAAGATTTATTGATTATGAGAGAACCCTTCAAAAAGAGAGCTTCAGAGCTCTTTCCAGAAAATTCAAGTCTTGTTATTTGTCATGTAAATATGTTTAATGCATGACATTTTAATTAAAATATTATAGTAGCTTTTGACAAAATCAAAAATGTTGACAAATGACTATGTAAATATTAGTCTGGTGTGGGGATTTTCCTAAAAATCTTTGCATCGCATCCCTTAGTAATCTAAACACCAAGTTTGTTTTTAACTGACTTTTCGTTTTTCAGTTAATCTGTTCACAGCCACGCAGATGCACGCCCACGCACACACGCACACACACACACACACACACACACACTCTGAACTTTTTCTGAACAGTGTTTCTTTTTGGGTTTAATGATTTTTAAAACATATATTTCCGGTGAGATTTCTGTATTGAACTTTTGGGTGGAATGCTATACCTTTTCTACGTACACCTTGTAAGTAGAAGAGTGAAAATTAAATTATATAGCCTGGATTTGCACCACAATCTTTGGCTTAGCGTATTGCTGCTCTTACCAATTGAGCTTTGATGGGAACATGCCAGTACGACGTTAAATTTCCAGCTGCTTCATATTTTTTCCATTAAGTCATAAGATTTTTTCAGTATACTGTATTTTTATTATTTTTTTTAATAGTGCATTATGGCCATCGAAGCCACCTATTATGCGCGTAGCTTTTCTTGGACGGTTAAGAGAGGACCGAATGAAGAAGAGAGAGCTCGCCTGCCTGTCTTTCCGAGTGTTGTGCACCAAAGTATTTCACTAAGGCCCTCGGACATTATGGTCAATCGGTTATCTAATTTAGCATAAATTAGCTAAATTAATAAACAAAACACAGCGCAGGTGCACATGGGCGAACTCTGAGATCTAAAGAGGGAATAAAACCATAAGTGTAGAAGTCACTAAATATCAAAGTGTATAGCGTATTTCATGTCTGTTGTCACGCTGTTCTGCTACCGAAATTGCGAGAAATCTATGAATATAACTAGAGAGCCGAGAGCCCAAGACAGGGTGCGCGCATAGTATTTCCATGCATTAAAAAGTATGTTCGTTATCTAGTGCCAAAAAAAAAAAAAAAAATGGATGAGATGAATGAAAAAATCAGGGCAATGTTTTATAAGAAATATAATAGAACAGCATTGAATGCTACGCTTAAAAAGCTAATTCTGCTATCTACTTCATGCTGATCAAGATTAACAAGAGCAGTCATTGTTTTATTACTTAGTGCCTATAATTAGAAGGAAAATAAGGGGACATAATAGAATAAAGTGATAGCTAGTTGCTATGTGATTAAAAGTCGTTCTCTTTGCATGGCCAGGAGTTGACAAATTTCTGTATGAAAAAACTAAAATTGAAACAAATATCAAGAAATACCTCGGAAATGGTCAAATGTACAAGAAAGTTGTATTTGATATAAATTCTGTGTTTTAATGAGCTCTATATTTTTCGTGTGATAACTTTTTATTTAACTCTTACGTTTTATCAGTTAGGCAAAAGTCATTTAGAATGAAGAGAACTTTAGAGGCTATGACCAAAAAATTTGAAATAAAAACTTTGCCATGTAATGTTCGGTATAGCAATCAAAATCGTTAAAGGCATTTTTGAGAAAATGAAAATGTAGTTTGAAAATCTTCATGTTGCATTTTTGGAAGATGCTAAGCTTAAATAACAAGTTTGGTATTTAACTTACTTTTATTACTTTCTCTATTGTATTCCACCCAAAACTCGATACCGAGATTTCACTGAAATAGACCTTTAAGGGCCCCTTGTATAAAAAAAAAAGTATTTTTAGAAAAAATTCCGTGTGTGCATGGATGCATGTGTGTGTGTGTGTGTGTGTGTGTGTGTGTGAACACGATAACTCAAAAACGAAAAGTCTGTAAAAGCCAAACTTGGTATTTAAGTTTAGTATCTTCCAGTAATGTGACACGAAGATGCGACACCCCATGCGACATTTTCAAACATTTTGATTTTATCAAAAATGGCGATTTTGTTTAAAATACCGCATATTAAAGAAATTTACACGTCAAATAAAACGTATATCTTGAGTTTTCTGGGAATAGTCTCTGAAGATGTCTTTATTCTGGGTGAATTTTGCTGGATTACGTATAATTAGTAAACCGTAAGAGATAGACAAAAACTTACTAACAAAAAATGTAGATCTCGTTTAAATACACAATTTATGTAATGACTCTCTTTTTTTTTTTTTTTTTTTTTTTTTTTCGAAGAGCTGACCATTTTTGAGATATTGTTCGTTGTTTTTAAGTTTTAAAATGCTTATGACTTCATAAACGGGGATTGTGAACTGCCAATGCATAGAAATGGAATTCATGCACATGGCAACCAGCTTTTAATGTCGTGTTAGCGTACTATATTAACTTAGTTCTTTTCTGATTTCAAGAAAGCATTTCCATTAATGTTTATCTCGATTGGCATGAACTAGAAGTTTTTAATAATAATTTGTTACCGAGATATAGAGAAATGATTTGAACGGATTACATTCAGATTTTATTTTTTTTAATGGAGAGGCCTTCATAGGCTATTTCAAGAAAATTCGAAATATACATTTTATTTGTCACATAAGTGCCTTTAATATAGGGTACTTTAATCAAAATCGTTAGAGCCAGCTTTAAGAAAATAAACACTTCCGAAAAATTTTCCCTGCAAAAGTTGAAAATTTTTGTGTCGCATTCCTGGAAGATGCTGAACTTAGATATGAAGTTTGGTATTTAACTGATTTTTGTTTTTGAGTTATCGTGTTCATAGACACCCACAAACACATGGCCTTTTTATAACAAATTCTTTCTTTTATTATTCAGGGGACCCTAAAAGATGTTTTTCCACTGTAACCTGGGTTGGAATTTTTGTGTCGAATGCAATATCCTCTCTACATGTGTACTATGAACTAAGTGGAAAAAGTAAAATCCAGGAAACATTTCCTTTACATTCGGCGCTTTGCTTAAGTGTTCTATGCAATAAATAATCGATTTGGCAAGTCAGGGATGCGGCATGAAACTTGTAGCCAATGTTAGCAGCAAGGGGCATACAAAGTTTCCTTGATGGTTTTTTCGCAAGAGGGTCCGACGTGTAATGACCACTAGTTAGTACGAGGGGTTGGATGGAATGGAAGGGGGGATTTCAATAACCTAAGACCTCCCCTCCACTCTCCTCTCTTACTCGTAATGAAAATCAACCTCCCCTTTCCTTCGACAATATCATGAGGCGTTCTTTCAGCCGTGGTGCCAATTTTTATTTTGCATGTGCGAGGTTCATCAACTTGTACACCGCGATAACAATCTGTAGCACGTTCCCCGTTCCACTTGTGGATGTCTCTTCCGCCTGTCCCCTGTTCCCTGCTTCCATCTCGACCTTGCACGATTATTTCCCTGATATACTGCATAGGTATGAGACACTTGCAAGGGAAGAGCCTCGGTTCGAACACGAATTTATTCAAAATATATACACGGACTTTTTGAATATTGAACAAGATTGCAAAGTTATTGGACTGTGTAGGATTCGCATGTAACCTGGAGCTTTTTTACTTTCTTGCTTAGTACATTGTACTAGGTAGAGAATGTATTGCATTCCACACAGATAATTCTAGAAAAAAAAAAGCATTTTTAAAAAAAAGGTCCATCTATGCATCAGTGGGTGTGTCTGTGTTCAAGCTAACTTAAAACGAAAGGTCGGTTAAATACCAAACTTGATATTTAAGTTCAGCATCTTCCCAGAATGCAACATAAAGAATTCAAGAAAATCCCACCACCCCAAACTATCCTTTAAATGTAAAACATTTCCAAAATGTTGATTTTCTCAAAATGGCTCTAACGATTTTGATTGAAGTACCTACATCTCTTACATGACAAATAAAATGTATAACTTGAATGTTCTAGAAGTAGTCTCTGAAATCCTTTTTTTTTTTTTTTTCTTAACTATCTTTAACCTAGTGCGTGATATCGGACAATGAATGCAATTGGTGAAATGATGCTCATATGATCTCGGGATCCACGGAGCTTAAAGTTACTCGACATTCGTCTTCTCAGGACAAAGGAAACCCCGAAAAAAAAGCCCTATCCGGGTAACTCACCCTAAATGAGATTCGAATTTACGACCTTTAGAATGTAAGACAGACACGCTACCACCACATTGCTCGTGTGGGCAGATATTTTTTGAATTAGTTTCAATTTTAAAATATTTAAACTTTTCGCATAGGGAAATTTGTCAACTTCTGGTCATGCAAAGTGTATTAATTTTGATCACATAACAACCTGATTTTGAAAGTTTTTACTTTCGCATTAGGCTGTCACTTGTTCCTTAATTTCCTTTCTATTTATAAAGAATTAAGTAATATGCCCATTTCTGCTGGGTTTTTTCTATTGACATTAAGTAGATAGAAGAATAAGCTTTTTAAGAATACTTTGTTACTGAGATATAGGGAAAGACTGAGAATGGAACACTTCAGATTTTTATTATTTATTCATTCTACAGATTAAACACTATTTTACAGAATGTATGTTACACCTATACTTTGTAATTTAAAACAATTAAAATCATTTCATTACATAGATACATTTTACAATTGTCGATAGATGTGGTGAATGATTTGTACAAAATATCTGTAAGAACATCATCTACTAAAATGTAATCCAATGGTTTTGTAATTTCTATATTGTAACTATTTAAGATGAGTATCGTGCAGTATCTTCAGTACATAAATCAAGGACGTTGAAGAGGAACTGTTCTACTGGTTCTTCATTTCCACAAGAATAGTCGAAATCCTTTTCTGTAATAATGTGAAGACATCGGAAGTATGTACCAGAAAAAAATTGGGTGTGTGTAAAATCAGAGCAGAATACTTTGTACTTAGGCGACTGTGTATATGGGGGGGGGATATGTTCCTTGTTATTGAGCCATTATTGGTGTTTATCCATTGTTTATTCCATGTACGAGTATTTATTGTCTGCATTTTGTACTTTTTTTCTAGAATATCCGCTCTTTCATTCCTGAAGTTACCAACATGCACAGCAATCCTTCACAGCAGTTCTAACATTAATATTTACGTATTACTGTGTTTAGCAGTTTCATACTTTAAAATATTCATTTGAGTTGGCCGGTCATCTGGGAGTGAACAATGACAAACTTGTACACAAGCCCAGGGTACACTGAGACGCCTCTCATCTACGAGTAAGCCAGAAATAACGATAGGGAGGATAGCCGGTTCTATCAACGACGTTACCCTAACATGCTTCACCCGGACTTCACCATGTTTCCAAAACGGAATGATGGTTTAAGTGAAACATTAGCTTATGTCCTAACAAACACTCGTGGATACTATGTACTCTGTATATTGAGCACATTCAGTAGTATTTATTAAATTATTTATTATTGTATTTCAGTTTTATTGTTATATCTTTTATATATTTTGTGATTTGTGTCTACACCCTGCTTATTTGTGTCCCTTGCACGTAAAATGAGTTTCTTGGACATTGGTTCGTTAACAAAATATGGCCATGGTAGCATCTACCTACCACTGAGTCATTTTTTATTGTTATATTCATACCCCGCCTTTAACTTTATGATCCTATCGGCGACATCTCCCTTTGGAACGTATTGCCTATCAACAATGGTATTAACTGCTGCTCTTATGTCATTGGTTTCTATTTATCTTTAATTTAAATCATTAGATCGCACGCGCACACAGACCCTTTCATACTTACAGATTCTGAGAAGAAATGGGAGTAGCCTGGGTAAACAAAATTCCCTACCCCCTATCGGCAATTGATCCCTGGGCCTCACAGCAAGCAATACTCTGCCGACTGAGCTACGGGGCCAGCCCACTGGGTCGTGTAACACATTTGCCTACAACCTGTATAGGGCAGCATGTGAACAGAAAATCATGTAATCACATCATTTTTCTCCTAATATCACGGCCTCCATCATACGTCACCGTGTATTAAGGTGTATAGGATTTCGACCGTCCTCTTTATCACTTCAGGGAAGGGAATGTTTCGTTAAGGTTGAGTTTTCCACACGGCAAGGCAGGATATCCGGGTGTAGAGCGGTTTGTGGCATCCCCCATTCCAGGGTTATCGATTTCATTGACAGAGCTGTTTCTGTAAAACTGTGTTAAGCGACGAAAATTTAATTAATCCGCACGGAGAACGAAGAGGATATAATATGGCGGACAACAGGCACTTCAAATGCAAGTGCTTTTCCCAAACTATTGAGCTGCTGCCGGATCTCTCACACATGCAAGACCAACCCCCCCCCCGCCCCTCAGGCTCGGTCAATTGGAATTAACAAGAGGGGTGCGGCGAAACTGCCGCAATGCATGGAAAACGGATTGCATTTCGCATATTAAATTCCTCGCATTGTCGCATCCTGTGCTGCACTCTAGCGCGGTGAGATACAACCAAACCATCTCGTCAGGATGCCACTTCATCAACCACTCGTTCACCATACGGCAAGGTACAGTTGAGCTCGAAAGCTTCCATCAAGCACCTCGCTAAACAGTTGCAACGTTAACATCTGTCAGTACTTGGTGCCGTTTCTTTAATCCCATAGCCATTTAATAGGGCCGGCATACCACCGTAAAAAATCTGTCTCAAAAATATCTTATAAAACACTTTTAATTGGTATTAATTCTAGACACGTTTTTTTTTTTCTCTAGCCTGCATATACAAAGTACCTAGTGGATAGAGAAGATATTGTATTCCACCCAAAAATTCGATGTCGAGATTTCACTAGAATATTTTGGGTCCCCTGAGTCCGAAAAAAATGCAGTTTTAGAAAAAGGTCCGTGTGTGTCCGTGTGTGTGTCTGTGGACAGCATAGCTCAAAAACGAAAAGACCCTTAAATACTAAACGGTATTTTATAGGAAAATTGTGATGTGCTCCATTCACATGACCTTCTCTACATCGATGTAACAGATTATTGTTAAAAAGCGTATTCTTCCATCTACTTAATGATAATCGAAATAAACATTAGCACAGTATCCTCCAAGGATGCGACACGAAGAGTTTCATGAAAATACCCTCTCAAACTACGTTTTACATAGAAACATTTTCGAAAATTCTAATGTTCTCAAAAATGGCTCTAACCAGTTTGTTTAAAATCCCGTATATTAATGATATTTACATCTCAAATGAAATGCATATATTGAATTTTCTGGGAATAACCTCAGAAGACCTCTTTATTCTAGATGAATTTTGCCGAATTTTGCTTAACTGCTAAACCGTAAGATATAGGCAAAAAACTTATTGCATCTCGTCAAAATACACAATTTATGTCCTTCACGTTTTTGTTATGGAGGTAACCGTTTCCGAGATTGTCATTGGTTACAATTTTAAAGTACTTATACTTTTCCCAGACAGGAAGTATCCGTTTTTCTTTTGTTCTACTGGTGGCTAAGCAAAGAAATGATTTGCAATGACAATCGCATAACGGCAGCTTTTAAAACATATAAGGTACTTCTACATATAAGGAACTATGTAATAAGAACATTCTGCAAATGCTTATCTCGATTAGCACTGTATGGAAAGAAGAGTAATATCTTGTAAGAAATTTGTTTGTAGAGCATCTAGCGAAAGTCATGTGAGTGTAACACATCGTTTTGTTTGTTTCTTTCTTTGTTAAATTGAACTTCAAATTTGAATATTGCATTCCACTCTCATTCAGGATCATTCTTAAACAGATAAATTACAAAGGAAATGGAGTTTTATTTGTGGACGCTCTTTAACTGCTGTGGTTCTCAGCGTCACATTCTATTTTGGGTTTGAAAGACCACTTGACTTTGCTTAGAGGCCTCTTTATCAGTTTTGAGGGTCTTTTACATACCGTAAATCTGCGACACTGGACAAACCGCTTGACATCCCTTCCGAAGAAAGCATGCTAAGGAGTTTTACATCTGAAAAAAATCCATCGCCCTCCGCTTGGTTTGAAGCCGCGACCTTGGGTACAATAGGCTAGCATTGTAACCACTACATCACGGAGGGCGATTACAGCTAACAAGTGTTACAATAACTATTGTAACTTTTGCCGTAAACTGGAACTAATTTTGCCCTTTATGGGATTACTTTGACCCAACTTTGGAAAATATATTATTTTATAAATATACGCATTTACCAATGTTCTATGTTCGACAGAAACAGAGTGTCCGAGAGCTGCCGAAGCTATAGGGGAGTGAGGCAGGGTTGTATTTTATCTCCCTTGCTATTTAATCTCTTTGTGGATGATATTACTGATACAATGATAGCAGAGAATATTCAAGCACCAGTAGTAGCGGATTTGCAGATCGCAACACTTTTATACGCAGACGATTTAGTATTGTGCTCTACGACAGTAAACGGATTGCAACGAGGACTGGACAAACTTAAGAACTATTGCGATGAATGGCTACTTACAGTTAATGTGAATAAGACTAAGGCAATGACTTTCAAAAAGGGTTGTGTTTATAGCAGGGAGGAGACTTGGACATATGCAGGACAGATACTGGACAATGTTAAATCCTTTGTGTACTTAGGACTCACATTTACGATGAACGGAAAATGGACAAAACACATTGACATTACGAAACACAAGGCAAGGGTGAAAGCGTCGGAAGCTCTCCGGATAGGCTACAGAATTCCGAATATCTCCATAACCTTAATGGAAACTGTATACGGAGCGACAGTTAGATCCACGATGACATACGGAGGAGAAATATGGGGGTGGGAACAAACAGGGAATCTGGATCAAGTGAGGACCCAATTTTTGAAAGGAATTCTGGGTGTAGGGAGGGGTACGGCAAACTGCGGGATAATGAGGGAATTCGGGGTACATAGTGAAACGATAGAGTGCAAAATCAGAGCAGTTAAATATTGGATGAGAATCGTTCACGGAAACCAATCTCTAATTAGGGCAGTCTGCTACCGTGAACAGTTGCGAATGGAAGGTAATTTGACGTGGGCATCAAAATTAAAGAAAGGGTTGGAAACTATTGGGATGGGAGACATTTGGATGGCGGGGCAGGAAAACAGGCGAAGTATTTGGAGAAAAATTAAGAAACGTCTCTGTGATATTGACAGACAGCAAATAATTGCGCAATGCACAGAGAAGGTGTCATTAGAAGTACAGTCTGGGCTGAAATCGGAGTGGGGTATGGAGCAATACATCAAAACAGGTACCAAACTCATTAGAGAGGGGCTCGCGTGGATTAGACTAGGAGCATGGAGGAGCACGAAAATTTCTGACGAGAATGGTATAAGAATCTGTCCCATTTGCGAGGAGGAAGAGTCGTGGACTCACATCTTGGCAAGATGTAGGGGTACGGAGGAATGGCGGGAAAAATATTTGCCGCGATTTTTTACCACTGCGAATGTAGGGATAGAAGCATGTTGGACGTTACTGGCAGGCACGGAAAACATGGACGGGCTAGGTAAATTTATACTTAAGGCAAGACAGCTGAGATCTGAGGAGGCTGCCAATAGAGAAGGGGGGGGGGGGGGGGAAATAAGATCAACTAAACAAAAGTGACTACAATGTTCTACATACATGTATATTATATCAGACTTAGGTCACTGTTGTGCTAGGGTTGTATATATTATGTGTATATATGTCTTTTAAGTGTAATTATCTATTATAAGAGGGTGCATTTATGAAGGTGTACTCTGTGCTGTAAATTTAAATTGATATATTTGAATATCTTTGTATCTTTATTTTCGGATTCACTCTTAATTTTTATTGTTGTTTAATATTGCTTTTGACTGTGTATTTCCTTTGTCTTTTTTATTTTCGTATTTACTCTTTTAATTCTTTGTTGTGGTTGTTGTTTTAATATTGCTTGTAATGTGTATTACAAAAGCACGTACGGTCTGTGGACCCGTGCGACTGTTGAATTTCTATGTATGATATTGCTATATTAATAAATACACTTATTCATTCATTCATTCATTCATTCATGTTCTATTTACTGTGAAAATGGGAATTATTGCTCTCATATTACAAAGAGGAGCTCAAATTTTGGGAAATTTTAATAGGTTTAGGAGTATGGTATAAACAACACCATGAACAGCATAAGCTTAAAAGTTCCCCATTTCCCCTTTGTTCAAACCCTTTTTATATGAAAGTAAATAATGTATTATATTGGATGCACAATAAACTTAAATGTTTATTTGCGAGGTATGCTTTTGTTTTATACTGTATCTAATACGACATTTTAAAAGAGTTATTGCTCTCATATAACAAGGGGGCCACAATTAGGGGAATTTGGTACTTTTAGGATATGGTGTTCGTGGTATTAATAGAGTTCTTTCACATTTTCTATATAATATGAGCGCAATAAATCCAAGTGTCATATAAGAGACACTACAAAATAAAATGTAAAATTATAAAGTTATATTTTTATTTTTATTTTCTCTACACGCACGATATAGATAGTAGTTAGAGAAGGTATCTATTGTATTCTACCCAAAGCTTAGATAGCCCACCTGGGTATTGTGGGGGTAGCTGTCTGCCGCATATTCCACAGTTCGCGTGTTCGAATTTCGCTTAGGGAGAGTTATCCGTATAAGTGAGTTATCTCGGTGTTTTCTCTTATCCTGAAAAGACGAATGTCGAGTAACTTTAAGCCTTATGAATTCCGAAAGCATTTAAGCACCATTTCACCAATTTTATCCGTCTCCTATATGACCAACTAGGTTAAAAGAACGTAAAGTTCCCCCCCCCCCCAAATATCGATATCAAGATTTCACCCAAATACATGTTTTCAAGTCACTTGTCGAGAAAACATCTGTTCTCCATTCACGTGAATATCTATTCTGCGAACAAGCTATTCTTTCAAAGACTATTTCTTTGATGTTATTACTTGCTTCCTTGTAAGTAGAAGGGAAAGAAGGGAATACACTAAGCTAAAGCGATAGTCAAATCTTTTAAAAGCGGGTCGTATGTGAACAATAAGAGGGAATATCTCGAAACGGTAAACTGTACAACAAAATTGTAAATGGCGTAATGTGTATTTTAATAAGATATACATTTTTGTCTCTTTTGGTTTACCAATTATGTAAAATTCAGCAACGTTTATCGAGAATCAATAGGTCTTAAAAAGCTATTTCCAGAAAATTAAAGTTATAAATAGCTTTAATATAAGATATTTTAGTCAAGATCCTTAGAGCCATTTTTGAGAAAATCAAAAAATTCAAACATTTTTTCATGTAAGTGGTAGTTTTAGGGGGGAGGTTCTCGAAATCTGCGTGTCGCATCCATGGAAATATCATAGGACGTGTAGAGAAAGTAAAAATTATAAAAAGGTCCGAGTATTGTATATATTGATGTGTTCAACGCCCGTTTGTACTGCTATGGCACCAGGCGATGATGCATGTAATGAAGATGTGCTCCGGTGGAATACGATGGCAAAGGAAACCGGTAAACCCGGAGAAAACCCCCCAATTGCGAGCTTTTTCGATCACAAATCCCAATCGCTGGTCGCCTGGAGTCCGGACCACCTTGGCCAGAGACGTATGGTTTAACCAGTCGGCCACAACGAGTAAAAAGAATCGAATTCAAGTTCATCGTATAGTGATAGCTGTTAAAAGATTTGACTATCGTTTTACCGTTGCGTATTCCATTTCTCCTGCTTACAAGGAACTAAGTTAGAAACTTTTCTGCTAATGTTTATCTCGATTAGTATAAATTAAATAGAATAACATTTTGTAATAATAATTTGCTTGCAGAACAGAGAAAGTCGTGTCAATGTAACACGTAAGATTTTCTTTGCTTCTGATTTAAATTAATTTGTATAATAATGGCATTAACTCTGGACTCTTGTTGTTTTTTAATTTAAATTAGCCTTTAAAATAGAATTTTTCATCCAGCTCTTATTCAGTGTAACTCTTATATGATAAATTATAGCCATGAATTGTTGCTATAATACAGTATTGAACCTTTTACCATAAACTTCAGCTAATTTGGCCCTTAATATGTTACTTAAGCCCAACTTTGGAAATATATTCCTTCATAATATACTTTTTACTTATAAACATATATTTTCCTTTATATTGTTTCATTGTGAAAATTATAATTGTTGCTCTCATATTATAATAATGGAGCTCTAAATTATGAAGAAGTCTAGTAGTTTTAGGATTATAACATTTCAGTTTCATTAACTCCAATTTGAACACCACAATCTTAAAAATACTGTATTTTTTTGAATTTGAAACCCTCATTATATGGTCGTAAGAATTCATTATATTTCATATTGGATGCAGTTATTGTAAAATAAAAAAATATAATTTTACATCCAGTGTGAAATATAATGTATTGTAACTATTATTTAATAGGGACGTTCAAATTGGGGAACTCTGGTATTTCTAGGATTATGGTGTTCATGGTGTTGAACTGCCATAATCCTAAAATGAATGATTTCTCCATATGTTGTCATCCTTTATTATGATAGGCAGCAATAATTGCAATCTTATCACTGGACACAGTATGACATTTTAAAATACAGTATATTTATAAAATAATGCTTTGCACTGTTGGGCCAAAGTAACGTGTTAATGGGCCAGTTAATGGTTAACGGTTTTGCGTAACACTTTCTGACTAAATTTATCAGATAAGAGTTATCCTGAGTAAGAGTGGGAATTAATATTCATATTTTAAAGTTATTTCAACAAGAACGTTTACAGAATTAATGCCATAGTGTATTTTACTTGAAGTTATTAATTTCTCCAGCACGTATATATATATAATGTACATAGCAGCTAGAGAAACTACTGCATTCCACCAAAAAATTAGATGTAGAATTTTACCAAAAGTATACATTTTCAGGTCTCCTGAGTCTAAAAAAGGGATTTTTTTTTAAAAAGGTCCGTGTATCTCTGGATGGCATTGCTCAAAAACGGAAAGACCGTTAAATACTAACCTAGGCAATTATGTTTAGTATCTTCTAGCGATGCGACACGAAGATTTCCAAGAAAATCCTCTCACCACAAACTACCCTTTACATGGAAAAAGTTTTGAAAATGTTCTTTTTCTCAGAAATGGCTAACAATTTTGATAAAATACCGTATAATATTAAAGATATTTACATAAAAAATAAAATGTATATCGTGAGTTTTATGGGAATAGCCTCTAAAGACCTCTTTATTCTGGGCGAGTTCTGCTGAATTTTGCACAATGGTTAAACCGTGAGATACAGACAAAACCTTAATAAAAAAAAAAAAAAATGTAGATCTCATTAAAACACACAATTTGTGTCGTATACGTTTTTCTTATAAAGTTGGCCTTTTTGAACATATTCCCTGTTATTAGTTTCAATTTTAAACTACCGCACTTTAATTGTTTCACATAACGACCAGATTTTAAAAGATTTGACTATCGCTTTGGCATAATATACTCCCTCATTTCCCTCCTACTTACAAGGAAACAAGTAATAAGACAATTTCTGCTAATGTTTATCTCTATTAACATGATATCGATAAAAGAATAATCTTTTGTAAGAATAGTTTGTACATGGGCACATCAGATTTTTGTGTTGCCTTTTGTTTATTTGAGTACGAAGTGCATTAGTGTCGCAGAATAAGAGCAAGATAATTCAGTTCCATCAGTTGTATTGTTTAAATATGACAATGGCATTCCAAGAGAAACAATTCAAGGCATAATGGAGTCTTGTCAATAGGAAAACAGCTAAGCTATGTAGGGTTTGCACTGCAGATGCCGATACAGCACATCAAGGAGCCACAATCGACTACAATAAATCAAATGGCTTAGTAGTGCAGCTTCGTGAGCCTTACTGAAAGCGGCTTAGTATTTGAACAGTGCGTTTGAATAACAGAGTTGTGCATTATTGAGTAACCCTTAACATCAGGTGACCAAAGTGCGCCGAACTCTGACCTTTACTTCTGCTTCGTTCACACTTTCTTTGGCAAGGACGCTATTCAGCCTAACCACACGTGTGCGCCCTCTTGACTTGGCTTTATGTTGGAATTCGTGAATAGTTTTTGGGAAGTAGCTGTCGGGTTTTATACAGAGCGCTCACCGTAGGAAATGATAGTGAAATTATTTGTTTTCGTAATTTAAATATGTCCTAATCATTTAATTTTGGAATATGTGATGAGTTATAGGTATAATTTGTTAGCTCTGTAAGATTGAGTTGGGGGTAACGACATTCTTCCACATAAATTGCACACGGCTTCAAAAATCATCATAATCCTTTGATACAGCAAATGCAGAACATTTACTACTTGAACCACCGCTGAGAAGATAAAAACGAAAGCGTCACATGGACTAAGAAATTTAACTACAGATCATTTACAGAATAACATGTACACGGCGGCGCCGTGACAAAGTGGTTAAACCGCTCGCCTCCCACCTAGGCGGCCCGGGTTCAATCCTAAAGGTAATGACGAAACGGAGTTTTTTCCGGGTACTCCGATTTCCCCCGCCACTCATTCCAACAATTGTTCCATATCTATTTCCTCACGCTCATGCCTGACTACGAACTGAACACCCGTTCCAGGTTACCCATTATGTGGTTCGTGCCGTTGCTTCCCCGACAGGTTTTTGACCCCTAGGCACCCGCTTGTAAGTCCTAAGGGGTGTCAGTTCTACATACGGGGAGGGTAAGCCGACTACGAAAAAAAAACCTCTACACACGTACCTATCTTATTTTGTATATCAAATGTGTGCACAATTCAATGTATTCAATTATACAATAAAGACATCTTATGATGCTTTCCATTAATATGACATCGTCTATTAACTGTTGTTACAAAAGGTTATTCTTTTATCTACATCGTGGTAATCGAGATAAACGCTAGCGGAAATAATTGTCTTATTGGCTCAATTAAGTAGGAGGGAAGTAAGGCTAAAGCGATAGTCAAATCATTTGAAAAACCGAATGGTATTGTGTAGCAATTGAAAGTCGGATATCGTTTTGCATGACCAGAGAAAAATAAAAGAGAGATGAAACTAAACATGACCTCCCGTTTGAGAATAGTTACATATTTTAAAACTGATATAAATAACAAGGAATATATAGGAAACTGTCCACTCTGCAAAAAAAAAAAAAAAAAATTACATGACATAATTGTGTGTTTTAACGAGATTTGTGTAGTACGATTGTGTCCATCTCTTACGTTTGCTAGTTATGCAGAATTCATCCAGAATGAAGAGGTCTTCAAGTCCATTGCTAGAAAATTGAAGATATGCATTTTATTTGCGATGTAAATATCTTAAATATACGTACTTCAATCAAAATCGTGATAGCCATTTTGGAAAAAAGAAAAATTTCAAAATTTTGTTCATGTAAAGGATAGTTTGGAGTTTGGGAGGGATGTCCGTCGTGTCACATACTATACTAAACTTATACACCAAATTTGGTACTCCACGTTTTCGTTTTGGAGCTATGCCATTCAGAATGAGCAGATTGTCAGATGTTATTCCCAAAAAATTCAAGGTATATATTTTATTTGTGTTGTGAACATTTTTGTATATGGTATTTCAATCAAATAGTTAAAACATTTTTTAGAAAATCTAAATTTTAAAACGTTTCATCCAAAGGTAGGTTGGGATAGAAGGATTTATTTGAAAATGTTCGTGTTGCATCCATAGAGGATGCTGAACATAATTATCAAGTTTGGTATTTAACCGATTTTTCGGTTTGAGTTACATTTTTCACAGATACTCTCTCTCTCTCTCTCCCCCTCTCTCCCTCTCCCTCTCTCTCTCACTCACACACGTGAACTTTTTTCTAAAAATACTATTTTTATACAGCGTACCTTAAATATGTATCCCATAAAATCCCGGTATCGAATTTTTGGAAGGAATATAATACATTATCTACCTATGGATTATGTACCAAATATAGAAAGTAATATAGATGTATTATATATTTACTTGTGGTGCGATACATCTCTTTATTTATTATTTTTTTGTTTGTGTTTGTTTCCTTTCTACTCTGTCTCTACTTAATACATATTGCATTTCACCCAAAATTCAATACCAAAATTTCATTGGAAATGCATGCCTTAGGGTTCCGGTATAAAAAATCTGATGTGAACCATTCACATGACTTTCTCTACAACAAATTATTCTTAAAAAGCTTATACCTCTATTTACTTCATGCTAATCAGAAAAAATTAGCAGAAATAGATTTATTATTTGCTTCCTTGTAAGTAGACGCGAAATAAGGGAGTACCAGGTTAAAGTGATGGTCAAAAGCTGGTTGCTAAGTCACTGAAGTTCCTTTGTTTGTATGGACAGCAGTTGACACATTCCTGTATGAGAAAAGTATGTTTTTCATAGCAGAAACCAAAAACAAGAAATGTCTAAAAAACTATTAACTCCACGAAAAAAAATGTATATAACATAAATTGTGTGTTTTAACGTGCTCTACATTTTTTGTGCAGTAATTTTTTGTCCATCTCTTACGGATTAGCAGTTATTCAAAATTCCGTAAAATTCATTCAGAATAAACTATTCTTCAGAAGCTATTCCCAGAAAATTCAAGATATACATTTTATTTGTCAGCAAAAATTCTTTAATATATGATACTTTAATCAAAATCATTAGACATTTTTTAGAAAATCGAAATTTTCGAAAAAAAGTTGCATGTAAAGGGTAGTTTGGGGTGGGGAGATTTTCCTCAAAATCTTCGTGTTGTATCCCTGGAAGATACTAAACTTAAATACCAAGTTTGGTATTTTACCGACTTTTCGTTTTTGAGTTATCGTGTTTATAGACACACGGACACACAGGCACACGGACACACACACGGACCTTTTTGTGAAAATGTTTTTTTTTCGGATATAGGGGATCCTAAAACATATATTTCCGGTGAATTCTCTGCAACGAATTTTTGGGTGGAGTGCAATACCTTCTCTAAACACTATGTACATAGTACGTGTAGGGCAAGTAAAAAAAAAGAAGGGTTTTGTAGAAAACGGGCCTAGTGTGAGTGTGAATGTGTGTGTTTGTGTGTTTGTGTGTGTGTTGTATCCGTATGCCTATGAACACGATAACTCAAAAACGTAAAGTCGGTCAAATCTCAAACTTTATATATTACATTCAGCATCTTCCAAGGAAACAACACGAACATTTTCTGAAGTACTTTCCATTCGGATTGACTTTTGGATACCTGATAAACCAGAAGGAATAGACTAATAGTTACTGCACTAAAATGTAGAGTTCGCTAAAACACACAATTTATGTCACATACTTCTTTTTCACTTAACCATTTTCTAGACATTCCTTGTTAATAGATAAAATTTTAAAGTACCTATACTTCACACATACGGGAATTTGTCAACTTCTGGCCCTGGAAGGAGAAGGAGTTTTAATGGCATGGCAACTAGCTTTTAAAGAATTTGATTTTTGCTTTAACCTAGTGTATTCCCTTACTTTCCTTTACTTACAAGGAAGCAAGCTAATGTTTATCTCGATAGCATGAAGTACATAGAAGAATATGCTTATTAGCAGTAATTTCTTACAGAGATGAAGAGATACCCATGGAACACATTGTATTTTTATGAAATTAAAAGTTGCTTAGAAATTCTTTGTTCTTGTATTGCTTTATGAATATTACATTTTTAGGAGTGTATGATTACTATTTGTTTCAAATAAAGAGAATTTAAATTGAAAGCCAGCTTATATTGATCCGATTTTAAACATGAGACGTTTGTCTCATTTAAAATGAAATAGGTACAAAAATTGGTTTGAAGGAGACATAAAATAAACGATAGAGATATTTACATGAAATGTGTTTTTTGGAAATTAGATAGTGCATTATTTAAATTAAACAGAATTATGAATATAAAGAATTCTGTAGATATATCGTTAAGCTGCTTATTATTTCATCCCCAATCTTATGTTCATCACAGTGATACCAACTATAAATACGTGTAACTTTGGCTTGAACTGTACAGTACTTTAGCCCACGTGACTCGCCATTAATGTAGTGAGTGCCCCTGAGGCCAGGGACTTTGTAATGTATCTTTGCACACACACACACACAATCGTACCTACAGACGGAATGCATTAACTTCATCTTGACGGTTTTAGTCAATTACAGTTCTCTGCAATGTTGCATCTCTTTGTGAAGTTCCGGAGCACAGCCTTGTTAAAATGCCATCTTCTCTCTCGGGTGCGGAAGCGAGAAACTCGTGGAACCAATCCTTACTTTCTTGTAGTTTGCTTCAATGGATGTGAGAGTTAACAACAAAACACACTCGTATCTTACTGCTTTTAAAGTTTTTGAGATGTTCGTTTGGCCATGTAAAACAATTATTGCTACCAAGTGAGATATCTCAGTCTGTGGCCCGCGTTCGGCAGGTCCCGGGCTCAAATCTCGTGGTATATTTCGTAGTTTCTCTCAGTTGCCAAGGCAAATACGGGGTTGGATATTAAATAGCACGACACAAAGTTCAATCTTTAGTCTAAAACAGTAGTTAAAGGGCTGGCCGTGTAGCTCAGTCGGTGCAGCACTTGCCTTCTGTGCGAGGGGTCCCGGGTGCAATTTCCGGCTGGGGGTAGGAATTTTTCTGTAGCCCAGACTATTCCCTATCTTCCCCAGCCTCTGAAATTAAGAATGTGAATGTGTGTGTGATCTAATGATTAAAATTAAAGATATATTATAGAAAAGCCAACGACCGGGTGGTTAAAGACAGGATATAAATGGAGCTATTAAAATAGATAGTAATGTGACGTGCGCTGTCTTCTATCCACGAATAATTTAAACAGCTACATTAAAGTGGCATTCTAAAACCATCTGCTTGTCGCGAAGCAAGTATACACTGTCAGAGTGATGAAACAGTAGCGCAGAGCGTTGTAGGCGATTACGTCGTTCTCTTTTCTCCTGCATGTCCATGTGGTATCGGATGTATATGCACATCCCGAGGTTTTTGTTAGTGGTGGGAAAGAGGGCATTGCAAGCGGCAGTTAGTGATCACAAAAATTATAATGTTTATTGTAGGAGTATATCAACTGAGAACTAATAACAGATGCAGATACCTTCAACACCTAAGTTTTACTCTGGTGAGACAAGGGTGATTGTTTATGAGTTTGCCACTTACTTGTAAAAATAAATACTTGTTCTCATCCTACTTTTAGCCATGCACGAGGGTATTGTAACAATAATATATTTATGAAGGCAAACTTCCCCTCTATCCCCATCTTTCCTTCCATCCCCGAACAGCGTGGAACCAATTGAAGGTGTGAGATGAAATATGGCAGTTTGTTTAAATGCCCTGACAAACTTTAGTATGTGGAGTTGTGGCTTCGAAGGAGTGACTGAAATCTGACATCTGATTACTGATGATGGAGACAGATGTCTAGCTGTGCACCATACTGACTGCAAATGATGAAAACATTCCGAGTGTGGCATTTGTTTGGCACCAAGCGAAACGTGGTATGGTACTGGGATACGTCAACGAGTTATTTTACAGAACAGTTCCGTCGCGATATAACCCAGATTTTAAAGCAACTTTAAATAAAGTACGTAGATTAGAAGAAAATATATCGGTGACTGCCTGTATAGTCCGTATTCGGATTCTGACTTCCAAAGTTCGATCCTTGGTCGAGCTGAGGGAAGTTTTAATTTTCTCTACTGCACACATAGCAGGCAACCGAAGTATTGCATTTCATCGAAAAGTTCAAAATCGGGATTTCATCGGAAATGCATCTTTCAGGCCTCCTGAGTAAACTAACGATAACTTTAGAAAAGGATATTTTCACAGGTCTTAAATAGCTTAACAAAAAACAAAAAATCGGTAAATAGTACCTGTATTTTCAAAAAGTTCCGCTCCCCAAATATTATTTACATGGGAAAATGTTCGTTATTTGTGATTTTCTCAAACACAGCTCTAAGGATTTTGATTAAAATTGGATATGTTTAAGATATTTTCATCACAAATGATAGGCATTCTTAAATGCTCCTCATTTTGAACGACCTTTGCATAACAGATATAAAAAATCATACCTAACAAATAATATAGATCTTATTAAAGCACTCAATGTATAACAAATATATTTTCGAGGCATTCCATGTTATTAGTTTAAATTTTTAAAAAGTTACAATCGGAATTTCAAAGCCCTCGCATAGCGACCGCCTCTTGAGAAAGATTTTATTGGCATAACCGTACTATATTCAACTATTCCCATTATATCTATAAGCAAATATGCAATAAAACAATTTCTCTAATTGCTTATTTGTTCGAAGATGAAGCAGAAAGGAATGTAAACTTTTTTTATAAGAATAGTTTTCAGAAGATTGGTTAGGAAAGGTCATTTGAAATTGCACTTTATATTTTTATAGTTATATCGTTTTAACGACAATTTAGATATGCCGTTTTTGAACGGGTCTTGGTTCTTAATAAAATCGATTACACACATTTGAAAATGACAAGAGAGAATTTGGGAGTGAAAAATCGTCACAGCTAACATACGACAACGCGGGCGGAGCTGCAGTTTCACTATTACTACCTTTACAAGGATTCTATATATTTTTTAATGCAGAATCACTTAAATTGTTTCCTTAAGTTATCCGTTCAGAGTATGTATACTCTACATTATGATCCTGATTGTACGCCGCTTTGTCCACCACAAGTCCCACATGCGATCGCCTGGGATCGAAGCTGGGCCGCCGTACTGTTTGGATGGATCTTTCTTAGTGGAAGGAAGCAAAAACTCCGCTTTGACTCACCGTTGGGTCACATATGCGAGGATATGACAAAAAGAAAAGCCTACATTTTAATCCAACGAGTTTAATGTAACAAATGCGAGTCAGAAGGACATAAACCGATCTATATCGCGCTGCAGTTGGTACGTCAATAAAGCCTAAAACGACACACAGTAAAACAGCAGCAGTAGCAACTCGTAATTAAAAATGACGAATGAGGAAATTGGGAAAGCAAGCGACATTAAACGCTAACATGTCATTTGTCAGAGCACGGAAATTCAATAGCATGGGTTTAATGACTAGATCTGTTGCTTGATGTGAAGGGCTGCCTTGTGTGTGAAGGATTTGCCTGCATAACCATTCACAATATCCGTCTAATGTTTCTGTCTCTTTCCCTCGTTAAAATAGATCTGCTCACCTGAATGCTCTTAGCACTCCGTCGTCTTAATTACTTGGAAGACGTTCCAAACCTGCCATTTGGCAGGGTTCGTTGCTCTGACCTCGTTTCTCACATGTTCCTTAACTTCGTTATCCACCATCCCTTTTACTGCAAACTGTACCATTTTGAATCGAAATGCTTTTCGTGTTTTGCTGTAACTGTTTCTGGTTTTCAAATTACTAAATATTTTAACAAAAACTCTTCTTTATTACTCCAACAAACATTTATTCACTGATAATTAAACATCTGTTTACAAATGAATGTATTTATTCTATGCTTTCACAAAAATTCCGCCGTATAGTTTCGCTTCCACGCTCGCTGCGACGACCACTACTGCATGCTCCAAATTTCCCGTCAAACTTGACTCAACTGCTGCCCGCTGTACATTTCCCAGCTGTAACCGACCGACTCCGGCGCTCATTCTCTCCTTTTTATACCTGTCGATGACGTTACAAGAAACTTTCAGAAGCAGTCGCACGTGCAAACCACCTCAGGTGTCACAAACTCACGCAGATGCAAAAATCGCAGGGTTAAAGAACTCGCCAACGGCACGAGTGTCCACTCTCGCAGGTGTAGCAATGCACGGCAACAATCAGCTATGAATTTCGAAGAAATCCGGTGTCACATGTGTGGCGATTATGGCTGCAAGGTATAGTGACTCTATACTTCCAAATAATAAGGACCCTGACACTGTTCAATTTGATAAATTCAGAATCCATTATACCATAAACCATTAAGATATTTCATCGAAATATTTACAGGATGTAATCTAGCTGGATGGCTCAGGCTTCGTCTATGGTCCGCATTGGGAGGTGGCGGGCGCGATCCCCGTGGCCTCCTTTCTGACCCACCGTTCTTTCGGGGTGTCCCCGGATCACTAGGCGAATGCTGGGAAGGTTTCTTCACACTCAGAATTTCTTATCCCTCCATATCGTCCCCCTTATTCTTTCATCAATCCTTCATTCTGTTGATTTCTTTGAGGTTTGGAAGTGTTGGGGATGGTCCTCGGTAGCGTGGCAGAGGAAAAGGTGATTCTACGTCTCCCAAATTCACCTGCTTGTCCCTGGTGTTGGACCCTGTGTTGGGCCTGCTCCCCGGGTCTGCTTATCCGGCTGTTCGCTTATATATTGAAACCGAAGAGACCACATTATTACTGTGCCTTTGGTCCTGGTTCCGGCCGTTATTATCTCGCCTCACCCCTGTGTTTGTATCTTATTCCAGAATTTAGGTCACTCATCTGCCTTTATACGTCATTTTAAATTATTATTTAGCAATATTGAACTTTTTCTTAATTTTTACTTTCTCTACTACCTATAGCCAGTAGGGGAAGTATTGAATTGCACCCAAAATTCGATATTGAAATTTTAGTTTTTAGTTCCCCCGAACCCAAAAATAGTAGACAAAGATCCATATAATGCGTGTTGTGTGTTTGTGTTTGGTGTATATGTGTGTGTTTGTGTTTGGTGTATATGTGTGTGTTTGTGTGTGTGGATGGGTAGGTGGGTGGGTTTGGGCCTGTAAACAGTGTAATTAAAAACGAAAGTCTTTCCATTTAAAGGACATTTTAATTAATTGGAATACATTTAGTTATACGAATATTTTTATTTAAATTACAATAGTTTAAGTAAAACTTCGCTAAGTACGAAAGCTATTTTAGAACAAGTATCGTATTTCAACTCTCTAGGACGTGATATTAGTTTTAATGTGACAAAGACATGGAGACAAAGATTAACATATTTTAAGCTGGCTGTGTGTGGAACGATTTTAAGAACTTTGGGAAGAAAAACAATAAAGGGAACGAATGAAAATTATAGAGTTATGGCCGCCCCTATAGGCTCCGAATCATGGTAATAGTATAAAAACAGAAAGAAACAAAGAAGGAAAGATTATGCATGCAGGTAATGAAGTTTATGGCATATAAAAAGAGACGTGATTAAATGTGAATGAAACAAAAAGGTCACAGTGAAAGGTATTTTCAGTTAATAAGATAGATGAAAATTGTCTGCAATTTAAGGATCATGCTGACAGAATGATGTAAGATAGATTACACAAAATTATGAACTATTGGAAGTTGGAAAGAGAGATATGGGTAAACCTCTTAAGAGATGAATGGATAACAGAGACCGGCACAGGTGGACATAGACTTAATACTTAAAGAAAGAAGAAGAAATACCAATAATATTTAAGTCACTACCTTCCAAGGAAGCGATACAAAGATGGTAAAAACATTCTCCTATTCTAAACTACCCTTTGCATGGGTAGTTTCTGTTTTTTCAAAAATTGCTCTAATGATTTTGATCAAAGTACCCTATTTTAAATATACTGCTGGCAAATTAAATGGTATGTTGAATCATCTAAAAATAGCCTGGAAAACTCACTATATTCGAAAGAAATGTTATGTAATCTTGTGTAACTGTTAAATTTTAAACGACAAACGAAAATGTATTACACAAAACATTTAGATTTCTTTAGAACACATTACTTCAAATAATATTTTTGGCATCAAGTCATATCCGAGATATTCGTTATTAATTGTTCAAATTGTTCAATTGTTAATCATTCTTTTCAAGTCCTGTCGATTTTCAAGTGTTTTTAATATTGTATGGACAAGCAGAATTTGAAGACTGGTGTATAGCATAAGTGTAGAGAAAGTAATAAGTACAACTAGGCATTAAACACCAGCATTAAATTTGCATTTCCTTTATGGCATGACATCACATATTATATAGAGACCGCTTAGCTGCTGCAGAGAGAAGTAAGCAATGCAACCAAAGTAAATATCTAGTTTATAAAACTGCAGTATTTCCAGAAAATGCGCTTATACAAACCATAGCTAAAATAAAAAGATTTGACCTGAACACAAGAAATCACATTTCAAAGGATGATGCTGTCTGCATTATTGTGAAGTGGGCTGGCTGTACAAGTATTTCCGCAGCGTTTTGTTTGTTTTAAAAGCTGCGAATTATCAGTAATTTCTGAGTTTTTAGGAAACGATCAGGAATAGCTAGCTCAACCGTGGCTAATAACTGATGAGATAGAAGCTGCGACGCGATATTTAATCAGCTGATTCTTCTAGTCCAGTCACGACCCGATGAAGTAAAATTATAGTTATCTATATATTCACATACCATACAAACAAATACATTTCTCTTTAAAAGCGTAGCAGAGATAATTATATGGGAGCTATTTTTAATGTTAGTCATGTCTAAGACTGTCATTACAATGTAATTCTCATTCGTGCTGCAGCTTATCTCATTTGTCAGGGCCATCACGCTCAGCAGTTCTTCTTAGCTAGAGACAAGAAGACAGACCCGATGCAGACTCTGCTTACCGACCAGGGAAAAGCATGAAGAACCTAATGTTGACGGGAATTGAATCCGAGAGCTCTTGAGTGCTAGATTGCACGTTACCGTTAGGCCATTTTGCTAGGTGTTCAACATAAAGGAATCACCTACAATTCCTTGTTTCACCTCTACTTAAAATGTTTGCTGTGGTTCGGCTCCCCTCCTAGCAACTTTTCGGCGCGTTTCTTTTTCTTCATTTTTTTTCGGCAGCTTCTGTGGGAGTTAGCAGACAGGCGTTTTGGAGAAAATGAAATGCATGAAGTGGAAACCGTCTACAACCTAAACCATAAAAGAGAAGCACAAAGATAAGTAAAACGAAGGCGAGGCTTATCAACTGTAAAAAGCAGAGGGAAGTACATACATATAGTAAAAAGAACTTAACTTCTTTATGGAAAAGGTTCTTTCCACAAAATGAACAGCGAATTTAATGTCGCACAGAAATGGTCCCAGAACGCCGGAAATACTGCTCAGCTGGAAATGATCTTCCTTTTGCTCTGTGTTTCAAAGTGAACATAGCGGCTTGGGATTTTTTGGGCAAACGTTGTAATAATGTTAACAAAGCCAATCTACACTCGTCCTGTTTTTCTTTTGTAGGACAGTCTCTTTTTTCTTTTCCTCTATGACCACTCCACAGAGGAAAACTTAACAGCTGTGATGAACCATATTCCTTTAAACTGACATCTTTAGGGTTTTTTTTTTCTTGTGGAGGGGGGATCAATAATTTGTTATTCTATTTTCACTTAGTCCATCTTATTAATTTCTTAACTAAAGTAAAGTACCAAAAATGCGATAAGGTATTTCTCTAAAAGTGTGTACGAAGGATGTTTTTAAAGTAGGGTCCACTATGCAATAAAATAACTACTAAATATTTTGGAAAATTAAATTTTACTTTCTATACTACGTAAAATGTACAAAGTAAGTAGAGAAGATACTGCATTCCACCCAAAAATTTGATACCGAGATTTAATCGGAAATACATATTTTGAAAACTTCTAAATAAATAAAGAATAAAAAAGTATTTTCAGAAAAATGTGTGTGTGTGTGTGTGTGTGTGTCTGTGGACGACATAATTCATAAACGAATAGTCGGTTAAGTACCAAACTTAGTATTTAAGTTCAATATATTCTAAATATGCAACATAAATTTTTTCAAGAAAATTTCCCCACACAAATCTACTCTTTCCGTGTAAGAATTTTCAAAATGCTCGATTTTCTAGAAATGGCTAATGATTTTGATTAAAAGGCCATAAAAAGATTTTTATAGTCCCTTTATGTAGGACTGACAGCCCCCTAGGACATACAAGCGAATATCTAGGAGTCAAGCCTGGGAGGTTTCAACTTTCACAGTCTTCAATAATGTTTTTCATAGAAAATTAATTAATATTATGACAATAAAGGAGATTATTCATGCAATTAATGATATAGAAGTTAAGATTTGCATTATTTATTCTAAATATTATAGACTTTTTGATTGGAAATCAAAAGTACATCAACGGTACGTAACCACAAAATGGAGAATCTGGAACGAGTGGTCGCCCGGAGCCATGCATGAGCGTGAGGAAGTGGACGATATGAGATTCAAGCAAAATGGATGGTTGGAAAGGCGATGATGAAGCAATTGATGGAACGAGTGGCGGGAGAGTCCGGAGAAAACCCGCCCAGACGCAGTTTCGTCCACCACAAATCCCACATGCTGGCGCTTGGGTTCGAAGCCGAACCGCCTAGGGTGGAAGCGAGCAGCCTAACCACTCGGCCACCTTAAAGATGTTTATATGACAAAATTTATATCTTGAATTTTTGAGTAGTCTTTGAAGCCCTCTTCAAACTGTATAACTTTTGCATTACTGGTAATCCTAAGACAGAATCTTACTAGACAAAAAATCTAGATCTCATGAAAACCCACGATTCATATCAAATACGTTTTTATGGACTATATTTGGTTAGCCTATTTTCAGAAAAGGCAAAGGGCATAGCTATAAAAACAGGCTACTCATGCCCAGGTCGGTTTCCTGGGTCCTCCTTCCACCGTCTCAAAAGAGCACCTTTTACAAGATTTGACCGCCAATATTAGTAATACCTTATTTCCCTCAAATCTATAAGGAAATGTGTAATAAGGCCACTTCTGTTAATGATTATTTCGGTTAGCATGAAATGGATGGCAGAGAAAGCTTTCGTAAGAATAAATATTTTTCTGCAAAATATGTAAAGAAAGTCCTGTGAATGGAACTCGTCAGATATGTTATTTAATTCTGCATTCTTCGATGTTTAGTTTTTTCAAAATTTTCACAGTCATTTCAATTCTGATTATAGTGCAGCGTAAATTTTAGTGAACCCCTGTAGTAAAGTTCGCCGCTAGCCGTTATTACCTGCATGTGCTGTTCTGACACCTATTACTTTCTGTACACCTACTATGTACATAGTGTATAGGGAAGATATTGCATCCAAAAATTCGATACCAAGAATACACCAGAAATACACGTTTTAGGTTCCCCTGAATACATTTTTTTTTTGAAAAATGGTCTGTGTGTGTCTGCATAGCTCAAAAAACGAAAAACTTGGTATTTAAGTTTGGTATCTTCCAAGGAATTGACATGAAGATTTCCAAGAAAATCATTCCACCCCAAACTACCCTTTACATGGAAAAAAATTGGAAAATTTTGATTTTCTCAAAAATGGATCTAACGATTTTTATTAAAATCTCTTATATTTAAGATGTTTACATGAAAAATAAAACATATATCTACAATTTTCTATATTAGCCTCTGAATACATGTTTATTCTGGATGAGTTTTGCGGAATTTTGCATAGCTGATAAACGTAAGAAATAGACATATTGCCACACAAAAAAATGTAGAGCTCGTTAAAACACACAATTTATATTATGTACATTTTTTTCGTGAGGTTGGCCGTTTTTGAGATATTCCTTGTTATTAGTTTCAGCTTTAAAATTCTTAAAACTTTTCTCATACGGGAATTACATTACAAGCAAAGGTACTTCAATTACATAGCAACCAGCTTTTAACCAGCTATTACTTTAACCTATGGTACTACCTTATTTCCCTTCTACTTACAAGGAAGCAAGTAATAAGACCCTTTCTGCTAATTTTTTTCTCAATTAGCATTAAGTAAACTGAAGAATAAGTTTTTAACAATAATTTATTGCAGAGAAACTCATGTGCATGGAACACATCAATTATATTTCATTTATGATCCAGGCAGAAGAAACTACGTTCTTGGTATCGTTGGCTGACTTTTTGGCTAGATTTATTTGCTATTTCTTAGTTTTCTAATTCTTCCTCTTTTGTGTTTAATTCCCTTAAATTCTAATTTCGTGGCTTCAATATGTCCTTTACTTAAATCGTGTTCGTTTAACTTGCTTTGGTCGGTTGCTAATATGACCGTCCGTCTTATTTTTGTGCAGGCGTTCAGTATGAGAATGTCTCCTGGAAGCATTACGAGCGCCTCGCAGGACAAGGATGGTGGCGGGCTGCTGCCTTTTGAGCATCCAACCCCTCAGAGAGGGTTCTTTCTTCCCTTCTTCAAGCCTTGTTTATTGCTTGCTTTACTAAACGTTGAATGCTTTCTTGTAACTGAAAATGGAAATGGAGTTTTAATTATGGACGCTCTTTAACTGCTATGGTTCTCAGCGTCCCATTCTATACTGGGCGTGAAATACCGCTTAATTTTGCTCAGAGGCCTTTCTATCAGGCTTGAGGTTCTTTTACGTACCGTAAATCTACGACACGGCACCAACGGCTTTACTTCCCTTCCAAAGGAAGCCATGCCTGCAAAAATCGATTGTCCTCCGCCGGGTTTGAACCCGCGACCTTGGGTATATGAAGTTAGCATGGTAACCATTACACCACAGACTTTCTGGTATGGTTGATTTTCTGTCGTGGGCTTTTCTTAGTTCTCACTTTTTACGATATGCACCAGCAACATTAAACAAAAGCAGGTCGTCTGGATCATCGGATACTAGGCCCTCCTTAAATCATGTTTTCAGATATCAATAACAAAGACAAATATAATGGCTTTTAAAGGAGAAAAACATGTGTTCCATTCTCATGACTTTTTCTACCTGTTCTGCAAACAAACTGTTCTTTCAAAAGATTACTCTTTTGTCTACATCATACTAATTCAGTTAGACATTAGGGTTTTACTAGCAAGTAAAAGAGGCATAGTTTTGCAACTTGATGTATTTTGCCAATATTCAGAAAAGAAACACTAATAAAGGCCGGAAAGGATTTTAAAAACGCAGCTCTGAAAGGCATTAGAATGGTTTCTTAAGTCACTTTTCCACTCAATAAATCGGTGAGTAAAAGACACTGGGTATGCTTGTGTGCACAGCTTGCCCTGCAGTCTCTCCTATCCTTCTTTCCTTGCTCTCCCTCTTTCTCAAGGCGTAACGACAATGGATTTGACCACCAAGCAGGTACATCACACAATGGGCATGGCCGACGGAGCTTACCATGCCAGTGATCCCACACGGAAGAAAAGCAAAGTAGTAGTCGCTAACGTAGCGATTTTGTTTACTTCCGACAATAGTACGAGTATTACAACAGAGCTGTTTCAGTTGACAACCGCGGTTCTTCTTCACAACTTGCCCTTCACTTGTTAACCCTCTGTCTAAGGAGTGGCATGATCGTGCTGAAGCATTGTATTATCCGAGCTAACTCCACGAGAGATAACTATTTTTACTTTCTCTAGCACTGTATGTGCAGTGTACATAGGGATAGAGAAGTATTGTATTCCACCCAAAAATTCGATGTAAAGATTTCACTGGAAATATATGTTATGGGGTCCCCTGAGTCCAGAAAAATATACATTTTTAGTGTGTTTGTACACAGCATAGCTCAAAAGCGAAAATACCATTAAGTATCAAACATTAGGTTAAGTATCCTCTAAGGATGCGACACGTAGATTTTTAAACCCCGTCCACCATAAACTACCCTTTACAAAAATTTGCGAAAATTTTAATTTTCTCGAAAATGGCTCTATTAAAATACCATATATTAAGGATATTTACATCCCAAATAAAATGTATATCTTGAATTTTCTGGTAATAACCTCTGAAGACCTCTTTGTTCTGGATGAATTTTGCCGAATTTTGCTTAATTGCTAAACCGTAAGAGATACATACACTTACTGCACAAAAAATGTAGATATTGTCTGAACATACTTTTTACGTCTTGTGGAGGTAGCCATTTCCGAGATATTCATTGTTACTGGTTTCAATTGTAAGGTACTTATACTTTTTTCAGAAAGGAAGTGTCCGTTTTTCTTTTGTTCTACTCCTGGCCAAGCAAAGAAGCAATTTGCAATGAGAATAGCCTGACGATAGTTTTTAAAACATTTGACTATCGTTTTAGCCTACTGTACGTATTCCCTTAGTTCTCTCCTAGTTATAATCAACTAAGTAATAAGAGCATTCTGCCTATGTTTATCTCGATTAGCATCGTGGTAAAAGAAGAATAGTCGTTTCTAAAATGTTTGTTTGTAGAACAGTTAGAAAATTGTCATTTGAGTGAAACACATCAGATGTCTTTCTATTGAAAGTGATAACTTCGAATGTGATGTATTAAAACTATTTCATGAATAAACAGATTTTATAAATAATAAATATTTCTTGCTCGTATGCTTAAAACCAGATCATCATTTTATCAGAAGTCGGTTCGCCATCTACAAAATGACTAATCGAATTGTTGTAGAATACCAACCAGTGGGAATGGCATATTTAAACTGAAAATTAAGATAAGCTAAATACAGAACCCAAGCCTTATTTATTTGGTATTTTATACTATTTACATCTGCACTCATTAAATACACCAAGTTAAGAGTAATTTAAACGAATATTCCCGTTTTTAGAAATGGAAGTTGAATGAGATGTTGAGGTAGTAGAATTTCGTAAATTCTCTAAAAGCGAAACTTGGTGCTGTTGTTTTGTCTTCAACGGCTTTGTGTCACTTGCTATTTTTATTAAATCGTTCTCTTGCATTCAAATCTGAATGTTCTTGCTGTAATTTTGTTAAATGCCCGTTCTCACCAATTATTGCACCTCAGACAGTGCGCACTGTGATCATTATGAAAAGAAGTTTGGGTAGGAAACGTTTTGGGCATGAGTTTAGGGTACCTCCCCAGAATTTGTCAGTATTGAGGACTGAAATAAAACTTGAAAACCCCTCAGACAGGAAGGATGGTCCTTTTCCGCACCCGAGTCCGCGCTTTCACCAGCTCAGCCACATATACGTTTTATATAATGATTAAAATCACATAGTTAAAGCATATTATTGTAAGATATCGGAGGCATTGGTAAATATTATTCGTTTGTATAATAAGTGTCGTTATCGGAAGGTCACTGCTTCAAATCCAGTGTACCGACCTTTCTTGAGTGGAGTTTGTTTTCTTAATTTTTAAGTCCCCGGGTAAATAGACACTTGATTAGATATTGGTTACCAAGGCGAAGAGATCCATTAAACCCTTAAAATAAATGAGAAATAAAGGAGATAGTACAGGAAGGCAATCTACCCGCCACCATATAGACTATGTAAGCTTATAATAATACCGCTGCACTATCCAAAAAGGACCGTCCTCTCTGACAGAGTTTTCCAGGTTTTCTTCTCCTCATAAGTGGTAAATCCCAATAGGCATCCTAAATTTAGACATGGAACGTTTCCTTTCCCAATATTATTACATTTCATATGCCATTAATGTTCAACGGATATAATGCAGATGAAGTAAGAAAACCGCCTATAAATGTATAAAAGTCTGTTCTCTAGACTTATACTTGACACTTTAAGAATGTCTCAGGTGTGTTCTTGGTCATTAAGGCCCAGTTTATATTTAATTTTCCACAAGTACTTAGTTTGATTTGGTTCATCACAAGATTTTCCATTGCCCGCCAGGGTAGTGTGGGAGTAGCATGTCTGCCTCAAATATGGAGTAACTTTAAGCTCCGTGGACCACGAGATCATTTGAGCACCACTCCACCGATTATTTCACTCATCGTCCGATATAACCATCCAGTTAATTTGCAAAAACAAACAAACAAAAACAGAAGAAAAAAACACATCAACAAGACTTTCTATTGTTTCCATAATTTTCCGAGAGGTTCCGTTCAAATCCTTCCTCTCATTTATTGTTGCGTTCGTATAGCAACATTCAGAACTACCAATGTTTAAACTTATCGCTAGCCATTAAAATCTTTTTCTCTAGTTTCGCGACAGGTAGCGGCCCGAGCTGATGTTCGTGGAAGTACGTTTTAGTAATTTTCAGGCGTTTCTCCAAAGAACGGAGCAAAGCGAAGTGTACTATATATATATATATATATATATATATATATATATATATATATATATATATATAATTATGTTTATCCAATCACTATGCCCCATAACATAGAGTTAAGAGTTATACTATGTGGTTTATAAAACCTTCCTTATTGAGTGTGGTTTACTTTTATCTCTGTTGCATAAGTCATTTGTGTATTATTTTCTGAGTGTTATTGTATCGTTCATTTTCACTTTTCACTATCACTTTCAGTGACTATTTCTATTTACTTATTTACATAATATACATTAGAATTGCTAAGCTTATTGTGTAATATTGTGCATGTTCATCCTATTATCGGAGTGCATCTATGCTGTTAATATCGTAAATTTGTGTATATGTTTATCCTAGAGTACTTGTGTACAATTTTTGAAAATCTAGACTATTAACATATTGTGTAAAAGACTTCAAGTGTTTTTAGTGAGGTCACTGTAGTCAATAGGCCAATTTCCTGCACTTTTGTTGTCTCCTTGAAGATATTTTGCTGCTGGTTCAATAGGAAGCATTCCCACATCAGCTGTTCTACCGTTTGATCTGCATCACCACAGGGGCATCCTAGGTTTTCCCTGATCCTGAATCTATAATATGTTCTTAGCTTGTCGTGTCCAGTTTTTTTTTTTTTTTTTTTTTCTTTGTAGATCTCTCTTTTTTTTCTTTTTTTAAATTATGGGGCAATCTATGCCCAAAAAACATAATTCTACTAACACTCGTTTTAAATAACTACAAATCAGTGCAAATAAACCATAATCTTCTAAAACTAAACCACAAAAAATAAACATAATTAATATCGGGTTAATGAATCCTTAGCCCGAATAGTTACATTTTTTTTTTTTTTTTTTCAATTCTGGCAAAGTTTTTTTTTTTTTTTTTAATGCTAGTTAACCATAATAGTTTCTTTTTTAATCACAGAAGCGGGAAGCTGAACCTAACAACATTGTCAGTGCTTCTTAGTGTGGAGGTGATAGTCCACCGAGAGACTAACAATGTTAGGTGGTAACCTCAAACATAGTGATAAATGGCTGCATATCGCCGATAAATCCGGACTTCATCACTTTCCATCGTTCTTGTCTCAGGAACCCAAACCAGTCTTCCCTCTTTGCCACAGTGTCGATATTCTGTTTCAAAATCCAATGGAGTGTTCCCGCTACCAACCAAATCACACTACGTTGAAGGTAGGTATTCGAGAAATGAAATTCCAGGCGCCAGAGTTTCTCCAGGCACGGCGGGGTCTCCGGCTGGCACCATTTGGTTAGATAGCTATTAAGCCCCAACCAAATGCTAGCAACCTGCCGACACGATATAAGGCGATGCTCCAAAGTATCAACGTTGGAGCAGAGTGCACAGAGGTTAGATTGTACTCGCCCATGTCGCCAGAGTTTTTCTGCTGTCGGTATGGTCTCATTTAACACTTCATAAGCCGTCTCTTGCCAATCAGTTGAAATATGTTTACAGTAGACATTCTGCCAAATAATGTTCCATCTCCGAGCATGTTCCTCTTCAATCCTAGGAGCAAGCGGAGCGGCAGTCAATAGACGGTAGTGGTTCCGGGTTTGCTCAAATGCTGTGATCTCCGTGCATGTGTCCAGAAGGCGCTTCAAATGTGTGACGATAGGTTTAAAGCCGGAACGTACCGTATAAGGATCTTGCAATTGCTCCTCCCAGAACGCTCTATCGATTGCTGAACCATTACCACTGAGTGATCGGATGGCAGTTTTCCCCAATAATGCCTAACATTTCTTTGTGACGTCCACTAATCCACATCCACCATGGGAACGTGGCAAGCGTAGTTGAGGTCTGTTCACCCTGTATGCTTTACCAGTCCATAAGAAATAACCGATAAGTTGTTCAATTCTCTGCGCGTCATATTTTGTAATCGGCAGAAGCTGTGCTAAATACCAAATTTGACTGAGACCATAGGTATGAATATACCAGATGCGCTGCAGCAAATTCAAATTTCGAGTCCGCTCAATGGATAAGGAATATCGTAGGTGGTTGATTTTATCCCTCCAGTTAAGAGTAATGGTGTCGTTCACATTTTCCATGAAGGAGACACCCAGGATTCGTGTAGTGGAAACAAGTTTCATGCCCAACGGATTAAGTGGCTCCGGCCAGTTTCCGACTACCAATATCTCCGATTTGGCCACATTTAACGCTGCACCTGACAATCCCTTATACACCTCCAGGCCATGCTGTAATGCTGCCATATCTAGGTTATCAACAGCCGCAATTGTCACATCGTCAGCATAGGCGGTGACAGTGAAGCGCTCATTATACACAGTAACTCCTCGGAGGGTGTCTTGAAGAATCTGGAGTAAAGGATTTAATGACAGGCAAAACAGTCCCATAGATAAAGGGCACCCCTGACGCACTGACCGGCTGATTTGAATCGGGATGGAGAGCCATCCGTTCCACAACACCCGAGACTTCGCTGTTCTGTAGAGACCTTGAATCAGTTGAACCGTCGGCACAGGAAAATGTGCTGCTTCCAAGCATTTCCATAAATATTGATGGTGCACTCTATCGAAGGCTTTTTGGAAATCGAGACTGATCAAAGCTGCTACTTGATGTTCCTTTCGGAGCTGCATTAGTACATCCCGAAGTTCCACTAACGTTGCAATGATATTTTTCTGTGACATTGCCGCCTGATTGTAATTTAATATTTCAGCATAAGCACCTTTCAGTCTGTTAGCCAATACTTTAGCGAATAATTTATAGTCCGCATTGAGCAATGTTATTGGACGATAATCATTCATTGTGGTTGCCCGAGCTGCCTTTGGGTGTAATACTATAATTCCATCCGCAAATGTGTCGGGAAAAGAAGCTGTATCCCACAATTCCACAAAGATTGGCATGATTGCGTGCTTTATGATTGGCCAACACGTCCTATAAAATTCATAGGACAGTCCATCAGGACCCGGAGACGTCCTGTTGACTCGCCTGGAGAAGAGCATCTAACACTTCACGTTCGGTGATAGGGCTGGTTAGCATCTCTGAGGTGTCTTGCGAGACGTCAGTTTTAAATAGCTGACGATCAGCATACATATGCGATGTGCCTTGTGCTGGTTCCTCGTGAAACAAAGCTTGGAAATGATCCGCGATAAGTTGAAGAATGGCTCTGGTCCCAGAGCATGGGGCTCCTGTGACAACATTCTGAAGGACTTCTGGATATTTTGCACGCCCCTCCTTCCTTTCTTTAGCAAAATAATAAAATGAATGCCGTTCCTCATCGTGTATGTGCCGGGCCTTAGCTCGGACTTTATGGCTATCTAGGTGCTGTAATTGTTTCATCTTAATAATCTCTTTCACTCGTTTGATCGCTGCCGTCACTTCACAGCCCTCTCGTTGCTTCGCACACAGGTCCCCCAGGGCCTCGTTATAAAAAAGCAGCAATTCCTTTTTCGCCCGTGCCCGCAAAATACTCTAGTATTTAAAAAACGAGCGGATCGCCGGTTTTGCAATTTCAGTCCACCAAACACTCTTCCGGGTTGCGGTTCTGAAGGAGGTTTGTAGCTGGTTCCATTTAACTTTAAAGTGCTCCAGGACTTCGGTATCCTTTAAAATGGCGTTATTAATCTTCCAGTAACCTCGGCCGGCCTTCCGAATGCTGAGTTGCTGAACCTGGAGTTGACAGATGACGGCATGATGGTCGCTAAATGCCAACGGAATAACGCAAATGCGGTGTACAGCAGTAGATATCCCTGGAGAAACATATATACGATCTAATCGAGATGCAGAGTTGTGACGAAGAAAGGTAAATGTTACAGCAGCGCCATACTTTATTTCCCAGGCATCCTGAAGCTGGAGCTGCGTCACTAGTTGATGTAACATCGTGCTGAAGTTGGGCGCACCTTTTTGGTCCTTAGCATGCAGCGTACAATTAAAATCACCTGCGAGGAAGCATTCCTTAGCATGCTGTAAATGTGGAATTAAATCATTCTGAAACAACCGCTCTCGTTCCTGTCGATGTTGGGTACCTGCAGGAGCGTATATATTCACTAACGCAATATCATCTAAGGTCGCAGAGATGATCCTCCCCGAGGGGTCCATTTGAAAGTTCTGTAGTTGAAGACCTTCCCGATAGACAATGGCCGTGCCCCTTCCGTCTGATCCCAGATTGACTTTATAGTTATAACCATAAAGAGTATCCAAATTATAAGTGTTTACTTCTTGCAGAAAACAGATATCAACGTTATTCACTCCGAGGAAGGTGTTGAGCAGTTTCTGTGTCACAAGATTGCGACAACCGTTCACATTTAAAGTCGCTATTGATTGCAGATAAATCATGCTAAGATGGCACGAGCACAAGGACAGTACCAGCAAGAACAGCACCATCAAATACCTGCTATCAATACTACGAACATTACTGGCTGGTGTCCCTTTCTCCATCTGAAGAGATCTGTGTTGCAATATGTCCGCGAATCCTCGGTTCATCAGAAGAACTCCTTCCTTTCCCTCCAAGCGGAGGAAGAAGTAACGGGTCCGTATCTATCTTTACCGGGGCGGAACGAGAGGGTTGGGTCCCACCGGTCGCCACTGCTGGATGTAGATATGCGTACTCCGCGGGAGTAGACTGGCTATCCCGGTGTGGCTGTGTTGCAGTTCGCGTGCTTTTAGCCTAGGGTCTCGTGCAGAACAAGACCCCCGTCCCACAGGTGACACTGTGACTCGGATATCAGGAGGTACGTTGGGACAACTGGCCCCAGAGCGGGCCTCAACAGTAACCTCCTCTGGGAATTGCGCAGCTTTCTGCCCTGGTGCCAGCCCTCCACCATCACCACAGTTAGAACTCCCAGCGTCCCTTCCAGCATCCCGGGAGTCGCATGACGACCTGCTTACTGTTTCCTCCATGCTAAGCGACGCGGACGACACTGCTGTCTGCGGCTCACTCAAAAAAGTCGATGCCACTGTCGTCATTAGCTGTGGTATAGGCTGTTCTGCCGGAATAGTGTACTGCTGTTCTGCCTCCATGTCTTGCTCAGTTTCCAGCTGGCTGCTCCTGGGCAATTTTGCACCACTCGTTTTGCGGAGCTTTGCGTGCTTACCACTCTGTTGTCCAGTCGGCCGTTTCTCTACCCCTGCAGCTACATCAACAACTAGTGGATCAGAACCGACCTGTTCTCTCCCCTCGGAGGTGGGCGGAAATCCGCGTTTACCCGCGACTTCGCGGAGCACAGTTGCATATTCCCTATGCTGCTCATGCATGGACTCATCCTGGGTCGCACCATGCTGCTGAGGTTCAATTGACACGGAAGGCTGTACACGGACATTCAAAGGTGGGAAACTGTCATTCTGCTGGTCAGTTACCGGAGAAACGGGTGCCAAGTCGTTCCGATGTCCAACAGTCACCGGGCGCACATTAGTGGATCGGTGAGGGCAGACTTCCTTCAGATGTTCCACACTATTACAGACATAACATGAGCGTGGCTGTCCAGCATAAGACACGGATAATCTATAGCTGCCAATGACAAGAAAGCTAGGAATAGTCGTCTTCAATTGCATTTTAACCGTACGTATACCGTTAAACACTGGAACACGATACTGACGGCCCCATTGTTCTTTTCGGACATCATACACTGTCCCATAACGTTGCAGTGTTTGCTTTAACACCTCATTCGGAAGTTCAGGTGGAACGTCAAATACACGCACAGATAGCGCATTACCGGTCGCGTGGTCAAGTATTACTTTAGTTATTTCCCCATTCATGTAGGTGAAATTCGTTTCGTCCGAGAAGGTATTTAAAGTCTTCTCTAACAGGAGTGCTGATATCAGTTTTACGTAAATTGCCCGTTCACTGGCGATTAACTGAATGGTGTCCACTTGTTCCGCATTTAACCGTAAGGTATCAGCAATAAAGTCATGTACCTCATAAGCTGTCGGTCTCGTTGCATTTAATGCAAATTTAACTCTTAATTGTATTCCTCCTGGCGTACATTTCCATTTTTCACAGAGAAAGTACTCTGTAACACACAAATATAACACAAAAGTATTGACAAAGGGTTGTAGACAAAGCGCGGTAAGTCCCTCTTGCACTCACTCGCTATCACTGCACCACCACTTGTAAACAACACTAGAGCTTCCTGGTAGCGTCCGCTCGGCCCGGGCGCACCAACCAGACTGTCAGTTAAGATTGTTGTTAGGTTTGGTGAAATTGGTGTAGGTTAGTGTGTGTTTGTAAACTGAGTCTGTAATTCCCAAAAATTCACTTCTTCCTGCTCATTCCTCCACCACATTTTTTTTCCCATACGTTTAAGAAAGTGGCTTAACAGGGCAGGTGCGGTGGATTATTTTACATCCTGAGGAAAAGATCGTGACTTCTAGTCGCTCCGCAGGGGAGAATAAGGTTTGTTTCAGTTTTTAAATGCCCTACAATATCTGATGTAACGATCCTACACTTGTACCTATGTTACGCTAAGTGTCCACATCAAAACACGTGTATCAAAGAATTTACAGGTATAATACGAGAAATACACCGCTTTCCGAAGAGTGCCTGACTCCAGGCATCCTGTACTGAAATGTAATGCGGTATCAACTGCGTCATAAGAGGATAGCCAGAAATTTGCATGCATGGAGACAACTTCTACTAGGGAAAATTTCGGTCACCAGCCACTATCCGCAAATCGAAGAGTCTACCTCAGAAACTAAAGGCAGTCGTTTGAAATCGGTTTCCAAGAGCAGTAAAATTTTATGGTGGACTATAATATGTAAAGCAGGGACAGAGTAACCCGCAGAGGTTTCCCAGATAAAATGTGCAATACAATGTTTGCTGCGTTGTCTTTAATGTTCGCGGGCATTGGTTTTTGTAGCTTCGATAGGAGCAAATGGTTATTATTTTTCTATAATGATGCAAATTTACCTCAAGTGTTCTGAAGCTGTACTGCGTTTGTGTCATTATCTTTTGTATTTCAAGTAAAACGCATATCTATAACCGTTCTTTTATATAGCATATAATTCCCTCAGGTACATTGCCGAACCAAACACTTCTAATGAGAGCATAAATTAGCATAGCGTAGCACTGTTTGCAACAATTATATTCCAGTATTTTGTACACTTTTGGCAGACTCCCACGTTAGCAATTCTTTGATTTCTGTTGCGTTTTAAACAAATTACATCCATGAATATTATTTAGCATTTGTTAATTTTGTTTACTTAATATGTTCATCTGCTTTCTATTTACTTAAATCTGATGTGTCTCTTCTAAAAATGTTCTTACGAAATCCTATTCTTCTATCTACTTAATTGTTAAGGATACCCTTAAGCTGTATCCTTAAACTTAAAAGCTCATTTTCTCGTTTTCTGTTTTCTCTGCCACAGAATGCAATTTTTGTTAAATTTACTTAAAAATGTTAATAAAAAATCTAAAATGTTAAAAATTGGATGATTTTTCTACAATTTTTGTATTATGACTATGAGCATATTACTTACCGTATTTGATTATCTTCTTAAAGTTATTGAAAAACATCCCGTTTTCAAAGTTAATAATTTTTTTGCGCCAAGTTAAAAGCGTAACAACAATTCTATTTCCGACAAGTTATCTATAGCCTTCACTTCTTTTTAAATAAACGCTAAAATTGTCAACATTCTTAATTATTAATCATGTGGAGCATTTCTTGTTTATAGTTAAAAAGTTAAATAATTCTCTAATCTCCAGATGTTTATATAAACTTTAATATTCTCACAATTCTTTGTATGCATAATCATGGTATAAATTTGAGGCAAGTGTATAAATTAGAAACAAGCGATTTGACCTATGGGCGACCTTATCCGAGTAAAACATTCATTACACATTTTAACATTTATTTTTACATATAGGAATAATAATAATAATAATAATAATAATAGGTAAAGTGATAGATTTTTAAAAATCGGATGGCTATTCCATGGCTTTGAAATTCCATCGCCTTTGCATTACCACGAGAAAAAACGAATAGCATTTCAAAAAAGAACAAGCATTTGAAAATTCAGATGGGTGACAAAGCATATCTTGGAAATAGGTAACCCACACAAAAGCATTTATTGTTATAAATTGTGTGCTTTAACGGTCTATGTTCTTTGTATGCATTAAGATTTTACCTATTTTCTTACAGTAGACCAGATATACGAAACTCATTCAGATTGAAGAGTACTATTCAGAGGTTATTTCCAGAAACTTAAATACATACATTTTATTTGTAGTGTAAGTATCTTTAATATGTGACATTTTAATCAAAACTTTAGAGCCAATTTGGAGAAAATCAGAGAGTTCGAAAATGTTCCATGCAAAGGATAGTTTGGGGTGAGGAATTTTCTTGAAAATCTTCATCACACACACAATCCCTTTTTCTAATTTTTTTGGACTCACTGGATCTCAAAACATATTTGCGGTGAGATCTTGCCTTCTAATTTTTGAGTGGAATGCAATATCTTCTCTAGCTAAAAATGTATTTATTGGAATTCAATGTGCTGCTACAGACCATCGGTCCAATTATGACAACGTATACAATAATAATAATAATAATAATAATAATAATAATAATAATAATAGTACCTATGTTGTACAGTTCGGTCCACGGAAACAAGCCGATATGAGGAACAGGCATTAATGGCACTAATCATTTGCTTCGTCCCCAGTTCAAATCCCTGTCATCTATAGGAAGACGTGATTGGTAATATGTGCTTGCCCTTTGTTTTGCAATGGCGGAGAGGAACCAGAGGCCCAGAAAGTTTTAGATGCATTGTAACATATAATTGCGAGTGTGTCTTATATTAATTTGATTATATCATCGCCGGCTGTTGATAAAAGGAACAAAAACCAGATTGCCAATCCTTTTCATGTAACGAAAAGTGCTAACTGGGTATTTTTCGAGAAAGGGGATGAGGGATGAACCAAATTTATCTGTTTTATTATATGTGTATTAACTTAAACTGCAATTACACATTTATTTATTATTATGTAATTTCGTTACAAAATAAGTCGCTGTAAATTAAAGCAATATACTACTGTGTCAAGAAAGTTCTAGGAATTTGCCAATAAAACAAAAAATGAATTATTCATCCAATAATATTTTATCGCCTTCAAAGTAGGCCCTTTCTGAAATGATACATGTATGCCAACGAATAATCCAATCATCATCAAAACATTTTTTGTAGGCACTTTTACGAATCGATGTCAATTGTCGCCACGAATTTTCCTTTATGTCTTCTATCGACTGAAAACGGGTGACTCGAAGTGGTAACTTGAGTTTTGAAAAGAGAAAGAAATCAGCAGGAGCTAGATCAGGTGAATACGGTGGTTGTTCGATGAAATTTGTTGAGTTTTTGACCAGAAATTCGTTCACAGTAATAGCCTTGTGAGCTGGTGTGTTATTGTGGGGCAGAATCCATGAGTTGTCGATCCACAAAATCTGGCCTTTCTCGCCGTATTTGTTCTCTCAAACGCCGCATAACGCTAAGATAATAGTCTTTATTTACCATCTGTCCTGGCAAGAACTCTGAGTGCACGACACCGAGTTAAGCGAAAATAACCTGTCAACATGACCGTCAGTTTTGATCGAGTTTGACGTACCCTTTTAGGTTTCGGTTCAGTTGGAAGACGCCATTCGGAAGCTTGTTGACTGGTTTGAGTGTCAAACTTGTATACTCACGTCTCATCACCAGTTACAATGCGTTTCATGAATGTGGGGGTCGGAACTGGCTCGTTCTAGCATGTCTTCAGCAATCCTTACGCGATTGAGTTTTTGTAGAAAATTCAAGTCTTTCGGGAACTAACCGAGCTGCAACGCGTGTCATGTCCAAACAATCGTTTCAAATGGTTCGAATCGATTCGTGAGACACAGAAAGTTCAGTGGCAATCTCTCTCGGACCTAAATTACAATTTTCAGACACCATTTTCTTCACTTTAGCGATGTTCAGTACAGTTGAAACCGTTGATGGCCGACCAGAGCGAGGCAAATCTTCCACCACATCTCGACCATTTTTGAATGCGCTGTACCACTCATATGCACGTGTTTTTGATAAAGCCGATTCACCGTAAGCCCTCTTTAACATTTTCAGCGATTCGGCACACGAAATACCATTTGCAACGCAAAATTTGAGACCGACTCTTTGTTGAATATTTGTATCCATCGTAAAATAGCAAATCACCTTTGAGATGAACTAACAAAATGGTGTACTTAAACAAACTAGATAACAGATGACAATCAAACTCCGCGTGGGTATAGAGAAAAGTTGTACCAACTTAGCGACAACAATAATTTTGAATCCCCTTTTAAACAGAATTTTTAAATGATCAATTTCCGGCACTTTCTTGACAGAATGTACACATAATATACCAAGCATACATATACATTCCTAAAGCATGACGTTCTAGTACTTCATCCATGACCCCCCTCACCCCGGTTCCTCAGCATTTCCGCCAGGAGGTGGTTTTGACAATTCTTCCACTCGGATTAAATTGTTTCCTTGGCCCTCCCTTTGCAGTAGTCACCTTGGCCACGCCCTTTGTTCATCATAATTGATTTTTGTGCAGCTTGAATACAAACCAATAGGATATTGTCAAACCCAGGACTGGTAGGAACACAAGTGGTGTTTCTTTATTTAGTGTTGAAGGTTCTGTCAACATTAAATAAAGGAAGCATACGAAAAAAACCTAACAACATTATGACATTTCCGGAATATTCATAGTACGTATTGAGAAAGTAAACAATAAAAATCTAACGGGAAAAGAAGAAACTAGAAATACGAGTGTGGGTAAATTTCTGAGCAGTGTGAAAGAGAAATGGATCAGGAAGGTAAAGGAAACAAGAAGTAGAGAAGATTACAGGGAAGATAATGTGGAGGGAAGTAGAGTTTAAAGTAGATACCCAGTTAAGCCAAAATGTCGGGAGCCAGGCAAACTGAGGTAACTAAGTTATACTATATAAGTAATTATAAGACACTGTTAGAAGCAAATTTGTATACATACAGAGAGAATTGTAAGTATAGTGTAAGTAAGAAAAGATGTACGTACATTCATTCATAAAACACAAATACTATATGAATAACACGTATGTCCCAATAAAATAATAACGACTGTAGAAAGTCTTTTGATTGCTACACATTGAACTTTTTATTCAGTCAAGTGTTCAATTCATTTGCTTATTCACTAGAAAGGGAAGGTAAAAATATTAAAAATTTCACATAAATGGGTGGTTAGAATGACTGCAGCTGATGGGGAAATTAATTTTTCTCCCGTCAAGCAGTAAATGAAAACATTTATCGGAAAACTGTAGCAGTAATGGAAGGGCAGCTGCAATCAGCTCACCCCCAGTAACAACATCCTCTGGTCACCATAACTAATGAGGAAATAACCCTTGTCTTTCGCTCTCGCCCTCCTCCCTCGTCGAGGGTTCGCTGCGATACAATGCAGACTCGCGTGCAAAGCACCACTTTATTTACCTCGCATATAGCTGGGGTGAAACTTCTCTTCACGTTGCACACTCCCAAACTGGACAACGGGCCGGGGACTTCCTTTGCAGCGACGTACTTGCTTCCACTCAACTGACCAGTCTAACCTGCTATACGCTTACGTTTCATTCCTCTCATCTCCACCATTGTTATCAGCAACTTCTGCTAAATCCATGGTACTTACAATGGAAATACAGTATACTCCCGATTATCCGGTTTGGGAATTATCCGTGATCCCCTCCCCCCTAAAAAGAAATACTGTAGATTGATTTTATGAAAGAAGTAGCAATAAAGGACCCGCCGCGTGACAATATGTGTCATAATTTAATTGTTTTTCTCACAGAAACTGTGTGTAGGACAGGAGCTGAATAGGTAGAGTCAGACTAAAAAATTTAGCAATAATTATTGAAAAACCAAAAAATTAATATAAATCTGTAATTTTTGTAATACAAACAATACAAACATACCTTAGAAAGCCAGTACAATACTGAGCATCTCTTTTAACTTTGAGCAGTATTGATGTTTAAATGTCGACGTAATTTAAGATGTATTCCTCAGTAAAGCTGTGTATTTATAGGCGAAATTTAATTTTCACGGAGTGTGTGACACTCTCACATCTTGCCGGCCGATATAAGGCGCCCCCCATTCCATCACGCTTAAAGTCCATTGGAGAAGGCATCCTAACGGTACCCTTAAAACAATGGGAAAATAATCTTTAAATATAACAAAAATGTCCGCCAATCAAGCGTCAGTTTTTCTAACTGGTAAATTCAGCGTGGGTTTCAGTTAATATAAAATGGGGTTTCGACGAAGTCCGGGACTAGTTCGTCATAACACGCACAGACTCCATATCACCCCTAGTCAGCGTTGCACCGCCAAGAATCTAAGTTACTCTATTCTACTAAAATCAAGTGCGAGGAAGTGTAATTCCAAATAGGTCAGAAGCTAAGAAATTGTGAGAATCTTACAAAACTAAAAACAAAGAGAAACCGACATTAAATTGGAAGGTAGAGTCAGACTGAAAAATTCAGTACGATGCCCGAGATTTGAGCCACGGATCTTCGGTCTCTTGCCGGGTACTCTACCACTGAGCTACCATGGCAACATGCCGGTACGGCACTAAACTTCTTAACTGACTCGCATGTTTCCCGATAAACCACAAGATGATCTCAATTATCACAACTGTGCAAAATAGTTGGCTGTACTATGAATCCTGGGTCGTGAAGTACTTAGGACATTGTAAGTCGCCATTGGGGTTTCTCATCTCAAAATAATTTGAGACCGGCTAGAGACCGGGAGATCCGTGGTTCAAATACCGGCTATGGCATTGAATTTTTCAGTCTGATTCTACCTATCCAATACGTGTCATTTCAATTGTTGTCGATCTGCCTGTTCCGTGTAAATTAAAAACAGCTTCAGTTTTTCTGATGTTAATCAGCGTGTAAGGGTCGACGAAGCAAATTAAAAGAAATGTGTAAAAGAAATAGCGGAGAGAGAAAAAAACGTGTGTTGACATTAAAACAAAAATTAGAATTAATTGAAAAATTTGCGAAGGGGAAAACCGTTACAGAACTAAGTTCTGATTATGGGGTTGAAATGTAGACTGTTCGGGACATCAAAAAAAAAAAAAAAAAAAAAAAAAAAAAAAAAAAAAAAAAAAAAGAAGAAGCAGAAAATGCAGTATTCTGTATTCTATCAGAAACTGTGATTCTAATTCTGGACCATCTGCATGAAAAAGCATGAAAAGACCTACTTTTGATGCCTTAAATGCTGCTCTTTTACAAGGACCAGCCAAAAGCGAACAGAAAGGTCATTGTTTCAGGTGCGATGGGTGCCGAAAAGGTTTTTTCATGGACCTCTAGGGTTAGAAGGAGAGTTTAATGCCTCAAACAACATCATGAGATTCGCAAACTTACTGCAAGAAACGCGTTCAAGGTGTTGTGCAAAAAATATCCACTCCTCTCAGAAGCATACCGAAATCACGGATGTTTTAAGAAATAAACAGACCTGTAATATCTATACACAGAAGTACAATAAACTTTTGAACAAAAAAGATCTGTTGAAATAAGCTTTTAAACGTTATTTCCTATTTATATATATAGGTAATAATTAAATCGGTTATTACGCAAGAAAGATCACGAGTCAACTAAATTCAAACTCAGAAAAACTATTTAGAAACAAATTGAATGGTTTTGTTTTATTCAAAGTTGTCCAACATGATCTAGTTTGGTTTTTCGTCACTTCAGTTCTCTTTGCAGATAACAGCTAAATGAGCAAAATTAGCCTCTTCTTCGCTCAGCTTCATTCTCTGTGAGTCGATCACAAGATGTATTTAATCTCTTGCAGTGGAAGCATCTGCTGAATATCACAATAGTCGTCACTCGGAGAACGGCACTTTTGGTTACATCAGAAACGCACTATCTCACTAGCTGTCTCACTCGCAAGAACCCTCGCTTGTATAACCGCTGGAATTTTTTGCAGATACTCGAGAGGCGGGGGGAACAGAACTTGCAAGCATTTTTTGTTATTCTCGATAGCGTTTCTGGTGTTCACCTTGGGGAAGAGTACTATTGTGCCTACGTACCTTTATGTCTCCAACTGCCCGATCAGTTTACGGCAACCTCCCGGTAAACTTCTTTCTACTCGCTTTATCTCCGTTCCATAAAAGTTTGCCCTGTATCTCTGGCGCGTGCTATAGCCATCTTCAATTGCTGCTGTCATAGAATAGATAGTTATAGCATACAAAATAACTCCTTGTTAATTAACATAATCATTTATCTTAAAGTATTCAAAGACATATTTTCATAGTGCTAAGAATGAAGTACATCATGTAGCCAAGTTAAAGCATACAAGGTATCAACAATTAGATGAGAAGATTCGTCGTTTTAAACCTACCTCATAGGATGGCGAAGCTACGCATACTTATACTAAAAATCTGGAGTTTTTTACTCTTATGATCTTCTCTATTTGGTAACAATTTGTATTTATAAAAACTTATTCTTCTATCTGCTTCATGCTAATCGAGATAAACTTAGAAGAAATTGTTTTATTGCTTATTTCCCTATAAGTAGAAGAAAAGTAAGGGAACACACTATGATTTTATCACTCAAGTGCTTTAAATACTGTCATTACGACTCTCTTCGCATCACCAGGAGTAGAAAAAAAATATATGAAAGGAATGATACTTTGAGAAAGGTAAAAATATTAAAATTTAAACCAATAACAAGGAATATCTCGGAAAACTGTTAACTCCATAAGAAATACATAGAACATGAATTCTGTATTTTAACAAGATCTACATTTATATGTAGCAAGATTTTGTCTATTGGTTTACCAGTTATGCAAAAGTCCTCTAGAATGAAAAGGGCTTCAACGACTATTCCCAGTAAATTCAAGATACACATTTGATTACATTTTAAATATCTTAATAAACGGTATTTTAATCAAAATTGCTGGAGCCATTTTTGAGAAATAAAAAATTTTCGAAACGTTTTTCGCGTAAAGGGTAGTTAGGGGTGGGGGATTTACTTAAAAATCTTCATGTCGTATCCTTGGAAGATACTAAATCCAAACACCAAACTTGGTATTAACGGTGTTTTCGTTTTTGAGCTATGCTGCCCACAGACATACACACACTGACCTTTTTCTAAAATGATTTTTATTCAGGGGACCTCAAACTATGTATTTTGTTTGAAATTTCAGTATCTGATTTGGGTGGAATACAGTCCCTCCTCTATGTTCATAGTATGTGTAGAGAAAGTAAAAAGCGCCTGACATTACCCTCCACACACAGTCGGTATATCGCCATTGAAAGGTGTACATAACCAATGAGGATAAAGGAAGAGGACATTATGAGTGGAAGAGTTACATGCTGGCGGGAAAAGTTTACAAGAAGTAGTAGTAGTTAGTTTGTTCGTTGTAAGTAGTTGGTTTGTTACTTTGTTCGTTTGTTAGTTTGTTAGTAGTAAGTAGTTTGTTAGTTTGTTAGTAGTAAGTAGTTTGTTTGTTAGTAGTTAGTAGTAAATAGTTAGTTTGTTAGTAGTAAGTACGTAGTTTGTTAGTAGTTAGTAGTAAGTAGTTTGTTCGTTTGTTAGTTTATTAGTAATTAGTGGTTGGTAGTGGTGGTGTTTATTTAGCTTACAATAATAAAATATATGCGTCACACAGTCGCATGGGTCGGGTGACCATACATGCTGTCTTAAATACTTGAATATAAAATATTACCTCTTTATCTCTGATATCACACACACACACACTTACACTCACAACTACACCCACGTAGTCACACACATAGATTACTCAAACACCAAATAAGTCTATATTGTATTTACACAAATATTTTATCTCTTAATGTACGTACTTCCATTAAGTATGTACCCAGGCTAGGCCAATTTTGCCAAATGTAGGAAGGTACAAGAAACAGGCTTTAGTCTAATAATGGTGTTAGATTCCTCAAGGTAAAATTTGCTGATAAGGATGACGATATGCCTTTTAGTGCTTTTGCAAGGGATGATGATACGTTATACATTAGTGGATACTTTAGCTGTGTACAGAGAAATCCATTAGGTACACTTTGCTGTCGGCAAGGAAGCAGTCTTCCAGCGTATTGTAGTGAAGTACGTGATGAGGAGATCCGTGTATTCAGTTGCCGTTTTCTATTAACGTGCAAGTCCACAGTAATAAATGTCCTATGTTATCGACCGGGCCCTGCACACTCCCGTTATTGCATGCAGTGACACTTCACTTGGTCTTTTCAAGGCAATCATACCATGAACCTATGACATTACAGAATTACTTTGAAAGCCGTTCAGAAGGAATAAGGCTAAAAAATCTTATGTGTGACATTCCCCACCTTTTTCGTATATTAGTGGGTATGCAAACTACTCTCTCGGAAGCTTATTTTCCATGTTTTTTGTTTAAACAAATATAAACTTCTGCAGAAATAACTACATTATGAATTTCGTAGTAGATTCAAAAGGAACGACAGCATTTCTTTAGGAACTCGACGTTTTCCTGATCTTAAATTTCGTAGTATTTCTCTGCTGTTGCAAGAAACAACTGAAACTCAATAATGATATTAAGTAGTTGAATTATATTCAATAATTCAAATCAATAGAAATCTCGGAAATGGCTTATAATACTAAAAAAAAATTAATGTGTTCCATTCACATGCCTTACTCTTTATGTTCTACAAAAGCTCTTATAAAACATTATTCTTCTTTCTACTCCTTGCTAATCGAGATAAGCATTAAGAGAGTGGTCTTATTACATAGTTTTTATAAGTAGACGGGAACAAAGGGAATAACATAACTCCATGGCACGACAGCTCACGGGGAGCCTTGGCCTACCGCCCGGCCGCTGCGTCCCCCATCTCGGTCCACTACAGACGTCATGGATGGGGTGCAGTATTGGAGGGTGAGACGTGGTCAGCGCCTCGAGCCCCTCCCGGCCGGTTAATGCGGTCCTCACGACCTGGAGCCGCTACTTCTCCATCAAGTAGCTCCTCAATTGGCCCCCCAGGGACCTCACGAGGTTGAGTGCACCCCGGTCCAGGTCTCCCAGCGGGTCTCCCAGCGGGGGAAAAATCCCCACGCCGGTACTGGGGATCGAACCCAGGTCTCCCGCTTGGTAGGCAGCTGTGCTACCACCGCGCTAAGGAGACGACCGAACAAAGGGAATACACTATGCTAAAGAGATAGTCAAATTCTATAAAATCTTTCATACATGTCCCGGAATAAAAAGGTAAGACGGACATGTTTTTAAATTTGGAACAAATAAGAAAGGATATCTCGGAAACGGTTACTTCCACAGCTAAAACATAAAGAAATAAATGGTTTGTTTTGATGAGATCTACATTTTTATGCAGTAACCATTTGTCTTTCTCCTACGTTTTACCAGTTATGCAAAAGTCATTCAGAATGAAGAGAACTTTAGAGGCTTTGCCCAAAAAAACTTAAGATATACATTTTGTTTTTCACGTAAATATCTTTAATATAAGACATGTTTTAGTAATTTTTGAGATAATCAAAATTTTAGAAAATTTTTGCATTAAAGAGGTAATTTGGGGGGAGGAAATTTTCTTGTAAATCTTCCTGTCGCATTCTTGGAAGATAATAAAATGTAATGCCAAGTGTAGTATTTAACGTTTTTCAGTTATACTATCCACAAACACACACAGATACACACACTCGCCTTTTTCTAAGAATACTTGTTTTCTTCTTTTCTTTCTTTCTTTGATTCAGAGGGTCTCAAAACATATATTTCCGGTAAAATCTTGGTATCGAAGTTTTGGGAGAAATACAGTACCTTCTCTGCCCATTTTGTACATTGTACATATATGCTAGAGCAAGTAAAATTGTTTTAAATCAATCGTATGTTTTAAAGAAATGACACATTTTTGTATTGTGGGTTTTCGATCATCATTTATATAACACTTATCAGTTATACAAGATTATACAAGATTCCTTCTGAATGGAGATAACCTCACGGTCTATTTCCATAACATACAAAATATGTATTTTATTTCTTCAACTTATTTTTTTATGTAGGTCATAAAATGTTTTGTACACGCTTTATTGTGGAGAATCACTAGATGTTGACTGCTTTTTTCTCTCCATGTTTTCTGCAGTTTTCCAATATTATTTCCTTCCAATAGCATCATATTCTTGACTATTTTACCAGTCTATCATATTTTATTATTCCAATCCCATAAATTTATTAATATCGATTACTTGACACTGATCCCTTACATCCCATTCATCTTATCACTTCTAGTCTTCCCTGAATATATTTTAAAACATTGATTTCCACTGTTTGATATAATTGCTTTATTTTCGTTGCAGCAGTTTAAGGTTTCGGTTCTATGTATCAAGATTGGTCTTACCACTATCCTATACATTTTAAATCTCTCTTGCGTACTAATTTCTCATGTGTCGTCCGTGTGCTGCGCTCTCAGGTTCGCCTTAATGTGTGAGTCGGCGTAGTTGAAGGCCTTGGAATGAGTACCAACACATTAAGTGTGGCGCGTGCGTAATCGGAGACTTTGGAATGGTATTTTTTTCAAAGCTTTGGCTTCCATAAGCTACCAAAACGTTCCGTGACGTCGTTTTATAGCTATAAAAGCATGAAGAATTTCAAGCCCATTGTGTCGCGAATGGCAGTGAGTTGCGAGAGACGGGAGTGTTAGCGCAGTTGCATGTAAGCTGTCAACTTTCTACGCTTCAAAGCGTCGAGTAAGTTATTTGCAGCAGTGAATTAAATACTTTAATTATAACTAGTTTTTAGTCCATAAAGACATTTGTTACAATTTTGATTTTTCTCAGGATTAATCTCTTTAAGCCCCGACAGGCATCTGATCCCTAGGCATCGGCTTAAGTCCTATGGGGGATGTCATTTTTAAATACGGTGAGGGTAAGCTGACTAAGAAACATCTCTTTAGGTATCTTGATATACAAGATCCTTTCATGACCTGTTCTCTAGCTTCCTTTTATGTAAATAACTTTAATCAGGATATTTTCAACGTAATCGTTAGTCATTTCTTAGATATTAAAATTTTTCGAAAAGTGTTCCATGTTAAGACCTGTTGGGGTCAGTAGTTTGGGATATATCTGACTTTGGTTTTGGGTCCCGCCTTTCACAGATACACAAACACAGGGACACACATAGGGAACTTTTCCTTCTTTTTTTTTTCAGTGATCCGGATGATATGTATTTCCAGTGAAATCGCGAAAACAAAATTTTAGTTGAAATGTGACATCTTCTCTGCCTATGTAATAGCAGAAAACGTAAAAATTAACTAGAAATAATATATGCTATGCTTTGAGTAATTTTATATACCTAGAAGGATATCAAGTCGATAGGTTTACATGTGATAAGTTACTGATTTTCATGCTTAGCATATGCTTTTCACTCCTTAAATAAATTTGTTTGTCATAAAAACAAAAAAAAATATATTTTTAATTTTACTGAAGTAATTTAGTACAGAATAGCATATGCTGAGATTCCCAACAGAAATTTATTCTAATTGAAAGCTTAGCTTTTCGAAACGACGAGACCCATTCCACGAGTAAAATCAGCTTATTTGGCCAGGCACTTGTTTCGTAAGCGGATAAGCCCACATCGCGCAAAGGACGACAGATGTATTCTCCTGGTTCCTATAGGTTTGTAATTAAACGCTAGTCCTTGTCGTTCTGGTCCTCTCGAGTACTCTCAACTTGCTGCTGATGCTGTGATGCTGAAATTGATTTTGATCTAAACCTTCGCGATGACATGTTGGGCTAAAACTTTGGCAAAGAACTATTCACTCAGAGGGGTTGACAGTTTAATTACCAGAAAGAATGTTTTACAGTTATTTTAATCTGTTATCATGTTTACAGTGAGTGCTGCGGTCGTGCGCGATTAGAGAGACGTCTTTGTTCGACACCTTCAATGAATGAAGCAGAAAAAAGAGACTGCTTTGCAAATAGTGTTTTGGACAAAGAAAAGTGGAATTATAGTTCGTTGTTTATAGCGACGCCGTCTGTTGTCAGGAACATATCAACGCCGCTGCAGTACTTTCAGAAGCTAATAAATGCCCCTACATGGTGCTGTCGCTTTTTAAAACCACTGGTTTGAACACGGGAACTTGGGATCAAACGGCCAGGAAAACGCAAGTGAAAATAAAGTTAGGTAGAAAAGTGAAGTAACATTGAAAAATGAACAGTTACAATACTTAATTCAAATGACTACTCACTCGAAAATCATCTAGAAGAAAGAAGCTGTGTTACAATAGCTTCTTGTACTTCGAGTTAAATAACACGAGCACATTCAATTGGAAATGATTATATCAATTCAATATTTTAAAGCAAATGAATTGATGTGAATCAATTGTTTTCTGTCACACCAGCAGGACAGAAGTTAGAGAAGTAAAGTAGGATTAAAAATGCAATGCCATAGCCGGGATTTGAACCACGGATTTCCTGGTTTTCTTCCAGTTGCTCTGGACGCTTAGCTATCATGGCAACATGCCAGTACACTCTAAATTCTCCAACTGACTCACGTTTTCTCCGTAAACCGCAAGGAGACCTCAAATTATTTTGAAATGCCATACCTCAATGGCGATTACAAACTTCTTAGGTACTTGAATCCCGAGTTTTATAGTTAACTATTAGGTCGTTTTATGTGAATTTAATGAGGGTACGTTAGTTTACGATCCATAAACGCTACATTGCAAATTCCGATAAGACCCTCCAAGTTAAAGGAGTTTAAATTTAAAATACAAACAAAAACAGCAACAAAAATTGTAAGCGCCAAAAATTAGTTTGATCGTTCAATGAAATACAGAAAATTGATTCCAAATGAAGTAAGATACACAGAAAATTTGAGTATTACGTTTTATTATCATGTAAACACATTATTTTAGTTTGAATCAAAAACATCAGTAATTTATGAACATATTCAAAAAGAGCGAAAGGATTTCCATATAAAGGGCAGCGTGATATCAATATATTTTCTTGAAAATCCTCTTGCGCTTATCTTTGAAGATGCTGAAATTATATATATTGTTTGACATTTATCAGGCTTTTTATATTTTAGTGGTACACGTACACAAACACAAGCATACACCCTGAATTTTTATATACATCCGTACTCACTATACTAAAAACTACTATTACAAAACCTTTTACACTCTTAATTTTCAACTTTTACAAGTTTCATTGTAAATATAAAAGAATGCAGTGGGCTAATACGATAGTCAGATTTTTAGAATGTGGATCACTCTGTATTCTTTGAAGTATCCACGTGATATAATGTTTTATCGTAGAAATATGTTAAACATATTGTATTTAATCAAAATCGTATGAGTCATGATTTTAAAAAAATAAAATATAGGGAATGTTAGCAATGCAAAGGGTATTTTGGTGTGAGGAAATACATCTTCGTGTTACATCCATAGTAGGTACTGAACTCGATGAAATCTATGATATACATTTTTGTATACAGCCTAGCTCAATAATCAAATATAAATCTCCCATTGCTTCTGTGTCTTTCTTTCCAAGCGTCTTCTAGAAATCGCTTACGTCTATTCTAACTTAAGGGTACAGTCACACAAGTGTACGTAGAAAATTAAACAATAAGATAAAGCGGTAAGAACTTAATACAAGTTACTTATCACATATCGAAAAGGATCAGAAAAGTTTTGGTTACAGTTGTGATATATATATATATATATATATATATATATATATATATATATATATATATATATACCAGTTGTTTGTGTGCGGTATATGCAGAGTGTTAGTATTCAAGAATGATAAAACAGACACATAAACTTGCAAAGGTCGGAAAAAAAAAGAAGAAAAATTAATTTCATTTCCATCTCCCTTCTCTCCGACTTACACAAAGTTCCCACACACACTCACAAAAATAATAATAAAAAAAGAAAATAAAGGAGAAAACTTGGAGCATCTCCCAGTAAATGATGAGAGGGGATAGTTTAGTGGGCAATTTAATTTTCAGAATGTTTGTGGTAAACCGCTGGTGTTATTTCCGGCAACCTGTGCTCTCGTTCGTGGTGGTATTATCTCGCCCTAGGAGTTTTTATTCCAGTAGAGCTGCCTTTAGTTCATTCCGGCACATCAGACACACACCCTCCGGGCAAAAACTCTTGTGGAGATAAGATGTGGAAGCCTCATTTCATTTCACTCGCCAGGCTCTAGGCAATGCTGCGTGCGCGTCTGCCTCTTAGTGATATAACGACTATTAACTGTTTCCAGTACCGGCGGTTACTGATCGTCGACTGTTACCGAGCCGGGATGCGTGAATGCAGCACTTTCTGTTTAAAGAATTAGTTAGCTGTCTCTACCGCCATTGCACGGTTCGCTTTTACTTTCTCTACACTTACTATGTACATAGTGTTTAGAGAAGGTATTGTATTCTAACCAAAAATTCGATACCGAGACTTCACCGGAATCATATGTTTTAGGGTCCCCTGAATCCAAAAAAAGAATTTTCAGAAAAAGGTCCGTGTTTGTCCGTGTGTCTGTGAACACGATAACCCAAAACCGAAAAGTCGGTAAAATGACAAACGTGGTATTTAAGTTTAGTATCTTCCAGAGGTGCGACACGGAGATTTTGAGAAAAATCCTCCCATTCCAAACATCCCTTTACATGTAATTTTTTTCGAATATTTTTTATTTTATCAAAAATTGCTCTAAACATTTTGATTAAAATAGCGTTTATTAAAGATATGTTCCTGTCAAATAAAATGTATATTTTGAATTTTCTGTGAATAACCTCTAAAGACTATTTATTCTAGATCAATTTTACGGAATTTTGCATAACTGTTAAACCGTAAGAGATGGACTAAAACTTACCACACAAAAAATGTGCGCACTTTAAAACACACAATTTATGTTATATACATTTTTTCGCGGAGTTGATCGTTTTTTAGTTATTCCTTGTTTTTGATTTTACCTTTAAAATCTTGTGTTTTTCTCATACAGGAATTTGTCAACTTCTATACAAACAAAGGAAATTCAGTCACATAGCAACCAGCTTTTGACTATCACTTTAACCTATGGTACTCCCTTATTTCGCTTCTACTTGCAATGAAGCAAGTAATAAGACTATTTCTGCTATTTTTTTCTCGATTATCATGTAGTAAATAGAAGCATAAGCTTTTTAAGAATACTTTGTTGCAGAGATGTAGAGAATGTCATGTGAATGAAACCCATCAGACTTTTTAAATAGAGTGTTGAAAATTGATGTGTGTGGTCGTTAGCCTATACTTAGTTTGGCCAAATAATCCAACTCTATAAATAAAATACACAGACATAAAATGTTATCTACTAGAAAATTGAATAAGGAATTCAACAAGGACATGTTTTCCGAGTTTGAATCTAGCTTAGAGTGATTTACCCGGATAAGTTTTTGTTTTTTTCCTGCGATTTCCCTTATCCTTAGAAGACGAATATCGAATAACTTTAAGCTCACTGAGAATCATTTAATTCACCGTTTGATATGACCCACCACGTTAAGCAAAAACAAAAACAAATTTTGGAAATAAATCTGCGCCTAGTATTAAGGCAATGCATCTGTAAAATTTAGAAAATTCAGAACATTTTATTTATATTTATACACCAGTAATTTTTATCATGTTTCAGTATTCTAGTTTGACTAGTTAATTAAATAGTTTTTATTATAGTATAATATAAATTAAGTAAATAATTAATTTTTACTGTCTAAATTCATTGATCTAATAAAATAGTTCACACGATACAGTTTTTAAAAATTACCTCATCAAAAATTCAAGTTTTCAGTAAATGAGTTTAATAATACATTTCTTTTAACATACATTTTATATAACATCTCATAATTATTATATAAAAGTATCTACTTTTTTCTCTTTCCGAAACTCTTGAGTTGTCAAAGTTTGGTAATTGCTGAAAATTTGAGCATAATTTCGAAAAACTATGTGCTCATTTTAATATGTTTTTGAAAGACAATAACATTTTCGAAATAAATTAGTCATGTGGAACGTTTTGAGTGTGGAAAACCAATAGGGTTTGAGAGAGAATACGGTTTGTAACTCGGTGTACCCATTATTGAGCAAGCGCCTGTACATTTACAACTTCAATTAATTGGTAGTTCAAATGCTCCAAGTGAAAAAAGAAAAAAAAATAATAACAGTTAACAGCTAACATTATTTTGTTATGTAAAAATGTCAGTCCATTATTTTTATTAAATTACATGGACTTCATTAAGTTCAGGATATGCTATGGATGTCTCTGTCTATTAATATATAGTGTATGCATAGTGTAAAGGAATGCCTCATTGAATAAAGACAAAAAATTAGGAAACACCAGTGATAGAACGGCAAACATTAAGTAACGTAAATAAATAATGTAAATAACATAATAGTAATTGATGCAACCAGTGCATAATTGTACGATTATGGTACGAGTGAATTTTAAAGTACTCATTAGCGAGTTGCATACATCGTATTATGTAGTTTTATAATCATAAATTATAACTATACTTTATGTTATAACCTATACTTCCGTGACGCCGCCGGTGATTGTATAACGCGTTCTCTTCTTCCGAACGGTTCACTTACTGGAGAGTCGATCACAAGACCTCCCGCGCGGTAGCAACGCTCTCTGTATGTCTAGGCAGTCGTCACAAAATAATGCGGAGAACGTACTTGATATCGTACTAAAATTGCATTCGCAAATCCTCACCGACACACTGAGCTACAGACACTTTACTTATACAGGACCTGATGTCTCCACAGAACTTTCTGGAGCATTCTGGAGGTTGGAGAAAGAGAAAACTCAAGAAGATTCTAGTTATTACTCGATAGCGCGGTCTTTGTGCTGGGCAAAAAAGGTGTTTGTCTTTCTTTATCTCTTATCGGCCTGGCCGGTCAGCGACAGAATATCTGATAGCTCTCACTGACCTGCATTAAAATACATTGAATTTGTTAAATAATGGGTGTATTTCTCTAATTATTTGATTCAGGAAACAGCATTATTGATGTGTTAGATCCGGTATATAAAAATTTCTATTTTGGTATAATATGTGTATGAGAAATATATAACCTACACATTTTAAAACGTTTAGATGTGTAAGCTAATATTTTTACACTTGTCTGAAATATTTTAAAAGTATTTGTCATTGTTCAATTTAATTCATGTAGTTGCTTAGAAGGTGGTTAGAAGACATATAGGGTGGGAATCTGAATTCAACATTTTTGTTTATATGTTTTCGATGTTACGTCCCTAGTAAATTTATGGCATGAGCGCCAGAATTAGCTGTTAATGAATGATTTTGCATATTATAACTACTTAAAAACAGGATTACAATATTAAATATGTGTGTTAAAATTGTGAGAAAAGCATGCTGAATACTACACTTGAGTAAGGATTAGGCAAAAAAGTGACGAGAAGCAAAGGAGATCGGCAAACCTGAAGTCTGTGCAAGTGAGAGAGGTAATGTGAAACCGAATCAGATGTACCGTGGAAATCCCGGATGTGTCAGCTTGGTGTAGCATGTGAAAATGTGTTTTTGTTCTCATACTTCGTTTAGGAATATAACCATTTAGACATATATCTAATAAGTGTGAGTTAGTTGGGGAACTTTAATTCATTGCCGACATATTGCCATAATAGCTTAGTTGGTGAGAGCGATCAGACAGAAACTGTAAGATGCGTGGTTCAAATTCCAGTCACGGCCCTGAATTTTTCTGATGCTACATTACCAAACTTGTTGAACATTGAGATATTTGCTTGAATGGTGCGAAGTCATATTTCCAATGTACGAGAAAAGATACACACACACAAACAAAGCTACAAATTATTAGGCCATGTTATAAATTACTTATGCAAAATTGAATATTTCAGGAAAAAAATGTTATGGTTTTATGGTGCTCTAATGTTGACTACATTTTTTCAATTTAGATATTAAATAAGATGTATGAGAATCATACGCTTATTTCACACTTTGACCAAAGTGAGAGAGCTTTACATTTTATCCGTTTTTATTGTTCTTAGAATATACACGTTTTACTACACATATATGCCTTCTGCACTACTTTGTTTGTAACAATGACGAGATATTTTGAATAATTTTATATATGAGATTCCATTTCTAGACAAATATAAATTAGGTGACGTGATGTTAAAACTCTTCTCCTACCAAACTTAAATTTACTAAATTGATGACCTGTTATTTCAGAAAATATTTAAACCCTCAAACTGAATTTTTACAGCATATGTATAAATGGATTCTTAAATCACTGATCTACGCATATCAGATATATTCTAATTAAGCTTTTTTTCATAATGATAACCATTCTTTCTGTAAAAATTATCAGCAACCTTTGCATTAAAACGGAAGAAATTCCAGAAGGTATTTTTTTATCAACCTAAAATTTAATTTAGACATTCTTCACAGTTCCTGATAAAGGAATCATTTATACCAGAACATGTTATTCACAGAAAAAGATATTCAGAGCAGAAATGTATAAATTAAATTTATATTAAATAATAATTTAATAATTATTTTAATGATGATTATGATACTAATAATATTAGTAGTAATAATAATAATAAGTAACTATATAATATTATAATACAACACAACAACAATAAACCACCCAGAACCTGCCATAGTAGTACCCGGTAGAGCAAAACTTTCCCATACAGATGAAATTAATTTTACACGTATACTCATGCTTGTCGAGTTTAGATTTTTTTCCTAAGAAGTTGCGCATACTTTACGATACTATATGGATATAGCAGATGATGTATAGTAATAGAAATCCTTGTTTTAAGACCTTAGAAAAAAAACAGGTCACCTTTTGGACATTTTTGTCATTTAATCTCACCATACTAGGTTAAAAAAGAAATTAATGTTCTTATCTACCGAACTCATTTTTTGTTCCTGTTTTATTAGCTTAAGCTGAATCACTTCCAGCGTGCAATACTATCTCTGAGAGTTTTCTCTCTGATTTCCAAACATTAATCTGAACGTGTTTGTTCTCGCAGGATAGAATTTCAAAGTCGATAAGTGTTGGAGTGCGATCATCGATCGCTGCTGACAACTTTGGGAGCGAAGCATTGTGCCAGGTACCCGAAGAACGTCCCCAATTTGACAAGTTCTCAGATTTCTGCCTGGTTCCGCCCGCGCAGGCTCGCCGGGGCCCCCCCACACGAGCGGTGCGCCGCGATAGCTCAGTCCGGCCCGCGACGCCCTTCTGCTTAGGCAAACCTTCCTACACCGTTGCAATGCGCGGTAGCATACGGTCGCGCGTGTAAAAACACCTGGGTCTTACGTCTTTGAGAAATGGGTGAGGTTTTCTCATCGTGGGTGACTTGCTCCCAGATTCTGTGTTCTTTTGCTTTGTACACCACTCTAAATAAGCGGTGTTTAATCTAAAGAGAAAGTTCTAGTGGACAGTTTGCCCGTATATAACGGGGACATGTGAGAGAGTGTTTGGTGGCTGAGAGCTTAGTGTTCTGTATGGTGCAACCAAGCAGTAGTAAACATCCTCCCGCCCCCGGCCTCAACATGGAGTCATTAGAGGAACTCTTGAGCAAGGTAAATACCATCACTTAAAGACCCTTTAATGTCGAAGTATATTTAATATAACTAGACAGCCAAACATAAACAAATATTTGCTAAAATACTATACAATACTTTGTGCATTTTTCTCGATCTCCAAATATAAAATATAACAAATTACACGGAATTTATACATTTTATTACCCTAAAGCTAGGCAATAAAGAAAAATAAGTTACTATTTGCATTTTTCCATTTGTTAATATTGATTAGAATATGTGAATAAAGGCATCGGTTTACGAAAATTAAATATCTTCAGGAGTATATACCGTTTTATTACAAATGTGACGTAACGTATAGGAAATACTATATTTTCTTAACTATTTCAGATTTTTTTGGCTTTTCTAAGAGTGTTTCACAGTAAACTGCCCGGGAAGAATATTTGTAAAGTTCGTTTCATTGCTGACGGAGCTTATTTTAGAAGATTATCCTAAATGTTGCAAGCTAGAAATAAATAAGAAGAGTTTCATCAAATATGAAACTTTCACCCCAATGTTATGGAATAGGTTTATTTCCACACACTGTAAAACAAAAATATTTTTCATATGATGATACAAACATGGCTTAGAGAGTATAAAAATTAATGTTTTCTTTTCTCTATCCGCGAATAGTAAAATATTAAAGAGAACGAAAGAATTCCCGTTTCTTACATTTATCTGTAATTTAATGTCGCTTTAACTTCTGAATTTTTGCAAACTCATTTTATAGTAGAAGTATGGAGGTTTTCGCGGAAGCATTTACAGTTTCGTGCCGCATATTGGATTTCAGTGTCGTTTAGAATCACGTTATCGTGTTACATATCGACAATAGTTTTAAGAGTTCGATTATGCGTTGCGAAGGCTCGCATTCAAACTACTAAACCCACAGATCTAGTGTTTTGTTCCCGGATAAGACCAAAAGAATCATATGATGTTTTAGCGTTTAAAAATTCTAATGTGTAACGTTGCAGAGCTTTCTCAATCCATTATCAATTTTAGGTTCGGTTTGCTCATAGTCTATGTGCTTTGTTAGTTCCGGGAAATTAGGAATTGCGGAATTACTGTGGATGCGGAGACAACGTTCAGCTGTTTACAGTCAGCCAGTTTTGTAAACAAAAGGCGCACTCTTCAACCTCGAAGAAGGTAAACGTACAGCAGGAAGTATTTTGAAAATTCCTAAAAGTTATTTAGTTTAAATATTATATACTTTTACCAATACGAAAGTTATTTTCAGATTGTTAGGCCTTCTTTAGAATTAAACATTTCCTTATTAATAAAATATTCAGAGAATATATTTTATTGGTAATTATGATACAGTAAAATTAAACGCATTTTTACTTTCCTCTACTACGGACACCATAAGTAGAGAAGGTTTACATTCTACCTAAAATTGTTAGCGATAGCTCAAAATACACGTTTTGGTGTTCCTTAATAAAAACATTTTTAGTATAAGGTGCGTTCATGTGTCTCTGTGAACAGCATAACTAAAAACCAGAAATCGTGCAAATGCCAAACTTGGTAGTTACGTTAAGTGTTTTCTAAAGTTGCGACATGAGCACTTTAAAAAAATCGTCCACCTCAAATATTCTTCACACGAAACATTTTTCGAAACTTTTGACTTTCTAAAAAATGGCTGCAGTAATTTTGATGAAAATGCCTTACATTAACGATGTTTACATTACAAATAATATATTATATCTTGCTTTATGGGAGTAGGCTGCTCGAGTCCACTTCATTCGGAAGGAATGTTGTGTAAGCTTGCATATTTGTATACATTAATCGGGAGACGAAAACTCAACTCCATAAACTATGGGTCTCTTTAAAGTACAGGGTTATTTCAAACAACCTTTTTTGAGACATAAGCCGTTTCCGAGATATTCTTAATTAATGATCCGACTTGTTCATTGCTTTTTTATTCTTTTATGGTTCTGTAGATTTACACGTGCTTCTTGCCAAGGCATCGACTTTTAGGGCCGACATATATCGTCTAGCGTTTAAACAACTAATTATCGCTGCTCTCTTTGTATCTATAAGTAATGCGTAATACCTGCAAATGATTATATAGATTCAAACGGAGTAGATAGAAAAATAAGCTTTAATAAAAATAACATTGCTACTAATAAACAATACAGGATGGAGAAAGTCTGGCAGATATTTTGGAATAATGAAGTCTGAAATTTAATAATCTAATTAAATATGGGTATCAACTGTTTTAGTCGAATACAACAACTTCTGTTACGCAAGTGGTAGAACAGTAAAAAGTGTATTAAGTCAGTGTTTAACACAATACAAACAATTTAGAATACTAAATACACATGCAGTGTTTTTTATATTTGAAACACAAAAAGAAACACCTCATAGTATTTTTTTATAATAACGTAGCTTAATTTTGTGATGGTAATTTATTTTTCTTTCCGGGGTTAACGATCATATGAAATTTCTGTGAACTGTCGTAAATGTATTGACGTTATCTAGTTTCAGAACGTGAACACAGTTCATATTAGAACTAATACTGCTTTTAGATCAGATCGTAAAACGTGCTTTAAGGGAGTCACAATGCTTTTATTCTACATACCGATGTTATTTCCATACCTCTCCGTAGGTTACCGGGTCTCTTTCAAAAAACAATGCTGTTACAAAATGTAATTAAGACAATGTTTCAGTATCTCTGAGATATAAGTTGATTGTTCCTAAGTACCCTCAGTTTTTTGGTAGTTGATTTAACATTTGTATAAAAAAGTTCACGCGCGCGTGTGTCTGTAAACAGCATAAGTCAAAAACAAAAATTACGTTCAAACCGTGTATCTTATTTCAATATCTACCAAGGATTCGACACGAAGATTTTCAGGAAAGTTTTCGCACCTCAATCTACTCTTTACATGTAACACTTAACTTTTTTTGACAAAATGCATCTAACGATTTACGATATCTTATGATATTTTATGTTCGTTTAAAATATTTATTTTCATGAGAAATGAAATATATATCTGGAATTTTCTGAGAATAGCCTTTGAAGTATTCTTCGTTGTGAATGGCTTTTGCATAACTGATAAACCTAAGAGATAAACACAGTCTTACTACAAAAACGTAGCTCTCGTGAAAGTCACAATTTATGACATACATTTATAAAATACTTATGTATGTATTATCTATTTTTGTGGAGGTAACCATTTCCGAGATATATCTTGTTATTGCTTTAAATTTTCCAATATTTAAAAAAATTTCTCAAATGGAAAGTCGTCACTAGTTTTTATTTTTCCATCCTGGTCATATAAATAGAAGGGAATCTCACAACCAAACTTCCCTTAACATGGAGAAGCTTTCAAAATTTTTTATTTTCTCAAAAACTACCCTATATAAAAGTAATTTACATGACACATAAAACGTATATCTTGAATTTTCTTGCGATTACCTCTGAAGTGCTTTTCATGTTGAATGTCTGTTACATAACTGGTAAACCGTAAGAGCTAAAACTTACTACACAAAAATGTGCATCTCGTAAAAACACAATTATGTTTGATTAATGTTTTTTTTTTCTTTGTAGTTTAGGCGTATTCCGAGGTATTTCTTGTTATTGGTTTCAATTTTGAAATACCTATATTTGTTCTTAAAGGAAATCTTCATCCTTTTTTCTTTTGTTTTAAAAGATTTGACTTACGTTTAGCCTAGTATATTCCTTATCTGCCTTCTACTTACAAGGAACTGAGTAATAAGACCATTCTGCTAATAGTTATCTCGAAGAGTAATCTTTTGTAAGAATATTTTGTTTTGCATGGCAGGTAGAGAAAGTCATGTGAATGGGCATATACATTTTTCAGCTTGGAAACAATTGCTCTACAGCAAAGAAGGATCAGATACTTTCGACTTATATTCAAGCACTTTTAAAAGCAAAGGAACAGCTCACAAGGAACATTGGCCTACCGCCCAACCGCTGCGTCCCCCATCTCGATCCATGACAGACATCATGGATGGGGTGCAGTATTGGAGGGTGAGACGTGGTCAGCGCCTCCCGGCCGGATATTGCGCTCCCCATGACCTGGAGCCGCTACTTCTCCATCAAGTAACTCTCAATTGTCCCCTCAGGGACCTCACGAGGCTGAGTACGCCCCGGTCCAGGTCTCCCAGCGGGGGAAAAATCCCCACGCCGGGACTGGGAATCGAACCCAGGTCTCCCGCTGATGTAACAGATCATTACCAATAAAATGATAAATATTGTAATGATATAGTCAAGGATATTATTGCTTCAGTTTCTCAAAATGATGCGTTTTTTTACGAAGTTTAAAAAGTGTTAAATCCTCAAATCATAATTTTTGCGAATAATAGGTCAGTTAGGTTTTTAATTCCGTTGCCTTTAAAGCATGAAGCTCAAATTAAAGAGGTAATTTTCAATTCAAGTACTTGAGGCAGATATCTGTCTTCGAAACATCGTCCTTTAAACTTGTATAAGTATTCTTCAGGAACTGGTAGCTAATGATTCTTTTCCCTCAGGCAAACGAAACAAAGGCAGTTAGCGAACGAGTATAATTACCACACTCAGTCTCGCGTCCTTGAATACGGCAAAATCTGGGTAAATAGACGGAATTCCTTTGAATACCAATTTCCATTGCGTGCTTCGGTGCCGCATTCGTCGCACGCATTTTCATCGATTCCCATTCTCGGCGCTGTTTATCGCGAATGGCATTGAGACTGCAGTGATTCTTCAATAATTGCATGCCTTGCAAAGGAATTTACCGTGAAGAGAGAGCAGGAGTTAGCGAATCGTTTTGAAATAGCAACAACTGCTTTGTTTTTACTTTCTCTAGTCCGTACGTGCAATGTACATAGTAGATAGAGAAGGTACTGTATTCTACCCAAAACTTCAATTCGAACATTTCATAGGAAACGCATATTTTTATATTCCCTGAATCCTAAAAAAAACAAAAAAAAAAAAAGCATGTTTATAAAAATGAGCTCGTGTGTGTGTCCGTGGGTAGCATAGCTCAAAAACGAAATTTCCGTTAAATACCAAACTTGCAATTTAAATTCATCATCCTTCAAGGATACGATACAAGGTTTTTAATAAATAAACCTCCACCTCTAACTACCCCTTACATGGAACATTTTTCGAACATATTGATTTTCTCAAAAGTGACTTAACAATTTTTATTAAAATGCCATATGTTCAAGATATCATTATGATATACAAAGTGTGTATCTTGACTTTTTGAAAACAGTCTCTACAGGTCTTCATTCTTAATGACTAGTAAACCATATGCGATGGACAAAAACTTTTTACAAAAAAAACAACACTATTTATGTCCTATCCATTTTTTATAGTTAACTGTTTCCAAAATATACGTTGTTATTGGTTTCAATTTTAATCTACTTAAACATCAGTCATCTTTCGTTTCATATCTCTTCTAAAATTAAATGGTGCTTTATTTTTGGACGCTCTTTAACTACTGTGGTTTTCAACGTCCCATTCTATACTGGGCGTGAAATATCTCTTAATTTAGTTCAGATTTGAGGTTCTTTTGCACGCCGTAAATCTACTACACGGGACCAACGGCTTTACTTACCTTCCGAAGGATTTTTACGCCCGAAAAATGCCATCGTCCTCCGCAAGGATTAAGCCCGCGACCTTGCATATATGAAGTTAGCATGGTAGCTATTACACCACGGAGCGTGTTTTAATCGAAGCCGGCAATGAGAACCGCACTTCAATTGTTTCAGATAGAGATAGTTTTTAAAAGATTTGACCATCGCGCTAGCCTAGCATGTTTTCTTATATCCCTTCTGCTTACAAGGAAGCAAGTAATAAGACAACTTATGCTAATGTTTATCTCGATTAGCATGGCGTAGATAAATGAATAATCAGTTGTAAGAATAGCTTGTTACATAAAGGTAGAGAAAGTCACGTGAATGGCTCACATCAGATATTTCATTTTAAATACAAAAATAAAACTTTAATATAATATTTATGACTTCATACAATGAAGCTAGATTGTGAAATAATGTTTAGAATTTTGATGAAAAGAAGTTAGCAGATAAATAATGAACCACACAAGAAAAAGTCTTGTTTCTGAAAATTGCAGGCTGGCAACAGATCCAATACTGGAATTTCAGTCTAAAAATAATATGTTACTTGTTTTATCCCGAATTAACTCTCAGAGACCCAAATGTGAATTAATTATTAGAGAATGATCACTTTGGAAGCAGCGTAAGTGCACTTGCAGAACGCGTGAATCCCATTGTTATAAAGACAATTTAAATGTTTGCTTCCGTATGACTTTGTCTAAATTGAACTCTATTATGGCAAAACAAACTGATACTATAACAACAGTAAAAGCGTTAGACAATTTGCTTGAACTTGAGGTCAGTTGCTAAAAGGTATCGCTGATTTGAACAAAGTAATGTTACATTTGAAATGAAATGAAATGAGATGGAGTGTTATTTCTGGACGCTCTTTAACTACTGTGGTTCTCAGCGTCCCATTCTATATTTGGGTGAAAGACCGCTTAATTTTGCTCAGCGGTCTCTTTATCAGGCTTGAGGTTCTTTTACGTGCCTTAAATCTACGACACGGGACCAACGACTTTATTTATCTTCCAAAGGAAGCCATGCTAAGGATTTTTATGCCCGAAAAAATCCATCTTCCCTCGCTGGATTTAAACCCGCGAACTCAGGTATATGAGGCTAGGATGGTAATGTTCATTTAAGCAACTAAATGAATATAAAACTAGCTGTAATATTTCTGATTTTCTTCTTTGTTACAAAGAGTTTTGTGACATTCTTGAACATTTAAGCCATGTTGGCAACAGTAACAAAGTACTTCTCACCCGGAGGTCCCGGGTTCTACTCCCGGCTGGATCGGGGAATTTTTCTTTAACCAGAATTATTTTCTATCTCCACAGAGCCTGGAACTATGTATGTGAGAGTGAATGTGAGTGTGTGTGTGTGTGTGTGTGAGGAAAATAAAACGATTTAAAAAACACAATGTGAACAACCTATATACGATGAGTTGATTCTAGTGCAAAGCTCCCAATATGACCTTAGATGTTAAAGGGGGATATAAATGAAACCATGAGGAAAAAATCTCTTGTAGTAATAACAGTCATGGCATTGAAAGCAAAAGGTGAAAACTCCCTTCAATATATTTAGATATCAAATGTCACAGTGAGAGATTTTTCTCAACGTTTATAAACTTGTGACAGACATGAGGGCAACAATGAAAAACAAAAGTGTCACAACTTATATGTTGTAGTTTGGTGATGTCTGATATGTGATTTTGTTTCTGTTCATGTTAATTGATTTTAAGTAAAAAAAATGAATTTCGAAATAAGGGGTTTTACCATTAATATTACTTTAGATATCTGTCAATTTTTATTTCAGTCGTGTCATTAATTAATTCTGCCCGAAAATTATCACGAGTAATGCGAATTTATTTAAACATTTGAACACAATATTCCACTAATTAAAACACGTTTTAAATAATTAACACAAAATCTTGCCTCTATATATGATGTTTTAAAAATAGTATAGTAGTGTGTTTGTAAGATTATGTAAACCAAAAATAATGTAATATCATTTGTCACGGTCCTATATTTTGAAAATGTAAAATAGTTAAATATAAAATTAGTATGAAGAGCTTACGATAAATGTGCTCTGTCAGCTTAAATTGCAACTATGGTGGATTGTATAAATTTAGGCCTAACAAATAGCAGAGACCAAAGATCTTTACTGACAATCTATGATAAATAAGTCTTTAGTAAATTTTCAAATTTGAGTTTCTTATAGATTTTTATAAAAGGTACCTCCGTTGTGTTTCACTTTCTTAGTCATATTACCCTCCTCGTATGTAGGACTTTGATCCCCATGAAATTACAGGCGAATGTCTAGGGTTACAGGCTTGTTGAGGAGCCAGCGATCGTTGAATTAGAGAGTGAAGAACCTAGAACGGGAATTGACTCGTAGCAGGTATGAGAGCGAGAAGGAAAGGTATATGAATTAAAGGTGAGATGTATGAAAGGAAATATGACATGAAGGGGGCTATCTGTAGAATGAACGCACGAACCTGGAAAACCTGCCAAAGCACCACTTTGTCCATCACAAATCCCACATGTGATCTAACCACTCGATCATAACGCCGCCTCTTGTGTGGCTCCAAAACATGAAAAAGCCATTATTATGCACAAAGTATTATACTACAATGCAGGCTTGGAAAGACTTTGTGTGAGACTTTCTGGGAACAGCTTGGTAATGCAAATTGATGCTATCTGTTTTCAAGTGAGTGGAGTAATTCCGAAGGCCGTGATAGCCAATAATTACCACCATTTTTAACGCAAATGTTCGCAATCATATTGTGGAATTTAAAAACGGTTAATTTCTTCAAAATATAATTTTTACTATACTAAGTCGTTTGTTACCTTACATGATAAGATTTAGGCAGTTAAGCCTTTGATGCAGTTATATGCTGTTGAAACAGTGAGAGATCCAAAGACACATTTACCGATTAATAAATCTTACAGACGCGCTTTGAAATACACCATTCCATTAGGCATGTGATTTTAATTTAATTTCTCTTACGAACCAAATACTTAAATCAGTCGTGATTTCCTAAGCAACAAATTTATATGGTTTAATTACTTATTTGTGTTAATGTCTTAGTGAATTCACTACCCAGTGCTGTAACCACCAACTTAGCGTTCCCTTCTATACAAACATGTTATGGGAATTCACTGTTTGGGATAGTCTTTAGCGCCTGCTTTTGCTACTTTTGGCACCGCAGGCGACGGCACTGATGATACATAAAATGAAGATGGAGCACCGGCGGAATGCGATGGCGTGAGAAACTGGAGAACCTGGAGAAAACCCGTCCCTGAGCCGCTTTGTCCACCACAAATCCCATGTGCGGTCACTTGGGATCGAACCCAGGCCGCCCAGGTGAGAGGCGAACTCTCTATTCACTCGGCCACGACGTGCCCCCCCCCTTTTTTTTTTTTCTTTTTTGATGATTTGCTCATCAAATGCGCCTCCAAAATGTTTGCTGTGCTGTTGTTATACGAGTGAAAGGAAGAAATAATTCTAAATTAACTAAAAACTCCTTTACCTTATAAAAAAATTGACTTTGTATCTAATATGCCTCTGAGTGGACAGAATAACTCAACATTTCAACATGTTATAGGCGCTTAAGGCATTTTTCTTGGAATCAGGAAGCCTGGTCGTTCCGAAAAGACGAAAATAAAATACATATAAATAATTGTAATTTCTTAACTTAAGCAATACAGAATTAATGATTACTATAATGTATCCTTGATTAGTTTCTTAGCGATTGAATTTTTCTTTATTTTTACTATAAGCGGAACACTATAAGAAATATCAAAGCAAATTTTGGGCTCTCTTAAACAAGTTTTTGTCATATAAATTTTTCACAGAATCGTGCATTATCTACTTTCGCATATGTGTATTACTGAGGATTATAGTCGAGCGGTAACATAAAGGTCTAAGCTTTATCTCCGCCTTGTTCGCTTAAATGCCCGTAAAAAGTTATAGTGGGTTTATTTACCACATTAAGCGAATGCCAGTATTGCTATTTTTGTAAACACATGAAAGAAAACTCCAGTTTATTTTTTATTCTTATTTGCAGTTTATAAATTTTCCCAACCAAACTTGGTTTTTAAAAGTGTACATTAAATTAAATTTTGCTTCGAAAACAATATTTTTACAGACGTATTAAAAATATTTTTACGTCCGCAATAGTAATTTCGTCGTTGATAGCTTGATCCCTTGTGTAAATGGTGAGGAACTCGCAAACTAGAAATTCCCTAACAAGATACCTCCTAAAGTTGATTCAATATACGGCAACATTGCATGATGTAATTTGAATTGAATTGCAAATTAAAAATTGTTTCCGATAAGACGCTTGTAGTTCAATATCTGTAGGGCAATATACATCTTAATATTAGTTAAAATCGATATAGATAAGCACCTCAAACAAGTATATAATTAAGTGAAAATTTCTGAAAATTAAGTGAAATGACTTCTCTAATCTTTTGTTGCGTATGCAAAATTATCTCAAGCTGAAACGTTTCGAAAATAGAATTGATATGATCTTTAGCAAATATACATTTGTAGTATCTAAGAATTTATGAGTAGAGAGAGCCGTGTGAATGATACCCATATTTTCTTCTGTTGAAATAGGTATACTAATCAGGCGTTCATCGTGCAGCGTAATGCGAGTGATATAATTGAGGCCATTATCTTGCAGAAACCTTGATTTAACGAAGTCTAATGTTAAACTGAAGTAAGGAATAGCAGTGCTATTTAATCCGCAAATTTTCAAAATTCATGTATTAAGTTTTGCCCGTTGTTATTCCAGCGTTGATGCTATCCTTAAAGGGGATGTGCTTGGCGCATGTAACCCTAAGTTAGACGACATAATTGTAATTGATTTTGCTACATTTTTAGAAACATTGTTGTTTACCTAAGTACTTATTTTTATTTTACTATAATTCCGTAAATGTGGAATTCGTATAATATTAAATACTTTTGAACAGTTGTGGGGATATTCCTTGCTGCAGATGCAATTATTTGCACCTCGTAATATCACAAGAGCCATGTTGTGCTACAGATATAATAATAAAAATAATAATAATAATAATTAATGGCGTTTGACATTGCTGAGATATAATTAACAGTTGTATAATTTGGTAATATGTTTAGGGATTACCACTATCATTTCGGAAGTCTTATTTAAACATTTTATCCTTGCATGTTTTAGTTCATAATGGCAGTAGCAGTTTTCATTAGGAGCCAGGGCAGAGGCAGTAGAGCCAATAGGAGCTAGTAACTTTAATGTGTGCATCTCAGATCTGTAACTTTAAAAATAAATAAATGAAAATAAAAAAGTACGATTCGTTTGAACTAATATAATTCACCGAGAGAGTTGTCCTTGATTAATATATAAGAATAATATTTTGGGGGTCCCGGGTTCGATTGAGTTTTTTGTGTGTTTTTCTGGCCCAGGTGAATACTATGGTACTTTCTCATCTACCACCTGCCTTTTCATTTTTCAGGTGTGCTTTTAAGTTTTGTGACATGAGGCAATGCGAAGCAGATGGTATTGGTAGTAGCTCCAAGGAAAGAATATTTATTTCCTGTAGTTTAGAGGGCTGCCTATTAGGACAGATCGCTCTGTGCTGCTTCAGTACATACGAGGGGCGTTCAAATCCTTAGAAAAGTATAGAACATAAAATTGTTTGGTAGGCTTTTTTATTTTTTATTTTTCACATCTCCTTTTAGCTCGATACACTTTTACCAGCGCATCTCCAATTGTTTATTTATTTATTTTTTAACTAGTTCAAAATGGGATTTCGGAAGGTTATCAATGGCAGATGACCTCTTAGTTAAACGTGAATCCTTTTCCGCTGAGTCACTTTTTCAAGTTTGGAAATATTAAAAGTTCACTGGGTGACAAATCTGGTGTATATGGTGGATGCTGTAGTAATTCTAATATTTTCGCCATCGAAACTGTGCAGATGTGTACCCTTGAATTGTTTTGATGGAAGATAATCTTTTTCTTTGACAGATGAGGGCATTTTATCTTTATTTCTCCGTCAACCGGTGATGAATGTAGATGATTATGCATTTCAAAAAACCGAGATCATCACTTTTTCTACATATTTCACCACCTTTGCCTTCTCCGAAGCTGGTTCGCCTTTAAAAACCCCGTTTTCACCTGCACTTTTGTCTCTGAAGTATAGTAGTGTATCCATGTTCATCCACAATTATGTATCGACGTAGAAACTCGCCAGAATTGCGACGTAAACATGCCAGACCAGCTTCCGAATCGATCACACGATTGCTCGTATTCTCCATTGAGAGCAAACACGACACCCATCATGCCGAGAACCTTGTCAGACACAATTTTGGTGTAAAACTGAGGACACTGCACCTTGTGATATGCCTGTGGTCTCTACTATTTCGCGAACTTTGATTCATCGATCGCTTAAAAACATATCTTGGAGGAAGTCGCTTCTACTGGACGTCTGAAACGATGTTCATCATTTGCGTATGTACGGCCACGTTTAAATACATTTATCCAATTGAAACACAGGAGTAAATATGCCATAAACTTCAGCTTTGTTTTTGTTTTTGTTTTTTTTTTCTCTCTCTTTTGGTGTTAAGCCTTTTAAATAAATGTGTTTTAACTGCCGCACGAAACTCTTTTTTTTCATCTTTCTATAGAAGCACACGATTGTTGACTCAATCGCCTATGTCACCGAAACCACATAATAGATGTAGCTAAAACTTTTAACTGTCATCTAGTTGGAGACCACGGTTATCAAATATAACCCTTTTTCGATGCTACGAGTGTAATTTCTTGGATTTGCTGAGGACTTATTGGACGCCCCTTGTATTATTCCACCATGGCTCTAGTAGTGCTTTGGGGGTACGAACTAGTAGCTTTTAGAGACTTCCACCTATGCGGCCTGTATCCTCCTGTGGTTCCTTTACTTCATCTGTTCCTCCTGCAAAAGATTTCACATACGTTACATGCTCGAAGTATTTCTTCTTTGTGTCTAAACTATACCATAATATTTGGGTCATCCTGTGTGGTCTAGCGGTAACTTGTAAATGAAACTACAGATTTTTTTATTTAGAAATATTTGGTCTTTATTAAATAGATCTGCAAATGAAGCAAACTTTGGAATTGGTATCCTTTGTCATAGGAAGCGAAATTTTCTAATTATTCAGTAGAGACATTTGTGTTTGGGTACAAGTATAGTTGAGTAAATTTTTGTTACTGTCTCAAGACCTAGGTATAAGTATTGTTTAATATTCTGCGCCATACTATTTATTACGAAATTGAATTGAGTTTTACTTATGAACGCTCTTTAGTTTCTTCGTCTATATCGGCTGTGAAATACCGCATAATTTTGGTCAGAGGTCTTTTTACGAGGCATGGGGTTCATTTATATGCCGTAAACTGACACGGGACCATCGGCTTTACTTTACTTCCGAAGGAAGCCATGCTAAGGATTTTTACACCAGAAAAAAAAGCCATCTTCGTCCGTTGGTTTTGAACCTTGGAAACCAGAGGTTAGCCTGTTATTCCTAGACCACGGAGGGCAACTTTATGATGATAATAAAGAATAAACGATAGACTACGGCGGGGTTCATCTCGAGCACTGCGATTTTTGCAAATCTGTTGTGGTTAACATCCCCCATAAGGAAGGGATGAAGCAAAGGCACCATTGAAGGTCACACAGGCCCAGGCAGATAGGTCAGCAGAGATTCTCGGAAGAGAGGGCGTGGAAGCGACCCATCTACATAGCAGCCACCTACTGTCCAGGGGGAGTGTTCTCTCCGTTGAACACCCGTGCTATTCGCCCGCACTGCCGTACACCACGAACCTGAAAGCACACCTGAAAGAATGAAAGGCAACGAAATGAAGGGGAAAATAAACCGTGTTATATGAGATACGGAGCGACAGATCCACGATGACATACGGAGGAGAAATATGGGGGTGGGAACAAACAGGAAATCTGGATCAAGTGAGGACCCAATTTTTAAAAGGAATTCTGGGTGTAGGGAGGGGTACGGCAAACTTCGGAATAATGAGGGAATTCAGGGCACATAGTGAAACGATAGAGTGCAAAATCAGAGCAGTTAAATATTGGATGAGAATCGTTCACGGAAACCAATCTCTGATTAGGGCAGTCTGCTACCGTGAACAGTTGCGAATGGAAGGTAATTTGACGTGGGTATCAAAATTAAAGAAAGGGTTGGAAACCATTGGGATGGGAGACATTTGGATGGCGGGGCAGGAAAACAGGCGAAGTATTTGGAGAAAAATTAAGAAACGTCTCTGTGATATTGACAGACAGCAAATGATTGCGCAATGCACAGAGAAGGTGTCATTAGACGTACAGTCTGGGCTGAAATCGGAGTGGGGTATGGAGCAATACATCAAAACAGGTACCAAACTCATTAGAGAGGGGATTAGACTAGGAGCATGGAGGAGCACGAAAATTTCTGACGAGAATGGTACGAGAATCTGTCCCATTTGCGAGGAGGAAGAGTCGTGGACTCACATCTTGGCAAGATGTAGGGGTACGGAGGAATGGCGGGAAAAATATTTGCCGCGATTTTTTACCACTGCGAATGTAGGGATAGAAGCATGTTGGACGCTACTGGCAGGCACGGAAAATATGGACGGGCTAGGTAAATTTATACTTAAGGCAAGACAGCTGAGATCTGAGGAGGCTGCCAATAGAGAAGGAGGGGGGAATAAGATCAACTAAACAAAAGTGACTACAATGTTCTACATACATATATATTATGTCATACTTAGGTCACTGTTGTGCTAGGGTTGTATATATTATGTGTATATATGTCTTTTAAGTGTAATTATCTATTATAAGAGGGTGCATTTATGACGGTGTACTCTGTGCTGTAAATTTAAATTGCTATGTTTGAATATCTTTGTATCTTTATTTTCAGGTTCACTCTTAATTTTATTGTTGTTTAATATTGCTTTTGACTGTGTATTTCCTTTGTCTTTTTATTTTCGTGTTTACTCTTTTAATTCTTTGTTGTGGTTGTTGTTTTAATATTGCTTGTAATGTGTATTACAAAAGCACGTACGGTCTGTGGACCCGTGCGACTGTTGAAATTCTATGTATGATATTGCTATGTTAATAAATACACTTATTCATTCATTCATTCATTCATGAGAAACTCCAGCAGTCACCTGGTGGCCCCAGAGGAAAACCCATTGGACAGTCGCCGGGGATCGAATCCGGGTCCTCCCTAAAGGAAGTCGCACAAGTTGTCACACCACAGCTTGCGGTGACCTCTATAGATGTGATAGTAGTGGATTGACTTGGTTTTCTTAAATTTCTCATAACGAATATTCCCAGCGTCGGGGCGAGGTTGGGACCTCTTCGGCTGCTCCGTTGCGAGTGTTGCGTACCTCGAACACCCGTGGCACTTCCGACGTTACTAGAAATTCGCTGGGCCGAACATCTGAACCATCTTGAACGCAAGCTGTTTGAATTGGCTTGGACTCGACTGGTCAGTAGTTCGCGAAACCCGTGCGAGATTGGGTATGTCCGTGCAGTGATGCTTGGGCGGGGTTGTGAGACGCCTTAATGCCCTCGGTCTCTAACCTGGAGAGTTTAGTAGACAGAAGCTAGTAACTGTCGCCTCCATGGAGGTCTTCGGTAGTATCCTCAATGAGATTGACGCTCTTAAGTGGCCTATTCAATTCCGATCCTGCTAGCAAGTGGGCAGGTGTGTAAAGAAGTATGGCATAGTGCATAACTTGGGCGACGAGTATCCTTCATCACCATGGTGAACTCGTGAGCTAAACATTTAAATCCGATCATAGAAACGTCGTAAAGATGACATTAAGAGATACAGGATATAAGTACAGGGATTATACTATAATGGCTAACCCCATAGAATTGTTTCTTAGGGCACACCTGAGTTGTCAGCTCATTGTTCAAATCTGGACATCTATTGCAGACCCTTGCTCCACTAAACATGGTATTGGTATTGGTACTCTGGACGCGTTTCGACAATCTTCGTTTTCATTATCTTTTGCAGGTCGCAGACGTCTGACAACAAAGGTTTTTGAAACGCGTCCAGAGTACCAACACCAACACTATGTTTAGTGGAGCATGTGTCTGCAATAGATGTCCAGATTTGAACAAGAAGATAGCTTCACTGTATGTAATGGCTTTTTTTTTAAAAAAAAATTAAACTGTCAGTTCATTGCTTCTTGGTCAATCCATCATGTATTTACTTCTAATTTCCATTTGTATGATATAAATACCATAATAACTATTTACGCAGTGGAAAAGTTTGCCATTATTGTAGAAAGTCTGACTCGACTAAGGATATTCTGATACCCAAAGTATCATCTCGCACAGTTTCCAACTTTCATGAGAGAGCCTTCTTGTTTTCCTTCTGGCATTGCGGCCTTTTGTCTTGTTCCGCACTTCTGAATGTTAGGTAAATTAATTGGTTGCAGTCAAGAGGTCCCTCGCATCTCATCTTCTCTTGTTTTCTTTTGTAATGCTTTGCGTTCGTTCATTGCTTCACTTTCTCTCTTCAAAGTTTGATGCTTAAAATAACTTGCACAAAGGAAGCGGATGGAGTTCCCGTTCAGGATTACAATTAAACATGAACTGAATGAGATAATCAAGATTAGCATAAATAAACGCTTTTCAGGACCGAGCGAAATTTTCTAGGTTTTACGTATGTGTCTCTTAATCGAGATTTCGCAAATGGGATTGGATACTGAATACCATAAACTAAAGTGTTTGCTATACAGCAAACAAATAATTATAATAATAATAATAATAATAATAATAATAATGGAAACATCATACTACTGTAACAAAGCATATCTATGAATTATTGTACCAAAGAGTGGGCATAAGTATTTTCTTGTTCTCAGGAAGAATAATCTTTTAAACACAAAGTTTAACATCCGAATAAATCAATAGCAACAAACCTGATAGAACAGGATGCAACTGAGGCTATGTGGTGGTAAGTTATCAAACAGACTTAACAGGGAAGCTATTACGCTAATAATACTTTCCAGTATTCTGAATCATGTCTATTGGAGAACTTATGAGTCTGCCGGTAATTTTTGTGGTATATTTTAAACTCCAGAAAAACTTAAAATAATAAAAATTACTCATATATATCTCCTTTAGAATTGCATTTTTTACGCTTCCATGTGTATTATATTTAATCATGAGTTTTGATTAATAATAAAATATAACTCCAAAATCATACATAAATGGGCTATAGAAAATTTACTAAATTGGAGACAGTTTTTGCATACTGAAACGTGACTTGACGGAAAACTCATTCAGCTGTACCTATAATTATCATTTAGAATTAGTTTGAACTCACATAAAATATTCCATTTTCTTGGGATAGCATATTCTTCAAGTATTCAGTCTTTTTTACTATTACACAAGATAAGTGTGGAAATCATTATATTCCACGCAAACATTTGATGTCGATATTTTCTTGGAAGATATAAAAAATATAGAAAAATGTCCGTGTGCAAGTGTCTATGAAAAGCGCAACCAAAAACGTCGGTTAAGCACCAAACTTGGTATTTAAGTTCAGCATGTTCCGAGGATGCAACACAAAGATCTTCAGTAACATACCCCCACTCCGAACTACTGTTTATTTCGAAAATGTTTCATTTTATAAACATGAGTCTAACAATTTTCATTAATATGCAATATGCCTAAGATATTTTCATAACAAATAAAATATATATCTTGAGTTTTCTGGGAATGGTCTTTGAAGTCTTCTTCATTCTGAATGCCTTTTTCATAACAGGCAAACCGTAAGAGATAGATAAAATGCTGCGACACATAAAATGTAAATGTGTTAAATAAAACAGTTTATGTCATTTTTGTGTCTGAAGTTAACCATTTTCGAGCTATCGTTTATCAAAATACTTATACTTTCCTCAAAGAGAAACATTCTATTCGTTTTTATTTTTATTGTTCAAGCAAAGAGAACAGAATTTCATAGAGTGCCCAGCTCTTAAATTATTTGTCTATCGCTTAAGCTTATAGCGGTATTTACAGCGAAATATGATAAAAGCATTTATGCAAATGTTTATTTAGATTTATGTGAATTGTGTTTTTATGGGATACTTTGTTGAAAATGGGAAGAGAAATACTTGTGATTGTAAGGCATAAGTTTTGTTTCTAATAGAGTAACGTTGTTATTTGGTTTAATTTAATTGCACTTAGAACATTATTCATATTGGTCTTCAACATTTACGTTTTTATATGTGTTTAATAGTAAAATCAGTCTAAAGCGATCATAAATTAAGAATAAAATGCCAAAAACTGTTGATTCTATTCTAAACAATGTCCTTGTAGCAATGCACACATCCACTGTGAATTTATGATACTGCAACTTAAGTTGTAGATAAAATTGTACCTCAATGGGCTGCCGTAATTTAAAACCTACCTAGTGTAATATATTCGCACAACTTTCTTTTTTCTTTACACGTACAGTGTGCAGAGAAGGTATTGTATTGCAACCAAGATTTCGATGTTGAAATTTCACCGAGGACACACATTTTGGAGTCCCCTGTATCCAAAAAAAAAAAAAAGAGCATTTTAAAATTATCTGTGTGTGTGCGTGTGTGTTTGTGAGTGTGTGTTTGTGAGTGTGTGTCCGTGAACACGATAACTCAAAAACGAAAAGTCCGTAAAATACCAAACCTATTTGAGTTTAGTATCTTCCAAGGATGCAACACGAAAAATTTGAGGAAAATCCCCCACCCCAATCTCCCATTTACTTGGGAACATTTTCGATTTTTTTTTCTCAAAAGTGACTAACGATTTTGATGAAAATACCGCATATAAGAGATATTTACCTTATAAATAAAATATATATGTTGAATTTTCTGAGAATAGCATCTGAAGATATGTTTATTCTGGATGAAATTTGCTGAATTTTTCGTAACCGGTAAACTAAAAAAGCTTCCTATACAAAAAATCTTAATCTTATTAAAACACACAATTTATGTCATATGTCTTTTTTGTGGAGTAAACCATTTTTGAGGTATTTCTTGTCAATGGTTTCTGTTTATAAAATACTTAAAACTTTTAACATACAGAAATTTGTCAACTCCTGAAGCAGAGAGCGAGAGAGAGAGAGAGAGAGAGAGAGAGAGAGAGAGAGCGAGAGAAAATAGGATTTCATCCACATGGCAACCAGCTTTTAAAATATTTGACTATCGTTTTAGCCGAGTTTATTCCGTTATTACCGTTCTACTTACAAGAAAAGAAATAATAAGAGCATTTCTGCTATGTTTATCTCGATTAACATGAATTAAATAGGACAATAAGCTTTTTACCAGTAATGCGTTACCGAGATGTAGAGAAAGTTATGTGAACGGAACACATAATTTTGTTTATTATAGTAGCAATGGAAGTGGTTCTATCCATGTTACATTACACAGGATATAAGCTTTTAAGGTATTATTTTCAATGAAGCAAAAAGTGTTTGTTATAGCTTGCGAAAGAACATTCAAATGTTAAATCGTGGTCACAAGGTCTTGCGATGCAAGGAAAGACACAAACATAAACTTTTCAGTATTTCCGTTTAATGATGCCCTTAGGCTTGGTAAAAGTATAAACTTGCAAACATGGAATATTTCGAGCATTTTCAGTGCTACATAAAGCGTTTACACAAATTGTATGTTTTAATGAGCTCTACGTTTTGTTTTCATTTATTCGGTTTCTGTCTCTTGTAGTATCTTAGTTATAGAAAATTGCACAAACCAACCAAAATAAGCAAATTTCTTAAGCTATTTATACATAATTCAATGTGTATTATTTGTTTTGCGTGTCAATACGTCAAATATGGGATAATTGAATGAAAATGATTAAATCTGTTTATGAGGGAAAAAAGGAACGTTTTACAGGTGAAGAACGTTTTGTGGTTGGGGGGGATATTTCGGTAAACTTTCATGAGATATCCTGGAAGGATACCGGATTTTAAATACTAAATATGACATTTCTGCGACTTTTCGTTTTTGTATTACACTGTACACCATCTCATCCCATCCCATCCAACAGGTGATCAATAAATACAATGAATGAATATCTGGCGTTTGTCATAACATTGTGGACGTTTGGCATTCCTTAACTAACTGAAGATCGTCGATTGACTGTTCAAATGTTGGCGTCGTTTTCTCGGTGCGCGATGTAACGGACTTACCTTGTCGTTGCTCGTCTTTCTCGTTGTCCTGATCGTCACCGAACTGCTTCTCACCTAGACAGCCTGGGTTCGATCCCAAGCAACCGTATGTGAGATTTGTAGTGGACAATGCGGCGCAAGGACGGGTTTTATCCGGGTTCTACGTCTTCCCCTGCCATCAATTCCACCGCTGCTCTATTTTCGTTCCATATATCACCAGTGTCATCACCTGCGGTGCCACAAGTAGCAAAAACGGAACCACTTGCACCACTCATACACATATACTTTTTTTGATGAGACATCTGGTGAAGGAGGTCGTTGCATTCTTTTGGGATTCTCGCAAGTTTGAAGCTGAATTTCAATTCGTGCATTGCTCCATTTCAACCGCAATAGCGTCGCTGCACTACACCTAACTTTCAGAACGTACACACAAATTGCACGTCTGAAAAAGGATACAGCTTCCTGAGCAATACCTAGCGCGTTTCGCTAAACTGGCCGTCAAGCAATACATCAACTACACCGTACGCTAGAAATTAATTCACAGGATTCATTGATCACAGTTTGTACAAACATTAATTCCTTTTCTGTGTTCAGATAATTCAGTTCAGGGGATGTCTTCTTGAAGAGAAATCGAAGCCTGAACGCGACAAAGATCATTAAAAGTTATACTACGAAAGATCACTTACACAGATACAGCAAATAACTACGCTGTTCCAAATATAAGGATATTAGTGCCAATTTACACCATGATGCTGCGCATAATCGCAGCGACTTTCTCTTTCTATATCTCTTTTTCTGTGAGAAGCAATTTAATTCACTCCGCAGCAAATTTCTCTACCAAAATGTCCTGCCAACCACATTTCAACAAAAGCGTGAATTTTAATTATAAATTCCACTTTTAACCGCCGCTGGTTGCTTGCACAGTAAGGCACATGTTATGTCTTGGTTTCCTATAATAAGTTCGGAAATTGCATGACTCTATACTTGGTTTCTGATCGTTGTTAGCAGATTCTATAAACTTGTTACAATGTCACATAAGTTAGATTGTGTTCAGAGTATATAATAGACTTATTATGATATTACAAGAGACACGTTGTGCTACTAATTACTAAGCCCTTTTGTTTCCTCTCTGGGATATGTCAAACGTTATAATCAAAGTTCCTTGTTAGTCTGTGACTTCGAGAGACATTTCTCCCGTCTGTTGCATGCTTTGTAAACAAGAATGTCAGAAAATGATGCACTGCTCCAGAATAATCAACTGAACTGGAATCATTACTGGACTATGGTAATTACAGCTAATTTAGTTTATATTATATGAACATATTTATAGCAGAAAATTAATTTAGTCGTCCTATGTATACAAGTTCACCAAAAAAAAAAAAAAAAAAACTATATGAATGTAGAATTTTATAACTTAAAAGAAGTATATCTGAGGAACAAAATGAAAATTTTAAAATTCTTCATCAGTGAATCATTTCACATAAAATTCTACATTCATATAGTAATGCTTATATATATTATAGGTGAATTCTATTCCCCTGGTTTTCATTCGTACAATACAAAATACTGAAGTCTTGAATCGCGTTATAGTTTCCTACTAATGGATATACTCTTTCTTGGCCGATGTTATAGCCCTCTTAAGGGTTGATGTTTTCGCTCTCAGATATAATCATAAGAATTGACACAATAAACCTCATAAGCATCACTGTTTTAAAACACTGGACTTAGGGTGGTTTCAATTAAGAACCGTAAACAGAAGTGCTACTTAATGATTATCGAAAACCATCTCTCCAAGAAATTGCTTGTAACTCGGTTTAAGCGCGTGTTTTTCTAAATCTCTGAACCTTGTGATTGTGTTTTCTAAGTCATTGTCTGGATATGATTCATGAACTTCTCAGTGTTCAGCATTCAAGGCAATGCAGCTAACAGATATTTGGGAAATAAAATCTTGTATTTGCAACATTTATTAGTCATTAGTTAAAAGTAGATTGTGGAATAATTTCATCTAAAGATGTTCTGTTTTAAAGCTGGTTCCTCCAAAGACCCTCACTTGTGCCAGATACAGGCTCACTCACACACACATACACACACAGTGTTTCTAATGTGTTTGATAGTTACTATAGAGGTGGCTGTTATCCTAAGAGTCAGTCGGGTCAATGTTTCTTTTCGGAATTTGACCGAAAGAATGTTAACATGCAGAATCACCGTATAAAATGACCCCAGCTAGAGCAAGAAGTTCTCAACTTCAAGAAGCTAATGAAATAAATCGAAGTGTTTGAGTGATTGTGTTTCTATTAGCAAAGGCATCACAAACTTTTCAAAACATTAAATAATATTATCTTTATTTTCATGAACTGTATTCAAATTTCAACTCTGGAAAATGTATATAACAGGTGTAGAGTCAGGCGTTTGTTCTCTCACGACTATTAATGCTTCTATTCTCTTTGCTGATTGGTGGGAAGTCGTTCTATACCTTCATGACAGAAAAAACTATTCTCACTTTTGTACAGCAGGAAGTAAATTTTATACCATGCATCACCATTTAGCCCATCCATTACTGGCGCACAGTCATACCCCTATGCAATTATTATATATGGTATTTTAGATGCCAACGTTTTCTAGCTCCTCCCTTATCTAAGCTAATATTCTATCGCAGCTTCTGTGTCGTTTTATCTCATACTTGAAATTGTCATTGTTATTTGTATTGTACTTACAGCATATATCTATTGTTTCCACAACTTGTATTGATAGATATTCACTTTTTATGTCTAATAGCGTACTCAGTTTCCTCCTACATTACATAATGCTATACTACAGCATTTTAAATGTGTTCAATACTGTTATGTCCAAGGAGGCTACAAACAGTACTAATTCCTGAAAAAATAGTGCACATCAAGACCCATAAAAGTAATATAAATAGTTCCACAAAATGTAATGCAATCTGTAGTCCTAGAGAAGACATTATCTATCTATTTTTGTCCACCTCTCTTTCTTACTTTCTCTGGCACTAATGTACAATGTACTTAGTTGATAGAGAAGGTATTGTATTTCACCCAAAAATTCGATACCGAAATTTTATCGGAAATACATATTTTTAGGATCCGTGTATAAACATAATTTTAAAGAAAATAACAGTGTGTGTGTATGTATGAGGGGTTTAGTGTCTTCCAAGGACGCAACACAAAGATTATCGGAAAATGTTTCGAAATTTTTTACTTTCTAAACATTGGCATAACTCAAATGTGACACTCAGTAATGCGTTTTAAAAAAATTACATAAGATTAAAGCATATAAGAATGCCTCCACCTCTCCTTAGCAATTGAGGAAAATCTTAAACTATTTTACAGCGTGAAAAATGTTAGATCGCAGCATATACAGTTATAATATTGTACGTTAAAAATCAAATTTTGTGGTGCTTCAGGCTCTTCAGAACACACTATGTCAGTGGCGCTTCCCCTTTTAAAAATACATAAGCCCTAATCTACCTTTGAAAATTGTAATAGGTTCTCAGTCTGAAATTGCTCTGATGTTGCTCATTAACCATCTGTACATTTTAGGAGAGTAGCATAATAAAGAAAATCTCCCGTACAAACAAATGAATAATCACGAAATTTTAAATAGAAAGCCAAATGTGCGAAAGTGTGATTTTATGTCTATTTGTCCAGGATTTCCATCGGCTAGCAGATGCACACTGATATGCGTAAATAGTTAAAACTTTATTAGCAGAAAGAATAGAAGACCAAACCAATTGTATGAGCGTACACAGGAGTGAAGGACTACCCTTACAAAAGAGTTAATCAGTAATATCCTAGATGAGTGGCAAATTTGAAACGTTCATGTGCAACATGGCAACATTTTAAAATGGCTGAATTTAGCACACAATAAGTTACTGTTTTATATTGATGAAGAAAACATAATCGTAATTGAGACATGTTTTAAATATTTTTGGGAAGGCAAAAGCTAACACATTGGCTTCTAGACCGAGATTCGAGGTTCAACACTGGCAAAGCAGGAATTCTTTTAAACAAGATATTTTTTTATTGTTTCATTTATATAGGCCCCTGTTCAAATCGGAGGCTTTGACTTAAGAAACAACTATTTGACTGTAGGTTGTTGAATGTCGGGAAAAAATGAAATAGAGTTTTATTTATGGACGCTCACGACACGGGTCTGACAACTTTATTTCGCTTCTTAGGATTTTTGTGCCTGAAAAAAGCCATCATCCTCCGCCAGGTTTAAACCATGACCTTGGGTACAAGAGACAATCATGGTAATCACTACACTACAGAGGGTGACTCTAAAATTTTGGGTTTTATTCATGTTATTTTCTATAAATACACGCTCAAAAACTTACTTCCAGGCTCTGTGGGGGATAGGGTATGATTTTTTGTTAAAGAAAAATTTGTTCTCCCAAAAGGAATCAACCTCGGAACCTCCGGGTGAGAAGTAAATAAGATCTTTATTTCTTTAAAGTCAAGAATATGGATGAAACCCAATGTTTTTGAAATTTAAGCTCGTCGCGAACGGTCGCAGTTACCAAGAATCGAAAAGAGATGCGTTCGCGACACTGTTGAAGCTAAATGCTTTTTCACCTGAACCGTTCACAGGTGACTGCATACTTGAGCGCTTGATCACTATGGATCTCCCCGACTTTAGTTCAGCAAGTGACAAATAGAAAGCCACATGCTCTATATATAAGTAGTACATACGGTAGAGAGGGTATTTGCATTTCAGCCAAAAATTCGACACCGAGAGATTTCAGTGAAAATACACGTTTTAGGTTCACCTGTATGGGAAACCCCATTTTGGAAAAACAAAGCCAGTATGGCTGTAAACATGAAAATTCGAAGACGAAAATTAGGTTAAATACAAAATTTTATATTTAATTTCAGCATCTTCCAAGATACGACACCAAGATTTTATAGAAAATTCGGCTACGCAATATTACACTTTACATGGCAAACTTTTGGAAAACGATTTTGATTAAAAGACCGTAAATAAATATTTACGTGACAAATAAAATGTATACATTGATTTCTCTGGGAGTAGTCTCTGGAGTCCTCTTCATTTTAAATGAGTTTTGCATAACTGGTTAAATCTTAAGAAACAACTTATGTTATATACATTTTTCTTATACAGATAACGATTTCCGAGATATTCCTTTTGAACTGTTTCAGTTTTAAAATACGTCATATGTCATGCATTTTTATTTTGTTTTACTCCTGGCTATGCAAAAATCAAAGCCGATCTCATAGTAACAGTTTTTACACATCTGACAATCGCTTTAAACTTGTATATTCTGTTATTTCCCTTCTGCCTATGTCTGTTAATCTTTATTTCGATTGGCATGAAGTATATAGAAGAATTATGTTTTATGAGAAAGTTTAGTTGCAGAACTGATAGAGAAAGTATTTGAATAGAGCATGTAATTTTATTCGTGATTTCTTGCGCAAGAAATGTTATTGGTACCGTTGCTGATGAAGCTAGTTTACATCCTGTCCCTCAAGCAACAGCAGATTCTACTAAATGTGCTGCGATTCTTATGTGGCGAGTTGAATATTTGTTGTTCTTTTAGCGGCAAGTGTTGATTCTTGATGGTTCGGCATAGTGTATGAGTCTCTGCATCGATATAAACATATTCTTAGCTTGAATCTATTTTGACACCAGAATGATAATAACATTCAACCATAGTCACCAATTGTGTTGTATTCAAATTCAGCTTATTAACAAAGAATAGAGCAACGTTCGAATGTTATTCATTGCTGCAATGGGAGGGGGCGTGGAAAGACTGGCCGTAGCCACTCACGTCCGTAGCGCTGTGGTTTGCTATCTCTTCCGCAAAATAGGATCTAGGCATAGTGATACATCAGAGCTGGGCATCTTGTGACCTGTGACCTACTGGATATATTTGGCAAAGCCCCCCCACTTACAGGAGTAAGGGATGAAGCGAAGAGAACTACAACAGGCTACAGACCATAAGCAGACGGCTACAAAGATGCACGAGATTCCCTAAGAGTTTCAGGCTTGAAGATTCTTCCCGCTACTGGAGTTGCCTAGAGAGGGCGATAAACGACACGTTCATAGAACAGTTCTTCTAGTGTCCGAGAGTACCCTTTCATCTCACGCTATGCAACCTACTAGATGCATTGTGACCAAGACCTCCATCAGTAAAGGATGAATTGAAAGAACTACAGCAAGCTACAGGCCACAAAGAGATAACCACAGATACGTGCAGGAGTTAAGAGTTTCAGACTCGACGATCCGCCCCACTACTGGAGCTGTCTAGAGGGCGATGAACGATTTGTCCACCAAACAGTCCTCTAATGTCCGGGAGTACTCTTTTTTCATCAGTCATCCGCGCAATCTGTCCGACACCGTCAAACGCCAAGAAATCTGAAAGCACACCTGAAAAATAAGAACGAAACTAAAGGAAAATTTGGACAGAAATCGTGGTTGATGAGAAATCACCCCAGCATTTGCTTACCGAACAGCGATAATCACGAAAAACTCAATATTCAGAGTGAGCGGTCGACAGGAATCAAACCCGGGAACTCCCAATTACGAACCTCACAAGTTATCGTGGAGTCATGTTGCACGGCGGTAAGGCAATATATTATTGCCACATTGTTGGGCCACCGGCTTGTAATTGACTTTGTCCGTACCTTGTTTGTCAGAAGTAACGGATTACAAATAAAAAACGTTCTTTAGTTGAAGAAGGTTTTTGCAAGGCATTCCTGGTGATGAATCTCGGTTCTTTGTGCCGAGGTGGGGAATCTTAAAAAGAGTTCTCCCCATGAAGGTCACCACCCCCTTGAAATTTTACAGTGGGACCTTCTAGTAGGCAGATCTCGGTCTAATGCATGTTTTGGTGCTTCAGGAAACGAAAGTATAAATAATTCAAAAGCAATGGCGCTCAGCATCCCGCTGCTAAACATTTCTTCCCTCGTGAATAAGCTGTAGCCTAAAACTGTTGCATCCCCTCATACCTGTTAGGAAACAAGGGAGTTGCTTGAAAAGTATAATAGAGGGCTGGTGAGGGCTGGTAACCAGCCGAGTGGAAATGAATCGGGCAGGCTGTGCGAGGGAACAATGCTCAGTATCCTTGTCGCTCTTCGCTCCCAAAACAATGGCAAACCGCATTTTTTAAAAGCCACCCTTTCCCACATCAATACAACCGGGGATCAGCTTACCCACTCTTTGCTTATCGGGTGGCTATCTCACCTAGGGTCACAAGAAGAGAGGAAGGACCCTTCAGGTGCGAGGAGCACATAAGGATTCGCAGCGGCGTTGAAAAGTGTCTCTGAAAACGTCAACAACAATGTTTTATATTCATAATCATCATCATCATCAAAACAACAAGAACATATCCCATGGGCATTATTTGGTTCCTATTTCAAGAAATTCTTGACACTCTTATCTTGTGTTTGGACGTTCACTTGTTCTTTTCCTTTTTGATGGTGTGTATGCACTTTTTACTTTCTCTCTGTGTACTATGTACATAAGCTATAGAAAAGCTATTGCATTTTACCCACAAATTTGATGTCGGGATTTCACCGGAAATACATATATTAGGGCCTCCTGTATCCAAAAAAAGAATGTTTAGAAAAAAGTCCGTGTGTGTCTATTCGTGTGTCCGTATACACGATAACTCAAAACAAAAGTCAGTAAAATACCAAACTTGGTATTTAAGTTTAGGATCTCCCAGGGAAGCACACGAATATTCTCAGAAAAATTTCCTACCCCAAACTAACCTTTACATGGAAAAAAATGTTGAAAATTGTGATTTTCTCAAAAGTGGTTCTAATGTATTTTATTAAAGTACCGTATATTAAGGGTGTTTACATGACAAATAAAAGGTATACCTTGAATTTTATGGAAATAGGCTCTAAACACTGAATTTTCCTGAATTTTGCGTAACTGGTAAACCGTAATTGATTGACAAAATCTGACTGCATGAAAGTGTAGATCTCCCTTAATACACGCAATTTGTGTCATATAAATTTTTTTCCTGGAGTTGACCGTTTTCGACATATTCCTTGTTATTGCTTTCAGTTTTAACATACTTAAAATTTCTCTCATACGGGAACTTGTCAGCTGTTGGCCACGCAAGAAACGGATGTCATTCCCATGGCAACCATATTTTACAACATTTGACTAGTTAGTCTTATTTCCTTAATTTCCTTCTATTTATAAGGAACTAAATAATAAGACCGTTTCTGCTAATCTTGATTAGCATGAATTAGATAGGAGAATAAGCTTGTTAACAATAATTGGCTACTAGTTGTAGAGAAAATCATGGAATGGAACTCATCAGTTTTTACTTTCTCTACATATACTCTGTACATAGTGTATAGAGAAGGTATTGTAATGCAACCAAAAATTCGATTCCGAGATTTCACCGGAAATACATGTTTTGGGTCCCACTGAAAAGCATTTTCAGAAAAATCTGCCTGTCTGTGTGTGTGTGTGGGTGTGTGTGTGTGTGTGTGTGTGTGTGTGTGTGTGTGTCTGTGGACAGCATATCTCAAAAACGAAAAATCCGTTAAATACCAAACGTAATATTTAAGTTTGGTATCTCACAAGAATGTGACACGAAGATTTTCAAGAAAATAGATATTTACATGATAAATAAAATGTATATCTTGATTTTTCTGGGAATAGCCTCTGAAGACCTCTTTATTCTGGATAATTTTTATTGAATTTTGCATAGCTGGTAAACCGTAAGTGATAGACAAAAACGTATTATACAAAAAAATATAGATCACGATTTAACACACAATTTGTCATTTTCGTGGAGTTTTCGAGATATTCCTTGTTATTGATTTCAATTTTAAAGTACTTAAACTTTTCTCATGCGCGAACCTGGCCACGCAAAGAAACGGATTTCAGTCCCATAGCAACCACATTTTAAAGCATTTGATTGTCGGTTTAGCCTAGTGTGTTCCCTTATTTCACTTCTGCTTATAAAGGAACTAAGTAATAAGACCGTTTCTGATAGTGCTTTAGCATTAAATACATACACCAGTTTTTAAGAAAAAGTTTTCCCCTTCAAAGGTCATTTCTTCTGCTTTGTATCCATGATCGTTAAATGAATGTTTTGTTGAGAGTATATTCTGGTAGGTGGACATATTCTGTATCCATTGGTGACATCTGGTCATCTGCTAAAAGTAAGTTGTCTAAATGTGTAACGTGTATATTTTTCCTGCTGGTTTCTTTCTTTCCGTTCTTTTATGAAATGTATAGATTAAACAACGAGCTTTTGTTTCAATCATTAATGAGGGCATCCTGAAACATTCACTGCAATGCCCTCAGGTAATAACATTTCTAATTTCTACAACTTATCAAACATTTATTGAACATAATTATGAAGTTAACGTTTATGACTCTTATTTTGGGAGGGGGAAAGTATTTAACTTGAGTAAAATTCAAAACTTTTGTACACCTACACCATAATATACACAATTGCCAGGAGTTAACAAACAAGTACAGTCTTTGGTTTCTAGAACGTTTTTTCTATGTGAATATACTGACTTACAACGTGGAGTTTCTAAAAATGTTCATAAGTAGTAATATAACTTTCAATTTAAAATTTTGGAAACAGTTTGAAAGTTCATAGTACGAAATGTCCTTTCTACTTGGAACACATGCATACTCGTTTTCAACGTCATTATCACACATAAGAACATCACAGCGAATCGAAAATAATGAAAGTCCATTTAATCCTGAATCAGAATTAAATATATGAACTCTTAACTAGGTGTGGAAAACTAGCAAAATGGTCATTATTTTGAGAACATAGAAAACAAAAGAAGTCGTATTGATGAAACTCCCAGTTGAAGCTGTCTTAAGAGTATTTTGATGTGAAAAATAAAGATTCCCCTTCTGAAAAAAAAATGCTTTCTTGTGAAGCTTATTTTAGCTAAGATACTTGTAATTGCCGTTCAATATCAAATTAGTTTCACTATTTTGTAACAGAAAACCGTTCAGCGGTGTTCCTTCCCTACCCAAATACGCCCCTGATTATATGTGCTTTTCAAAAATAATTTAAAAATCTGATCTGTTTCATTCCCATGACTTTATCTACACGTTGTAACAAATTATTGTTAAAAAGCACTATCTACTTAGGATAATCGATATAAACATTAGCAGAAATTGTCTTTATTACTTGCTTCCTTGTAAGTAGAAGGAAAATAAGGGAATACACTAGGCTAAAACGATAGTCAAATCTTTTAAAAGTCGGATGGAATATGGATGAAATCCGTTTCTATGCAGGACCAGGAGTTTACAACTTTCCTTGTGAAGAAAGTTTAAATATTTTAAATCTGAAACAAATAGCAAGAAATATCTTAGAAATGCTCAATTCATCAAAAAAAAACGTATATAACATAAATTATGTGCTTTAGCGTGACCTACATTTTTTCTGTAGTAAGTTTTTGTCTAACTCTTGCGGTTTACCAGATACGTAAAGTTCAGCAAAACTCATTCAGCATGAAGAGGTCTTTATATGCTATTCCCAGAAAATTCAAGCTATACATTTTATTTACCATATAAATATCTTTAATATACGGTATATTTTTTTTTTAATTACAACAAAACGAAAGCTTATCTAGTAATATTTCCTTCATAAATAAGTTCGCATGTATAGGCGAGTCTTCCACTGAAGGCCCCCAAAGCTTACACTAATTCTTGCGGTCACACATTACGTCATTTGGCTTGATTCTTTTCAATCTTCTAACTTCACACTTACTAAGCACATTCAACATCTCTTTATTTCCATGGTGCTGCACTCTTATATGATGTTTCCTTGCTGTATTTTTTATTTCTTCTGTAACTGTGTCGATCTTGAGATCTCTGTGTATCAAGATCATTGCGCACATACCAAGTTGCATTAACTATTGTTCTTAGAGCTTTATTTTGAAATGTCTGTATATGTTTTATATTAGTCAATTTAGAACAACCCCAAAGCTGTATCCCATAGGTCCAAACTGGCTTTAACACCTGCTTGTATATTAATAGCTTATTATATATGTCAAGTTCAGAATTTCTCCCAATAAGCCAGTAAAGTTTCTTATATTTGATATTTAACTCTTTTCTTTTAGTTTCTATATGCTTTCTCCAATTTAGTTTTGCATCTAGTATCAATCCTAGGTACTTCACTGATTGAACTTGACGGTATATTAATCACATTTTTTCCATGTAAAGGGTACATAGTTTGTGGTGGGCCGCATCCCTGGAAGATACTGAACTTAAATACCAAGTTTGGTATTTTTCCGATTTTTCCTTTTTGAGTTATCGTGTTCACAGACACACACATACACAAACACACACACAAACACACACACACATACGGACCTCTTTCTGAAATTACTTATTTTGGAAACAGGGCACTCTAAAACGTCTATATATCGGTGAAATCGCGGCATCGAATTTTTGGGTGGAATGCATTATCTTCTCTATACATAGTACTTGTAGAGAAAATAAAAATGAAAGTTTCTTTCACGTGATGAAAATGGGAAGTATAGATTATTAAGGTTTATGACAGAGTTTTCGCACCCTTAACGTTAAACATCTTGTCAGAAGCAATGACGTAATCAAAGCTAGCAGAGTTGAGCATTTCCAGCAAGGTAATCTCCCTAGACCGCATGTGAGATATGTGGTGGACAAAGCGGTGCTGCCATCGCATTCCACCGGTGCTCCATCTTCATGCGGTGCCATAAGTAGTTAAAGTGGTCGTTAAACACTTCCAAAAAAACAGTACGATAAGGAAGGATTTTAGTGACAGCTTTCCCGGGGGCAACTTTCGGTTGCTTCACAAAGTGTAAAAGTCGTGAGAGGAGTTGCCTTAAAATTTAAGTACCCTACACAATTGGTAGGATAATGAAGAATACGTATAAAATATGCTATAAAATTTCAGTCATATTTAAAAACCCACTGATCAAAAATAATACGCTGTGTGTGATTGAAGACACTCTAGTTTTAGTTACGAACTTCTAACAGCATCGCTGAAGAAGTAATGTACGAGTAACAATAAATTACATAAATACTGATTAAACCGCCTTCCTTGAAAAACTATGCTTTATTCACTTAGCATTATCTGAGTGAAATTTCACTGTTTAAAGACTTTCATCTTTATTTACGCAAACACACTTTTTTGGTTTTACAACACTGGACACATTCTGGTGGAAAGGGCAAAATTAGCGCAAATAAACTTATCTTTCTAGAAACTACATTTAAAAGAAGGGAATAACAAGATATAGAGAACTTTATTGGGAAGTTGCGTCATGTTATAGAAAATGAGAATTATTGATTTCAAAGGAGACATTCAAATACTAAAATTTTCACTAAGATTATATGAAGATGTGAGAAACGTCTTAGGAAAATGGATGAAGACAGATTACGCATTAACTTGGCGGGTTATAAATGGAAGTTAAAAATGAGAAAAAGAAAGACACGCCAAGTTGAGCTGAAGAAGCTAAATCGAAAAGAAAAAGTTTATGGCTTGAAAATGAGTGTTAATGGTTAAGTTCTTTTGTGGTACTTCGTATTTATTCATCGTTTATTCTGTTTCTGATTATTTCTTAATTGGGTTATTTCTTGATAAATTTTCTAACACATTATTAACGAAACCCCTTTCGCTTAACTCGGAAGGACTTTTTGGTCTTGAATCTTGTGAACTTTATTTCGGATATTTAATTATAAATGAAGTTTGCCTATTAATCAACAGTGTTGATAGCTTAGAACGATTAGTTTCTTCGTAGAATAATGATTGATACCGCATTTAACTATTCTGCACTCGCTATGTGGTATATTTTTGAAGCAAGAACAAGCTTTTATTATTCTATCCCTTGTTTCTGTTGGTTACGTTTTACTTTCTCTACATAGTTTCGTTTCGTGATAGGCTTACACTCCCCGTATCTGCAAGGATGACACCCCAAGCCATTGCCTAGGGGTCAGAAGCCTGTTGGGGAGCCTACGGCACGAAACAACAGAATGGAGAATCTGGTAGAGGAGTCGACCCGTACTCAGGCATGAACAGAGGAAATATATGATCTGAAATGTAAGCGAAACTGATGATTGGAGAGGTGATAATGTAGCAATTGATGGAATGATTGGCGGGGGAAACCGGAGAACCCGGAAAAAACCTGCCTAGACGCCGCTTCGTCCATCGCGAATCCCACATTCGGCCACCTAGATGGGAAGCGAGCGGTCTAACCAGTCACCCATGCCGCCTCTCAACATGGTGCATATGTAGAGAAAGAATTGCACTCCACTCAAAAGTTGGATTCCGAGATATCACTGGAAATACGCGTTTTAGGCTCTCCTGTGTCCAAAAAAAGCATGTTCTTAAAAGGGTTCGCAGCGCGCTCCCGCATGTGCGAGTGTGTGTACCTGTGTCCATGTATCTCTGAACACGATAGCTCAAAAACGAAAAGTTGGTATTTAAGTTTAGTATTTTTCAAGGAAGCAATAAGAAGATTTTGAGCAAAATCCCCTCACCCTAAACCACCCTTTACGTGGAAAACATTCAGAACATTTTGATTTACTCAAAAATGGCCCTAACGATTTTGATTGAAATACCGTATATTAAATATATTTACATAATAAATAAGAATATTTTGAATATTCTGGGAATAGCCTCTAAAGACCGTTTTATTCTAGATTAATTGTACTGAATTTTTTCTTAACAGGTAAGCCGTACTACACAAAACATGTAGATTTCGTTTAAACACAATTTTTGGCGTGAACGTTTTTTCGTGGAGTTGACCATTTTCGATTTATTCCTTGTTTCTGGTTAAACTTGTTAAACACATGGCAACCAGGTTTTAAAATATTTAACTATTGCCTTAGCCTAGCTTAGGTATTCCTTTATATCCCTTCTACCTACAAGGAAGCAAGTAATAAAGACAATATCTGCTAATGTTTATCTTAAATAGCAAAAAATAAATAGAAGAATAAGCTTTTTAACAATAATTTGTTACAGGGATTTAGAGAAAGCCATGAGAATGGGACACATCAGATGTTTCACTTATATGGCCCAAACAGATTTGTCTTATTACACATAGATACCAAATATAAGCCCAAATATACTGATGTCATCCATCCTCTTAGGAGTTACTCCATGTAAAAAGGTGAATGTCAAAGTTCATGACTGATTATTGCAGCATAAAAAAGTTATTTTTTATTTTTCGAGGCGTATTTTCGATATAGAATTATTAAATGAAATACATGATGGAACGGCAGAATTCTCACGTTCTTCTTTTAGCACCTCCTGTCGCTACAGTTTGGCACTTGTTTGTACAACATGTAATTTAGATTTAATTCACGGCGACGGAGTAACTGACCCACCCCCGACACACGCACACACATACTCTCTCTCTCTCTCTCATTCATACTTTCACCATAATAATCTTCCCACCCACATCCAGAAAAGAACCTGGGAACCTCTCCAGTATGGCCATGCTCTACCGTTTGAACTGCATACCAGCCTGCGTATTTTTATCCTGCTATTAATTTACGAATATTATTTGTGCATTTAAAATTATTTTCACAAAACAGTAAGAATCGAAACGACACAGAAAAAATAGAAACAATGTATGAAAGCAGTTCGATCAAGTAATTTAGCATGCTCATTCATATTATATTTATTTGTGTAATCTTTATTACACTTACTTTTAATTCTGAGATAGTTAAATCCCACCCACATTTTAATTTATCCAGATAAATGTAAAATCTTGTGCGATTTCAGCTGATAAAAATCTGATGTGCTCCAATCACATAACTTTCTCTAGCTGTTCCATAGACACACTATTCTTACAAAAGATTACTCTTTTATCCACATAAATGCTAATCGAGATAAACTTTAGCAGAAATGGTTGTATTAATTGCTTGGTTGTAAGTAGAAGGGAAATAAGGGAATACACTAGGCTGAAGGGATTGTCAGATGTTTTAAAAACTCATCGCTATGTGAAACAGTTGAGGTTCGGTTCCCTTTGCATGGTCCCTTTTGAGAAAATAGCTAGTTTAAAATTGAAACCAATAATAAGGAGTATCTCTGAAATGGTCAACTGTACTAGAAACATGTATATGACATAAATTGTGTGTTTTAAGAAGCTCTATACTTTTTGTGTGGTAAGTTTGTGTCTATGTCTTAGGGTTTAACAGTTAATGCAACTTTTTACAAACTCACTAGAATAAAGAGGTCTTTAGAGGCTATTCCCAGAAAATTCAAAATATAAACTTTATATGTGATGTAAGTATCTTTAATATATAAAATTTTAATCCAAATTTTTAGAGCCATTTTTGAAAAAAATAAAATTTTCAAAAATATTTCCTTGTAAAGGGTAGTTTGTAGTGGGGGGATTTTCTTGAAAATCTCCGTGTCTCAACCTTGGAAGATACTAAAGATAAATACCAAGTTGGTTGTTCGTTTTTGAGCTTTACTGTTCATACACGGATCTTTAACTAAATTGCTTTTATTTGGTTTCAGGGGACCTCAAAACATATGTTTTGTAAAATCTCGGCATTGTGTTTTTGAGTGGAATAAATATATTACCTAGCTACTCTGTACATACGGGCTAGAGAAAGTAAAAGGGAGTCAATGAACGTTACGAAAAATGTAATACATTCCTTCTATAAATTAGAACCATCACTTTATCAAATGGGAAATTTTCGTTTCTGTAGTCTCTAGCGTCGTCGACCATATTTTGCATTCAGAGAGAGAACTGCACTTGTTTACCCGTCTTCTTTAATGATGCTGTGCATTCAGGATCCTAAAACGTGAAAACGGGTTTCGAATGAGCAACGCAGATCACACCTGACAGAGGAACAGCAATTACTTTCTCACTTGGTTCATCCTCTCTCTCTCCTTCGCTTAACATCCCAAGGCGTGCACAATAAGGCCTTAGAAACGATGGAATGATGATTAATGGATGAGATTTCACCAGAGCGATCCAGATTTTAATGGTGTGCATTGCCGATGCTCTAATTCCCCGGATGCTTCGAAAGAAACAGCATTGCGGACTATTCTGAATTTGAATAAGGTTGTGAAAATCAATGACTGGATATATCCCGTATAATAACCCTGGGAATTACCAGTTGATGAAACAGTAGCCAGTGAACGCTTAGTTAGACTACATTTAGAAACTCCAGATTGTAATAGTGTTTTACCTACTGCTGCTCTGCAATTAACATTTTACTCCACACGAAGTAAACATTTACTAATGAAGGGCGATTTGGATTACATTTTCGAATTCTCTAACTAGAGTACAAATGAGGCTATGCGCAGTTTTTTTTACTTTGCTGCTGCACTGCTATTCTGAATAAGGAAGATATTTATTCCACCAAAAAATTCTATGTCAATACTTCCACTGAAATATGTTCATAAAAAAAATATTTTCATTTTCTCTACTGCTTGCCAATAATGGGAAGAAAAATCCTGGCGTTCCATCATACATTTAATTACAGACCTTCGCCGGAAATAAATGTTTTGAGTCCCCTGACTCCAAGAACCTGGGTCCATCTGGGTGGCTGAACTGGTTAGATCCAACCCTTCTAATCCCAGGATAGCAGGCTCTAACAGCTCAGACCGATAGTTTTCGCTAACAAATAAATGAGTGTATTTATGTGTGTCTAGTTTGTGAAAGGCATAACTTGAAAACAAAAATTCGGGGAAATAAAAAACTTGATATTGATGATCAGTGCCTTCTAAAGATGCGGCAAAAGCATTTTAAACAGAGTTGCTCATTCAAACTACCCTTTAAATGGAATATTGTTTCATGCACAGTTATGTATTGACGCAGAAACTAATCAGGATTACGACGGAAGAGTATCAAACCAGCTTCCGAATCGATCATACGATTGCGTTTATTCTTCATTGCGAGTAAACGCGGCACCTATCTTGCCGAGACTTAATTGTTTGTGTAAAATTGAGAACACTGTACCTTGAGATATGCCTGTGGCCTCTACTATTTCGCGAACTTCAATCGTCGATCACTCAAAACCATATCCTGGATTTATTCAATCATTTCAAAGGAAGTCCGGAACTATTGTTAATCATTTTGGATGAACGGCCACGTTTAAGTTCATTTATGCAATTCGCAGGAACAGACGTGCCATGAACTTCATCTAACTCAGATTTTATCTCTTTCGATGTCAAAACTTTTAAATAGAAGCGTTTAATCATCGCATAGAACTCGTTTTTCCCCCATCTTTCTAAAGAAGCACACGATTGTTGATTCAATCGCCTTAGGCAACGAAACCACGTGATGGATATACCTAAAACTTTGTCATCTAGTAAGAGACAACAGCTACTAAAAACAATTTTTTTCGATGCTAGAAGTGTAATTTCTTGGATTTTCTTAGGGGTTATTGAACGCCCCTAGTATTTGAAGTTAAGTCCTTTTACCATATATATTATTTGTTACAGAGGATTTCCATTATAGTATGATAGCTCCTTTTGTGATGCCATCAGCAGCTGGCTGTGTTTATGGCCTGAAATAATATCCTTCACATAGAGCTCTATATCTGACGTCTGTTGGCATTTGACAGGTATATCAGGAAACTGGCATTTCTCATCTCTCCCTAATGAAATTGGAAGTACAACAAGCTACAGATTTGAGGAGCTCAGGTAATGTTTAGATGTTTCAGTTCGTGAGCCGAAGCTTCAAAGCTTCGTGTTGATATTATAACCGCCTTACACCGGAGTAAAATCGACCAAGAGAAACCCAATTACGTCTGCGCTTGCCGTTTTGAAATGTTGTTTCTGCTCCCCCTCGTCTTCCTCTATCCAGTGTAAACTTTAACTTGGTGAAATACGACCACTGCAGTTGTACAAACGCAAGCCGGCTTTACGAAACGGACCTCCTCAAATGTGATATTTAAAACGTATTAATTACGTCTCCCTCCTAGTTAATGAATCACGGGACCTAACAGAAAACAGTTTACATTTTTAAGGGTTTATTTATATTAGAGAAATTAATCATTTTATGGCACACTAAGTGTTATTCCAAAACGCGATGGCTTTTAAATACTTTTACTTCCTCTAGCTTCTACGTACATTGTACATATTAGGTGGAAAAGATGTTGTATTCCACCCAAAAATTCGAAATTGAGATTTCACCGGAAATACATGCACTTAGTAACCCTTAATTCAAAAAGGTATTTTTAGAAAAAGGTCAGTGTACATGTATGAGTATCAGGGATATACATAGTTTGTATATAAACTTCATGGTCAACGCTTTTAAAAGTCAGACTAGCACATTTTACTACTGCCGCACACCCTGCTTACTTCAGAGATTTCGTTTAGTGTAATGATTGCATTAGAAATCACAATATTAAGTATTTTACAGATGGTTATAAATTCTCTAGAGAAGGAATTGTGGATAAAGTTGGATGCGCTTTTGAGGTGTTCCGTAATGGTACTGAAATTCATTCACAAATCGCTAGACTCTCTGCTAAGTGCTCAGTAATACAAGTGCTCTTTGCTATTAAGGAAACCGTCATTTGGTCTAAAGCTCAAAATTGATTGCTGCATTTTTAGTGATTCACAAACTGCACCTACTGCTATAAACAATACATATCATTTAATTAAATATATGCGTAAGCTTTCACGGCTGGTGTCCATAGTTTTAAAATTTAAAATTTTCGGGCTGCTTTGCCGTTGGCTGTAGGTTAAAATATGCTTAGTTAAAATATTTCTACCTAACGTTTCGTCCCTGTCTGTGACGGACATCTTCAGAAGCAATGTGCTCACGTCGCTAACTCAGAAGAATTCTCTGAAAATGTCCCTCACAGACAGGGGCGAATCGCCAGGTAGAAATATTTTAACTAAACATAAACAGCCTGAACATTTTAAAATTTAAAAACCATTTAATTACTTTGGCAGTAGAAATTAGAGCTTACATAATATCATATGAGAAACATATTTTTTTATCCTGGCTACGAGGCCATACCGGCAGGGAATGAAAGAATTAATGAATTGGCAAAGAATGTTGCTACCTTTAATTTAAGTTTTAGCTACAATTTATATCCCATGTTTTATGCCAGAAATACATTTGAATATATTATATCACATTAGAACGCGCAGTTGATGTCCAGCTCTAAAGGAATGACCTTAAGAGAAATCTTCTTTCCAACAGTTGAATATCGTCTATACTAAAATTATCACACGGAACTTCATATTAACTCAATTTTTGTCTGACATGGAAATTTGGTTTTTATTTTGAAATATTTAAGATACTAAGACAGAACGGATATCAATATATATATACTGAACAGCAACCTGTTGATCATCTGTTATTTCACTGCCTAGGAGTATAAAATAAGAATCTTCCATACACATGTAAATTGTTGCAATATTAAATTGAAACAAACTACTTTATAAAATGGTATTGGATTAATTGTTTTTTCACACAAGCCTTGTGTAGGACAGGAGTTGGATAGATAGAGTCAGACTAAAAAAAAAATCAATGCCATAGCCAGGATTTGAACCACGGATCTCCCAATCTCTAGCCGGTTTCTCTGCCACTGAATTACCATGCTGGCATAGCATTGATCTGGAGATCTGTGGCTCAAATCCCGGCTGTGGCATTGAATTTTTCAGTCTGACTTTATCTATCCTAAAATAAGAACTAAAGCTTTCCTGGCGACGTGTTAATTCAAAATCTTCTCGGGCTTCTAGCCAGGTAAAAACTTGGCTAGAAGCCCGAGAAGATTTTGAATTTATCTATCCTACTTTATAAAATATTTAGAAAAAATGCTGTCTTAGGGAATTTTAAAAGTTTTTATGTTCCAATTATAAAACTTTATAGTATTCTTGTTATAATATACATTATTTATCTTGGTTTCTTTTATAATATTGTCTGCATATAGCTATGGCTAATTTACTTTATATTATTGTAAATTCATTTGTATAAAATCTATAATCCTAATATAAATTCGGGTGAAATAGGATTTTATGTACTTGTATATTCAATAAACATTCAAATAAAGTTGGTCGCTATGTAATGGTGTTGAAATAACGTTGTCTTTGCATGACCAAGATAAAAATGAAGAGTAACGACTTTCCATTTGAGAAAAATATAAGCATTGCAACATTTAAACCTATAACAAGCAATATCTCGCGAATTGTTAGATCCAAAAGAAAAAACATATGTTATAGGTATAAATGCAGTGTTATGACGATGACTATAGGTTCTGTACAGCAAGTTTTTGTCTGTCTTACGGTTTACCATTTATGCAAAGATTATTCAGAATGAGCACAACTTCAGAGACGATTTCCTGGAAATTAAAAATACACATTCTCATTACTGTAAGTTATTTTAATTAAAATTCCATGCTAAGTTTGTAGTGGGAGAATTTTCTTTAAAATCTTCACGTCGATCCTAGGAAGATTCTGAACTTAAATATCAAGTTTGGTGTTTAATTGACTTCAGTTTTTTTTAGTAATGCTTTCGAACACACGAACGGATACACGTAAACACATACACTCATGGTTCGTTTTCTAATTTTGTTTTTGTTTTGGTTTTAATTGTGAGAACTCTAAAACTATATTTAAATCTCGATATCGAATTTTTGGCTGGAATGCATATCTTCTCTACTTATGTATTATGTACGAAGTAGAGAAAGTAAAATGCATCCATTGTGTATGAGTGCGTATGTAAAGAATATAATTACAAAACAAACCAGAAACGAGAACAAATATTTGTTCCCATTTGAGAAAAATAGTTAAAGTTGCTTGAAATTGCCACGAAAAATCCGAAATTTCTCGAAAACGGTCAAGTATACAAAAAAATGTTTATGGCATAAATCGTGTCTTTTAATGAGATTTACATTTTTTGTGTAGTAAGTTTTTGGCTATCTCTTATGGTTTGCCAGTTATACAAAAGTCATCCAGAATGAAGAGGTTTTCAGAGAAAATTCAGAATTCAAGAAATGCATATCAGAAAATATATTAAACATAAGGTATTTTAATAAAAATCATTAGAGCCGTTTTTGAGAACATCATTTTCGAAAAATGTTCCATGTAAAGGGTAGTTGGGGATGGGGGAAATTTCTTGAAAAATTTTGTGTCGCATCCTTGGAAAATCCTCAACTTAGATACCAAGTTTGGTATTTAACTGACTTTTTCATTTTGAGATACCTACACACACACACACACACACACACACATGAATATGTTTCTAAAATTCATTTTTTTTAATCAGGTATCAAAACAGTATCTCTAAATCTGGCATCAACACTTTGGATGCAAAACAATACCTTCTCTATACATTTTGTACATAGTATAAGTAGAGAAAGTAAAAAATTTGGTTGAATGCCGAAGGTGGTATTTAAATTCTGTGTCTGTTAAATTCGTGTCACATCCTTAGAAGATGCTGAACTGTGTATGTTCGTTATTTAACAACTTTGAGTTAATTAAACATGTAATTCCGCTTTTTGGTGGAATATACCTTATCTTCCTACTACTTATGTACGTGATAGAGAAAGTCAGAAGTATATTTTGAAGGCGATATATAATTTAACAGTGTTTTAATGAGTATTATAAATGCTATTAAAAATGTTTTGGCTGTTGTTTTGAACAGCGAACGAATAATTGACATGGCTGTGTATGTGGGGGATATGTTGAAATCTTGTAAGAGATTGGAATGTAATAAGGTTATGCATCAGTTACAAAGTTACTTCCTTGCTATGTAACTATGTACACTTGGATAGAATACTTCCATCACACTTAACTTTGCAATTCATCATTAGAATCTAATAGCTACTATTGAAGGAAATAAGCAAAAAAATGTTACTGTAATCTATTTTGCTTTTCTACCGTGAACATTATTCATGAATCACCCTCGCCCATTTGACAAATCACTTTCACTTCCCTGCTGTACTTCATAATCCACGAGGTCATCCAGTGAGTAACGAATGATTTGGTATAACTAAATAATATCGAGAGATCTCAACACAAAACTTCATTTACAAAGTTACAGCACCTTTATTTATTTCTCAATGTAATAACCATTGCTATCAATGTATTTATTGTCACGTGGTACCGCTTTTATTATACTCTTCCATCGCTAAAGCTTTGCGCTCACCACTTTGAAGTTTTTATCGGTTTAGAAATCTTTTCCACCCAAAATTCCATGTACGGTGTACTTAGTGAAACACTGGTTTTTATGAATTTTTGTTCCAACATTTCTTAACTGCTCTATAATGATTGATGAACTTCACTCCGGCCTTTGTCCTGTATATGGTTCTTCTTTGATTAATCACAAAATTATGTGCCATTTCCTCACTCAAGATTCGTTCATTGCATTATGACCATACAGCATTGCGTTATTTACCCATAAAAATCGATTGGCCGAACATTTGTGCATTCAAAAATAAAAAAAAACAATAAGCTCTGTGGCGTAGAGGAGTACAACATCAGCATTGAAAAACTGGTAGCACGTGACAATAAATGTATTGATAAAATGGTGATTTTTTGAAAAATAGAGTAAGGCATTATAACTTTGTAAATCAAGTTTTATGTTGATATCTTTCGTTTTAATTTGGTTATCGTTACTTTTTGAATGACCCTCGTAGTATCATGAATACTTTCCTTTTGTCTAAAAGCTATAATAGCGTGTCAGTCAGCTCTCATATCGTTTATACTTTATTTACTACTTGCATATATTAGGTACCAGAAGCATTTGTACCTACTATATCCAAAGATTCAATAACAATTTTATTAAAAGGCCTGTGTACGGTGTAACTTAAAATTTGAAGTGTTTCATTCATATGACTTCCTCTACATCTCTGAACAGAGTATTGTTAAAAACTTATTCTTCATACTAATTGAGATAAACATTATGGTCTTATTACTTACTGCCTTATAAATAAGTAGAAGGGAAATAAGGGAATACACAAAGGCGATAGTCAAATCTTTTAAAAGCTGGCGCAACCAGCGTGATTGAAACTCGTTTCTTTGCATGGGCAGGAGTTGACAAATTCTTGTGTGTAAAAAGTGTTTTAAAGCTGAAACCAATAACAGTGAATATCTCGGGTATGGTCAGCTCCACAAACAAAAACTGTGTTTTAATGTAGTCTAAGTTGATTGTGTAGTAAAATACCAAGTTTGGTATTTAACCGACTTTTCTGTCCTTCCACCCTCCCCCCACACAAACCTTTTTTCAAAAATATTTTTTGCAGTCAGGGAACCCTAAAGGTGAACCATGGGTAAAATGTCATTACCTTAGAATTTTTGGGTGGAATGCAGTACCTATATTCTCTACTTATGCACTATATACTAAGTAGAGAAAGTAAACGAAAAGTAACACACCTGATATTCAAGTTTAGTTTCTTCCAAAGATGAGAGGGGACTTTCAATAAAATTCCGCCACTCTAAATTGCCCTTTACATGGAAGATGCTTCAAAATTTTCGATTTGTCTAAAAATTGGCACCAACGATTTTAATTTAAGTATCATACACTTAAATATTTGCATGACAGATAAAATGCATATCTTGAAATTTTGGGGAATAGACTGTGAATTCTGTTTATTTGGAAGGAATTTTCTATTATCTGATAAATATTAACAGATAGATAAAACATACTTCTGCAGATCTCTTTAAATCGTACATTTGATTTTAAATAACTTAAGTCATTTGCGAGATACTCGCTATTAATAGTTTGTCCAATATTTGGTCATTCTATCAAAGTCCTTTCGATGTTCAGTTGAATTTCGCGACTGTACGGAAATAGTATGGAATTTTAAAGCGTTCAGTGATTGAAACGTGTAACTATCGCTGCTTTTTTGTATCTAATATGAAAGTTGTGCTGTAGCTATTTATGCAAATGTTTATCTGGGTTGAAGTCAAGCAGGTAGACGGTAGTGAAAGTCGTGTGAATGTAGCACATCAAGTTTTTCTATACCCTGCCTAAGGTAGACACCTTTTATATGATTTCAGAAAGCCATGCTTTATTTTATTAGTACATTTGTACAATGTAAATAGTGGGTAGAGAAGGTAGTGTATCCCACACAAAAATTCGATACCGAGATTTCAGCAGAAGTATATGTTTCCAGACCATCTCTGAATCTAGAAAAGACATTTTTAGAAAAAAGTCCGTTATGAGTCCAATTATCTGTGTGTATATGCTTGCGTGCATGAGTGTGAGTGTGTGTGGGGGGGCAGCATAACTCAAAAACTAAAAGTCCATTAAATATCAAACTTGACATTTAAGTTAAGCATCTCCCCAGGTTATGTCACCCTTTATATGAAGTATTTTCAATAATTTTGATTTTCTCAAAATAGCTCTAACAATTTTGATTTTCTCAAAATAGCTCTAACAGCTTTGATTAAGTTAACATTTACTTAACATATTTTCATGGCAAACGAAATGAATTCTCTGGGAATAGCCTCTGAAGATCTCTTCATTCTAGATGAATTTTCATTACTGTAAGAGGCAACGCAGCAAATGTAGATCTTGTTAAAAAAAATACAATTTATGTGGTATATTTTTTTTCTAGACTTAACCATCTCTGAAATATTCCTTATAATTGGTTTCAATTTTATGAAAAGCATACCTTTGTCAAACAGGAAGTGTTCCACGTTTCTTTAGTTTACCCCTGACTGTGTAAATAAGCTAATTACAATAACAATCGCATAGCGACAGGTTTTAAAAAAATTGACTATCGCTATGCCTAGTGTATTTCCCTTACGAGGAAACAAGTAATAAAACAATTTCTGCTAATGTTTATCCCGATTAGCATGAAGAGATAGAAAAATAATCTATTTTAAGAATAGTTTGTTTGTAAAAGAGATAGAGTAAGTCATGTGGATGGAACACACATGTATTTTTAAAAACTCTACCTATATCACTGTAATGGAATTATTTACAAAAATAGGTAAAAATAGTGCGGATTACTTCCGATTCTTTTATTCGACCACGTTTGCGAAGTGATCCGTTACTCATCTGACGAACTGGAAAAGCCAGCAGCAATCAGCGACGCTATCCGTCAAACATGTGGCTGGGAGTCCCGTGGGAACTGCGGTCCCCGCTTTTCCCTGTGTTCATCCCTGCGGGAACCAGAGGAGTGTCCTTCACTTAATGCAATGAACGCAATTCCCATACATACCATGCATCTTCGTAATGAATGTGACCAGAATCAATCTTGGTAAGACAGCGTGCAACGTTACACATGAATGCTGGAAGGTTTCGCCTGGTAGGAGTTTCCCTGCTGGCTGGCTCAATATTTATATCAAAACTACAAGTCTGCATGTAACATGAGACATAGTACATAAAGTTACTTGATTGCTACATTAGAACTTGTGGTCAATATGACAAAGGGATGAAATAAATAAACAAGAGTCGTTAAATTATAAGGTAACCCCCCTGTCGCGGTCTCTCTCCACGGCGCAAGAGATCCGAGAATCCCCGGAAAAATGGTGCCAGCAAAGGCGCACTAAAATACGTATCTTTAGATAAATTAGAGAAATGTTGACCACCTGTTTACATACGGGCAGCACAATTTGCGAAAATATTCTCGCTCACTCGTCTAAGCTTAGCGGCACGAATCCTTGAGATTTCTTACTTGATGTTAACACTTAGTTTTTGTGGAATACACAGGGATTTCTGCTGCTGAGGTTAGGAGAATGGGCGAGAACATCGTTAACTTATTATACTGCCAGTTTGTGAGCAGACAGTCAACATTTTCAGCATTTATTTAAGGTAAAGACTCCAGAGCGCCTTTGCCGATACCACTTTCCCAGCGACTCTCGGATCTTTCGCGCAGTGGAGAGAGGCCGCTAAAAAGGTTACCTTATCATATAAAGACTACGTCCTGCAGCCGTAATTGCCGAACGTATGCTTACGGCTTGCTTCGTAAGCTCTTTTGACGTCGAAGCTCTGAGTGTTACACCTGTGCGAGGGGGCACGTTTGTTGTTTGAAGGTTCTTTGATGTCGAAGCCCGCATTGTTACACCTGAATTTGTGACATCTGCTGTGGTTGGCACGTGCGATTGCCTCTAGAAATTTCTAGTGATGTGATCATTAGCGCTATTTACCATGCTATTGAACGCCCCTAAACACCCCACTCCCGACGTGTTTTTGTTTTTAGTGAAGGTCTAAATGCTACTAGCCGTACCCGCAGCTGTACCTGCGTTATTGCGCCAAATGTTGATGCTCTACATTACTGAAATAGTTTGTAGACAAAAGAATGCATAACTGTACTTGACATTTTTGTTTAGATTGTTTTAAGCTAATAATGAAATAGATAAGCGCTATTTATCTTCATTTGGATGAAGACACATGTACACAGCACATAACATTTGGAATATTGCAAGTGAGAGCGCTCTTCAGGATGATTTAAATAAAGCAATTTACTGCTGCAAATAAAATGACAAGGCTAGAAAAAGCAAGTCCATTGCATGTAGTAGATCTAAGGAGAAAATTCTATAGAACCAAATCTTGGGCGGGGGACAAGTTCCGCAGTAGATAGCTGCAAATATTTAGGAGTTTACTTGGTAATTAACGCTGTGGGACGATCAGGTGAATTCTGCATCTACGAAAGCATAAAAAAACATTGAAGTTCTTATTGAGGATTCTAAAAAGGGGTGTGCACAGCCTAGGGGAATTGCCTACAAGTCTTTAGGGTGACCGGTTATTAAATACAGGGTAGAATTTTGTATCTGTATAGAGTTAATCAAACCAACGTTAAGCTACAATAAATAAATAAAAATATGTAAATAAAACGTAGTAAAAGTTAGATAATATATTATAAACGATACTTAAGTGTATGTTTGTAGGATCTTGTTGTCAATACTAATTGTAATTTTATAGGTGATACTGATTAGATAATGAATGGAAACAGTAAAATAGTTGACTTCAAAATTATCTATAATTATTATATGTAGTTGTACATAAACTGGTAGCCATAGTAATCTGTTTGGAAACTGTTCATATTATGTTTAATTATTTATAAACTTCATGTAATATTTCGTAGTTAATCTGTTTTGTTCCTACACTTAAGTATTATTCATTGCATTATTATTTGTGATATAATTTTGTACACACATTTAACTCTGCCACTGGGTAATACCCACTTGCAATGAAATAAGTTTCTACAAAAGTTCTGTTATTGCCTTCATATTTTGAAGAACGTATAACTATTAATTCTTATTTAGCCTTTTCTTTTAGCACAAGCTTTTTTTTTTTGTGTGTTCTCAGTGTATTAACTTCATAATTAGATAAATTCCTTTTTCTTTACCTTTTTGCAGGTAAGAACGGATCACTAAGCTGGCCAGAATGTGAGACGTAAGTTCCACATTATGTGCTATTCTGAAGGAACAGTAAAAGGTAAAACTATTGACCATTTAATATTTATCAGCACCGTTCTTTTGTGTCTCGTGATCATATGCACAGAATATGACATTTCAAAATCAGCATATAAACGACGCCTAAAGATTTGATTATGGCTTCAGACTTCTGTGTCTCCCTTGATTTTACAACAGAACCTGTAATTAAGTCATTTCTGCAAATGTTTACTTGATTAATATTAAATAGACAGAAAAAAAAACGTTTAAGATTAGTTTTTGTGATTGTGAATAGAGAAGTAATGTAAGTGTAACTTCAGCATTATGATTGTACTTTTTTTCTTTATTCTTTCACAATTTACCTTCCTCATATGCAAAACTTAATAGTGTACCTTATAATAATTTATTTTTAGAGCTATTTGTACATTATATTTATATTCTTACAGTCCACATGGAATTTTTATTCTGGAATTTATAGAAATAATTAAAATACTAAATTAAATCTTTGAGGAAGATGATATGAAATGAAGTAAAATGGATAAAAGGATTGATTATGGAGCAGGTGGGGGAACGAGTGACGGAGAACTCGGAGAAAATCCACTCAGACGCCGCTCTTGTAGTCATAAATCACACTTACGGTCCTCTAGCATCGAACACGTGCCGCCTTGGTGAGAAGCGAGCGCTCTAACCACTTGAGTACGACGCCGCCGAGAGATCTGTTCTACTACTCGAAATCGAAATCTGATTCGCCCTTTGCTGAGTACGCATTCCGATATCAAAACATGAAAGCGTGTTTGTGATTTAAACAAAAGCCCTTTACATTTGTTTCCCAGCAATTTTCAGTTTAATACGCAAACAAAAGAGCATCGAACTAGCTTTGTGACCGAAGCTTTGATTTTTGCATTATCCCGGCATGAAATGCATTGTTTGCGCTCAAAGCCAGTGACGGGTGCTGACTTGCATCCGATATAGACTTTGTGGCTTTACATATTACTGGGATTGGAATTGTAACAGCTGTAACATTAATCGTGTCTTTCTGGATCAGAAGAGATAAAACGTATCATATTACCTATTTCTGTGTTTTTCGGTACACACGCTACTGCACAAAACCTGTTAGCGTTACATGAAATATATCTGACAATGCCACCGACCTAATGATACACATTGAAGGAAAAATAACTTTGTGAATCCGTATAAAGTAAGCCATTTTTGAGAAAACGTTCACTTTAATATTTTTACTTTCTATACTTCGTACATAGCACATTTGTAGAGAGTGTATCGCATTCCACCCAAAAATTCTTTATCGTCATTTCCTTGTAAATACACGTTTTAGGGTCCCCTATTCAAAATATTTTAGAAAAATGTCAATGTTACAATAATTTAATATATTTATTAACCCAAATAATTTATACATGTATTAAACTCAAATACAAACTAGGGTTATATACCCTATTATTGTTATTGTAAAAGTTTAATGCTAGAGTATTAATAGTTATGATCTTTAAATTTAAATAATTTAGCGGTATTATAGTCTACTAAGAGAAATCTGTAATGTAATCGATAATCCACGTTGAGATGTCCATGTATCTGTGAACACGATAACTCATAAACGAAAAGTTGGTGAAGTACAAAACTTGATATTTAAGTTCATCTTCAGTTTATTAAGGATAATTATAGTATATCTTAAATTTTTTGTAAATAGCCTCTGAAGTTCTCTTTATTCCGAATAACTTTTGCATGACTGTTAAATCGTAAGAGATAGAAACTTAATATGATATAAAAAACGTAGATCTTGTTAAAGCACAGAATGCATGTCAAATGTCAGTGTGCCAAGTAAGGCTATGCTAAGGTCTAATTCGATGTTAATTCAATATACCGGGCCAAATTAAAAAAAAAATGATAAATTCATATGTTGAACCTTGGAGAAAAGGAAAATGTAAATTTTATTGGATAACTTGAGAAATTTGGTGTTACAATCTTCAGTTTTCTAAAACAAATTAGCTTTATAAAGCCCAGTAGCTCCAAATAAGGTCTATTCAGATTACTTTACTTGAGGTACAAGACAGAGGTGAGCACGTGAATAATAAAGTAAAATGCTGAACAAATATCTAAAGTAATAAATTATGAAAACTTGGTGATCTACTTATACATATCCAAAAATTAAAAAAGAGGACAACATATGTTAACATTAGGTTCATCACATTCTGCTTTTTCATACCAACCCAAAGTTCGTGAACATATCTGTGAGAACTTTCATGCATTACCACATCTACGATTTTGTCCTCTCTGCATAGATAGATTATTTTAGAATAGATAGATAATTTATTTCATCGTTCCAAGTTACAAACTTGATACCTATATAGTTAATTTCCTGGAGTTGCTTCATTTGGTATTATATACAGTTAACATTCTGGCTATTTATGTATATGTATTTTTCCCTTTATTTGTACATTTTATACCCTAACAACTTAATCTATTTACCTCTTTTATAAATTAAAATCTCACCAATTCTATTATTAATATCCTCTCTTTCTTTGGCGATTTTCCTACCCCACTTCTGTTTTACTTTCCCTGTATAATTACCTAGTTGTCCCTATTATTTTCAAAAAGTTTTAAGTACAATATCTCTGGCGGCAAATTTTCTCAGTTGTTATTCCATATTATCTCTCTGCACATTTTTGGTTTCCTCGCACTCAGTGTATACAGAGTAAATTGTTATTGACATTGCCAGATAGTGGGCATTGATCTTTTTCAACTTTTAGAACCTCTTAATAACATTATTCCTGTTCTTGCCTATGCCATACGCTCTCTTTCCATTTTGCCATAGACATCAATGTATTTCTTTCTTCCCCAGTCTTTTTTAACACTCCTACTCTTATCCCTTAAACTACTATTATTTCTTGTTTCTCTATTTCGCCTATCTATGCTCTCATTTTATTTCATAGTTTTTCCCCCTATTGTCTGTTGATTGGCTAGCTCGCCCCATCCAACTTCTCTATCGATTTCCTTTAATTGACATATACAATTTCTTCCCCATTTTGCTGTTCTTTGTGCCCTAAAACAATTTTTGACAATATTTCCTGTTGCAATATTTCACTCTCCGTTTGACTACCGATCCCTTCCTCCCAGCTCTTCCCAATGCAACTAATGGTATCCCATTTGGAGCTATTCTTTCTGTTGCAACAGGATCTATGAACTTTATCAGTACATTCCTAGCCTTTTTCAGTCCTCCAAATCACTATTCCATGCATCATTCTTGACTCCACTGTTGCTGCATATATTATCTCTAGCCAGTTTACTCTCATATTTGTCGCCCTCCGTGTAATAGCTTCATATACCCAAGGTCGCGGGTTCAATCCTGGCGGAGGACGATGAATTTTTTCGGGTGCAAAATTCCTTAGCATTGCTTCATTCAAAAGGGAAGTAAAGCCGCTGGTCCCGTGACGTAGATTTACGGCACGTAAAAGAACCTCAAGCCTGGTAGAGAGGCCTCTGAGCAAAATTAAGCTGTCTTTCACGCCCAAATTTGAATGGGATGCTGAGAACCACAGTAGTTAAAGAGCGTCCATAAATAACACGCATTTCCATTTACCCTCATATTTGGTATTTTCTTTAAGCATGTTCCAATGCTATTAGTAGTTAATATCCCCAAACCTAGCGCATTTTTGCTTTATCTGTCCATTTCCATTGTTAGTTAAACTTATTCGTAAGTAATAAAACTTGTTTACAATTAGAAAACACTCCCCTCTAACCACCATCTCTCTTCTCTGCTGAGTTACAAGCCATAATTTTAAATATACCTTGCTTTGAACCACATTTTTTGTAGTATTTTTCTGTTGCCTATATTACTTTCTTTAAACATCCACTTGTGATTACTGCTGCTACTAGATCATCCGCAATGAGCAACAAACCCGAAATATCTCATCTTTACAAATATATTGCTAATCTTATAAGTCTATTCGAGCTCTCTATCAAATTTTAGCAATAAAAACCACAAATGATGGCACAATAAACTTGTCTATATTAAATTCAGTTTAATAATAATAATAGTAATAATAAATGTAATATAACATAGTAAAGTAAAGCATATATGACGCCATAAACTACACTGTACTTAGTAATTGTTAGTGTAAGCTAAATCAGGTCCATGTGCACAACTTGCTTTTGCTCTTTTCTCACAAATATTGAGAAGAAAATAACAGCGGATGTATCCTAAGAGTCAACAAAGCATTCTGATCAAGGAGGTGCTGCCTCTACCGATATATGCAGAAGATTATCAGAAACTGTTGCTTGGGCTTAATGGTCTACATGGCGTTCATTTTTTGTGGTGTTAACCATTTCAGTGTTCATTGTTATTGATTGCAATTTTAAAATGTTTATGCTTTCCTCAAATGGGGCATTATTATTCGTTTTTCTTGTTCGTGGTCAGGCAAAGAGAGCGGAATTTCAAACAATCACATAGTGCTTAAAATAGTTGACTATCGCTTAAGTCTCATATATTACTGTTTTCTTTGTTTTTATAAGGCAGTTGCTTTACTGGATCAACGTGATGTAGATAGAAGAATAAGCTGTTTACTTTCTCTTCTTAAGAGAAAGAATTGCACTCCACCTAAAAATTCCAATCAGAGATATCACCAGATATACTCGTTTTAGGGTTCCCTACATAAAAAGCATTTTTAGACAAATGCGTATGTGAAACACGATAACTCAAATACGAAAAGTCATAAAATAACAAACTTGATATTTATATACGCTAACCTTTAAAAGGGGAAAAAAATCGAAATTTTGACTGTCTCAAAAACTAGTTGGATGATTTCTGGTAAAATACCGTATTAGCTATAAAGGTACTTACATAACAAATAAAATGTATATCTTGAATTTTCTGGCAGTAGCCTTCTTCATTTTGGATGACTTTTGCATAACGTGTAAACCGTAAGATAGAGACCGTAGATCTCATTAAAACACACAATTTATGCCATATACAACTTTTTTTACCGCTTCCGAGCTATTCTTTGTTATGGTTTTAGTTTTAAAATACCTTAAATTTTCTCATACGGACATTTTTCAACCCCTTACCATGCAAACAAACGAATTTCAATCCCATAGCAACTAGCTTTTAAATTTTTTGACTATCGGTGTAGCCTAATTACAAAGACCCAAGTCAAAGACAATTTCTGCTAATGTTTATCTCGATTAGCATAAAGCAGATAAGAGAGCACGATTTTAACAGTAATCTGTTACAGAGATGTTGAGAAATCCATGCGAATTTAACGCTTTAGTTGTTTTTTTTTTTTTAACACACTGGTTTTAGAAACCTGGTTCGCAGAAAGGACAGGCACAGTTTGCCAACATTAGCCTCATCTCTCCGAAACTGGCAGCGGTTCCACATAGTCATTTAAAGCTAGCGAGGTGAGAGTAAACTTCATTTAAAATGTGTTTCCACCTAGTGCGAAAGAATGTGTAGCATGACCCTACTTGTCAACAGCGCTGCCCAACTCCCGTCTACTGTGTGGCGGCGGGAAAGAGCAAAGCTCGCTCGCCTTTTGTTTGTGGAAATGTTATCACGTCCCTGCAGCAAGTAAATGTTCCGGCCCACCGTACTCTGGTGGAAGGGATCCCATGTTCCTGGCGCATTTAAACCATCGCAATATATGTTTAATCCCTTTACCACTAAGGCAGAGGAAATGCTGCATTCCAAATTTCACGAAAAATAGCCATTATCAAGTCCTTTGAATTAAAAAAGTAAGTGTTGCATTCACAACTGTTTTTACCAATTCTGCAACAAACTATTCTTACAAAACTTTATTCTTTTTATACGCATTATTCTAATCGAGATAAACATTAGCAAAATCGTCTTATCACTTAGGTCTTTATAAGTATAAAGTAAATAAGTTAATACTAAAGCCATAGTCAAATATTTTAAAAGCAAATTGTTATGTAATTGAAATTTGGTTTTCTTTCCATGACCAGGAATGCGATAAGAAAACATATAAAATGAATGACACTTCCCTTTTGATAAATATATAATTTGTAACGGGATTTTTATTTGTTAATACCCCGACGTTGTGTGGTTATATGGAACGAGACTGTATATGGTGGTGGTTTGGTTTACACCACACATCGGACAGTCATATGTAATAGGAATTTTACGTTGTTGAGTTTTTACGCCTCAATGTGGGTGCTTATGTGCGGCGTACCTAAGCGTACCTTCAAATCAACTCCACTACACTTACGTACCTGGTACTGAAGCTCTTCTTGGATGGGTTGCCACAGCGTTGCTCAGTCTTGCACGATCATTGACTCTCTCTGGCGTGGATTTGGCAAGTGGGAGGAGTTGTAGGAGTGATATTGTGAAGAAAACACTTGTGTACTTTTACTGTTATTTATTCTATAAGGAGATTCCAAAACAAGCACCTTGCTGTACACTGTTATTCTGCTGACTGGTACTCTTACCACTCACTCACACGTACTCTCAATTACACTGTTTCTACGTTAAGTACATAGTAAAATTCACTCTCAAGTAATCACGAGCCGACTATTAAATAGGTGAGCGACGTTACTTTAATTCACTAACAGTTTCTTCTCATAATAATCTTACTTCATGGACAGGGTTTTACAGTTGCACGTCATTACTTCGCGAACAGAGTTTTTTTTACAGAACGACGACTACCGCATCTCGTGGACAGATTCTTGGCAAAACAACGTTGCCTCTGGCGGGCAGATTCTTAGCACAACGACCTTACCTCTCACGGGCAAGTTCTTAGCAAAAACGACCACGATGTGTCGAACCCTACTTTTTTATACTAAAAACGGTGTCATGGTGGCTTCTTCCTGATTGGTTAGAAAGTCCGCCAAAATGACACCATCGTGACCCAAAAACCATTGCGAATCTCCCAGAATACGTCATGATAACCACGTGATCTACTACGAATATAAAGCAGAAGTCCCCTCGTGGGTTTTAAACTGGACTGCCCCTGTATAAGAAATTCGTACGTGACTTACACAAAAGAAGCAACTTCTCACCCTTCTCTGCAGTCTGGCGTCAGGATTCTGTATAGCTTTCAAGTCAACAACTGACTTCTAGGTTCCTATGTATACAAATTAATAAATGTTAACTTTCTCTACTTATATACATCTATATAATTAATAGAATGATTGTCATTATTACGACGAGGCTAATTAACGGTCTCAAATTGAAACCAATAACAGGCAATGAATGTATGGAAAAAGCTTTACAAACATGTGTGTGCTATAAATTGTGTGATTTCATAGTTATCGGATATCTAGTTGTGTTATATTTCACAATCACATACACGAAGCTTTATCTAAAAAGCTATTTATGGGTTCACGGGACATAAAAAAACATGTGCTTTTGGTATGTACGTAGTAGAGAAGGTAAAAATATCTGTTTTGAGTGCATGTCTGTACGAGTGTGTATGAGTGTGAATTCGTAGTTTGTCCACAAAATAAGTAAAAATTTCATGATTCAAGTAAATTACGAATGTCTATTGTTACAGGTTGACCACTGAGCAGTATGTTGACTATTCCTGAACGTACTGTCGTTTTCTCATATGCAATGACCTGCGACGACGGTTTCAACACAAATTTAGAAAGGATTGACCAAGGAATAAAACCACATGGAAACTGTTAAATAAAAGTTTCAAGTTGCTGACGAGTCTCGACCAGATCGACCTTCCACAAGTGCAGCTGACATTGATGTAATACGGGAGTCACTTAAACGGAGTCCTAAATCTGTATGTCTTTCACTTTAATTGCAAATTCCGGTATGGAGTTAGCGTAACACTTGCAAATGACATGCACGTTTCTTCAATGTGAATTTCAGTACTTTCAACACTGAAGATTTCGGAATTTGCAATTGAACGTGAAAGACAATAACAGATTTAGGACACCGGTCAATTGACTCCCGTGTTTCATCAATGTAAGCTCCGCTTGTGGAAGGTTGACCTGGTCTAGACTCGTGAGCAACAGTGCTTGTTCGCTGAAACTTTTATTCAACAATTTCCGTATGGTTTTATTCCTTGGTCCAACCTTTCAAAATTTCTGCTGAAAATGTCGTCGCAGCTCATCTCACGCAACACCCTGTAGACTTCATGAGACAACGCCTACATGTTCAGGAATAGTCAACACACGCTCTGAGATTAATCTTTTAACAAAAATATATTCGTAAGTTACCTCAATCACGAAATACTTACTTGTTTTATGGATACTCTGTAGTATATCTCAAAAGCGAGAAGCCAGATAAATACAAACTTGGTATTAGTTCAGTATCTTTTAAAGCTGCAATAAATGTTTTCAAGAAAATTTCCTCTCTCAGCTATCCTATAACCGAAACATTTGTTTTCTAGAAGGTGGTTCTAACGACTTCGATTAAAGTACTATATATTAAAGATATTTACGTGATAAATAATTTATATTTTGAATTTTCTGAGAAACGCCTGTGAAGTCCTCTTCAGTGGGGAGAAATTTTATATAATCTTCCATAACTATTAAACGTTAAGCAATGGATGAAAATCTACTGCTTAAAAAACGAACATCTCTTCAAAACACACAATCTGCTTCAAAAAACTTTTTTGTGGCATAAGCCATTTCCGAAATATTGATGTTTTGATTTGGTCAGTACTTTGCCGCACTATGGATTTTTGCTTGTTTCTCGGGAGTGGATGGAAACTTTGAGGCCAGTATAAAGAATTCAACGTTTTATTAGGTGCTAAGGTGTATTTGTATAAAATTAAATTAATAGAAAAAACTCTAAAGTATTGCGTTCATATGAATTTCTCTACATCTCTGTAATAAATTATTGTTATAAAGATTATTCTTTTACCTACGTCATGCTGATCGAGATAAACTTAGTTCCTTTAGGTAGAAGGCAAATAAGGGAATACATTACACTAAACCATCAGTTTCTTTGCATGCCAGGAGTTGACAACTACCGTATGAGAAAAGTTCAAGTGCTTCAAAATTGAAACCAATAGAAAGGAGTATATCGCAAATGGCAAACTCCACGAAAAAGGAATATTACATAAATAGTGCGTTTAACGAGATTTACATTTTGTGTTACAATTTTATATCTACCTATTACTAGGTTTACTAGTTATGCAAAAGGCATCCAAAATTAAGAGTTCTACAGAGGCTTTTCTCAGAATATTCATTATATACAATTTATTAGTCATATAAATATTTTTAATATACCTTACTGTAATCAAAATCGTTAGAGCCATTTTCCATTTTGAAATTATTTTGTTGTTAACGAAGCTGTCAATTGCCAGAAGCATATCAGCGCCGCTTGGGGTTGTCGCTTTTAAGCACACTTACAGAGCATCGGTCTGGGCCGGGTTTGAGCCCGTGACCTTGAGTTCAGAAGGACAGCGCCGCAACAACTGAGCTACCTAGACCTACATTTTTTTCTTGTAACGTGTGGTTGGGGGATGGGGGTATTTCTTGAAATTCCTCGTGCCGCATCCTTGGAAGATACTGAGCTTAAATATCAATTTCGGTATTTAACGAAGTTTTCGTTTTTGAGCTCTGCTAACCAGAGACACACACGCAAGTGGACATTTTATAAAAATGTTTTGGTTTGTTTTTTGTTCTGAGGTCATAAAATGTGTATTTCAAGTGAAAGTTCGGTATAGAAAATTTGGGTGGAATACAACACCTTCTCTATACCTATGTACATACTACGTGTAGAGAAAATAATTAGTTTTCGTAAGCGTATTTTGTCCACTCGCTAATAAACGCTAGAGGATAGAGAAACCCATGTATATGTAATCATGTGAGATTTTATTTTTTCCGTCACGACATTCGTTATTTTTTCATTTATACCTTTCTTACGTTTTTGTACTTCTTTTGTAGACACTTAATTTGGTTTACATTTCCTAATGTAACTCTTGAGGAAAAAAGAGATTTTCTTGAAGGATAATCGGGCGGATGCTGTCAGCTTGAAGCGTATATCCGTTTTGTTATTAAGGAAATTAGCTGACATGTAAGGAAAGCTGTTGCTAAGATAGGAATATTGCGGTAAGAAAACATATTTTTGCCGTAGCGCTTTAGTCCGTAAAGGAAAAGAATTGCTGGGAGGCAAGGCCAACTCGAGGACGTCGTTATAAACAAGAGTAAAGAGAGGATGCGTGTTCCATCCCCCTTAAAGCACGCTACCGCCCTTCATTGATTGGTCTGTCCCTGGCTACCGTGCTACTCGCACGTGGCACATGTGAAAATCGCTCCAAAACAAAAGCTGGCTAGAACAGCGCTCTATTTCTGTTACTTGCTCGGTCTTGCCAACATTTACATGAGTACCATAAAACAAGTAATTATTTATTTACTCTATTTAACGTGAACTAAGTAAGTAGAGGAACTAGTACATTTCACAAAAACATTCTCCATTTTAATTTCACGGAAATATATGTTTTGAGGTCTCCGTATATACAAAATATTATTTTTAGAAAAGTGTCTGTGTGTGTGTGTGTGTGTCTGTGAATAGTGTGAACTAAAAAGAAAATGTGAGTAAAAACTAAATTTAATGTTTAACTTCAGTAACTTCCAAAGATGAGACAAGAAAATACGGCACCCAACTAGCTTTAAATTATTATTATTATTATTATTATTATTATTATTATTATTAATTTCTTCTTTTAATTTTCTCAAATACCGTATAGATATATAAAATATTTGCATGCCAAGTAAATTTATCTCTTGAATTTTCTCGGAATTGTCTGAATGTTTTTTGATTCGGAAGGAATCTTACACCATTTTGCCTAACGTTCAAAAGTTAGATAGAAAACGCGTTCTACACAAATTAGGTATAACGGATTGTAATCAAAATCGTTAAAGCCATTTTTGAAAAAATCAAAATTTTCGAAATTCTTTACATGTAAAGGGTACTTAGGGTAGGGGAGATTTTCTTGAACTGAACTTAAATATAAAGTTTGGTATTTGATGAACGTTTCGTTTTTGAGCTATGTTGTCCACTGACACACCCACACAGACAGACACACACAGGGACATTTTTCTAAAAATATATTTTTGATTTAGGGGGTCCCAAAACATCATTTCCAGGTGCAATACAATACTCTATGTACATAGTAGAAATGTTGATGTGGAGGGTAAATGGTAGACAATGGAGGGGAATACCACGCGCACTCCGACCCATACAGATCTATTATAGCTAACATCTCCCTCTCCCCAGGAAGATGGGATGAAGGAACCATAGGAAGACACAGGTCGCCAGAGACGCGCGGAAAGCCCTAACGTTCCAAGCCCGATAATCCGTTCACTTCCAGGCCGCCAAAGACGACGTACAGCGAACCGTCTACCTGGCTGCCAGCTAGTGTCCACGGGGATTAATCTCTCCATTGACCATGCATCAGCGACATCTTTCCGCACTGCCATTCACCACGAACCTGAAATGGAAACGAAGTAAGGGGAAATAATGGAAAGGATATTCTGGTAAAGGAAAAGCTACCTCTGCATTCGCATGGCCACCTAGGGGAAACCATGAAGATCCCATGAGTCAGATTGGGCAGTCGCTAGGAATTGAAAGCAGGACCTCCTGAGTCAAACACTGCACCACCGTCTTACTCGGCCAATGTCGAATAAAACCAAACTCAATATTTAAGTTCAGTACCTTCCAAAGATGTGAAAATATATTTATTCAAGAAAATCCTTCCGCCCAATCTAGCCGTTACATGGTAAACTTCTCTATGTTTTTTTCTTTTCTCAAAATGATTCTATTTCTATTAAAATGCCATATAGGTATATAAGATAGTTTATCTAACACTCCTCATATGGTGTGCAACCTAGGGGATTACCTCATTCCACCAAGCGATGCCTGGCTATATTTCTGAGGGGAAAATTGAAATGAAGTTTTTTTTTTTTTTTTTTTTTTTTTTTTATGGACGCTATTAAACTACTATGGTTATCAGGGTCCCATTCTATATTGGATGTGAAAGACCGATTACTTTTTCTCAAAGGCCTCCTTATTAGGACGGAGCAATTTTTTGAATTGATAAAATAATAAAACAATTTATTCATGAAAGTCCTTCGACTAAGAAGGTAATCATTAGTGAAGCCATGTGCACAAATCTTACTTGAGGTTCTTTTACATCCCGTAAATCTAAGGCACAGGTCCAACGGCTTTGCTTCCCTTCCGAAGGAAGCCATGTTGTTGATTTTTACACCCGAAAGATCCATTATCCTCCGTCGGGTATGAAATCGTGACCTTGGTATATGGTATAATGGTAACCATTACACAACGAAGGGCAATTTCTCTGAGGGGAAGGTACCCAGCGGGCGGTGTCTGTTATCTTCAATGATAGGGTGATATGAGGATGCCGATACATGAGAGACATACAGTTTTGCCGTGAACTCCGAACCACGTTGAGTCACGGGAATACTCCACTAGACAGAAATGGAGGCTGACTTAAAATTGCCACCCCAGAAACCGGGAATCGAACCACGGACTCTCAGGACGAAAGCCGTAAACGAAACCACTGCGCTCGTATTTAAGATATTGCTTCCGAAATAAAAATTATCTGTCTGCCTCCGTGGTCGAGTGGTCAGTGATCTGACTTCTCACCCGGATGTCCTGGGTTCGATTTCCGGCTGGGACGGGGAATGTTTCTTTAGCCAGAATTATTCCCCATCCCCCACAGACTCTGGAAGTAAGAGTGAGTGTGTGTGTTTGAGGAAAATAAAATTGTTTAAACCTACGGACAACGAGTTGTTTCTAGTGCAAAGCCTCCGATATGACCTTAGATATCTTAAACTTTCTTAGAATAGTTTCTGCAGGCATTTTTATCCGGGGGAAATTTTGCATAATTTTGTTTAGTGTTTAAACTTTAAGAGGTATATAGAGTATACTAAACATAAATATATATCTAATAAAAACACAATTTATTTCAAATAACTTTTATGTGGCATCGGCACATATAAAAAATAACTGGCTAGAACTGCACACTATTTGTGCCACTTGCTCACTTTTGCTTACCGACTTTGCCTGACTATTTGTCAACATCTACAACTTTCAGTTGGAAAAACTGAAAATAGCTTATCTATTCCGTTTTACTCTCTGTCACATATCCATAGTTAGATAAATGATTTATTATTTAACGACACTGTCAATTCCCATGAAAATATTAGCGTCGCCGGTGTGCTGGAATTTCCTCCCACATGAGTACTTTTACATGGCAGTACATCTAATGACATTGGATATGATGCTGTTGCTTTTAAACACACTTAAAAATGGCATCGGTCTGGACCAGATTTGAACCCGCGATCTTCTACCGGAAAGCCAGCTCCTAATCAACTAAGTCACCCAGACGGATACGTAGTAATTAGAGAAAATATTTCATTTCGCCCAAAAATTTCCTTAAAGTGCTTCTTTTGAGACCTCTGAATCCCGCCAAAAAGAGGTTTTAGAAAGAGGTTGATATTTATATGTGAATAGGGTAAAGAAAAAAAAATGTCGGATAAACCCCAACTTGTATTCAATACCTTCTAAAGATGTGACACACATTTTTTGTAAGTCACCGTTGGGTTATGTCATCTAAAAATAATTTGAGATCTCCTTATGTGCGAGTCAGTTGGGAAATATAATACTGTGTCGGTTTGTTGCCATTTCTTTTTTTCATTTTATACATCGTCTTTAATTGGATGATCCTCACGGTGGCATTTCCCTTTGGAGCGTATTGAGTATCGCCAAAGGTGCTAACTCGTGTACTGATATCGTTGGGTTCTTATTTACTTTTCATGTGTCAATTCAAAAGCCTTAATTATGAGATGGCTTAATAAAATATAATTTAGTCGTTGGATATTCGCAACTTAAAGAGAGCTTTTTGAAGACAATAATATGGACGGCAACGTAGATCCAACATTTCTAGAAGAAGCTGAAGTTCGGAGGCCTGAATTTTGAAGATGCAGATACTGAAAAAGCATGGGATATTAGTTGCGCAGCACTGAGATGTAAATTGTCCTTGAATTACATTTAATTAGTTTTTAATAATGTTCTGAAGTCGAAAATCTCACCAATCGCTATTTATGGAATTGAACTGATATGGGACAAGCTAAAAACCAGTGACATGGTAAAAGTAGAAAATGTCAAAGAAAGGTTTATAAAGAGGACAATAGGAGCAAGCAAGTAAGCACGAAACAGACTGACGTATGTACTACCAAGAGAAGCATTCTTAGAAGACATAATGATCAAGGCACTGCTACCAAACCGGGAGATCCATCGTTCAAAACCGGCTATGGCATTGAATTTTTCAGTCTGACTCTACCTATAGGTATTATTGTTCAAAAATCGAATGTAATAACTAATGTTACAAGTTAAGTAAAATCATTAATTTAATGTGTAAATATTGTATTCAAAGTTTTATAACAGTTCATATTGTTACATGGGGTTGTCGCTATAAGACCTGTGTAGTTTAGATATTAAATAAAGCTATGAATAAAAAATATGATCGTATGAAAATTATGAAGCAAGTGGAACAAATTTCATAAAAATATTAGCTTCTCAATTACTACCATTATACTCATTGTATAGTATTCTATTTACTTTCCATCCTAGTGAATATTCACTGCTATTAAGGTAACGCAAACTTGACCGAAAATTGTGAAGTTTAATTTGTCTCATATTAAGGCAATATCAATTCTAACCTATAAGAAAATGTAGAACTGTCTCCCTTTAACGCCCTTCAACTACAAATTATCTAAAGCTATATATAAGTATGCGCTTGCATATTAATAGGTTTTCCCAATTTGAAACTTTATTTTCCCATTAACCGTTTTCCAACTGTTCTGCATACTCAAAATGTTCTACATTATGCAATTTTTAACTGCTTTGTTTTTAAAAAGTACATGAAAAATAAATGCTCATATAGAGCATTGGAGATAATACTCCAAATTTGAGAAATAAATTATTAAATTTGAAAATCAAGATTTTTGGGGAATATCAAAAGTTATAGTTTGTCTACACTAATTAGGCCAATATAAAATATAATATGACACATCTATTTATAAACTAATTTTTCTGTAAAACCTTTATTGCAAATATTTTTAAATGTGCATTAGTGGCTCATTTTTACCAGAAAAAAAAATACACAGTAAAAATCATTATTCAAATAACCATGAAATTTAGAATGTTGATACGTGGTAAACATATCCATATTATTATGTATAATAACTTATACCTACACATTTCAATAAGATACCTTGTATATTGTGGATTTTTCAAATTTTACAGATGTATCCCTTAGATACGGGTTTTCTTGGAAACAAATATTTATATGTTGTAATTATATGTTTCCTTGTGGTAAATATCATGGGGAAGATATTTTAATTGGTGAAAGAAAAGTACTTCTATTAAAATGCATAGTAATTTATCACATTAAATATAATTAATAGCATTGACAAAATATAAATTTTGTTAATCAATTTAAAGGTATTATTTGAGGGAAACAGAAGTATTACCACCCTGCAAATAATAAAAATAGTAATAGTAATAATAATACATAGTGTTAAAACCAAAAGGCAATCAACAAAATATGTAAGAATATGTTAGATATTTCGGCTTAAATTGCCTTCATACCACCGTGTTTTGTTTCGGAATATACTGATTTATAAGTAAATGTTCATTATTATGGCAGTGGCCTTTACTGCTTAGGATTCTATGTTGTTTTGGTTTATGAGCTTTACCTCTATTCTTTAAGGTTCCCAAGGGATTCGTGGTCTCCACAGAAATCTCTCTGCATCGTTTGTTGTTTATTTGGCTATTGCCATTCTTCCGGTGTCGTAAGGAGGGAGTCGGGGGTCACCAACACCCCATTCAGATAAATAATCAATGGCTTCGCAGGGCGTCTTGTGCACCTTATTCCCGTATATCTCAATTACAGCACTCACTGCAGGGCTATAACTGAAATTACGTGATGATTCTCAGCCTTGCCCCGTCATGGTCCTTAGAAGATTTATTTGGAGCAAGTTCCCTCCATAGCCACTCCCGTTGCAACTTAATTTCCTGAACAGGCACCACGGTTCACGGTCTTTGCGGTAATGCGGTCGCCGAACTGCAGTCCATTGTTCAAATATTCATGCCTTTAGCTATGACCTATCATTTTTTTATTGCTTGCTTAAAGAAAGTTGAGAGACATTGCATTTTATCCAAAAATTCGATATTGACATTTCATCGAAATATACGTTTGGGGTTCCCTGAATATAAAATAAAAGTATTTAAAGATTGGACCACGCGCGGGCGTCTCTTTGTAAACAGCTTAATTTAGAAATAAAAAGATAGTGTACCAATATGAAAATCCTCTACCACAGACTACACTTTACATGGAAAAATATGTTATACTTATTTTTCCAAAGTTGCTCTAACAATTATTGATTAAAATACCATATGTTTCAAAAATTTGTATGACATAAAATGTATGTCTTCACTTCTCCGCGAATAGCCTGTGGAGTCGTCTTTATATTGAATGCGATACGTGATTATTATGGCAGAGCGTCTCAAATGAAAATGGGGAGGCCACGTTGCAAGGATGAGTAACAACTTATAGATGGAATTATAGAACAACCATGAGGACCACAGAAGATGTATCGTCAGGCAGAGGACCAGATAGGTGAACTTCTTTAAGTAGAAAGTGGGAATATGTGGTCGATGTGTTCAAAAGACACAGAAATGTGCAAAGAACTTTATAAATGTTAATGTATGTGTACACGACATAGAAAGGCCAGAGACTGAGTAGTAGAAAAGCTTTTCAAAGTTTAATATCAAAGTAATATTAACGCAAAATTGTGTCCTGCAGTAAAACAAGAGTGAAATTTTCTCCTTAGGATTAGGTTCTCGAATGAGTCTTTTTGAGCTACCCTTAGCCGGCATAAAACAGGCTAGTAAATAAATAAGTAATTATATTTAGGTAAAACATTACTAGGCACTCGGCTGTAGATTAAAATAGAAAACATTTCCGAGCTATTCTTTATCATTGGTTTGAAATGTCAAATACGTTATAACTTTTCAACTGTAAAATTTCGGTTTTTCTTTCTTGCTTTATTTATTTATCAGTTTTCTTCTACAGAATGTGAAAGGCATTGCACAGAGAACCGTTTTTTAACATTTTGGCGATCTGTCTAGCCTCATGTGTTCTTAAAACTAAATGTGTAAATATTTATAATGAACGTTTATCTGTATTAACAAGAAGTAGATTACGTATATGCGTTTATATGAAAAGTGAGTAGAGAAAGTCATGTGAAATACATATCTATTTTTACCTTGCTATGTTTGCAGAAGAAAGCAAACTTTCTGTATTATGCCATTTTTGGACAATTCGCTACTACGGATCACATGTTGGCATCCAACATCCATTAAACATTTCGCCAATGCTGCAAGAAGGGAAATGAACTTCCACTCGCAGTGTTTTATAGTGTTTCTAATGCACATATATATGGGGTCCAACTGTCGAAAATTCTGAAGAAATGCTGTTTTTGTGTATTTTAACTGTATTATAATCGTTTGCTCTTAAATTGGGGTGAGGAAATAAACGCACTTCTTAGAATGTTTTAATGTATATATGCATTTGAAGCGAAATATAATCATCCCAACTAAAAAACACTAAAGCAAACTTTTAACCCCACACTATTGTTGTGCCTAACAAACGCATCGAGCCTAATATAACCTAATAGAAATGCATCAACCTAATAGAAAATCGGAAACTAAACGCCTCTTCATAAAAACAAGCAGATTTTAAAGCTTTATTTCGGAGTAACTGAAGTTCACCAGACCGTGAATTAAGATAGCTCGTAACTATCTCATGCTATCATGCGTGATACCTAATTTAAAATTCCTCAAGTCCTATGTTTTGTATTTTTGCCGCAACCATTAATAAAACTATATAATCCATTTACTATTGATATTGTTTTAGTCTTGCAGTCGGGCAATATAGTTATATTTGAATCTTACTGTTTTGATTTTCTATTGTTTGTTAACATTTACCTACTTACCATTTAATCCATGCAGTATTTAAATACAAGTATTTCGGCGCAAGCAGTCATTTTACCTTTCGTTGTAACTTAGTCTACACTACCAGGCGGAAATAATCAATCATCAGTTTGCAGAATCTAGTGCTGCCAATTTTGATACTGATTTTGAACGGCTAACAATGATAATTACATTTCGTGGAAGTATTTCGATTAATCACTATCGTCGAAAAAATAGTGTGCAATACGCATATGGTAAGTGCTTTGTAGAAAGTCGGAAGTAAAAAAAATCTGATGTGTACCATTCGCATGACTTTCTCCATATCCCTGAAACAAATAATTCTTAAAAAGCTTATACCTCTATTTACTTTATGCTAATCAGAAAAAATTAGCAGAAATAGTCTTATTACTCGCTTCCTTGTAAGTAGAAGCGAAATAAGGGACAACCGTAGGTTAAAGTGATAGTAAAAGCTGGTTGCTATGTCAATGAAGTTCCTTTGTTTATATGGATAGGAGTTGACAAGTTCCTGTATGAGAAAAGTATACGTTTTTCATAGCAGAAACCAAAAATAAGGAATGTCACAAAAACGACGAACTCCACGAAAAAAATATATATAACATAAATTGTGTGTTTTAATGTGCTCTACATTTTTTGTGTAGTAAGTTTTTGTCCATCTCTTACGGTTTAGCAGTCATTCAAAATTTAGTAAAATTCATCCAGAATAAACTACTCTTCAGAGGCTATTCCCAGAAAATTCAAGATATACATTTCATTTGTCAGGTAAATATGTTTAATATCTGAAATTTTAATCAAAATCGTTAGACCCATTTTTGAGAAAATCAAAAATTTTGAAAAGGGTAATTGGGGGTGGGGGGATTTTTCTCAAAATCTTCGTGTCGCATCCCTGGAAGATACTAAACTTAAATACCAAGTTTGGTATTTTACCGGCTTTTCGTTTTTGAGTTATCGTGTTCACAGACACACGGACACACACACACACACAAGCGGACCTTTTTGTGAAAATGCTTTTTTTGGATATTGGGGACCCTAAAACATATATTTCTGGTGAAATCTCGGTATCGAATTTTTGGTGGAGTGCAATGCTTTCTCTATACACTATGTACATAGTGCGTATGGAGAAAGTAATAGTCCACTTAGAACCTAACTTTTTAATGCATACCCCATTTCTGATGATATTTACTATGTCAGCAACCTTTGTAGGGGTTTTGGAAACAAACGTGTTCTCAAATCGAAGTGTGTCAGCAGAAACTAAATGTAATGGTAGTTCTAAAAACCAAAAAGTTTGGAAATGGGTTTGCATCATCCGCGTCAGCAGTTAATACGCCTCTTTTGTCTAAGAATGTGAGCAGAAAATGCTCTTAGCCGAAGTTTCTCTACAAGAGAATTCCAGGAATATATTTTCCTCTTTTTGGGCCTTGTCCTTCGCTCCACTGGTGCGGTTCCTGAGCTTCTGAAAATGTTTGCATTTCTTTCCTCTGTTGACGTAGACGGATAACCTTGGAATTATCATGGAGGCGGTCTTTGATGCTCGCATTCCGTCTGTGAATACCTAATAAAGCAGAAAGATGACAGCTTTTTCTGTTACTTTGCATTAATATGCATGTAGCGAAGGCGGAATGGGTGTCTTTCCGCCCTTTAGAAGGAAAATGAGAGAGAAGAGAATAAAAAGCGTGGGCGTGGATGACCTTAACGCCATCACAGCTTCCGCCCGCCACTCAAAGCTAATCACGTTATGCATCTACCGTGCAATGAAAATGCCCCGTAAGGCTGATTACAGAATAAGCGGAATTTAGCTCTTTTGCTAGCCCCGGAAGAGATAGCTTAATGAACTTGACCTTTTCCGTAGCCTCCGCAATCAGCTCATGCGCCAAGAGAATACGGCCATTGTGAGATATCATTAGCATCCCAACTAGGCTCCGTCAAGCTTAGGAGCTTTGTTTTACGATTTAAAGATGTAGAAAGTGCTTTTTACTCTCTCTATCACGTTCAATGTACATAGTAGAAGGTGCTAGATTCCATAAAAAAAATCGACAGTATGATTTCATTGGAAATACATGTTTTGAAGACCCTTAAGTCCAAAAAAGCGTTTTTAGAAAAAGGTGTGTGCATTCTTTGATTGTGAACAGTTTAACTCATTAATGCAGAGTTGGTTAAATACCAAACTTGGTGTTTAAGTTCAGGTCCTTGCAAAGATGCGACACAAAGATTTTGACGATATTCTTCGCATCTCAAGCTAACCTTTACCTGTATGAAGAACTTTTCTGAATTTTCGTTTATTTTATAACTGGCCCCTACGATTTTAATTAATATACCATATATTAAAATAGTTTTACTTCTCTGTTTACCTGTATGTACGGCTTACACCTCAAGGACTCACAAGCTAGCTCCTGAGGTCAAATGCTGTTGAGGGGCAGAGAGAGTGGCCAGAATGGGTCATCATCCCATTGCTGATGGATTGAGGAAGTGGATGATATGAACTCACTGTGAAAAGGATGAAAGGAAAAATAATGGAGCAATTGGTGTAATGAGTGACGAGGGAAACCTAGAACCGGGATAAAATCCGCCCCACACGCCGCTCCGTCTATCACAAATCCCACATACGCTTCCTGTGGGTCGAACCAGGGCCGCTAAGGTGAGAGGCGAGCGTTTCACCACTGCTATTACGCAAAAATATTTGCATCATAAATGAAATGAAGTGTATATTGAATTTTTTGGGAATAGCCTCTGAAGCTCTCTTCATTTTGGAAAACTTTTAGATTCTGGTAAACCGTAAGAAATAGACAAAAAAGTAGATCTCGTTAAAACACACAATTTATGTCCAATAGATTTTTGTGGGGTTAACCATTTTCAAATATTCCTCGTTACAGGTTTAAATCTTGCGATACTTGTGTTTTTTCTCAATGGGAAGTGATCATTCGTTTTCCTTTTTGTTTTACTCCGGATCGTGCATATAGAACGGAATTTCAAGTCATCACTTAGCTATCAGCTTTTAAACATTTGACTATCGTATTAGCCTACTGTATTCTCTTATTTCCTTTCTACCTGCAAGGAAATAAGTAATAAGGCTATTTCTGTTAATGTTTATCTTGATTAGCATGGAGTAAATAGAAGAATAAATAGAGAGTTAGGTTATAAGCACATATCCGATTTTGTCATAAAGGATGTCCAGAGATCCATATCCTCACCTATAAGGTCCGGGTTCGATCCCAAGCGACCGCATGTGAGATTTGTGATGGACAAAGCGGCGCTGGGGCGGGTTTTCTCCGGGTTCTCCGGTTTCCCCCGCCATCGCAGTCCACCGGTGCTCCATCTTCATTCATGTATCATCAGTGTCACCGCCTGCGGTGCCGTAAGTGGGCGTTAAACACTACCAAAAAAAAAAAAAAAAAAAAGAGATCCATAATCCTGTAGCGCATGGAGGCTCGAACGAATTCTTGTTATTAAAGGGTCAGGATGTGTACGTTTTTCCTTAAGTATAGTGGGCATCTGATTTTACCAATGATCTAATTCGTGTCTCATACATCCACGTGCTTAAAAAGTGGCCCATTTCGCTAGATAAGTTTGCTCCAACTCGACTCGTGAGAGTCAGCATACACGCTCGTAATCAACCACAAAACTCAAAGCGGAATGCGTGCTAGCCAATATGTACTGGACGAAGGTCATACCCACAATACCTATCGTACCACTTCATTTCCAACGTGACGATAATTTGCCTTCAAAGCAGCGTCATATTGCATTTGTAGGTGGTCTCCTGTGAATTGCGAGTTACTCGATACTGTTTTTGCGCGCATCCAAGCTGGAACAGCCTGCTGTAGATTGCAATACGTTTTCAGCTTCAAGAAACAAAACTCTTGAGTCTTCCCAACCGGTATCAGTTCTCTGTGTGTTTCTCTGAAACAAGAAAATAAGAACTAATGCACAATTAACGATGTTATAATCGTTTTTTGTATAGTGTTGTACATTAGCAAACGTTTTAGAAAAGTTTAGTAGTATTTTACTTCATTTTATTCTAACATGTAACAATAATATGCAAGTATTTGTTGCTAATTAATACAGTAAAAATACTTCTCTACTATTGCTGTGTAAACTTCTTAGAATAAAAATAAAAATTCAAGCAGCTGCAGCCAAACGTAACCGTGTCATCATCCACGCCAAATATTTTACGTGGACCCTCTCCATTCTACATACACATTTAAGTCTCTGGGACTAGAAATCGAAACGTTCGTCTTTGAAGGAGTTCCAATCCATTTTGTCTTGCTTTAATGACCACGGTTATTCGAATCGCTTTGTTAAGGTGTCTGTGACTAGAAGTTAAAAACCAGTTCAGGATGATTAGAGGAAAACACATTTATTTTAAAAGATAAGATAAATACCTTTTGCCCTCGAGTGATGTCAAAGGCAGATAGAATCAATTAGTCGTGTACGTGGGCCACCGAGCAAAGAAAAAGGCTTCGGGCGAAAACTCCGCTTGATCTAGGGTGCCATGGGGCGTGGTCTGAACCCACCATTACCTTAACTAGCAAATTAATTTAATGGTTCATTATCGCCAGCGGCCAGTCGGCTTTTACACTTCAATCTGTTATGTTTTCCAGTGGATGGAGAACCTTCAAGTTGCATCAAAAATGTAAGCTTTACAACAGAGGTTCAGTTACTTTCACGCAGGAAATGTTTACTTTATTACATAAAGCAAACAGAGGAAGTGTCGCATTTCGCTAAAAAATTCGATACAGAATTTTTCGATACTCGTTTTGAAATAACCTTAATAATAATAATAATAATAATAATAATAATAATAATAATAATAATACAAAGTTGTCAGAAAATATATATGTGTGTGTGTAACTGTGTGATTTGTTATGCACAGCATAACTCTTAAGCGAAAATCGATTAAACACCAAAGATGACAGTACTGGCTGTTTAAATTCAGGGTTTCCCAAAGTTGCAACACGATTTAAAAAAAAGTTCTCCGCCCTAAACCACCCTTAATGTGGAAAACTTTTCATTATTTTTAATTCTCTCAAAAATATCTGTGTCGATTTTGATAAAAATGCTTACGATACGTTCAATATATTTACATGGAAGTCAAATGTATGTCTTCATTTTTCCTTAAGCAATTTTCATTCTGGATGAATTTTGTATAATCAATAAATCGTTATAGATAGACAAAATCTTACTACACACACAAAAATGTAGTTATGGTGTAAGTGCTGAGTTTATATGAAATAATTCTGTGACGTTAACGCTTTCCGAGATTGTCTTTCTTATAGGTTTGAATTTTTGTGCACTTATACTTTTTGCTAGTGTCAAGTCGCTGTTATTTTATTTATTTGTTTTGCGTTGTTATGCAGAGGAAGAATTTCACAAAGCGACACGCGTTTTTAAAAATCTGACTATCGCTTTATCTATTGTATCCTAATATAATTTATCTAAACAAATGGAAGTTTATCTGACGTCCCTTAACCCGGAAAGTCATATCGAACGATGAATGAATAAAATAGCTGAAATGAAGTTCATATGCGCCCGGGTGCAATAGAATTTACATTTACCCAACATTATTCTTCTCAAAATATCGGAAAATTCTTACTCGGAAAACTCGCTCTAACCGAAATTCTAAATTGGGACCTCTTGAATATGAGGGGGACACACTTCCTCCACACTATAGAGAAAGGTAAGTTTATCTCGATTAATAAGAATATTCTGTATAAGAATCAGTAGAGAAAGTCAATGGAATATTACATATCAGATTTTCAAAGCTTGTAAAAAATAACTAGGTTTTAATTGCGGAAAAGAATACAATAAAAACTACAATAATGTGCAGTAAAAACGTAAATGGCGTGTTATTTATGGACGCTTTTTAACGACTGTGGTTCTCAGTGTCCCGTTGTATGCTGGGTGTGAAAGACCGCTTCATTTTGCTCATACGCCTCTCTATCAGGCTAGAGGTTCTTTTACGTGCCGTAAATCTACCACACGGGACCAATGGCTTTACATCCCTTCCGAAGTGTTTGCAGTAATCAACTACTTAATTGGTATATTCTTACCGATGATGACTTCTGTCGCTATCTTAGAGACCCTAAAAAGGTTCTCTTGAATACTAAAACGAGATAAGCTTTTGAATGCTTTAGTTACTTTAATATATATAGGTCACAAATATTTCAGCGTTACTTATTTACAAACTGTATATACATACTTTCTTTAGCTCTTGGATTTAGGCCATTTTACACTTGAGATCGAGTCTTACTATTTTGATAATGGTCGGTCAACATTTCTTTCTATGTTATGCTGGTAAAGAAGTACTACGTATCGGTTGGCTGACAATTTTTTCAATATAATTAAGCCAATTAAGTGCTAAGTTTTAGATTCTTTTTGTAAGGTTCAAAATGTTTAGGTCTTCGTATTTCTTCATTGTTTCCCTGTAACTGAACGTAGGAGCTTCTGTTTTACCTTTAATTCCTTTGAGCTGCAGGGTTCTAAGACTGGGCAGCAGCCCTCTTTCTGGTGGTTTTAATACACCAAGGAATTAGATAGAAAGCTTACCTTGTGCAGTGCGCCGAGTCACATCTTACAGTCCTGATAACCATACAGAGACAAAACAGCTTGTTGAACATTGTATTGAACATTAATATTGTAACGGATAAGCCAAAAATATGGCGGATTAAGCATAAATGTAGCGCCTCAACTAGATTATGTATCGGCTTCGTCCAATAAGACAACAGCGACTTGACACTAATAAAACGAGTAGTGCATAAAATTCAAACCAATAAGAAAGAATATTTCGTTCACCTCACAAAATTATTTCCAATAAACTGAGCACTTAAACCATAACTACATTTTTGTATATGTATGTGTGTAGTAAGATGTTGTCTATCACGGTTTATTGATTATGCAAATCATCTAGAATGAAAATGACTTAAGGAAAAATGAAGAGATACATTTAATTTTTATGCAAATATGTTGAATGTAGCGTAGTTATTTCTATCAAAACTGTTATAGATATAAGTCACAAAATAACTGCCAGGAAAGTCACAATGCAATCAGTGTAGACCAAACACATTGTAAACAAACATAACAATATCATTGCCTAGCAACTAAGCAACTGAATGGAACAAATAACTGTCGATGTGTACAATTTTCAAATAACGATTTCTCGTAAACTACTTCCATTAGAATCGTGCAAAAAACGCCATTGACATTCTAATTTACTCTACTTTTATTTTCTTAATAAGCATTGTTCCATTTAAAAATTGTAACTTATGTATATAAATACACTTTCTAAAAAGTATAAAAATCTGTCAGCTGCAAATGCGAGTCCTTGCCTGCAGTTCAATGCTGTAAAACCACATATCAATAGCATCTACCATTTCAGAAATATTTACGGTGCAGGTTTTAGGTGACTCACCCTGTATATAATACTCGCCAGACACCTATGTCACGCTTATTGCTGCTTCATTTCGTTGTTAAGAGAAAATCAGCAGTAGTTACGTTTCATTTTAATTCCTCTAGCACGTATGTACATATATACATTGAACGTAATAGCTAGCGAAGATACTGTATTCCACCAAAAATTCAATATCGATATTTTACAGGAAATATATATTTCGAGGTCCCCTGAGTCCAAATATTTTTTAGAAAAACGTTCAACGTATTTATTATGCGTCTTTGGACAAAATAGCTCAGAAACACTTGAACAACAAACTTGTTATTTAAATTTAGTACTTTATAAGGCTGCAACTCAATGATTTTGAGAAAAATCTCCTCACCCCAAACTATCCTTTATATGGAACAAAAATTTTCGATTTTCTCAGAAATGGTTTAAAATATTGTTTATTAAAGATAGTTATGATAAATAAACTATATATCTTGTATTTCTGGAAATAACCTCTTATCTCTTCATTCTGGATGAATTTTGCATAACTGTAACCGTAAGAGATAGACAAAAAGTTACCACACAAACAATGTAGATGCCATTAGAACACACACTTTCAGAGATATTATTGGATTCAAGTTCAAACTATGTAACTTTTTTTTTTTTTTTTTTTTCAAATGGGAAGCTACTTTTCGCTTCATTTTTCCCTCTTGCTCTTTTACTGTGGACCATGCAAAGCAAACAGAACTTCAGTTGTTCACATAGCAACCAGCTTTTAAAATATTTGACTATCGCTTTACCCTATTCTATTTCAACAATAGTTAGTAGAGAAATTCCTGTGAACACATATTTCTTTCTCTTGTAGTCGTCACTGTTTTTATCTTGCTCTTCTGCTCCTCTTGCTCTCAGCTTATTGCCTGTTTCCGTACTGTTTTACCTCATGGCGTATTCGTATTATTTTTTGTTCGAGCATTCTCTTAGCTTTCTGCCAGTCGGCATGCTCAATTACTTATTTAAGACCTTCTAAAAACCATCTGAGAACATTTACCTAAACGGATCAGCTCCATAAAAGCTTATCCCCCTTTAGTTCCCTTGCCTTCAGCGTTGTATACGTGTACAAAAGTACTTTATTAATCTAGATGGCTCTTGGAAATTTGGAAATATTTCCAACTAATTTTTCTAACGTAAATATTTTTATTATTCCATATTTTCTCACAACATGATTTGATATTTCATCATTTGTTTAAGTTGTAACTGATGTTTTAAGCTGAAGCCACAATATGAGTAAAATTAAATTAACTTGGGTATTATTTACGGACGTTCTTTACCTGCTTTGATTTTCAGCGTCCCATTCCATATTCGGCGTGAAAGATTGCTTAATTTTGCTCAGGAGCCGCTTGATCACGCTTGAGATCCGTATACGTGCCGTAAATCGGGACCACGGAACCAACGGCTATACTTCCCTTCCAAAGGAAGCCATGCTAAGGACTTTAAATCCCAGAAAGTCCATTGCCCGCGGGTTTGAACCCGTGACCCTGAAACCCAGAGGCTGCATGTTACCCATAGACCACGGACGACTTCAGTTGAGTGATGAGCTCAATCTTCTTCAGCGTTTTATATTGAAAACAAAGTATTGACGGAGACTACTTTACTAAGAAAAGAAATCTGACGTGTTCCATTCACACGATTTTGTCTAGCTGATCCGCAAACAAACTTCCCTTACAAAAGGTTATTCTTTTATCCAAATCAAGATAAACATTAGCGGAAATCATCTTCTTTGTAAGCAAAAGGAAAGCGACATTCAAATCTATTAGAAGTCGGTCGATGTGTGAAACAATCGAAATTACGTTCTCTTTGTTTGCAGGAGTAAGTAAAAGAGAAGCAAGAGAAATATGGCCTCCCGTTTGAGAAAAGTTTAAAATTGAAACCAGTAACACGGAATATCTCAGAAACAGTAAAAAAAAACTAATATAACATAAATTGTGAGTTTTATCGAGATCTACATTTTTCTAGTAAGTTTTTGTCGGTCTCTTACGGTTTAACAGAAATCCGAAAACCTTCAGAAGCTATTCCTAGCAAATTCAGAATATTTTGGTTTGTGAGAGGTGAATTGGTTTGGTTGATAAGAGGTGAATTGAGTATAATTAAACAAAGGCCTTTCTTCCTAGAAAAAAGAATTTTGCCCAAAATTCAACTTTAAAAACATAACATGGTTCTATAAACGGTACTTTTAATATATTTTTATACTCACAGATTACAATTTTTCTTCTTTACAAAAATGTCGCATGTCATTAAAATGTCTTAAACATGTGGTACTTAAATCAAAATCGTTAAAGCCAATTTTTGAGAAAACCAACATTTCCATGTAAAAGGTATTTTGGGTGGGGAGATTTTCCTGAAAATCTTAGTAACGTATCCCTGGAAGATACTTGAACTTAAATACCAATTTTTGTATTTAAGTGATTTTTTTTTGTTTTTTGTTTTTGAGCTATGCTGCCCGCAGACACACATGGACATTTTTCTAAAACTTTCTTTTGTTTGGATTGAGAGGACTCTATAACACGTATTTCCGGTGAAATATTGCTATCTAATTTTTGGGTGGAATACAATACTTTATCTATGTACGGTGTACGTTGTACATCCATACTAGAGAAGAATTATTAGCATCCCCTGGGGCCACGGGCTTGGTTAGCCGTTCCAATAAGGATCCTCCTTTTGATCTTAACCGCTCAGGTAATTTGTTCTAAATAACATGGTATTCCCTATTATAAGGTAGGCTATTGTTTTAAACTTTGGTTTAGCACATTTTTTTATCCGTTTTATGCTCTTATACACTTGATTCTTTAGACATTATTTATTACATTATCTAGCCCCGAATGTACAATACACATAGTGGATAGAGAGGGTATTGTATTCTAGCCAAAAACTCGAAATCGAGTATTCGCCGTAAAATATATGTTTTGGGAGCCCCTGAGTTTGAGGAAAAGGCCCGTGTGTGTCTGTGGACAGTATAGCTGAAAAATGAAAACACGGTTAAATACCGAGCTTGGTATTTAGGTTTACTATCTTCCAAGGTTGCTACACGAAGGTTTTCAAGAAAATGCACCCACCATAAACTACGTTTTACATGGAAAAAGTTTCGAAAATTTTAATCAAAATACCGTATATTAAAGATATTTACATCCCAAAATAAATGTATATTTTGAATTTTCTAGGATAACCTCTTTATTCTGAATTAATTTTGCATAATTCCTAAACCGTACGAGATAGACAAAAACCTATTTCACAAAAAAGTAGAGCTCGTTAAAACACACAATTTATGTCATATGCGATTTTTATGTAAAGAAGATCGTTTCTGAGATATTCCTTGTTGTTGGTTACAATTATACAGTACTTATACCTTTCTCAGACAGGAAGTGTCCGTTTCTTTTTTTCTTTTTTTCTCTACTCCTGGCCAAGGGAAAAAAATCTGATGTGTACCATTCACATGACTTTCTCTACATCTCTGCAACATTTTTTTCTTAATGAACTTATACTTCTATTTACTTCAAGCTAATCAGAAAAAAAAAAAAAAAACAGAAATAGTCTTGTTACTTGCTTCCTTGTAAGCAGAAGCGAAATAAGAGAGTACTATAGGTTAAAGTGATAATCAAAAATGGTTGCTATGTCACTGAAGTTCCTTTGTTTGTATGGGCAGCAGTTGAGAAATTCCTGTATGAGAAAAGTATAAGTTTTTCAAAGCAGAAACCAAAAACAAGGAATGTCTAAAAAACGGTGAACTCCACGAAAAAAAATGTAAATAACATAAATTGTGTGTTTTATTGAGCTCTACATTTTTCATGTCGTAAGTTTTTGTCCGTCTCTTACGGTTTAGCAGTTATTCAAACTTCCGTATAATGCATTCAGAATAAAGTACTCTTCAGAGGCTATTCCAAGAAAATTCAAGATATACATTTTATTTGCGAGGTAAATATCTATAATATACGACATTTTAATCAAACCATTATGGCTATGTTTGAGAGAATCAAAATTTTTGAAAAAAATTCCATGTAAATGGTAGTTGGGGGTGGTGTATTTTTCTCAAAATCTTCGTGTCGCATCCCTGGATGATACTAACTAAACTTAAATACCAACTTACCGACTTTTCGTTTTTGGAATACGGTGTTCACAGACCACGGACACACTGACTTACACACACACACACACACACACACACACACACATACACACACGTACCTTTTTCCGAAAATGCTTTTTTTAGATAAAGGGAACCCTAAAGCATATATTTCCGGTGAAATCTCGGTATCGAATTTTCGGGTGGAGTGCAATACCTTCTCTATACACTATGTTCATACGCGTATAGAGAAAGTAAAAAGCGATTTTCAATGATAATCACATAGCGACAGATTTTAAAACATTTGACTGTCGGTTTAGCCTAGTTGTATTCTCTTAGTTCCCACATTTTTAGAGTGCCTGTGAGAGAAGGAGAGAGAGAGAGAGAGAGTATGTGTGTGTGTGTGTGTGTATGTGTGGGTATGTGTGTGTGTGTTTGTTTGTGTGTCTGCCTGTGGGCAGGATAGCTCAAAAACGAGAAGACCATAAATACCAAACTAATGTTTAGCATGAAATATACAGAAGAATACGCTTATAACAATAATTTGTTACTGATATGTAAAGAAAGTCACGTGGATGGAGCACATCAGATTATTTTCCTACTGATTAGCACTGGCTATCTTGTAGTTTTAATACTTGTATTACATAAATATTAGGAATTTTTCTGTTACACCTGTAGATTTGTAAGAGACTACAGAGCTACTCGCCAAGTTGTGGAAATCAGAAGTTGTGCAGCTGAGAAAAACACTAGTAGCAAGGTTGCCAGCACTGGTTATGATGTATCTCCATATGTGGGATCCCCCATAAAACTCGAGAGCATGACAGAGCAGAGTGGCCGGCTGTTTCCCCTTCAAACTCTATACAGAGTAACAAGTTAAATAAGCACCACTGCGGTCTGTGCAGGAGGGCGCCGCAGAGAGGATGCGGGACTCCAAGAGCCACTCCCGAGGAGGAACAAGTACCCAGGAGGCTATACCCCTGCTTGCGTGACCTACCTCTTCTGGTTAATTATTACTGTTTCTTGTGCAGGGAAATCCCTGCCTCTATTTGTATCAAGCTCGGTGTGTCAGTTGTACTCCCTGTTTTAATCTCCTTGTTTACTAATGTTGATTGGTTCTCAGAAGCGAGGACTTATGTGGTCTTGTGTAACCTACTCTCACATTTTCAAGAGTTTAACAACAGGGTTGCTGTAGCTATGTACACAGAGCTATCAATAAATTGAGATAATGCAATTCTAATATTTGTAAAATGCATAGTATGCAACTTATCTTATTAAGAGGTCCTTAATTAAAAAAAAAAAAAAAAAAAAAAAAAACTGAAGTTTTTGTGGTTTCCTTCAGTCGTCAAGGTAAATACTGAATTGGAATACTCAAAGTCTCATCTTCAGTATAAAACAAAACTAAAATAAAACTCTGCAATAACACCAATTCCTTAGATCAGGATACGTATTCCAAATTTTTATCATCTATTCACACATTAAAAACCTTTCTTACATCCATATTTTATATTTATCTAACACTATTAATTACTACTTGCTATTCTTACAACAACCAAATTAAGCTAACAAAATATCAATAATAATTTATTACTATTTATCTTTATAAACATTATTTTTAATCTTTCATCATTCATTGATTAAAAATTAATCTTTTGTTAATGGTGAAAGATTTAAAAAATAATAGTAAATAGCAAATACAGACTAAAGCACAGCAAAGCTAAAAATGGATGCTAATTGTATTACGTTATACTCTACCCACAAACAGTGAAAGCAAACGCCTGAATACAGATGGCGGAAGGCAGCGAAACTTGCACCATTTGCTTGATACAAAGCGAAAATGACATGGGCACGGGGAAAATATCATGCTGACTACGCTGCACATCAAACTAGCATCACGAACAGAACCGTCGCGATATGGCTAAAACGTTAAAGCGTTGTTAAATAAATAGAATTTAAAATATATTTTATTGAAATGGATGAAGTTTATTATTATTATTATTATTATTATTATTATTATCATCAATATGTTTGAAAACTGGAGTCAGACCGAAAAAATTCGATATAATAGCCAGGATTGAACCATACATCTCCCGGCTTCCATTCTGTTGCTCTTACTTGCTGAGCTAGCATGGCTTCATGCCGAAATGAATTAAATGACCTGAGTGACTCAGTTTTTTCTCGGACGGAGAACGGAGGATACGTGGTTCAAATCCCGGCTGTAGTTGAAGCTTTTAGTTTGCCTTACTTTTCTAACTCAGGTCCTACACGCAGCTTGTGTGGAAGAAACAATTAACAATAATATGTTTAGCATATTCAATAATTCTAGTTTACATGGTTATTTAAATATAGTTTTATATACTATATGTTCATTCATTGTTCCAATAAAATGCTCTGTATGATGCATTTTTAATAACAATGACATAAACTTTATCCTACGGTAATAAGAATTTATAAGAAGTTCTGTCTTAACACGTTTTATATGAACCCGTAATTAATTAGGAATTTTTTAGACTCTCAAAAGTTTGAACAACTTACTCTCTTCCTTAGAGGTCTTGCACTTTCCAGGATTATAACCCAACATTTGGAGTCAGATTTCTTTTGGGAAGCAGACCGGCTCAGAATCAGAAAGAGTAACCGGAATGGGTGATCAGTCTTATGCCAGGTATGAGAGTGAGGAAGGTGAAACGGATGGAATGAAAGGTGATTTTGGACCAGGTGGTGAAATAAATGTGTGAAAAACTGCAGAACCCCGAGAAAACCCCATTCCTTTGGTTGCCTGCTATTACTTTTCTACACTGAAAAATTATAGATTTTTCAAAGGATAATAACTAATTTCTCAAAATTGTAGCACTATTTTAAAACAGTGTATGGAAAATTTCTGTAATATACTATTGAGCTTCATTACAAAACAGTTGAAACAACAAAATTGTAATTGTAATTTTGAGTACGGGAACGTGGTGAATAAAAGTTTGCGAGAAAACACGACAAAGTTGGGCGTGTCTATTAAAGTTCGTGTTCCTGCTCATTTAAAGTTTCATTTAATTGGTAGTTTAAATACACAAAGAAAACTATTTTCCTTTTTTTTTTTTTTTTAATTCAGATTAGTTTATTATGAAAATCTGATATGTTTCATTCGTATGACTTTATCAACCAGTTCTACAAGCAAATTATTCTTACGTAAGGTTATTCTTTCATCTACTTCATGCTAGTCGAGATAAACATGAGCAGAAACTATCGTCTCATTTGCTTCCGTGTGAGTAGAAAGTAAGAAAGGTAGTATAATTGCGTTAGTCAAATTCTTACCAGTTAGGGGATTTTCCTAAAAATATTCGTGTAGCATTCTTGGAAGATAATAAACTTGAATATCAAATTTGGTATTTAACTATTGTGTCTTTTTTAATTATGCTGTCCACACAAGCACACATACGTACCTTTTTTAAAAATGCTTTTCTTTTGGATACAGGAGTCCTTAAAACACATATTTTCGGCGTAATCTTGGTATCGAATTTTTGGTTGGAATACAATACCTTCTCCAACTACTATGTATGTTGTATTAGTGCTAGAGAAAGTAAAAATACCTGATGTTTTCTATTAGATTCACATGACTTACTCTATCTGTTCCGCATACTATTTTTACGAAAGATTACTCTTCTATCTACTTCATGCTAATCGAAATGATTTTATTACTTGCTTCCTTGTAAGTAGAAGGGAAGTTAGCAAATGCACTGGACCATAGCGATAGTCAAATGTTTTAAAAGCTGGTTGCTATGTGAAAGAATTAAAATTTGATTCTCATTGCACTGTTAGGAGTAAAACAATAGAAATATGTAACGAAAGATGATTTCCCGTTTGAAAAAAACTGTTACTGAAATCAATAATGAATATCTTGGGAATGGTTAGTTCTGCAAAAAAAAAAAAAAATATAAATAAATAAAATAAAATGTATGCCATAAATTTTACGTTTTAACGAGATATACAATATTAGTGCAGTAAGTTTTTGTCTTATCTCTTACGGTTTACCAGCTACGAAAAAGTGAACCAGAAGGAAGAAGTCTTCAGAGGCTATATTAAAATATATCAACCTTTCACAAACGGGAATTTGACATTTGTTTCTTTTGTTTTACTTCTGGCCATGCATATAGAACAAAAGTTCAACACATAGCAACAGCTTTTAAAAGATTTGATATCGCTTTAGCCTAATGCATTCCGATATTTCCCTTCTACTTATAAAGAACTGAGTAATAAGCATATTTCTGCTGATATTTATCTTGATTAGCATGAGGTAGAAAGAAAATAGTCTTTTCTAAGAGTAGTTTGTTTGCAAAACAGGTAGATAAAGCTATGTGAATGGAATGCATCAGATTTTTTCTCGACTTTCAGTATCGAAATAATTATCATAAGTGATACCACGAATGTTTTCATATTGTCGATAATTCCTACCGAAGCAAAGCGAGCAATTGTATTTGATAACACAATTTAGCTAAAGAGACTATTAATAATTTATAATATATAGAAAGGGAGATTTTATCAAGCTATGATTGCAATACTTGCATTAGTTCTCAAATGTTAGATGATGCATTCGACCATGTTTGTTTACTGATTTGTTCTTTTCTTTCTTCACTGTCTCCGGAATCAAAAAACGAACGACAGGCGCGACAAGATTTCAAAGAAATGAACATCAGCTGCGATAAGATGTTTCGACAGTATCGCTGCGATTAGTTGAAATCGCCTAATCTCCGCCATTCAATTGAATGGCTCATTAATAGTTGAGCTAAGTTGTCATAAAAAAGAAGCATTCGATAAGACGGATTGGGCTGTCTGGAAACAATGAGCACTTGTGCTCTACCACTGAAAATGCCACGCAGAAATAAATCCTACTTATGTTTTTAGTTAAGTATTTAGGTATCTACTACAACCTTCCATACCTTTCCCTAGTGCTGAATTTTTCAAAGCAGCAGAAATGCTTTGAAGTAGGTATACGACAGGTAAGAGGGGGGAAAGCGCGGCAAGTGTAGATACGCATATTTTTCCTTCGCGATAGCACGTTCCTTTTTGCTACCTTTCATGTCTGCCAACAGTTTCAATGTGAGAAGTGCCTTTTCCAGAACGTTTAGTACTCGTATTTCGTCAAGTTGAAAGTGGAGTACTTGCAGACTTCTCCCAAGAGCCAGTAAGTAAATCCCTGACATTCCACCTATAAAACCAAGAAGGCGATGCGAGGACGTCTTTGTCTTCAACCTCTGCCACAAAGTACACACTCTACTGCGATAACATCCTCCAGGGCGTTGGAAGAGGCGGGGTTAGCACAAGATTGAAGGTAAACCGCCAAGGTATTGCTTCCTTCCTTACTGCCCTAGGGCGAAATCTCGCAAGCGTCAAGCTTTCTGCTATAATGAACGTTTTCTTACTTCTGCATCCCGTCTATAGCATCATTCCAAAGGGCTTTGTCAAAAAATCTGATATGTTACACTCGCATAACTTTCTCTACATCTCTATAACAAATGATTGCTATAAGCTTATTCTTCTATCTACTTCATGCTAATTGAGATAGACATTAGCAGAAACGGTTTTATTACTTAGTTCCTTATAGGTAAAAAGGAAATAGGGGGGGGGATACACTAGGCTAAACCGACAGTCAGATGTTTTAAAATGAGGTTGCTATGGTATAGAAATCCGCGATTCTTTGCGTGGTCATGTGTTGACAAGTTCTCGTAAGAGAAGAGTATCAAGTATTTAAAAACTGAAATCAATAACAAGGTATATCTTAAAAACGGCCGTCTCCAGAAAAAAAATGCATATAACATAAATTGTATATTTTAACGAGCTCTACATTTTTTGTCTACTAAGTTTTTCTCTATCTCTTACGCCTTACCAGTTATGCAAAACTCCGCGAAATTCATTCAGAATAAAAATGTCTTCAGAAGTTATTCTTAGAAAATTAAAGTTATACATTTTATTTGTAATGTAAATATATTAAACGTACAACGCCTTAATGAAAATCGTTAGATCCATTTTTGAGAAAATAAAAATGTTTGAAAATGTTTCCATGTAAAGAATAGTTGGGGGTGAAGGGATGTTCTTGAAAATCTTTGTATCGCATCCTGAAATACCAAGTTTGGTATTTAACGGACTTTTCGTGTTTGAGCTATGCTGTCACAGACACAAACACACACACACACATACACACACAGACATACACACACGCACATTTTTTTAGAAATGCTTATTTTGGATTCACGGGGTCCCAAAACATGTATTTCCAGTGAAATTTCGGTATCGAGTTTTAGGGTGCAATATAATACCTTCTCTATACATTACGTGTAGAGAAAGTAAATGTATGTTTGTGAGCCGGGTTAAATTAAGAAGGGGAATAAAATATACCGTAAACTTATTAACAAATATCGCACCACTTAGGAGACAAATGTTGACAACTCCATTCAATGGAATTAGGTCACCAAGCTCAAAAACTTATGCTACGTTCACTATTAATATAGATCACTTTTCCATTATTTATTGTTTGTTCCTGTATCACTACAAAGGCATTCAGCTGTAAACCAAATGAATCCTTATCCGCCTATGCTCCCTTAATGCAAATACAAAATATTGCATTCGTATGGCTTTCTCCACTCACTCCTACAAACTATTTTTGCGAAAGTTTATTATACTGTTTCGCTCTTATTAATAGAGATAAACTGTCACTACACATTTACATAATTCGTTGAAGTTATTAGGTTGCAGAGGATAAAGCGATTTTCATATTTTTTAAAAGAAATGTAATGGGTTTAACCAACAATTTTAGGATGTGACTTTGCGGAACTCTTCCTTATTTATTTACAAGCCTTTTTCAAAATACGTTGTTTATTAAGTGGTTATTTGTATGATGTGGATCATATATCTAAATTTTCAGAGGTGCATATGGCAATTTTTTCACTTTACGCGAGTAAACATTTCCATAAACTACAACCCCTATCAGGAAAAGATATTGTTTGGACATTGACGCTAATCAGATACCACCAACTTAGTTGTTGGAGGTCTTTTCTCTGTCTCTTTTTCTCTCTCTATCTCTCTCTCTCTCTCTCTGTCTCTCTCTAATAGGCAATGGAAGCTGTGAAATAAATTCAATCATAAAATGATGGTACTTCTGCGATGTTATTGTACATCCAGACCGAAATTATGGTACGCATAGCATAAGTATATTGCTGGTATATATGCATTTTAATTTGCCACGGAGATTGATTTGGACAATCCAATTCACCATTCATACCTTCGTAATCGACAGGAAATTAATTTATACATATGTATGGGAAAAATTCGAGGACATGATACTACAATTTGAAATGAAAGGGCTGATCATCTTGCAAAGGAGGCTGCTATCGTAAACTCAGAAGCCTCAGAATATCAGTGTACTAAGTATCCCATCCGCCATATTAAACGATTATCTAGCATTCAAATGGTGGAAAACTGGAATGAAGAGTAGCAGTACTGGTTCATTGACTAGGCGGCTGTTCCTTAATACTGCTCAATTAGACTTGGATGGTATATCCTACCATATTTTCACGCAGTTTCTTTCTGGACTTGTAAATTCGGAGATTAGATATTTCGAGCGGTTTAAAATAAAGCGGTGACTTTCTCTTTGTGTCTCAGGAGTGTGTTTCATCTGTGGAACACATTTTGTTTGATTGCCCTGTTTTTCACAGAAGTAGATTTTATTTAATTGCACATTTAAACAACTGGTCATAATGATTATAACCTCCATTGCAACATATTTTAAAATCTAAGTGCTGTTTAAAAGAGCTGAGAAGTTTGTTAATGTTATTTCTTCTAAAGTTAAAAGTTTATAATAGGATCTCTTTACAGTATATTATATTGTTGAATCGAATATTATAGTTCTCTTTCTTGTATGTTATGGTATTGTATATAATGTTATTGTATGTTATTATTATTATTATTATTATTGTGTTATAAGTGTATGTCATCGTGTGTATAAAAATATAACCCTAATATATTTTTGTAAAATAGGGTTAAATAAATGAATATTCAATAATAATAGCAGTAATTTAAAAAGTACTAAGCATGTCTTTTACCCGCATTCGGGAAATCTCCGGTTAAAACCCCATGGGTCGACCAATCTGCTTGAGGTTTTTTCATGGTTTCCCCATGTCGCCAAAGTAAATACCGGATTAGATATTTAATGCCACGACCAGAAGTACCACTTTCAGTGTAAAACAGAAGCAAAATTGAAAAATGGATGGTAATTGTGGTTACGTTGCCATCTATCCACAGATAGACGGTGCCCCAGCGTTATCTTCATGTCGCGGAACAAAGTAGTATAGTGTATAAGCCATGTGACTCTGAACGCTGGCTGTATCCCATCTGAGTACACAAAGTGAAAAAACAGTCAAACAGGATGCCAACCGTTGCACCGTCTGCTTGGAGCAAAAGTGATATGGGCACGGGAAAAGACCATGAAGGCTGCTGCCTTCCATTCAGATCAAATGAATATCACGAACAGAACCGTGGTGATATGACCAACTAGTTAACGTGGCATTAAGTAATTGGATGGATTGAAATACCTTCTCTACCTATGTGCTAAGTAGAGAAAGTAAAAAAAAAAAAAAAAAAAAAAAAAACATCCCTAGCTATGCTTTGCGCTTAAGATCCGCTATGTTGGTAGTGCTAGCGCCTGGCGGTATTTGTCATTCATATGTTGGTAGTTCTACATTCTAACCATCTGAGCTAGTGCTAATCACCCACTGTGTGCGCTCGTTACAATCAGCTAAAAGTACGAATCTTATCGAAGTTACATTTTTGGGTTTCGACTCCTTTCCTCCGAAACCAGTGAATTAACAATGTATAATTTACATAATTGTATGTGATGATTGACTTATAAAGCTTCTCTGTCATAAATAAATTGTGATTATACACATAGTATTTACATATACTGATACTGTGAATAATACTTGAAAGCAATAGTTTTATTGATAAATATCAAATGTAATGCAGTGCTAATAATACCTACATCAAACACTGTAACAAAATAATTAATGAAAAGAAAATCAGTGCGTATATTGCCTATTTATTGTAACTGCATTTATTTATGGTGAAAAAAGTCACTATCGTAGGATTGGCCTGGGTGATAAAAGTATAGTTTAAACAACGGGGAGGAATAGGCCTACATTTATCTATCTATTGTGGCTGAACACCTAGGAGGATAAAGTGAAGAAATCACGGCAGGTTAGAGGCTGCAGGCAGACGTCCTGAGAGTCTCACCAAAGTCCTTAAAACGTTCCAGGCTGTATCAACCTTCCCATTACTAGAATGGCCTAGAGAGACTGATAACCGATCCTGAACCAGACGCCATTCATTGGAAGTACTGTATCTTTTGAGCAAGCATCTGTGCTATCTGTCCGGTATAGCCATAAACAACGTACTTAGAAAGATGAGAAAGAAACGGAATGAAGGGAAAATGATGGGAAAGTAAATCGTTTTAAATGAAGAAACGCCTCAGTATATGCCGACAACTCATGAATCTTAGTGGGGATGGAATTCAGAGCCTTCCAAATGCGAATCATTACCGCATTGGCATCTTGCTCAATATTTTTTAAGGTAACTTTTTTTTTAATCCTGTTTTCTGTTGGGCTTATGTTCCAAGATGATGTACGTGAGCTCCAAAGCTCAGGTAGTTTGTTGCAGAAACTTTTTGCTAGTAACCTGATGCATTGATGAAGCTGACTGTTTCCTATGAACAATGGAGCATTCTCGGCAATTTAATAAATGTATTTTCAGAAGCTGTAATCGATGAATGGTGTTTTTCTCGCTGCACTCCATACTGGAGCAGCATATGTGATGAGCGGACGGATCAGTGATTTAGATAACTCTGGGCATTCCAGTTCAAACACGTTCACTGATTCATTGCGTTACAGAGCAACATGAAGACCAACTCTCTTTCAAATATCAGTGTTCCCCTTTTATCACATTGCCAATGAGTTATCTATAGGTGAATAATCGCTCAGCCCATTTTTGAACTTGGTGCAATTCTTATTATTTCCAAGCTTAAAGAAATACTAATAATAAGTTGGATGAAGCATATTCACTGTGTCCAATTCTATGATTTTTATTCCTTGCAAGATGCTCAGGCAGGGAACTCGTTGCCTGGACGCTGAGCTCCTAGTTTAAACAATACTTCGGAACACTTGAGTTGGGCTTCAAGCATGTATTTGGAAATGTTCTGAGGAATTTTGCTTTGATAGAGATGAGCTCTTAGTTTCAGGGTTGCCTTGTAAAGTCTAATTAATAAATTGCGAACTAAACGTAATATTACTCTGTTATTTCCCAACTGACATTTCTTTTCATAGACCCGTCATATATTATATCAAGCCACTGTTTTTGCCGTTATTTTACTAGCATTCCGGGTTCCGAATTTTGAGGTAATAACCTTTTGAGCCCGACGGTGTACTGATTACGTTCTTATGTTCTTTCTGTGATCGTTATTTATTTGGCAGGTAAATATGAGACTCGTATTACTGTAGAAAATATCTGTTTGTGTTAACGCTCGCATAATAGTTATGTATTTATTCATAATATGTAGTAAAAATACGAATCCTGGCTTTCTTTACAATAAAGTAACAAATGTTCGTACCTCGCTACCGTCTTTGGTCACTAAGGTCATTCTTACCTGGTCACTGTTTTAAATACGAGTGTTACTGCATCGTCCTCGCCAACCGTCTTTATATTTTGGCGAAAATACTTTATTTGCTTGTTTTAAACTTATGGTCTAGTTTAATAAGTATACAAGTTACTTTTATATTATTCTTTTTTATTTTACCTCCTCTACACATACTATGTACACCCAAAAATTCGATACCGAGATTTCACCGGAAATATGTTTTAGGGTCCCCTGTATAAAAAAAGCATTTTCAGAAAAAGGGCCGTGTGTGTTCGTGTCTGTGAACACGATAACTCAAAAACGAAAATTCGGTAAAATACCAAAACTTGGTATTTAAGTTTAGTATCTTCCAGGGATACGACTCGAAGATTTTCAAGAAAAATCCTCCACCCCAAACTACCCTTTACATGGAATTTTTTTCGAAAATTTTGATTTTCTCAAAAATGGCTCTAACGATTTTGATTAAAATGCCGTATATTAAAAATATTTGCCTGACAAATAAAATTTATATCTTGAATTTTCTGGAAATAGCCTTTGAGGACTACTTTATTCTGGATGAATTTTACGGAATTTTTATAAGTACTAAACCGTAAGAGATGGGCAAAAACTTATCACACAAAAATGTAGAGCACGTTAAAACACACAATTTATGTTACATACATTTTTTTTCGTGGAGTTGGTCGTTTTTGAGATATTCCTTGTTATTGGTTTTAGCTTTAAAAACGAATACTTTTCTTATACAGGAATTTGTCAACTCCTGTATGTTAGTTGACATTTTCTTCTCCTTTCATTTTGATATTATTTTTGTTCTATTTTTTACTTTTTTTATGTTCTTGAAGGGCGATTCCCCATTAAAAACTTCAGCTACTCTGTACTTATTATTATAATCAGCTGCTACAGCCAGAATTTGAACACGGTTCTTCTGCTTTCCGTGTGGTTGCTCTAGCATTGAGCTCTTGAGACAACTTTCCGGAATGACATTCAATCTTCCAACCGGATCATATGTTTTTTTATCCGGTCAACCGGAATGTCTCTCTTCAGAAAAAAAAAACAAAACAACATAATGGCGACTTACATTCGTAAGTACTTAGTAATCTAACTCCATGGCACGACAGTCCACAAAGTACCGCCTACCGCCCGACCGCTGCATCCTCCATCTCGGCCCGAAGGAGTCATGAATGTGGTGCAGTGCTGGAGGACGTGATCAGCCTCAAGTCCTTCCCGGCCGGTTAATGAGGACTTCTCGGTCTGGAGCCGCTACTTCTCAATCAAGTAGCTCCTCAATTGCCCCCCCCCAGTGACCTCACGAGACTGAGTGCACCCCGGACTAGGTCCTCCAGTGGGGAAAAATTCCCCACACCGGTATCGGATTCGAACCCAGGTCTCCCGCGTAACAAGCAGCCGCGTTTGGCAAGTACTTAGTATCCGGGTACATAAATACAATTACAACCAATTATAAAGTTATTCTATTATATGCCTACCCAAATAATACTCTGTATTTGCCATACTAACCAACATTAGGATAGGATAAGATACGATCTGAGGGGACTCGGGACCATACCTGAGGTTGCCTCCGGGAAGGAGAGATGAGGTGAGAGGATTAACCGGGAGGCCGGAACCAGGAGGAACGGCACAGCAATAACAGGGTCTCTTCAGTTTCCAGATTGAAGCACCCCGACAGTTGGACAGGCAGACCGGGGCCCCTGCCTCACATAGTGTCAAACGCCCCGACAGAAGATATCCTCATTTCGGCGACCAGCTGATGCCGGGGGACGAAGATACTTCGAGTATCCTGTTTCCTTGACACGCCGCACCGAGCACAATCACCTCCAACTTTGAAGAAATCAACGAGATGAAGGCTCAGTGAAATTACAATGGAAACGACTTGGAGGGAGGAGATTTCGAGGGTTTCCCCGGTCACTAGGCGAATGTTGGGCAGGTTTCTTTCATCCTACCCAGCATTCGCCTGGCATCCGGGGAAACCCTTGTAAAAAAAATTATGGAACAGGTAGGTCGACTATGAGAAGTGAAGCCTGAACGCAGGCCACAGACAAAACCGCCTGAACCATTCCGCTCGGTAAACCAACATTTCTAGAAGAATGTTCGCTATAACTAGATTGGTTTTGTAGACTAGAAAATTGTGCTAGATCTACCAAACTTTGTCATATCAAATGCACTAATGTACTGTTTCATTATTCAGATTAAGAATGTTTATGAAAAAAAACTCTTTAATTTTAGTTTCTATTCTATAAGATCGATTTGTTAAAAATATCTCTTCAACTAACTTCACTGGGTACCAATCTGGGATCCCTTCAGGCAGAATGTTTTAGCTCATTTCAAGACAGACAGTTCTCGCAATGAGCTCCGGGTCAAAGATAGCATTTGGGGCACTGTGCACGTCTTGGATCTACGGCTTGTTTTCGGGAATCCTGGATTGATGCAATTGGCACAGTTGGCAGAGAAGGTACAACTCAACAGCAGAAGTTATGGCCAAATATCCCTTCTACTGAAGCACTGAAAGGAGCTAGATATGCTCCTGTAGGAGACTGAATTGAAAAGTATACGTCTTCTTTAAATATTAACTCATAGGTTTATTAGAATAATGATCGTTTCACTCTAATATACGCTTGCACGTATATGTACATATGGGCGTGTGAAATGCATAAAATATATTTAATGAAGACAGTAAAGGAAATTCATCGTTTCTTTGTGTACAAATTACTGTTAAAGTTACATATATTTGGATGTGTATTTATATATAAAAGACTGTAACTGCATACTTACTCGAGCACATTCCGTAATGTACATTTAATTACAGTAAAACCCCGCAATTACGATCTGATAAGGGTCTGTGGTGTAAACGTGTAATAATTTGGATAACGTTATACGCGGAATATGATTTATTAGATATGAAAAAAACGTTGACACAATTTAATAGGAAATACAGTAGTATAATTTATAAATATTCGGGTGAGTAGAGTGCAAAATGAGAACCAGATAATTTTATGAGAAAAAAATCTGTCTGTCTGTCTGTCTCCCTCTCTCTCTCTCTCTCTCTCTCTCAGCTTAACCTTCTTTAACCTATTTGGTCATATCGGACAATGGACGAAATTGGTGAAATGATGCTCATATGATCTCGGGGTCCATGGATCTTAAAGTTACTCGACATTCGTCTTATCAGGTTAAGGGAAAACCCCTAAAAAAAACTTATACGGGTAGCGCAATACCAATTAATACCACTATTTCTGCTAATTTTTTATCTCGATTAGTATGATTTAGATTTTAAAAAATCTGATATGTTCCATTCGCATGACCTTTTCTACATCTCTGCAATAAATTATTCTTAAACAGCTTAATCTTCTATTAACTTCATGCTAATCGAGAAGAAATTTTCTTATTACTTGCTTGTAAGTAGAAGGGAATAAGAGAGTATCATATGCTTAAGCGATAGTCAACTCTTTTAACAGTTGGTTGCTAAATTGAAGTTCCATTATTTGTATAGCCAGGAGTTGACCAATTCCTGTATGAAAAAAGTACAAGTATTTTAAACCAGAAACCAGTTCCAAGGAATATCTCAAGAACGGTCGACTCTACGAACAAAATGTATTTAATGGAAAGTGTGTGTTTTTACGAGTTCTATACTTTGTGTTAAGAATGCATTTTGTCTATCTCTTACGGCTTACCAGTTATGCAAAATTCTGCAAAATTCATCAGGAATAAAGCTGACTTTAGAGGCTATTCCCAGAAAATCAAGACATAACTTTTGTTTTCCATATAAATTGATTTTCTTGAAAACCTTCGCGTCACATCCTTGGAAGAAACTGAACTTAAGTACCAAGTTTGGAATTTAACGGTATTTGGTATTTCGTTTTTGAGATATGCTGCCCACAAACACACACACACACGCGTACATTTTTCTAAAAATGCTATTTTTTTTTATTCAAAGGGTCTCACAATGCATTTTTTCCGGTGAAATCTCTGTTTTGAATTTTTGGTTGCAATACAATACCTTCTTTATACACGTGTAGAGAAAGTAATAATATTTTGTAAGAAAGGTATGTGAATGTAACACATCAGATTTTCTTGTAAATTCTGGAATCTACAACGAAAATTGATCATGTATAGGGGCCTTAACTTAGGCTAGCATACCTGTATCGTTGCAGTATCTCTTATAGAATCAAGCTTGTTTCTTCAGGGTTTTTCACAGTATTTTCCCCCTTTTTACAATGAGGACGTATAAAAGTGACTGAAAAACAAATTCACTACCCTACAGGGAAGGAGTACTCTTTATCTTTACCCTCCACCGCAAAGTGTATAGTATACTGACGTCTGAAGCCAGGGAGAGAAGAGATGGTTTCCTCTTGGAGGAAGTTTTCTTATTATACCAGCAAGCAATATTCTTGTCTTCTTGGTGCACATATAAAAAGTCTGCTGCTTTCAATATGTCTTGGCAGTCTCTCCTCGACTTATTTCTTGTTATAACTGCGGGGGAAGATCAGGTTTGATTTTTAATATGAACCCGAATCCAGTGGGGGCGGGAACCCTCCGTTAGGTTAAGGGTGTGCCAGATAACCATTTGGATCTATAAAACCATCTTGATCCTGCAGGAATATAACGGAGGCGCTCAATGCCATATGCATAGATATAACATAAGTTAGAGACTTCTTATAGATTTTTCCCTCTGCTATGTAAACTACCTTCTAGCAGGGCTCAACGTGAAATTGTTATGACTTTTGAAACTATATCATTAAGGCAAAAGTTGCCCCCTACTGCCTTGAATGCTAATACAACCTGCCCGATTTTGAATGTTATTTATTTCGTGGCATGGGCAATTGTTTTATAGGTAATATATTTTCTACCCCTTATGTGTTCTCTCCTTGAAGTCGTAGCAAAGTTTCGTTTTTATTTTCTACTCATCGAAGAGAAACTATGGAATATTTTGGGAAAAGTTTAAATAGCTTGGTTCTAAATAAAATGTAATGTTGAATTTCTGTCCCACCCTGATATTTCCCTTGTTTAGCTGTAACGGTTCCTTATTCTATTTCTAGAGTCTTTAAAATACTGAGGAAGTCCAGAGTTATGGAGGGAAGACATTGCCACTAATATCAAGTGGAATAAATGGTGTTTTTCTTACTATTTCATAAGTTATTTAATGGATACCATATTATTGACATAATCAAATAGATATAACAAAAATTGATATGTTCCATTCACATGACTTTCTCTAACCGTTCTGCAAGCAAACTTTATCTACATCATGCCAAGTAAGCCAAACATTAGCAGAAATTGTCTTATTGCTTGCTTTTTTCTAAGCAGAAGGGAAATAAGAGGATATCCTTTAAAAGCTGTACGCTGTGTGGTTAATTCAATTAATTCAATTTTACGGCCAGAGAGGATATGAATGGTGACTTCCCGGTTCAGAAAACCATATCTCGGAAACGGTTAACTTGATATATATATGACATAAATAGTGTGTTTTAACGTGATCTACATTTTTTGTGTTATGATTTTTTGCCTATCTCGTACGGTTTATGCAAAATTCATCCAGAATGGTAGGTCTTCAGAAGCTATTCTCAGAAAATTGAACATATACATTTTATTTGTGATGAAAATATCTTTAATATACGGTATTTGAATCAACATCGTTAGAGCCAGTTTGAGAAAAACGTTTTTGAAATATTTTGCATGTAAAGAATGGTTTGAGGTGCGGGATTTTCTTGAAAATCTTCGTGTATCATCCTTGGAATACACTAAACTTAAGTTCCAAGATTGGTATTTTCGTTTTTGAATTATCCTGTCCAAACACACACACACACACATACACACACACAGTGGCCGCGCCGTTGCTTCTACCTAGACGGCCGGGGTTCAATCCCAAGCGACCGAATGTGAGATTTGTGGTGGACAAAGCGGAGCTGGGGGGTGTTTTCTCCGGGTACTCCGGTTTCCCCCGCCATCGCATTCCACCGGTGCTCCATCATCATTCATGTATTATCAGTGTCACCGCCTGCGGTGCCATAAGTAGTTAAAGCGGGCGTTAAACACTACCACACACACACACACACACACCTACCTATTTTTAAAAATACTGTTTTAGGACTCAAAACTTATCTCGACATCGAATTTTTGGGTGGAATACAATACCTTTTCTAACTTTGGGGTTTGGTATTAGAATTGCAACCCCGTATTTATATGCTAAGGGAAACAACTAGAAGATTAGTCGGCTCGAGGGATTTAAAACCAGTCCCTCCGGAATGCGGCCCACTCATATCTGCACCTGAGCCATTGCTGAACAGTAGGCTTTCTAAAGGGTTGTTATATCATTATACTTTTTCTACCATCTACATATAATGTGTGTAGTAGGCAGAGAACGTACTGTCTCTCTCCCAAAACTTCGGTACTGTGATTTCATCAGACATACATGTTTTGAGGTCCTCTGAACTAAAAAAAACATTTTCACTCTCTTTGCTTAGCACATACTACTTAGCCGGAGAAGACCTTACATTCCACTCAAAAATCTATACCTGGATTTTTTCGGATACACATATTCTGAAGTCCCGAGAACTAATTTTTTTCACTTTCTCTACTTAAACACATACTACATAGGTGGAGAAGATATTAATTCCGCCCAAAAATTCATATCGGGATTTCATCCGATATACATGTTTTGAAATACCCTGGACGATTTTTTTTCACTTTCTCTACTTAGCACATACTACATAGGTGGAGAAGATATTACATTATACCCAACAATTCGACACCGGGATTTCACACCTTTAGAAACGCCTTTTGGAAATACACCTTTTAGAAACCCTATATCCAAAACAAATTTTTTCGAAAAAGATATCTGTGTGGTTGTGAGATGCTTAACTCAAAAACAAAACAACGGTTAAATACCAAACGCATATTAAGATCAGAAGCTTTCAAGGATGTAACACTAGGATTTAAGAAAGTCCCCTAACACAAACTACCCTTTACATGGAAAAAGTTCTCTTAACATTTTGATTTTGTCAAAGATAGCTCTAACAATTTTGCTTAAAGGTATATGGTATGTTTAAGATATTTAAATGAAAAATAAAATGTATCTCTTGAAATTTTTCTGAGAATGACCTGTGAAGCCCTCTTCGTTCTTGATAGCTGGTAAACCATAAAAGAGAGAGAGAGAGAGAGAGAGAGAGAGAGAGAGAGTGTGTGTGAAAGAGGGGGGCAGATAGACAAAAACTTAGTATACGAAAAATGTAGATCTCGTTAAAACAGACAATTTATGGCATTTTTATGTAGAGTTAACCGTTTCCCAAATATTCCTTGTTATTGGTTTCAATTTTAAACTTAAACTTTTTTCAAACGGGAACTCATCTTTCGTTTTTTATCTCTTTTGTTCTACTCCTGGCCATTCAGAGCAAACCCAATTTAAATTGTTTCACATATCGACCAGCTTATAAAAGATTTGACTATCGCTTTAGCCTAATGTAATCCCTTATTTTCCTTCTACTTACAAGGAAGCAAGTAATAAGATGCTTTCTGCTAATGTTTATCTCAATTGATATCGTGTAGATAAAAGAATAATCTTTTGTAAGAATTGTTTGTTTTCAGAACAGGTAGAGAAAGTCTAGTGAATGGAACACAAGATATTTGTATTTTATTTTCTAGTTTAAATAAGGTGTGGCCGAGGAGTTCGACAGCCTGGTTCGAATCCAGGGGCCCGCAATTGGGATCTGGTGAACAAGTCAGCGTCTGAGCGGGTTTACTCCGGGTTCTCCGGTTTCTCCACCAGTCATTACACCAATTACTCCATCACTGTTCATCGTTTTTTTCTTTCGCCTTCATTTCTCATCATGTTCATCCTCACTATAGGCATCATCCTCCGTGGTGTAGTGGTTCCTATGCTACCCTCTAGCGGGTTTCAAACCCGGCGGAGGGTGGTGGATTATTTCAGGCGTAAAAATCTCCCTTCCTTTGGAAGGGAAGGAAAACCGTTTTTTCCGTGTCACAGATTTACGTAAAAGAACCTCAAACCTGATAAAGAGGCATATGAGCAAAAGTAAGCGGTCTTTCACGTCCAATATAGAATGGGACGCCTAGAGTCAAAGCGTCCATAAATAAAACTCAATTTCAATTTTTACAGAGGAGCATTACCTAAGTAAGATTTGCTAAATATGTAAAACATTATTAATAACAGATAAATAACTTGTAATATTTTTTGGAAAGAGAAATAAACGGTATAACTACATATTTTCCGGGGTACATACTCCGATTTCATATTTATTTAATTCCATTTATGCACTATCGCTACAGTCAGTAACAACCAATTTGACATCAAAATGACAATTCAAAAACGATAAAACTGGCTTCTTGTTTTAAAGTTAAAGCCAGCGACAAAATAATACATCGATGGTGCGACATTTATCAGCAATGAATCTGCTACAGTAGTTACTGAAAGATTCACTCTGTATCTAGCTGGCTCCCTTGAGGGATGTAAAATTACTCTCTCCGGAGGAAACAACTTCAGTGGAGAAACACAGCTGATAATTTAAAGTCGCAACCTCCAAGTGCCTTAAGGCGATTCACATTCGCGGGAACCTAAGTGCCACAGAAGTTTAAACAACACTTGAGGAACGCAAATAGGCTACTCCCATGCCAAGACAGACATATATGAACCTCTTTCATCGGTGGAGCAGAAGAGATTCTCCGAAACTTCATTCCAGTTTGTTTACTGTGCTGGATTTATTATGCACAAGTATTTTTCACTGTGCAAATTTTAACGGCGAAATGGAGTCCTAAGTCTACGAAGCGAACTTGGAAGCACAGCACGCTCTTTTGCAGCCAAGAGTGCCGACATTAAAACTCGACATGTTTGTCGAAGCAAACGTCCCACGTGACGGAATTCAGCGTCAACTCTCAGAAAGGAAATGCTACTCTGTGTAGGTTTGCTGGGAGTTCTTGTATTTTAACTTCTTCAGTGTCTATATGTAGAAGAAGTTCTTCCACATTGTAGTTTTTCTTTTGCCTTTACCTAACATGCACAATGTAGAGAGGGTATTTTATTTTAAACCAAAGTGTAATAAATTCACCAGAAATATGTTTCGAGGACCCCTGAATCCTACAAAAAATGTTTACTTTCTCTAGCTCGTATCTACCTTGTACATAGTGAATAGAGAAGGTATTGTATTTCACCCAAAATTCGATTCTGAGATTTCATTGAGTCCGAAAGAAAGAATTTTTAGATAAAGGTCCGTATGTATGTGTATGTATGTCTGTGGATAGCATAGCTTAAAAACGAAAATACCGTAAATAACCAAACTGGGTCTCTTCCAAGGATGCGATACGAAGATTTAAAGAAAAAAACTTACTTCAAACTACCCTTTAGATGGAAAAAGTTTTGAAAATGTTGTTTTTCTCAAAAATGGCTGAAACGAATTTGATTAAAATACCGTATATTAAATATATTTACATCAGAAATAAAATGTATATCTTAAATTTAATGGGAATATTCTCATAAGTCCTCTTTATTCTGGATGAGTTTTGCAAAATTTGCATAACGGTTAAACCGTAAGAAATAGAAAAAGATTTACTTCAAAAATTGTAGATCTCGTTAAAGTACGCAATTTATGCCATATAGACTTTGTGTGTAGAGCTCCACATTTCTGCGATTTCCTTGTTATTGATGTCAATTTTTTAAACAACTTAAACTTTTCTCAAACGGGCAGTGGCGTTTCGTTTCATCTCTCTTGTTTTACTGTAAGCCATGCAAAGCGAGCCGATCTTTAGTTGCTCACGTAGGACCAGCTTTTAAAAGATCTGACTATCGCTTTAGCCTAGTATGTGCCCTTATGTCTCTTCTACTTACAAGGAAGCAAGCAATAAGATTATTAGCATGTCGTAGATAAAAGAATAATCTCCTGTAAGGAAAGCTATTTGTGTAACAGCTAGAGAAAGTCATGTGAACGGAACACATCAGATATTTAGATAAAGGTCCATGTGTAGGTGTGTGAGTGGTTGGTGTGTTTTCTGTGGACAGTATAACTCAAAAATGAAAACTCGGTTAAGTATCATGCGCGCAGCTTTTATTTATTTTTTTATCAAGTTTCCCCGCTCCAGCCTAGAATCGAACCCGGTACCTCCGAGTGAGGAACCAGAACACCGGCCATTCGACCGCAAAGACAATCTTTTCTTGGTCACTGATTTTACGGGGGAAGTGAGGGCAGGAGGAAAGTTCGGAGAGCTTGCCCGCCTGTATTTCCACACTGTTGTCAATCAAAGAAAGTTTTTTCTTTGAGGCCGTCAGCCTATACGGTAAACAGATTATTTAATTTACCGCGAATTAATTGAATTATTGAATGTAACACAGGTACGTGCACGAACGTAAACTCGGTGATCTACAGACAGAGTGCAATTTAGCATTGAAGCCATTATATATCAGGGTATATAATGTACTTTTTGTCTCAATGAGGTCACAAACCAAAAAAATTATATAAACTAAAATATTATTAACATTAAATTTATTAATATTTTAATCATAAAACATTGGTCTTGTAAACCATAATTAAGTCTTACTTTTAAAACTTCAAAGGAAAGCAATTCTTATCATTAATTTACAAAACTAATATTTTACTTTAAACTCGTTTGGAAGAAAATACACAAACCTCGTTCATCCGAAATTGCGAAATATACGGAATGAAAATCAGTCAAGCGAAAAAAAAAAAAAAAAAAAAAAAAAAAAAAAAAAAAAAAAAAAAAACGTGAGCGCATAATACCAATTGACAATTAATTTGGATATCTTCCAAGGATGTGATAGGAAATCTCTTCATCTAAGATTATGCTTGAAATATAACATTTTTTTCGAAATTTTAGGCTTTCAAAAATGGTTCTAACGAGTTTGATTAAAATTCATATTACTAAATATTGTGCACGGCAAATAAAATGCATATCTTAAATTTTCTGTGAATAGCATCTGAAGTCCTCTTCATTCTAGTGGACATTTGCATATCTGGTAAACCGTAAGAGAGAGAAACAAAATCTTAACTACAGAAAATATTTATCTCAATTAAGCATGACGTAGCTGGAAGAATAAGCTTCTGTAAGAACATGACATATAAGATTCTTTTGTTTTGTTTCCGTTCTTTATTTCTTTCTTTCCTCATTTTGGATACTTGTAATTCGTTTAACTATTTAAAACAGTCAATAATTACTTCAAGTGATAGACTTTTTTTTATAAGGATTGAAATTCACATTAAGTTTTATTTTTAAAATATCAAAAACAATAAATGCACTCGCGTTATTGCACTATTTACGGAAATTGTTTCTCATTCTGTTCCTCCCCCTTATGCGTTGCCCCGCGCTCTTTCTGAAAATACTATTGAATATGTAACATTCACATAGCTTTCTCCACACGCTCTACTAAAACTAGCAGCTATTACAAAAACATGTTTTCATGCTATTTCTTCTAAATTCAAGGTAACTTTCATTTCACATTAACACATTTCATTGTACGATTGAATGGATAAAGCATTAGTCAGATTTCTAAAGAGATTCTCTGATTATGAGATTATGATTTTGAAATACCATGCTCTTTGCATGACTACGAATAGTGGCTTGCTATTTGAGAAAGTATGTCTATTTGAAAATTTAAAGTTGTGAAAAGGAATATCTCGCAAATAGTTAACACCATAAATTGTGTTCTTTTATGACATCTCAAGCAAATAAATTAAACATACAGTATTTTAATCAAAATCGTTATACAATTTTTGAGAAAACAAAAAACGGTTAGTATTTTCTATGTAAAGAGTAGTTTTAGAGTGAATGACTTTCTCGAAAATCTTCTTGTCGCATCCCTGTAAGACTCAAAGTTTTAGTGCTTTACACACACACATACACACACGCACACACACATATATTCTAAAAGTGTTTTTTGCCACTTCTAGATTACTGTTCTGGACCAAGATACTTCAAACCATGTTTATTCTCAGTCAGTTGAATATGGAATTTTTGGGTTGAATGCAATACTTTTTCTATTTTCTATAGGCAAGGATACACACACTCTTGAGGTGCAAATGTTTATTATTTTCTCTACACATACTATGTACATAGGTATACAGAAAGTATTCTATTGCACCCGAAAATTCGATACCGAGATTTCACGGGAAATATATGTATTAAGACCTTCTGAATCCAAGAAAGAATTTTTAGAAAAATGTCCATGTGTGTGTCTGTCCGTCTGTCTGTTTGTGTGTGTGTGTGTCTGGGGACAGCATAGCTCAAAAACGAAAAGTTCATTAAATACCAAACTTGGAGATTTTCAAAAAAATCCCCTCACCCTCAACTACCCAATATCCGAAATGTTTTTCGAAAATTTTGGTTTCTCAAAAATGGCTCTAACGATTTTGATTACAATGTCGTATATTAAGGATATTTACATGACAGATAAAATGTATATCTTGAATTTTCTGGGAATAAACTCTGAAGACATCCTTATTCTGGATGAATATTGTGGAATTTTGCATAACTGATAAACCGTATAAGATAGAGAAAAACTTACCCAATAGAGTTCGTTAAAACACACGATTTATGTTATATACATTTTTCGTGGAGCTGATCAGTTTTGAGATATTCCTTGTTATTGGTTTCAGCTATAAAATACTTTTACTTTTCTCATACGGGAATTTGTCAACTCCTGTCCATACAAACAAAGGAACTGCAGTCACACAGCAACCAGCTTTTTACATATCATTTTAGTCTACGGTACTCCCTTATTTCCCTTTTGCTTACATGTGAGCAAGTAATAAAACGATTTGTGCTAATTTTTTTTTTTGGATTAGCATGAGGTAAATAGAAGAAAAGCTTTTAACAATGATTTGTTGTAGAGATGTAGAGAAAGTTATATGAATGGAACACATCAGATTTTTTATTAACAGTTTCTAGAAAATCATTCCAAAATAACATCTAAGTACTTCACGAATATTTACACATAACAGTAACAGCAAGATATTCCTAACCCATTGTTACATTAATTGCTGGACTTGGGTTCTTTCTCCTCAAATCGTGGTTGTTCATCACGGTAATGGAAAACCTTTCTCTCTTCTCTTTTTCTTCCCGTTCCACACACACACACATACACACAGATTTGTTATGTATCCACTGTTAACCACAGTATATCTATATGTTTATTGAGACTACACATTGAGGAATCCACATTCAACAGGATGTCCAACCGCAGGCGTAAAAGGGTAGGGTAGATGAACCTCGTTCCAACATGTTATTGTGAACATGTAAGTCTACTTTACGTTGCAAAAAATCTGATTTGTTCCATTCACATGACTTGCTCTACATCGTTGTAACAAATTACTGTTAAAAGGCATATTTTTCTATCTACTTTATGATAATTGAGAAAAACATTATCAGAAATTGTCTTAATTACTTGCTAAGTAGAAGGAAAGTAAGGGAATACACTAGGCTAAAACGATAGTAAAATGTTTTAAAAGCTGATTACCATGTGTTTGAGATCCGTTTCTATGCAGGGCCAAGGGTTTGCAACTTTCCGTGGGAGAAAAGTTCGTTTTATAAATCTGAAACAAATAGCAAGGAACATCTCAGAAATGGACAGTTCCATGAAAAAAACGTATATGACATAAATTGTATGTTTTAATGTGAACTACATTTTTTGTGTAGTAAGTTACTGTGTATCTCTTTCGGTTTACCACCCACGCAAAATTCACCAAAATTCATTGAGAATAAAGAGGTCTTTAGAGGGTATTCCCAGAAAATTTAAGATATACATTTTATTTTCCATACAAATATCTATAATATACGTATTTTAATGAAAATCGTTAGTCATTATTGAGAAATTCAAAATTTTCAAATTTTTTTCCATGTAAAGGGTATTTTGGGTTGGGGGATTTTCTCAAAATCTTCGTGTCTCTTGTCTGGAACATACTAAATTTTTGTTTTTGAGTTATCGTGTTCACACATACACGAATTTTTGGATGGAATGCAATACTTTCTCTATACACTATGTACATTCTACGTATAGAAGAAGTAAAAATGGGCTATGCTTGCGAGTTCCGTGGTAGCTTGAATCCATTGTGGTAGTAAATCATATATTTAATACAATAAACCGTGGTTACCATTCGGTTTGCACCCATTTCTCTCAGTGATTTTTGGCACATCTTATTACTTTCTCTACTCGTACTATTTATATAGTGTATAGAGAAGGTATTGAATTGCACCCAAAAATTCGATACCGAGATTTCACCGGAAATACATGATTTGGGACCTCCTGAATCCAAAAAAAGCATTTCTAGAAAAAGGTCCATGTGTGTGCACTGTCTGAGTGCGTGCATGTCGGTGTGTGTGTGTGTGTGTGTGTGTGTGTGTTTATCTGTGGACAGCGCACTTGGTATTTAACTTCAGCATCTTCCAAGAATGCGACACGAAGATTTTTCAAGAAAACTTCCCAACCCCAACTACCCTTTACATTTTTTTTGGTAGTATTTAATGCCCACTTTAATACTTATGGCACCGCAGGCGGTGACACTGATGATACACGAATGATGATGCAGCACCGATGGAATACGATGGCGGGGGAAACCGGAATACCCGAAGAAAACCCGCCCAAGCGCCGCTTTGTCCACCACAAATCTCACATGCGGTCGCTTGTAATCGAATCACTTGGCCATGGTGCGGCCTACCCTTTACATGAAAAAATGTTCGTTATTTTGATTTTCTTGATTAAAGTATTGAATATTAAAAATGTTTATATGGCAAATAAAATTTGTATTTTAAATTTCCTAGGAATAGCCTCTGCAAACATTTTTATTCTGGATGCATTTTACGGAATTTTGCATTATTGGCAAACCGTAAGAAATAGACAAAAACTTACTCAGTAGATATTTCGTTTAAACATACAATTTATGTTACATACAATGTTTTCGTGGAGTTTGTCATTTTTGAGATATTCCTTGTTATTGGTTTCAGCTTTAAAATACGCGAATTTGTCAACCCCTGTCCATACAAGCAAAGGAACTGCAATTATATAGCAACCAGCTTTTGACTGTCACTTTAGCCTATGGCACTCCCTTATTTCTTTTCTACTTAAATGGAAATAGAGGTAATAAGACCATTATATTATTTTTTTTTCTATTAGCATGAGGTAAATAGCAGAATAAGTTTTTTAACAATAATTTATAGCAGGGATGTAGAGAAAGTCATGTGAATAAAACGCATCGGTTTTTTTTTAACTAGATTGTTGATTGGATAGGTAAAGTCAGATTGTCGGTATTTGCCATTAATGATGGCGTACACTCGGAACATTTACCAAGTATTCGTCGCTTATAATATTACGATATTAACTTTTAATGTAATTCATTTTGGAAGAAGTTTTCCGCAAATGTATGTGGACCCAAAGATTAGCTTTATATTTATTGCAAAGACACGCAATCGTCGACATTTATCACAGGACATGATTTTAAAGAGTACCACCGTTATTTGTTGTAATATATAATTGTAGAATATTTCTGTACCTCAATAAAATGGTATTGTGTGGAGACTTCGCTTCAAATATTTTGTTTGGTCATTTTCTTGTACTCAAAAGTATTCCACTGCCCAAGATTAGTGACATAAATATCTGGACATCTTTAAAAATGTCAACGCAAAACGTAAATTCACAAGTCTTCTGTGACTGGACTTTGTGAATGGTATCATAAATACGATGACACTAAGCAGGTAGCAAATTAGCATGAGCATTGGACATTTCTACTAACGTCAAGGAGGTGGAGGTGTCCAGAGTCCACAGTTCACAACTCGCACAGGTTATCACCTGCCTGTTCATTACCATGGAATAAACGTCAAGTATCAATTCCCTTGATGCTAAGGTTTACATGTTCCAAAACAGCATCTCAACTGCCTTTGCTTGCGTATCGCAATAGCTGAGTAGCATAGTGAAACCAGATAGCAGGAAAATGGCAATAGTATTTTTCCCCTATTATAACTTAGAAGCAGTGAAAGTTCTAAGACCTCACATAGTATACATAATACAGTTGAATTGCAACGCAATGTACTATTTATGATCGCAGAGCTATTTTTGCTACTGTTATGAAAAATTGAGGAAGATAGAGTCAGTACAAAGTGGAAAACTTCTTTTGATACCATATTAACAACTAGGTATAGTTATTTCATCAAACTCTTACTAAGATTTTCCAACCATCCGACCGCGCAATGGCGGAGTGCTTAGACCACTCGTCTCTCACCTAGATGGCCCGGGTTCGATCCCAAGACACCACATGTGCGATTTGTGGTGGACAACACGGCTCAGGGGCGGGTTTCCCCCGCCATCACATTCCACCGGTGCTCCACCTTCATTTCATGTATCACAAGTGTCATCCCCTGCGGTGCCACACGTAGTAGAAGCGGGTGTTAAAGACCACCAAAAACATCCATCCATCTAACCCTCCCTCTCCCTCTTCCTCTCCATCCATCTGACCCTCCCCATTGCATGCCATATGATTTTAATACATTAACATATACGCACATAACATATTCAATAGTGAACAAGCTTGAGTATATTTCTATGCGCGTTTGCTGCAGTTTGATGTATAAAATTACACCTGTTAACTGTTTACACACGCGAATAATAGTAACGATTAACTGCTATAATTTCATATACCTCATCTCAGATTTTATAAATAAACATTACCAAATACATTATCTTATAAACCTTTGTTGACTGACATAAATTGAATTGGATATTTAGATTTTTAAATTCACGCTCCATTAGAACTCACCCTTCGGAAAAAGTAATTAACAGAATGCTGCGTCAATTCACGCTTACGTGTGCGTGGAAGCATGAATTAATTTTTGCTGTTGGTGATTTTTTTATTTTACCTAATGCGCATTAAAAATTGTGATTAAACCAAGAGAAATTGCCTTATATATAAATATGAGGTGTATTTGTTTTTTTTTCTATAAATATACAGGAGCTCTGTTTTTTCCGGTCCTACATTTGGGTATCCAATAATACAGAGGTTACATCCGGATATCATACCGAAATTATGGTGGTATTACATTTCTTGTAGTTACAAAAATAGTGAGACAATTGAGCATTAGTTGTGATAAATAATTTCGTATATTAAAATCTATGAATAATGTAAACATGCTCTTGTAGGTAAGTCATTAGTGAGATATAATCTTAAAAGTTGGTGAAGATTACACTAGAAGAAGCAGCCAACTCGAATTCATGGTAGCGAAAGTAATTTGGTTCCCGAAATCTCGGTAAATAATAAATTAATTTAGCTCACGATTCAATTCATCGAATTATTCTCAAGCCTAAGGAACACCTAAAGGTGTCATTTTTAAGAATCAGCAAAGCAGAAGAATAATTGGGATCAGCTTAAGAGAAAGAAAAGTGTGACTGTTGCTAATATGTAGTGTAAAATTTGGCAGCATTGAACACAGGAACTACACTGTGGAGTCTGATGTAGGCGGGACTTAGATTAGGACATATATTTCAAAAGGTAGCTATTCTGGTGCCTCAAGTGGCATATTCTTGCGCTTAAAAACTATAGTTATACTGATTGTATGGTAGCATTAGGATTATTTAGCGGTGTTGGGAAGTGATTTGCTATATAGCAGTTGAGTGAGTCACAATAACTTAAACTGTTTACTTTATTGCATAAACAAATTGAACAACAACGCAACGCTTTTAATACGCTGAATGTTGACAGATTATTATGGTGCAGCTATAATTCCTCGTTGTTGTTTTTTTTTTTTTTTTTGTAGTGTTTAACTCCCGCTTTTACTGCTCCGGCACCGCAGGCGATGACACTGATGATACATGAAGATGGAGCCTTGGTGGAATGTGATGGCGGGGGAAACCAGAGAACCCGGACATGCGGTCGCTTGGAATTGAACCCGGACCGTCTAGATGAGAGGCGAGTGGTCTGACCATTTGGCCACGGCGCGACGCTATAATTGCTCGTGCTTAGATTCAAGAACAATTAATGATTTATTCATCTTAAAATAATTGGAAAATGTTCCAAACAGATCGGATAACCTTCAATTTATGTTCTCAGCAGATTTAACTGGGGTTGTCCATTCTTGCTACACCCATGCATTATCTGAGACAAGTTTTTACACGTATCTTCTGGCAGCAGAAGAACGGTTACAATATGAACGTCTATCCCAGTCTGAGAACACAGACTAGGCAATAATTATAGTAATTGCAAAAATTATAATAATGTTGTAATTGTTACGCTAATATTTCGTTAAGCTAAACCGCAGCCCGGACTAAGATTTAGTTGTCCTCCTTGAATAACCATAACATTTGAATCCTAATTGGTAGGATTGGGTTAAAATTTGGAAATTCATCAAGAATGTTGTAAGCAAATTATGTATCAATTGATTTAGTAATCCTTGATGAAAGTTCCCTCTTGTAGAGGGACATATTTATAAATGTTTTATAGGTTTAATGAAATTCAAAAGGGAAGTTGTTATTGTTTTTTTATCCTGGTCATGCAAGCAAAACGAAATTTTAAAACCATCGCCAGCGACTAGCTCTTAAAAGATATGACTGTCCCTTTAGTTTAGTATATTCCCTTATTTCCCTTGTGAGTACAAAAGGACCTTTTATACTATCGTTTATCTCGATTAGCATGAAGTAGAGAGAAGAGTGAGTTTTAGTAAGGCCAGTTTGTGTCAGAATGGGAAAAGAGATGCTTATTTCACACGTAAGCAGTATGCTTCGTTACTTGATAGTTACATTAGCGCGTTTATTAGCACTGACATCGACGCTTAGTACTCACAGACACCACTGATTTCACTGTGCTTAATTATAATGGTTTCTGCGTTGCTATCAAAATTGCTCTTTGTTACATCGAATCTTAGTTTTGTGTGTTAATTCCTCATATTTTTATAATTAAAAAACATTATGTGTTCCATTCATTTAACTTGCTCTATCGGCTCTGCAAACAAACTAGACTTACAAAAGATTATTCTTTTATCTAAACAATACTAATAAATACAAAAATATGCTTGCATTATTTATTTCCTTACCTAAGTGCAAGGAAAATAAGGGACTATACTAGCCCAAGTTGAACATCAACTTTTAAAAGCTATCACTATGCGATTGACATGATGGAAATGGACGCATATTTATGGACGCACTGCTGCGGTTCTCAGCGTCCCAATCTATACTGGGCGTGAAAGACTGCTTAAGTTTGCTTAGGGGCCTCTTTATCAGGTTCGAGGTTCTTTTACTATCCGTAAATCTACGACACGCGACCAAGCCATGCTATGACATTTATATTAGGTTTCCTTTCCATGGTTAGGAGTAAAACAAGAAAGATATGAAACGGAAGAAAACTTTCTGTTTGAGAAAAGTTTAAGTATTTTAAAATTGAAATCAGATATGGAATATCTCGAATATGGTTAGCTCTAAACCTCCAGCTAAAAAAAAAAAAAAAAAATAAATAAATAAAAAAAATTATAAAAATGTATATGTATGACATAAATTGAGTATCTTAAGGGTATCTATGCTTTTTATGTCATAAGTTTTTTTGTCTTATCTCTTACGGGTGGCCAGTTATGCAAAATTCATTCACAATGAAGAGCACTTCAGGGGCTATTCTCTAGGAATTCTGGATATACATTTAGTTTGCCATGTAAATGCCATTAATATACAGAATTTTAATAAAAATCGTTAGAGTCGTTCGAAAATCGAAAATATTCAAAAATATTTCATGTAAACGGTAGTTAGGGTTGGGAAATTTCGCTAAAGTCTTAAGTGGCATCCTTGGAGGATACTAAACTTATAAATATCAATTTAGGTATTTAATCAACATTTCGTTTTGTATTATGCTACGCGTGCGCGCGCAAATGTGCGGACACGGATTTTTTTCTAAAAATCTTATGTGTTCCACTCACATGACTTTCTCTACATTTCGGTACAAATAACATTTAACTATTCATGCTAATCGAGATAAACAGTACATGTTGTCTTATTACTTTCTTTCTTATAAGTAGAAGGAAAATAAGAGCCTAAACTAGGGCTAAGCGATAAACACACATTAAAACACACAATTTATGTTACATAATTTTGTTTGTGGAGTTGATCATTTTTTAGATATTTCTTGTTTTTGGTTTCGGCTTGAAAGTACTTATACTTTTCTCATACAGGAATTTATCAACTCGTGTCCATATAAACAAAGAAGCAACAAGGTTTTGGCTTATAACTTTAACCTATGGTACTCCTTTACTTCGCTTCTACTTACGAGGAAGCAAGAAAGAAGACTAATTCTGTTATTTTTCTCGATTAGCATGAAGTAAATAGAAGCATTAGCTCTTTAACAGCAATTTGTTGCATAGATGTAGAGTAAGTCATGTGAATGGAATACATCAGATTTTTTAAAAATATGTTTATATAGGGCACTCTAAAACGTTGTATTTGCAGTGACATGTCGGTGTTGACATTTTGTGTGAAATGCAATACCTTCTCTATACACTGTACATAGTGCGAGTAGAAAAAGTAAAAAGAGTTTTTCGGATTTACCGGTCTTGAAAATATGCCTTTTTGGTCAAATCTCGGAATCGATTTTTGGGTGGAATAAAATACTTTATCTACCTACCAAGTACATTTGACATACGTGTTAGAGAAAGAGGTAAGAAGTGAATCCCGTTATATATTACCTCGTTATCCTGTTCTATGTTCCTATCTCTATTCTGTAATTAACTTCCCACTTCTGGCATGATTGGTAACCATTGTTTAAAGACTCTTTTTAGCTCTGAGTTAGTCATATACCATTTATTATTTTCAAAGTCCTATTATCTTGCTCAGATTAAATAAATGTCAGTGATTAACCGAAGCTGTGCTGTCTTAGAATGAAGGGCCATTAAACATTCTAACGATAAGCAGATGGAGGGAAGGGTTCCTGTTTCAGATAGTTGACATTATGGAGCCGAGTTTGTGGACTCTGTAACCGTAAAGGCGAAGCAGGTGCTTGCCGCAGGGTGTTTCAGATAGCTGCACGGTGAATGGATCCCAGAACGGTTATTGTTAAGGGAGGAAATCGAAGTGGGGGCGGAAATTGAGAATTGATACGAAAAACGATACATTCCGTATTACAGGAAACGGTCGGTTGCTGCACTTCTTCCGGGTGTATTGTGCAAGTCGCCCTGTTGGGGTTCCCACACTGTTCATTCTTAATAGCCACATTGCAATAGAGGTTATGGTAAATGCCCTAGCGCTTCAGGTATTCGGTCCCCTTTTAGCTTGCCCAACACTTGCTCTTTGGGAACAGCACAAAAAATTAACAAAATCCAACAGCTATGTTTTTAGCATTTTCGCCGCGCTCGTTACGTTAATGTTGGCCTCTCAGACATTGCTTAACTGTTTAAAATTATTACTTCGTAAAATGTTTTTCTACCATTTGTTTCATTTTGTGCTGATCACTAAGGAGTACCACCCCATATTTGGAATCAGGAGAGTTCTGTCTACATTGGTTTCAAATTCATAAGTCACTTCAAACTTTAAACCGTTATAGGTATTATATTTTAGATAGAAAAAAGTCTTGAGTTTACTGGGAAACAATAAGTTATATAAAACATTAAATGTCCTCCCTTCTCTTGTTTAACGTACACCATTATTGCTGCAGATGATGCTGTCTTGCAATATTAGCAAATTCTTGTGAGATAGCATCTTTCAGCTGTCGGGTTTTTAGATGTGTCAGAAAAACACGTAATATCTTTAAAGTAATCCCACAATCAAAACTCGGTCGGACTGAGATCTGGAGATCGTGGTAGCCACTTTGTTGGAAAGCGTCTACTGATGAAGTGATCGCCAAAGTGCCATCTTGCATGAAGATAATAGCGTGGAATTAGCTGTATTCTATCATTTATTGATAGAACCATGTCTTGTAAGCTACAAATTCTTATAGCAGTATGAATAAAAGTACTGATGTTTCATTCAACAAAACTGTACCCATGGTAATGGTGAACTGTTAAAACAGCCAAACCTCATTGCTTGCCTAGTATGTGACTTCTTTTGTTTTTATCATATGTCAAATATATAATATTTATAGTGAATTAAAGTTTGAAGTGACTTTTGAAAGACCCTGTGCATTACTTTTTCCTTCAAAAGCTGCCTTTTATGTGTTATAAGTTCTTCACTTTATCGAATAGATCAGACGCCACTAACTCTCTTATTTGTGTGCCAGAGGAAATAACCTTGCTCCGTGCAAGCAGCAGGTACACACGTGACAGCAGCGATTGTCTCTCTTGTCATGTGTCAGTTTGTAATGCCTGGAACCGAACGCAACTTAAGAAGTAGTCTTCTGCGTCTAGATCTGCCTAAGAGGAATCCTTCTTGTTTATGAAAGTGGCGGAATAAGTGTTCAGTTTTCGACACTCCTCGGTAGTGTGGGCTTAGCGTCACTGCTTCGCATTGAATAGGTCGCGATTTCAATTCTCGCTTAAGGTCAGCAGGCTGAATAATTTTTTCGGGATTTTCCCTTATCCTGAGAGGACGGATCTCGAATAGTTTTTTTTCGCCCTCCGTGGTATAAGGGAAGTAAAGCCGTTGGTCCCGTGTCGTAGATTTACGGCACGTAAAAGAACCTCAAGCCTGATTGATAGGCCTCTGAGCAAAATTAAGCGGTCTTTCACGCCCAATTTAGAATGGGACGCTGAGAAGCACAGCAGTTAAAGAGCGTCCATAATAACACGACAGTTCTATTTATGTATTTTTTCGAAAAAGTTTAAATTCAATGGCCCCCAAGATCATTTGAGCATCATTTCACCGATTTCATTCATCGTCCGATATGACCAACTAGGTCAAAGGATGTTAAACTACACAAAAGAGAGTAGTATAGTTTTATTTCTGTATTAATGTTTTTTAGTTATAAATTACTGAAATACCTAACATTTTAGTGCACATATTTCTGGACATTTCTCGTTGTTGCTCAGAGAAAATAAGGTGTAATAAGTAAGCTGTAATTTTCAGTATATAAAAAGAAACTGCCTTAACTTAACAAAGTCCGATTTTCGTACAAACAGCAAAGACTTGTATGGTCATTTTTCCACACTTTAAATTTTACATTTTTGCACATTCAAAACTTCATGCAATCTACGAAGTGCATGCCAACAGGTTGAAAATTTTATTAGACCCTCCAATAATGTTAACAAAAATATAATTTTTAAAACAATTACTTTTGGAAATTTAAAACATATTACATGTCTGCATATGACAAAGCAATTTAAAATGTTGTTTTAATTTTGGATATATATATATATATATATATTTTCTCGTTGTAATGAAGATATTGAAAATGTGAAATTTGTAGCTTTTTAGTTTGGTTTTACAGGTTCAACACTGTACAAGAAGATATATTTTGAAAACGCACGCTTTCAAAAAAATAGTTAGATATCTTAAAACTTATAGGATTTAGAGCCCAGCGAGGAGGCGCCACGATGATGTTGGAACTCGCGTTCGGGAGGTCGTGGTTTCTTTTCGCGTGATCGGTCTTCCTGACCCTTGGTTTTTTTTTTTTTTTTTTGGGAGCTTCTCCGGCTTTGCAGGCGAATGCTGGAGAGGTTCATTTAGTGTTCAATTCCTTATCATCTGTTTCAGGTTTAAAAACCAGGTGACGAACGGCGATGGTGACTTGCGCACTGGGGAGGTTTATTCCTAGCGTTTGCCACTATGCATTTTCCAAAAATATGTATACATGGTGACGAGAGATGAATTACCGCCCATAAATAGTACCATAGAACGAAATCACGACTTGCAGACGCGAAACTGAATTAACTAAGCCCAGGAACTAAGGTGTGACTTTTTTTTTCGTGGAAATAAACATTACAGGGGCCACGGCTTCAGAGAGAAGCCATAAATACTTTTACGTCTGAAAAAAAAAAAAACCCATCCCCCTCCGGGCAGTTTGAATTCGCAACCTTGGGTATTAGAGACTAACCTGGTAATCTTGTTCTCCGCATGGCAAGTTTTTGTGAACATGTGCAGGGAGCGACGAACAGAGCTAGGGGACTGTGGCCGCCCTCTACCCTGTTCTGGCCTCCTTAATGCTAGTTCACTTAAAGCTACGCCTTTTCAAGGCGCTCATAATCCTTCTGATACTCTAATTCTGCGAGGTGTGGGGCATGGCAGCAGACTCCTAATTACAGCGAATACTGATTAGAGGGCTCCTATCTACTCTGTATGTCGTCGCTTCCCAATGAGGCTACGGCTCTCTCATACTTGGAAGATGTGATTAGGCGCCGGGGCAAAATTCTTCCCCAGATTGGCGCAATGTAAGAACGCCCTCTTCAGATCTTTGGGGCTGTTGCAGGCAATTTCGGGTTCTCCGTATAGTATGTGGGCAACCCCGGTAACGAAGGCTTCAAACCAGTCCTCAAAATTAAAGCCTGAAAAAACAGCCGTTGAGGAGCCTACCTCTAGCGCTACCTCCTTAACATCATCAACATAAACTCCACCAAACCAAACTTCAACCCATCTCTACATTCCTGTGGGGAAGGTACACAGCAACTTCACCTAAACTCACCTCTCGCATGTACGCACTATACTATGGCGGGCTACTGCGCCCCCCTACAGGAGTGGTCACCAAAAACTCTAAGCTCAGCTCAACTGAAAGCTATCTTGAAACAAGACACCGCTCCTAAAAAAACAACTGTTGGGGAGCATAACCGTATCGCTATCCTCTTAACAACTCGACATTATCTCACCATGGCAAACTTTAAACCATCTCAACATTCCTGTGTGGTTAGGTCCTTACAAGGGTAACTATAGCAATTTCACCTATGTTCACCACGAGTCCACCAGATCTCGCATGCACACACGCAGGGCGACAATCAAAATTTTGAAAATCTAAATTCATGCTCTTTAATTTTGTCAAATTAGCTACGGACCTATGATAACGATCAATGTTTAAAAAGGTCAATGTATTCTAAAATCACTCGAACTTCCTCTAATCTTCCGGTACTAAAGATAGTTGCAGATTATAAAACATTTAACAGTTTGGAAGAAAAAAAATGATTTTTTGTTAACGTCCTTTAACCAAGTAATTCATATTGGAAGATGTATGAAATCGATGAAATGATGCTCAAAGGAGCCCGAGGTCCATGGCGGGTAGAGTTACTCAACATTTCTCTTCTTAGAATAAGGGAAAACCCCCAAAAAGCGTATCCTGAACTTCCAAAGCTTATCCTGAAAGCTTATCCGAAAACACCAACTCGGGATCTCCTTTAATGTGAGGCAGACACGTTACCACCACATTGCAGATCAGGACTGATTGAATTTGGAGTAGGTTAAATTAATCAGAAATTCAACATCCGCCGAGATTTTTTACATATAAAGGAAGGGGAAGATATAATATAACATTTACCAGATAATTTTACAATAATGTTATGAAAATAAAGGTAAGATAAATTAAATCAATTAAATCCAGCTATACATCGTCGCTGGTTAGTTAGCTGGTAAGATAAAAGAAATAGAACTATTCTCTCACAAGAGAATGAAATGTATGTATTTCCATGATATATTCCAGGCAACATTTATTTCCTTTGTTTAGTCATTAGCTTTATTTATTTGTTATTAAACCCTCCGTAATGCAGAACGCGAATTTGGAGGTACAACTGGGAGCATCGCTAGGGAACAAGATTTATGATAGATGGCAGTGTTAAGTACTCAGAGCTTATTTCGTACTGTAGGGAAACAGTTTAAAGCGTGTCGTCGCTTTTTGGAAATGCATAGGGTGAGAGAGAAAGCTTTACAATGTTTAATTACACATTCATGATTTTGGAGCTTAAAATTCCCTTTGTTCCAAGTTCAGCGTAAGGTATGTTTTAAACACATCTCTCAGTGCAGGGAGTCTTCTATAAGGACCACTCTCTGGTCAGTAAGTAGATAAATGGTTATGTAATTACACACAGTAGAAATTGATAAAGGTATATTTTAGTTAAATGTAATTTTGTCTACTACAAAAGAGAATTAATGTATTCCACCCAAAAATTGGGTGTTGAGAGATTGGATCCTAAATATGTTTTGAGGTCCACTGAATCCAAAAAAGTTTTTGTATATCCGTGAACAGCAGGACTCAAACGATAGCGAGTTTCTATCCTCCAAAAATGTAGATGTCTCAAAATATACAATTTATGGGCTAGACGTTTGTTTTTGTAGAGTTAACCATATCCGACCTATTCCTTGTTACTGGCTAAAATTAAAACCTCGTTTATATTTTCTATAAATGGAAAGGCATCATTTATTTTTGCTCCTAACCATACACAGTGAAGGGGATTTCAATATCATCACTTGGTAACCAGATTTTCAAATAGTACTTTGTTCTAGCCTAGTATATTCCCTTATTTCTCGTGTAGCTACCAGGAAGTAAGTGATAATCTTGGGAATCTTGATTAGCAGAGAATAGATAGAAGAATAAGGTTTTGAAGAATAATTTGATGTAGACGAAGTAGGGAAAATCATGTGGGTGGATAAAATTAGATTTTTTTTTTTTAAATTATCAGCACATTTTCAGTAAAACTATTCAGTTGTTCAATTGGTTTTCCATCTAAACGTTTTGGCTCTTTCGATTTTTAACATTTTAAATGCAACAACTGTGGTGTTTGTGATTGATATTTTTAAATAGAAAGTTTTTATAATATCCTTTAATTTATATAAGTCATCAGCTAGATAAGAGAACTGGTATGTAAAATGTTATATTTTATATTAGTATAGGTCTAAAATTATCAACCAATTATATACTGTATCGTCAATATATATATAAATTAAAAATCTGATTTGTTCCTTTAAAATAACTTTATCTACCTGTTCAGCAAACGACTATTCTTATAGAAAACTATTTATTTAATTCATGCTAATCGAGATAAGCATTAGCAGAAACGATCTTAATACTTAATGCCGGTAGATAGAAAGTACGTAAAGGAATGCGATAAGCAAAATCGGCAATTAAATATTTTAAAAGCTATCTCTGTGCGATTGACTTTGAAATCCGGTTATCTTTGCATGGTTCAGGAGTAAGCCAAATGAAAAATGGATGACGACCTTCTGTTTCACAAAATCATGCATTTTAAAGCTGAAAATAATATTGCGGAGTAATTGTAAATCGTTTTTAAAATGTATATGGCATATATTGTGTGTTTTAACGAGATTTCCATTTTTGTGCACTAACTTTTTATCTATCTCTTATGGTATATCGGTTATGCAAAATTTAATTAGAATGGAGAGAACCTCAGAGACTATTCCCAGAGAATTAAAGATACACTTTTTATTGGTCCTGTGAGTATGTTTAATATACGCTATTTTAAACATAATCATTAGTCATTTTGAGAAAACCAAAATGTTAAAATGATGTTTCTATGTAAATGTTAGTTTGATGTGGGGTACTTTCTTAAAAATCTTCATAGGGTACCCATGAAAGATACTGAACTTAAATGGAGTTTGGTATTTAACCGACTTTTCGTTTTTGGATAATAGTGTTCACAGACACGGTCACCTACACACCCACTCACAAACACATACATGCGCACAGACTTTTTTACTTTCTCTACACGTACTAAGTACATTGTTTATCGAGAAGGTATTCTATTGCACCCAAAAATTGGAATCTGATTTAATTTGGGGAATCTGATATCGGATGACTACAGTCATACGAAGTAGAACACGCCTGCGTCAAACCAAAAACACGATCTGCAGTTTGCCATGTGCAAGGCTTGTCCTAACCACAGTTGCTAAAACTAGAATCGAAATAACGATTAAGTTCAGTGTGTTTTGACATTATGAACATATGAACCAAGTGCTTAAACTTGGTGTATAAACTGCAACAACATGGCAATGATAGTTTCCACTCTTCTGCTTCTTGAAGGAAAATAATAAACACTGAATTAAAGTAGATTTGTAAAGGAATTAGGCGTACTGAACTTGAATCGAGTCCTATAATGTAAGTTTAAGTTTAGTTTCCTTATGATAGCTAAACAGATACAGATCCTCCATAAGGGATTGGAATTATATTGGTGCAATCTTTACTTTCTCTACACGTTCTATATGCATAGAAGGTAGAGAAGATATTGTATTCCACCCAAAATTTCGATGTCGAGATTTCACCGGAAATATAATATGTTTAAAGTTTCCCTTGGTCCAAAAATAATCAGTTTTAAAAAGGCTCGTGTGAGTGAATACGCTAACTCAAAAGCGAAAAGTTGGTTGAATACCAAACTTCATGATGAGAATCATAGCAATAATCTTTGTAAGAGTCTTATTATTAAAGTATGCATTGAACTCTTAAGTAATTAATACATTCCCCGTTGGTATACATATTTGTTGACGAAAAAATTATGCTGGCTGTGTCTGAGAATGACTTGCAAAGAGCTGTTTCAGATTAAGCTTAATCGCACAACACTATCCTAAGATAAAACAGAAGTTATGTTCCAGTGCGCTAAAGAAATAAAAGAGAAAAAATAGTGCTGAATAAAGGAACATTAAAAAAAATAAATCATTTTAATTATCTGATGTTTTCTTTGTGCACTAATAGGGAAAAAGACATAGAGAATAAATTACAAGACTTTTAATATCTATACAGTGCTCTGTAAATTACGTTGGGGAAACAAAGTACTGAAAGAAGCACATCTAAATTTGTTTAAATTATTGGCTATATCTGCATTATTGTATGGCTCAGAAATAGAGACTGTAAGAACAAGACAAATAAAAGAACAGAAGCTACAGAAATGAAATATCCATGATGTGTAGCAAGATATACCTTGATGTATAAAAAACGAAATGAAGATATTTGCAAGGATTGCAAATATTTACTCTGACAGATAAATTGAATAATTTTAGGAGACAATGTTATAAACTGACTGTAGACCAATAAGAATATCTTGAAAATGTTCGAATTATCGATCTTAAAGCGGAAGACACCGGAGATTTCCACGGAAGAGATGAATGCAGGTATAACATTTGGAGCAGGAACGAACCAATAGGGTTTAATCCACGAAAGCACAATAATAATAATAATAATAATAATAATAAAGATAATGATGATAATAATGATTATGATGGTTATAATGATGATAGTAATAATAATCATAATAATGATAATGATAATAATCATGTTAATAATTTAAAAAAATAATAAATTATAAAAATAATTAATAAGAATATGGAACATTTATATCAATTCACAAGGGATATAGAAGTATCGGTCGTGTCCTTAGCGCGGTGGTAACGCGGCTACTTACTAAGCGGGATGCCGGGTTTGATTCTCGGTACCAGCGTGGGGATATTTTCCCGCTGGGAAACCTGGTCCGGGGTGCCAATTGAGGAGTTATATTTTAAGAAGAAGTAGCGGCTCCAAGTTACGTAGACAGCATTAATCGGCCGGAAAGAATATAATTTTGGATGTTGTTTCTTTGAGAAATTTAAATATATATACATAATATATATATATATATATATATATATATATATATAATGTTACTAATTGTCTCAATGTATACTAATATCGGGGCACTAACCACGTCCAGTACAGCACCCCATCCATGACGCCTGTAATAGGCAGAGATGGAATATGCAGCGGTCGGGAGGTAAGCCTTTCCCGACATGGAATTTAGTTTCGAGTTTTAGATAGAACAATCAGGTTTGACACAATGATTTGTAGATGAGTGAATAAAGAATCTTATGCGTGCGCAACGCATCGGATGTTTTAGGCTTTTCACAGGTTGGTCCCTTTAAACTCAATAAGTCTCTGCCTAGACCCTGCTTTCAACTGTATAAAGAAAACTGTGGAAAAGCAAGATCCAAAAGAAGAAAATGAAGCAATAAAAACACGAACTCCGTGTGGTATCCACTTAAATTGTAAACTTTTGATGAACCACAAGAAGCAGCAAACAGGAGCAGCTTGTGTAGGAAAGCCCATGGGACATTCAGTTCTTGAGAATTCTTTCTACCAGCTTTGTGTACCGTGAGCTGTCTTCAAGTGCACGAGACTCCCTGGGACTGTAATAACAGTTACCCAACTTCCAACATAATGGCTTAAGGAAACTTAGAAAGTAACACATTCCCTCTTCCTGCTGTTTACTCTTAATGCTGCACTGTTGTGCTGTGAAAATGCACGATACCTTCCTCTCCTTCTCTCTTATTGCTAAATATTACGTTTCTTGAGAAATTAAATTGTACTCTTATTACTAGTGCTGCCTATCGATCAACATTTTAATCGATAATCATATATTCAATTAAATCGATTAATCGATAATCAAGTCGATTAATTGACTTGGAAAAATATACTGAAATGCGCTATGATTATTTAATTTTATTTATGTTTCTTGATAATAAATGTAAAGCTACGTGTTTCTTTATACTGACATAAATGCTGTATTCCATTCACTGATTCTTTTTTTATAACTGTTACACAAACAACTTTTCTAACATAAGATTATTCTTTTATCTACGACATGCTAACCAAAGTAAACAGCGGCAAATTACTTATTACTTGCTTTATTATAAGTAGAAGGAGCATAACGGCCTCGCCGTGGCCGAGTGGTTAGACCACTCGCCTCTCACCTGAATCCCAAGCGACCGCAGTGTCATCGCCTGCGGTGCCACAAGTAGTAAAAGCGGGTGTTAAACACTACCACAAAAAGAGAATAAACAAAGGGAATAGACTATGCTAAATCGACAGCCAAATCTTTTAAAAGCTACTACTATGTGAAGCAATAGAAGTTCCGCTCAATTTGCATGGCCTGCAGTAAAACAAAGGAGATGAAACGAAACGTCACTTCCCGTTTGAGAAACGTTTAAGTAATCTAAAATTGAAACCAATAATAAGGAATATCTCAGATGTGGTCGAGTATAACAATCTGGTGTGTTCCATTCACATGACTTTCTCTATATCTCTGCAACAAATTATTGTTAAAAAGCTTATGCGTCTATTTACTTCATACTAATCGAAAAAAAAATCAGAAATAGTACTATTACTTGCTTCCTTGTTGGTAGAAGTGAAATAAAGGAATACTTTTGGCTAAAGTAATAGTCAAAAGTTGGTTGCTATGTGACTGAAATACGTTTGTTTGTATGGATAGGAATTGTTAATTTCCTGTATGAGAAAAATATTAGTTACTTAAAGCTGAAACCAAAAACAAGAAATATGTCAAAAACGATCAACTCCACGAAAAAATAAATATATAAGATAAATTGCGTGTTTTAAAGTGCTCTACATTTTTTTGTGTTGTAAGTTTTTGTTCCACTCTTACGGTTTAGCAGTTATACAAACTTCCGTAAAATTCATCCAAAATAAAGTAGTCTTCAGAGGCTATTCCTAAAAAATTCAACATATAAATTTTATTTGTCAGATAACTATCTTTAATATACTAAATTTTAATCAAAATCGTTAGTCATTTTTGAGAAAATAAAAATTTTTGAAAAAAATTCCATGTAAAGGGTAGTTTGGGATGGGGGGAGGTTTCTCAGGATCTTCGCGTCGCATCCCTGGAAGATACTAAACTTAAATGCCAAGTTTTGTATTTTAACGACTTTGAGTTATTGTGTTGATGGACACGGACACACACACACACACACACACACACAAACACACACACACACACGGGCCTTTTTCTGAAAATGCTTTTTTTGGATGCAGGGGACCCTAAAACATATATTTCCGGTGAAATCTCGGTATCGAATTTTTGGGTGCAGTGCAATACCTTCTCTATACACTCTGTACATAGTATGTATACAGAAAGTAAAAAACGTATATGACACAAATGATGTGTTTTAACAAGATCTACATTGTTAAGTAATAAGTTTTAGTCTATCTCTTACGGTATAACCTTTTTGCAAAACTCTGTAAAACTCATTCAAAATAAAGAGGTCTTCAGAATCTATTACCAGAAAATGCAAAATATATATTTTATTTTTGATGCAAATATCTTTAATACACGGTATTTAATGATAATCGATAGAGTCATCAAAAAATTTTCTATGTAAAAGATAGTTTGTAGTGGAGAGATTTTCTTGAAAAGCTTAGTGTTGCATCCTTGCAAGATACTAAACATAAATATAAGTTTAGTATTTAACAATCTCTACGTTTTTTAACCATGCTAGATACACATGCATATATATATACACTCACACATGCACACACATACACACACGGATGCTTTTTTCCGGAATCGGGGGACATCAAAACATATTTCTGGTGAAATCTCGACATCGAATTTTTGGATGGTATACAATACTTTTTCTATCTACTATGTTTTAGATGAACCACAGAAATATATCAACCTGACACACAAAAATGGAAATGTCGTTTTATTTATGGACGCTCTTTAACTGTTGTGGTTCTCTGCGCCCCATTCTATACTGGGCGTGAAAGACCGCTTAATTTTGCTCAGTGGCTCCTTTATCAGGCTTGAGGTTATTATACACGTCGTAAATCTACGACACGGAACCAATGGCTTTACTTCCCTTCCGGAGGAAGGCTTGCTAACAAGCTGGGTAAATCTACAGCGAGTTGTAACAGTGCATGCAGCGGACAAAATAACAGTATGCAGATATACATATTAACATCTCTGGGGGGGGGGGGGGGGGAGCAAGTGTGAGGAAGGTAGAAACGCAACCATTTAGTCCTATATTACAAGGTTTTCAGAGGAGAGCCACAGCTGATTCTGTACTTTTAACTGTGTGTTGTCAATAAAGAAATAAAAGAGCAGATGTGTTGCGCTATGTTTTGCGTTAAGTGAAGTATCAAAACAATATGGAAATATCATCAGAAAAATAAAAAACAGTGACTTTCAAAGAGTTCTCATCCAGTTCGGTCAAATATAAAATAAACCAATGGAACAATTAAAAAAAATTAATTTGTTAGTCTGCGAAGTATCATATATAATGGAAATATGCATAAATAATAAACTAAATAAGTCCAGTTATATAACAGGAATACTAAATATAACTTTGAAAGATACAGCCAGAAGATATCTATCATGCAATGATATAAGACGATCGCAGTTTCTACAATAACTTTTGGATACGAAACATGGACAATGACAGCAGAACATTCGGCTAGAATACAAGCTGCAGATATTACATTCCTCAGATCAATAGCAGGATACCAAAAGACCATAATACAGAAATTAGGCAATAATTAAACGTAGAAGAACTAAACACAGCAACAGTGAAATGTAGTACATTCTGGAAACAACTCCTAATAAGCATGGCAGATCAACAGAACAGAACACCAAAAGCAGCATATAAGTACTCACCAAAAGGAAAAAAAAAAAAACTTGGGAAGCCCAAGGAAAACATGGAGCCAACAACAATTTGGAGCCGGAACAGACCAAAAAAGTCTAAACCGTGATGAAGAAGAAGTTTTGCATTACTATAATAATCATTATGATTACCATTGGTTTGAATAGACTCTATTAATCGATTAATCTCCCACAGCCCTACATGTTACTTTATCTGCCACATACTTAAGAGTAGGTAGAAATAATATTGTATTCTTTCGCTGTTTAAGGATATTCATCTTTGAGAAACCTAAAAGATCCACAATATCTTGGATTGAAACTACAATATAGCAATGAGAGTTAGTACATTACATGTAGACAAGCTTTCGTGCATATTTATAAATTGCTTCCAGATATAAATTTTATATTGTTTTACTGTTTTTAAAATGGCTCCATACAATGCATTTATTTCTTGAAAAACAAATCAGTATTATCTAGTTCAACTCCGTAATGGTACTTAAATAAATTGTGAAAAAATGTGTGTTTTACTTTTAGTTTAGGGGAAACAAGCAAAATAAGGAATTCCAATACTAGCTGTATCGAGTACTGTGTACGTACATAGTAAGCAGAGAAGGTATTGTCTTCCACCCAAAATCTCTACACATATATTTCACCGAAAACACATTCCTGAGGCCCCTTGAATCCTAAAATGCATTTTTAGGAAAAGGTCCTTGTGCCTGTGGGAAATATAACTCAAAAACGAAAAGTCCCTTAAACAACAAACTTAGTATTTAAGCTAAGCATCTGCCAAGAATGCGACACAAAGCTTTTAGAAAAGTCTCCCACTACCAACTACCTATGCTTTGAAAAATTTAGAAAATGTTGATCTTCTCAAAAATGGTTCCATGGTTTTGCTTGAAATACAGTATGCTTAGATATTTTCATGACAAATGAAATTCATATCTAGACTTTTCTGAGAATAATCTCAAAATGTATCTTCACTCTGGATAACTTTTGCCTTACTGTTAAACTATATATATAACCATATATAAACTAACTGTATATACAAGGTGTGGTTCGCCTGTTCCTTATTCTCTAGTTCCCTGCAACCCGCAGATCACAGTCTAACCTGAAAACATCGTTCCCGAGAACCATCTTCTGAACATAATATTATAAATTTTGAAACTTCAAGTTATAGCTAAGGATTAGCGTAATGGATTAATTCGTGGAGTTAATATGAATTCTAAGATGCTCGATTTAGGTTCGAATCTTACCAAATCATGCGCAATTTTTTTCCCGCTTTCTTTCTTCCTAATTTTGACACAAATCTAGATGGTGTATCGGAACATTTTTTAGCTTGCTTATTGATTTATTTTTGTTGTTCTCTTTATTTATGTTTATTTTAACTTTATCAGTCCAGTTACAGGAAGTACAAATGAAAATGAACATGCTTAGGCAAACTTATTTAGTTTCCTTTAAGTATACAAGTATTATTACAATATTTTAAAATTAACATAGGCATTTCAAATAAAACTACAGAACCAGATCTATTTTCAGGGTATCTCTAAACGAAAAATACACAAAATACGTAAGCTAACAATCACAACCTGTGCCAAATACATAGGTATTCCCCAATACTTTCAGTTGAAAATAAAATTAGGTTTATTCCCCATAACTTAAACTCCTCAATATCCAGCCCTAAATATTTACTTCTTGCATTTGTATTTAATGGGGCATGTCTAGACCGAAAGTGTCTTCCGGTAGCATTCGCAAACCCACCGAGGGTTCCAGCTGCCAAAACTTTGTAGAGAACATTTTCTAACTACGAAGAATAATCGTTAACATGTTAGGTGTTCTAGTATATTGACATTGTTTTATTAACTTTCTAAGTTTTGAAAATTTCCTTTATTATTTAAAGTCTTAGAGAAGTTCCTTTTTCAAAATAATTACAAAGAAAATTAAGGATCGAAGACTAAAGAATACGTAAAATGAACTGTCGTTCCGTTCTTTTACCTTTTTGTTTACACCTAAAATTATTAGAGTGACAAACACCGAACTAACTTTGCATCGCGATGGAGGATACATAAAGAAGAAAAAAAGTGCACGCAGACTGTGGGACTCGAACCGCTGACACGCTGGAAGTAATAAGGGAACATGAAATTAATCAGTTGAGCTACAATCATTGCGCCCGCTTGCTGCTTTAAAACTTGTAGGTGTAGTGTCCCTTTCCGCTTCTGATCTTTATAACTGTTTGGACCCCTTTTTACTTTCTCTATACGTACATGTACATAGTGTATTGCACTCCACCCAACATTTCGATACCGAGATTTCACCCAGAAATATATGTTTTAGGGTCCCCTATATCCAAATAAAGCATTTTAAGAAAAAGGTCCGTATGTGTGTCCGTGTGTCTATGAACACGATAACTCAAAAGTTGGTAATATGCCAAACTTAGTATTTAAGTTTAGTATCTTCCAAGGATGCGACACGACGATTTTGAGAAAAATCCTCTCACCCCAAACTACCCTTTACATGAAATTTTTTTCGAAATTTTTGATTTTATCAAAAATGGCTCTAAGGAATTTGATTAAAATATCGTACACTAAAGATATTTACCTGACAAATAAAATGCATATTTTCAATTTTCTGGAATAGCCTCTGAAGCTTACTTTATTCTGGATGAAATTTACGGAATTTTGCATAACTTAAACCGTAAGAGACAAATAAAAACTAAACAAAAAATGTAAAGATAGTTAAAATACACAATTTATGTTGTATACATTTTTTCGTGGAGTTGATCGTTTTTTAGATATTTCTTTTTTTTTCAGCTTTAAAAAACATACTTTTCTCATACAGGAATTTGTCAACTCCTGTCCACACAAATAAAGGAACTTCAGTCACATAGAAACCAGCACTTTAACCTATAGTACTCTCTTGTTTCGCTTCTACTTTTAAGGAAGCTAGTAATAAGACTCTGTGTATGTGTTCTCGATTAGCATGAAGTAAATAGAAGCATAAGCTTTTTATCAATAATTTGCTGCAGAGATATAGAGAAAGTTATGTAAATGGAACACATCAGATTTTTGTAGCTGAAACCATTCATTTAGCCTTAAGCAATTGTAATTTACGTTACAAAACGTAAGACAGCCATCCTTTCGATATGACATATACTGTAACAGGAGTTATTAAGCGCATGCTTTTGGAATGGACGTAACTATTGCTGCTAAGGTCTATTTTCCGATGAAGAGCAGGCTAGATTTGCATGGTTACCAAATGGCCGATAAGCACGGTAATTTCGACCTTATTACTTTCAGAGTATGAAGTGTTGCCTATCTCCAAAAATAATAAGGAACAGGTGAACCACCTTGTATATGTGTATAGACGCATAGTATTTAATTATTTCGTTGTTTAAGGATATGTATATGAGAAATCTAAAACATCTTTAACTATATATTTTGCTTCACTCCTGGCCATACCTGAGTGACCAGCTTATGCTTGTCTATTGCTTTAGCCTAGTGTATTCTCTTATTTACCTTGTACGTACAAGGAATTAAGTAATACAACCATTTATGCTAATGTTTATCTCGTTTAGATGAAGCAGCTAGAAGAATAAGCTTTTACAAGAAATTTGTTGCAGTACAGATAGAGCTATATCGCTCGGTTATCCAAGTCATAGTCATGTAATTATTATTACATAGAGTATTCTTAAGCAATCCAAAAAATTACATTCGTAGCATTGAAAAAGGTTTGTATTTAGTAACCGTCGTCTCTTACTAGATGGCAGTTAAAGTTTTAGCTATATCAATCACGTGATTTCGTTGCCTAAGGCGATTGAATAAATAATCTTGTGCTTCTTTAGAAAGATGGAATAAACGAGTTCCATGTAGTGATTAAACACTTCTATTTAAAAAGCTTAACATCGAAAGATATAAAAGCCGAGTTAGATGAAGTTCATGGCATATCTACTTCTGCGTTTGCAACAATTTACAATGGGATAAATGAATTTGAATGTGGCCGTGTATCCACAATGAATTAAAGTTCGCGACAGAGTAGAGGACACAGGCATATCACAAGGTACAGTGTTCTCAATATTGCATCAAAAATTAGGTCTGACAAAGGTGTCGACAAGATGAGTGCCGCATTTCCTCGCAATGGAGAATAAACGCAATCGTGTGATCGACTCGGAAGCTGCTTCGCAGTTTTCCGTCGCAATCCTGCTGCATCGATACATAACTGTGAATGAAATATGGATGCACCACTGCACTCCAAAGACAAAAGGATATTTGAAACAGTGATTTTTTAAAGGCGAACCAGCTCCGAAAAAGGCAAAGTTGCTAAAATCTGCAGACAAAATGATGGCCTCGGTTTTTTGGAATGCACGCGGAATCGTCTTCATTGATTACTTGCAGAAAGGAAGAACGATAAATGTAGAGTACTATCCATCGTTATTGCTCCGGTTGAACGAAGACATTAAGAAAAACGTCCTCATCTGGCAAAGGACAAGATTCTCTTACACCAAGACAATGCAAGAGTGCACACCTGCGCAGTTTTGATGGCGAAAATTGTATAATTAAGGTTCAATTTCTACAACATCCACCGTACTCGCCACATTTGACCCCCAGTGACTTTTTATTTTCAAACTTGAAAATATGTCTTGGCGGTAAACGTCTTACGTCAAGCGAAGCGGTCATGTCCCAAAACTTATTCCTATTTTGAGAATCTTCTGAATTCCTACTTTTTGGAAGGCTTAAAACCGTTGGAGAAATGAGGCAAAGGTGTATCGAGCTAAAAGGAGATCATGTTGAAAAAATATAAAAAATAATTGGTTTTTGTGTCTTTTTCTAAGGAATTATTGTGGGCCCTCGTAATAGTTCTTTCCTCTTCAGAGAAGTGTGGGGCAAGAACTGTTTATTGATCATCTTTCTTTTTCATGAATAATTGTCTAGTAACATTTGCCTCTGTTCTGGTTCCATTTTGGTTTAAATGCCTGGAAAAGTATTTTATGTCGCCTAATCAAGGTAATGAATATGCTGTAATCACCGATTGTTTGGTTTTTTAGCTCCTCTGTCTGATTCTTCATTGCCTGTGATGTCACAATGAGACAGAATCCATGTAAAAATTACGTCCTTATCGTTTGTAAGAGCTAGGGTATATTATTTCCATACAGTTGTATATACTTTAAGGTAATTTATAGGTGTTTCTGTGGAATATACCGTCGCACCCGACCAGAATGGTCCTAAGGTTTATCACCTACTAGAAGACAAGCCGTGATCGTTCGGCAACTTCTCAGACGCAGTTGTACCGTGGGCAAGCATCACAAGATTATTCAGGCGCAACGCCTTTCTATGAAAATTCAGACTAGTGCGCGCGTGTTACACACGATTGAAACCTTGTAGGGTGGAGGGATAGTTGCGGAGGGTCGGTAGCAATGGAATGAAATGCCGTGTGATTAATGAGTGAACACCCCCTTGTTTCCCCCATTGGGGGAGTTGAACAAATAATGAGAATGATATCAAGGCTTGTGTTGCATTTGAACTGTGGTTTGGAAACAGGTACAGGTCTGTTTGCTTCGAAATCGATGTGATTGACACACGTTCCCGCAGGTGTATCTATAGCTATTATGAAAAATATATCTCGCCTGTTAATATTAAAAGATGCTGTGAATGGAGCATATGCGCCGGAGCGAGTTTCGAAATAATTACATTGATCGCCACGTGCCAACTGTTAACATCGATTGGTATCGCCAGGTAGAGCCACCTGATGATTTCCCATGGAGTAAACGTTTCATCGCTTGGCCACCAGGTGGTTTATCCGCCAGATTATATCTGTTGAAGTATGCTGATCATTCGTAATATTTAATCACTAATTATTTAAGATACTCTTAATGATAGCATGCTTCAGAAAGTACTATTTTTCCACCAATGTACAATATACATAATAGGCAGAGAGGTTTTGTATTCGATCCGAAAACTCAAAGTCTAGATTTAACTGAGAATATGTGTTTTGAGACGCCTGAATAAAAAGACAGGATTTTTAGGAAAAGGCACGAATCCGTGTGTGTGCGTGTGTATGTATGTCAGAAAAGCATCTTTAAACAACGAAACATCCTTTTAATACCTAACTTGATAGTTCAGCATCTTTTCAAGAGTGCGACACGAAAATTTTCAAGGAGGTCCCCCACCGAAACTACCCTTTTCAATTTCTCGAAAATATTGTTTTCTCCAAATGACGATTTTGATTAAAATACCATACATTAAGACATTTTGATGACAAAAGAAAAGTCAATGTTTAATTTTCTGGGAATATCTTCTTAAGTCCTGTTCATAATGGACGTATTTTCCATAGCTTTTAAACCGCAAGAGATCTTACTAGGTCTAATTAAAGCACAGAATTTATCACATTTTAAATTCTTTTTTAAAGTAAGCAATTTCCGAGATAGCTACTTTTCGTTTTAGAGTATGGTATACATACACACACACATTGGCCTTTATTTAATTTTTGTTTCACAGGTTCTGAAAACATGTATTACCGATGAAAACCTGGTTGTAATACAGTAGCTACTATGTGTGTGCATAGTACGTGGTAGAGAAAATAATATGTTTTTGAGGTCGATAAATTTCAAAACGTGTATTTCCTGTGAACTATCGATAGCAAATGTTTGGGTTGAAAACATTACTTCCTATATATACCTGCTGCAAATAAATGGTGAGGAAGTAAAAATGCTGGAAAATGAAATGTTTATAGAAAATATATGAAGAGGCAAAGGATAGAAAGTTAAACGTTGAAGAGAAAGACTTTGGGATGTCTTTGATATGCCTGTAAAAGCTACATTGCGTCATATTTTTCTCCTTTAGTCTGAAATAATGTTTGGATTTAGAAACAAAGTTGGTCATGGAAGTTGAAGTTGAAACTTCTAAAGTTAAACAGTTTGTAAGGAAACCTGGAGGATTTCATCTCAAGCTCTTGGTGCGAGAAGATCCCTTCACTAATCCAAGACGAACTTAAGAAAAGTCGTCAGGTGCTGAGGTTAATTATCTGGCGAAACCTTTAATAGAGGACACAAACAAGACATTCCTTAGAATATTACCATTGTACTTTGCTCTCTTCAGTTTTCATTTCTGCTGCTCTACCAAGATGTGTTAAATTTATTCAAAATTTGCACTTCGCAAAGCAGAAGTTTGCTAATTAAAGCTTTCTACAAAAAGTAATTATATACTTTAATTTCCTGAAACAACTGTGGTGAACTCTAAAATATTACGTTTTAATAACACATAAGCAGAGTGGTAATTAACAGTTAAGTAATATACAGGGCGCTTGATTTAAAACGACTTATGCTTGCTTTTTCTAGCACATATGAAAACTTAGATATAGAGGGTATTAAATTCAGCTCAAAAATTCGATTCAGAGATTTCACCGATATATGTGTTTTGAGACGCCTGAATGAGAAATATTCATTAAAAATAGTCAATGTTTGTGTGTGTGTGTGTGTGTGATGTGTCTGTGGAAGCGTAATTAAAAAACTAAAATATGTTAAATACCAAACTTAGTGTTAAATTTGGTATCCTCCAAGGACGCGACACAGAGATCTTCAAGCTCTCTAAACTACTCTTTACATGAACATTTTTCGAAAAATTTTATTTTCTCAAAAATGGTTCTGTTATATGCTAAATATATGTGTATCTTAAATTTCCTAAAATAGCCTCTGAAGTCCTCTTCATTTTGAATGACTTTTGCATAACTGGTAAACCGTAAGAGATAAACAAAAGCTTGCTCCACAAAATGTAGATCACGTCAAAACACACAATAATGTCATTTACATTTTTTTGTAGAAATAGGAAGTCATCATCCGTGTTTCTTTTGTTTTACTTCTTGCCATGCAAAGAAGCGAATTCATTGAAAATCGCAAAGCAATGGCTTTTTAAAAAATTGTCTATCTCTTTAGCAGAGTGTATTCCTTAATATGATAACCAGGACCAGAAAGAAGTATGCTGTTTTGTAATAAATTTGTTTTAGATCAGCTAGAGAAACTTAATGTGAATGGAGCACATCAGATTTTTATTTGTTTCTTTTATTTTAATACTACAACCTGTTGTCTTTTTACTTTTCAACATCTGAATTTGCGTTTAAAGGCACTAGATGCTCAAATGACTTTTTTAAAATAACTATTTTAAATTCATTTTTAAAATAATTTTACGCAATGGAGAGTCAAATTATATTCCCATTTTAATTTTTGGGTAGTTAAATGCACAAACACATTTCAACGAAATCTGCACATATCACAAATAGCGCGTGAAAGATGAAATATTCTATTTTTCATTTTTACTGCTTTAAAATATTCCTCGCAATTTTAGAAGATTTAAAACTATCACTGCAAACGCTATTTTTCAAAACTACATACTGGGAAAAAAGCCGTGGAGTGTTCTATGCCATGTACTCGAATTTTATCACATTCAAGCGACGGTAACCCGAGAAGTTTTAATAAAAATCTGATGTGTTTCTTTTACATGACTTTCTCTACATCTCTGTAATATATTATTGTTAAAAGGCTTCTACCTCATGCTAATGGAGACCAACATTAGCATATATGGCCTTAATACTGGCTTCTTTTTTAGTAGAAAGGAACTAAGCTAAATGATTGTTAAACCTTTAAAATACTGGTTGCTTAACGATTAAAATTCGATTCTTTGCATGGCCAGGTGTTTACAAATTCCCCTTTGAGAAAAGTTAAATATTTTAGAACTGATACTTATATCAAGGAATATCACATAAATGTCCACCCCACGAAAAAAAAAAAGTTATGGCATAAATATTGTGATTTAGCGCGATCTTTTTATATAGTGACTTTTTCCCTATCTCTTACGGTTTACCAATTATGCAAAAATTATCCGGAATGAAAAGTTTTTCAGAGTCTATTCCCAGAAAATTCAAATGTACATTTTATTTGTCATATAAATATCTTTAATATACGGTAGTTTAGTCAAAATCGTTTCAGCCATTTTTGATAATTGAACCATTTTCATAATCTTGGTGGATACTAAACTTTTATACCAACTTTGGCATTTTACTGGCTTGTCATTTTTGAGTTATCATGTTCACAGACACACGGATACAAACACACACACACACTCTCTCTCTCTCTCTCTCTCTCTCTCTCTCTCTCTCTCTCTCTCTCTCACACACACACGTACACACATATTTTTCTAATTTTTTTGATACAGGGGATTTCACCTATTCCAGCTGAAATCTCGGCTTCAAATTTTTGGTAGATTACAATACCTTCTCTACTTAGTATCCATCTACCCCAACTATCCTTTACTTAGAACAATGTTGATTGTTTTTTTTTTAATATTTTTTTTATTTTATCTCAAATGCCTCTGGCTGAAGTGTTTATTCTATACTATTTCATGGAATATAAATGTATATATTGATTTTTCTCGGAATAGCCAGAACGGCTTTTATGTAAATGGTAAACCGTAAGAGATAATAAAAATGTATTACACAAGAAATGAAGCCATCGTCAAAATACATAATTTATGTACGACACGTTTCTTGTGAAACTAAACGTTTCTGAGATATTGCATGTTATTTTTTAAATTAGCTTAAATGGGAAGTAGTTATTCGAATGTTTTATCTTGTTCAAGTAAAGAGAACAGAATTTCAGAACCATCACATAGCGACCTGTTCTTAAAAGATGTGACTCGCTTTAGCTTATTGCATTTCCTTATCCTTCTTGTACATGGAAATAATATACAATGAAACCATTTTTACAACCACAACATTATGTAATAAAATACCAACATTATACAAGTACAATAATGGAACAATAAAGACTTCTTAAAACATACATAAAATATTACACTAGTAATTAAAATTATAATACAAATCATTAAGGAATTTAAAGTAAAGTGTTACGTTTAAATTCACTTATAAATAGAAATATCTTTAAAATATCTTATGTTTTGGAAACATGTATTACGTTTTAAGTTAAGTAACAAGAGAAAAATGCTGTGACAAATCGGAGTAGGAAAAATTTATAAAAACTAAATAACAGTTTGGATTTTATATCCATTTATTTATTTATTCATACTCCCAATCACAAACTAAATAAAACTTTAGCACGTCGGGCCAATTTCAAAATTATAATTACATTTCATAACCTAACATCGCACGCTCATGATATGCAATACAATGCAATACGCAATGTGAATATACTGAGGAATTAGGAACTATATTTAACTTTTGCTTGTTTAACAATACGCCAAAATTCCGTTTTCGCAGAACATGAGAACTACATATTTGAGTATGTGCTACGAATCACAAAACGTATTGCACTACCGAATACCGAAAAATTTCTGTATGAATATGATTTTTTTTATCAGTTTGCCTAAAAATTCATTTTGGCCTATAGTCATACTTGATAATATAAGCATTCGATATAGTTTTCCCTGCCATCACATAACTGGAAAATAATGAAAATGTAATTTTAATGTTGCAGTGGTGGTAACTCGAAGCGTCACAGCGGAGAATGATTGAACTAAACTATGAAAAATTGCGCAATCAAATGACTACATCACCGGTATTTTTCATAACTACTCAACTGATCGTAATTTTAATGCTGTATCGCTACTGATGGAAAAATGTTACGGGGCCTTCGATATCTGATTGGATGAGTTATTCAAATTGCTTCTCGATGGACTGATTAAAGCTCACGTAAATTAATTTCACATGGATCTGTAGCAATATAGAATTAGAACAGATTATCGGCTAAACGCTTGGCAACTAGATTGGTATGAAAAACACAATTTATTTTTATGTAACTCTTATATAAAGACTCCAATAGTCGGTATAAAAATTTCTTTCATGTTATATTAGCCAGTTTTATAGAGTTTGCTGTTCGTTCAAGACACTATTTCTGTTATTAGGTATTTTTTTTAATATATTTAGATTCGTTTAGCATGTATAATGCTATTCAGAATTGGAATAAAATACACCATAACTAAAAGTAACATGAACATTATAACTTGTGAGGTCAGCCACAATAGGTTCCTCTGGCACTAGACAGCCAGAGATGATTTTATACATTGATTCACTGAGAGTCTTCTGATTCGGAATCACTTCCCGAAGTAAACAGCAAATCCTGTGGGAGACGAGCCTTTATCCGAGGAACTGCATCAGATCTGTGTCCCAACGAAAAGTGTGCTGCGGTGGGTACTAAGTGAAGATGCTGAAAACCCGTATAAATATGTGCAGAGATGGTACTGAGTCCAAGCTGAGTGATCTGAGTGTTCCTGGCATACCAAGATGCATTCACTATAAGCTTTAAAACTTTATTTTGAAAGACCTGCAGACGATTAATTTTACTTAAACAGAGAAAGCGCGTAATGTGCAAAATGACATATAGTTTATTGTTGTCCTAGTCTTATTGTTGAGATTGTCCTTTCTTTGCAGTTTTGAGCATGGTATCTCTCGCAGTGTTTGTTGCATACTTTTCACACGCATTCTTCGTCTGGTTGGTGGAATTTTTGGTTGTGGCATATTTTGTTGTGAAAACCGTGCGTTGCATATCTTGTCACTAACGTGTTCTCCCTAGGTTCCTCAAATTGCAATATAATTTAATAGAATATTTCATAATCACAGCAAATATACTCCAGCAAAAATATCAAATAGAATTACCGTCTCTGTTCTGTTCGTCAAAATCCAGCAGACGAAAACATTCTTTTTGCCAGAATCCAATTTGGTATTTGTTGTTGCCAGACATTGAAGTTGGTTACATTACCTTCATAAAATGAAACATCCAATCATAAATAAAGTCTTGATGCCAAAATACACCAGCGCTTGCAGTGTTCATGTGGGAGATAGTACATAGTGTTTCCAGTTTTTCAATCTAGCCTCCTAATTTGGCTGCTTCCAGTCTTCGGTCGTTATGACGTCTGTTGTATTGAAATTGGGTCATATGCCGTTATTTTTCTCATTTAAAAGATGTGGTGTCATCAGTACGTTTCCAAGATATGCTAATATTTTGTAAAGTAATTTGAAGGGTAACAGAGGGACAACGTAATGTAAAAATCAGGGTTTTACATTTCTTGTGGTTCAAATAAATCCTACAGTTGTCAATCCAGGATGCTGTATACTAAGACACGTCGGTAGTCTGTGAATGGCAGTATTACTATATATTATTGATTTTGAATAAAGGTCTAAACAGCTTGGAATAAGTTTTTCTAGATGCTTCATAAGAAAATCATTTGTACTTAAATAGCCTCAAGGTTTTGTGAACTCCCAAATAGCTAACACTGGTTTCTGGAATTTGACAAAAAATGGGAAGATTAATACATGTTTTAGTAATTGTTTTATTTATTCTTCTGTTTGGATAGCAGCATTCCATTTCATTCCATTTCTTCCAGAGAAACATTTTAATACGATATACGCAAAAAATGTCATTAACAAAGGTTTCATACTATTTAACACTACCAATGTCTGCATTCTGAACTTGAAGCACTATCACTCGATACAAATAAGCACAGGTTATTTCAATTTCTTCAAAATGCAGAAATCCAACTTTTCCATTGTGTATATTCTAGAAGTGAACGTGTATTCATTCCACTCTGGAATATTAGTTTATTAAAATATAGCATTCTGTAACGCTAATAATATATTAAAAACGTCTAACGTGTTCTCCCTAGGTTCCTCAAATTGCAATATAATTTAATAGAATATTTCATAATCACAGCAAATATACTCCAGCAAAAATATCAAATAGAATTACCGTCTCTGTTCTGTTCGTCAAAATCCAGCAGACGAAAACATTCTTTTTGCCAGAATCCAATTTGGTATTTGTTGTTGCCAGACATTGAAGTTGGTTACATTACCTTCATAAAATGAAACATCCAATCATAAATAAAGTCTTGATGCCAAAATACACCAGCGCTTGCAGTGTTCATGTGGGAGATAGTACATAGTGTTTCCAGTTTTTCAATCTAGCCTCCATCCCTATTTTTCCCATTATTGTTGACACATCTGAGTTGCACACTACTTTAGTTCAGAGGAAATAAAAATATGTATTACATGCATACGACTTTCTCTAACTGTTCTACAAACAAACTTCTTACAAAAGATTTTCTTCTTTCGAGATAAGCATTAGAAAAACGCACTTCTTACTTAGTTCCTTTTAAGAAGAAAATGAATGTATTATGTTAAAGCAATAGTCAAATGTTTTAAAAGCTATCTTTATGCAATGCGACTGTCATTGAAATTCACTTCTTTGCTGACCAGGAGTAGAACAAAAGAAAAACGGACACTTACTGTCTGAGAAAAGTATAAGTACTTTACAATTGAAAACAAATATAAAGAATTCCTTGGAAACGGCCAACTCTACAACAAAATTGCATATGATATAAATTGTGTGTTTTAACAAGATCTACATTCATAAGTAGTAAGTTTTTGTCTATTTCTTCGGTTTACTAGTTATGGAAATCCAGAAATATGTATCCAGAATGAACAGGTTTTCAGAAGCTATTCCCGGAAAATTCAAGATTTCCATTTTATTGGTGATGCAAACATGTATAATGCTAGGTATTTTAATCAAAATCGTTAGTCATTTTTGAGAAACGCAAATTTTTTGAAATTTTTTCCATGTAAAACGTAGTTAGGGGTGGGGGATTTTCTTGAAAATCTTCATATTGCATCCTTGGAAGATAATAAGCTTAAATACCAAGTTTGTATTTTAGTTTTTGAGCTATGCTGTTCACAGCTACATACGGACACTTTTTCTAAAAGTGCTTTTTTTAGACTAAGATGACCTCAAAACAAATATTTACGGTGAAATCTCGGTATCGAACTTTTGGGTGGAATACAATACCGTCTCTATGTACTATGTATATTGTACGTGTAGAGAAGGTAAAAACAAGCATTATTTGTAATAAAAGTAAAACAAATTATATCCAAAATAGATTTTCCGAGAATTTTGCTTTTTTGATGATTTTGGCCATTATTCATTCTTGATAACCTGAGCCTTCTATGTAGATTTCCAGCGATTCTTCCAATGATTTTCGATACGTGTTAATTACACGTAAACTTTAATTTAATATTGTAACCATTTATTTGTAAAAAGGTCTGGTGTTCCATTCATGTGCTTTCTGAACTACAAACTAACTAAACTGACAAGAGGTTATTCATTTTTGTACATTATACTCATCAAGTTCAGAATTAGCAGAAATTGTCTTATTTATTGCCTCCTTGTAAGCAGAAGAGAGAAATAAGAGAATACACTAAGCTAGCGTGTTAGTCAAGTGTTTTAAAACTATCGCTATCTGAAGCAATTGTGTGGCTAGAAGTAAAATAAAATAAGAAGTGCGAAGCGAAAGATAAAATTTTAAGTTAAGAAAAATTTAATCAGTAAAAAATTTAAAAAGTAATACATGAATTATGTGATTTAACGAGAATTATTATTATTTTTTTTTTTTGTTTTTGTTTTTGTTTTTTTTTTTTTTTTTTTTTTTGTAACAAGCTTTTATCTACCTCTTACGGTTTACCAGCTACATAAAGATTAACCAAAATGAAAGGCCTTCAAAAGCTACTCCCAAAAAATTCAAATTATATATTGCGTTTGTCATGAAAATATCTTAACCATATGGTATTTTAATCAACATCGTTAGAGGCGTTCTTGAGAAAATCAAAATTTTCGAAAAATGTTCCTGGTAAAGGGTAGCTGTGTTAGGATATTTTCTTGAAAATGTTCGTGCCTAGGAAGATACTGAACTTAAATACCAAGTTAGGTATGCACTGTTTGTTTTGAGCTATGCTGTACACACACACATTTTTATCTAGATGTTCTTTTTATTGTATTCAGTAAGTCTTAAAATCTGTATTTCCAGTGAAATCTTGGTATCGAATTTTTTGGTTGGAATACAATACCTTCTCTATCTACTATCTACATTGTACTACATACCTCTAGAGAAACTGTTACATGTTTTGATGTGTTACATTCATATTACTTTTTCTACTTCTCTGAAATAAATTGAAATAAAGCTTATCCTTCTATCTACTTTATGCTAATCGTGATAAACATTAGTAGAAATTCTTTCTTTAAAGTAGAAGGGAAATAATATAAAACGATAGTCAAATACTTTAAGAGCTGGTTGCCATGTGAATGAAATCCGTTTCTTTGCATTGCCGGGAGTTGACAAATTCCCGTTTGTGGAAAGTGTTTAAGTATTTTAAAGCTGAAAACAATAACAAGGAATATTTAAAAAATTGTCAACTCCACGAAAAGAAATACATAAATTGTGTGTTTCAATAATATTTTTTGTAGTAAGTGTTTCTCTATCTTTTACGGTTTACTAGTTATGCACAATCCAGCAAAATCCATCCAGAATAAACAGATGTTCAAAGGCTATTTGAAAAAAATTGAAGATATGCATTACATTTGTCGTGTAAATATCTTTAATATACGATATTTTAATCAATATCGTTAAAGCCATTTTTGAGAAAATCAAAATTTTAGAAAATTTTTCCATGTAAAAGGTAATTTGGAATGGGGGAATTTTCCTTAAGATCTTCGTGTCGCATCATTGGAAGATACTCAACTTACATAATAAGTTTGATATTTTACTGACTTTACGTTTTGAGTTATCGTGATCACACACACACACACATACACACACACACACACACACACACACACACACACACACCTGTTTCTAAAATTTTTCTTTTTATTATACAGGGGACCGTAAAACGTCTTTTTCCGGTAAAATCTCAATATCGAATTTTTGGTTGGAATGCTATGCCTTCTCTATACAATATATCCGTAGTACATGTAGAGAAAGTAAAATGTAGCTAGAAAATACCATTCATCTAAAAAGAATAATAAAAATAGAAGGTATACATGCATCTATAGTAACTGTTCAGAGCCACCTAGTGAAAGAAAAACTTGTACTTTAGCTCCGGATTTACAATGGCTGCCACCTACTGCCCGTTTTCTGAAGCTCTACCAGTCAGAGAAGTATACGCGCCCCTCAACAGATGCCGCTAGCATCAGGTTCCTTTGCAGCGGATCGATAGGGTTGTTTGCAAGTAACGCCCCCACAATAACTGCAGAATCAGTCCACGTGCGAGTATAGTACATCATTTGTGTCGACAAGTCGCATCGAATATATCCACCGTCTGCAGGGGAAACGATACAGAAGCAAACTCTCCCCCCTCCCACTTAGGAAAATGAAGGCTATGTTCATTTATCCATTACAGTCAATAATCTAAATGTTGGCTCTAACTGTTAGATTTAAAAATCTTATGTGTTCCATTCACATGAATTTCTCTACCCGATCTTACAAAAGAGCAGCATTTTATTTACATAATGCTAGTCGAGATTTAGCAGAAATGGCCTTGCTACTTGGTTCCTTATAAGCAGAAGGGGGGAAGAATACGCTAGGCTAAAGCAATAGTCAAATTTTCAAAAGCTGGTCGAAATGTAAATAATTGAAGTTCGATTCGCCTTTCAAGGCCAGCAATAAACAAAAGAGATGAAAGGAAATGTAACCGTGTTGAGAGAAATTACATAGTTTAAAATTTAAATAAACAAAATGTAGTATCTTGGAATTGGCCAATTCTACATCAAAAATGCATATGACATAAATTGTATGATTTAATGGGATCAACAAGTTTTGTGCACTACATTTTTGTTTATTACTTACGTTTTGCTGGTTACGCAACATTCGGCAAAATGTATCCAGAATGAACGGGTGTTCAGAAGTTATTCCCTGAAAATTCAAGATTTACTTTTATTGGTGACGTAAATATCTATAATATACAGCATTTTAATAAAACTGTTAGTCATGTTTAGATTTTTTTTTTTAATTTTTACACTAAAGGGTAAGTTGAGGTAACGGGATTTCCTTGACCATTTTGGTGTCGCATCCCTGGAAGTTTGGTATTTAACAGTCTTTTAAATTTTGAGCTATGCTGTCCACAGACACACACTCACACTTAAACACACAGGCAGTTTTTTAAGAATGCTTTTCTGGACTCACGTAACCTCAAAACATATATTTTCGGTGACATTTCGCTATCGGATTTTGGGTGAAATATAATACCTTCTCTATACACTATGCACATAGTATGCGTAGAGAAAATTAAAAAGAAAAAAATCGGATGTGTTCCATTCACATGACTTTCTCTACATCTTTGCAACAAATTATTGTTAAAAAGCTAATGCTTCTATTTACTTAATGCTAATTGAGAAAAATTAGCAGAAATAGTTTTATTATTTGTTTCCTTCTAAGTAGAGGCGAAATAAGAGAGCACCGCAGTTAAAGTGATAGTCAAAAGTTGGTTGTTATGTGACTAAAGTTCCTTTGTTTGTATGGACAGCAATTGACAAATTCCTGTGTGATAAAAGTATTAGTGTTTTAAAGCTGAAACCAATAACAGGGCATATCTCAAAAACGATCAACTCCACGAAAATATGTATATGACATAAATTGTGTTTTGTCGTGATCTGCATGTTTGTGTAGTAAGTTTTTGTCTATCTCTTGCGGCTTATCAGTAATGCAAAATTCAATAAAAATCATCACGAATAGGGTATCCTAGAGGCTATTCCTAGAAAATTCAAAATATACATTTTCTTTGGCGTGTAAATATCTTAAATATAAAATACATTAATCAAAATCGTCAGTCATTTTTGAGAAAATAAAAATTTCGATTTTTTTTTCATGTAAAAGATAGTTTGCAGTGGGGGGAATTTGTTGGAAACTTCGTGTCGCATCCTTGGAAGATACCAAACTTAAATACCAAGTTTGGTATTTAGCGGTGTTTTCGTTTTTGAGCTAGGCTGTCAGGGAATGACCTCTAAAGACCTCTTTATTTTGGATGATTTTTATTGAATTTTGCATAACTAGTAAATCGTAACGGAAAGACAAAAACTTACTGCACAAAAAATGTAGATCACGATAAAATACATAATTTATATCATATATATTTTTTTCGTGGAGTTGATCGTTTTTTGAGATATTCCTTGTTATTGATTTCAGCTTTAAAAAACATACTTTTCTCATACATGAATTTTTCAATTGCTGTCCATACAAACCAAGGAAATTCAGTCACATAGCAACCAGCTTTTGACTATCACTTTATCCTATGGTACTCCCTTTCTTCGCTTCTGCTTATAAGGAAGCAAGTAATAAGATCATTTCTATTATTATTTTCTCTAGCCCCGTATGTACAATGTACATAGGGATAGAGAAGTATTGTATTCCACCCAAAAATTCGATGTCGAGATTTAACCGGAAATACATGTTTTAGGTCCCTCTGAGTCCTAAAAAGGCATTTTCAGAAACAGGGCCGTGTGTGTGTGTGTGTGTCTGTCTGTGTGTCTGTGGACAGCATAGCTCAAAAACGAAAAGACGGTTAAATACCAAACTTGGTATTTAAGTCTAGTATCTTCCAAGGATGCAACACAAAGATTTTCAGGAAAATCTCCCCACGCCTAATTATCGAAAAATTTTCCCTATGGAAAAATTTTCGAAAATTTTGTTTTTCTTAAAAATGGCTGTAACGACTTTGATTAAAATATCACATATTAATGCCATTTCTATCACAAATAAAATGTATATCTTAAATTTTTTGGGAATAGCTTTTAAAGACATGTTTATTCTGGATAAATTTTGCTTAGTTAAGAATATCTAGTAAACCGTAAGCGACAGAAAAAAACTTACCCTATAAAAAATGTAGATCTTGCTAAAATGCAGAAGTTATGTCATATACATTATTTTCGTGGAACTTACCGTTTTAGAGGTATTTAATTTTGAAATACTTATACTTTTCACAGACGGCAGTGTTCGTTTTTCTTTTATTCTACACCTAGCCAGGCAAAGAGGCGATTTGCAATGTCAATCGCATAACGACAGCTTTTAAAACATTTGGCTATCACTTTAGCCTAGTGCATTCCCTTAGTTCCAATCTACTTATAAGGAACTAAGTAACAAACTTCTGTTAATGTTTACTCGATTAGTGTGGTGTTGAAAGAAGAATTATCATTTGTTAGACTTTTTTGTATAGTAGGTAGAGAAAGTTATGTGAATGTAACACATAAGATTTTTTTTCCTCAAATAGTATGAAGTAAATAGAAGCATTAGCTTTTTAACACTAATTTGTTGCAGAGATTTAGAGAAAGTCATGTGAATGGAACACATAATGCAGGGGACCCTAAAACGTGTATTTCCGGTGAAATCTCGACATCAAATTTTGGGTGGAATGCAATACTTTCTCTGTATACTATATATAGTACGTGTAGAGAAAGAAAAACAAAACAAAAAACAAGTTGCGCTACAACCACATACTTTCTGTAATCTTTCTTTATCAAAAGTGTTCATACAAAAGAGTATTCCTGGATTTACCTTGTGTTAATTGAGGATCAGGGTTACAAGAGAAATGCTAAATGAACTAGGCTTAGGCGAAAGCTGATGCCTGTGTAAAATCTTTGAAATCCTGTTTTCTTTGCATGAGCAGCAGAGGAAATAATCCAATATCGGCTTCCTATCTTTGAAAAGCATAAGTTTCGAAAATTGAAATCGATAACAAGAAATATCTCCGAAATTTTAAATCCACAAACATAGCTATTTATCATAAATTGTGTGCTTTATTAAGAGGTACTTTTTTTTTAAATATATATATATATTAATCAAAATCATTATGCACGTTTTTAGTAACTATAAAACTTTGAAAAATGTTGTTTGTAATGAGTAGTTAGAGGTGAGGGATCTTCTCGAATTTTTAAAATTATATATTTTCATTCTTTTTGTCGCATGTTTGTAACATCTAACATAGCTACCAGGTGTGTGCAATTTATTCGACTATTCGTTTTTGAGTTATGTGTACACACACATACCTATATTTCTGTATAGTTTTTTTTGGATTCATGGACCTTCAAAACAATATTTCCGGATATATATATTAATGGATCTTTTGGATACAATACATATCTCTCTCTCTCTCTCTTTCTCTCTCTCTCTCTCTCTCTCTTTGTATTTCGAAAAAATCTAAAATAGTCATATTTGAAATACACATGAAGTATTCTATCCATTATAATTTCGGTTTTTACTTTTTCTAACATATATATCTGCAGCCTTTGACACAGGCGCAAGTTCTATTCCCGGTGAGGGCATAGCAATTTCTCCTTGATCAGGATTCTTCACTACTTCTTAGGTCTGGCTGTTGTGTCCATCTTCATTTGGCGGAAGCCACTGCCAAACCTAGTTGCTTTGGTCGGGTTGTACTTTTTCCGGTTCCACCCAGCCTTCGGATTTTTCACTTCCCATCAACATGTCGTAAAGAAGGTATTACTAACATTTCATTCTCAATTTCAATATTTATTTTTCACCGGAAATACAAGTTTTGATGTCCGTTGTATTAAAAGAACAATTATAGAAAAAGACTCGTGAGGATGTGTGTGTGTGCGTGCGTGCGTGCGTGCGTGCGTGCGTGAGTCTATAAACAGCATAACTCAAAAACTAAAATTTGGTTAAAAACCAAACTTGCTTTATAAGTTCAGAATCTTCCAAGGATACGACATTTTCAATAAATTCCCGTACTCCAAACTGCATTTTACATGTAAAACGTTTAGAACAGTTTGATTTTTTGAAAAATTGCTTAACGATTTTGATTAAAATACGATATGCTTAAGACATTTTCACCGCATATAAAATATGTGTATGTTTAAATTTCTGGGAATATTATCTGTAATCCTTTTCAGTTTGAATGACTTCTATGACTGGTAAACTGCAACAGATCCACTAAGCCATATTATACAAACCTTTTTCGTTGGTTTAGTTAAATATTTACGAGATATATCTTGGCAAGATTTCCGTTTTAAACTACTTATTACTTTTTTTAAAATGGGACATCTGTATGTTTTATTATTTTTTATTTTCATTCACCCATTCTTTTTTTTCGTCTAGTTAAACACAGAGAACGTATAAGAAAAGCCAGCTTAAAACCATTTGACTATTATTTAAATCTATTGTATTCTCCCATTCTCATTGTGTCAACTAGGAAATATATATTAAAGGTGTTTCTGCTAAAGTTTATCTCAATAACATAAAGTAGATAGGAGATTTCACTTTTTTGGTTTGTTAAATGGGTTAAGATGCGAGAAGGTAACCCATCTATTTTTACATTTTTTTTAAATTAAACGTTTTCTTCCATTTGAAGAATAGACTTTAAAAGTCTGTTTCATCTCTCTGAATCTTTCCATTACAATCTTGATCTTCCTATTGATCGTTTGCTCGCCGGGTGTAAAGAAACACTTGTTTTGTTATTCTATTGTTATTTAATATATCTCTTTTCAAAAGGTCAATTTTGTTCTTGCAAGCTACTATTTTTAATTGGTCTCTTATACTGTATTGTGTATATAATCATTGTCATTGTCTAAAAATCTAACCTTGTGGATTAGAAGTGGAACAGAGATCCTTGTAAATTATTAAAATGCTGTCTCTATCCTTGTTTTGTTTCTCGAAGTTCTGAGGCAGTACCGCAAATATATTGAACTTTAGTTGATTTGTGTTCTAAATCATGTTCTTCATCATATGAAACTAAATGTCCTAAATAATCAAAATTATTAACATACTCAATTTCCACTTAATTCTATTTTTCTTCTAATTGGATACTTTACTTTAAAGTCAACAATTTGGATTTAGCTGTGGATGTTTTTAAACTATAGTAGCCTTTTGTAAAGCTTCTTTAGAATCTGAGAAGATAACCTGTTTTTGTCACCAAATAAAATTAGGCCGAAATTTAAAATAACCTAATGTAAAACTTTTATTTAGCTCTCTTTGCCGTTGGTCTATGCTACATAAATATTAAATATGCCCTTTGACAGAGGTTATCTTTTTCTAACACCTTGATTTACAATATCGTTTTCCTTTCTATAGCACGTATATATAACTTAGTTAGCAGGCAGGGAAGCTATGTATACTCTTCCGTCGAAAAATTCAATACTAAGATTTGCGGGGAATATGTTTTCAGGACCCCTAAATCCAAAACGGCATTGTTACAAAAGGGTCCGTGTAAATGTGTGTGTGTCTGTGTGTGTCTGTGTGTGTTTGTGTGTGTATGTGTGTCTGTGTGTGTGTTTGTGTGTGTGTGTGTGTAACTCAAAACGGAAAATTTGTTAAATACCAAACTTGATAATTTACAGCATCTTCCAAGGATGCTAGACGAAGATTTTTATGAAAATCCCCCACCCCAAACTACCCTTTCATATATAGTTTCTCAAAAATTCTGATTTTCTGAAAAATAACTAACGGATTTGATTAAAATAACGTATATAAAAGATATAAAACGTGTATCTTAAATTTCCTGGGAATAATCTCTGAAGAATTACTTATTGTATGACTTGTGAATAACTGATACAACGTAAGAGATACACTTACTACACAAAAATTTAGATCTCGTAACATGCAATTTATTTGTTATACATTTTTTCTGAAATCACACAATTTATGTTATATACATTTTTGTAGAGTTAAACATTTCCGAGTATATTTCTTGTTATTTGCTTCAATTTTAAAATAAGAAAACATTTTTTTTTTAATTGGAATTGTTTATTCATTTTTCTTTGGTTTATTCTTGCCATTCAAAGAGATACGATTATTTTCCTTCTACTTAAGGAACTACGTAATAACAGGACTTCTGCTATTGTTTATCTCGATTAGGCATGACATAAATAGAAGAATAAGCTTTTGTAAGAATTGTTCGTTTCAGAAAAGGTAGAGAAGCTCATGTAAATATAACTCATCATCATATTTTTTTTTTTTTTTCTACTGAGTAGGTACTTTACATACTAGGTAATGAAGGTATTACATTACACTCAAAAATGCTATACCGAGATTTCACCGAAAATACCTGTTTTGGGAACCCTTAAGTCCAAAAAAATTAAAAAAGGTCAGTATGTTTTCTGTCTGTCTCTGGGGAATAGTATAGTTTAAAAGCGAAAAGTCCATTAAATACAAAGCTTGGTAATTACGTTTATATCTTCCAAGGATCCAGTACGAAGGTTTTCAAGAAAATCCCTCCTCCCAATCCACCCTTTAAATGTAAATATTTTGAAAATGTCGTGTTTATAAAATATGTCTAACGATTTTGATTAAAATGCCGTATATTAAGGATATTTACATGACAAATAAAGTGTATATTCTAAATTTTCTGGGAATAGCTTCTGAAGACCTCTTTAATTTGGATGGATTTTGCATAACTGAATAAGCCTTAAGTGATTCACAGAAACTTAAAATAAAGAATGCATGTAGATCTCGTTAAAACCAAAATACATACTTTTTTTATGGAGTCCATTCCGAAATATTACCTGTTATTGGTATAAATATTGAAATACTTTTCTACAACGGGAAGTTACGATTGCTCATTATTTTTCATTTTATTTTTTACTCCTGACCATGTATAGAGAATCGCATTTCAGTCGCATAGCAACCAGCTTTTAAAACATTTGAGTACCTAGTTATTTAAATAATAGTGTTTATTGTCTAAATGTATTGTTCTGATACAAATGATGTATTCTTTAAAATCTTCACATTTAAATAATAGTTTTACAATGAGTGACCTTTCAAATAGCTCATTCACATCATGTTTTATAACAACCGTAATTATTGTAGAAAAGTTACCACTTTACATAATCTCAAAGCTTTTGATTTTTCAACATTATATAATTTTATTTATCTCTTTAAATTGGTGAGTTATTACAAAAACAATGAGCATTTTCTTTAATGCACTTTTTAGTGGTAGTGTAACAATTTTTAAATCAATTAATAACAAATTGCATCATGTTGAGTATTTTGTGGTTGGAAAAGTGCCGGAAAATAATTTGTTAGAAAACAAATTTTAAAATTGGGCACTCCTGTTAATAACCATTGCACTATCTATTTATAGCTTCAATTAATAGGCAGTTAAAATGTGCCAAGTGGAAAAAACGATATATTTTCTTAAAGCTATAAATATTATTTTATTATGGAAAAATCTGATGTGTTCCATTCACATGACTTTCTGTACATCTGTGCAACTAATTATTGTTAAAAAGCTTATGCTTCTATTTGCTTCATGCTAATCGAGAAACAATTATCAGAAATAGTCTTATTGCTTGCTTCCTTGTAAGAAGTGAAATAAGGGAGTACCATAAGTTAAAGTAGTAGTCAAAAGCTGGGTGCTATGTGACTGAAGTTCCTTTGTTTGTATGGACAGGAGTTGACAAATGCCTATATGACAAAAGTACAAGTTTTTTAAAGCTGAAACCAAAAACAAAGAATATCTCAAAAACGATCAACTTCACAAATAACATAAATTGTGTGTCTTAATGTGCTCTACATTTGTTGTGTGGTAAGTTTTTGTCCACCTCTTACGGTTTACCAGTTATACAAAATTCCGTAAAATTCATCCAGTCCTCAGAGGCTATTCCCAGAAAATTCAAGATATACATATTGTTTGTCAGGTAAATATCTTTAATATACGATATTTTAATGAAAATCGTTAGAGCCATTTTTCAGAAAATCAAAATTTTTGAAAAGTTTTTTTTTTTCAAAATCTTCGTGTCACATCCCTGGAAGATACTAAAATTAAATACCAAGTTTGGTATTTTACGGACTTTTGGTTGTTGAGTTATCGTATTCAGACACACGGACACACAGGGACCTTTTTCTAAAAATGCTTTTTTCGGATACATGAGGCCCTAAAACATACATTTACCGTGAAATCTCGGTATCGAATTTGTGTGAGGAGTGCAATACCTTCTCTATACACTATGTACATAGTACGTGTAGAGAAAGCAAAAAGTATTGTTTTAATTTTTCACAATTTTTCTCAAATTTCAAAGTCACAGATGCATCACCATATGTGAAATGCATCATAATGTATAGCACAAATCAACATGAACTGAAATTTGAATTAAAACGTTGTAGTCGAGGTTACCATAGGCTCTCCGAACACAAAGGCATTTTGCATAGCCTAGGGATCGATCGGAACAGCGCTTACCAAATGGCACAGATTCGAGTCTCCTTATCCTCTTTCTTTGTTCCAGCAATCCTTCAGGCGAGTGCTCAATATATCTAGCACGAAAAGTAATCCATACTGCAAGCAGGCTGGCGTATTTCTTCCGAAATGAAGCTCATTGTTTTTCAGTGCTTGGGTCCTTTAGAGAAAATTGTGCTCTAAAACTACTTTCTCGCTATTATTTTGTATATTCTACGGATTAAAAGTGTTAGTATTTTAAGGACATCAGCTCCTAAGGGGAGATTCAGGTGAAAATTCTAAATTCCAAATTTTTAACGATGGAGCTTTCAAACCTTGTTTGGCTACTTCTATTATTTCACAGTTTTTTGTATTTCATTGTTGTAATTGTATTATTGAATGTAATTGTTTGAATTAAAATGCTGCTTGTAGAACACTTTTCATGTTTATGCTTGTTAAGTATATTCCTAATCTACCAACAAAGTTTGGTCTGTATTGTATTGTTTAATGAAACCAAAAGATACGGACTTTTTGTATCAGCAGTTTTTAGTTTTTGTTTAAAAAATATTTTTAATATTTACTATTATATAAATTTGTAGATTATTATACTTTAAAAAGTGATCTTTCTTAAAAATTAGTAGCATTAAATATTGTAATGATTACATATTAAATAAAATTACTTTAATTAAATTCATACATTAAGAAATAGATATCTTGAAACTGTTAACATTTAATTATAACAGACGTAAGAGCTGGAAAGGTAATATTCAAAATTTCACAATTATCTGGTCAAAATTGTCCCATTTGGGAGCTTTTATACGATGAAAAATTTAGTTTTAAGAAACGGAGAAAATAAGGAAGTGTCTGTCATTAGAAATACCGTGCAACCTCATGTTTGTTTGACTATTCACACATTTAAAAATGACCCAGCATAGAAAGTTTTTAAATATAGAAAGATAAAGACAAATATTTGCTTAGTAATAAAAAGAAGGATTTCAGAGTTTTGGTCCGAAACCTCAGATTTTCAGTTGAATGATAATTAGGTAATATTTTTAAAACGGGTTATAAATATATATTTTATTGCTATTGTTTCAGAAACTGAGAATTGTAACGAGCACAGTTATTGTATAACAAAAGGTTGTATAGACGTAGTTTCAAAACATCCTCTAAAAAAACTAGACATTAAAATTACAAACATATTTCACTTTTGTAGGCTGCAAGGTATTGAATGACAAAAATGTACCTAAATAAGCGTGATGTCACTAATACCAGCTGAGGAAACAAAGTATAAGGGTAGTTACCAATGAACGGTATGCGAGATGCTTGTTAAGTAGATGATACTTGAGAAATGGGAAGACGTATGGACTTACAAGCGATGTATGCTTCAATGGAAAATTATACACTTATATTTTACTAGGAAATCAAAGGAAATTTTGAAATGGAAGGATATGCAGAGAAATGTAGATTCTTGGAAAGGGAATATCTTGAATGCTGGGAATATAGAAATGAAGGGGTATCAAAGGAAATTGCAAACAGGGCATATGCTAGATATATGCAATAGCAAGAAAGAAGCATGACGCTCTGTAGAAGTGACCACGCCAAAGATCTTTGAAAAAAATTCATCGTTTAGTACTGGAAGACCGCAGATTAAAGTTGCTTGAGATAATGGAGGTTGTAGACTTATCAAAAGAACATGCAGGTAATATTTTAAGTAATGCTTTGGGCTTACACAAGGTCTGTGTAAGATGGGTGCCGCGTTTGTTGACACCTGGTCCAAAGCTGCAAACAAAAAACAGTTTCTGTTAAGAATGTGGAGCTCTACTGTAAAAATCCCAGTGAAATTTTGAGGCGGCTTATTACTATGGATGAAACTTGGATACATCGCTACACTCCAGAAAGTAAATCACAGTCAAAACAGTGAATTGCGCCAGGTGAACCAACTCCAAAAAACACAAAGTCAATTTTGTCAGCTAACAAGGTTATGCCGAGTGTTTTCTGGGATGCACAGGCAATTATTTGTATTGGTTATTTGGAAAAGGGTAAGAATATCATTAGTGACTACTACGCAAGATTACTGCAACGTTTGCGTGATGAGGTGAAGAGACAAATATCTCATTTGGCAAAAAATAAATAAATAAATACATTTAAATGCTGTTTTCATTGACAGGCCCGGGACTTATCAGCCGACCCTAGTATTTATTACCTGTTTTACAAGATAATGGAATGAGAACTTCACGGCTATTTGTAGATACAATATTAAAAATGTGCATTTTATTTTCAATACAAATGGCTTATAGGTGTAGTTTTAATTAAAAATTTTAGAGGCATTTTTAATAACCAAACATTTTTCATGTAGAGGTAGTTTAGCGTGGAGGATTTTCTTTAAAATCTTCGTGTACCTTCTTTGAGAGATGAAATAATATATCCGGTTTGGTTCGTTTTAGAGTTAGTGCTCAGAGACACAAACATACAAACGCTAAAGTAATTATTTTATTGAACTACACACCTCAAAATGTGTGTTTAATTGTAATCTCTATTAAATTTAGATGGAACACAATTTCTCCTGTATTTATAATGATATAGAAAGTAAATTCGGAAGACCTCCTTTAAAACTTTGATGTTCCATTCTGCAACAAACTCTACTTACTCTACTTACTCTACTTACAAACGTATTCTTCCCTCTGCTTCATGCTAGTCGAGATATACCAGAAATTGTTTAATTACTTAGGTCCTTGAAAGTAGGAGTCAAATAAGGGAATACACTAGGCTGAATCAATAGTCAAATATTTTAAGATCTCTTGCAAATTAATGAGAATTGCTTCTTTTGCCATGGCCAGGAAGAAAAAAAAAACAATACCTACATAAATAAAGTAAATAAAAAATCAAACAAATAAGCACACTTTCCATCTCATAAAAGTATTGTAACACTGAACAATAACAAGAAATGTCTGGGAAAATGTCAACAATACAAAAAAGTATGGCAAATTGTATATTTTAACAAGCATTATATTATTTGTGGTTTTGTGTATTTCTCACAGCTTCCAGTTGTGTAAACGTCATTCAGTATGAAGAGGACATCAAAGGCTATTTCCAACAAATGCAAAATATACATTTTATTTGCCATGTAAATATCTTTGATAAACGATGTTTTCATAAAATCGTCGACTGCTTCCGTGGTCGAGTGTTTAATGATATAAATGATTAATCTAATGTTCCTAAAGACCTACAGTAATACGATATGTTTCATAGTCAAAGCTCCGGATATGACAATTGTAGTTAAAGGGGGTTATAGAAATGAAACAATTAAAAATAAATAAATAAAAATAAAATCGATAGAAATCGAAAATTTCAAAAAGTCTTCCATGTAAAGGATAGTTTAGGGTGTCGGTATATTTCTGAAAATCTTCTTACCGTATCCTTGGAAGATGGTAAACTTAAATACTAAGATTGGCATTTAATGTAGTTTCGTTTTTTAGTTATACTGACCATATATAAAATACACACGCACATTGCACACATACGTTTAGATACACACATATACTTTCTCAAGAACATGAACAATGTACATAGAGAAGGTATTGTATTCCACCCAAAATTCGATGCCAAGACTTCACCTGAAATACATGTTTTAGGACCCCTAAATCAGTATGTTTCTGTGGGTAGCACTGCTCAAGAATAAAAAGTCGGTTAAATATCAAACTTAGTATTTAAGTTGAGTATGTTTGAAGGAAGGGACACAAAGATTTTCAGAAAAATCCAATAAACCCAACTATCTTTTGCATGGAATATTTTTCGAAAATTTGATTTATTAAAACCTGGCTCTAATAATTTTGTTTAAAATACCATATGTTTAAGATATTTTCATGAAAAGCGAAATTTATATCTTAAATTTTCTGAAGGCCTCTTCATTTAAGATTTTGTATAACTCGTAAACCGTAAGAGATGGGCAAAAATGTACTACACAAATATAGATCTTGTAAAATCACACTATTACGCCACATACATATTTATTTTTTGATAGAGTTAACTGTTTCCGAGATATTCATTCTTATTTGTTTCAATTTTAAAATACATAAGTTTTCTCAAATGGGAAGCTATCTTTATTTTAATCCGTCTTTAGTTTTACTTCTGGCCACGCAAAGAGAAACGAATTTCAATTGTTTTACATAGCGACCAGCTTTTACTGAATTTTTCTATCGCTTTAGCTAACGTATTCATTTATTTTTCCTGCTACTCTCAAGGAAGAAAGTAATAGGGCAATTTCTGCTAATGCTTATCTCTGTTAGCATGATGTAGATAAAAACACGCACGCACCCACGCACACACACGCACATACATATATAGCTGATAGAGTAACTAAACATCCGATGTGTTACATTCACATGGCTATCTCTACATCTCTGCAACAAATTATTGTTGAAAAACTTATTCTTCTGTCTACCCCCTGCCAATCGAGATAACCATTAACAGAAATGTTCTTATTACTTGCTACCTTGTAAATATAAGCGATTAAAGGGAATACACTAGACTAAAGCGGTAATCAAATGTTTTAAATGTTGGTTGTTGTATGATTTAAATCCGTTTCTCTGCCTGTTCAGTGACTGAAAAGCTGCCATAAAAGAAAAATTTTAAAATTTTAAAACTAAGTCAAGAGTGGGAATATCTCGGAAGCGGCCAGTTCCACGAAAATATATATATATATATATATATATATATATATATATATATATATATAGAGAGAGAGAGAGAGAGAGAGAGAGAGAGCATAAAATGTCTGTTTTAACGAAATCTACACTTTTGTGTGGTGAGTTTTTGTGTATCTGTTACGTTATTCAAAATTCAAATTTCAAAATTCAGTCAGAATGAAGAGGCCTTCATAGGTTTTCCCAGAAAATTCAAAATATGCATTTTATTTGTCATATAAGTATATTTTATATACGGTATTTTAATCAAAACTGTTACAGCCATTTTTGAGAAAATCAAAATTTTTTTTCCAGGTAAATGGTTGTTTAGGGTGGGGGGATTTTGTTCAAAATCTTTGTGACGTATTCTTGGAAGATACTAAACTTAGGTACCAAGTTTGGTATTTTACGGACTCCTCGTTTTTTAATTATTGTGTTCACGGACACATACACGCAGACCTTTTTCTAAAACTTTACTTTCTCTAGTCCGTATGTACAATGTATATAGTGGATAGAGAAAATATTGTATTCTACCCAAAAATTCGATACCAAGATTTCACTGCAAATATACGTTTTGAGGACCCTTAAGTCCGAAAAAATATTTTTAGGAGAAGGCCCACGCATAGCTCAAAAACGAAAAGTCTGTTAAATACCAAATTTGGTATTTAAGTTCAGTATCTTCCAAGAATGCGACACGAGGATTTTAAAGAAAATACTCCCACATCTAACTACCCTTTACATGGAACATTTTTCGAAATTTTGATTTTCTCAGAAATGGTTCTAGCGATATTGATTAAATTACCTCAAGTTTAAGATCTTTTGACGAAAAACAAAATGCATATCTTGAATTTTCTGGGAAAACCTTGAAGACCTCTTCATTCTGGGCGACTTTTGTATAACTGGGAAACCATAAGCGATAGACAAAAACTTAATACACAAAAAAATTAGAGCTTATTAAAACACACAAATAATGTTATACTATACATCTTTTTGTAGAGTTAACCGTTTTACGGATATTCCAAATAATTGTTTTCAATTTTAAGCCTCTTAAACTTTTCTCAAAGGGGAGATATCTTTCTTCTCGTCTCTCGTTTGTTTACTCCTGGCAAGCAAAAAAATGTAATTTCAATTGTTTTTACATAGCGACGGACTTTTAAAGGCTTTGATTATCGCTTTAGTTTATGCATTCCCTTATATCTGTTAACAAGGATACAAGCAATGATTCTAAGTCTGTTTATATTTATCGTGATTAGAATTATGTAGATAAAAGATTAATATTTTGAGTAAAAGATTTGTTTGCGGAACAGCTAGAGACAGTTATGTGAATGGAACACATAACATGTTTTTGGATACTGGTAACCGTAAAGCGTGTATTTCCGGTGAAATCTCGACTTTGAATTTTTGTGTAAAATACAATATCTTCTCTTACTACTATGTGCTTAATATAGTACGTATAGAGAAAGTGAAAATAGATAATGGTTTAGAAATAACAAAATTTCCACATCTTTATTCACAAATGTTATGAAAATTAAAGAAATGATATTTGTTTTTGCAGCTGTCGGAGTTGGAGCAGCGGGTGCTCGAGGCGGAGAGTAGAGCTGAGGAGGCCGAGGACAAGGTGAGTCAAGTATTCACTGCTAGTAATCCCAACTACATAAACATTTCATTGAAAATCGACTGTGGTTACAACTACAAGATCAAAGGACACTCAGATAGTATCACATTTGCATTTCAGAGGTCCATGTTAAATTCTGTGTGATCTTTGTTGCTTGAGTGTACACTATAGGGAAGATGATCAAATGTCAAAATGCTTCATGATGTTTCGAGCTTGATTTGGCTCTGGATTTGCAATAATTGACGTGAAGGTTGTGTACAGCGACGCTGGGAGAAAATGTACTCTAAATAAGTGATGATTTACCTTGCATCTGGAAGGATACATAGCGTGTGCCTTACCTTTTGAACACTTTCACGAACACTGAAGTGCCAATAACAGCTCAATCTGATTGAGACAACAGTGATATGCTGTTAATATTAGGACATCATGGCCATGATGTTTGCCATTTCGTCTATTACATACACTTTCTAACACAATAATACTATTAAGAGGAATTTTTTCAAAAGTGTGTTGAACCAAACTTCAGATAATTCGGCATGCATCTCGTGATGTGAATTAGTCAAAGATTCCCGAATATTTTCGGATCTAAATATAAGCAAACCTCAATCCAAACCTGGCAACCACCTAAATGCAAGATTCTTTTTCCAGGCGACGCAGGTGCTGGAAGGCAGCAAGAGTAAATGCCCTCATCCCAACCTATTCTTACAGCATCATGAATAGCGTACCAAGATTCACCTAAATACATTACTTTATACCCTTTCTGCATGAAATAGTTTAGTCTATTCAAGTACCGATAGCTGCATGTCATAATCCTTGCTGATTCCATAATCATGCGCCTCTTATTCAACAAGCAAAAGTGGAACCCTAATTCACTAACAACTGTCTAACCGTATCCCTTTTATAAACAAAACTAACTGGATTATTGCCTATTACTATTATTTCTAGCGTCAAAATTAGATGCGCTCATATTTAAGAATACACAGCAAACACCACTTGCACTTGTGAAGTTCACAAGAAAACTGCATGAATGAGATGAACGAGGAAAACAGCGAAATTTTTGCAACGTTGTGCGTACTTTACGTCTTTCTTTCAGTTACGATTTCTACGCATTCATTGACTGAAGTGACGCGCTCACTGGTGCACTGCAAAACGTCGATGACTTTCCAGAATAATCATGCGTTTTCTGGGAGGTTAGACGCCAGGTGTTCTTTATTTACACTTTGCTATTGAACAGATACTCTGACTGACTTGTGGTGCCATCTACCTTCCTATTAACTAAATATAAACATATTTTGCTCATCAACTTCGCTTTAGTTTCAATTCAGTGTTCGAAGGAAGAGATTGTTTCCGGAGCCGCGTTGCTGGAGTCTACCAGACGCCACGCGACCTTCTACGATGCTGAAGGTGAATATTTTATTTTTTGTTTTATACAGTAGTTTACGTATGAATACTAATAGCTGTTGCTAAATAAGTAATTTTGTTAATCTTCAGATCCAATATGATCTCAAAGAAGACCTACAACCTGGAAAATGCACGTGATCGAGAAATAGTACTCCGGCTGTTGCAGGAAGCAGATGCATCTGGTGACGAGTTTGATGTTTATAGTGACTTGGAAGAAGACTGATTGGAATCCAGAGAAGAAAATACGGACACTGAGCAAGAAGCGGACTCCAATGATAGTGGCAGTGATAACCAAGTCGAATATTTTTTGGGAAGGAATAAATCTTCAAAATGGTCAAAAGTGTGTCCACCAAAAAATGTTCGCACACGACGACAGAATATTGTCAACCATTTACCGGGAGTGAAAGCTGCCGCGACAAATGCGAAAACGCCAATGGAATGTTGGGAATGCTTTTTCGACAATGTGTTGTTATATAGCATTGTTGAGTACTCAAATAAAAAGATTTCTGAAGCTCAAGGCCATTATTCCAGGAATAGGGATGCTCACTTGACAGACGTAGTTGAAATAAAAGGTCTGTTAGGAATATTGTATATATGCGCGTCTAGGAAAGACAATCATACACACACCCAAGATATATGGGCTTCAAATAAAATGGGAATTGAGTTATGCACTACATCTAGCGATAAGAAAAAACCGGAAATGATAACCTTCTATAATGTAACCAAATCGGGTGTTGATACTGTGGATCAATTGTGCAAATTGTACAATGTATCCAGAAAAACCAACAGATGGCCTATGATAATATTTTATAGTATGAGGAACATTGCAGCTATAAATGCACAAATAATATACCATGCAAATAATTCTAATGTTAGCAGCAGGCGCAGTGAATTTTTGAAACTTTTAGGACGTAATCTAGCAGATGATTACTTGCGTCTACGTTTTCAGTGTTCATCATTGCCAAGAAACCTCAAACGAGACATCCAAAGTCTTTTTCCAGATGAACATGCAGTGCAAACTACAGAAGAGGACCGAGGCACAAAAAGACAGAGGTGCTGTGAATGTGGTCATTCAAAGAACCGATGTACCAAATATAAATGCCGCAGCTGTAACAAATGTTTGTGTTAGGAACATGCCCAGCAAGTATGCGCTGATTGCTAATTGTACTGCTCAATGTATAAACTGCATTATGTATATTATGTTAAGAGTACATAAATAGAAACATTTGTTTTTCGATAAGGGATTTTCACCCATAGTTTGTATTGAATGAGAAGAAGTTTCATGCAGCAAACACTTTGATGGATTATATGTATAACTAAAAATCACAATTATAAAATATATATACTAGTGAGAATGTATTCTTCTCTTTAATTTTATACAAAATAGTACGTTTACACTCATAAATTTGAACTGACTGAGTTAAAAACACATAGAGAACGCAGAAACGTATTGGCGTCTGTGGGACGCCGCGCGACCTTTAATGTAACTATGAACCATGCGACCACTGCAGGGTTAACAAAGATAAAGCAGATGTTAACCTTTGCAATAGCATAGTAATAACTATCATAGCAGCGATATCAAAGGAATATTCCGCCGGCACAGATGCCCACCTATGCAGTGTAACAATGAATGCCAACAATCAGCTATGAATTACGAAACAAACCGTTCACACACGTTTGGCGTAATCACAATATTCTTCAACAAGTTTCATGCCCATTCTCAACAATCGCATCTTCAGCTAATATATTTCGGTCATTAGCGAAGTGCAAAGAGTGTGTGTGTGTGTGTGTGTGTGTGTGTGTATATATATATATATGTTATCAATCGTAGCACCCCTACCAGTTTACATTTTTCCATGCCTTTAATGCTTCCTGTAAATCGATTTTGAATAGGAGACAAGTAGCATCGTTGACGTGAACCTTTAATAATTTTAAATTAAGCGTATAATTTCTTTCTTGTTGCAGAAAAATCATATAAATGCCTGCGTTTTCAAATATTCCAAAGGTTTAATATATGGCACCATGCCATGTGCTCTCTGTACATTTTCAAATAGTATCTTTGCATAGCGAATGACTTTCATGAGAGTTACACTTATTGCACTTATATTGGTATATTAGATGAATGAATATTGTGATTTTTGTTCTTTTGGTCCCTGAGATATAACACCTATTCATTATCAACCCAAATCATCAATAGCCAGAAGAGCGTCGTAATAGAGGATCTTAGAATTTTATAGGTTAATGAAAACTTAGAAGGGGAACAAGGGTAAATATATTCGATGCAATAGATTTCTTACTTTGTTATTAGACAACGTTTATTGACACTTGCTTTGAAGAACCGGTTTTCCGCGATTCGGAGCACATAATGATATATTTATCTGCAGTTCATAGGAAGCAGCAATAAGTCGATGTAACTTAAAATGAGGAATTAGAGACTGCATTGATATCCTTCAATGAAATCCGTTGTCAAATAAACAAACAGGCGCAAGCGCGGTAACCATGGCAAAGGTGGCTGGCGCTGTGAACCGTTTTAGTTTGAGGCAATGCCGGAAGATGGCAGGCACTGTTTAAATAGCGTACCCGAGGTCGATATCGATATAATCGAAAAATCTCCGCAGCTTATAATTCACTGACCTCATGCATCCTGTTGTGTTCATATGCTTGTTTCTCAACAATTATTTATTATTCATCGTGTCATTCATTACATGTGTTTATTGTCCACAGTTTAAACGGCGTATTTCATGCTTTCCTTCAAACGATCCTTCAGCTCGGACAAGATTATTTATCCTTTTAATGCAATATTGCTTAATAAGTAATAATGTCACAAGGTGGCTTTCAGCTGACAAGTTATGTTTCTTCGATCATGTAGGTCATAGCGGACGGAGAATGAATTAAATTAAAATGGGTGAAATGAAGTTCATAATTTCATATAGGCACAGAGTTCACAGAACTTATAGTTACCCGACATTCGTCTCCTCAGGATTAAGGAAGCTTTATCCGGGTAACTCTCACCTTAATCGAGATTCGAGCTCCGGACCTGTTTGAATGGAAATAGACACACCACAGAAGCGAAGCTTGTATGTACTTCAACTGTGACTCAGTACTTAATCTGCACATTAAAGAGGTGGATTTGCGCCGGTATTCACAGCACTAACGATTATAAATTGTAATCTATTAGTGTGTAATGTAAAAACATTGCAGAAATTAGTGACAGAGATGTATTTTTTTTTAGCTTAACGATATTTAACTTGGTTGGTCATATCGGACGATTAATGCAATTGGTGAAATGATACTCATATGACCTTGGGGTCCATGGAACTTATAGTTATTCGACTTCTCAGAATAAGGGAAACCCCGATAAAAACCTTATCCGTATAACTCATCCTAAGCAAGATTCAAACTCGCAACCTGTTGGACGTAAGGCAGACGCGCTATCACCACACTACCCATGCGGGAACAGAGAGTAATAGTAATAAATAATGCACTTAAAATACCATAAACAGTGATGCTGATAATAATAATAATAATAATAATAATAATAATAATAAATGAAGAGAAACATGGCGAATTTTAAGTAGGTATACTAATTTCATTAAACTACACACTTTAATATGTATTTATGTGGCATTAATACATTATCCATTTCCGAGATATTGTCTCGTAAATAGTTTGATTTTTGCAGCGTGCTAAGTTGCTATTTATTTGTTTCTCGTAATATGTAAGTCATATAAAGAAATGGCAAGAGCGGTCTGTGGCGAAGAGCCTTTTAAAGACAGGACAGGCTTCAAGCTCCTGTGTTTCCTTTAAACTTACTATGAAAAGTGTAATGAAACATTTCTGAATTAAAATAAGAACTGAAGCTTTCCTGGCGACGTATTAATTCAAAATCTTCTCGGGCTTCTAACCAGGTAAAAACTTGGCTTGACACCCAACGTTTCGAAGAAGTGCATCTTCCTGGTCTTCAGTGTGAACTGATGGATTGAGCTTGCGGAGACTGTTAATCATTTGAATTATTTCTGAATTATAATATTCTAACAAAATTTTCTTTTTGCTTCAATAAACAACTCTTTATTTCCTTCACAAGCTGATTACAATCAGAATATGCACACAAATAACTCATTCTTCATTGCTTTCCTAACAATTCTGCTACCGTGTAGATCCTTTCGACTTTCGCGGGGCAACAGCAACACACCACGATATTTTCCCGTCTAAACTTACTCAACTGCTGCAGTTGAAAACTGAACTCTGGTCAGCGCTTCGTTCTCCTTTTTATACCTGTTGATCATGTATCAGGACATATCCCGAAAACATTCACATTGCAAAACCACTTGCAGCTGTCATAAACTCACTCAGGTGTAACAATGCGGGTTACGACGTCAAAGTACCTTCCGAAACCCACGCATCCACTCGCACAGGTATAACATTCACAGCTGTAAAGCCAAAAGAGCAAACTTCCGGCACACGTGTCCACAAACGCACATGTTGGACAATAGATAACAATCGGCTATGAATTACGAAGCAAGCCGTTTAAGCACATTCGGCCACTACGGACCCAGGGGAAGTCACAGTATTAACACGAAACACTTAGGAATGTAAAACCTTTTACAGAAAACACAATAAAATAAGCGAATTAATCATGGATAAAAGTTAATGTAGCATATCACAATAATAAATGCGTAAAAATTGTTTAACTTTTATTAAACATATTTTCTGCATATTGCATATTCAGGTAATTTTCAGGCAGTGCCGAAGCAGATTGGTTAGACCGCTTGCCTTCCACTTAGGCAGCTCGGGTTCAATCACCAGGTAATGGAATGTGGGATTTGTGATGGAAGAGGCTTACGGTTTCCTCAGTCCATCTTCCACCAGTTCTCCATCATCACCTTTCCCATCACCCATTTTACGTTTTGTCCACCACAAATCCCACATGCGGTCGCCTGAGATCGAACCCGGACCTTGGTCAGAGGCGAGTGGTGTAACCTTCATTTCATGCCATCTATTTCCTCACGTTTATACCGGGCATCGAGCTGATCACCCATTCTGGCTACTTTCTCTGATCCAGAGTCTCTCTGTTCAACAGACATTGGCTTGTTAAGTGTACGTCCTCCAAACGAAGTGGGTAAAAAGTGAAAGAAAGAACAAATCTCTCAAAACTTTTTTAACGTCCTTCAACCTGTCAGACGGTGAAATGAGCTTAAATAGCACCGTGGTCCATGGAACTTAAATTTACTCAACATTCGTGATAAGGGAAAACCCTGAAAAAAACCTTATATTGGTAAATCACTCTAATCGAGACTCGAACTCGGGACTTCTTGAACGCGAAGCAAACACGCTACCCCCCAAACAAGGAAGTGGGCTTTCAAAAACTTCATTAAATTTTGTTATTTCCTACTATTTTTACTCTCTCCCATGTACATTACATATAGTAGGTAAAGAAAGTATTACATTCCACTAAAAATTCGATACTGAGACTACATGTGAAAAAACATAATTTTAGGGGCTCTGATTCCGAAAGAGCATTTTTTAAAAAATGGTGTATACGTCTGTATGGAACAGCATAACTCAAAAAAAAAAAAAAAAAAAATTATGCTAAATATGAAACTATCAAATTCAGTATCTGAAAAAGATGCGACACGAACATTTTCAAGAAAATCCCATACTGCAAAATACCCTTTAGATATATGGATGACTTTAAAGAATTTTCAATTTTTTTAAAAAATGACTAATGATTTGATTAAAATAATATATATATTAAAGATATTTACATTTTATATATATATATATATATATATATATATATATATATACATAAAACCTTGAACTTTCTGAGTTTAGCCTCTAAACATCTCTTTATCCTGGATGAAGTTGCATAACTCATAAACAGTAAGAGAGAGAGAGAGAGAGAGAGAGAGACAGAGACAAATTGTTAATTCACAAAACATGTAGTTCTATTTATTACAAATACTTTTTGTGTGAGTGATGGATGTTTGTTTGACGATATATTCCGATATATTATTGTTATTATTAGGTCTGTCTAGTATATATATGTATCTCTTACGGTTTGCCAGTTGTGTAAGTCATTCCAAGAGGGCTTCAAGAACTATTCCCAAAAGTTCAATTTGCACATTTTATTTTCATATATGCACCTTTAATATGTGGTATTTTTTAGTTTTAGGTGGAGGAAATTTCTAAAGTCTTTATCATTCTTGCAAAATACTAAATTTAAATACCAAGTTTGATACTTATTTGACGTTTCCTTTTTGAATAACCTATGTTCCTCACACACACACACACACACACACACACACACACACACAGCTTTTTTGCTAAAAGTAATTTTTCTGGATTCAGGGGCCCTCAAAACATGTATATCCGGTGAAGTGTCGGTATTGATTTTCTGGCCTATTATTTATACTGTACGTGTTAGAGAATGTAAAGGAAATAAACAGCTTTTGTAAGAATAGTTTTTATAAACTATATTAAAATAATAGATAGTAGGTAGGGAAAGTCATGTGCATCTGACACATTATATATAATATACGTTTTAGATAATTAATCATAGTGAAAAAAATTCTGCAGCTGAAATCCTGTAACAATCTTCATTTCCTGATGCCATATATCTTTGTACATGAAAAGATTAATTCATTTGGAACTCTCACAAGACCCTGTCTCGTCGTCGAGCTGCAAACCCAGGACTCCCCAGCTTTTGAAACATGGACTGGGACGGCCCATTATTGTTGGTGTTGCCGTTCGCTTTTGTACTTTGTCGTTTGGACGCTTGCACACACCCCAATGGGAGAATTCTGTAGGGGGATGTGGAGACAAAGTGCGGAGGGTGAAACCGCCCTAAATGGAGGGGTTCCGTAAGGGGAATAAAGATCACGGATTCTCTTCTGAGAAAGATAGCGTTGTTTCAAGTGTGCTAGCCAAAATGCGCAGCGAGCACTGCTACTTGCGAATAAGGTAAAAGGATACATCGGTTAGAATTAAAAATTTCATGGTGTGGGATGAAATAGGATTATATTATATTTAGCTAATTAACTAAATGGTTCTTTCTCAGATGTAGGTTTAGTTTAACTTATTATTTTGACTAATAACATACAAGGATGTGCTTGAGGTATTATGTTAATTGCATTTTCTCTCTCTTTTAATTTCACTCTCTTTCGCTGTTTCCTTTCAGTCACCTGTTTCTTACCCTTCCTTATTTTCTCGATCTAAATCCTTTCGTCCTTCTCATCCCTTCCTCTCTGTGCAACTGATCTGTCTTGTAATGTTTTTAAAAGTAACAATAAAACTGGTTTTACTGGTGTATTCTTCTCCACTACAAAGGATTAGGCTTGTAGCCTGTTCCGTGTTCACTCCAGTTCTCTCTTTCTAGGCCGTCTATTGTTTGTCTTCCTTCTGATTTGTATTTTATTATTTGTGTAATTTATTTTCTTGTATACGTTCGTTAATATCAATGATTTTAATTTTGCTCCTTTTTTTTTATTTGATCCAATGTATATTAAGATAGTAGAAATAAAATATGTGTATGTGTTCGTGAGTGCGCGCGCGCGTGTAGCGTAGTCTCATTCAACCAATGTTGATAATCTTTAACCATTGTAAAGCCCAGTTCTCTCTTAAGAAACTTAGAGCTATAAAACGTCTATTCCATATCATAAGTTGCTAAAGATTGAAAGGATTTACACAGTACTTGTACTGGGCTCCGGCGTATCATAATCTCTATATTCTACGCTGCCGAATGTTGCACTTCATACTGGCATCTGAATATAGTTTTCCTTCTCTATGACTGCTCAATCCCAAGTATTATTCTCGCTGCTAATTCTTAGAAATGGCAATATTTTAAACAAAATTTAAGGCTTTAAAACGTACTGTCTTCCTAGGAATTGACTCTTGAGCTTAATGCTTCCTGAGATTCTCGGCGCTTAGTTACCTTCATACCCTGATTTGGAGCTAATTGTTTCTTCCAATGTAACTGCCTTTTATTAATGACTGTTATCCAGCAACAAATTTTGTAACCAAATATTACACCTCACTAATGACTTGCCTATAACAGAATAACTTAAGCACTTAAAATCATTCGTTCATTTTTATAAATGATTTCATTTATCGCAGTTATTCTCTATTTCTCCATTGTTTGTTTAAAAATAACTATTAATTTAGTGCGACCATAATTTCAGTTTCATACCTTAATAAAATCCAGTGTATGGTCTCGTTTTATACATTGTCAAGTTAACTGAAGGAGGAAACGAAAACAAAATAAGCTGAAAATTACGGAGGTGGTGTCTGGCCGTGACTAGTGCGAACTATTTTAGGCCATGGTTTGTTATTGACGTTGTTACCAATTCCAGTGCACGCTTATGCAGTTCCGAAGGTTGCGTGCATTAAATGCTTAAAGCGAGATTTCCTTTGAGACATTTGTGTTGTTCTAAGGTGTATAAATAGACTTGAATCTTATAAATGAGCAAAGAAGGTGGAGAGAAAATAGATTGCAAGGAGATGCTTTGCCGTCAGGTCGCAGGAGCTGCATTTCTTTAGCCTCTTATCTTTCCATTACCAGACATTAGCTTCGTGTAGTCTCGCAAACACTTGTAAAGGGCAATGCAGATATTTATGTACATTTTTATTTACGCTACTTTTGCCTATAGTATGTGGTGAAATATCCAATCTCCATTAATGGCTATTTATGTATCAAGTACGCAAAATAATGCTTTAGCGGTCGAATCAAGTCTGCTAAAACTTTTGTTCGTGTTACACGCGGTAGTTTTTATCAAAAGCTCTTTAAACCACATTAAATTAAATACATAAGTAACTATTATATAAACTTATTATGTAATATACAAAGGTATAGGTAGAATATGTTGAAATATTCTCACAGCCGCTGTCAATCGTACCAACGCCTCCTAGTAAGTGTTGACCTGAAAATACAATATATGGCTGTAGATGACAGTGCTTACTATGTGTGCTCGTTTCTAAATAACAAACTTGTGTTTGAAAATATGAATCAAACTCTCGTGAAAATTATGTTCCGAGTGAATAGTACTCTCTTAACAGTATCTTGGCAACAACATGAGAAAGAATGCATAACAAATATATTGTTCAAAATCTTTTAAAGTTGATATAACTGATCAGTCAATGCCATCTGGATTTTGTTTATTACGCTGCTAAAGCTCTCCATGACGATTTTAGCGTCTTTGTGTCAACAGTTCTACAGGCAGCTGTAATAAGAACGTATAACATTTACTGGAAAATCGCACTTTGTGGTTCTTGAACAAATAAAATCACTTTTAGAAAAGATCCGTCCCAAATTAAAACTCGCAGCTCCCAAAGACACAGCATGAACATTTTTTAAAAAATACAATATTTCTAATAATAATAATTAAAATGCTTTATGTTTTATGATAAATGTGTAATTTAATTTGCTCTCCAGAATCTGGAACACCTCTCCATTATGAATGAATTTTGTATAATTCGCAAGTCGTAAGAGAGTTTTCAAACTAAGACTGACACGGTGCATCCATTGTATAAAGCATCTTGCATCATTTTTGACTTGTTTTTCCTGGAACGTAGTCTTTTATTTCCAACCAAAAAGGTACCGTAAATGTCAACACAAAGAGAAGAGATTTTTTTAAACAAACACTATACTATAAAAAGTATTTAATGAGACTGTTATAGATATAGAAATTCACTCGCATGTGTGAAATAAACACATCAGATATTCCTGTAGGTTTTAGAATTGTACAATATGAAAGCAAACGTGTATTCGTCATCTATATACTAAATTTTCAAAATAGCTTTACAGCCAGTAGAGAAAAAGATCAATAGTGTTTCTCTCGCATATACGTTTCGTAGTTATTTGTCTAAAGTTAAGGAATGTTGTGCAGTTTATCACGTTCAAGAAGGTATAGCATTTTATCAGAAATACATTTTTGAGGTCATTTGAATAAAATATTTTTACTCTCTCTACACGTACTATGTACATAGTATATAGAAAAGGTATTGTATTCCACCCCAAAATTTTATACCGAGATTTCACCGGATATACATGTTTTGGGACCCCTGAATCAAAACATTTAGAAGAAATCCGGGTGTGTTTGTGTGTCTGTGGGTAGCACAACTCAAAAACGAAAAGTCCGTCAACTACAAAACTTGATATTTAAGTTCATAATCTTCCAAGGATGCGACCCGAAGGGTTTACATAGAAAAAAGTTCGAAAATATTGATTCTCAAAAATAGCTTCAACAACTTTGATTAAAATATATTATAGTTAAGATATTTACATGACAAAATGTATCTTGAATTTTCTGGGAATAGGCTCTAAAGACCTCTTTATTCTGAATGTTTTTTTTTTTTTAATTTTGTATAACAAACGTAAGAGATAGACAAAGACTTACAACACAAAAAACTGTAGAGCTCTTTATAACACACAAAGTACGTCATATTATTTTTTCTCTGGAATAGACCGTTTTAGAGATATTTCTTGTTTTTGGTTTCAGTGTTAAAATTTTAAAATTTTCTCATACAGGAACTTGTCAACTCCTGGCCACGCACAGAATCGAATTTCACTAATCAAAATGCTTTAACGGCTGTCGCTATACGATTTTCATTGACATTTTCTCCTTTGCTTGGCCCGAAGTTAAAAAAAAATTGGACGATTTTCTGTTTGAGAAACATATAAGTATTTTAAAATTCAAACCGATAACAAGGAATATGTCGGAAATGGTTAGCTTTACAACAAAACTATGAAGGACATAATGGTGTATTTTGAAGACATCTACATTTCTTGTGTGGTAAATAATGGATGAGTACTTTCCTTTTGAGAAAAGTCTAAGTGTTTTCAAATGAATCCAATAACGCGGAATATCTCGAAATGGTTAGCTCTAAAAACCTGTATTTGACGTAAATTGTGTGTTTTAACGAAGTCTACATTCTTTGTGCAGTAATTTTTTGTCTGTCTCTGACGGTTTACCAGTTATGGAAAATTCATTTAAAACGAAGAGCCTATTCAGAGGCTATGCCCAGGAATTTCAAGATATTCATACATTTTGTCATGTAAATATCTTAAAATATGACATTTTAATGAACCCGTTAGAGCCATTTTTAGAAAATCGAACGTTTCGAAAAATGTCCCATGTAGGGGTATTTTGAGGTTGGGATTTTCGTAAAACTTTACTGATAGTGACTTAAATACTAGTTTATTATTTAGGGGTCTGTTAGTTTTTTGAACTATACTGTCCATAGACACATATGGACATTTTCTAATTTTTTTTGGTTCAGGGGCCCTCAAAAATGCATTTGTGGTAAAATCTCGGTATCGAAATTTTAGTGAAATATAATACCTTCTCTACCTACTATGTATATCTACATTGTATATACGTGCTAGAGAAATTAAACCAACTAATACGCTGAAGTGAATACATATTAAATTAACCCAATACTCTATATTTGTCAGTTTTTTTTTTTTTTTTTTTTTTTTACAAGGACTTAATTCTTAACTGATTGAAATTATATTTTTAAACAATGAATAACGATAAACCTTGTGGCCACACCAACGTGTATTAAGCATTCCCAATCCTTAGTTTGTGTTAAGCAGGAGAAAAACTTGTAGCTTTATAGGAATTTACATTTTTTACATTTTGTCAAAGAAATAAAGGAGAATGCAAGTTTACATTTCCAATACACTCATTGCCTACCAACATCCTTATAGACCACAACTTTGCAAAAATTCACACATCCCGCCCCATGATAAAAGTATAATATCAACTTTAAATATTGCTTTTCGTTATGGTATAACCGAGATGTAATAATTGCAATGTTAATTTGCCAGACCCATGTAATTATGCTTTAAAATAGCGGATCTGCAGCAATTAGTTCCAACCCGGCAATAACATAAAGCTGATTACAGATATATCCCATGAGAAGTGTTAGGAACCGCCCATTGCAGACCCAATACTGCTGCAATCGATCGTATGGGTGCATCCAGACCATAACTTGCAACAAGTTCATGGTCCGAAAATTACCACATGAAGGTAGTAGAATAAATTTAACAATATCAAATTAAAGAGTGGTGTGGTAATGTTCTTTCTGGGTGAATACTCCCTAAAAACAAAAAAATTGGCCCTCAAAAATGTTTAGTTTTTCTTTCCCTAGGCCTGTTTATTGTTTGCTTTCTCTGCACGTATAAGGCACATAGTAGGTAGAGCGTTGCACCCAAAAGTTCGATGTCAGATTTCGTGGGAAACATGTTTTGAGGCCCCCAAAAACATTTAGAAAAAAGTCCTTGTGTTCATGTGAACTTGTGTGAGTGTGTTTGTGTGTGTGTGTGTGTGTGTGTCAGTGGACAGCAGAACAAAAGAAAGAGCGTTAAATGCCAAACGTGGTATTTAAGTTTAGTATCCCTCCAGGATGCGTCACAAGATTTTCAAGAATATCTCCCCTAACCAAACTAGGTTCTATATGGAAAAAGTTTTGAAAATGTTGTTTTTCTCAAAAATGACACTAACGATTTTGATCAAAATGCTATATATTAAAGATATTTACATCACAATAATGTATATCTTGAATTTTCTGGGAATAGCCTCTGATAATCTCTTCATTCTGGATGTACTTTGCTGAATTTTGCGTAAATGTAAATGGAATGTTATTTATGGATGCTCTTTAACTACTGTGGTATTCTCTTCTTAAATCTTAGACATGGGACCATTGGCTTTACTTCCCTTCCGAAGGAAGCCATGCTAAGTATTTTTACACCCGAAAAAAGCCATTCTCCCTCGCCGGGTTTGAACCAGCAACCTTATGTATGTGAAGTTAGCACAGTAATCAACACCACGGAGGGCGACGAATTTTGCGTAACTGGTAAATCGTAAGAGGTATAAAAAAACTTACTAAACAATAAAATGTAGATGTCGTTTAAACAATAATGTCATATATTTTTTTCCTTTTCTTTGTTTCTTTCTTTGTTTAGTGTTGATCGTTTCCATGATATTCCTTGTTATTGGTTTCAGTTTTTAACTACATAACTTTTCTAAAACGGGAAGTCACCTTTTGTTTCATGGTCATGCAAAGCGAATCAAATTTAAATTGTTCACTTGGTGACCAACTTTAATTATCGTTCTATCCTAGTGTATTCCTTTATTTCCCTTCTGCTTAGAAGACATCGGTTAATAATATAATTCTACTATTATTTGGCATGATGTAAACAAAATAATACTCTTTTGTAAAAATAGTTTGTTTTCAGAACAGGTAGAGAAAGTCATGTGAATGGAACACATCAGAGTTTTTGTGTGTTTTTTAATATTTTTGGATTGTTTTGGTTTTTGTTTGTTTTGTTTAGTTTTATATCGCTTTAACTATCACCGCGAATATGTTAGGAGATAGATAACACGCTGGCAGGTGTGGCGGTGGAAGTTTAGCCTTTAAGGTGTCAATTTGCTTTGTCACGTGTCACAGATCTTAGTGTCAGGAAACCGTATCTCTACGGTATCCACCCGTGTGTGTCACAGAGATCTTAGTGTCAGACAACTGTATCCCTGCTTCTACATTGGCCTTACAGATGGCGTCTACCTTCTTTCATAATCTGTGAATATATGGTAGCGCATTCGCTATAACCGTCTTTTAAAATGTTTACTAGTGCTTGGACTGAAGGCGGAACTTTGGCCACTGAGAGGAACCACGGAAAAAAAAAAAAGAAAAAAAAAAGATAAAACAAAACAGTCAGATTGGTCGGTCCACGGGATTTGAACTCGGGACCACAGGCGCTACAATCTGAGCTGTCCGTTCGCTTGTGCGTTATTTGTTTCATGTTGATATACCTTATTAAACTGCTCTAAAACCATTTATTTAAAACTTACATCAAGGTTTTTATAAGCTTATCTTGTGAGATACCCAAGGTTGTGAGTTCAAACCTGGTGGAGGACGATGGATTTTTGGACATAAAAATTCTTAGCATGGTTTTCTTCGGAAGGGGAGTAAAGTCAGGGAAGTTGGTCCCGTGTCGTAAATTTACGGCACGTAAAAGAATTTCAAGCGTGTTAAAGAGGCTTCTGAGCAAAATTAAGTGGTCTTTCACGCCCAATATAGAAGGGGTGCTGAGAAGCACAGTAGTTAAAGAGCGTCATAAACAAAACGCCATTTCATTTAATTTCATTTTGACTTGTGAGAGAGCAAAATCGCGTTTAAAGTAAGGCGAAGGAAGCCTCCTCGGGCTTGTCGTCCGTAATAGCCAGTCCTCTTTATCATTTAAATGTGACTGAATCCGCAAACGGTGACTCAGTGACGAATATAATGTAGAATGTATATGTGAACGAGACTAGTTTGAAATTGAAGTTATCTCCCACTTATCCTAGGTGCTTCGGTCTTGCCGCAGAAGGTATCCTCTGTCATAGACATTTCTTTATGCGCCTACTCTGCTTCTACTAAAACAAAGTGATGTATAATCTCGATCGATTTTTAACGAATCGAAGAAAAGTTTGAAAATGCAAGACATATCTAGATAATCCCTTGTTTTGTGAAAGATAGCGGTAGTGACAAAATAATGATGGATTAAACCTAAATTCTAGAACAACCAGCATCAAAATTTAGAAGTTAATATAAGGTTGCCGTGTTTAATATTTAATAGAAATGAAATGAATAACACAATGATTGTGTAATGCCTTAAGTAATGTCTGCATTTAAAAGAATAAAATAAGTGGTATGAAATTAATCAGGGGCTTCAGCATATCAAACTTGTGGAGTAATTTGTGAAAGATTTTTGAATGTGTATGACCAAGGAACGGAGGTCTACTGCGCCCCTGGATCCCAGAAATCTTTTATGCTTACCTAGGTTGAACGTAGCAGGTTATATGCTGCAGCAGCCATACCAGCCGGCAAATATGCATATAGGTCCCTAATATCGATGTCGCACGGCCGAATATTTTTGTCCAAAACTCTTCCAACTTCAGTTTGGATCGTGATACCTCCAATGTTCTCCGATGCCTCACGATCCAATTTGTATTGAATGAATTTTGCACCAAAATATGTGACCTATGATATCGCTATAACATTTCTAAGCTTTATAACCTGGCCATAAAAGCGGGCTTCTAAGAGAGGGTGTCCCTCTGGAGGGTTCAGCGAGAACCTTAACCACCTCTCTGCTATATGACAAGAACGAATAGAACTTTCCAACGAACTCATCTGCGCCATCTGACTAACAAAAACCTACACTTCACAGTCCCTAAGTCTGAACTGAAGCATGAATTGGCATTGTGGTATAAGACACCAACTCAAAATTCACTTAACAACTAGGAAAAATCACGACAAAACCATGATTAGTGACCGCCCGTTAGTCACAGTTTTAATAGGGGAAGAGTAATTAAAAAAGGGCTTTCTATGATATATTGTAATAGAAGACGAAAATGAATTGCATAAAAAACATCCTGCAGAGAAAATGTGTTTTACTTTAAAACATCTTCTTCTGCACTCTATGGCTTAAGCATCAGTCTGTTCCGATTGCGGACTTTTATGGGCTGCATCTCTTTTATGAGCTGTCTTAATCTCGTTTTCCTGTAGGTTAAAAATTCATTCAATGCCAGTTTTGGAAACCTCTTATTTTTCATTTTCTCTAGATGTGAGCGCCACTTTTTTCTAGCCTTGTATTTCTTGATAAGGAGTTTACACAAAGCTCCTAGTACATCCTTAGGTTTTTCTAAAAAAATTCATTTCACAGCCTTGTATTGTACTCTAAAACTTCTTTGTAATCACCCAGTTTTCACATCGATTCGGAGAAGCGTTTGCAAATCGTGCTAAATAAGTTGTATCAAATGTGACTAAAGTATTAGTTTAATATTTAAAAAAAGGTAAAAAAACTAGACCGATAGCATTTTTAAGAAATTAGCCTATTAGAACCGACATTGTTTTAGATAATCACGTATAGAAGTATTATATTTGCGCTGCTTGGGGAGTGGTTTAGTGCACGGAGAAGATATATATGCAATAAACCCTAATTAACAATTTTAAATATGAAGTTATTTCAGGTATGTATTAAGTAATTCCAGGTATATTAAGATGTAGGGCACTTGAAAAAAGATAGTCATAACGCTATGAAAACCTACCAATCTCAAGGGAGAAGAGATGTTAAAAAGTTAAAGAAAACCTGGTATTAACACTATGGATACCTATGAGTCTCAAGGAAGAATAGATGTTTGGTGCTTGAGGAAAACTCGGCTTAATGAGGGCCTAACAATTTCAAGTGAAAAGAGGTGTTGGTCAGTAGAGGAAACGGTAGCTCTAACCCTATGAAGACCTACTAATCTCAAGAGAGAACTGTTAGGCAGTTGAGGAAAAGGTGGTTTTAAAGATATGAAGGTCTGTTAATCTCAAGGAAGACGTGCTTAGCGGTTGAGGTCAATGTGGTTCTAACAGTATGAATACCTGTCAGCTTCAAGGAAGAAGGGATGATGGACAGTTGAGGAAGACCTACTCAAGGGAGAAGAGATATTCAGTAGTTGAGGAAAATATATTTGTAAACTGTGAAGTTGGAACAAACCAGGCTGACTAATTCTACAAAGATGATTATAATGAAGAGAATGACAAAAATTAAGGTATTGTAAAACAGTATTAAATAAAAAGGTGATGAAAGATGTACGTAAATAGTTTTTTGCAAAGTCATGGCTTTGAGTATTCTGAGCTCAGTCAAAGTATAAGAAGAAATGAATTTTACCTATGCTTTATCTGTGGTTTCAGAAAGAATACTAAAAATAAAGTCTTGAGTATTGAAGAAATATTGGCTCACGGGGCAAATATGGTGAAACTGGAACACGTTTATTGCCTAATCCTGGAACGGATTGAAAAAAGTAAACCTTTATCACATATACGATATAAAAAGAAAAGAAAACCCAATTGCTGCTCTATATATCAAAAAAATGCTTTATAAAAATCGAGAAGAGTTTTCGTTTCTTCCTGTTGAAATCGCCGATGCGCATGAGTTTGAGCGCGTCTTGTGAGAATGTACTATATTTCATCTGGGGCACATATTGGCTGAGCAGACTGTTGCAGCTACCTTCTCTTTTTTGAGAAAGAGACTGTAATTGAAACAGATGAGTTGAGGGACGCATGATGGCGCCGCTACTCTGGAACGTGCAGTTCGGACCTCTTCCTTATCGTTTCCTAGCTTTTCCTTCTCTTTTGCCTCATATCCTGACTCTCTTTTTCTGGTGGAAGAAGCAATCATGTGCCGTGTGGTCTGTGCATTATATGCTTCCCATGCTCATCAGCCGTAACGAGAATATGTCCTGAAATAGAGTTTTTCATTTCTTTCCATTTTACTATATCTCTTACCTATAATATAAGTTTTGTATTTTAATAAAATGCAATATTGAGTTTGCCATGGATTGTAGCATACAGGATTATAAGTCCGCTCAACCCAGAAACTCTTATTTAGATAAAGGTATATGAATCTCTCTGTAAACAGCATAACTAAAAAAAATATGACGTGTCCCATTCACAAGACAATCTCTAACTGTGCCACAAACTATGTTTATCTAATCGACATAAACATTTGAAGAAATAGTGTTATTACTTACTTTCTTGTAAGAAGAAAGGAAATAAGCAAATACACTAGGCTAAAGCGATGCTCAGACTTTTTAAAAGCTACCGCTATATAAAACAATTGAAATGTTGTTTTCTTTTGTATTCCAGGGAGAAAAACAAAAGAAATGAAACAAATTAAAAGTTGACTTACCGCTTGGAAAAGTTAAAGTAAAGTAATTTAAATCTGAATCCAATAAAATGCAGTATCTTGAAAACGGTTAACTCTACAAAAAATGTATATGGTATTAATTGTCCGTTTTAATGAGATCTATGTTTTTTGTAGTACGTTTTTGTGTAGCTCTTACGGTTTACGAGTTGTACAAAATTAATCAGAATGAAGTGGTCTTCATAGACTATTCTCAGAAAATTCAAAATATACATTTTGTTTGCCATGAAATATCAAGTTTGATATTTAACCGACTTTTCTGTTTTGAGCTGTGCTGCGCGCGCGCGCACACACACATACACGCGTGCGTGGGCATGTTTTTAAAAAAGTTTTTTTTATATTCAAAACATATATTTCCAGTGAAATCTCGGTACCTAATTTTGGGTGGAATACAATACCTTCTCTAACTACTATGTACATTGTACTTGCATACTAGAGAACGTAATAACAAAAAGCTCAATAAAAAGCGGATTTCATATTTGAATCAAGACACTATTCCACCTTAAATTACCCATTATATGGGAGATCTTTGTTAATTTTAGGAGGTCAAGTGTTTATTATTCCCTTTATAGAGCCTTTCTGACCCATGAGTTTTTTTTTTTTTTTTTTTTTTTTTTTTTCGGAGGTTTCTCCGGGCGACCGAGCAAATGCTGTGAAGGTTTGCTCACTCTAGGAATTTTCTATTCATTATTTTCATGTTCCTATTATTTCCTTGTTATCTGTTTCAACGTTGAAATACCGGCGAAGGTGTACGGCAGTTTGCGGCTGAGCGATGTTTGCGCACTTATTCCTGGCTTCGACGTGGGACCACTCTATCGGGACTCGCTTTCGGGATAGAACCCTTCAAGGATAACCCAGGGGCTCAAGGCTTGTGGAGTGGATCCGGGCGGTGTCGGAGGGGTTCAATCTAGAACCGTTAGGCACCCTGTCATGTTTGCGAATCTGGTCGTCGTCTTTCATCCCTCCCTAGAGCGCTGATAACCTAGCAGTTGAGCGCCCTTAAACCCCAATCACCATTATCAGGAGGCAAGAGTCTACATTCGGTGCCTTACCCCAATGAGTGGCTCCTAAGAAGCGTCGGCCGTAGATGCGGATGTAGATAGCAGTGCTTATTCTGAAGGTTCATTTCTAAACAAGATGCTTTTGACTGAAAATATGGGTGAAAACCGCGAGAAAATATCAATCCAAATCGGAAATCCTGAATAATAACTGCTGCCAGATAATTCTCGGGAACATATCAATAAACACTTTGTTTCTTGTTTTAAATAAATTATTTTGATTAAAACCCTATTTAAGTTGGCATGACTGGTCAGTCATGTGGATTTTGTTTCGCGCCGCCAAAGTTGTTATGTCGACTTGACAAGCAGCTGCTTAGTATTTGAGTTTCTCTTCCATTGATACCAATATCATGTTTCTAAGCGTTTCCTGACAATAGTTATTCAAGTTTGCAATAGGAAAGATTATTTATGCAACACTGTTCAATCAAATCTTTTACAAGCTGTCACAATGCGATTATCATTGACTATATGTTTATTGTTCCCAGGTAGGTATAAGGGTTTCGTTCTCCTCTATGATTCTATATGATTAAACTTCCAGTAATCAATGTGTAAACTTATCTAAAAACGCTTAAAGTACAAATATTTTGTATACAACTTAAACTTCGTGAGTGTTTATTAAAAATAACTTTTAGGACAGTGTGTATCAGTGCGAGAAAGAGAGACTCAAAATTAAGAACTCGAATGAATGATAACCTAGATACTTCAGTCCAACATTTTTCAAGAATACAATCCCAATATTTTCATAAAACGTTTTCTATTCCGTGAAACAACCCCCTTTTTGTAAAAAAAAAAATTGTGTATTTGCCATTTCTCCGAATCAGATCTAATAATCTTAATCCAAATGGTTCTCTACATATTTACTCTTGTAACTTTTCCGAAATGTTATGTTCAATGGTACATCTTGAGAATCGATGCTTATGCGTTCACACGAGGGAAACTTTTGTTTTCCATCTTAAGTATATAAACCGAGTGCTTCCACAAGAGGTCATCGAATATTTATTGAAGTAGTAACATACAAGAAGGTCGAAAAGGGCAGAATGGACGTTCATTGGCTTTCGCATAGCATGACTTGAGGATATCTCCACTTTTCAAAATGTGATCGATGGGCTATATCGCCCCAAAGTGAACTAAAGGCACGCCATTCCTAAATCCTTATTCCAACTTCAATATACACCTACGTGATAAGCCAAAGGTCATTGACTTTGAATGCAAATGCGCTTTTGATAAGTGTCTGCGTATTGGTAGCTGCTTTTTTTTTTTTTTTGCTTTGGATAGTGCCAATCCAGATGAGTAATTGAGGGGAAAACTGTTTCAGCCTTGTTTCTTACTGGTTATTATAGCCACTGCTTTTTCATATGAAGGAATAGAAACTCTTATGGATGGATACCAATAGGTAAAATCCATAAACTTGCAACTTTTATCTGAATATTTTCAAAATTTTACTTTCTCTAGCACATATGTACAATATATAGTGGATAGAGAAGGTATTGTATTCCACCCAAACATTTGATACCTAGAATTCACCGGATATAGATCTTTTGGTACCCCCTGAATATAAAAAAAAATTAGAAACATGTTCGTGTGTGTGTGTGGGGGGGGGCTGCATTCATCCTATAACAGGAATGTTTAACCTCAGCTTTTGAATTAAAATTTGCATCCGTTTGTGAAAAGTTAAACAATGAGAATTTTGTTGTTGCACTCCTAACAAAGAATCTATTACTGTACTCAAATCATAAATACCGCAAAAGTTTTCCAAGATTCAAATTTAAGCTATTGTTTTAAACTTGAAGCAGCCTCAAATGAGCGTTGGAGCTTGTAGGAAACATAAATAACTCTGTTAAAATGTGAAAACGACTATGTACATGACGCTTGGTGCCAAATGAAGCTATGTTTTAATCACTACATCAACATTAGTCACTTCGTGTTCGTACCTATAATACACTAACCAGGACGATCGTTTTCGCAGAACCGTAACGGCGGCCTGTAGGTATGGGATGTCCATATCCTGATGTCCCAGTGTTTTAACTCGACAAATACCAGGTTTGATCTCGGGTACATCAAATAAGAACATCACCTTATTTTGGAAACATGGACTTCTTATACCACATAGATGTCACAGGAAAACCTTTGGATTATTTTCGATATAAGTCAAGTAATAAGTTTCTTATAAACTACCAGATTGGTACTGTCGAAGAAAATTTGAGGTATTCACGGGAGAGAAAAATGGTTTACATGAAAGGGGGATGAATGCCAAGAAAATTTGCTAGATTAACTCGAACAACAGTGGGATTCCTTGTAGACACAAATTAAGGTTTTGAAAATTAAGCAGTGTGATTCGAAATAAAAAAAATCGCTTCCTTGAAACAAAAGTTCTTAATGGAGTTCTGTTTTTAATGAGAAATAGCTATAATATTTTATTGTGAGAATGCTGTTACTATGGCTATACGTTTACCTGTTAGAACCAAGTGAACAATTCTGCCATAGCCGGAATTTGAATCAGTTCGAGGATTGAATGTCATACTGGTATGTTGTTACAGCAGCTCAATGATTAGAGCAACAGCTCTGCGAGCGGGAGAACTGTGTTCAAATCTTGGCTGTGGCATTGCATTTTTAAGCTAATTCTAAGCCATGATAACGTAAGCATAGCAATATTACCCATATAATAATATTACCCGATAGTTGGCAGTAACTAAGTTATATTACCCGGAATATAAGTCACCATTTAGCTGTTCTCTGAAGGGAGAGAGACATCTGTTGGTTGACCAAGTAAAAAAGTGAAACAGTTGAGCATTGGAGTCATACCGGCGTTTGTCACAGTAGCTCAATGTTTAGTGCAATCGCACGGAGAGAGCAAGAACCGTGTTCAAATTCCGGCTGTGGCGTTGAATGTTTCAGCTGAACATAACATTATCCACGATACTGTTAAAAACAGATGTCTAAAATAGATAAACCGTTGCTAAATTGATTGCGATGACGGAGACGAAATGATAAAATGATAAATGATAAATGATAAATTAAAAGGCAATTTCTGTGTTGAAACTATCTAAATATGCAAAAGTGCATCCAAACTTGCATTAATATATACCATATTTAGATTATAACTATTTTTGGATTAAACGCTGTTTTACTTTATCCGGTTATCGTTCCCCTCCACTTTCGCGTATAATAGAGTCTTCTGTATGTGACAAATCAAAGTCGGGTAAAAAACAGTAGAAGTAAATAGAGACCAATAGGTCATTTATATGGTCACATTTGAAGCTTTACGGCCGCGCTATAGGCGACTAGCTTAGACCATTCGCCTCCTACCTAGACGGCCTGGATTCGATCCCAAGCGACCGCGTGTGAGATTTGTGATGGACAAAGCGGCGCAGGGGTTTCTTCGGACTGTCCGGTTTCTGCGTCATCGTATTTCACCGATGCTCCAACTTCATTCCATGTATCATTAGTGTCATCACCTGCGTTGTCATAGTAAAAGCGTGCGCTAAACACTATCAAAAAAAAAAAGTAGAAGCTTTTACTTAAAACATGATTTTTTAATGTTTAAAAATGCTTGATCAAATTTCAGCTTTGGGTACACACCTACTAATGAGAGTAAAGTGCCACAATGCATAACGTAAGCGTATGTGTTTGTTTCATGTTACTTAAAGCAATTCACATTGGTTGACGTTGATATAAGCATGGCCATAAATTTATCATGTAAATTTAAAACAAGCTTGCAAGGTCCCAGTATTCACCTTTTCACTTTTTTGTGTGTATCAAACACATCTCGTGATCATTCTGCCATGTGGCATTAGATTTTCTGTCGCTATGTATTGGATCGCTGTGATTGTGTATAAGGTCAGGAATCACTAGGACATCTATAAAACTCACTGCAAAGGAAATGTGAGTATGATGAGTATAAAGACAGTTAATGAACTGCTCTTGTTCATTTTGACACAATTATGTACAAACAACGTGTCCATATAATGATCTGTTAAATTGTTCTAGGGTTAGAAAAACAGTCCTCCCAATATTCAAGGCTCCAGATGATTTTATCAAGAATGTTGATTATCATATTCGTTTTTCGCGGTGGCGAATGTGCACCAGAGGATAAGATGCAGGACAGTTTTAGATTCTTGAGAAAACATAAAAATCTTGTCTTGAGATTATATTGAAATGCTTAAAATCCCGTATTAAATGTGTTAGTTAACTAACCTCAAAATGCCAATATCAGGCATCTGCTTCAAATCTAAAATGGGGATTTGATGTAAAGGTATAAGTCATATTCTATTTTAATCAATTAATATTGTTCAATAGAAAGGAAAGGTAGAATTGAATGTAAAGTTATATAAGTCGACTTTAGGATATGTTATCTCAAGAAAAAATGAGAACGCCTTGAGTTTTGGCGGAAAAATTCGAGTCACGTAGAAATGTTCATATGTGCTAACATTGATATTTTAGCTGAGATGACTGAGAAGTGGTGCGGGAAGACCAAAATTGGTGAATCGGTTTCCAACTATGGCATTGAACTTTTTACTCTGCTTATACCCTTGAATAATTACTTTGGAATTAATATTATCTTAAATAGGTACATTTTATTATTTAAATGTTGCAAGAAAGTTAATATACCTATAAAGAGGTTACCAACCCGTATCAAGTAATGCAAAATTGATACCTTTTTTCATTGCGTTTTTCATTTTACTTAGTGCATACTGTATAACTTAGGTTTTTTACGATATTTTTATTTTGATTTGTAGTTCCTAACTTGTTCAATAATCTCATGTGTGACATTTCTTTATCCAGTTAATTTACGGTCTGTTGTTCATTTCCTTTGCTCGTTATATTTTAAAGAGAGCAAGGGAATTTCATATAATCTTTTGAAATAATATTTGTCCTTCCCCTCCCCTCCTTGCTCACTCCTGAGCCAGAAACTGGCCTGTGTTCATTGGATAGGGTTTGACTTTTAGACTTTTGGCATCAAACTAAAAACGAATAGTTCAGATAAAATACTTCCCTTTTCTAACCATTTCGCCACGCGTTATATGTGGGATGGTCTTTGATATTTGGAAAACTGTTGTCATGGCCTTCTGAAAAAAAAAAAAAAAAAGGAATAATCATAATAATCCAAAGATGAGTATTCTATAATAATCGAATATTTCAGCCAACAGTGGTACCAATCAACAGATTGTATATTTTAAGAAACTCTTCTTTATTTAAAGTAAGGTTTTGCCTATCTCCTATGATTTCATTGTTAAGTTGGTCAGTCTTTTGAGTTAGTGGAAAAAGTAAAAGTAGGAAATAGTTACTCGTACCTGGTTGGTTACGCATGGCGGCACTTTGTGATAGACCTCAGATGGCGTCCTTAACTCCCCTTTACACTCTCCCAAAACACTCTGACAATAGTATGCAAAATTTAAGTAGAATGGAGGGGTCTTTATAAGCCATTTACAGAGCATTCAAGCATAAATGTTATTCATGATAATATGCCAAACGTGTGATATTCTAATCAACACGTTCATTTCATAATATAAAACATAATAAAAATAAATTCATTCAAGGATGGAAGGGTTTTCTTGAAAATTCTAGTTTACATTCTTGGAAGAGACTGAATTTAAATACAATATTTGGTACTTATTCAAGGTTTGGATTCTGAGGTTGGTGTTCATAAGTGCGCAGGCGCACTTATGTGATACCACACGCACATACAAGTGCGAGATTATTCTAAAACTAATTTTTAGAGTTCAAAGTTCTCAAATCAAACATTTGCGATCAAATCACAAGGCCGAATTTCTGGATGGGATGAAATACCTCCTCTACCTGTGAGTATTATTCTTTAATGCAAAGAGTTGCATAGAGTTGCTTCTGGTACCACCTGCTATTGATGGTATTTTTAGATTGTTATGCCTCTTTGAAAAACACCCTGGTTAGAGTCAGTTGTATTTTAATTTAGCCTTATACCATCTGAAACTCCAACCATAACCTTATGAGCGATCCATCTTGATATTGAAGAATGGAATATATTGATTTATTTAATTGAAACACAGTTTACCAGGAATTGCATAAGCCTCGGTTTCACACATAAAAAGAATAGAGCCCTAATATGAAAATATTCATAATTCTGAAAGAAGATAGTACAAAAGAATTTGTAGTAATTATGAGTATTCCTACAAAGGTCTCTTGCTCTGTTAAACAACAACGCTAGTGAAAAGGTAACAATTAAACATTTAACCAGGTAACTGCGAATGAAGTTTTAATTGGTCCCTCAGAGAAAGCTAGCTTTATAAGAATGGCTCTTACTTTGGAAAGAGAGGTTTGACGCAGAACGTAAAAGAACGGAGCTTTCACTTTTTCGTGGTGCCGTGGCATGACCTTGTTTTATTTATAAATACTACTATATATAACTTTCACATCGGGAGAAAAGTCACACACAATCCTTTATAAATGAATCTAACTACTGATATGGAAATCTGATATGTTCTATCCACATATCGTTCTCTACCTCTTCTGCAATAAACTATTCCTGCAAAATCTTATTCTTCTATCTTCTTCTATACTTCATTCTAATCAAACCCTTACAGAAATAATCTAGTAATTAGTTCCTTGTAATTACGAGGGAAGCAAGGGAATATGAAACAGACAAATCTTTTAAAAGATGTTGCTATATGATGCAATTGGAGTTTCGAAAAGTCTAAGTATTGGAAATTTAAAAATCAATAACAAGGAATATCTCAGGAATGATTAACTCTACTGACAAATTACGCGTCTTAAAGATATTTTGGTTAAAATACCTACGGTATATTAAATATATTTACATCATAAATAAAATATGTATTTTTAATTTTTTGGGAATAGTCTATGAAGATTTTTTTATTTTGAATGAGTTTTATAGAATTTTGCATAACAGTTAAACCGTAGGAAAGAAAGATAAAAACGTAGATCTCGTTAAAGCACATGATTTAGGTCATACACATTTTTCTTGAGGAGTTGATGTTTGCGAGATATTCCTTGCTATTGATTTTAATTTTCTCAAACAGGACCATGCAGAGCAAGTCGAACCTCAATTGTTTCACATAGCGACTAGCTCTTGAGGGATTTAACTATTGCTTTAGCTTTGTGTATTCCCTTAGTAATAAGTCCAATTCTGCTAAAGTTTATCTCAGCATGATGTAGATAAAAGAATAGTCGTCTGTAAGAATAGTTTGTGTATGGAATAGCTAGAGAAAGTTACGTGAATGGAACACATCATATATTTGAGCTATTCTGTTCACAAACACATGGAAACACGCGCACACCACACACGACTTTTTCTAATCTTTTTATTCAGGAAAGCTCTAAATATATATTTCCGTGAAATCTCAACATCGAAATTTTACGTGAAATGCAATACCTTCTTTACTTTTTAATTCAGGAGCCCTCAAAACATGTATATCCGGTGCAATTTTGCTTTAGAATTTTTGGGTGGAATACAATGCTTTCCGTATGCACGTGTACACAGTACGCTGTAGAGAGCATAACTTATCTACTTAAGTTGTTCAGGATAAACATTTGATAATAAGCCATATAACGAGCTCAGAAATAGGAACATTTAAGTGAAGAGCACAAACACATGCATCTTTTGTCAGATATTGCTCCTATATTTGGATAGTGTAAAGATGCAACAAGGAATATGTCGAAAACAGCTAATGCTAAATGTGTAATATATGAAGCAAATTGTATTTGTTTCTGAAGTCTGGACAATCTCTCTCTCTCTCTCTCTCTCTCTCTCTCTCTCTCTCTCTCTCTCTCTCTCTCTAATATCTAAATTGTATAAGAATTATAGGGAATTTCACAGGCAGAAATAATTCAATACAACCTTTTTATTTTGTTGCAAAATTTAGAACTTAATACGTTTTGATCAAAATAATTTGAATACCTTTTAAGCAAATAAAAACATAATCAAACTATCCCACGAAAGGATTGTAAGGAATGGGTATAATTGTCGCAATGCTATTGAAAGAAGCTGGCTTATAAAGCAAATTGGTTTGTACCCCACTTTTCGTTTTAGAGTTATACTATTCACACACACACACACACACACACACAGACCCACACACCCATACACTCACACACCCACACACCTTTATTTTACCTTTTTAATTCAAGATATCTCAAAACGTGCCTTTTCAATAAACTGTAAAAATAAAATTGTTCAATGCAATATAATTCTTTCTCGACCAAGTCATCTTTAACAATTCACAAGTGGTTTCACATACAATTGAAAATATCCTGCCTGAAAAGCAAAGTAAAGGCATTTTAAGGGAAAATTCGCATGAGGTACAAAGCATTGGACAGTAAGGAAATTACAGAACAGATAAACAACTTAAATCTGTTTTATATCTGGAGAAAAGTCTAAGAGGAGAAAAAGCCTTAACGCTGGTTCACAATATTCCGTGAACTAAAACGAAAATGAAATGGGAATGCATTTATTCTTCTTTTCCTGGTCCATTTTGTGCATTGAGATTTAATTGGTTTTTAATTGATTAGTTATTGTTTTTCTCTACACGTACTATGTGCACAATATATAGAGAAATTATTATACCGGAAATACATGTTTTGAGTTCCTCTGAATAAAAAGGCATGTTTAGGAAAAGGCCACTGTGCTGTCTGTGGGCAGCATAGTTCCAAAACTGAAAGCCTGTTAAATAAAATTGGCATTTGAGTTTACTATCTTCCAAGAATGCAACATGAAGATTCTCAAAAAATCCCCCATTCCAAACTATCTTTAACTTTTATCATTTTTCAAAAAGTTTTATTTCTCTAAAATGGTTATTAAGGATTTTATACAAAATACCGTATATTAATGCTATTTATATGCCCAATAAAATGCAAATCTTAAATTTCCTGGAAATAAATCCTGAATACCTCTTCATTTTGAATGAATTTTGTATTACTGATTGTGTAAGGGATAGACAGAAACTCACTGCACAAAAAAATGTAGTTCTCGTCAAAACACACAATTTATGTCCTTTCATTTTTGTTGTGGAGCTGACCATTTCAGAGATCTTCTTTATTATTAGTTTCAATTTTAAAATATGTACTTACACTTTTCTCAAACAGGATGTTGTCGGAGTTTCTTTTTTTTTTTAGTTTTTTTTTTTTTTTTTTTTTTTTATTTCTTGATAATTTCAATGACAATCGTATAGCGAAACTTTTAAAGCATTTACCATCGCTTTACTCTAGTGCATTTCCTTATTATTTTCCTTCTAATTATAAGGGATTAACTAAACTTCATTTCTGCTAATGTTTATATCGATTAGCATGATGCAGATAAAAGAATAATCTTTTGTAATAATATTTTGTTTGCAAAACAGGTAGTGAAAGCCATTCAATCAACAATGCGGGTAGCAAATGCCATAGTTAGAAAGAGCTGCGATTAAAGCGAACTCTAGGATGGATTTTTTTTCGGGCGAAAACATTCTTAGTACGGAAGTAAAGCTGCTGGTCCCGTGTCATAGATTTACAAGCCTGGTAAGATGTATCTGAGCATAATTAAGCGGTCTTTCACGCCCAGTATTGAATGGGACGCTGAGAACCACAGCAGTTACAGAGCATCCAAAAATAAAACTCCATTTCCATTTTAAAGCGAAATCTAGCAGTTGTTTCAAGTCATGGTCCCCTAGATTAATCTTTATAGCACAATGTGCCGTTCCCGGAAACAAAACGAGAAAGTTAAAACTTGGTCAAATCCTGGTTACCTTTCCCGAAGCTTGGGAAGACCACATATGGCAAGGCCCCGGAAGGCAATTGTGAACGCTTCTATTAAAAGTATTAGTTTCAACTTAGTGGTTTTTGTTCTGGTTACCGTTACCAATTGTTATGAGCCAGTGTTTACTCATTAGAAGTAGCGATGCATCTAGATAAAAGAATAGGCGAAAACTTCTGAAAATATTTGCATATCTGTGCGTATCCTCTGCAAGTGGGTATTACCCAATGGCAGTGTTAAATATGTATACAAAATGAGGTCACCAAGAATAATGCAATGAACAATAAATAAGTTTATAAACAAAACAGTCCCACTACGACACTAATTATACTAAATTTATAAACAATTAATAAAAATGATACGAACTAACAGTTTCGATACAGATTATTACAGCTGCCAGTTTATGGCTTTGTACAACTGCATGTAATATCTAATTACAGGCAGTTATAAAGGCATTTCTAATTTATTGTTTATTCTTTTAATATATAATCAACATCACCAATAACTTTACTTGAGTATTTACAAAAGTATGAAATCACAAACATACACTTAAATATCATTTACAGTACATCTTACTATTCAGGTTTTTCTTAAGTCTCTTGTAAGACAGAGAGCATCCCTGAAAGGCTGCTACAGTCGATTTTTGCATTCTTTAATGGTTCTTAACAAAAGAGAATTTTATTGCACCGGTTCTTTAACTTCTGCTCTTAATTTTGAACAAATGCACGTTTCGTGCGTAATATACTGGTTTCTCTAATCTGTGAGTAGCATCCACCCATGCATTTAAACCAGTAGTTTTAAATGGTATCCATTACCTCTGTTTCTTGCGCCTAAATTTCAACGGCGTGGGCCCAAAGCATTTACCGCTGAATCTTTCTAACAACTAATTTGATTAACTTATACGGTTCCCAACATAGTACTCCATAGACCAATACCGGCCGAACTAAGGAATTTATGCAATTTCCCTGAACTTCATACTTCTCCCTTTTGGATTCCTCATTAAGAAATGCAATGTCGTTAACAAAATAAGAAAAAGTAGCGGGCCCATTACTGAGCCTTTGGGTACAACGTAAACATGGAACATAATGGAAGGAACATAACTGGTATGCTCCCATACATCATATACATTAATCAAATTATAATTAATGTCTCTTGTACGAGAAGATATTCTTTTATTGGAAAATTCTCTCGCCGTATCACGCTCTATGTGCCGATTTCTGCTGCGTTACCCACTAATGATTGGAGAGAAATAACACAAGAATTTCATCGGAATCCTATAAAAGCTCTATAAAACAGAAGCGTGGCGCGCTGAAATTAAAGAAATTACTCTGGCATGCTCGGAAGGCGATAACGCTCTACAGCGCTGCTGGAAATCACGTTGACCGCGGTTCCAAAAGTTGGTTGGTAAGAGTGAGGGAAGCTTCAGAGTATTTCCAATAGAATAATTTGCAAAATATGGCATCACTATATCGAGTTAATTCGCCGGAAAGAGAGGAAAGAAGTATAAGCCGAAACTGCAATTTTTCAGAAAGTAGTTTCAGATTAATCTAAAAGTTTCACGTTAATTAATTCTATTGACACCGGGAGATAGGTTACCTGCCTATGTTTAAATAAAAACTGCCCACAACAAAGGTGAGACTTTGATTGACTTGATTCTTAGTGAACACTACATGTATAAAATGTATTATTATTATTATTATTATTATTTATCAAGAAAATCTTCCCACCCCAAGCCACGCTTTACATGGAAATGGAGTTAAAAGATATTATTTTTTAAAATTTCTTCAAAGTTTTTGATTAAAATACCGTATTTAAAAATACTTACATGACAAATAAATGTACATCTTGAATTTTCTGTAAATAGCCTTGAAGTCCTCTTCATTTGGAATGACTTTTGCATAACCTGTAAACCATAAGTGATAAATGAAAACTTACTACAAAAACAATTTTGATCTCGATAAAACACGCAGTTTATGTCGTATATATATATATATATATATATATATATATATATATATATATATATATTCAGATTTAATGTATTCCGGGATGTTCCTTGTTATTGATTGGAATTTTAAAATACGTATACGTTTTTCCAACGGGAATATGCCTTTCCTGCTTCTTTTGTTTTACTCCTGGCCAGTAAACAGTCGAATTTAATTCACATAGCAACTAGTTCTAAAAAAAGTTATCTACATCCTTTTATCTACCTTATATTTACAGGGAAATAATAATTGGCCATTTCTGCCAATATTTGTCTTGATTGGTATGAAGCTGAAGGATAACCTTTTGTAAGAGTAGTTTGTTACAGAATTGGTAGAGACAATCATGCGAATGAAATGCATCAGATTTTTAAAAAGAGGATCGCTGAGTGAAATTCCATACTCTTTGCATGAGCCCGAGAGAAAATGAAAACTTGCCATTTGATGAAAGTGTAAGCTTCATAATTTAAACCAATAAAAAAGAAATCTAAAAAATGGTTAACGCCACAAAAGAATTATTTAACTTAAACTCTGTGCCCTAAGGAGACCCATGGGTATATATTTTGTGTAGTAAAATGTTTGTCTCTTTATGGTTACCGGTTATACCAAAGCAATTCAAAATGAAGTGGTGTTCACACGTTATTTTCTGGATATTCAACATGAGCATTTTATTTGTCATTAAAATTCTGAAACTTATGATGTTTTAATCAAGCATTTTAGATAAAATAAAAAAATATTGAGAACTGTTCTATAGTTTGTGCTAACAGAATTTTCTTGAAAATCGTTGTGCCGTATTCTTGGACTAAGTTTGGTGTTAACCAATTTTTCGCTTTTGAGTTATCCTGTTCACAAACACACGTATTTAAGGACACGTGGACACACATAGACATCATGAAGCGTTTTCTAAAAAAAAAAAAAAAAAAAAAAAAAAAAAAAAAATTGTTTTTCCTCTGAAGTTGTATCGTGAATCTACTGCATCTGTGACTTGTGGCATTGGTAACAAATTGCAGGAACACAATAAATATCAATCAATTAAGGAAAGAAAGACGATTTTAAGAAGAAATGCTTCTGGAAAGTTTCGGCACTGCTTGAACTATGAGAAGGAGACTATGAGTTTCCAGTTTCATCACCCAAAACAAATGAAATCATTTCATTTTGTCTCATAAGAGCAAGATGTGCCGTCTCTTCGTTGTGTGTACGCTGCATGTTTCCTAACTTGCAAGAATTCGCTGCAAGCGCCCTATTTAATAATAAAAGAAGTTCGCAAATTTGTAGCCAAATGCACTGCGTGGTGGTTCTTTATACGCACTCCTTGTTAGAAGAAATGCTGGAGACATTATGGGGAAAACAGAGACGAAATCCGGGCTATGTTGTAAATAAAATGACTGAACTTTTTTAGTTAAGAAAATGAAGCTCCGGTCGTGGTGTATGCTCATAGTGGACTCTTTTGTAGGAAAAGGAGAGACTAAAGTGCACCTGGAAAAACTGTAGAAACTTGCGGAGAGTCACGAATGAAACGTCTTAAATAAGGAACAGCATGAGGCAATTTAGTCCTAGAGGTCTAAACTGTTTTCCTTCGAGATTACGAACACATATCTTTGAAAAAACGAGCACCTTTGAGAGATACTTTGCTTCTTTATGTAAGTTGAAAAGTTTATATAACGACGATCATCTGTAGTTTCTTCTTCGTCGTTTTCTTCTTCTTTATCCAGTTTAGAATGATACCTTAAGCATGTTTCCTCCTAAGTGATTAGTTAATCCTTCCATTTGACTATTGGACAGCCAGTGAAGGTACTTTGATAAACATATTCAGTGTATGCCAGAGAGATGACCTAGCACATTTGCTTGATTAACTTGTTTCTAGATGTCTCTATGCTATCTATTATGTAGCTACTGATGTACTTGGAAGATTGACTTTTGCGATCTAGGGTTGCTGCTCTGTGAGTGAATACACCTGATCATTGTGATGCTGGATAGATGTCGTTAGTAGCTTAATCCCCTTCTTGGACCATCTATGTTTCTTCAGTTTATTTCGTTCAGTGGATAAAATAGTATTTGTGACATATCCAACTCAATATTAACTGTGACCTACCAAGAATAATTCCCATCCAGGAGAAGGGAAACTTGGTAGAATATAACTCGGTGTATATGCGTGATTGCTTTAAAACACAGATTTTACTTTGGGTTACTTTCACACTTCTCGTATTGAATTTCTATAATATTTAGGTTTCGTAGACCTACTAAAGTCATTTGATAACGTAGGCGTCATTATATTATCAGAGTATTAAGGGAAAAATCAGTGCCAGAATCACTTACTAAATTAATTAATAGGAAACATGTATAAAGGAAATTTAACTGAATATATCTGATGTGTTCCATTCCACTTTCTCTGCATCCCTGTTAAAAAGCATATTCTCTATCTAATTCGTGCTACTTAAGATACGCATTAGCAGAAATGGTCGTATTGCTTTCAAAAAATGTAGATGACCTTAAAACACACAATTTATGTTACATACTTGATAGTTGATAGTTTTTAGATATTCCTTGTTATTGGTTTCAGCTATAAAATAACTTAGTTTTCTCACACGGAAATTTGTCAACGCCTCTCCATGCAAACAAGGGAACCTCAATCACATAGCAACCAGCGTTTGGCTATCAATTTAGCCTATGGTACTCTCTTGGTTCCCTTCTACTTATATGGAAACAAGTAATAAATCAATTTCTGCTTATTTTTTCTCGATTATCGTGAAGTAAATAGAAGAATAAGCTTTTTATCAATAATTTGTTGTTTGTAGAGATGTAGAGAAAGTCATGTGAATTGAACACATCAGAATTTTCTGATTACATATCCGTGTTATATACTGTTATACTATATTATCACAGCGTCTAAAATTGTATCGTGTTTCACAACGGTCAGTAACTATTCTGAAGCCAACGTGACCTTGATTTATCCCATATTGTTCAACATTACTTGAAAATAAAACATTTTTGAATTTTATTATATACGTCTCTTATCTCAACACGTACACCCTAGAATAATAATCATTTAGAATAAATCAAATTGAAGAAATAATTTGATATTTCTCGGTGTGAATTTACAATAATTGCTTGTTCACACGACTCTACGAGTACATTCTGGCACTGAGTTTTGCCACAAAGGAAAGTAGGTTATGAGATCTAGATAAGTCGCTGAACGCTGCATTATATTGTTATGGGGCCAGATCACGAGACCTGAAACAAGATTGCTTTTATCAGAACTGCTTTGCATGTAGATATCACGCCAGGGTCCCATGAGTTGTAAAAATTCTTATACATTCATCCCTTTAGATGAATTCGCCAATAAGCTATTTCAATGCTATATATTTTTGACTCATGAAAGCCAACATAGCTTAGCGCGTTTAACATTTTTCATTCTTTAAGGGTCAAGATCTCCTACCTAATGCCAGGAAGCTCAAAGGGACGCCTTAAGGGAACTAATCCTAAGGAGTACATTTCACCATTGACCTACACAGTATACAATTTTTATTTAATATTAGCACTAACAAAAATTAAAAAGTTCTTACCTATTTCTCTGTCTCTGTCCCTTTTACATAATACATGTTTTAAATTAAAATTTTAAGAGTTGTTTTCACACTTCACTGTCCCTACACTCCTCAACCCAGATGTCCCAGTTTCTGCGAAGAAGTCTCCTCAGCTGGTCCTCTACATGCCTACGCTCTCCATCCTGTTCTGTGGCCCTAAATTATTGATCAATAATTACATCTCTTGTTACACATCCTTGCAACGTGGCCACCTCATTTCCATTTGCGGCACTCTACCATGATAATAAAGTCTCCCATTTCCGTTCTCCTCCTAATTTCCCCGTTGCGTATTCTCTCCCTGAACGTTATCTGGATTAGTTTCCTCTCCATTTTTCGATGAATACTGAAAAACAAATTAAGAGAGCAATCGAATAGGTGTGGAAACATTTTGGAGAATGAAATATATCCTAACCGATGACACACTGAAATTGAACCTAAGGGTGGAGATACTAAAGAGACGTTCAATATCAATTCTACGCATGGTAGTATTTAATATATTCAGGTGAAATTCTAAAGGCATATACCTATTAACAGTGCGTGCGTTCACAAATAGCAAAAAGCTAACCATAACCTAGGAACGGAAATGCTAACCTTGATCAAATTTTAGTCATTTCATTCTCGTTTTCGGGAACGGCATATTGGATTCAAGACGTACGAATTATTCAAGGAGGCTGTGAACGATAATCGCCTCACTCTAGTCGCAAGCTTGAAAAAATAAAACCATAGAAACAGCTGGAATAAAAACCTTTAATATGCAGAGTGGAAGTGTATTTATGTATTCCCTCTAATATGAATTTCATAGATTTATTACCGACAAAAAGGTATAATAGCATTTTGTTCTGTGATCAGCCGTTTTCGAAACAAAACGTTGTTTCTTTGAAATTAGATGGTTCATTCCACAGGAATGTATGAAGATAATAGTTTGTTACTACTAAGTTTGTTACTTGTCCATAACTTCACCTTAATAGCAGGTTTCAGGATCAGACGTGGTGACGAGTTGATAGATTTCTCCTTGGCGCTTGCATGAAGAGATGGTATCTATAGGAAGGGTGCTCGTTCGCAGGAGCTCTGGGTTGTAGATGGCGCCACTAGACTCCCGATGACGTCAATAGTAAGTCATTGTGGAATCGTTTCTTGCTAGCGCACATCGTCGTCCGGGTTAAGCTTCCCTTCATCACTTCCTCCCAGGGGCCACATAAGATGCAATGGACTGACTGAGAAAGCCTAAGTGTGGTGCTGAGTTCCAGGGTCTGGGGTTTCTCTCCGTCTATCATATTCTATTTTATTCTATTCACCTACGTTTTGAAGTTTTAAACAGTCAACCAATGAACTCTAGCAGTCATTATACGAAAACATCTGTATGCCCTTCCTGTGAATAGGTATATTCTTGCTGAGGCGACAACAGGCGTGATTTGTGCCCTTCTTCCTTTAACATTATACCTTTTTTGTTACTCCTTTTCCCTGGTTTAATGAATATAAAAGAATAGGTACGAAATATATTTCCTTCCCCTCTGCCGATTAATAAACTTCTCATTGCAAAACTTATAAATGGAAAAGTGTTCCCTTATTTGTGATGTCTCTGAAAATAGCTCAAGCTACTTTGTTTAAAATATCACATATTTAAGAATTTGCATGATGAATATTTAATTTTCTGCTAATAGAATATGAGATTCTGCTCTCTGTGAATTAATTTTCTTTGCCTTATATAACGGGTAAACAATAAGAGACAAACAAAAACAAAACAAAAAACAAAACAAAAAAACGAACTACACAGAATGCAACTCTCCTAAAACAAACAAGGCATTCCTAATAAATGTTTCCAGAATAAACCATTGCTAATTTGGTTTGAGATTTCCATCTTTCCGTGGATGAGTCACATTGCTCGCGCGTACTCAACAACTCTCCTGGGAGTCCGGCTGGAGGGAGAGTGTGATAGTTACAGGGCAAAGGTCACAGTACAAGTGCTTGCGCTTCCTGACATTACATTTAACACTTTATTCAGCGCTGACGACAACTTGCCTTCGATGTTGAGCTGTGTTGAATCAACAGCCAGGCTTTTGCAAGTCGCTTATACTTTGGCGTATGTCCAAGCTAGAACGTGTGGTAAGTCAGCAGTTATTTGTTTCTAGTATCACGCAAAGAATTACATTTCAAAACCAGCACTTTTTAAGGATTTGTCTATCAGTTCATACTTCTACTTATAAAGAAAGTTACGTAAATTTGCCCGTAGAATTCTTTTAAACTAAGTTTGTGTCCTGTGAGAACGGAGGCAGAAATGTGATAGGCCTTAACTCTCATCGGCTGTCGCACTATATAATTTATGTTTTATTGCTTGAAGTAATCAGTGGCACGCAATATGGTATTAGACCCAATTCCACTACTGATTGTGATTCAGAAGTTATTAAGCATTCCATATCTGACTTCACTTAGTGTGATTATTATTCCGCCTCCTACAATGCATCATGGTTACGTTCACAATTACTGCATAATGAAGCCCACCTTGCAATATATTGTTCACTACAGGATGATATATCATCTATAACCTATCACCGTAATTCCATTTAAATCCTTTTATGTCTGAATTAATTTTTGCTTGAAGGAGCGCACCAAAATTCAGACATTGAGTTTATTATTAAAAATACCATACAAAATGTCAAAAGCAAGAAGTCTGTTTGGTAAAATTACTTTTAGTGTTTTTAATATTTTGATTAATAATTTGATCTCTAATAGGTTTGATGAATATTGGCTATCATGCTTCCCTACCGTGAGACTCCGGGGACTGTTGCTGCGTACGCGCTAGTACTCTTGACTGAGGCAACCAGAGCTATTAAACAGTCTACTCAAATAAGAATAAAACACTTACAAATTTAAACCAACAGCACCGAATGTCTCGGAAATCTCAATTCCACACAAATGTATAAGACATGCAATTTGTCTTTAACGAACTTTGTATTTGATGTGTAGTACGTTTTGGTTATCTTACTGTTGACCAGTTTAACGAAAGTACATATAAAGTAATTCAGAAACGAGAAAATCTCACAGGCTATTCACGGAAGCTTTATTTATATATTAGACCGGTTCATCCCTTAAGGACTAAGGTCTCCTACTTGTTGGCAGACATTTCTGAAAAGTCTCAGTAGTGGTGCTAATCCTAAGGAGTACATTTCACTCCTGTCCTACACAGTACACAATTTTACATAGATATTAACATTATTTTTACATTAAACTTTTGAAAATGCTCTCTCCTCCCTTCTGCATGACATATTTTACACTTCCGGCTCTTCCACACTTCGACCACAAATTCCCACTTTGTGTTTAAAGAAGCCCACCCATCTGGTCCTCTGCTTGCCCACGCATCTTTGTTGTCCCACGTGGTTGTTCTAAAGTCCATTCTTGCCACGAGGCCTCACCATTTCCTTTTGAGACGCTCATACATTGAAGATTAATAGAATGTAAATGTTCCACTTTGTAAGTTTAAACAAGTTTAGACTACAGGTTTTTATGACCCCTATGCTACAATTCATTTCTGTATTGTTGTCATAAGGTGTGTCCATAAATCTTGCTCTAACCTTTTCTTATGAACAGAAGCTTTCTGCGGCTAAAAATTTAGATTCCATATTGTTTGCTCAAAACGTGTATCAATTGTTATAGGACTTCATTGTGCACATGCTTCCATAAAAAGTTTAACGCACCTAATTTTAATTACTCGTGTTAGACATTTAAGGATTAATTATAGGTGTTTTTGATACACCAACAAGCCGTTTTTATTATTTTATCGTCCTCGTCTAAACATCTTAAGATGGTGTTTTTTAGCCAGTAAGCTTGGCAGTGATAATAAGAGTTTGTTTTATTTATCAATTTAACTTCTTGATCTTGTTGTGATGTTACTGTGGGTTTATTGGTTTACCTGAGTATTGGTGACCTTAGCTGCATAATCACCTTTCTGTATTATCTGCTTGAGGAACTTACTGACAGAAGGATTTAGTTTCCGTATCTTCGCCTATAATTTGTATTTTGTTATATTGAGCTTTGGCGACTGCTTTTGAGTAGCATTCCGATTCAGGACAGAGGTCGTTACATGAGTAGTTGCCTTCCTCCATCAGCTGCTTCCATAATGAAATTTCACAGTAAATACTTCGTTTGAGGCTCCCTGAAAAAATACATTTTTAGAAACAGGTCCACGCATGAGTGAGTGAGTGAACAACGTATACCAAAAACAAAGGTAGGTTAAATACCAAACATGGAACAAATTTAGAAAATTTTGATTTTCTAGAAATTGGTTCTAATGATTTAGATTGAAATATCATTTTGAATATTTTTTTGACAAATGAAAAATGTATCTTGAATTTTCTGGGAATACTTCTGAAGTCCCATTTATTCCGAATGTCCTTTACACAATTGCTAAAACAAAAGATAGGTAAAATCTTACTACACAAAAAAAGTAGGTATTGTTCAATCTCACAATTTTTACGAAATACATTTTTATGCAGTTTTCTGAGATATTCCTAGTTATTAGATTAAATTTACAGCTCATAGTACTTTTCTCAAACGTGAACTTGTTTTTTGTTTTTCAACTTTTTTTTTTTTATTCTGGTCAACAAAGAGAAAGTAATTCAAAATCTTCTCGGGCTTCTAGCCAGGTAATAACTTGGCTTGACACCAGCGTTTCGAAGAAGTGCATCTTCCTCGTCTTCAGGGTGAACTGATGCACTTCTTCGAAACGTTGGTGTCAAGCCAAGTTATTACCTGGCTAGAAGCCCGAGAAGATTTTGAATTAACACGTCGCCAGGAAAGCTATAGTTCTTATTTTAAAGAGAAAGTAATTTCAATTATATAATATGACAATCAGCTCTTAACCGCTTTGTTTATCACTTTAGTATAGTGTATTATCCTGTTTCCCTTATGCCTATATGAAAATATGTAATAAAACCATTTATGTTAATGTGTAGTATATAGAAGAATAGGATTTTGCAAAAATATTTTGTTTCAGAAGAGGTACAGAAAGTCATGTGAGTGTAACGCATCAGAGTTTATTCTGTGTTATGTTATACGATGAAGGCTGAAAATGTTTTTTTAACATTATATCCAATCTAGCAATTACCTAATAAGTAAGAAAAACAATAAAAAAGACAGTAAAAACAGTCAGATTGATGGGTAAATGAGTACATCTCGCCTGAGCCATCTCGTTGGCTAGAGTTGATTAGGTGTGGAGGATTTCGGTCCGGAAGCAAATAGCCATTGTAACTACAGAACCTCCCGAAGGAAGGGGTGAAGCAAAGATAACAGATCTAGGACTGTAGACTTGGGCAAAAGCAGGGGTCCCGAACAGTTCCAAGAGTGATATTCTGACCCTGCCTGTACTCTAACATATGGCCTCAGAGTATTTTTTTTCACACCGTCCGCTCTGATCATACGACGCTGCTACATGAGAAGGAAGTAAAATGGCAACAAATGAGGAATTAAAATTTCAGCAATACAGAGTTCGCCTACCGACCTGATAAATCGTGAAAAAACCTAAGATCAGAGTAGCCGAACTAGCGAGAATAAAACCCTGGAGCTCTCAAGTTGCCGCGAAGCTATCTTGCTCAGTAGTTTAGTTTTGCAGTCTGAAACTTCTATAAATTAAAAATTAAAGTATGGTTAGTTATGAAGGGGTCAAAATGACAATGATGTGTCCATTTTTAGCATTTAAATGACTTTTTAAACATGACGCGCAATCTTTTAAATGCTCCGGGACAGAGCGCTACTGCCCCTTTTCTGCATCTTCAATCTCTCTGCTTTGTAAGATGATAGAAACTTGAGGGAAATTTTCATGCTGAACGAGCTGCCCAACAGTCTACAAAGCGAGCCAGGAGAAATAGGAGGATGCTGAGAAGCAGACAGGGTCCAAGAATAAAGATTCAGATGATTGTGACCCTGGAATGTATTGAAGTCAGATTAGCATATAAAATTTTTAAGTTCAATTTTCTCGATATTACATTTTCTAATACACGTGTACCTTTTACTAAGGAACCATTAATACTAGAATGTTGAAATTTTCTACACTTATCGAACACATATTAATGACTTCTGACTGCGTGATCCATAAGCCTAGCGTACAAATTTTAACCATGAGAAAATTGAGATATTTTAATATTTTTTTCACTAATGTGATATTCTTTAAAATAATTATCTTGAGTCATAAGCTTTCAATTCTGGCAGTTAGAGTAGATAAGTAAAATCAGAACATGTGCAAAAATTAGAATATTCTGCTTTGAAAGGTTTCTCAATAAGAGGTACATAAATCACCCGTGCTTTTTATATGTAAATTTTCTTCTTCTTTTTTTCAAACATTTCAATTTTTTAAAAATAAAGGCATATTTTTGCAGATAAAAGCATAAACTTTTCACCAGGAGAAATGAAGACTGTTATTGTACATGTCACAAAATTGTCATGAAAATTCATAAAGTACTTCCTGATACGTGAGGGGTTAATTTTGACAAATTGTTAAAGCCTTACAGCCACAGTATCTTGTACCGTTAATACGTTATTGTTCATATAACGTTGATTATTAGGAGATTATTTAACGAGAAAGATTCAAATCGCGTTTTCCAATGCTTTCTCTACACGTACTATGTACATAGTGTATAGAGAAGGTATTGTAATGCACCCAAAAATTCGATATTAAGATTTCACCGGGAATACAAGTTTTGAACCCCCTGAATCCAAAAAAACCATTTCTGGAAAAAGGTCCGTGTGTGTATGTGTGTGTGCGTGCCTACGTGCGTGTGGGCAGCATAGTTCAAAAACGAAAATACCGTTAAATACCAATCTTGGTATTGAAGTTTGGTATCTTGCAAGGATGCGACACGAAGATTTTCAAGAAAATCCCCCACCACCAACTACCCTTTACGTGGAACTTTTTTTCGAAAATTTTGATTTTCTCAAAAATGGCTCTAACGATTTTGATTAACTTATCGTATACTAAAGATATTTACCTGACAAATAATATGTATATCTGGAATTTTCTAGGAATAGCCTCTGAAGACTACTTTATTCTGGATGAATTTTACGGAATTTTGCATAACTGCTAAACCGTAAGAGATAGACAAAAACTTACCACACAAAAATGTAGAGCATATTAAAACGCACAATTTATGTTATATCATTTTTTTTCGTTTTTGAGATATTCCTTGTTTTTGGTTTCATCTTTAAAAATCTTACACTTTTCCCATACAGGACTTTGTCAACTTCTGTCCATACAAACAAAGGAACTTCAGTCTCATAGCAACCGGCTTTTGACTATCACTTTGACTTATGCTACTCCCTTATTTCACTTCTACTTACAAGGAAGCAAGGAATAAAACAATTTTGCTAATTTTTTTCTGGATTAGGATTAAGTAAATAAAAACTTTATCTTTTTAAGAATAATTTGTTGCAGAGATGTGAGAAAGTCATTTGAATGGAACACATCAGATTTTTTTGTATAAGTCTCGGAAACTAAATGTCTACACCGCAATTGCTGAAAAATTTTCCTATATTCCCAATCTGGAAGAATTCAATGCAGCTTAGATAGTCGAAATATGGAGGAACGTATAACGAACAATCTGGCAGAATAAAGATAAAAAAATAACAGAGAGGGTGAACGTAATATTGGATTTGTAATCTATAAGCTCTACCAAAAGGGATTTAAGGCATCCTTAGCAATGGTGACTCATTGTAAACAAACGCATAGGGTGGGGTTACTAGGAAAAGTACATTCACCTTCCCTCTCAGTTGTGGACAAATTGAGTTCAGTTCCTGGATATCCGAATGAACTACTGACAAGGAATGACGCCGAACTAATCAAGCACTTGCAATCGAAATGTGTTAATGCCCCTTGAGTATCCTAAGGTGTTATATATTACACTTTCTCTAGTACATATGTATAATGTTCATAGTAGGTAGAGAAGAAACTGTATTCCGCCCAAAAATTTGATACCGAGATTTCACCGGAGCACATGTTTTCAGACCTTCTTAATCCAGAAAGGAGTCCGCGCGCGCGAGTATATGTATTTGTTTTGGGCAGCATAGCTCAAAAGACGAAACTTGGTGTATAAGTTCCGTATTTTCCAAGGATGCGAGTCGAAGATATTCAAGAAAATCCCCCATCCCCAGCTACCCTTTGCATGGAACATTTTCCGAAATTTTTTATTTTCTCAAAAATGGCTCTAATAATTTTGATTAAAATCCCTTATGTTTAGGATTTTTTCGTGACAAACAAAATGCTCATCTTGAATATGCTCTAAAGATCTCTCTATTCTGGTTATCTTTTATATAACTACTAAACCATAAAAGATAACAAAATTACTACAAAAATAACATAGATCTCATTAAAATACACAATTTATGTCATACGCATTGTTTGTAGAGTTAGCGTTTCCAAGATGTTCCTTGTTATTTGTTTCAGATTTAAGCTACTTAAGCTTTTCTCAAGCGGAAAGTCAACTTTCGTTTCATCTTTTGTTTTACTTCGGGGAGAACTGAATTTCAATTGTTTCATTTATCCATAGCTTTTAAAATATTTGATTATCGCTTTATCCTGGTGTACTTCCTATTTCTCTTCGACTTACACAGAAGCAAGCAATAAGACCATTTCTGCTAATGTTTATCTTGATTAACATAATGTAGATGAAAGAATTATGTATATTTCTCTCTCTCTCTCTTTTTTTTTCTTTACTTCGTGTATAACATATTGGTCAAGAAGCTATTGCATTCCACCAAAAAGTTCGATCACGAGATTTCATTGAAAATACATTTCAGGGCTCCCTGAATAAAACTGATATTTAAAAAAATCTGATGCATTCCGTCCACATGGCCTTCTCTGCATCCCTATAACAAATTTTTGTTAAAAATGTTATCCTATTTACTTCATGCTATTCGAGAAAAAAATTAGCAGAAATCGCCTTATTAATTTCTTCCTTGTAATCTTTAAGCTGAGTATATCTTCATAACAATAAACACATTTCAAAGTATGTTGAACATAAATAATTTTTCTGCACCTTCAGCACAAATATATTCCAAACTCATTATTGGCTATCCAAGCAGTCATTTTGTTGACCAAATATGTTAGAATTAATTTCTGAAAATATTAAGCATAGCTCATATATACTTTTCTGTTCTCTCATCCTTTTCGTTTAGAATATGGAAGAAAAAAGAAGGCCAACAACAGGATTTATGCTCTGCACGGATATACGATAAAATCGGCGAGAATTAAACATTGCATGCTTTTGTTGACGGGTTGTTAAGATCTGGAGGGGTTACTTTCTCATATTTCTGTACATATTACTTACCTATTAACTTCTTTTCTTTTAGAAACAAAGGAGCAACGGAGTTTCTTATCTTTTACTGAAATAAACTTATTTTAATAACGCTTCATCGTGATAGTTATGTAAATGCATGCAGAGTGGAAAACTGGAGTTGACTTTCCCTCCTCCAGGAATGACGTACGTAGTTAAGTATATTTTCTTGTCATCCGTAAAAGTTATAGCTGGAATAATGGCGTGCTCTTCAGCCTTGTTTTTCATGTGCCTTAGTTTATAAAACCGCTTCCATGGCTATGTTGAGAGCATTGTGTGTACTATTCCGGATTGTAGACCGTTGTGGGATTGCAGTTCTGTGGATATAAAATAAGCCAGAGGCTAAATTTGTCTGCCTTCCTTACTGAAATGAATACAATATATACAAACCCTCGCTTTCTCTCGGGAGAAAGTCGATGCAAGTATTTAGCTGCATTCTCTTCTGCGTCCTATCTTTTATTATGCAGCTATATCGTTGAAGCAAATGACTGAAACTTTTATTTTGAATAGCAGAACTGCTCACTTTATATTCGTTTTATCATGCAAATGATTACGAACAACAGCTTCTTTGTTTAGTATAATGCATTCTGCCGTACATAACTTCAAAATAATAAATTCCAAACAATAAACCGCTTAGTACAGGCGTCTTCTGGTCGTTAAATGCCTTTGTGCGTAACATTACTGAAGTGTTCAAAGTGATACGGAATGGATTTTCTTCACCAGACTCTTTTCACTACATTCTCCTTGCTTGTAGTCACCCCGTCATGCTAGCATATTGTACCCAATATAGTGGGTTCAAACCCGGCGGAGGGCGATGGATTTTTCAGGCGTAAAGATTCTTAGCATGGCTTCCTTCGGAAGGTAACGAAGGTAAGTAAAGTCGTTGGTGCCGTATGGTAGATTAACGGCACGTAAAAGAACAAATATGATAAAGAGCCCTGTGAGCAAAATTAAACGGTCTTTCGCACCCAACATAGACTGGGACGCTGAGAACCACACTGGTTAACTTTGTCATTTGATTTTATTTGCTCGTAGCGTTGCAATAAACCACGCCCGAAGCTGCCTGTTCTCTATACCATTCACTATAGAATCGAACACAGGACTTCTCTTCTCCCTTTGCCGATGTAATTTGTTTATTCTGGAGTTACTGGAGCAATAATGAAGTGAATCACCTGGTCAGTCAACTAAAGAAACAATGTGAAATCGTACGTCAATTTAATCGGCTTCATTCAAAATTCAGTTGACTCTGCAAGTAGCTGTCCCCGCGCTCTCATTGTTTTGAACGATTTCGTTTAAGTATAAGAGCAGACGAAGTGAACTATTGATTATTTAAGGAAGTTATGAGTCAATCTAGGAGGCCATCCATGCACGCTCAAACCGACAACTTAAGCAGCATTGGGCGTGGTCGCGGTTAGATGGATGACTGCTCAGCATCACACCTCCCTCTGCTTTACATTACTCTTTGTTCACTAGCTATGAATAAACTCCAGGGTCAGGACGAACTCCTGCACTGTCTCTAGTGACTTTCGCAGCCTTGACTTGAGTTGATTGCGGTAGGATGTGGCCAAGAGAAGGTTCTAAACCGAACAGATGTCTCCAGACACACCGAGTTAGAAGCCCATTTGTACTTTTGCCGCCCTTCCATGGAGGCTGGTTTCCTCCATTGCAGACCATCGTTGTGGGCGGCGACGGCAACGATTTGTTGGCAGAAGACTTCAAAGGTTGACATTCCATCATATTTGAGTGGCTTGACATGCGCATATATTCTGCCTCGTCCTGGTGTCTCGATCTTCAAGACTTTCAGCCTTCCGTCGAGCTCTTTATCATAATGGTATCCAGTCCCTTGGCTCCGTCAACACTTCCTTCTAGGACACTATCGCGAACCCCGAGGTCTTCCAGGCATTGTCATAGGGCATCTTCTTTACCTTTCCCGCAGACTCCTCCATATCCCTCTCGCCGTCCAATTGTTCGTCGATTTTAGTGAATATGTACGTCTTCTTCTTGTCTATTATGGATTCCATTTTGTCCTACATCTTGTCCATTCTAAATTTCATTTCTTCCATTCCATTTTCTCCTCCATTCTCTCCATGGCGAATTTCATTTCTATCTTAATTTCAGCCAGGAAAACTCGTCTCCATTTTTGCATTCAATCCCGCTACTGATAACAATGTAACAAATGTGTTTATTTAAATAAATTTAAATAAAGATGATGTCGACTGCTTCGGTTCTCTCTACTCCAACTGAACTCTGGGAAGTCAGTTTCCGACTTCGCAGCAAAAAGCATCCAGAGGTGCGGTTAATTATTGCACGTGATTTTACACAGGGGTAACAATGCAGGGGTTTGATGTAAAGCGTCAGCTCGCGCACATGTTCAATTTATGTACACCTGCGACAATGCACAGGAACTATATAGGCAAGTTATCGAAGCAGCTGCAAAAATTCAAGCTGACAAGAAATGGGTACGTGTATTATAGCAAATGGTCGCATTTAATATAATATACCTTATATAACTAATTTTCTCCGTTTCTCGCTAGCTGGTACTGTTTCTCTTAACGGTGGGACAAGCGGTCAGCTATAAGCAGCATCCAGTCTGGGCATCGCTTAGATGGATGGCTATCCCGGTGGCATCACCGTCCTACACCAGTAGCAGTTTGAGAAATATACGACCGGTCAAATACACAAGATAAAAACTCTTACTTTAAAACACTACCTTTTTATTACATGCACGGGCAAATCCACACTATACGACAGGTAGTAGTGTCATGCAAAACACGCTCTCTGTTCGGTTAATGTTTGTCGAGTGTGTTCCTACCGAAGTTCGTTTCTGAGAGAGATGGCAAGCTACGTTCGTTTGACTTTGCTCCTTGTTTACTAGATGAACTCTCTCCTTTGCACAAATACTCATTCACAGGTAAAAGTGCCGTACCATTTTCGAAGAAATGGGTAATCATTTAATCAACCTCTAAGATTACCATGCATATTTTGGTGCTACTACTTTATTGTTCCTGTATACAGAAAACAAGTACATATTATCAAACTGCCTTCATAGATTGTGTATAAGCTATATATTTTATTCCTGCTATACCAAAGATGTATTTCATGTAAGCACACACAGAAATCAAGAATCAAGGAAATTACATTTATGAAAAATATCCGCTAGTCATGAACCCTAAAATAATGATGGTACAAAATCAAATGTTATACTATATAAACTCAAACATCTAAAAATTAATGAAAACCAATTCCTCTTGAGCAGTATCATATTCTAAAAGAAATAAGTAGAGCACAGACGCTATCTCTAAATGTGAACGAATTACAAATTGCGTTGCTTATCATAATTTTGTGAATTAATAAAAGAGTCATTACTTGGTCTGGGTTAAACTAATCCATCATACTTATACACCAACAAATCCCTGACGTTTGCTATATTTTGTAAACAAGGGTTCTCTCAGGTTTGAATCAGCTAAAACCTTGGAACGTCAGTAAATCAAGAAAGGGCACCCATTCCAGTCAGCAGATGTGCCTTCAACAACAATTTTAGATTACAGGCGCTACTCATACGTTTTGATGGCTGCATTTGTAGCAAGGCTCACGTTGCCCCCGTCTCAAGTTCAAACATTGCACGATACTAATAGGTAGATCTGCCGTGAAATTTGTCTTAATCGGCGACCTGTTCTTGCTCTTGAATCCAGCAATACTTAGCGCCCGACTCCTTTGTTCTTATCTAGCGCGAAAGGAAACACAACGGGTCTATGCAACGGGTGAGAGTAGAAAAGCCAAAATTTAAAACTATCGAAAATATATCGAAGAATGTATCTCACAAGTGACCTATTCCTAATATTTCGTGTGTTAGAAAGTTTGCTATCTTAGGAATTAAATAGATATCCATTCGAAGTTTATGCTAAGAGGCAAATCTTTGTACGTGAGAAGACATAGGCTTCTCTTTTGTAGCTGTTTTTTATAAACAGCTGATGTTTTAAGAATATTTTTGACTCTGCGTGTTCATGCTCTTTTTTAAAGGAAATAACTCCAATGATTTGCGGAGGAATATTTTAAGGGTGTGACAAAATAATTCTCTCTAGAAAGTTCAGTGAAGCATTAATATACAAAAATCTGAGGTGTTACATTCGCATTACTTGCTCTGCCCATTTTGTTTCAAATGTGTAAGTGGGACGGAAATACGGGAATACACTACTAGATAGTGTAATCTTTTAAAAGGTGATAGTTATGTAGTTAAAATTCGATTCACTTTGCTTGTCTAGGAGCATAACAAACGAAATGTCAATGACAAATTTCCGTTTGAGAAACGTTTAGGTATTTTAAAATTGAAACCAATAACAAGAAATATCTCGGAAATGGTTCATACCACAAAAAATATATACTCGTATAACATTAATGTCGTCTTAATATCATCCACATTTGTGTGTAGTAAGTTCTTACGGTTTACCAGTTATGAAAAAAATCGACCAGAATAAAGAGGGCTTCAGAGACTAACCCCAGAAAATTCGAGATATATATTTTGTTATGTTAACTAAATATCTATATACAATAGTTTAATCAAAATACGGTTAGAGCCATTTTTTAGAAAATAATTTTTAAACATTTTTCCTGTAAAGAGTAGTATGGAGTGGGGTGGGCTTCTTGAAATCTTAATGTCCCATCCTCGGAAGATTTGTCACGTTTAGTATTCGTTTTTTAGTTATGCGCTCCCACACACACATACGCACACAGGAACCTTTTTGTAAAATGCTTTTATGGATTCAGGGGAATGTATTTTGGTGAAATCTTGGCATTGAATGTTTGGGTTCAATGCAGTACCTTCCCCACATACATAGTACTTGGTAGGAAAAATAAAAATAATTGATTTCATGATTCATGTCTTGGGTGACATCAGCACATGCCTTCATACAACGAAAACCGTTTAAGTGGTGTTAATGTGACACATTGTTCCGATTGTTGAATGTCTCCTGCAAGGCAGTTTTTGTCGTTATTGTTCCCTGAAGCAACCACAATAATAGGAAACAGTTTGCAGCGTATTCATAAAAGAACTTGAAGCGCGTCACTAGAGAAGACTGGTGGGGGATGAACAGCGAAGATTATCATTGACGAGAAGCGGGAGACGAAGTGGATTGGCGACGTGTGCTCGTCGGGCATACTACTCATGTGCAAAACGTTGCCCCTACGTGACTAGTCTGTTGGCGCCACATCTCTCACTGGAAAAACCCTCCTCGCTGTTGTTTCTCATCTAATCCATTAAAGTTACAAGGAAGGTCGCTTGTGTATTCTGCCTTCCTTTAGCCACGCATAAATACTGTTTTCTGTTCTGGTATTACCAATAATTGTATATTTGTCCATTCACATAGTATCATTAACGCAAAAGCATCACGAACATAAGAGCTCTTGGCCGGGTTAATACATGGGGCCATTCAGATTGGTTTTCGCTAATATGAATGCAATTGCTAGACACCAACTCCAAACCTTGCAACCTATAAGGTTTCCTGTTTGCGTTAACGGAATTCCAGAGGAAAAACACTATCGCATTGCACAGAAACCGAATAAAGACTTTTTTTACCTCAATCTACTTAACTTAATAATTAATATACAAAATGCTTAATTTATTTCAATGAATAAAACTTTCCTATAAAGGGGATTCCGATGTGAAATAATCCTTTTCATTGTTTCAGAAGTATTTTTCTTTGCATCGCTCTTTTGAGCATTCTATCACAGAGGTCTTGCTAGTCATTTGATGAGAAGTTAACTATTTTATTTAAAGATCATCTTTGTATTTTTGACAAAAAGTGAAAACTTTATTAAGATAATTAGCCATTGAAATTTGGTTCTCTTTCCCCAGGAGTAGAGATTTGAATGAAACGAAGAGTTACCGTTTGGGAAAAATAGAATCATTTTAAACTTGAGACCAATAACAAGGAATATCTAAGAAATGCTTAAGTCCACAAAAAATCCATATGGCATAAATTGTACATTTTAACGAGTTCCACAAAGATTATGCTTTAGGATTTTTTTTTTTTTTTTTTTTTTTTTTTTTTTTATCTTTTAAGGTATACCGGCTATGAAAAAAGTTCCTCAGAATGAAAAAGTCTTTAGAGGCTATTCCCAGAAAACTACAGATATACATTTTATTTGCCATATAAATATCAGTAAAATGTGAAATTTAATCAATATTCTGAAAACCAATTTTGAGAAAATAAAATTTTTCGATAAATTTTGCATGTAAAGGGTAGTTTGGGGAGGAAGGATTGAAAACCTTTGTGTTCCATCCTTAAAAGATGTTCAACTTAAATACTAATTATGAATTTTAACGGTGTTTTCGTTTTTTGAGTTATGTTGCTCACAGACACACGAGACTAACCTCTAAATATGTATTTAAGGTGATGTTTTTACAATAAAATTTTTAGTGGAATTCAATACCTTCTCTATCAACTATTACACATTACGTGAAGAAAAAGTAAAAATATAATACTCGCATTTAGTGTTTACGAAGTCACGCATATACTGTTTACAGCAGTATAAAATGCACTAATACATCGTCGATAATCATTGTAGCCTCCATTTTAATCGCCCTCATACTTAAGTTATTTTGTTTTGAGGCCGACGGTTTATTGGCTTTGTGAATGGCTCAGAGAACGTGTAGTTCATGTTATACGTTTATGTCGTTGCGTTAATGTTAGTTTAAAATGCGTACGGCCTTTAACTTTACTATGGTTTATAAACTTAAATAAAAACTTGATTACATCAAGACATGCATAAAAGTTTCTTTATAGCCTAACTTCGATATCGAAATTTAAAGACATAACCAGAGGGCATTAGAGGGGGTTTTCTATCCCTTTTTTTTTTTTAAAAAAAAAAAAAAGATGTATAAAGTAATAGCAAACTCTAACTGTAGTTCAAATTGCTTCGTGCCTTAATCTATGAATATAGCATCGATTTTAAAACTACTTCAACTGATAATTAATTCAAATTTATTATTTAATTTTACAAAAAATTTTTAAAAATGGATCCCTGTACATAACCCTCCTTAATATTTTTACTTTCTCTGCTCGTACTATGAAGGTACATAGAGTACAGGGAAGATATTGCATTTCACTCAGAAATTCGATTCCGTGATTTCACCGGAAATACACGTTTTAGAAACCTCTGCCTCAAAAAATGTAGAGAAAGGATCGTGTGTGTGTATGTGTATGTCCGTGTGTCTGTGAACAAGATAACTCAAAAACGAAATGTCGGTAAAATACAAAACTTGTATATTCCAGGGATGTGACACGAAGAGTTTGAGAAAAATCACCCCACCCCAAACTACCCTTTTCATGGAATAGATTTCGAAAATTTTGATTTTCTTAATAGCCCTAATTCTTTTGATTAAAATACCGTACGTTAAAGGTATTTGCGTGGCAAATAAAAAGTATGTCTTGAATTTTCTGTGAATATCCTCTAAAGACCATTTCATTTTGGATGAATTTTGCTGACTTTTGCGTAACTGATAAACCGTATCAGATAGAACAGATAGACAAGAACTTACTATTTACAAAATATAGATCTCGTTAAAACACACAATTTACATCATACACACTTTTTTCCTGGAGTTGACCATTTCTGAGATATTCCTTGTTACTTGTTTCAGATTTAAAATACTTAGCTTTTCTCACACGGACGTTTGTAAACTCCTTGCTATGAATAGAAGTGGATTTCAACCACATGGCAACCAGATTTTAGAAGATGTGACTATCGTTTTAACCTAGTATATTTCATTATTTTCTATTCTACTTACAAGGAAGCATTTCTGCTATTGTTTATCTCGATCAGCATGGAGGAGATACATGCATAAGATTTTTAACAATGATTTGTTACAGAGATGTAGAGAAAGTCATTTGAATGGAACACGTCATATATTTATGGTTACGCTATGTGGAAATATCACCAGAAAGTCACTCGTTAAACTCAAAAATGATACCAAAATTACCAAAATGTTTCTTGAGAAATTCACTCTCTCTATCCATATATACCATGATTTTCAAAACCGAACAGGTATCAAACTTTATACCTGAGTCAGATACTTTTCAGCTTGCCTAGCTTCATTTTAATTTCTCTACAACATATAGTAATTAGGGGAATATTATATTCCACCCAAAAATTTGGATGACGGGATCTCACCGGAAATATATATTTTGACGACCTCTTAATAAAAAAAGAAATTTTAGAAAGATTTATACATTTATCTTTCAACATTATAACTCAAAAGTGAAGTTTGTTAAATATCAGACTTGATATATAAGCCTCCCTCTTCCATTATTAAGATTTTCAAGAAAATATATACCCACAAACCACCCTTGACCTACATGAACATTTTTCGATTTTTTTTTTTTACTCAGATAGAGTATTCCCAGAAATTAAAGATATATCTGTATTTCATTTTCCATGAAAGTAGCTTAAATTTGTTTTAATCAAAGTCGTTAGAGAAATTTTTCTAGGATAGTTTTGAGTGGGGGGATTTTCTTGAAAATCTTCATGTTGCTTTCTTGGAAGATGCTGAACTTAATTATCAAGTTTCATATTTATCCGACTTTCGTATTTTAGTTAAGCTCTTCAAACACACGAAGACATGTTTTTTCTTTTTTAAATGCTCTTTTTCGGCGGCCTCAAAAATTATTTTTCCGGATAATTTCCACTTCTCATTTTTGGGTGGAATACAATACCTTCCCTACTTACTAGTAATTATTATATCATGATTAGTGTGGTATGGACGGAATGCCCGTTTATTAATCTATAATACATAACGGAATATAATAGAACTAGTGCGTTAGAATCTGATCAATACTTCACCAACTTTTAAAAGCCATTGAACGAGTCGTAAAGCTGATAAGCAAGGCCAGTAACTGAAAAGAGAAAGAAAGGGGATGGTTAAGGATTTTGCCTGACAGAAACAAAGTAGCAAACTAACTGTTGATACTGCAACCTCATTTATTACTGCAGTCTCGATTGGAAAGATAGGCTAGGTTCTTTGCCAGCGTTGCAAAACGCGATTGTGTTCGTGACAAAAACAGAAAGAGTGAAAACTTGATATGGTCATTTTTTATGTAATCAATACTTTTGCCAGTCTAAAAGATAGCTTGATTCAAATATGGGGTTTAATAGTTTTAAACTTCTCATTGTGTAGTTTCACTGCTATCTCTCTCTGGCTCACACATACATAGAATTTTAAGAATACATTTTTTGTCGTAAGAGTAGGCCATTGTAACTACAATATTTGATCAAAATCTAAGCCTTTTTGAGAAAATAAAAGTAAAGTAGGCTTTGAAAATATCTTTAAGAAACTCTATTCTAAATGAGTGTTTGGACTCAAATATTACATTCATAATTTTAATGACTTTTCGTTCATAGTACGCTTTACATACGCACGTGTACTTTTTTCTAAATAAGATTATGTTTTTAAGAATGTTTTCAATGGACCTTAAAATATCTATTCCAATGAAATCGCAGTATTTAATTGTTGGGTAGACTCAATTCTCTCTGCCTACATACAGGTGGGAGGTGAATAAGTGTAAATAATTTGATATCTTGTAGAGAACAATGACCATATCACATAAGTGATTCTCATTTTTTCTGCTTACTAATAGGATTGTCATAAATGTACCACAAATTTCAGTGTCTGTGCATTTTGAACGGACCTGAGCTATGTCTCTGCTGTGTTTACATACACAACTTCATCTATAGTCGGACAGGGCAGAGGAGGGTCAACCGTGTGACCTGTTACGTAAACAATCGATCACCTGAGATAGGGAATAATAGCCATCCATCCTAAAAACATTGTGAAATTTTCCTCATGAACATAACTCTAGAAAATAATGAAAAAAAAAAAACTGCAAATTTAGGATCACACTATCCTCAAACGTTAATACGGATATTATTGTGATATAAATTATGTGTTTTAACAAGATCTAATTTTTTTGAGTAGCAAGTTTTTGTTTATATCTAACTGTTTAACCGTTATGCAAAATTCTACAAAGCTCATCCAGAATAAGAACGTCTTTAGAGGCCATTACCAGAAAATGCAATATATATAATTTGTGATGTAAATATCTTTAATATACAGTATTTAACAGAATCTCTGGAGCAATTTTTGAGAAAAACAAAATTTTCAACATTTCTTTTTTCAAGTAAAAGGTACTTTGTGGTGGGGGAATTTTCTTGAAAGTCTGCATGTTGCATCCTTGGATGATACTAAACATAAATATGAAGTTTGGTATTCAATGATCTTTTCATAGATACACACGAGCCTTTTTCTAAAAAGATTTTTTCGGACTCAAGAGACCTCTAAATATATATTTCAGGTGAGATCTCGACATGGAATTTTTGGGTGGAATAAAATACCTTCTCTATGTTTATTATATGTGCAAACGTGCTGGAGGAAATAATAATATAGTTACAAACCAATGCAGTTGTAGCAACATAAAATGCACTGCTGCATCGCCCTTAATCATCATAGCCTGCATTTTTATCGCTTTGGCACTTAAATTATCTTCTTTTGACACTAATGTTTTGTTGTCATTGTGAATGGCTAGGCGAAACTTATGTTCATGTTATACGTTATGTCCTCGCATTAATGTTAATGTTAATGCTTCTATGTGAATGGCACGGTTGTGCCCAGTTTTAGTAAATTTTATGACTGCTGTTACGTCATAAGATCTGCTTGGTTCTCCGACATTGCTGCTATTCTAGCCATTAGCAGGAGAGGAATGGACGCGTGAAAGTATGGCGTCGCCATTAAACACTGGTGCACATGCGCGGTGCTAACTTGCATGTCAGTACTACCCTGGGGTGTTATACTGCCTCATTACGAAACGCGAGCTCGCTTGGCGCCTTAGGGGAAATTCCTATGAGACAAATGTTCTATTATCTGCGAATTTTTTGTGCCTGTGTGATGAATGGCAACATTCCAGGCATAGAATGTAGCAATTCCATCAGGATTTCATGTTTCCAGTATTATCCTCTTTTTATTAACATTATTCTCTTTGTGTGCTCTTCTCCATTGTTATCTGAGAGTCTTGCTAAATTCCTCCAAGATATTCGATTTTCTTCATGTCCAGTGACATTCAGCATTTTTAGCTATGCCTACCCTTAGGCCCCTTTTTAAAAGTCTGTGCTGTGAGAATTTCGGTTAGAGCTGATAGGCTTACCCTGAATTGTACGCCTGGCGTTTTAAATCGTGAATGACGATAAATTTCGTTTCATTTTTTCGCTGCGTACTCACAAAGAAACGATTTTACAATATAAAGGTTTTTAAAAGTAAATTCTTCCCCAACTTTTAAAACGGTAAACTCAATCTGATTCCTAAACATCTCTGCGTTATATTCACAAAACTTTCTCTAAATCTCTGTAACAAATTATCCTTAAAAAGCTTTTTGTTCTATCTACTTCATCTAATTAAGATAATTATGATCAGAAATGGTCATATTATTTACTTCCTTATAAGTAGAGAAATTAAGAAACACACTAGGCTAAAGAGATAGCCAAATCTTTTAAGAGCTGGTTGCTATGATTGAAATTCGTTCTCTTTACATGTTGAAAAGTTCTGTGTGAGAAACGTTTAAGTACTTTATAATTGAAAGAAATAATAAGCCATAATGGTTATATGACAAATTTTGTGTTTTAGCGAGCTCTACGTTTTTGTTCAGTAACTTTTACTCTCTCTCTCTCTCTCTCTCTCTCTCTCTCTCTCTCTCTCTCTCTCTCTCTCTTAAGTTTACCACGTATGAGAACTTCAGAGGCTATTCCCACAAAATTGAGACATACATTTATTTGTAGTAAGTTAATATACGGTATTTTAATCAAAATCGTTGTAGCCATTTTTTAGAAAATCAGAATTTCCAATTTTTTTACAGAAAATTTGAGACATATATTTATTTGTCATAAGTATTTTTAAAATACGGTATTTTAATCAAATCGTTATAGCCATGTTTTAAAAAAAATAAAATTTTCAATTTTTCCCATCCAAGGAGGGACTTTTTTGAAAACCTTTCGTGTCACATTTTTGATGCTGAAATTAAATATGAAGTTTTGTATTTAACGGACGTTTTGTTTTTGGGTTATCGTTTCCACATGCTCACACACACACACATGGATTTTTTTTTTCTAAAAATGCTTTTCTGTATTATTCAGGGGCCCTAAATCGTGTACTTCCATTGAAATTGTCGAATTTTGGGTGGAATGGAATATCTCTTGTGCTTATGTACTACTTACTAAATAGAGAAAGTAAAAACATATGCAGAATCTTCTAATATACACGCGAATCACGTGAATTCACATTGAATTTTTGGGTGGGATACAATACATCAGTTCCCACTTTATACATGGTGCGTTTTAGACAAATTAATAATCTGATGTGCTCCATTCATATGAAGTTTTCTACCTGTTCTGCAGAAAAAAGAAGGAAAAAAGAAAAAGTTATTCTTAAAGATATTTTCTTCTACCTGGTTCATGCTAATAAAGGAGAAACAGTAATCAAAATTGTCTTAGTACTTGCTTGCATGTAAGTATAAGGGAAAGAAGCGAATACCCAAGGTTAAAGCGATAAGTGAAATATTTTAAAAACCTGGTCGCTTAATGATAGAATGAAATTAGGTTCTCTCTGCATGGCCAGAAAGAAAGTAAAAGAGTTATGAAGCGAATACCTCTCTCGTTTGAGAAAAGTATAAGTATTTTAAAATTGAAACAAATCACAAGGAGTATTTTGTAAATGAGTAACTGTAGGGGAAAAAAACCGTATGAAACGAGATCTACACTTTTTTATATTTTGTACTAAGTTTTTTTTTGTCTATTTCTTAAGGTTTACTAGTTTTACCAAAGTCAACCAGAATGATAATTTCTTCACAGGGTATCCCTAGAAAATTCATTTTCATAAAACTATCTTAAATATATGGAAGCATATTATTTCAAAAAAATGTTCATTGCAAAGTGTGTAGTTGGGTGGGGGTGAGGCAGATTTTCTTGAAAGCGTTTGTGTCGTATATATGGAAAATGCTGAACTTAAGTATCAAATTTGAAATGTATAAATGACTTTTGGAGTTTGAGCTACGCTGTCCACAGATGCACGGACGTTTAAATGTGACTTTTTATAAAAAAAAAGAAAAAAAAGTTGGATTCAGGGAACCTCAAATTTCCATCTATATCACGGTTTCGAGATTTTGGATGGATTAGAATATTTTTCTGCCTTACACACACACGCGCACACAGAGTATACCCTCGAATATCCGGGGTAATGAGAGGGGGAATAATTGAAAAACACGCATAATCGAGAAAGCCGTAATTCAATACTTTTAAGGTACAACATACATATGTATAAAAAACTATATTTAAAAGCTTTTTTAACAAGCATTGTTTGTTCCAAAGTGTATTCTACTTCTGTGCATAGGTATTGTGTATTTATTTCTTAAAATGCCCGTCATGTTGATACGCTTCTGAGTGGCGTTAACATCTTTTGGCACAGCACTTCGAACTTTTCGTGCAGTAAGTTTGCGAATCTGGTTAACTAACCAGATAAGGCATTAAAATCTCCCATTAACCCCAGAGCTTCATGAAAAAATGTAGCCTTTTCGGCCACATTGCATCTGAAACAGTGATACTTTCTACTCGTTTTTGGCTGGTCCTTGTAAAAGAGCAACATATAATTCACGGAATGTAGATCTCTTTATGCTTTTTTATGCTATGATCAGGAATTAGAATCACAATTCCTGATAAAATCGTGTATCTTGTGATTTTTTTTAATGAACAGTCCTGCATTCCAATCCCATTTTCGGAAATCTTTCAATTAAATCTAATTTTTGTTTTAATGTCAACACACGGGTTTTTCGTTTCTCTGACATCTGTTTTACAACTTTATTTTGTTTTGCTTCGTTGACACACGCTGATTAACATAAAAAAAGCTGAACTTGTTTTTAATTTACAAGGAACAGGCGCCGATAATAATGGAAGCAGTACTCTGTTGTCACACGGCGAGTCCTTTATTGCTGTTTTCTAAAGAAAAACAATCACGAATAATCGGGAGTATACTGTGTGTGTATATATATTAATTTATCAATGTATAATGTATATATGCATATGTATTATATATAGGCAGAGAAAGTAAAACTAAGTTGGCACTACGCCAGTAGCTATGGTTCTGTTTTGCATAATTATATCATCCAATACAGAATTGTACTACAGGCAGAAGTTGGAGAAAAGCTAAACATGTACCTCAGGGCTGTTTGTTTCCATGATAATGATTATGAGATTGTAACACAGCCACTGAGCTTAAACGCAAAGGGCCAAGAACAACAGGGCGACAAAAATGTTAAAAGCCACTCCTGGGGGAGGGCGCCGTGCCTATGTGCGTGACCACTCTCTCGCACATTGTTACCAAAAAGCTCCTTGTTAAAAACGAAGCTGGAAGTAAAATTACACAATGGCACGCATATGCAGTTTATTAGGCCTGCATATTCTCTCCAGCATTCCGTCGCTGGAAATAATTCCTATAACAGTGCTACTGTAATTTCCATTCTGGAATTTGGGCAATGCAAATGTAAACTTTGGTAAAGGCGATAATCTACTTTCTATGCAAACGTGCTCTTCTCTAGGGATTGGACCCAAAATTATGTAATAGGTTTTATAGATTGAACGGATTCGAATACGCTCCCTTAAAAGGACAATTCATAGCTATAAAATGAACTGAATTGTCTAATGATCTGGTGTACCGGTAGAAAGTTATTTCAAAATGTAGGATAAAGACTACTGAAGTTTTTTTTTTTACTTTCTGTACACGTACTATGTACATAGTGTATAGAGAAGGTATTGTATGTCACCCAAAAATTCGAAACCGAGATTTCACTGAAAATACAGGTTTTGAGACCCCCTGAATACAAAAAAAAACTTATAAATATGTCTGTGTGTGTACCTGTGGGCAGTAAAACTCCCATGTTATTAGTTTCAATTTTAAACTACCCAAACTTTTCTCAATCGGGAATTAATCTTTCGTTTCATAACTCTTTTATTTTACTCCTAAACACAAAAACAGCCGAATTTCAATCGTGTTACATATAGCGTTAGTTTTAAAAAGATTTAATTATGGCATTAACCTATGTATTCCCTTATTTTTCTACTTATAAGGAAACAAGCAATAATATCATTTAGCTAATATTTATCTTGGTTAGATGTAGATAACTGAATATTTTTTTGTAAGAATCGCTTTGTTTGCAGAACAGGTGGAGAAAGTATGTGAACGGAACACATCATATTTTCATAGCTTACTTTTACTGTATTTGTTTAGCCTGTAATATCAATTAGAGTAAACGTTGTTTTACATTTAAAATTTAAGAATAGCCATTGCATTTTAATGATCACCTACCTCCACCTTCAAGGATTAGGCATCTAGTTTTCCGATGTCTCCTTTTTCGAAATGTTTATAATAATTGTTAATTAAGAGTGGTACCTTTGTCACTTGTGTGGTTCATGTTTTATTTTCTATTATGTTTTCTGCATGTTTACCATGTAATTTATAAATTCTTAGTTCTATTCTAAATGTTTCATTTCTTATTTAGTCCAGTCTGGTGCACCCGTTAGTTCTCCGTAAAAATCTCATTTCCGCTCCCTGAATTTTACTTTTCTTGTTTTGTTTTTGTCCACGATTCGTTGCTGTACACGAATACAGGAGTCGCTATGATCTTGTAGAGCTTTATTGGTTTCTTTTCTCTGGTTTATTTTGTAGAGTTCTGGTTACGACACATATTTGCTGAAATGTGTCTTATTTTCTTAATCTCTATCGACGTTAAAACTAACGTTCAACCCAACTAAGTAAGATTTTCAGTTTGTTTCAGGATATTATTTCGAATACATATTTTTGTTCTCACTGCGTATTTACTTTGGTACCATTACTTTTTGTCTTTTATGGCCATAATGTATTTGCTGCACAGTTGGTACGAGCACTGTAGGTTTTCTTCGCTATTTTTAGTATTGTGTTATCGTTTGAGTTACATCGGCTATTTCCATAAACTTGATTTAACTGTCAGGTTATCGCATTTAAATTGTTAACAGAAGTGTGCAGAAGTATAACATTCATAACAATTAATTTGAAGGTTCACATTCAAAAGTGTGACTAACTTCAATGCAGTTCAGTATTATAAATATTGGGACGCAGTTATGTGCTAAGTTACTATCTTGGGAAGATGTACGAATACGGTGAAATGAAGGGAAAAGTAGTTACCGCGATCCTTTACCACGAATGGAGAGTTAGGAACATGTTGGATGCTACCGGCAGGCACGGAAGACGTGGACGGGATAGATAAATTTCTACTTAAGGCGAAACAGCTGAATACTGAGAAGGCTGATAATAGGGAAGAGGGGGGCGATAATAAAAGCTAAAAAGTGTTTATAATGGTTTATAATGATATGTTTTATGCCGTCCTATTGTGGTGTTAGTATAGTGTGTATATATTTCCCTTAAGTGTATTTGTCTTTCATATTAGAGTGCATTAATACATGGTAATACGGTTTAATCTGTGCTGTAAATTTAACATGCTGCATCAGAATGTCTTTGTCCTTTTATTTTCATGTTCACTATTTTCATTTTTTGTAGTTTTGTTTTTAATATTGCTTACTATTTGTGTATTGAAAAATCACGTACGGTCTGTGAACTCATGTGATTGATGAAGCTCAATGTATGTATACTTTTATTCCAATTAATACACTTGTTCATTCATTCAATTGGTTGGGGCTAACCAACCGGCCGGTAATAGATAAATACAGATAAGCAGCGCTAGCGTAAACACCACGTTTTCGAGAGATAACTAAAACCTTCTGGAGGTCTCTCTTCTTCCCATCTGCTGAAGACTGCATAATTCGAGAAGGTTCTACGAAGATATAAACGATCGCGAGATCGAGCGAATGAGTGAATCGGTTATTGAGGAAGTCGGATAGTGAGCGAGGCAGTTAGCGAGTGTGTTTCTGGTGCGACGTAAGTGCTGTTCTCCGAGCGAGTTAGTGACAACTGCTGTGACGTACAGTGTTTTGTTCGACTCCCAAGCGTCTGAATCGTGAAATGATAGTGATAACTAAGTGGAACTTAAGATTTTCATTTACACTGAATTATTTATCGTGTGATTCAAACATAACCTGGAGGTTAGAAATTATACCCTCTCAGAATAAAAATAAATATATCTAGTGAAGTAGCATTGAAAAGTTGAACTAGATATACAACTAAGAGACAGTGAGAAAATAATGAAGTAAGAGTTATAAGCTGAGAAGTCACAATATTACAATTCTTCATTCTAGAGTTGTTTCTCCTTAGGTACAATTTCCGTTCACAAGACTAAACGAAATCTGAAATTTTCATAAGCATTTAGCTCCTGAGAAAGCTCATAGGGATAATCATACCAAATTTCAAAAGATCACTCTAGTGAATGTCACAAAGATACATTTAAATATATAAAAAATCCTTAATGATATAGAATTATGGATTTTCGGAACTTATAAGGTTCCATTCCATATTAACCTTCAAATAAGGTTAGTGATGTTTAAATGCACCAAGCAAACGCGAACTCTGTAAGGCATACTTATGTAATAGAATTAGCTTTAGTACTTTTAGGGCCAAGATACTACCATTTGCTATAAAATAGAAATTGAGGACCTATTTTCTTATTGCCTCTGGTGTCTCAGAATGACGTCAGAACAGACGATCGCAACTGCCAATTTAATGGAATCTCGAAATCAATCAGGGCAATCGACAGAATGGCATCAGTGGCGGAACTCTTAAAAATTGCCCGCATTATAAGCAGGATACTTCCAGTTAAACTTTAAGGTGAAATATCTTATCATGGCTATCACCAGATGTAAATCACTAAATGATTATCACTTCTCATAAATATTATGCAATTACTCTTACAAAACTATGTATTATTTTGAAGATATGGCTTGAATACCGGGTGATCAGTTATTTAATAATAATAATTACATCTTAGTCAACTTCTTTTCATGTACTTAAGGAAAAAGAAAAGAATTACTACTTAATGTTATAAAGTATACTGCTTATAACAAACTGTTTCATTCTGCTCGGCTGAGTCATATTACTTGCGCGTACACCGCAGGTTCTCGGAGGGTGATAGCCAATATGTTACTGGATGGAGATCACAGGACAAATTCTTGCAATTCATGCCATTTCATTCAGCCCTGAGATAATTTGCCCTCAATGGTGAGCTGTAATTGCATGGTGCAATCGTGAGTGCTCCACTAATATTTAGTGTACACCCAACCTGATTTAAACATTTGAAACATTCAAAGAATATTTTGCCTTAGCACAACTAATTGTAATGTACATTGTATAGCTTATGGAAATACATATTTTTATGCTGTGCGTTTATGTCTATCTTGTTCACTAACATTCAACTCAAAAATATAGATAAGGATTTAAGTTTTACAGGATATTAAAAACCAAAATAACTTTAAGATAATAAGATGAATGAACTTTGTGTCTACATACATGTGCAAAACATCTAAGGCCATTGCCTTAAAATAGCCTTGACTTCGGTATCTATGTGACTTTTCGTGTGTAATTCAAATCCCTTATATCGTATATATAATAGCATGTAATGCCAAGTTTCCGTCAGAAATGTACATTTCTTATAGAAAGTAATAGTTTTATAAGCTACCAGATTTACGGTATATTTTAGTCGCTAAGTATAAACATTAAAAGTAAGAGAAATGAAATAACTTGAATCATACTTTGGATTTGTCATTATATGTAAATTTATGTATTCTGAAGTTTCTAAAACAGATTTTGATTAATAGGGGAACAGGTCGCAGAAATTACTGCAAGCTTAGTAACCTATCCTTTTAAACAAACGAGTGTGGTTGTATTCAATGAGAAGCAAGTACTCTAACGCGGAGGGGAAATACGGAAATGCAGGTTGCTGGGTGCTCAGGCGTAATACGCAAAATCGAGACTCTAATACTAGATTCTTATACATGAACTAAAGAAGAGGAACGATTGACTTTCTACAAGCTCACAACTTCCCTATACAATATCCCTTATTTCAAGTACACCGTGTTAATTATTCACCAAAAAAAAAAATCAATTTTATAAAATTACATAATGCCCTTGATGTTTCATATTCTTTAAATAATCTCAGGGGAATTAAAAGGAAGAAACCTCTAAGAAGCAAATAATAATGATAATAATAATAGTAATACTAATAATAATAGTAATACTACTAATAATAATAATAATACTACTACTACTACTACTAATAATAATAATAATAATAATAATAATAATAATAATAATAATATGCTTAGAGATCCCCGATTAAAACAGAGCAATTTTACAAAAATGTTCATGTGCATGTGTGTGTGTGTCTTTAAATAGCATAACTAAAATCTTCTACTCGTAAGTTCAATTCAGATGACTTTCTCTACCTCTACTGCAACTGTTATTACAAAAGCTTATTCTATTATATATCCCATGCTAATTGTGATAAACATTAGCAGAAATTGCTTTATTTCCTATTTCCTTGTGGAGAAATTATTGCATGTAATGCAAATTATTTTTATGAAAACTATATTTTTATCTGATTTGTATTTCACTGTGGTAATTTCTTGTGAATATTTATGGTTCCCAAATTATAGAATATTTACTAAGAATAAACAGAAATTTCGAAAACTAATTACAGAACATTCAAGACATGCATCATTGCAATACATCTCGTTTATGATCTTTAAGCAAAATAGAAGCCAATTTTAGTCACCAAAATATTACGAAGATTTTTACAGGTAAGATGTTTTTTGGAATGGGGAAACTTCATGAAAAGCTTCGTCTGGCATCCTTATAATGTGACTGAATGTTGAGGTCTAACAAAACACAAAAGCACTTTCTGGAGGCGGAACTTCATGCACATGTAAGACATATGTGTGGGGTTTTTTGTTGTTTTTTTTTGTTTACTGTAAAACTGAAAAGCGAAAATTTATATAATACAACATTACAGAATTTGGATTACACGATGTTTAAGGAATTCTACAAGTATCTTGAAGGAAATTGTCTAGCCCAAACCATCTTTCACATAGAAGTATTATTTTATCAATAATGAATAAGGATTTGATTCAAACATCACACATTTGAGGTATAGGCATAAAGAATTATGCGCAGATTTTTAATTTTCTGTAAATACATAGTGTTGTCCTCTTCTTTCAAGCTAGTGTTTACATAAATTTGTATAACTGAGAAACCATACGAGATAGGTGATAACTTACCCCCGATACATTTTATCTTGATAAAAGTATACGCTGTTTATGAATGAAGCTTTCATAATACAATTTTTGTTTTTATAGCTTAAGCAAAGGTTATGTAATATCAAGACAAGCATATACCAAATAGTTGACTATTGTATCATGTACCTATTAATAATGTTAACAGATAGTGGCTACGAAAAGAGCTTCTATGTGTGAATATCTCTAGAAAAGTTGATAATGAAATGACGGTAGAGATAGGCATGTGGTTGTAAAAAAACTCTTTTTGCTCGAACTACAACATAAGTTTACGAAATTTATACATGTAATATACTGATGCTTCACATTTGCTAAAACTGGATTTAAATATTTAGAAATAAAATAAAAGTTATAAATATTTGATGTTTTGCATTCCTGTAATTTTCCTTATCTATTCTGCAAAAAATACTATTGTGAAAGCCTATTCTTTACTCTACATCATGCTGTTCAAAAATCAGTGAGATAAACATTAATAGAAATAATTAATTACAAGAGAAATAACGGAATGGGTTAGGCTAAAGCTATAGTCAAATCTTTTATAAGCTGTAGCTATACAATGCAATTTGAATTCCGTTCTCTATGCATGACCAGCATAAAAATAGAATAATAACCTTCCGTTTGGAAAAGTCCAAGTATTGTAAAATATAAAAACTAATAAATATTATCCTAGAAATGGCCAATTCCACAAAAAAATGTATATTACATAAATTGTGTATTTTTACGTAGTAAGTTTTGCATATTTCTTTAAGTTTAACAGTATAACAAAAGTCATCCAGAATGAAGAGGTCTTAAGAGGCTATTACCAGAAAATACCAGAAAATTCAAAATATGTAATGGAGAGCATTTTTTGGGAAAACATTTTCGAAAAAGTTTACATGTAAAGGGGAGTTACAAGTCCGACGCGCCATCGATGTTTCCCATTTTGTATGAATATCAGGGCAATTTTATTTGGAGTAGTAGGTACTGTGCGAAATCACAATTATAAGCGGTAAAGGGAAAGAATCGCTATAAAAATAGTTCATTTTGATTTCATAGAGAATGGTAGAAATGCATGAAATTAATTAAATTTAAATCGGGTTTTGGTTACAATTTGATTATTTTCGGAGAATAGGTCACCCCTCATAAACCGATCCAGTAATGATATAATGATATAAGCTATAACAGTTGAACTGGAGTTTAAAAGCCCAGTGTGTAACGTCGTTTAAGCCAGCTAGTTGCTGCTAATGTTTATCTCGATTAATTGGAAGTAGATAGAATAGTTTTCTGAAGGATAGATACAGATGGTCAGTGAATGTAGCACGTCGAACTTTTTACGTTTGAGTACGTTTATTTATATGTTGAAAGTATTTTTTATGAAGGTATGTTGCATTGAAATCATTAAAACTGCTTTGTGAGGGGACAAGATAATTAGTAAAGATGGGGAGTTATTGCGCGGTACTGAATACACGTCTCGAAGACGAGTAAGTTTGACTTTCAATAATTTAAGAAGTGCGGTGTCGCTCTTCGTGGTGTAGTGGTTACCATTCTTGCTTCTAAAACCCAATATTGCAGTTTTTTATTTAGAAAATGCATTCCTACATACAGAGTGGCACAAATTTAATATTAACATAGATGAAATAAATTTTATTAATGATTAAGTACATATTATATGTTAAGTATAAAAATAATACGTCCACAATACCTTATAATAAGCCACATGTTCAAACAAAGACAAAATGGATATCACAGATCTAGTTGAAGGGAATCCAGCTGCTGTTAGAATATTACATGGTTAAAACAAGGAAGAATTGGAATTACATCCAACATTAACAATTGTGATTAAATACCAGAAAAGTCCAAATTATTCAAATAAATCGAGCAATAATTGCCCAATACGGTGAATCACATTACTCCGCAATGCTGATGACGAACACTGAAAAATAGGCACCACCAGATAATGAGCCGCAAAATAAGCCTTGGGAGGTTCAAAATCCTGCGGATGGCTTCCTTGGCATGAATCCAAGGAGTACAGGACGGGCAGGTTTCGGAGCGATGCAGCAGGGTATCTGGTCGCCAACAGAGATCACAGTCCGGAATAGACTTCATATCAATATTGAACAGCCGCTCAGTGGTGTGGATGGCGCTGTAGATAAGTGAGAACTGGGTGGTGCAAATTGCTCCACACTCGGCGCCAATTATACAGCGGGGCTTGCAGCACCGTCCTTGGTGTCGGTAACTGGCCCAAAAAAGCCGTATAAATAGCGCGGGTCGTTCACGTTCCGTTATATAGCTTGGTAAGGCAATAAACACCTAGTTCCAACAGCTTTCTTAATTGAGGCGCCTGCAGTGACAGGCGTCGAAGATCTGGTGGGTTCTGTATCCGAAGTGTCAGTAACATTAATGTGAGAAAGGTACAACTATAAGGATTGTCGTTGTACAGATGTGCCTAATTGAATTTCAAGAACAGAGAGTCTGCCTTTAACTGCGGATCAATGGCATTGAGGCCGCCAGCAAAGAGAAAGGTTCAAACCTGGCAGAGGGTGATGGATTTTTTCGGACGCAAAAACCTTCAGCATGTCTTCTTTCGGAAAGGAAGTAAAGCAGGTCCCATGTAATGTTTATTTTCAAGTAAAAGAACCCCATAACTTGAAACAAGAAGGTTCCTGGGCAAAATTTCGAATGTCCGCGTCGGCATGTCGTGATTTCGTCCTACAGTACCATCCGTGGGCGACGAGCCATCTTTCGTTGTCATGGCTAATAGCGGCAAACTCACGAACTAGAAATTCAAATTCGATCACAGAAACATCGTAACGATGCGTATGCTGCACTTAGAAGCAACAGGAAATTAACTAATACTAGTGTGGTCCAATTGGGCTTTTGACGCTCTGAAACTATGGATGAATCATAAAGGAAGGTTTCTCCTCCTAAAGTTATTAATATTTCAACATATCCCTCATATTTATAATATGGTCATATGTTTAACCTTAACGGAATTTTGCATATCCCATTTTCAGACTGCGATGGTTTGCCTCGAAAGTCCACACAAATACTGGGCATACAGCTGTAAACGTCTATATCTTACTAGTTACATATGCTGTAAATGTTTACTTTCTCTACACATACTATGTACATGGTGCATAGAGAAGGTTTTGCACTCCACCCAAAAATTCCATACAGAGATTTCACCGGAAATATATGTTTTAGGGTCTCCTGTATCCAAAAAAAGCATTTTTAGAAAAAGGTACATGTGTGTGTATGTGTCCGGGGGTCTGTGAACACAATAACTCAAAAATAAAAAGTTGATAAAATACCAAACTTGGTATTTAGGCTTAGTAACTTCCAGGGATGCGATACGAATATTTTGATAAAAATCCCCCCAAACCAAACTACCCTTCACTTGGAAAACATTTCGAAAATTTAGATTTTCTCAAAAATAGCTAACGACTATGATTAAAATACCGTATATTTAAGATATTTATATGGCAAATAAACTGTATTTCTTGAATTTTGTGGGAATATTCTTTAAAGACCTCTTTATTCTGAATGAATTTTGTTGCATTTTACGTAGACCGTAAGAGATAGAAAATAACTTACTACACAAAAATGTAGATTGCATTAAAACACACAATGAATAAAATATATGTTTTTTTCGTGGAACTGACCGTTTCTGAGACATTTCTTGTTATTTGTTTCGGATTTAAAATACTTGAACTTTTCTCCTGACCCTGCATAGAAACGGATTTCAACCGTATGGCAGCCAGCTTTTAAAATACAATTTCTGATAATATTTATTTCGATTATCATAAAATATATAGAAGAATATGCTTTTAAACAATAATTTGTTACAGTGATCTAGAGAACGTCATGTGAATGTGACACACCAGAGTTTTAAAATATTGAGTTATTTTAACCCCGAAATTAGCTTTGTTCAGTAGTCAAACACCGAATTTCTAATTCACCGCGAGGGTTCATATTTCATAATTCTTTACTCTCCTAGTGTCTCATTTACACCACAGCAGCATTTATCATGCAGACCTGAGAACACCAGAATGTATAACTCTTCCTCCTACTCTGGAACAGATCTCCTCACACTTTCGATCGAGCTCTCGGAATGAGCACAGGGCACAGGACCCACACCCTAAATCGTTTAAGGGCTCTAAATCTTCTCGCGGCATTGGCAAATTCTCTGTAGCATTCCAAAATTTATGGCTACGGCAAACCCATAAATATATTGTGCAAAGCAGACGCACAAGACCTGTTTAAGAATGGCTTAAGCACCTGTGATTTGTTGCATTTCAAAATAAAAATGCCACAAAAGATGGGGAACAAAAGGAAAACTTAATGCCACGGTCCTCTGTTTTGGCAGCACTGCTTTTAGGTTGTTTAGTGCTGCATCTCTTTTTCATTGCATGAAATACACACTTAAAGTTGAACTTTTATATACAGGTGTTTCAAAAATACGGGGCATAATTTCAGATATGTATTTCCCACATGAAGACAATCAAAATAGTTCATTATAACATGTGTCCGGAAATGCTTCATTTCCGAGTTATGACCTTTACAACATTGAAAGTCCCACCTGTAGACAATCAAAATAGTTCATGTCCGGAAATGCTTCATTTCCGAGTTATGGCCTTCACAACATTGGAATTCACTGGAACGTTTTTCTTTCTGCAGGTCTTTGCCGTCAAAGGAGACATTAGGAGGGCGCTCTGATAGTTCATTCTGAGGAAGGTTACATTCAGTGTTCTTTAGGCATTAAGACTGTGCGACATGTATTCAAATCAAGAGCTGGCAGAGATACACTTTATGTTCGGTAAGACGGACGGCAATGCTGCGCTGGCTCGTCGTTTGTACCAGTAGAGGTACCCACAGCGACAATGTCCAGATCGGAAGACATGTGTACGTCTCCATTCCTGTCTGTGCGAGTATGGAACATTCACCTCTCCTGGTTTGGGAAGGGGACGACCAAGATCTACAACTCCAGAAGTGCAGGAGGAGATTCTGGAGGCTGCGGACAGGACTCCTTCTATCAGCACACAGCAGTTAGCGTTGCAGGTCAATGTTCCTCATACGACTGTCTGGAGACTGTTGAACGAGTATCAATTGTATCCTTATCATTTGCAACGTGTACAGGCCCTGTCACCAGCAGATTACCCTGCACGAGTTAGGTTCTGTCAGTGGTTCTTGCAGCAGTGTGGTGTAAATCCGAACTTTTCTGCCGTCATATTATTTATAGATGAAGCACAGTTCACAAGAGATGGCATAACAAATTTCCACAATCAGCATGTATGGTTGCATGAAAACCCACGTGCAACTGTTGTATCTCATCACCAGGTGCGGTTCTCCCTCAACATGTGGACCGGTATCATTGGTGATCGATTAGTTGGACCCCATGTACTTGTAAACAGACTTACGGGGCAGGCGTACACAAACTTCCTGGAAAACACCATACCTGACGTTTTCGAAGACACTCCACTGATCAATCATCAACACATTCACTTCTTGCATGATGGCGCTGCTGCACACTTCAGTCTTACGGCTCGCCGGTACTTGGATCGAAGGTTTCCTGATCGATGGATGGCCTCTACGCTCACCTGATCTGAACCCTCTCGATTTCTACTTGTGGGGCCATTTAAAATCATTGGTTTATTCGTCTCCGGTGCCGGATTTGGAATCCCTTCAGAATCGAATTGTGGCAAGTTGTGAGGACATACGCAATACTCCTGGAGTTTGGGATCGTGTTCGCAGGTCAGTGAGACATCGATGTGAGGTCTGTATTCAAGTAGGAGGTGGACATTTTGAACATCTGTAATGACAACAACCTGCGGAAAGAAAAACATTCCAGTGAATTTCAATGCTGTGTAGGCCATAACTCGGAAATGAAGCATTTCCGGACACATGTTATAATGAACTAATTTGATTGTCTACATGTGGGAAATACATACCTGAAATTATGCCCCGTATTTTTGAAACACCTGTATATGTATTATATATAAATAAGCGAAACATTTCAAGTTGTAAAATTGTAGGCAAAACACTGAACTTGTGAAGTAAAAATGTTTTATTCAAGATTTTATGTACTTTTTTTTATTTTCATTATTATTTAGTACTATTTATTTATAGCTATATTTATATTATATTGTTATTAACTTATTACTTTCTCGATAACATATGTACAACATACGTAGTAAATAACGAAGATATTATGTTCCACCAACGATGTCGAGATTTCACCGGAAGTCCCTTGAGCCGAAAAGAAGCATTTTAGAAAAAAAAGTTACTCTGTATATGTGACTATAACATAGTTAAAAATGCAAAGATCGTTAAATACCAAATTACGAAGATTTTCAAGATCATTTTCCCATCCTAAACTGCCATTTATTTGGAATTTTTTTTAATTTGTTTTTCACAAAAATGGCTCTAACAATTTTGATTAAAATACCTTACGTTTTACCATTTTTAATGGCATACGAATGTATATCTTGAATTTTCTGTAAATAACCCCAGAAGGATGACTTTTGTGAAATTGGTAAACTGTAAGAGATAAACAAAAACATTCGATCATGCAAAGAACAATGGCACTTCAAATTCATTACATACTGACCTGCAGTTTAAAATCTGACTATCGCTGTAGCTTAGTGTATATTTCTTTTAGTTTAGTAACACAAACCGCCACAGATGTTGAACACAAGTGATACATGCACTTAAATGGTATATGGGAAAGGGATTTTGAGAAGGAAACGTTCCAGACTTAAGTTTCGCGGATTTGCCAGTTATGAGGCAGAGGAAAATCTGAAGAAAGAACAAAAACACTCCCAGAGAGGGTTGCCCTGGCGATATTTGAATCCAGATATCATGTTCACGAATTAGTGTTCTTAACACGGCTACTCTTGTTACCCTTTTTACTTTCGCTAGCATGACAAAGTTCATAGGTGGAGAAGGTACTACATTCCACCTAAAAAACAATACCGAGTTTTCACATAAATACACGTTTTAGGGTCCCCTGAATAAAAATATAGAAAACAACTGTGTGTGTTTGATTAAATACCGAACTTTGTATTTAATTCTAGCACCTTCCAAGGATACGACACAAAGATTTTTATGAAAATCCACCCTTTGGATGGAAAATGTTTCGAAAAGTTTTAATTTCTCAAAAGAGGCTCTAACGATTTGGTTAAAATACCATATATTAAAATTTATAGAAAAATAACATCTATATATTGCATTTTATAGGAATAGCTTCCGAGACCCTCTTTGTTCTGGAGAACTTCTGCATAACTTGTAAACCTTAAGAAAAAGACAAACTATTACTACTCAGAAATGTAGATCCCGTTAAAATACACAATTTATATTCTGCACCCTTTTAAAGGTATATTTCCGAGATATTTCTGGTATCGATTTCAGTTTCTGTTTAGCAGTTTCAGATTTAAAAGACTTATATTTTTCTCTAACTGGAAGACATCGTTTCACATCTCTTTTGTTTTATTCCTGGCCATGCAAGAAAACTGCATAGCGACATCCTTTAAAATATTTGACTTTCGCTGTAGCCTAATGTATTACCAGATTTCACCTCTGCTTACAAGGAAATAAGTAATACATCCTTTCTGCTAATCTTTATCTCGATTGGCATGAGGTAGATAGAAGAATAAGCTTGTATAACAGTTGTTTGTTGCAGCAAATGCGGAGAACGTCAGGTGACTGAAACGACGAAATGTGCATATGCGCAATGAACAATTAAAAATAAATAGATAGAAGAATAAGCTTATGAACAAATAGTTTTAGAAGAGCAAACTTATCAAAGATTTTAAACGAGTTTAGTAAAGCGTGTACACTTACGTTGCAAGGTTGCAATAAGTGACCTCACAACTTTCAAATGCTTCCACAACCCTTATTTTCAGCCTCTATCTTCAACTTCTAACATAATCATTACTCTTTTGCATATTTTAGATAACTTTTTACTTTCTCTATACGTACTATGTACAGAGCGTATAGAGAGGGTATGGCACTCCATCAAAAAGTTTGATACCGAGATTTCACCGGAAATATATGTTTTAGGGCCCTTTGTATCCAACATAAGTATTTTCAGAAAAAGGTCTGTGCCCGTGTGTCAGTGTGTCCGTGTGTCTGTGAACACGATAAGTCAACAACGAAAAGACGGCAAAATACCAAACTGGGTATTTAAGTTTAGTATCTTTCAGGGGTGCGACACGAACATTTTTAGAAAAATCTCCCCACCCCAACTTACCCTTTATATGGAATTTTTTTAGAAAATTTTTATTTTCTAAAAAATCATTCTAACGATTTTGATAAAATATCGCATATTAAATATATTTACCTGACAAATAAAATGTATATTTTGATTTTTTTTGGGAATAGCCTCTGAAGACTACTTTATTCTGGGTCAATTTTACAAAAGTTTGCATAACTGCTAAACCGTAAGAGATGGACAAAAACTTACCACACAACAAATGTAGATCACTTTAAAACACACAATTTATGTTATATATATATTCTTTTTTCGTGGAGTTGATTCTTTTTGAGATATTCCTTGTTTTTGGTTTCAGCTATAAAAACATAATTTTCTCATACAGGACTTTGTGAAATCGTGTCCATACAAACAAAGGAACTTCAGTCCCATAGCAACCAGCTTTTGACTGTCACTTTAACCTATAGTACTCCCTTATTTCGCCTCTACTTACAAGGAAGCAAGTAATAAGACTATTTCTGCTAATTGTTTCTCGATTAGCAGGAAGTAAATAGAAGCATAGGCTTTTTAACAATAATTTATTGCAGAGTTGTAGAGAAGGTCATGTGAATGGAACACATCAGATTTTTATGGTTAAAATAAAAACACGTTGCGTGACTATTGAAGATAAAGGTTTACTGCATTTTTGCTGTACATCATCTCTTAAGTTGCTGCAGAAATACTTGTGAAAAAGGAATATGGATCGCAACCCAAAATAGCAATGAACTTACACCCTGCATTTGCTGAATCGTCTCTGCCACTCCAACTACACGGCAGCCAACCGGAGTTCACAAGTGCTGTTTAGTGACGTCAGCTGATTGTGTTTTCTCCTTCAAACTGACTAAGAGCAAAAAGCATTCCACTAGAAGCTAAAGAGCCAAATAAGACTGCCAAGAAAGGGTGCAGAGGAGGCGTTCAAGTACAACCTTACCAGATTTTATAGCTTATAGAATATGAAAGCCAGAATAAATAGTATTTTAACCCTAGATCCAAAAAAAAAGCCCTGGAAACTTTATTTTCTCTTTAAAGTATACGAAAGTAAAGAAAGTATACCAACACCTAATATGTATTTTTAGGTGTTGATAACGTCCATGATAACACTTCAATGCAATTGTCATGCTAATAATGGTTGTCGTCTTTTGGCTACTAGATACTTTCTCTACACTTACTGTGTAATATAGTGTATAGAGAAGGTACCTATTGTAATGCACCCAAAAATTCGATACCGAGTTTTTACTAGAAATACAAGCTTTGGGTCTCCCTGAAGCAGAAAAAACATTTTTAGAAAAAGGCCCATGTGTGTACGTGTGTGTGTGTGTATGTTGGTGTTGTGCGTGTGTATGTGGACAGCATAGTCGAAAAACGAAAAGACCGTTAAACACCAAATTTGCTATATAAGTTTGGTATCTTCCAAGAATACGACAAGAAGATTTTGAAGAAAATCCCCCCACCCTAAACTATCTTTTACATGGAACATTTTTCAAAAATATTTATTTTCTCAAAAATGGCTCTAACGATTTTAAGTAAAATACCATATGTTTAATATGTTTTATGACGAACGAAATGTATATCATGAATTTTATGGGAATAGACTCTGAAGATCACTTCGTTCTGGATGACTTTTGCATAACTGGCAAACCATAAGAGATATACAAAAATTTACTAAAAAAAATGTATATCTCAATTTATGTGATATAATTTTTTGTAGAGTTAACCGTTTTTGAGATTTTCCAGATTATAGGTTTCAATTTTAGCCACTTAAAATTTTCTCAAACGGGAAGACATCTTTCTTCTCGTTTGTTTATTCCTGGTAAGTAAAGGTATTGGAATTTCAATTGTTTCACATAGCGAGCAGGTTTTAAAGGACGAGACTATCACTTTAGCCTGTGCATTTTCACATTTACCTTCTACTTGTAAGGAAGCTAGTAATAAGACTAATTTTGCATCTGTTTATCTTGATTAGCATGATGTAGATAACAGATTAATGTTTCGAGTAAAAGGTTCTTTACCGAACAGCTAGAGGACATCATGTGAATGGAACACAGTTTCTTTTTTCCCTTCTACTTATAGGAAACTAAGTAATAAGGACAAGTTCTGCTAATGTTTATCTCCATTATCATGAAATGACCAGAAGCATAAGTTTTTTAATAATAATTTGTTACAGAGATGTACAGAAAGTCATTTGAATGGAACAAATCTAATTTTTGTTGTTCTGTATGTATGTTCGTCTATCGTATTTCATTGAGCAACGTTCGAAAAAGAAATCTCGCTCAGAAATATTGATGAAAGAAGCTTATGGTGAAGCAGCGACGAAGAAAACTCAGGTGCATGAATGGCATAAACGTTTCAGTCACGATTTTCGAACGCTGAAGAAATTGCTGTACATGCGACAAGAGCACTATGACAGGTATCTGAAAATGGCTTCCAGACTCTTACACTTGTTGGCAGAAGTGTGTCACTGAAGAAGGGAACTATTTTGAAAGAAATGTAGAAATTGCCTTATTGTAACTTGTTTCTGTGTTATTTACACATTTTGGGAATGTTTAATGTAGTATGTATATTTTGGTAATATAAGAAGTTGAAAATAATAATATAAGTGTCTTTTTTAAAAGACGTTGAGTGAGTTACAATTTCCACTCCTATTCCAAATTACGCATTGGCCATATTTTAACATAAGGAGTTGAAAATGTGAGTAGGAGTAATGTTCTCTAGTTTCTCTATTACGTACTATGTGCGTAGTAGGTGGAGAGACTATAACATTCCACCCAAGATTAAATTAGATTTTTACCTGTACAGCAGCCTAAAAGACTTATTTTACTGCCTCATTAGAGTGTCCACTCACATTGTCTTCCTTGAACAAGTGCAATATTTTGGCTCTAGTGTTAAGGTCCATTCCCAAAGTTTCCCTGGTTATGCATTTCACCCAAAATTCAATATCAAGATTACACCAGAAACATATTTTGAAGACCCCTGAATGCAAAAACAACTGATGTGTTCGATTCATATGTGTTCCATTGTTAGAAGAGATTATTCCATTACCATACATTGGTAATCTAGTTAAAATTAATAGAAATGGTTCTATTAGTTCCTTATAAGTGGAAAGAAAATAAGTAATACACTAGATTAACGCCATAGTAAAATCGTTTAAAAAGGCATTCGCAATGTGAAACAATGTAATCCAGATCACTGTACAAAGCTGGTTGATAAAACAAAGGAGAGATGAAACGAAAGATGGTTTCCTGTTTGAGAATTTACATTTTTGTGTAACAAGCTCTATAATGTGGACAAATCGCTCGTCACTCTCGTCAATAAGACGAGAGAAGTCGAAAAGATTAGGAGATGTACCTAGGAAGAGAAACAGACTAAACTTAAAGTTAGGATTAGTCTATTTCTTATGGTGTACCAGTTATGTAAAATTCAGCCAGAAAGAAGAGCCCTTCAGAGATTATTCCAGAAAATTCATGATATGCATTTTATTTGTCATATAAATATGTTTAATTTACAGTATTTAACCAAAATCGTTACAGCAATTTTTGAGAAAAACAAAATCATCAAACATTTTCTACGTGAAAGGTAGTTTGGGGTGTACAATTTCTTGTAAATCTTCGTGTCGCATGCTTGGAAGGTACTAATCTTAAATACCAAATCTGTTATTTAATGTTCCTTTCATTTTTGAGCTATGTGTCCACAGATATACACATAGACACAGACACGGAACTTTTTCTATTTTTTTTAATTCAGAGAATCTAGAGAAGTCGATATCGAGTTTTTGGGTGGAATGCAATACCTTCATTACCTAATATATGTATAGTGTAGAGAAGGGAAAACAATTAGAAAAAGATCTGTGTAGGTATGCTGTCTGTGTACTTGCGAGATTGTAAGTCGATATTGGAATATGTTATTTAAAAAAAGATTGGAGAGCACCTTGTAGTTTTATTGTTAAAACCAGCTGAAGAATGCAATACCATAAATGGAACTTGAGCTCCCATTATTAAACCCAGTTATCTTAATGTAGATAAAGCAATAATTCTCTTTAAATCATGTTTAAAATTAGCCACGCTTTGACCATTGGGTTTCTGTGATATTATGCCGGTGTGACATTAAATCCTCCAACTGATTCAGGTTTTTACTCGGTTGACGCAACCGGTATACCTCATTTTAGAGGTAATATCTTAATAACGACTTACTATGTTAAGTACTTAGTATCCGGGTAAGATTAACAATGTTTATACTAATTATTGGCCAATTTTATTATTACTTTCTCTAACGCGTATGTACATAGTAGCCAGAGAAGGTATTGTATTTCACCTAAAAATTCGATGTTGAGATTGCACCGGAAATGTTTTGAGATCCCCTGAATCCATAAAAGCATTTTTAGAAAAAGTCCGTGTTTCTGTGAAGAGAATAATTCAACAACGAAAAGACCATTAAATACCAAACTAGATATTTATGTTTAATATCTTCCAAGGATTCGACACGAAGATTTTTCAGGAAAATCGCCTCCCCAGAAATTTGAATTTTTTTTCTTCTCAAAAATGCCTCTGTTTTGATTAGAATTCCGTATATTAAAGATATTTACATCTTAAATAAAGTTTATATTTTGAATTTTCTATAAATACCCTCTGAAGATTTCTTTATTCTTTTTGAGTTTTGCAGAGATTTTCATAACGATTAAACCATAATAGATAAACAGAAACTTCCTTCATAAAAATTTGAGATCTCATTAAAAGACAGTTTATGTCATACACGTTTTTCTTACAGAGTTAGCCGTTTTCGAGATGTTCTTTGTTACTGGTTTCAAAAATGTTTAAACTAGGTACCTAACTTTTCTCAAACGGAACTATGCAAAACAAACCGTACCTCGAAGATTTAGCCTCATGTATTCCCTTTTTTCCCTTCTACATACAAGAAAGCAACTAATAAGGCAATTTCTGTCTATCCCAATTAACGATTAAACCATAAGAGATAGAAACTTCCTACATAAAAATTTGAGATCTCATTAAAAGACAATTTATGTCATATACGTTTTTCTTGTAGAGTTAGCCGTTTTGAGATCTTCTTTGTTATTGGTTTCAGTAATGTTTAAACTACGTACCTAACTTTTCTCAAACGGAACTATGCAAAGCGAACCGAACCTCGAAGATTTAACTATCGCTTCAGCCTAATGTATTCCCTTATTTCCCTTCTACTTACAAGAAAGCAACTAATAAGGCAATTTCTGTTTATCGCAATTAGCATGACATGGATAAAAGAATATTATTTTGTGTTTGGAATAGCTAGATAAAGTTACATGAATGTAGTGCATCATATTTTATTATGTTAATAAAGGGGTTTGTCCTTTATTGTTAGACTCGCTGAAAAATTCAAAACTACAGGCGGGATAGTCAGCTCTTTTAAAAACCGATCGCAATGTAATGGTAATGACATTAAAAAAAGTGTAACAACGTGAAAAATTTAAACAAATAACGAATAATATTTTTAAAATTATAAGTTCAACAACAAAAATATATTGCACATAGTTTGTATGTTTTGACGAGATTTACAGTTTTTGGTTAAACGGGTTGTCTTAACTCTTACGGTGTACCAGTTATGCAATAGTATGTTGCGTACAAAGGTGGGAAGTGTACTGTTTCAGAATCGAGGAAAAGTTTTTTTTTTTTTTTTTTTTAATGATTTATTGATCGATCAGCGCATGTGCGCTCAACAGATCATTGATTTTAGACATTATTTGCATGCATGATACTGAATAACATTGAAATGAGGTAAGCCCCATTGGGCCCCTCATAAGTAGGTACATTTTTTTGTTTTTATTTTACAGAAAGTCTTGCTGTGAGAGCTGGTCCAGTGGTAAGCGACTCTTGATGCGAGTTGGATAGCTAGATTTTCTGCCAAGAGAATAGTGAATGGGTCCTGAGACGTCTTTTAGCTTGCTGTAAAACTGTTCGGCTTGTGAAGAAATTGACTGTTGAATGATGCTGATTCCAGTTTCTCTATGTAGTTGACTATTTCTGACAAACCATGGTGCATTCGTTGAGATTCGCAATATTTTGTTTTGAAATGTCTGGATACGTTTGATTTCAGAAGGACTAGTTCCTCACCAAACTGGACAAGCGTATAGTAGCAGTGGTCTTAATAGAGTCGTGTAAAGTAGTGTGCAGTTTTTTAGTTTGAGTGAAGATCTTTTGTTGAGGAGGGGGTAGAGTTTTGCCAGTCTTGCTTGGGCTAGTTTAAGTTTGTTGCTTATATGTGGTTTCCATGTGAGTCGTCGATCCAGGAGTACACCGAGATATTTCACTGTTTCTGTATTAGTTTTCCAGGGTATCTGTTTCGCTGGGAGCGTTACTGGTGGTGGATAGTTTTGTCTGCATAGTGTAAAGACCATTGCTTCACATTTTTGCTGGTTGAGCGAAATACGCCAGTTGTCTAGCCAGGGCATAATTAAGTTTAAGGCCTCTTGAAGGTGATTTCTGGCGGTGTGGATATTGCGATGTGTTGAGAAGATTGCAGTATCATCCGCATACATAGCGATTTGAGCTGTAGGCGTTGCAGGCATATCAGAGGTTTACAGGTTGAACAGAGCTGGGAAAAGATGAAATGAAGTTTAGTTCACTGTACTAGATTCTGCAATACACCTAACACACGTGTATCGCATACTATTTTTGGACGATGAATATTAATATTAATTAAAATATATAAATAAATAAAATTTTGGTTGGATGCAAATGATCTCTATGAGAAAGAAATATTTTGTAGTCTTTGTTATGGTGGTCTTCATTGTTTGTTGCTGTGGAGGCATTTTTATCTATAGTACCCTAATTAAAATCGATTTGCCAATTTTAGTATAAGAGAAAGTTATGGTAGAGAATAGAGAAATAGAGGAAGTCTGTATAGTGGAATGTTCTAAATTAATTCCGGAATTTGTCTAAACAAAGGTACGAGTTAGTGTACAATACATTAAAAAAAATGTACGTGTTACACCCACATGGCTTTCTTTAGCTGCAATACAAACAAACTTGTTACAAAAGTGATTGTTCTTTCTACACAGTGCTAATCGACATTTTTTTATCACTTAGTTCCTTATAAGTAGAAGGGAATGCACTAGACTAAAGTGATAGTCAAATGTTTTAAACGCTGGCGTTATGCGATTGTCATTGCAAATCGCTTCTTTGCTTGGCCAGGAGTAGGAGAAAAGAAAAACAGACACTTCCTGTCTGAAAAAATATAATTATTTTCCAATTGAAACCAACAACAAGGAATATCTTGAAACAGTTATCTACAAAACAAAAACGCAAACGTCATAAATTGTAAGTTTTGATGAGTTCTACATTTTTTGTGTAGTAAGTTTTTGTCTATCTCTTACGGTTTATCAGTTGTAGAAAATTTGGCAAAATTCGTCCAGAATAAAGGGGTCTTCAAAGGCTATTCCCAGAAAATTCAGAATATACATTTTATTTGTGTTTTGAATTCCATTAATATACGTAGTTTAATCAAAATTGTCAGTCATTTTTGAGAAAATCAAACATTATGAAAAGTTTTCCATGTAAAGGGTAGTTGGTGGGGGGAGGGGTGGGGATTTTCTTGAACATCTTCGTATCGCATCCTTGGAGGACACTAAACCTAAATACCAAGTTTAACTGTCTGTTCGTTTTAAGTTATGCTGTTCATATACACATACACACACGACCATTTTTAAAAATATTTTTTTTTAAATTCAGGGTACTCTAAAAGGTGTATTTCCAGTAAAATTTCTGCATCAAATTTTTCGGTGGACAGCAATACCTTCCCTATTTCTATACTGAGTACGAAGTAGAGAAAGTAAAAATGAAGTATATATCAGTTTTGGATGTATAGATTATTCGGGATCGTCCTAGTAACCCAAGTTCTCTTTGTCATTTCGAACTAAAACCAGAGTAACGAAATAAATACTTAAGTAACTGTGATAAGACATTATTAATGACTTATAATTTAGCTGTCACTGTTTACTTTCTCTACACGTACAATGTGCATAGTACATAGAGAAGGTACCGACAACCATCCAAAAATTTGATATCAAGTTTGACCATAAATTCATGGTTTGAGGCCCCCTGAGTCCATTCTTAAATAAACGTCCGTGTTTGGGTGTGTCTGTCTGTGGCCAGCATAACTAAAACACTAAAAGATTTGACTTTAGTACCTTACAAGGAAGCGATACGAAAACTTTAAAGGAAACCTGCCCCGAAACTACCCTTATTACTGGAAATATTTTTTTAACCTTTGTTTTGCACAAAATTCGCTGTAACGGTTTGGATTAAAATATCGCATATTATACATATTTAGGTAGCAGAAATGCTATCCCCTCAATAGAATGATGTTCACTTTTTATTGCTTCTTTTAACTTTAAATTCTGACTTTAACTGCAATGGGCATTCGGGGGCATTTTGCTTTTGGAACATTTTGCCTCTTTTTGGGTTATAAATTAGAATTCACCCTTCCAGAATCTGAAGCGCAAAGAGAATATACTGACCTAGTGAAAAAATTCCCACACACAGCCGCGAACCTAACCCGGAACCTCTCGCACAATAGGCAGGTGCTCTACCGACTGAGCTACGAGCCAACCTATAGTTTTTATAATAATACATAATTACTATATAATATTATAAACTATGTCATATAATACTCTGTAATAATAAAAATCCCGTTCCACTGCAGCCCTTACGACACAGATTGTACTTTCTTTAGCACGTATGTACTATGAATCTACATAGTAGGTAGTAGAGAAAGTTTTGTTTTCTATCCCAAAATTCGATAACAATATTTCACCGGAAATATGCTTTGAGACCACTAGATCCAAAAAAAAAAAATAAGAAAAGGTCAGCGAGTGTGTGTGTGTGTGTGTGTGTGTGTGCGCGTGTGTGTGTGTGTGTGTCTGGATATAGCTCAAAAACGAAAAGTCGGTAAATACGAATACATTCTGAATAACTTGGATACCTGGTAAATCACAAAGGTAGACAAAAACTTACTACACAAAAACAGATCTCATCAAAAAAGCAGCTTATATGCTGTACATTTTTGTTCTGGAACTAATCATTTCCGAGATATTCATGGTTATTGGTTTCGATTTCAAAATACTTATCTTTACTCAAACATGAGAGCGCCCGTGTTTCTTTTCTTTTACTCCTGGTCATACGAAAAGCGAATTTCAACGACAATAGTTTATCTACAGCTTTTAAAAGATTTGACTGTCGCTTTAGCCTAGTGTATTTCCTTAACTCCCTTCTACTTACAAGGAAACAAGTAATAAGACCAGTATGCTAATGTTTATTTCGATTAGTATGAAATAGGAAAACGAATAATCGTTGTAAAAGTTTGATTCCATTGCAGGTAGAGAAAGGAATGTGAATGGAACTCATCAGATTTTCTTTAACCAGCATTCAATTGGTTTATTCAAGGAGAAGCACGTTTCACGAAAAGGAAAGCGGTAGTTCGTTTCACGAGTATTCGGTCGCAGCATAAGCTATCTCCTTTTCTGCTATGACCTAAACGTAAAAAAAAACCAAAGAAGCGACGTAAATAGAAACTTTCATAAAGCTGGGATAATGCTAATCTTCAGGATACTGATGTAAAAGCCCCTCAGAATTCAATTTTAAAAATGTCTCAAAAACGCTTTACTCTACATGGACGGTACAAAGACTCAGCAGATATTATGGTATTGAATTTACGATACGGCTGTACACGTGAACAAAGAAGCAGTTTAGTGTGTTTAAGATTAGGCACCTATAAAAGCAACAAATTAATTGACATTTGCCTCCATGGTGGAGTAGTCAGCGAGCTGGTCTTCTCATTCGGGACACCCAGGTTCGATTGTCGGCTGGGGCGGGAAATTGTTCTTTCACCAGAATTATTCTCTATCCCCCACAGAGTCTGGAAGTATGGTTATGAAAGTGACTGTGCGTGTTTTTAATGATTTTAGAATGATTAACCTAAGATTCTAAACCTACAGTTCATTCTAGTTATTTCATAAGTCAAATCTCCCAATATAACCATTGAATTTAAAGGAGGTTATACAAATGAAAAAAATCAAAAGAAAAAAAAATCACAACTTTCTCTATCTGTTCCAAATATAAACTATTCCCACAAAAGGTTATTCTTTTATCCACTTCATGCTAATCAAGATAAATATTAGCATAATAGTTCTTATTACTTGCTTCCTTTTAAGTAGAAGATAAATAAGGCAGTACATTAGCCTAGAGCGATAGTCAAACCCTTTAAAAGCTCGTCGCTATGTGAAACAATTGAGGTTCGGTTCACTTTGTATGGTTTCGTTTGAGAAAAGTATGTCTTTAAAGCAGAAACCAACAACAAGTAAGATCTCAGATAAAGTCAGTTCTGAAAAAAAAAGTATATAGCATATATTATGTGTTTTAACGATATCTACATTTCTATGAGGTTAGTTTTTTTCTACATCTTACGGATTACCAGTTTCACAAAATTCAGAAAAAATCATCCAGAATAAAGAAGTTTTCGGAGGCTATTCCCAGAAATTTCATGATATGCATATTATTTGTGATGTAAATATTTTTAATATAGGATATGTTAATCAAAATTGTTAGAGCTATTTTTGAGAAAATCAAAATTTTCGAAAATGTTTCCATGTAAAGAGTAATTGAGGGTAGGGGACGGTTTCTGGAAAATCTTCGTGTCACATCCTTGGGAGATACTAAATTTAAATAACTAGTTTGACATTTAATGGAATTTTCGTTTTCGAATATGCTGCCACAGGCACACACACACAGACCTTTTTTCTAAACATTTTTTCGGACTCAGGGACCTCAAAACATATATTTACGGTGAAATATACACATTGAATTGTTGGGTGGAATACAGTTCCTTCTCTATCTACTATGTACAGTATCATTACGGGCTAGAAAAAGTAAAAATTAAGTAGTCAGAATTTGTCCACTATGCCGGGAAGGAGAAACATAGAGTCATATTCTGGTTGAATGCAGTGAAACAAAAATATTAAGCACTGCCTCCCTGGTCGCGTGGTCAGCGAAACTGACTTCTCACCCGGGGGTCCCGGGTTAGATTCCCGGCTGAGGTGGGGAATTTTTCTTTAACCAGAATTATTCCTTATCCCCCACAGAATCTCGAAGTATAAATGTGAGAGTAAATGTGCGTGCGTTTAGTAAAATAAAATTGATTAACCTAATGTTCTGAACCTACAGTTTCACAAGTCACAGCTCCCGATATGTCCATTGAATTTAAAGGGGGCTAAATAAATGAAAAAAAAGAAAAAATATTAAGAAAGCTATAAATACCACCACAGTTTCTGGACTCCAATCAGGGAGTGTAGGCTTGCATGGATGACGCAGGGCATCATAAAAGGGGCTATTTCTAAGATTCGGCAAAGGAAGTTGATTGCTATGGAGAACAGAAGAGGGGGGCAGGGTACATAAAACCGATTATATGTAATGTATTTTTAGACAGTTGATGCTAAAAGTAGGTCTTTTAACAGGTGTCAGTAGTGTTAAAAGCAGAAAATTTTGTCACTCCTATATAGCAAATTTGGTTTACTCGTCCAGGACCCTATTCAAGTAGGCTATGACTAAAGGCTCGTATGGATCCATAAAATGGCGGATGATTTGAATGTTATGAATATAGAGTCTGCTGAACTATACAAAATTATGCAAGCAGTGGAGAGAGCAAAATTACAACTGCTACATTGCCTCCGTTGTAACCAATGTTTTCGTTCTGTACGAATAAGTAATCACGTGGTCAGCACTGTGCTAAGCAGGGCAACAACTGAATATCGCAGACCATTAAGCATGAACTCCGTGAAATAGGTAAAACAATGTCTATAATTAAAATATATCTATAAATATTGAGAACTGTCTAACAATGGTGTATGATACACGTGTTAAAATTATTTTATATTGTGAGTAGGGAGCTTGCGAAACGAGGGCGCCATTTTTACCACTTGTATTATAAATAACTAATATGTAATCATAAATGTGTAGTGTAACTTCACCTTAATTTTTTCTCATTTGATGGTTTTTATCTTCATTCATGTCTCTGTTATGTTGTTAGGCAGTAACTGATGTATATCTTTACTGCTTTACAAGATCCCTACCATATAGAACGGATGAGGGAAAAAGGTACATGAGTGTGAGGGTGTGGTTATTCTTAATCTTTAGACCAGTATAAGTATTACATACAATATTAAGTTTTTGCTCGAATTTCATTTTAATTCTTTCTAATTCTTTTTATCTGTTTTACTCAGTTTTCTATTGTTATTTTGCAGTAACTGAAAAATATCTTTTTACTATAAATATCAAAGGACAGGAAAAGCATGTACAACCATGAAGCCCATACATATTTTCATTTGCTTACTGAACATGTCCTGAAAGTCATCTTTCTATTTTTTCACCTACCTGAGAAAATCATTCCACTCATCCAAGAAGTGGGTTTCGATAAAGATTTAGGCGCGCCTTCTTATGTGTATCCGTCTAATTCAGAATAGGTTAAAAATGAAGTGTCTTTAAGTAGATTTGATAGGCGCCTTTGCATAATCATGAGAATGCAAATTTAAGATTTATGCGACATTTTCTTACTCTAGCATTTTTTCTAACTGTAGAGGAAGAGTTTTACTTATTTCACCCTAAAATTTCATATCGACATTTAATCGGAAATGCAGCTCTGGGGCCTCCCGAATTAAAAAAACAAACAGTTTTAGAAAAAAGTTCCCCTCCCTCGCATGTGTGTGTGCGTGTGCGTTTTGTATAATTTTAGCATACTGAGACAAAATTTTACTACAAAAATGTAAATCTCGTTAAAGCACACTATTTATATGAAAGCTTTTTGTTGAGCTAACTATTTAGTAAATATTCTTTGATATTGGTTTAATTTTTACAAATTTAATTAAAAACTTTTTCTTTTTTTGTATTTTAACGTCCTTTAACCTGGTTGGCCGTATCAGACGAATGAAATTGATGCTCAAATGATCTCGGGATCCATGGAGCTTAGAGTTACTCTACATTTGTCTTCTCAAGATAAGGGAAAACCCCTAAAAAATCTTATCCATGTCACTCACTCTAAGCGAGATTGGAACTCACCATCTTTTGAATGTGAGGCAGACACGCTACCTCCACACCCCAGGCGGGCTATTTAAAACTTTTGTTAGCTGCAAATCGTTTTTACTTTCTTACTTTTCGTGTTTATACAAAGAGAATTGACTTTCAATGCCATTACATACCAATCGACGTGATATTATTTGGCTTGCATCTTCTTATATCTTATAAGAAATGAGTAAATAATGAAGATTTGACTGTATTTTCAAAAAGTAGATAAATGAGAAGAGTGAGTACAGAATGTTATGTGAGTGCTACACATAAGATTTTTAAACGTTTGCCTGTCTCCTAGCGGCTCCTATGTAGCTACCACAAAACGCATAATGAAGTAATTTCTTGAACATTTATTATGATTAATAGGAAGTAGACACAATGACAAGCTTTTTAATGAATACTTTGTAGATTATCAGTAAAAATAAATCACAATGAGCAGAGAGTCATGTGATTTTAATGAAGCAGAAGAAAAAACAGTTTAATGTACAGAAACTGTGCAGAAACCGCGTATACTACAAAGCCAAATATTCATCAATCTTGATTACACTGATGACATATCACAGTGACCTATTTGTCTTAATAGCATTGATAGTTTTCCATGAAGTTAACCAGGTGGAGTTTAATTGAAGTCCTTCGTCCACCTGGTTCCCTATACTTTCCCAGCTCCGTAACCTCCAGGCCAAATAAACAAACCAGAACCTGTCCACTAGACCTCGCCCACCAGTACCCGAGTATATATGCTGGCTATAATTTTTTCTGAGCTAGCGACGTGAGCGAATTGCCTCTGAAGATGTCCCTCACAGACAGGGACGAAACGTTAGGTAGAAATGTTTTAACTAAACATATTTTAACCTACAGACCACGGCAAAACAGCCCGAAAATTTTAAATTTTAAAACTATGAACACCGGCCGTGAAATATATTTAGCGCATATCTCACTTTCGTACTATTTTATTATAATTAAGTGGAGCATTGCATTCCGCCCAGAAGTTTGATGCCGAGATTTCTCCACGTTTTGGTGCACTTGAATAAAAAAAGTAGCAAGAAGTTTTGTATGCATGTATGTGTCTGTCTGTATTTTAAGTCACCATCTTTCAGTGATGGGACTCTTAATATTTCATTATTTTTATTTCTCTAGCAGGTATTATAATGATAAAGAAGGTATTGTATGCCACCCAAAAATTCGATACATGTTTCGAGTCCCATTGAATCCAAAAAAGCATCTTTAGAAATATGTCCGTGTGTGTTTGTGTGAGTGTGTCTGTGTGAGTGTGTCTGTGTGTGTGTGTGTGTGTGTGTGTGTATCTGTGCCAGTATAGCTCAAAAACGAAAATTCGGTTAAATACCAAACTGGGTATTTAAATTAAATATCTTCCAAGGATGCGACACTAAGATTTTCAAGGACAATGATAAAAAAGATAAAATGGTAGTAATAGAAAATTTTAATAGCATCTATGTCTGCCGCTGCATCTGTTTTTATCTTATGCTTTCGAAATGGTTTACTAGACAGAGAATCTTCATTTAAGTTGAGACGTACAAAGTGCTGTAAACAAATGTTGTTTAGTTTTTTGTGAGTGAGAAAATAACATAGAAAAGGTAGATTCCTATTAAAAAAATTAAATTTACCCTAAAATGATCATCACATCTCCTCCAAATAAAACAGGACTAAATACATTTACTTTCCCCCATAATATCAATCAAATTTTATTCAAGATTCTCTTTCTACAACGCTTAATTTTGGAGATATTGTACAGTCAACTTAAATGGTCCACCATGTGTAATAACTAACCAATATTATTAGAACAAAATACTTAGTTAGGACCGAAAATTCCTTGAAAATGAAACATTTGATTTATTTCTTTTCAACATTTCTGTTCAAAGATGCTTATACATACTATGTACATAGTATATTGAGAAGGTATTGCATTCCACCAAAAAATTCGTTACCGAGATTTCACCGGAAATATATGTTTTAGGGTCCCCTTTCAGAAAAAGGACCGTGTGTGTGTATGCGTGTGTGTCCGTGTGTCTGTGAGCACGATAACTCATAAACGAAAAGTCGATAAAATACCAAACTTGGTATTTAAGTTTACTATCTTCCAGGAATGCGGCACGAAGATTTTGAGAAAAATCCCTCCCACCTCTAACTACCCTTTACATGGAACTTTTTTTTCGAAAATGTTGATTTTTTCAAAAACGGCTCTAACGATTTTGATTAAAATATCGTATGTTAGAACTATTTATCTGACTAATAAAATGTATATCTTGAAATTTCTGGGAATAGCCTCTGGGAAGTACTTTATTCTGGATGAATTTTACGGAATTTTGAATAACGGCTAAACCGTAAGAAATGGAAAAAAACTTACTAGATGAAAAATTCAGACAATTTATGTTATATACATTTTCTTCGTGGAGTTCATCGTTTTTGAGACATTCCCTATTTTTGGTTTCTGCTTTGAAAAACTTATACTATTCTCATACAGGAAATTGTCAACTGCTGTCCATAAAATAAAGAAACTTCAGTGACATAGCCACCAGGTTTTGACTATCACTTTAACCTTATTTCGCTTCTACTTACAAGTAAGCAAGTAATAAGATTATTTCTGCTAATTTTTTCTCGACTAGCACTAAGTAAACAGAAGCATAAGCTTTTTAAGAATACCTTGTTGCAGAGATGTAGAAAAAGTCATGTGAATGGTACACATCAGATTTTTACTTATATATAAATAAAGAGGGTCGGGTTTGTGTGTGTCGTCTGTCTGAGAACAGCATAGCTTAAAAAGAAAAGTCGATTAAATACCAAATTTCATATTTAAGTTCTGCATCCTCCAAGAATGCGGTATGAAGATATAAAAGAAAATCTCGAAATTCCAAACTACCCTTAACATGGGACATTTTACGAAAAAATTTGATTTCCTCAAAAATAACTCTAATTACTGTTTATTAAAATTACATATATTTAAGATATTTTCATCACAAATAAAATGTATATGTTGAAATTTCTGGGAATAGACTCCCAAGTCGTATTCATTCTGGGTGATCTTTTTATAACTGGTAAGCCGTAAGAGGTGGACAAAAACTTACTGCATAAAAAAAGTATTCCTTGTTATTTGTTTCAATTTTAAAATATTTAATACTTTTCTCACATGGACAAAAACGTTATTCGTTTTTCCTTCTCTTTGTAAAACAAGGACAGCTCCTTTTTAAAGCAATAGCTCTTAAAGACTCTTACTGGCTCTTAAAAGATGTCAATATCGCAAAGTCAAGTGCGTTTCTCTATTCTGATTTATCAATAAAAATATGTAACAAAAATATTTATTCATATTTTCATCTGGATTAATGTAAAGTAAATAGATGAGTAAGCTTTTATAAAGGACACAGAATGAAATTTGACTGCAATCAACAAATCTAAAGTTGCCTTTTTATTACAAATAGTTGTTAAAAGCTCTGGGCTCAATAGAAAATAAGCATCCCCCTTGCTTTGGGCACTACACCATTTAAAGATCGTACAATATGCCTGTTTCCTAGCATACTATTTCACCAAACAGCGTTTTCTCAAAACTACTATTCTCACTTTCAAAATGTTCCACGATCTTAGTTTTTGTTTAAATACAACTAAAATTTCCCAGAATGTGCAAAAGTACCTGTTTTAATATTACAAAGAGCAGAATTATCTTAATACCGGTAGTAATTTTTTACTTTCTCTATACGTACTATCTACATTGTGTATAGAGAAGGTATTGCACTCCACCCAACAATTCGATACCTACATTTCACCGGAAATATATGTTTTAAGGTCCCCTGTATCCAAAAAAAGCATTTTCAGAAAAAGGTCCGTGTGTGTTCGTGAGTCCGTGTGTCTGTGTGTCCGAGTGTCTGTGAACACGATGACTCAAAAACGAAAAGTCGGTAAAATACCAAAGTTGGTGTTTAAGTTTAATATCTTCCAGGGATGCAACACGAAGATTTTGGAAAAAATCCTCCCACCCCAAACTATCCTTTACATGGAACTTTTTTCGAAAATTTTGATTTTATCCAACATGACTTTAAACGATTTTGATTAAAATGTCGTATATTAAAGATATTTACCTGACAAATAAAATGTATATCTTGAATTTTCTGGGAATAGCCTCTGAAGACTAGTTTATTCTGGATGAGTTTTACGTAATTTTGCCTAACTGCTAAACCGTAAGAGATGGACAAAAACTTACAACACAAAAAATGTAGATCACCTTAAAACACACAATTTATGTTATATACACTTTTTTCCGTGGAGTTGATCATTTTTATATACTCCTTGATTTTGGTTTCAGCTCTAAAAAACACTTCTCATACAGAAATTTAACAATTCCTGTCCATACAAACAAAGGAACGCCAGTCACCAAGCAACCAACTTTTGACTATCACTTTAACCAATAGTACGCCCTTATTTCGCTTCTACTTACAAGTAATAGGATAATTTCTGCTGATTGTTTCTCCATTAGTATGAAGTAAATAGAAGCATAAAAGTTTTAAAAATAATTTGTTGCAGAGATATAGAGAAAGATGTAAGTGTAACACATCAGATTATTCACACACACACACACACACCTTTATATATATATATATATATATATATATATATATATATATATTTCTGTGACAAAAATTGATAATTTTAGAGATTAAAATTTCTAACTTTTTGAAATAAGTATTAATTCAGCAACCAAAGTTATTGAAATATTCCTCTTTAAAGGTGGTGTTGTGTGTGGTCCAAAGCTCCAATTTAGAAAATGTCAACTAAATTTCTCAAATTTTAATGCGCGTGGGAAATTATGATTATGCAGCAAATTTAGTCACATAATATACTTTAAGACTAGTACATTTGGTGCTGCGTGTGCAAATTTGGACTTCAAGTCATTTTATGTGTACATGCATAGACTAATTATATCGTTCACATCACATACATATATCTTGCAAAATATTTATTCCATTTGAATGAAATTTGGTTTTCTTATTAATATAATAACTATACAATGACAATAAAACTTTAAGAGAAGTCTATACAGAAATATAGAAATTAGAAGTTTCACTCCCAGTGCCCCTTAAGTATAGTTTGTTGAATGTTTAGAGAAATTCATGTGAATGTATCAACATTTTTAGATGTGACCAAGTTAATTACAGCCTAGCCTATGTTGTTATACGATGAAGTAAAATGAATTAATTAATAAATAATCTTTTTCTGAATAAATTTGTTCTAGAAGGTATAAAATAAAGATAATTGTTAGAAATAGTTGTGGATTATTTAGGAGCCAGACGCCCTTTCGAAGTTTATGGGGTTAAAATAGTTAAACTAAGGCGATTTAGTTCACTAATTTGTAACCTTCAGTATGAAGAAAAACTCTAAAGTGTTCTATTCATATCTCTTTCTACATCGCGGTAAAAAGTATTATTAAAAAGCCTATTTTTATATCTGCCTCATGCAAATCGAGATAAATACTCTTTATACTTGTAAGTAGAAGGGAAATAAGGGAATATACTAGGGTAAACCGATACTCAAATCTTCTAAAAGCTAGTTGCCATGGGAATAAATCCGTATCTTTACATTGCCAGGAGTCGACACATTCTCCTATGTGAAAAGTTTAAGCATTTTAAAACTGAAAGCAATGACAAGAAATATGTCGTAAATGGTAAACTGCACAAAAAAATATGTCATAAATTGTGTTTTAATGAGATCTACATTTTTGTGTAGTAAGATTTTGTTTATCTCTTACGGTTTACCAGTTATGCAAAATTCAGCGAAATTCATTCAGAATAGAGCGCTGTAGAGGCTATTTATAGAAAATTCAGCATATATATTGAATATGTATAATATATGGAGTTAAAGTCAAAATCGTTAGAGCTATTTTTGAAAAAATAAAAATGTTCTATTTTTTTTTTTTACATTTAAAGGATAGTTTGGGGTGGGGGGATTTTGTTCAAAATCTTCGTGTCTCATTCTTAGAAGATACTAAACTAAATACCAAGTTTGGTATGTTATTGACTTTTCGCTTTTACTTCTCTACACGTACTATGTATATAGCGTATAGAGAAGGTATTGTAATGCACTCGAAAATTTGATACCGAGATTTCATCGGAGATACATGTTTTGGGTCCACCTGAATCAAAAAAGCATTTTTAGAGCATGTGTGTGTGTGTCTGTGTGTGTGGACAGCAGAGTTCAAAAACGAAAAGATCGTTAGATACCAAACTTGGTATTTAAGCTTGGCACGAGGATATGACACGAAGGTTTTCAAGAAAATCCTCCCACCCCCAACTACCCTTTACATGGAACTTTTTCCGAAAATTTTGATTTTCTCAAAAATGGCTCTAACGATTTTGATTAAAATATCGTATATTAAAGATATTTACCTGATAAATAAAATGTATATCTTGAATTTTCTGGCAATAGCCTCTGAAGACTACTATATTCTGGATGAATTTTACGGAATTTTGTATAACTGCTAAACCGTAAGAGATGGACAAAAACTTGCTATACAAAAACGTACAGCATGTTAAAACTCACAATTTGTTATATACATTTTTTCGAATTTTTGGATGGCGTGCAATACCTTCTCTATGTACTACGTACTATATAGAGAGAGTAATAAGAAAAATGGTACTCGATGGAGTAAAATCCTTCAGAAACACTCATTGTCCTAAGAACATAAGTGCAATGTTGTGGTGCACCCAAGTAGTCATTCTCGACGCGGCGTTGCATCGCAAAGAGTGCAATGGGAAAAGTTGTGCTACAAACAAAGGGACAGTGTTTCGCGATTTTCAGTGAAACTTGCATGCTTGATAGGGTGGTTGATACAATGCACTCGTGTAACACGGTTTCCTATTGGTGGAAGCGGGTAGCTATGGTAACGCCTGTCATTCTGTACTCATTGATTTTTGTTGCGCCCCGCTTGGCTCGACGGGCAGACCGGCTGGCTGAGAGAGCGAGCGTCTTCGTACCTCGCACACAAACACCGTGCGGATGAGAAAAAGGCGCCGGCGATGTTCGTTGTGGTGACGGGAACTCGCGATCCGTGTTACCAGTGTTAGTTTCAGTGCTGAACCCGATGTTCTGGAGCTGGTCGTCTGCATTTGCCCTCTTGGTCATGGATCGGTGACACTGGAGAAGTACGGAAAGTGAGTGACAGTTGTTTTCATGTCAGGTGTTTTAGTGTCTGTGTGTGTTTCGTTACAATCCTCAGGAATTCCCTCGTAGAATACCATCCCCTGTCTGTAGTTGCTGCAAACGCCCTTTGTTACAAGAACTTCATCCCAAACAATGCTGCAGATATGTCAGCATGTATTCAAAACATTGACTTCTTCTATTTTGACAGGTAGATGGCATTATATATTTCCTTAGTCGTAATATTTAATTCATAAATTTCTAAAAATACGGCTTTTAACCAAAAATGCTCGCAGAGAAAGACTTTTCAGTGACTGTAATAGCAATCATCTGATAAGAATCAATAAGGAGAGAGAAAGCAATCGATAACCTATGATTATTACCAAAATAGCAGATATTTTAAATTGTTTCTGATTAATATATCAACTTCTTCCCAATACAAAGAAAACTGTAAAATGTTCTTTGGTTTTCTATAACTCTAAATTTATGGTTTTTTACGTATTCGAAAGTGTCAAGCTTCTAAATCAAGCTTTCTTCACAAGGTATACTTGTAACAGCAGCCCTACAAATTGTTCATAGTATAGTAGGTAGCAATAATAATTATTCAGTTATTGACAATAATAAATTACTGCTTAGCTATCGATCTGTATTCTAATTTACCATGCAATAGTTTAATATAAAAATTAAGCATTTTAATAACAAAATTATCCTGTTTAGAATTTCAGATTTCGGAAATAAGCTGAAATAGTTCTTTTATATGAATTTATATATAATTTTACATATATTTACATATATCTTTACATTTTTTTTTTTTTTGCTGTAAGTTCTAACAAAATAACTCACTAAATTTTGAAAAAGCAGAGACCAAGAAAAAATTAGATGCTATCACAAATAATAAAGGCATCTTATGAACATACCATATTAGAAAAAGTAGATAGTATTCACATAAACTGTACTCTCGCAAATATTTATTGAATAATAAACACATGTTGCCAATGTACCTTACCTATACGTCAATTAATGAGGACTTTTAATTATATAATTCTAAATTCATGGTTTTCTGGTGGGCAGCCGTGCCAACAAAGCCAATCACTTTGTTTGCAATCATAACATCAACATTTTGTCGCCATGTTGCATCAAGAACAAATGCTAGTCGTGTGTAACCAGCCGGCCTTCTCTATGCATGAAACCAGAGCTGATTCATTTCTACCCCGTCCGTTGCAAGCAAGCAGGATGTTCCACTCCGTTTCATGCGAGAAGGAAGTGCCCATGTTGTTTTCCTGTGGCTTGGACGGGCTTCACGTCCGCCATGTTGGCTACATGTGTGAATGGGCCATTATAGCACGTGTACGCTACCATTTCTGACAACTACATGCCCCATTTGCGCTAATGACATTATGCACTCGAACAATGTGAATTACTGGCGATTAAGCTACAGTGTCACCCAAGTGAATAGGCTGACGCTTGTGTTCGTGGTAGGATCGTTAAAAGGATTTGCACATCACCTGGTTTAAGCTCGTATGACTTTAGGGATTTGCCAAAAAAGCGTTCGAAATTCGCGTTTTCATCATTTGACTAACAATGTGGCAGTACTTGCTGAGAGAGTTGTAATTTACCTTTCAGGAAGATTCACTGTATTATGTAATTTTTAATTTTTTTTTTTTATTCTTTGCCGTTGCTCAGGATAAAATAAGTAGGTTATGCTTTTGATCCTACAATTTCCTTAGCACACCTTTGAAACAGATGAAAAAGAAAAATACCCCTGTATCAGCGCTGTTTGGCAGTCTTTCCTCAAACAATAATTAATAAATAAATAAAGTAAAAATGGGATATCATACTTTATATTAAGGTAATGCATCTGTGAAATTTGGAAATCCAAAGTATTTAAGATAGTTTATTATAATTTATTTCAGTTATTATAGACAATAATAGTGATATTCTTCCCATGTATCAAAATCCCATGATTATTAAAAAATATTACTGTCTAAATTCATTGCTCTACTGAAATTGAGCTGCGTGATACATTTTTAAAAATATTTGCATACAAAAATACAGTTTTACAGCTAATAAATGTAAGATAGATTTCCACATTATATTATTTTATATGAGCCCTAATTATTACTTTTCGTGGTCTTAAATTTTGATTTTTCAAAATGTAATATTTTATTTTTTCCCAATAGGAACATTATTTATAAAAATTTATACCACAATTTTATTTATGCGCTTATGAGAGACAGTATAAAAATTTTGGAGCAACTTCGCAACAAATTTAAAGATTTTGAGTGTGGAAACGTGTTGGAAAATTTTGAAAGAAAATAAGGTTTTAAAGTTAGGAATGTTAATTAATAATCATTCGCCTGCTCATCTATAGCTTTAGTTGGCTGGTAGTTCAAGTGAGGAAAAACGATATGTTTTCTTAAAGTTTAAAATTCATATAATTTTGTCATGAAATAAAATAATGTTTAAATTTTTAACAATTTTTGGTCAAATTTCAGAGATTTGATGACACTCTTAATGATGAGTGTCTCTTAAAGGTACAAAGCGCAGAATTACAGAAATTATCACGCGCTCAAACGAAAAGTTACATGAAAATGTTTCCTTGCTATCTTCTTCACAAAAAATGAACATAGTTAACTAGATTAAAATATTATAGTTATTATTTAACTTTCTGTAAACAGCAGTAAAGTGCTCTTTTCATTCTCATTGATTTTCACAAAGCTTTCAACAATCTTTTTTTCGTTCTCGTTGATTTTTACGAAGCTTTCAGCAAAAGTACAAGCTTAGTTCAGAATATATCTGTGTGTGTCCATAACATTCACAATTTTCAAATTAGTTTGTTTTGTGATATTAATTATTTCCGAAATATTCGTGTTTGCTCAATTGAAGTTTTCCAAAATTTAGTGACACATCTTGAAAGGCTAAGGAACTGCTCTTTGTTCTTTATGAGTGCATGTAAAATTACCTAATAGAAGCAATGTTTGTCTACATTTATCACACATTGTTATTGGCACATTCAAAGAGTTTTATGTGAATAATTGGTGAAAATAAATTGTTTCGCGCCAGTTAATATTTAATCCTGACAATACATTAAATATCCCATTTGGGCTCCCATTTGACCAGATATTCGTGTTTTGAGGTCGCTCCTAGTCAAAACTAAAACATTTTAAAGACTGGTGCTATTTTTAAGTGCATCTTTGAACAGAAATGTTGAAAAGAAATATATCAAATGTTTCATTTTCAAGGAATTTTCGGTCCCAACTAAGTATTTTGTTCTAATAATATTGGTTAGTTATTACACATGGTGGACCATTTAAGTTGACTGTACAATATCTCCAAAATTAAGCGTTGTAGAAAGAGAATCTTGAATAAAATTTGATTGATATTATGGGGGAAAGTAAATGTATTTAGTCCTGTTTTATTTGGAGGAGATGTGATGATCATTTTAGGAAAAATTTAATTTTTTTAATAGGAATCTATCTTTTCTATGTTATTTTCTCACTCACAAAAAACTAAACAACATTTGCTTAAAGCACTTTGTACGTCTCAACTTAAATGAAGATTCTCTGTCTAGTAAACCATATCGAAAGCATAAAAGATAAAAGCAGATGCAGCAGCAGACATAGATGCTATTAAAAGTTTCTATTACTACCATTTTATCTTTTTTATCATTAAAATTTTCCCCGCTATATGATTAAATATGCTTAGGTTTAAGGTGCCGGCACATGTGGAGCCCATTTTTTGTTCATCATGTGCTCATGGCAGGGTTTCATCGATCTGTCGAATAAACCATTCGCCTTGCTGTTCACATATAGTTATAGAGTAAAATTAATAGAAAACATGTTTTCTATGAAGGTTTGTGGATTTGCGGGATATTCCAACGAAAGGAACATGAAAACGCTGTAAAATAAGAACTATTCTCATTTTTATTTCCTATAGTTTGTAAACAAATTGTAGAAAACTTGGAACATTTTGATTTATTAATGCTTCAGATTATTTTTTGTGGAGGGCATCAAGTTGTACATGAGTCAATGCATGTACTGTTAAAGCTTTCCTTTAATTTTTATCAACAGTCTAGGGGGGGGGGATACTTTTATTGGTGATTTTTTAACATCACATGTGTAGGTATTACACAGACAGTGGGGAAAAGAAAGAGGGAGAGAGAGAGAGAGAGAGAAAGAGAGATAGAAATGGAAAAGATAGGAGAGAATGTTTAAGTATAAAGAGACGGACAAAGATTAGGAATGGGAGTTGGGGAGAGAGTGCAAGAGGAATAGGATACGACGGAGGAGACTCGGCACCGAATTTCATGTTGTACTTACGCCCCAGAGGGGCCGCCCATGGGCGGAGGGGTGAAGGGAGAGGATACATCGGGAGGTCGGAACCAGGAGCAATATCATAGTAATGACAAGGTTCCTACGGTTTCCAGATACAAGCATCCTGACAGCCGGGCATGCAGACCTGAGACCCCGCCACACACAGGGTCCAAAGCTCCCTTCAGGGGCGGTCCTCATCCCGCCTACTAGCCAAAATCGGGTACGTAGAGTCATAATGTTCGTCCTTTTCCCCTACCATGCTGTACCAAACACATCGCTGACACTTCTAACTCTGAAAGAAATAACGACTAGCAGGATGAATGAAAGACAATGGGAGGAATATGGAGGAACAAAAAATTCGGAGGATGAAAGAAACCTACCCAGCATTCACCTGGCGACGACCCGGGAAACCCCCAAAATATCCCATGGGTAGGTCAGACACGGGGATTGAACCCGCGATCTCCCGAATGCAGGACACAGATGAAACCACCTGAGTCACCCGCTTGGTGTGCAAGAAGAAAGAAATAGGGATGAAGGTAGAGGGTGAGATTCAGAAATTTAACGCAATAACACGACCAGAACTGCGGGTTCTGCTGATAAATGATACGAAATAATCACAGATGTTACTTTCCCGTTCCCCTATAATCCTTCACAAAATCTCGGCGAATACACACTCTTTTTTTACTTTCTCTACACGCACTATGTACATGGTGTATAGAGAAGATTTGGCATTCCACCCAAAAATTTGATACCGAGATTTCATCCGAAATAGGCCTTATAGGGTCCCCTGTATCCAAAAAAAAGCAATTTTAGAAACAGGTATGTGTGTGTCCGTGTGCCTGTGAACACGATAACTCAAAAACGAAAAGTCCTTAAAATACCAAACTTGGTATATAAGTTTAGTATCTGCCAAGCATGCGACAGGAAGGTTTTGAGAAAAATCCCCCACCCCAAACAACCCTTTACATGGAAAAATGTTTGAGCTATTTTTGAGAAAATAAAAATTTTCGAACGATTTTAAATAAAATATCGATATTAAAGACATTTACACGACAAATGAAATAGGTATTTTGATTTTTCTGGAAATAGCTTCTGAAAACTTTTTATTTGGGTTGATTTTTATTGTAGTATGCATAACTGGTAAGTCGTAAGAGATAGACAAAAACTTACTATACAAAAATGTAGATCTCGATAAAACGCATAATTAATGTCATATACATTTTTTTTTCGTGGAGTTGGCCGTTATCGAGATGTTCCTTTTTATTGATTTCAGTTTTAAAATACTTAAACTTTTACGGGAACTTGTCAATGCTTGGCCACGCAAAGAAATGGAGTTCAATCCCATAGCGACCACATTTTAAAAGGTTTGACTGTCGGTTTAGCCTAATATTCTCTTATTTCTCTTATAAGGAACTAAGTAATAAAACAGTTTGTGCTAATGTTTATCTCGATTAGTATTAAGTTGATAGAAGAATAAGCTTATTAATTGTTTTTTTTTTAAGTTTAACGTCCTTTAACCTGGTTGGTCACATCGGTTGATGAATGAAATTGGTGAAATGATGCTCAAATGATCTGGAGGTCTATGCAGTTTAAAGTTACTCGACATTTGTATTTTTAGGATAAGGGAAAACCCCGAAAAAAACCTTATCCTGGCAACTTACCCTAAGCGAGATTCAAACTCACGACTTTTCGAATGTGAAGCAGACACGCTACCACCACACTACTCAGGCGGGCTAAAAATAATTTGTTACAGGGATGTAGAGAAAGTCATGTGAATGGAGACATCAGATTTTTTCTATAGAAGTTGAAGGCGTTAGGAGCCGTCAGCAGCGTCGTCGATTTTCCGGATACAGCGCTGTGTCCCCTAGTTGCTAGAGGCTTGTTGGGGAAACTTCGATATCATAAGCTCTCCTTCATCTTCCGAGGAAAAACGAGAATCGCAAGTCGATATATTCAGAGAATATGGTAGATGTTTTGGACGCTCCCAAGAACAGTAGGTATATTGCTGTACATCTTCTCGTAACTTGCGATGAAGCTACATTACTCCTATCCACCATGGTCTACTTTAATTAAATGCATTTGTTGTGTTGCTTCACATAACTTTCTCTACCCACTGTATCTTTTAGGGTTTTTCAGTTATATGAAGCTGTTGGCGATTCATACACTTTAATCGTATCCTCTGCCATAATCCTTTATACTTTCTCTCGCACGTGTATGTGCAATGTGTTTTATAAATAGAGAAAATATAGTATCACATCGAGATTTCACCGAAAATACATATTTTTGAGTTCCCTGAATTCTGTGGACAGAATAACTCAAAAACGAAAAGTCGTTAAATATCAAACTTGGTATTTAAGTTCAGTATCTTCCAAGGACGTGACACGAAGGTTTTCAGGAAAATTCCCCCACTCCCAACTATCCTTTTGATGTTTTCAAAAATGACTTTAAGGATTTTGATTGAAATACGTAGATATGCTTAATATATTTTTATAACAAACGAAAGGATATGCTGTATTTTCTGGGAATAGCCTCTGAAGATCTTTTCATTCTGGATGACTTTTCTGTACCTTTTGTAATACTGGTAAACAGTAATAGATAGACATTTTTACCACATAAAATGTTTATCTAGTTAAAACACACAATTTATGTCACATACTTTTTTTTAGAGTTAACGTTTCCGAAATATTGAATTCAATTTTAAGCTATTTAAAACTTTTCTCAAACGTGAAGTCAGCTATCTTATCGTCTCTCTTTTGTTTCCTAGCAAGCAAGGAGAACCAAATTTCATTGTTTATATTAATGAGCATATTGTAAATAAAAGAATAATATTTTGTTAGAAACGTTTTTTGCAGAACTGCCAGAGAAAGCTATGTGAATGAAATACATCAGATCTTTAAAATTATTCTCCAGGTTCAAAATGCCCTATATTGTTTATTTTGGGCAAAGTTTAATGCTTACATTTGCTACACCTCCTGTTATTTAGAGTTCCTATTATAAAGAGTTCTGTACCAGGAAAGCTTGTGGTGAAATAATTGGCAACTTGAGTTTTTCATAGATTTTAAAAGCTGATGGAATTACAGAGCAAAAATATGTTATCTCTGAAGAGACAAAATGAAACCCAGGAACAAAATAAATACATTCTGAATTAGTATTCTTTAGCACTTCCTCTGTTTCCATGAAAGAAAGGGTTACGTCAAGGGTTATTCGACAATAAACGCTCTGATCCATAACTTCTTGGGTTTTACTTCAATGACATTAGTACCACCATCGTACACCTCCGAAACACTCCAATTAAAAAAAGCAAACATTGAAGATCTGATTAAAATTAAAATCAACATTCCTTAAGAGCACATGATCTATGTACAGAAATCATTTCATGGCCAATTAGACATAAAAATAAAAACGATGAAAACATTTAGCACAGATGATACAATTTTTAGTGGTATATTATTATTTACTAAATATTGTCATCTGAAACCAAACTATAACTCTTAATAATAGTTATGCAATTGAAAAATCATTGTATGAAATTCAAAAAGAAAAATCATTTCAGTTAACTCTTGTCTTATTTATTTAACGTTAGGTTTTAATTTTTTAAAGGGACGTAAATCAATTAAATGTGTAGCTGAATAAAACAGCGTAATTAATTTTAATTAATTGTTGTTTTTTTTCACGTAAGCCGTGTGGAGGTCACAAATTGTATAGTTAGTCAGACTGAAAAAGTCAATGCCATAGTCGATTTGAACCACGGAGCTCCCGGTCTCATGCGGGTTGCTCTAACCGCTAGCTACCATGGCAACATGCCAATATAGCATTAAATTCTTCAGCTAATTGATCTAATAGTTGGTTACTCTATGAAGCCTGAGACTTGAAGTACTTCGACATTGTAAGTTGCCACTGGGAATTGTCATCTCAAATAATTTGAGATTATCTTGTGTTTTGTAGGAAACATCGGAGTTAGTTGGAAAGTTGCCATGTTAGCTCAGAGGTTAGATAACCGGCTAGCGATCCGTGGTTCAAATCGCGGATATGTAATTGAATTTTCAGTCTGACTCTATCTCTCCAAAAGCATAATTACTTAAGAGTGAAGATCTGTTTGATATAACTCAAATTCTAAATTACCGATCACATAAAACCAAATATTTATATACTTCTTACTTTAATCTAGATTTAGTTTTTAGTGTTTAGTTACTCATCATGAATTGTTTCAAGTATTTGTACATCTTACAAAAGTATTTATATAAAGAAAAACAGGCTTACAGTGTCTGTCACCAACTGATGTAGACATTCGCTTGTCTGGGGACCCCCCCCCCTCTAGCCTTAAGGACTTAATGTACACGATTGTGACGATTACTTTGTGCTCTGAGCGGGCTATTGTTTCCATTTTGCAGCTACGTGTTATAACGACAATACTCTACGAGGACCCATCTGTTATTCAAGTTATACGTTACGTAAAATAATGGCGTGCACGTGACCGAGGAGGGAGGTAAGATAAAGGGATCAGGGAAAAAAATTAATGATACATCATGGCGCCATGAATACATTTAGTTATTAGTCTCTTAATGGAAGACCTCAATAACGATGAGCTTAATAGAAGCAGCATGTATCTATAAAGGTCTGTAAAAATGGAAGAAGACCAAATGAATATATAGGAGCTTAAAAAGTCACTTTAAACCGCCATAAGCATTATAATATTTGAGGTAGGAAAACAAAAATCTCATGTGTTCCATTCTCATGACTTTCTCTACATTACTCTTGTAAGTAAAAGGCAAATAAGGGAATACACTGGGCTAAAACTATAGTCAAATCTTTTAAAACCTGGTTGCTATGTGGTTGAAATCCGTGTCTATGTAGGACCAGGAGCTTATAATTTCCATGTAATAAAAGTAACTTTTTTTTAATCTGAAACAAATAACAAGAAAAATCTCATAAATTATCAATTCCACGAAAAAAAAAAAGTATTACATAAAGTGTGTGTTTTAATGTGATCTACATGTTTTGCGTAGTAAGTTTTCGTCTATCTCTTACGGTTTACCAGTTATGCAAAATTCAACAAAATTAATTCAGAAGAAAGAGGTCTTTAGAGGTTATTCCCAGAAAATTCAAGATATACATTTTATTTCCGCGTGAGAAAGTTTTAAGTATTTTAGATTTGAAACAAATACCAAGGAATACCTCAGAAATGGTCAATTCCACGAAAAAAGCGTATATGACACAAATTGTGTATTTTAACGTGATCCAATTTTTTTTTTCATAGTGAGTTTTTGTCTATTTCTTACGGTTTACCAGTTACGCAAAATTCATACAGAATAAAGAGGTCTTTAAAGGCTATTCCCAGAAAATTCAAGATATGCATTTTTATATTCAATAACGGTATTTTAATCAAAATCGTTAGAACCTTTTTGAGGAAATCAAAATTTTCGAATTTTTGTTTCATGTAAAGGGTAGTTTGGGGAAGGGGGATTTTTCTCAAAATTACTGTCGCATTCCTAGAAGATGCTTAACTTAGATACCAAGTTTGGTATTTTACCGAATTTTCGTTTTTGAGTTACAGTGTTCACAGACCACGGACACACACAAACTACACGTGGACTTTTTATCTAAAAATGCTGTTTTTGGAAACAGGTGATTCCGGGATTTCACTTCCGGTGAAATCTCGGTATCGAAATTTTGGATGTAATGCAGTACCTTCTCTATACACTATATTCATAGTACCTGTAGAGAAAATAAAATTGTCATTCAGGTCAGTTGATATAAACAGTACATAAAGTATCTACGGTAACAATAATTTGGCTTAAAGGATGCTTAAAATTAGAATACTTTTTTTTTTTTCTCTATTCATAACGTACACATTTTTCTTTCTTTTCAGAATTTACCACAGAGCACTCGTTAAGCTGGAAACTTAATTGTTTCTAACAGTGATGCCAACTAAAATAGCATTTCACAGGCCAATGAAGTTGAGTGTGTAGTAGCTTCCCTCTTGAAAACAAATGCAATGCGCCCTATTGAACGCAATATGCTCATCATTTACAATACGTCATGTACAAAAGCGCTTTACAAGTTCGAGCGGTGTTGGATATCGATTGTCATTCATCTTTTTGACAGTTCACTGCTAATGACATACTTTGGTGTTCGTTGTGGTGCAAGGAGTATTTTTACTGATGCTGCCCAACAATGATGGGCTCAGGGCCCCTCGACATTTTGAGTTATGCGACCCTATAAATCTGCCCCTAATTCGTTTTGCTCTTAGCCAATATTTACAGTAATATTACCGTTTGGAATTTGTGTAGCTTAGCAAAGTATACTACATTTCTCGGGTTTTCGCATGTTTTCGTTTCTTTTCTTTTACCATTTATATCCCGCATTTTATCGACGTTAACTCATATGCAGTTTAAATTGGATATTTTTTCCGAATGTTCTATATTAGATCACATTTATATTCTCACTCTCATTTCTGCTTCCAGACTCTAAGAAGGATAGGAAATAATTCTGGTCAGAGAAAAGTTTCCATCCCCAGAAATCGAACCCGAGATCCCTCGCATAACAGACTGATGCTCTGCTTACTGATCTATGATTTTTAAAAATAATTTTTCTGTAAACCCTTAATTTTAGCATTTTGGGTGCAGAATTTTCGCTGTAATTCAAACTTAATCGTTTAAAATAGGGAAGCATTCTCCCACGCACCGATATATTTTAGTTTCTATATCTATTCCCAAAGTAGAGGAAATACGAGTATTATTTCTGCTAAAAGCTCTATATTAAGTTTTCACTATATGTTTTGAGGATCCGTAAATAAAAACAACACAGGTTCGTATGTATATACGTGTGTGCGTGAAATACTATATTTTTATTCTAAACTTGCATGTGGGGACATATTCTAAAAAAAAATCTGATGTGTTCCATTCACGTGACTTTATCTCTTCTGAAAACTTCTCGGAATATTTTCGTCTTCTTTCTTTTCTACTACATGCTTATCGAGATAAATGTCAGGAGAATGTTCTTATTACGTAGTTCCATATAAGTAGAAAGAAACTAAGGGAATACATATGCTAAAGCTATTGGTCAGATCTTTTTTAAAAGATATCGCTCTACGATTCAAATTTAAATTAGCTTCTTTTCATGGTCAGGATTAAAACAAAAGAAACACAGACGACTTGCTGTTTCTAGGATGATATAAGTATTTTAAAATTGAAACCAATAACAAGGAATATATCGGAACAATAAAGATCCAGAGGACATAAAGTGCGCGTTTTCACGAGATCTTCATTTTTGTATAGAAGTTTGTGTCTCTCTGTTACGGTTTACCAGTTATGTATATGCCATTCAGAATGAAAAGAACTTAAGAGGCTCTTCCCAGGAAATTCCAGATAGTCATTTTATTTTGTAAATTTCCTTAATATGCGGTATTTTAATCAAAATCGTTAGAGCTATCTTTTTGAGAAAAGCGAATTTTTCGAACATTTTTACATGCAAAGCGTAGTTTGGGAAAAATTTTCTTGAAAATCTTCGTGTCGCATCTTTGAGAGATATGTACTAAACTTAAATACCAAGTTTGGTATTTAACTGACTTTACGTTTTTGAGTCATACTGTCGAAACACACACAAACCTTTTTCTAAAGTTTAGTTTTTTTTTTTTTTTCTTAATTTCTTTCTTTATGTTTTTCTTTTGGTTCTGTTAGTCTCAAAACCTGTCCAAAATCCACATCCCGGCCAATACAACTCCTGTTGTGTACACGGTTTGTGTGAGAAAAAAAACAGTCAACACTATTTGACTTAATAGTTGGCTAAGCTATGAGTTCTTAAGACTTAAAGTACTTACGACATTATAAGTCACCACTGGAGTATTTCATCTCAAAATGACTTGAGTTCACCTTGGGTTTACCGGGAAACAAGCGAGTCAATTTAGAAATATAATACCGTGTCGGCTGTTGCAATGATAGCTCAGTGGTTAGAGCAGTTGGCTAGAGACTGGAATATCCGTGGTTCAAATCCCAGCTATTGTATTTTTTTTTTAAATACAGTACTGGAGTCTGATCAGGACTCCGGCACTGTATACCCTACTTTTATTTACCTTTTTCTGTTTACTTTGTTTTTGCCGTATTATTACTGTTTTCTTACTTTTACAACACACACATATACACAAACATATAACACCCATGCCCAAGGCGAGACTCGAACCCACGATCCCCAGCGCTACGAAGCACCAAAGCAGGACGCCTTGTCGAGCACGGCCATGGGGACCGGCTTATTAAATTGTTCAGTCCGATGTATCTATCCAAACCCAGATAACTCTTTGTTTGGTCAGAGCTAATTTAAGGTTTCGACGGATCAAACTCCAATTGATATCGCAATAGGAACAAAAACAAAGTTAATATTCAGAAATTTTGTTAGATATCTGCAAAAGTACTGCTTTTATTAAAAATGAAATCTGCCAATAAAAGTCCGCACGCCTCCGCTCGCTTTTAGGGTCAGATATAGATATTCTTTTGTTCACAAAAATTACCAATTCATAAAATATGCCGCTAACGGGAGAATTCCCTATGAAGTACCGTTTTATCGATATGGCTGGTTCAGTTATATACATTTTATAATATATGGTACTGATAACGCCTGTTAGAAAATTAGCGGGTTGCCCTCGCAACACCGTGTCCCATTTATTTATATGAAAGGCCAATTCTGCCTGCGTTTAGGCTATATACGTGCTGCGTGCCAGGATTACGGCGTTCATTTTTAACATGCCCCACCCCCTCGTGTTGCAGTTTCTGACGGGCCTAACTTAATTAATGCCTTCATTATTCAGCGCATTCAAGCGTGTTGCTATTTTATTTAGGTCCTGGGTTCCTTCATTCGGAAAACGAAAACTACGTTCATTAAATGAACTTCGCTGGGGAGAGTGGTCCATGCTGTTAGGTATGAATTCGATTTCCTTGTTCTGTTGGGCCAGCTGTTTAATCAGCCCGAAAAGATTTACGTGAAGTTGGGAATACAACAGCAGTGCAGGGTGAAGCAAAGGCTACGAAAGAACAGGAGCGAAAGTGTGCTATGTCACATACATACGACTTTCTCCACCCACTATCGTTTACTTTTATATAACACCTAAATTATTCTTACGAAAGTTTATTACTTTCCCCCACAAAGTACACAATAGATAGAATATGTGGATACTGCATTCCACTCAAAAATTTGATACCAAATTTCATAGGAAATACATTTTTTGAGGATTGCTGAATCAAAAAATAAAAAAGATAATAGTAAAAAAAAATTTTTAGAAAAATGTGTGTATGTGAGTGTGTGTATGTGTGTGTGTATGTGTGTGGACAGCATAACTCAAAATCGATAAGTCAGTTAAATACCAAACTCTATATCTAAGCTCAGTGTTTTCAAAAGATGCGAAAATCCCCACAATCAAAACTTAACATTATATGGGAAAAGTTTCGAAAACTATCATTTTCTCAAAAATGGTCAAGTGATTTTGATCAAAATACCGTATATATGGAATACATAATTTTGACTTTCTGCCAATGGCCTCTGAAGACCTCTTCATTCTGGATTTTTGTATTACTGGTAAACCGTAACAGATACACAAAAACATACTACACAAATAACAAATGTAGATCTCGTAAAATAACGCACAATTCATGTCGTAATCATTTCCGAGATTGTTGATTTCGATTTTAAAATACTTCTACTCTTCACAAGCGGGAAGTTGTCTTTCGTTACATACATGGTCATGCAAAGAGAACTGAATTCAAATGTCTTCGCAATATTTGACATTTGCTGTACCCTAGTGATTTCCTTTTTCCTGTTCTACTTACAAGGAAGTAAGTAATAAGACCATTTCTGTTAATGTTTATTTCGATTAGTATGAGGTAGAGCGAATAAGATATGCGAGTGTGAGTGTATGTGTGTGTGTGAGTGTGTGTGTGCGTGTGTAGCTTAACGTCCTTTAACCTATTTGGTCATATCGGACGATGAATGAAATCGGTGAAATGAACTCATTCTTCTTCTCAGAATAAGAGAAAACCCTGAATAAAAAACCTTATCCGGGTAACTCACGCTAAGAGAGATTCGATCTCTCTTGAATGTGAGGCAGATACGCCAACTTTACACTATGATGCGGGCATGCGCCGTCCGAGTGGTGAGACCACTCGCCTTTCACCTAGACGACCCGGGTTCGATCAAAATCGACCGAATGTGATATATGTGGTGGACAAAGCGGCGGAGGGACGGGTTTTCTCCGGGTTCTCCGTTTTCCTCGCCATCGTATTCCACCGGTACTCCATTTTCATTCCATATATCTTCAGCGTCATCGCCTGCGGTGCCACACAGAGTAAAAGCGGGCGTTAAACACTATTTAAAAAAAATACGGACATAATAAGCTTTTGTAACAATAGCTTGTTCCAGAATAAATAGAGAAAGCCATGTGAATGCAACACATACGATTTTTTTTAAATTGCCTGGGTTTCTAAACAATTTGTATGAAGCACACCTCTAGATTTCCCTTACGCCATTTCTCCGCGTACAGAATTAGGCACCTGTGCGCCGTAAAGGTGTAAAATATGTTGCACTGTAGCACTGATGGAGGTTTTGATGAGGCAGTGTAAGCATGTAGCACGGTTTAAAGGAGCTACAACAGCAGAAACAGTAAAATTTGCATGGCTCATATCAGAGTGTTCTTGTGTTATATGCGGGAGGCAATATCTGCTAGATTACATTCTACTTGCCTGTAGCAGCGCCCCGAAACTGCTGCTCCTGCCTCCGAAGAAAACGTGCAACAAGAAAAAGTGTGGCGAAATACGCATCTGTTTAAACTGAAACAAATCACACTGGGTATACGTTGGGTATTCCGAATAAACTTGAAGCATCGTCTGAAAGTATTAAGGGGGCACTTGCTGTTAAAATGGCAGAAAGTGTGATTTTGTGAGACGTTTAGTACTCTTTGTAAGAAATTGAATCCTTGTTATATCTAGAATTTATCCATATATTGTTTCGGTCTGAATTCCTTACTATAAAGCGGTTAACTGTTCAAAACTTAAACTGAAAAATCTGATGTGTTATATTCACATAACTTTCTCTAGCTGTTCCACATTCAAACTATTCGTAATAAAGTTTATGTTACCTCCGTCGTGCTAATCGAGATAAACATTAGCAGAATTTGTCGTAACACTTGCTTCCTTATAAGTATAAGGTAAATAAGGGAATATACTAGGCTAAAGTGATAGCCAACTATTTTAAAAAACCTATTTGAAACAATTGACGTTCGGTTCGCTTTGCATGGTGATGTTTGAGAAAAGTTAGTAGTTTAAAATTGAAACCAATAACAAGAAATATCTCCAAAACGGTCAGCTCCACAAGACAAATTTATATTATATAATGTATGTGTTTTAATGTGATCTACAGTTTTTATATAGTATGTTTTTGGCCATCTCTTACGGTTTACTAGTTACACAAAAGTTATACGAAAATCATTCAGAATGAAGAATCTTCAGAGCCTATTCGCAGAAGTGCTTTTCATGAAAATATTTTAAACATGTGGAATTTTAATAAAAATCATCATTATAGCCTTTTTATGAAAATCAAAATTTAAAAATGTTTCATGTAAAGAGTAGTTGAGAGTGTGGGAACTTCTTGAAAATCTTCGTATCGCATCTTTGGAAGATACTGTATTTAAATGTCAAGTTTGGTATTTAACCGAATCTTCGTTTCTGAGCTATGCTCTCACCAATAGTCACACACATACATACACAGACATGGATATGTTTGTAAAAATGCTTATTCTTGGATTCAGGGTGTCTCAAAACATGTATGTCTGGTGAAATTTTGATATCATTTTTTTTGGTGGAATTTAGTACTTTCTCTATCTACTATGTTCGTTTTATATGCGTGCTAAAGATATTAAAAAATGACACAACTTATTACATTTTCTCATACTAAAAAATGTACTTCATTATAATGTACTAAAAATACAGAGTTATCCAAAAAGATGTTATAAGTTAGATGGGTTTGACTTGTATTAGAATAATATAACAATAAGATCACATTAAGTGCACATCGTGCCCCATGGTCAGGGTCTAACTTGCCAGCCTTTCACATGGTCAAACATCGTGTTCAAACCTGGCGGAGGGAGATGGATTTTTTCGGGCATATAGCATGGCTTCCTACGTAAGGGAAGGAAAGTTGTTGGTCCCGTGTCGTAAATTTACGGCTCATAAAAGATTCTCAAGCCTGATGAAAGAGGCCTCTACACAAAATTAAGTGTTTTTTCACGCCAAATATAGAATGTGACTCTAAAAGCTTAGTTAAAGAGCATTCATAAATAAAAACTCAATTTCAATTCATTATGAACACAAGTCCAAATAAAGCTAGTGCACTCCTACGACCTGTACTACTTCGTTCTCAGTGTATAAGTAGTCTTTGCATCATACAGGATATAGGTCGTTCATACATTTCCGTGGGTATAGAGCGGACAACTGTTGTTACACTTTCTTTAAGATCATTAAAGTCAGTAGGTCTTTCACCATTCTCCATAGCCAGAAATCATATGGAGTAAAATCCAGTGATGGTGCTATCCAATCCAACGGTCCACCGCTTCCAATCCAATATGTACCAAACGTTTTATTCAGGTAATGTCAAATCGTTAAGGCAGAATGAGTTGGTGAACCAACTTGCTGGAAATAATCTGATATAAAGATACGGAGGGAAAGATTATTAAAAACAAAAGTGTGCAACATACCTAAGTACAAAACTCCCGTTACAGTCTGAGCATTAATAAAATATGGACTAAACACTCCAAGCTTCAAAATATCGCACCGTAAGTTAACTTTCGGTGAGGTTCGAGTGTGCTTTCTTCCTTCAAGGCTGTACCTACTTCAGGTGGTGTAATTGCGCTTATACATGTTGCCGTGAACATGAAAGTGGCTTCATACAACTTAAAGAACACAACATTAGGATTAGCAAATAATATCACTCCTGCAGCTCCCACACGAGAATTCTTAAGAAACTAGGCCACGAGATTCCTGTTTCTAATGCTAATCTCGTAATGGTCTTATCCTAAAAATTCGATACCGAGATTTCACCGGAAATACATGTGGGATAGCATGGCTCAAAAACGAAAATACCGTTGAATACCAAACTTGGTATTTAAGTTTGATATCTTCCTAGGATGCGACACGAAGATTTTCAAGAAAATTCCCGCACCCCCAACTACCCTTTATGTGAAAAAAAAATCCAAAAATGTTGATTTTCTCTAAAATTACTCTAACGATTTTGATTGCTCTTATATTTAAGATATTTATATGCCAAATACAATGTATATCTTAAACTTTCTGGCAATAGCCATTCTGCAAACTTCATTCTTATAGAATCGTAAGAGATAAACAAAAACTTACTGCACAAAAAGTGTAGATCACGATAAAACACACAATTTATGTCATTTTTTTCGTGGAGTTGATCGTTTTTGAGATATTCCTTGTTACTGATTTCAGCTTTAAAAAGCTTAAACTTTTTTCATACAGGAATTTGTCAACTCCTGTCCATACAAACAAATGAACTTCAGTCACATAGCAAGCAACTTTTGACTGTCACTTTAACCTATGGTACTCCCTTATTTCGCTTCTACTTACAAGGAAGCAAATAATAAGACTATTTCTGCTAATGTTTTCTCGATTAGCATTAAGTAAAAGGAAGAATAAGCTTTTTAACGATAAAAACAGAGGTGTAGAGAAAGTCATGTGAATGGAATATATCAGGTTTTTATACTATCTTCCGTTCGAATACTCGTGGACATCTACTCCTTTCAAGACAGTCACTGGTCACGGACCCGTGCGTACAAATTGCTCATGCAGCCGTTGTATAGTTAAACGGCTTGGAGGATCTTTATCAAACTATTGCTCAAATTTGAGAGCAACCCAAACCCCTCCATCTAAGCTGCTACCTTCTTTCTTTCTTCCAAAGCAAATGGGTGGCCATAACTAGCCTACAACAAAAGAACATATAAAATTATATATATTCATATGAATAGCAACATCTTTTAATTTTTTTTCTCTACCACGCACAATGTACATGTAGGCATAGTAGGCGGAGAAGGTATTGTATTCCATCCTACAATTTGATACCGAAATTTCGCCGTAAATACATGTTTTGAAAATCCCTGAACCAAAAATTTTAGCACAATGTGTGTGTGTGTGTGTGTGTGCGTCTGTGAGTCTGTGGATAGCATAGCTCAAAAACGAAAAGTTGTTTAGTACCGTTTCAGTTCAGTATCTTCCAAAGTTGCAACACGAAGATTTTTAGGAAAAACTCCCCACCCGAAACTACACAGAACATGTTTCGAAGTTTTTGATCTTCTCAAAAATAGCTCTAACGATTTTGTTTAGAATACTATATATTAGAGATATTTAGTTGACAAATAAAATATGTATTTTGAATTTTCTGGAAATAGCTTCTGAAGCTCTCTTCATTCGGATGACAATTGCATGACTAGGAAACCGTAAACAGCAAATCGTATTAAACAAAAATGTAGATCTCGTCAAAAGGCACAAATGTCACACAAATTATTATATATACATATATAATATGTGTGTGTGTGTAATTAACCATTTCCAGATATTTCGTATGATTTGTTTCAATTTCCTCAAATGGGATGTTATTCGGTTTTGTTACTCCTTCTCAAACAAAGAGTAAAGACCATCACCTAGCGACCAGCTTTTAAAATATTTGACTATTGCTTTTACCTAGTGTGCTTCCTTATTCCTTTGTATTTGCTTGGAAATATTCAATGAAAGTTTTATGCAAACTTTTGCCTGGATTAACGTGATAGTTCGAAGAATACTTTTTAAGAAAAGTCTGTTGCAGAATAGGTAGAGAAAATTATGTGAATGTAACACATTAGAATCTTTTTTATTTTGAAATGAGCAGAAAAAAGATTTTCCGATCATAATTACTAGTGGATGTTTTGCAAAGTTTGAAAAACATATTACTATGCCTAGTATGCAACCCGAAAGTAAGTCAATGGCTAGAACGGATGTGTGGAATAGATCACAACAATGATCACACCGCAGTGTTGTTGCCATTTCCCTTCTGTGGGAAGGTGATGATGAAATATATTACTACGTATACGTTTTAAGTAACAATATTATATTGTGAACAGTAATATGTAATTTTAAATTAATTTATGATTTTAAAAGAATTAATTATTATTTACCACTATTATATTTACTTAAACTTAAACTAAACCTATAAACACACACAAAATAATGAAAAAAGGCATCACACAGTTACGAGGTAAACATGTATAAATTTGAAGTTAATTTAGAGTTTTAATACAATGAAAATATTATGGAAATAGGTTCTCAAATCTATTTCTACCAAATAATGTTTTTCAAACATTCTGTAAGAGACTTCAAGATGTCACAATGGTCCAGGAAGTAGATAGAAGAATAAGCTTTTTAAGAATAATTTGTTACAGAGAGGTTAAAAGGTCACATGAGTGGAACTCGTCACATATTTTTATGTTAAATCGATTTTTTTTTCTCACTTCGATAGTCCATCAGTTCCATCTAAACTTGTTAGCTTAGCGGTAGAACAGAGCTGAAGATCCTTTATCGAATCGCGGTCATCGTATGCATTCACAAAATCTAGTTAAGTTCAATTTTTGACTATAAACCACCAGAAATTATCAAATCCTGTTAATAAGTATGTGCACCTTCAAAATTGAATTGTGCACATATGTGGTTTGCCACTCCCGAATCACCACAATCTGTTTGACGCAGACTGTAATCAAATGTTGGAATTTCCTGCCAGAATTACACGATTTACCAGATAAATATTTGCATCATCGTATCCAAATCATGGCGTATCTACAAAATCTGCAGCTGTACAAATGTTAGGAAATGTGCTGGCTAATACTGCGGCAAAGATGACGTTTGCTTTCGCAGCAAATAAGAGAGTTTGTCTTCCCTGACCTAGGTTATTGTAATGTACGTTCGACGCTTTCAAACGCGGATCAGCAAACAAAATGGCACGGTGAAGAGTGTCTGAGAATTTGATCAATATAATGCCCTCCATCTGGACGGAGATGGAATACCGTAGTGGTTTGTTATCTCTTGCGGCGTTTTTTGGTCTGCTCTTCCTTTTAGAAAAAGAAGGAAAGACTTGGGAGTGTGTATATATGCTTTCCAGGCGTTTTTCTTTCACTAAAGATATTTCCTTTGCAACCGATCAAACCACAGAATGGTATTTGCTTCCTTTTATAAACTGGGTATGGCATAAATGTCTTCCTAGAAGCTTTTTCAATCTCAAGTCAGATGAACTAAGCCATTATGTTGCTATTTTCAGCAGAGCCTGATGATAACAAAATCACCCGTTTCGCCTTAAACGGATTCTTATAAATCTAGAAACCTTTTTATACTACGATTGCAACAATTGCTGCGCTCTTGCTATACAGAAAAAAAGTATATCTGTTCACTACACTCTGCCGTATCTCTGTAAGCCGAATCTACTGCCAAAAATGAACGAATGTTGTATTTGTTTAAATACCAGTATACCAACACTCATCTCCATCAATCACACGGATCCACAGACCTACGTGCTTTACAATATACAAAATAAGCATATTAAAAGAAATAAAAAAGTGTAAACACGTAAAATAAAACACATTCAAATATATGTAGCATCTTAAATTTAGACAACACACAGGCAATGGTAAACCGTGTTCTTTTGTGTCCTATTATGGCAACCTACACTACCCCCCTCCCAGAGCTTACAAGACAATGCCTGGGGCCAGATGCCTGTTGAGAGGAAGACAAAGCAAGGATCAGTTAGTTTCCAGAGATGGAGGATCAGCCCAATACCGGTATAAACCTGAGGTGATGTGAAATATAGGCGAAATGGATAAAAGGAAAGCTGATGATGGGACAGTTGATGAAATGAATGGCGGGGGAAACCGCAGTATCCGGAGAAAGCCCACATAGACGTCACTTCGCGCTATAAATGCGGTCCCGTGGGTTTTAACCTGTGCCGCCTACAGGGCAGGCGAGCAGACGAACCATCCTCAATGCGCCACCAATTACTGATCATTAATAATTACAACACAGCCCTGTAATTGTTCTCTGGGAATATCGGTAAATATTTGTGTTACCTTCAGTTATTAATATTCAGACACTTACCATAGAGCAACGGGCTGATAGATTTGTTTTGTTTTGTTTTGTTTTTTTTTGTTTTTTTGGAAGGGGTAGTTTAATGTCCTTTAACTGATTGACCATATCGGATGATAGATGAAATCGGTAAAATGAAGCTCAATTGATCTCGTCGACCATGGAACTTAAAATTACTCGATATTCGTCTTCACAGTATAAGGGAAATTCTCTGGGTAACTAGCCTAAGCAAGATTCGAACTCGAAAACTATTGAATCTGAGGCAGACATTCTACTCACGCGGGTAAAGTTAATTTCATTTCAGATGTTATAAAGTTTCGAAGCATTGATTGTGCGTTTGCATGGGCTACATATATGCCATTCTTATGTTTGATTGCATTGGCATAGGATGAACCCTCAGATTTGTTTTCCTGCAGTGAAACTGAAAGTAAATTTGAAACTCACCGATCTCATATCGATCTCCCATAATGTACTTTCTGTGCTTACTTTCGGTTGTTAAATTATGCAAATTGCACCGACCCTCTGTTGACAGCATTTCGCATTATTGCTGATTACTGGACTACATACACAAACACTTTATTAATTTGTACCGTAAGTGATCATCTGGTTTTGTTGTTCTAATACGTTTTTAGGTAGTGCAAAGCAGGAGAATTTTGATTTTGTAGGGAATAAAGAGATGTAATTGAGTTTTGCAACTGTCGAAGATCCTAGGCTTTTGAGTTTGCATAATATTGTTGAATATTTTACTACATTCATAAAATGTCACCTAGTGGATTTTTCCAATGCCTGTCTTCTCTCTCTCTCTCTCTCTCTCTCTCTCTCTCTCTCTCTCTCTCTCTCTCTCTCTCTCTCGTAAGGGGCAGCGGAGGATATAAGCCGAGCAATAAGAAGCATTTGTGTGGTATGCAACATTATTGTTTTGTAAAAATAATATGGATTAATGTTAAGAATATTAGTTGTTAGTAATATTAATAATAAAATACATAATGTTATTAGTAAATAAAAATCATAAATGTAAATTATATCAAAGTAAAAATAAATGTATGCTAAGAAATATAGACAAAATGAAGATCTATTTTATAAGTGAAATTATAAAAATAAACAAAAAACTCAAAATAAGTATAAATTAAATTCATAGTTATAGATAAATACGTTAAAAATATGGAAATTTTAAATGTATTTAAACAGAGATTAAGTATGTCAAAGATGATTTAAAAAAAACATTATTTAAATAATTATATAATTAATATTAATGATTATTATACAATTTTAGGAATTCTAGTTTAATTTTACGTAATTATTACTATTTTTTGTAAGATAATAAAATATTGGTTGTAATCACTTTATAAAAGATTTGAATATACTTAAGCCTACTGCACTCCCTTACTTCCCTTCGACTTACAAGGAACTGAGTAAAAAGACCATTTCTGCTAATGTTACCTTTGATGAAGTAGAAAGAAGAATAAACTTTTGTAACAATAGTTTGTTAAAAAATAGGCAGAGAAATTAATGTCAATGGAACACATCAAATTAATTGTAATTTAGTACAGCAACAGTGACAGTAACAGTTCCCATACATATTACAAAATACTACGGCGTAATTCCAGTTGAAATAGAAATCTTACCTTAGGAATGTGTCATCTCGAGAGGTGGCTGGTTTTGTGTGTCATATGCCCATTGTAATTCTGTGGTGTGTGTTATTCCATGTAGATGGCTCTGATCTACATTGGTAAAGACAGCTGTTAACACCTCGAATGTCATTTCAGTCCTTGTCAGCGTTGCAAGGTAAAGTTTAATTAAAAAATCTAGTGTGATGCATTCACACGACTTTCTCTACCAGCGACAAACTCTCTCTCTCTTTCTCTCTCTTTCTCTCTCTCTCTTTCTCTCTCTCTCTCTCACACACACACACTCACGCACTCACACATACATCTGTAAAAATTGCAATGATTAATTCCAACCAATTTTAGCTACTCAAGACGTTACTTTCTCTACTACGTGTAGTAAGTAGGAGAAGTGCTATAATCCACGCTAAAAGTCGGATAAACACCAAAATATAAGGGTACGACAAGAGGATTTTCAAGAAAAATAACCCTTTCCCAAACTACACATTAGACACATTTTTTTTTTCTAAAATGTTCATTTTCTAAAAGAATGACTAACTAAATGCTATATGTTCAAGGTATTTTAATAAAAAAGGAATTATCTTGAATTTTATAGAAATAGCCTCTAAATTCCTTTTTATCTCGATGACTTTTGCATAACTGGTAAACCGTACGAGATAGACAAAATGTTAATTCACATAAAATGTAAACCTCATTAAGGCAACAATTTATGTCACACACACGCACACACACACACACTTTTTGCAGAGTTAACCGTTATCGAGGTATTCCTTGCTATATATTCCAATACTTATACTTTCCTGAAAGGGGAAGTCATTCGATTTTTTCATCCTGGTAATGTAAAGAAATCGGAATTTAAAAATAAGCCTATATCGACCAGCTGTTAAAACATTTGACTGTCGCTTTAGCTTTATGTATTCCCTCGTCCCTCTTGTATATACAAACATATATACAATAAAAACAATTGTGATAAGATTTGCTCGAGTAGCACAAATATATTAGCTTTTGTAAGAATACTTTGTTGCAGAAGAGTAGAGAAATTTGTGTAAATGTAAAATATCATTAAATGTAAGATTGAAAATAAAGCAAGAAATATTTGCTTAAAATATGTGGGAAACGTTTGCATGACCTCGCGAGAAACAAATGAATGTTGATATCACTTCGAAAAAACGACAAAGCATTGAAAAATTCAAATCAAAATTATCAATTAAAAAAATTTCAAAATGACTGATGACATAAAATGTTATTTGAAATAAAGTCTATGATTAACAAGATTTATAATTTTTGCGGAGTAAGTATTAATTTATTTGTAATGGTTTAAGTTACAAAAATTATCTGATTGTTATATTCACATGACTTTCTCTACCTTTATCATTTGTTATGGGTATACAAACTATTCTTGCAAAATGTATTTTTCCGTCTACTTCAATTTAATCGAGAAATAGCTCTTGCATAAATAGCTACCTTACACATTTCGTTATAGATACCAAATAACGATAGAAAAATGTTTAAGAACTGGACGTCTTAAGATTCATGTAATTTCGAGAATCATATGTATACAAAGTATTAAATAATTTACCCATGGATATATTATTGTAATGGCAAAACAATTTACTGGAAATACTTTGTGTAATTTTTTGTGCAACACGTTTTCGTCTTGCGCATTGCATTTATCAGTTATACAAGATTATACAAAATTCCTTCCAAATGAAAGAGATTTCACATGCTGTTCCCAAAATTTTTCATATACACAGTTTATTTATCGTGTTAGTATTTCTAAACATTGTATTTTAATAAGCTCGTTAAGAGTTTGATAAAATCATAATTTCATAAAATATTTCTTGTAAAGAGTAGTTTCGAATATGTCGATTTTCTTGAAAATCCTTCCTTCAAAATCTTTTTGAAGTTGTTCACAGGCTCACGCACGAACCTATTTGTAAAAGATTCTCTTTTTGAATTATGGAGTCTCAAAATATATTATTTCGAAAGAAATCGGAATCAAATGTTATGGTGGAATGCAATATTTGCGTTACTTACTATACGCGATCTAAAATATAAACATTATATAAAGCTCATTCCGAAATAAGTAGGACATATACTTATTTCCAAAAAATTATTGATATGCATTTTGTTAGTGGTGTAAACATTTTAAAATTGTGTATTTTAATCAAAATTATTTGAGCCACTCTCTGAGAAAATCAAAACTAAGGAAAAAAAATGTCCATTTAAATGATGATTTAGTGTTGAAAGAAATTTACTTGAAAATCTTCATTCACACTTTTGAAATATCAAACGTGGTATTTACCGCATTTCCTTTCGAATTATGCTGTTAATGCACACATATCTCGCGGGCGGAAAGTTCTCTTTTAAACATTTTATTCTTTCTTACTATTTACGTTTGGGGGCTGACAGATGTTTCCTGCGAAATCTCGATGTCGAAATTTTGGGTGGAATGCAATTTGTCTAATGTTAGATAGGTAAAAGTAAAAACCAAAATGGTCGTTATAAGCTGGCCATGAAATTTCACTCTGTACTCGACATCTATGAAACATCTGAATGGTGACAATGCTTAAAAAATGACAGTAATGAGAAATGCAAATCAATTACGAATATTATGGAAATAGTTCATCCAGAAAGAAGTTATTTTATATTTTTATTTTTTTTTTTTAGATATTCAATCCACTTTTAATGTATATTCTGGAAATGGTTGGTGCGGGGAAAAGCTATTGCATTAATTTTTTGTAAAAATAAATCGCAATATAATTCCTCAATATTTTAAGGTTTACTCATTATACAAAAATCCTTAAAATGCATTCCTTATGAAGATGTTATTCCCAGGGATTTCAAGATAAATACTTTACTATACTATCCATAATATGCTCTTAATCAAAACCATAACAGATAGTTTTAGGAAAAAAAAACACATGGTTAATTTCCACATAAAGGATAGTTAGAGGCGGGGACTTGCTTTAAATTCATCATGTCGTAAATAGGAAGATGCTGAAATAAAATCATTCTGAAACAATTTTTTTTTATTCAGGGTACCTCAAAGTGAATAGGTTCTATGAAATATAATGTTTTGGTGGAATACAATACTTTTATTACTATAGGTAGTAGTAGAGGAAGGAAAATGTTGTTACATTAATAGTTCGTAGAAGCTATATAAAATAAAGTACAGTGTTTAGAGAACTAATGTATGTAAATGGAGTGCTATTTATGGACGCTCTTTAACTGCCGTGGTTCTCAGCGTCCCATTCTATACTGAGAGTGAAACACCGCTTAATTTTGCTCACAAGCCTTTGTTATCAGTCTTGAGGTTCTTTTACGTGCCGTAAATCTACGAGACGGGATCAACTTCCCTTCCGAAGGAAGCCATGCTACGGATTTTTACGCCTGATAAAATCCATCGTCCTACGCCGGGTTTGAACCCGGGACCTTGGGTATATGAAGTTAGCTTGTAACCATTACACCACGGAGTGCGACAGAGAACTAATGTGGCGCTTGTCAGATTTTGTTCTCTGTCATCTAAAGTTCACGTTTCAGCACTTTGCAGAGCCACGCTAAACGAAATCCCCAGTATGTAAAACGATCCATTTTTTTTTTCTGCGAACCTATTTTGAATTCTTAAAGCTCATAATCTTTACTTTTCTTGAGATTTGAGTTCTGAATATGCAACGGATGAAGTTACTGAGAAATATGTTCATAGGTTGAGAAAAAAACGTTACTCTTTATAAAATATTTATGACGAATGTTCTAGTGTTTCTGAGAAGTTGAAATATTTAATGTTTTCTGTGCTATGCTATATATTTCCGAACTTCCCTCCTAAGATACGAGTGCCTTACATACATAACTTACGAAATATTGCAAGTTGCATATATATCCAGGAGTTTCTGCTTGTATTTGCGTGGCCCAGTGTTGCAGGACTATAACTCCGAGTGGAGGATTATTAATTATGAAAAGTGCACGCAGAGAGTAGAACATGGACGGCGAAGTGAATATATTCGCGACTTCATGAGCAGCCCCACCTCAACAACAAATACTTTGTGAATTAGTTGGCAGAAAAATAGATACGTTTATGAACAAATTAATTAGCTTGTTAAAATAATATTGCAGCAATGTTTTTAATTAAGTATCAAAAAACGCGATTTTTCAATTTTATTTTCTGTACAACACATTTAACATTCAATTTCACTCATAATAGCGAATTCGAGATTCCACCAAAAATACCTACAGGTTTGAGGTCACCTGATTTAAAAAAAGAAACATGTTTTCTTTCTCTAGCGCGTGTGCACAGTGGAAAAGTAAATAGAGAAGATATTAGATATCGAGATTTTTCTGGTAATATATGTTTTGTTTCTCCACTTTTAAAAAAAAGGTTTAGAAAGATGTCTGTGTCTCTGAGTGTGTGTGTGTATGTGTGTGTGTGGTGGTTAAGTTTAGTATCTTCCCGACATAAAGATTATTAAGAAAATCCCCAGCCCACCCAAATTACTATTTGGATCTGTTTTCACAATTGTGTTTTCTAAAACGTGACTCTAACGGTTTTAATTAAAATACCGTAAATTAAAGATATTTACATGACAAATAATGTGTATATCTCAAATTTTCTGGGAATATTCTCTGACGAGCTCAATCCTTATGGTTAACTCTTGTGTAACTGGTAAACCATAAGAGATAGATAAAAATTTAATATAAAAAAATAAATATCTCGTTAAAATATACAGCTTATGTAATGTGTATTTTTTTTTTTGTAGAGCTAATCGTTTCCAAGATATTCGTTATTATTAGTTTCAATTTTTAATTACTTAAACTTTTCTCAAACGGGAAGTCATCTTTTGTTCATCTCTCCTTTGTTTTAATCCTGGCACGTAAACAGAAATAAATGCCAATTGTTTCAAATAGCGACCAGCTATCGCTTTACCCTAATGTGTTTCCTTTGTAACTACACAGAAGAAATAAAAACATGTCTTCTTATTTCTTTCTCAAATAACATGATATAGATAAAAGAATAATATTTAATAAGAAAAGTTTGTTTGTGGCACTGCTAAAGAAAGTCGTGTGAATAGAACATGTCAGATTTTTTGAAAAAAAGTCCGCGTGAATGTCTTTGAAAACAACATAGTTCAAAAACGAAATGCTAATATAAGGTTGAAAAGGTAGAGTCAGCCTGAAAAATTCAATACCATAGCCGGGATTTGAAACACCTTTCGAACTCTCGTCCCACACAATTTTCCTTTGTGTAGGAAAATATTAACACTGCTTGACCTAATAGTTTCTTAAATTATGAAACTACTTACGACATTGTAAGTTGCCATTGGGGTATGTCATCTCAAAATAATTGGAGATCACCTTAGCAGAATTAGTCTTATTACTTGCTTCCTTGTAAGTAGTAGGGAAACAAAGCAATACTTTAGGTTAAACCAATAGTCAAATCTTTTAAAAGCTGGTCGCTATGTGAAACAGTTGATATTCGGTTTGCTTTGCATGTCTCGTTTTAGAAAAGTTAAGTAGTTTAGAAATTGACCGTTTATGAGATATTCCTTGTTATTGGTTTCAATTTTAAACATAAACCTATATGTCATAAATTGTTTTATCACGAACCAAATTTTATATAGAGATGTTTTGTCTATCTCTTACGGTTTGACCATTATGCAAAATTCTAACAAAACTTTTTTTTTGGTAGTGTTTAACGCCCGCTTTAACTACTTATGGCACCGCAGGCGGTAACACTGATGATACATGAATGATGATGGAGCACCGGTGGAATGCGATGGCGGGGGAAACCGGAGTACCCGGAGGAAACCCGCCCCAGCGCCGCTTTGTCCACCACAAATCTCACATGTGGTCGCTTGGGATCGAACCCCGACCGTCTAGGTGAGCAAAATTCTTCAGAGGCTATTCCAAGAAAATTCAACATTTACATTTCATCAAAATCGTTAGAGCAATTTTTGAGGAAATCAAAATTTTCGCAAATTTTTTCATGTAAAGGGTAATTAGGGTTGGCTTTTTTTTCTCAAAATCTTTGTTTCGCAACCCTGGGAGATACTAAACTTAAATACCAGGTTTGGTATTTTACCGACTTTTCGTTTTTGACTTTTTTCTAAAAATGCTGTATTTGGATACAGCGGTAAAATCTCGGTATCGAGTTTTTGGATGGAATGCAATACCTTCTCTATACACTACGTACATGGTACGTGTAGAGAAAGTAATACTTCTTCCTCCCTGTGGTATGTTTACATAGGAATGCCTTTGCTAGAGGATACACATTTCTCCATGTGATTTGCATTTGAGACGTAATCATGTAAGCTGTAGGTTTACGCCATTCGTCTTTGCCAGGAGAAGATAATCATCAATAATGGATGAGGACGCGTTCATACTTCACTGTCGGCGACCTTTCACGAACAGTGTGTCCTTCCAGCGAATTACAGGGCACGTTTAGAACGTAAAAGAGACGTGGTCGCGGGGCAGCAGCCCTAAATAAAACACTCCACCAAAGGAACGCAGTCGTTTCGCGCAGGTCGCCTTCCTCGCAGCGCAATAATTTCTGACCGGGTCTTCCCTTCTCCTACTTTTATGAACGTCGCTCGCAATAAAAAGAGAAAAGTATAAAAGAAGTCCAAACCCAAATCGAATTTGTTTCAGAGCAGTGAGTACTTCAAAATGACGTAAGGGAGCGAATCTGCTCCCTGCGCAAACTTTTCTTTATAAAAGAAGGTTAACGATATCCATTTGCGAAATTAAAAAAAAAAAAATCTTATTTGTTCCATTCACAAGCATTCTCTAGCTGTTTCAGAAACCATTTTTGCAAAAGATTATTCTTTTATCTATATGATGCTAATCTAGATAAGCATTAGCAGAATTTCACAATTTGTCTCATTACTTCCCACCTTTTAATAGGGAAATACATTAAGGGGAATCGAAATGGGATTTTTATAATTTTCTTTTTCAATTTTCATATTTTAATTGCATATAAATATTTCGAATCTCCCACTCATTTTGGTATAAGTTTTATAGAGGTATACTAATTGAATATTGTTTAAAAATATTGTTGAAAATAATCTTGTGTAGTAGTGTTTAGAACATGTTGGTGTACTCACTTGGTAAAACGTCAATAACTTTGTAAATATTAGTGTTAGAGAAATCTTTTTTATGTTTTTTTTTTGTGTATTTTTTTTAATTTATCGGAATGCTTTACTTTAGCTATTTGCAGCATTGGCTCATATTTCCTGCATGTGGGAGTTTTGAAATACTGCAAAGCTGTGTTTAGAAATTAATATTTTCTATACAATTGCCCCATTATCTCAGAAGCTAATTGACAATCAGGACTGCAATTTTTACCACACTTTTTCACCTAAATAGCCTTTATTTTAACGAAATAGTTTTTATGTGTATGGATTAGTTTTTTTTTTCTTAATTTAAAAATCTTAAGTTTTTATTAACATTTTAAGCGCTTTGTTAAATACAAATCATATCTTAAATAGTTGCTGAAATATTGGGACAAACTTGAACATTGGCAAGGCATTTCGACTCCTTTTGTGTTAAAGAGGTACTCAATTGTTTTTAAAGCTCGTCGCTATGTGAAACAGCCTTTAAAAGGGCATAATTGAAACAAAAGAGATATGAAAGAAAATATGGCTTCCCATTTGAGAAAGTTAAAGTGTTTAACTAGTTTAAAGTTGAAATAAATAACAAATAATATTCACAAAAGGTTAAATCTACAAATAGATATATGAGATAAATGTTTTACATTTATATTTTTTGTGAAGTAAGATTTTGGCTATCTCTTACGGTTTATCAGTTATACAAAAGCCATGCAGAATGAAAAGGTCTCCGGAGGTTGTTCCTATTCCAGATACACATTTCGTTTGTCATAAAAATATCTTAAACATGTGAGAGTTTAATCAAAACCGTTAATCATTTTTGAGAAAATAAACATTTTGGGAAAATGTTCCAATGTAAATGGTAGTTTAGGTGGTGGAATTTTCCCAAAAATTCTCGTGTCGCATCCTTGAAAGATACAGAACTTAAATGCCAAGTTTGGATTCAACCGCCATTTCGTTTTTGAGCTATGCCTTCACACAAATGTTGTTTTAAAAAAAATTTTTTTGGATTCAAGGGGCCCTAAAACATGTATTTCCGATGAAAAATCGGTATCGACATTTTGGAAAGAGTACAATAACCTTCGCTAGCGACTGTGCACGATATATATATATATATATATATATATATATATATATATATATATATATGTATATATATGTGTGTGTGTGTGTGTGTGTGTGTTTGTGTTTGTGTGTATGCTAAAGAGAGTAAAAATATGTGAATAGTCCAACTCTTCAGTAGTCTGTAAATGAGTTGTTGATATGAATTTTAATTATCCTATATTGGAGAATAATGTAAATATGAACATTCAATTTTCCTTTAAAACTTATATAATATAAACGTTATTACTTAATAACATCACAACTGCAGATGTTAGCAAAACATTTTATCTCGGCATTTCTTAACTTGTTATTTACAAAGAGGAACACAAAATGTAATTGATTTATAGGTAAAACCAGTCGTTTGTAAAAATTTGAAAACGAAAATGTGCCGAGAAATGAAAACCTGAGAAAAAGAGTTTGAACAATAACTTTAAAATAACACTGTTTGTTAACTTAGTGTTCAGAAGTATTTAGTACACATATAGTCCATATCTATTTTTTGTACCTCTGCAGCTAATTTGGTATTTTAAAATTCCTTAGTCCTCTCTTGAATTGTTTGATACTTTATATAGGTCTTCAGGTTTATTCGGCCTTTTCCGCCAGACGTTTGATGTCAATACTAGACAGCAAGTTTATCACGCATTGTCTCTTTTAGAGGACTAGCAAATGATAAGTAGCAGGGATGGATGTCAACAGTTTCGAGGTCACTTTAGTGAAATGAGACTTGCGTTGTACCTTTCCGGTATGTACATTTGGAACATTCGCTTGCGTCTCGTAAACTCGCAATCGCAGCGTTTATGCTGATACGTAACGTATTCTTCCAGTTCGGAAATAGCACTCAACCATGCAAATGTTGTGATCGTGGTCAGTTCCATCTTGCTTGCAAAGAACCACAAAATGTTCTGGTAAAAAACAGCTCTACACCGCTCAGTACATCTACCTGTTTACGAAGTCGGTAATGCATTGAGTCAATTACACATCTGGCTTTGAGACAAGATGTTCCTGAAGTCCTGCATTTAAACCCACTGACGCTAAAGCCGAATAAATTCGAAGCTCTAGTATAAGCAATACTTGTCGAACAAAACCCCTGATTCAGAAAGGGAATCGAACCCATGATCTCCCGAATAAAACCAGGAATCAAACCGGGATCTCTGAATTTGAAAGCTAGCAAACTGTCAGACAACAGAGAGATCTATGAAATTATTGCACTTTGAACCGTAAGCAAGCCATTTCGTGTATTTTAGCAGCTAGCATATATTGTGAATTAGAAAATATAAATGTAAACCGGCCGCACCGTGGTCGAATCGTTGGTCCATTCGCCTCTCACCTAGGTTTCCGGTTTCTCCAGCCATCGCTTTCCACAGTGCTCCATTGCATGTATCATAAGTGTCATCGCTTGTGATGCCACAAGTAGTAAAAGCGGACTTTAAACACTATCAAAAAACATAAAAGTAAACCAACGACTAGGAAGAAAAAGTTTATCGTCTGGCCTTAATGGAGAACTTCATTGATTAAAATTTTATCTGGGCTCATTTAAGATTTTTATAACCTTTAACTGTACACTATATTTACTCTGAAAGAACCCACTATTGGATTCACAAAGTAACCTCAAATGGTTTCCATGAAATGCTTTTTTGTGGATCGTATAACATTTATCATCAGCTTCACTTTGATTTTCTGGCGTTGAATACAAAGAGTATTTTTCTTTATTCATTGAGCATTGCTTGTCGTTTGTTGTCTCAATTGGGAGGTTTGTGGTTGAGTAAAATGTGCTTAATTATTAATCTTACACGAAAAAGTACCACTTTTGTGTCTACTTTCTGCGCCTTCTTGAGTCCAGTTGCTTGGTAGGAAACAGGAAACGGGTAGTGTTAAAAACGAATCGAAATCATAAGTATAGTATAGTATATCGTATAGTCTTATGAACACACAAACTATTAAGGAAAGAAGAACCGCTTGTCAAAATGCTATTTTGAGCGAATGGAGAGAACATTTCGAGTCAAATCTACCGATACTTAAGACTGTTTACAATTTGATTCATAAATTGAAACTGAAGGCTCCGTTTTGGATACACTTCCAGCATTATGGTGCTCCTGCGCATTATGCATTAGTTTGTAGGACATACCTTTATAATTTTTTCAATGGAAGGGTGCTTGGACATGGTGCTGAAATAGAATTCCCATCACGATCCCCCGGTATTACCCCAAATGGATTTCTTCCATTGGGATAAGCTTAAAGACGAAGTCAGTGGAAGGAAATCACATCTTGAAGAGCTGAATAGCTATATTGAAAACACTTTCTACGACCTGGGCTATAGATTTATAGTTAAACTATGTATCCCGTGACCTAAAGTATTTACGACATTGTAGGTCGCCATTGGTGAATGTCATCTCAAAATAATGAGAGATCTCTTTGTGGTTTACAACGAAAAATGCGAGTCATTTGGAGAATTTAATATTCTGTTGATATGTTAGCTCAGTAGTAAAAACAACTGGATGGAGTTCAAATTCCAGCTATGGCATTAAATTTTTCAGTCTGGCTCTACCTTTCCAAATACGAGATATTGAACTATGTTTGCATGTGTGTCATTGTTTTCGATGTAAACTTCAACTATGTATTGCGGAAGAAAGGGGACAGTTGGAACTTAAAAAGAAGTGATGTGTTCTGTAATTTGTAGGTTGTTATGATGTTCAAATTATTCAAAATTAACTAAGTTGCTACAATAAAGTGTGCAGTTATGTTTCGCGTGTATAGTAACTTATGCGCCACCTGTATAGCTTGTGTTAAAAATTGTGACTTACTTTGCTTTAGTTCTCAAGTCTACACATATTGTGACATGTGTCTGTCCGACCAAAAAGATTACTTGTTTTCTGTGACAGCTCCATTATACATCGCCGGTTTGCTGCAATAAATTCTTGTAGTTTGATTTATGAGCACCTTTTCTGTGTCCGCTTCTTGGGGAGAAGGCCACCGGTTGGAACTTGGATAAGTTAGCCCATATCTCTGATGGCTATCGAGTCTTTACATAATAGATGAGCGCAGGAAGCAGGCAGCGCCAGATGTTTGGCCTTCCAGTGCCGGAAGCACATGTGATACGATGAAGAAAATAAAATGGATAAAATGCGGTCGAAAGCAGTAGCAAATTGGGTTACCTCTCTTGTCAGATAAGAGGTAACGCCCCGGTACATTCTCCTACATTATGAGTATCAAGAGAATCTGCTCGCGGGTATCATATCATTAGCACACAAGAGTTATGATATCCCTTGTTAGCAAGTTTAGAGAGCGCCATTGCAGCGTAGTAAAGTTTTCATCCCTTTTTGCTAACAAGCCATGTACTATGGTTAATATCCTAAAGGCATCAAGGTTCTAATGTAGCAAAACTTTTCTGTAACATGAAGCAGGAAACATTAAATAACTTATTCGCTGTCATTTGTTTTTGCGTAAGAAAATTAGCGTGCGAGTCGTTGATGGCGGAAATATTTTTATGAAACACTAAAATCACGGCAATCTCGTTTTAGATTTCGGGAATGTATTTGTACAACAAAATATACATACCAGAGGCCATTTTGTGATGTATGTGTTAAGTAAAAAAAGAACAAAGGCTTATCCTCCCAAAATAATCAAATTAAGGGGTTGCATCTGTGAAATTTGACCAAAACTGTAAAACATTAAAAACTATTTTTCGTAATAAGACATTATGAATTCTAACATTTAAGAAAATATATCACTTTTCTCGCTTGTGATTAAAATTTTGAATTTAAATTATTGAAAGCATTTGATTGCCAAAATGTATATAAGAAAATATCTTGAAAAGTAAAAGATACCAAATTCTAGAAGTTCAGTAAAAATAGATGATTCAGTCAAGAAACAAGTATCTCATTGAAAAATAAAATATAAAAATAATGTGCTCAAAAGCACATTAAAGAAAATGGCCATATTATTTATGGAAATAATTCCTCGATTTTGATAAATTGCTAAATTTTAAAAAAGCAAGAGTTTTTGAGAGTACGAAAAGTAATAATTTTTCTACAATTAGGCTAATATAAAAATCTAAAGTGTTCCATTCACATGATTTTCTGTAACACATTATTATTAAAAATCTTATTCTTCTACTTCATGCTAATCGAGATAAAAATTGGCACACATGGTCTTATTATTTAGTTTCTTATTAGTAGAAAGGAAATTAGCGAACACATGCTAAAGCGAAGATCAAATGTTTTAAAAACTGGTTGCTATGTGATTGAAATTCGTTCTCTTAGTATGGCCAGAAGTTGACAAATTTCTGTATGAGAAAATGTTAAGTATTTTACAATTGAAACCAATAAGAAATATCTCGGTAATGCTTAACTTTACAAAAAATGTATATAAATTGTGTGTTTTAACGAGCTCTACATATTTTTGTAGTAACTTTTTGTCAATATGTACGTTTTACCAGTTATGCAAAAATCATCCAACATAAGAAGGACTTCATAGGCTGTTCCTAGAAAATTCGGATATACATTTTATTTGTAATAATACAGTAACATACAGTATTGTAATCAAAATCGTTAGAGCCATTTTTGATAAAATGAACATTTTATATTTTTCCCATGTAGAGAAAGTAAGAATGCTTTCTATGGATTCAGAGGACCCTAAAACGTGTATTTTTGGTGAAATTTTTATATCAAATTTGTTGTTGCAATGCAGTGCCTTCTCTACCAATGTACTATGTATTAAGTACGGAAAGTAAAAATATAATATGACAGATCTATTTGAAACTCATTTACTGTAAAACTGGATTTGTTATGTAAATATTTTTAAAATGTGTCACATGACTCAGTTTTATTATAATAATTAATTTAGAGAATAAAAAGTATTATTTAAATAACCATGCAAGCTATAATTTTGATACAGGCAAAACTATCACTATTTTTGTTTTAATAAGGGGTAGTAATTTCAATAAGCTACTTTACATTCTAAGGATTTTAACATATGCATCAGCTTAATTGAAAGCCAATGGATTGCGTGCATGTTGAACAAGGAATCGTCCTAATTCATCGCGTAGTCTGGGATGAAACAATTTAAGCCGGGGTCACCTCCCGAGCGATCGATGCTCCCCGAAGTTTTCCCACCTCGCTCGCTCTCTCTCCCGTTCTCTCCCCAAATTGTTCCACGGAATGCTCCTTTGCTTGCCTGGTCGATATAACTGTAGTTGCTTCCTAACAAAGAACAGGTGAAACATACTCCGGAAACGGAAGGAGGTCGACCTCTAAGTGGCTTGGCTTGCTGGCTTGGAATATTTGTTTGATCTTCCTCCCTCCCCCCTTCCCAGCAGCAAAAGTGGCAATAAAAAAGCTGCTGTAAAACAATAGCTGCAAGTAATATGCCTCTCATGTTCTTTACTTTGCAAAAGCAGACAGTTTGCTGAGAAACCAAACTGCCTGCTGGGGCTTTCCAAGTTCTGCGTTCGTATATGAAACGAAGAAACAATAACGTGCTCTGTTTTCACATTTGCCCAAGCCAAGTACAAACTTAAACTACTATTATGCAATGTTGCAACATTTTCCATTCCGAAGGTAGTATACGGCACTTAATATTATGTTTTGTTCTTTTAGTCCCATACTCGATATTTTTTAATTTCTCTACTTATGATGTACGAAGCCTGTCCGAAAGTAAAGGCCGGTTTGGGGAGAAAAAAAGACAGATAAGATTTGTCTTCACAACAGCATTTATTTTTATATGTTAGAGCATGTCCTTAACCTTTTTTCGATGCCCTTTTCAAAGAAAGCTGCCGCCAGTTAAGACAACCACTGCTGAACACCATGTTTCGTGAAAACAAATTACAAAGCACTCTTGTTTTCACTCTTGTTTTCATTTGTTCAACAAAACCACCAGTGACAACAGAAGACCGCCTACTCCATGTTTCGTTATTACAGCGTCCATCACTGAATTGCCTAAACCACTTTCTCGCCATTCCATCCTGTCATTTAATTTTCACCGTAAACCTCTATAAGTTGACGATAAATTTCAGCTCACTTAACATTCCTTACGTTCAAAAGCCGTATTTCAAAACGCACTTCACAGTCGGTGGGAATAGAAATTACCTTAAACATTTTGAGCAATCACTAAAACAGTAAACACAACACTATCAGGCTGTAATGACATCAGTGGATAGATTATGAACCAGAGACGAGTACGATGCATGCATATAACACTAATAAACATGGATGTAAAAGACATGGTAATTACTTTCCAGACACGCCTCATATATAATAGGTAGAGAAGATGTTGTATTCCACCAAAATGGATGTCGAGATTTCACTGGAAGTACATATTTTGTGGTCCCCTAAGTCGAAAAAAGGTTTTTTTAGGAAAATGTGTGTGTGTGTGTGTCTGTGAACTCAAAAATATTATATATACACATACACACATATACATACATACGGGGAGTAAGGGGAAAGAAATCGAAAGAGGATTAAAATAGAGTGGACATTTTAGAGGGTGGAAACATTGGTTTTTAATTCAAGATAGGGCTGGCTGAAAGTTAAGTTGGTATGCAAATATGAACATTTTTAGAAGAAATAAGAATGGGAAATGTTTGGGATAGGAAAATTGGCATGAGAAAGGTTCTGGGACTAAGTGAAAGTACGTATTATGGATTTTGAAAAACAAGATTTGTTTAGTAGCTTAAGAGATAAACATTCGCTGGAACTAAAGAGAAATATAAAAACAGATTAGGGCAGAGAGAGATGTGTGGACTTATAATGCGGAAAGAAAAAGGTATGCTAGAGCAAGAACAGTTGTGCTAAAACTGAGGGAGCTCAGAGGGGATTATGACAATAATATATGCCCAATGTGTGGGTGAAATGAAGAAGCTTTGCAGGGTATTCTTAAGCACAAGAAGACAGACGTATGCAGAAGGAAATTGAAATTTGATAAATGGGATAAACTAGGAATAGGGAAATTAGTACAAAAAAGTATAAAAGTTATAGAAAAGAATTTATTATAGTGTGCGAAAAATATTAAGGGAAGATGCGTGAGAAAGTGTATAGATTTGTGAGGCAATGCAAGGAAGATGAAGATAGAGGAGAGAATGGGATATTAATTAAGAGGATTCTTATACACCAATAATCAGGGTGTTAGGTGTATAAGGTCCAAAGGAACAAGCAACTCTCAGATAGAAATTTAGATGCATGTGTTTAAGGAAAAAGGAAAGGCTGAAAAGTTGATTATGTATGTAAAATGTAACTAATGTTTGTATCGTGATTTATGGCAATAAATTCATTCATCAAATATATAACAGAAAGACAGAGAGAGATTATAACGATTTGGCAACAAAGAAACAAAAAAGACCTCGTCGTGGTTAGACTACTCGCCTCTCACCTAGATCCCAAGCGTCGGCTGACAAAGCGGTGCAGGGGTGGGTTTTCTCCGGGTTCTCCGGTTTCCACCGCCATCGTATTCCACAGGTGCTCTATCTTCATTCCATTATCATCAGTGTCATCGCCTGCGGTCGCTCAAGTAGTAAAAGCGGGCGTTAAACACTACCCCCCCCCTAAAAAAGAAAAGAAAACAGAAGACGCACTGAAACAAAAGAGAATTGAATATCCTTTAAAGTTAACGTACGATGCACATACGATTCCAAAACAAAAATATTTAATTATATAAAAATGTTATAAAAAGATTTTGCTTCATTTCTTTTATATCTTTGCTAAGAGGGTGCCTGTTAATTAAATAAAGGTAGAAAGCTGTGTGTAACAGTAGAAATCAATTAATCGATTTAAACACGTTTTAAATCTAAAGTTCATACATTAATGTTGCGGCTTTTGTCAAATTTTACAGATTTTTCACATTTAAGACTATTTAATAGCATGCCTTGGCATCCTATCATTTCTATGGCACATGGGTTAGAATCCGGGTCTTTAAGGGCCGGTTTCACAGAAAAAAATAAAACATTAAACAGATGATAATACAAAGACCGAATACTTTTATAAACTAAAGCCGGTTTGAATGCTAATCCAGGAGGCAGGTGTCTACATAATGATTATATAACGAACTACTTCTGATGTCTGTCTGAGATGTTGTTGAACCCCAGAATACTCTTCAAGAAGGAAACATTTGTCTTCTAATCGAAGCTCGTCAATATTGATTAAATCGTAAACGAACAAAGCCTGAATTATTTAGCACACCTGCTAACCACATACTTATTTTCGTGACTCATCCAAATGAACACCCTTTTTGTGTATCTCTTGATTACTTTGTTAGACCTAAACCTTCCTCCTCCATATCTCCCTGTGTTCGTGATATTCAGATATGTGATAGTGCTACCATACTATCTATGGTTCATCGTCTGGCAACTTTTATGCTCCGATTGTTTTTCTAATTCACTATTCCTTCCAGTGTATTTCTTAGTAACCAGTTTCTTGTCAATCAGTGTTGCAGCTTTTTTATTTCTCTTAGCCTTCTGTTTCTAAATATTTATTTCTTCCACATTTGTAAAGCTTATAGTCGCTTCCCTTACTACGTCGTGACGTATAGGTTTCTGCAGTGCATGAAGAAAACACCCTACACAAAGTCCTTCCAATTTATCATTTCCACTGAAAATAATACATCTTGTATTAAAATGCAGCTTCTACAATATATGTCAGGCATTACCAACTCGCTTGATTTTGCTCCACAGCAAATAGGCTTAGCCTGCGATTGCAGTGGGTAAACACATGACAACAGTGATTGTCTCTCTTCCTTGTATAGTGCGTCGAGTGCCATTTTATAATGTCAGAAAGCAACCCATGTTCGTGCCTGCCCAAGAGTAATCTTTCTTATTCGTAGAATGTGGCGGAATAAGTGTTTAATTTTCGGCAAAGTTCTGCACTCAGAAAATTAAATTTGCAGCGTATTAAGCAACCCATGCAAATGGGCACGACATTTGTCAAGAAGGACGTTTCTTTCAAATTGTGTTCGATACCAATTAATTATATAATTACCAATCTGCTCATACTAAGCGGGAAGCATTTCTGAGATATTCCTTGTTATTGGTTTCAATTTTAAAAAGCTTACAATTTTCTGAGACGGTAATTTGATATTCTTGCTTCTTTTGTTTTACTCCTGCCATGCAAAGAGAACTTAAATTGCAGAGCCACCAGTTTTTCAAAGATGTGACTATCGCTTTAGTCTAGCGTATTTCTTTATTCCTCTTTTACTTAGTAAACCACTTCTGCTACTGGTTTAGTCGCACTCCGTGGTGTAATAATCATCATGCTAATTTCATTTGCCCAAGGTCGCGGGCTCAAACCCGACGGAGGACGATGGATTTTTTCGGGTGTAAAAATCCTTAGCATGGTTTCCTTCGGAAGGGAAGTAAAGCCATTCGTCCCGGGTCGTAGATTTACGACACGTAAAAGAAGCTCAAGCCTGATAGAGAGGCCTCTGAGCGAAATTAAGCAGTCTTTCACGCCCAATTTCGAATGGGACGCTGAGAATCACAGTGGTTAAAGAGCGTCCATAAATAACATGATATTTATATTTTGCTACTGGTTATCTTAATTAGCATGAAGTAGACAGAAGAATCAGCTTTTGGAAGAATAGTTTGTTACAGAATAGGTAGAGAAGGCATGTGAATGTAATATGAGATTTTGTTGTAAAGTACAATTCCGATATTCCTTGTTATTGATTTGAATTGTCAGATACATTATACTTTTTACAACTGCAAATCGCTATTGTTTTTACTTTCTCTAATATGTTCATACAATGCACATAGTGGCTAAAGAAGGTGCCTATTATATTCCATCCAAAAATCGATGTCGAGATTTCACCACAAATATATTTTTTGAGGCACCGCGAGTGCGAAAAAGGCAGGTTTAGAAAAAGGTCCGCATCCTCGCACGCGCGTGTGTATGTAGACAGCATAGCTCAAAAACCATAAAATACCAATTTGGTGTTTATATTGCGTATCTTCCAATGATGCGACACGCAGATTTTCAAGAAAATCCTCCTACTACAAACTACCCTTTACATGGAAAATTGCTTCCAATTTTTTTTTCTCAAAAATGATCTAATGATTTTGATTAAAATAGCGTATACTAAAGATATTTATATCACAAATAAAATATATATTTTGAATTTTTTGGGAGTAGCTTCTGAAGACCTCTTTATTCTGGACGAGTTTGCAGATTTTTCTATAACATTTAAACCGTAAATTATAGATAAAAGCAGACTATACAAGATGCAGATCTCATTAAAACACATAATTTATGTCATAGGCATCTTTCTTCGATAGTTGACCGATTTCGAGATATTCTTGGTTATTGGTTTTAATTTATACTGTCTATCCTTCCTCAAACGGGACCGTGTAAAGGGAACCGAACCTCAATTGTTCCACATAGTGACCTGCTTTTAAAATATTTTACTATCGCTTTATGTGTATCCTTTTACCTCTCTCCTACTTACAAGGAAGCAAATAACAACCATTTCTGCTAATGTTTTACTTGGATAGTACGATGTAGATAAAATGATTATCTTTAGTAAGAGTAGTTTGTATATGAAATAGCTAGAGAAATGTATGTGAATGTAATATATCAGATTTTTTTGAGTTTACGCAAAAATCCATCTTTTTCGCCCAATATAGAGAAGGACGTGAGACCCACAGCAGTTAAAGGGCGTCCATAAATACATTTAAAATAGTAGCATTAATCACAATATGCATTGAATAAAATACACATAGAGCGTCGCTAATACGTCGCGAGTATAGCATGGTGCAGCCAAAAGGTCTCCCACAAGATTTGGCACCTTATGACCGCTGTGGCTTGAGCGTTCAGTATTCGTGTCTGTAAATACCCAAGCACAGTTGCTTTGCTTGTTAGCGAGCAGCTAGAGGCAAACAAAGTTGCAGTTGAATTCCTGTATAATAATCAAATTATGGAGCGGTGCTCAATCTGATGTTTATCATAAGTAAAATAACGACATATCTAGAGAAAAGCTGTGGTTCGACTTGTATTTAATAAGACTATTTCGTGAATAAGATGATTAACCTATATGGACACGAAGAATAATATTCCTAAACTCCCATTTGTCTTGACGTATATTTGCACCGAAATCACGCAACTTTATGTCCATATCATAAATTTCAGATCTCTTTGTATTGCTACATTCTATTGTTTTGATTTAGTAAAGCATGGTTGCAATTAATACCTATGTCTATTGGAATCCCACCATTATGAATGGGAGTATCACTTCATACTGATATTCAAAGAGAAAACAAATGCACGTGGGTGCGATAAATTTATAAAAACAACTGCACGTGGGTGTGATAAAAAACGATTAAAATGCCGATTGGTTGGAATTTTTCGCGCCAATGTACTGGATTGGCCACTTCCTACGATCACGTGTCATAAACGAAACAGTACACATTATTTTCTGGTGCATTCAGGTTTTTGCCAACATATGAGGCACGTTGTAGACATCATTTAAGGTAGACTTTTCTGTCTCTTTGCCCGTTCCTCTTGTTTTTTTCTTGAGTCGTGGCGCCCGAACTTTTATCAAGAAGTGCTGAGAGTTTCCAGTTAAGTGCAGGTCTGAGTATTCAGTTTCACAAGACCTCCACTCCATTTGGAAGGGTTGGAGCTACGGTTCCCTCAGGCTGTTTACAGTCGAGATAATGAAAAGACGGTCAAACTCTTCTCCAGAGTAATTTAAAATGAAGTGATACAAGAGATTCCTCAACTAATCTATCTTTTCTCTGCTCCAAATTCTTTTGAAGATTAATCTTAAGGGTTCTCCTGCTTAATAAACTCTGTGTAGAGCAGCAGATTCTTCCCAAAGTTTGCATCAGTGACAAGAACAAAGAATGTAGCTTGCCGCTATAATCCTGGGCATGCAAGGAATTTCGTGAATGTTTTTGTTATAAAAAACGAAGCTCACAACGCCGAAGTATGCGCAGAAAATAAGTAATGCACCTCGTGGGTGACACTTTACCTTATGTTAAGGGGACACCGAAGAGAATTTCTAAAGTATTAAAAGTTAGAGATGTAATTTTTACTTTCTCTGCATAATGCGTACATAGTGTATAGAGAAGGTATTGTATGGCACCTTAAATTCGATGTCGGTTATAACAGAAATATGTTTTGAGGTCCCTGAGTCCAAACAAAATTAGAAAAGGGTTTGCGTGTGTGTGTAGACAGCACAGCTAAAGAACTAAAAGGCCTTTAAATACCAAACATAACACTGAAGTTGCGACACGAAGATTTTAAACAAATCCCCCCAACCTAAACTACTCTTTGAGAAGAACAATTTTTGAAAATGTTGATTTTCTCAAAAATGACTATCAATTTAGATTAAAATACAATAAGTTATTGTTAAAAAGCTATTCTTCTATTTACTTAATGCTAATGGAGAAAAAACTGGCAGAAAGTGACTTATTACTTGCTTCCTTGTAAGTAGAAGGGAAATAAGGGTATATACTAGACTAAATCGATAGTCAGATATTTTAAAATTTGGTTGCTATGTGACTGAAGTAGCTTTGTTTTTATGGACAGGAGTTGACAAATTCACATATGAGAAAAGTACAAGTATTTTAAAGTTGAAACTAATAATAAGGAATATCTCAAAAACGGTCAACTCCACGATAAAAATATATGTAACTTACATTTCTATTTTAACGAGCTCTACATTTTTTGTGTGGTTAATAGTTATGCAAAATTCCGCAAAATTCATCCATAATAAACATGTCTTCGGAGATATTCCCAGAAAATTGAAGATATACATTTTATATGCCACATGCATATCTTAAATATACGAAATTTTAATCAAAATCGTTAGTCATTTTTAAGCAAATAAAATTTTTCGAAAAATATTCCGTGTAAAGGGTACTTTTGGGTGGGAGGGATTTTCTTGAAAATCTTCGTGTAGAATCATTAGAGGATACCAAACTTAAAACCAAGGTTGATGTTTAACGTTATTTTCATTTTTGAGCAGCATAGCCCACAGACAGACACACACACGGACATTTTTCTAAAAATGTTTTTTTTTTTTTTTCATTCAAGTGGTGTCAACACGTGTATTTCCGGTGAAATCTCGGTATTGAATTTTTGGGTGCAATAAAATACTTTTTCTATATACTATATACATAGTACATGTACAGAAAGTAAAAAAAAATCTAGAAAATAACAGAGTGATGCTTAATTATAAAAGTCAGACTGGGACCTAGTCCAAACATTAAAGGTTACTAGAAAGAAACTTCTTGTGCAGGTTTACGTTCTATTATTACTCAAAATGTTGCTGATGTATCCTGGAAGTCAGGTTTGACACTTTCTAAGTTCCGAGACCAAAACTTAACTACGCGTGCATCACGCACCAATTCTAAGTTCTTGAACACCAAAAATAACGACCTAATAAGAAGGGTACAATGAGAGCCAACTGAGGCAAACTCGGACAGAACTGAAGCGCACCAAGAACCGGTTATCGGCTTTATTCAAAATGCGCAAGTAATTAAGGATTAGTCGTAATAAATAAACAATCTTAAAATTGTAATAATTGTGTCACTGACAAAACAGTAACGAAAACAGATCATTTGATAGTTGCTAATATAATTTAAACGTCGATCAAATCGTTACGGCAGCAAAAGAGTATTATGGGTTACATTCATATTACTTTTTCTACGATTGTCACTTATTACGTTCACTAGCACGTACGTACTATTTACATAGATAGAGAAGGTATTGTATTGCACCCACAAATTTTATACCGAGATTTTACCGTAAATACATGTGACGAAGATTTTCAAGAAAATCCCCGCCCGCTTCCAGCTACCTTTTATATGCAACACTTTTCGAAAAAATGTATCTTCCCAAAAATGGTTCTAACGATTTTAATTAAAATCTCGTATGTTCAAGATCTTTTTATGACAACGAAATGTATATTTTCTGGGAATAGCTTTTGGATACCTCTTCATTCTAGAAGTTTGTGTAGCTCGTAAATTGTGAGAGATAGGTAAAAACTTATACACAAAAGATTTAAATCTGATTAAAACAAACGGTTTATGTCATACACTTTTTTATAGAGTTAGCTGAGATATTCCTTGTTGTTGGTTCCATTTTTAAATTACTTAAACTTTTCTCAAGCGGCAAATCAACTTTCGTCTCATCTCTTTTGTTTCATTCTCGGGAATGCAAAAGAGAACCGAATTTCAATTGTTTCATATATCGATAGCTTTTAAAAGATTTGACTATCGCTTTTCCTAGTGTATTCTCTTATTTCGCTTCTACTTATTAGGAATCAAATAATAGGCCTATTTCTAATACTGTTTATCTCGATTAGTATGGCGTAGATAAAAGAATGATCTTTTGTAAGGAAAGTTTGTTCGAGGAACAACTAGAGAAAGTCCTTTGTGAATAGAACACACCAGATGTTTTATATAACTTCCACACATCATTCTCAGTAAGGCTTACTAAGATGACGCTTTCCAGAAATAGCTACTACACGTTTCGTGTAGGTATGATGGGGATACAGCAAACCAATTCGTTACTCAGATGTTTAAAAGTACACCATTATGTGCTGGATTTGAACATCGCAAAAATCAATTGAATATTGATAGCACTTCAAAAGAAATGACGAAAGACACCAAAGAAAGATATTTGAAATAAATTGTGTATAGAATTTTACTCTTTTAATTGTACCTACGTTTTTGCCTATCTCTTAAGGTTTAGTGGTTAAATACAATTATGCAAAATTACTTCTGAATGGAGAGGGCTGCATAGGCTAGTACCAGAAAATTCAAAATATACATTTTATTTCTCATACAAATATTTTAAATCAGAATTGCTAGAGGCATGAGAAAATAAAATATTAAAATGATAGATTAGGATTGGAAACTTTTTTTTTAAATTATGTCCCATCTTTAAAAAGAATAGTTAATAAAAAAATTGGTGTTACTCTGATATTTTATTTTTTAGTTATGTCATTCACAACATACAGGCAGTCAGACTCGCGCGCGAATGGGCTCTTTTCTATTTTGTTTTTATTTATACAAGACTACTAAAATCATATGTTTACCTTGAAGTATGGGCTCTTTTCTATTTTGTTTTTATTTATACAAGAGTACTAAAATCATCTGTTTACTTTGAAGTACGTACTTCGAATTTTTTGGGCGAAATACAATACTTCTGTTGTTGATATGTAGGAGAAAGTAAAACAAAAGCAACTAGTACTGCGGCATAATTTGATGAATATATTCCTTAATATAGTCTCGCGTTGGTGATATAAATATATGAATAAATTATATAACGATAGTTTAACCTGGCTTCTGAGTACAGTATATGCCATGTTAGATTTGCTACATTTCGATGTTTGGGATTTAAGCGAGCAAATGGCGCTGCATGTCTTCTTCGCAGTGAAGTGTGATTGCGTACGATTTTTCTATGGGAGCGTTGCGATGTACAGCTATATCAGCGCATGCTGAAAAATCTAAGGTCGTAGTGCAAATTGATCGCTTCTACTAACAGAATTGCTCCAGGGAGAGAGGTTGATTTATTTCAAGAGCTTTGAACACCAGGGAGTCTTCCTGCTGGTGCTGTCACTATTATTGGATTGTGAGTTCGGCGTTCGAATATACCGAATAGAAAATGTGACGCTCATGTTAGCAATTTTTACTTTCTCTACGCGTACTTAGTGTATAGAGAAGGTATTGTATTGCACCCAATAATTCAATACCGAGATTTGACAAGAAATACATGTTTTGGGATCTCCTGAATCCAAAAAAAATATTTTTAAACATTTGTCCGTTATATTTCAGTTCAGTATCTTCGGATGATGCGACATGAAGATTTTCAAGAAAATCCCCCACCCCCAACTACCTTTTATATGGAAAATATATGGAACATCTTTATTTTCTTAAAAATGGCTCTAACGATTATGATTAAAATCTCTTGTGTGTAAGATGTTTATATAACGATTCAAATGTATATCTTGAATTTTCTGGGAATATCCTCTAAAGACCTCTTTATATAAATTTTGCGTAACTGGTAAACCGTAAGAGACAGATAAAAACATACTATAGAAATTATGTAGATCCCTTAAAACACACAATTTATATCATATACATATTTTTGTCGTGGAGTTGACCGTTTTAAAGATGTTTCTAGTTGTTGGTTTCAGTTTTAGATACTTAAATACTCAATACTCCTGGCCACGCAGAGAAGCGAATTTCAAGCCCATGGCAACACATTTTAAAAGATTTGAGTGTCGATTTAGTCTATTATATTCCCGTATTTCTACTTATAAGGAACTAAGTAATAAGACCGTTTCTGTAGCGATTGTCTCAATTATCATGAAGTAGATAGAAGAATAAGCTTTTTAAAATAATTTGTTACAGAGATGTAGAGAAAATCATGTGAATGCAACACATCAGATTTTTAGTCTTATGTTTTGTGCTATATGAACAAATGTAACGTGGAAGTTCTAAATAAGCCGAGGCCCTCTTCAAAAAAAAAAAAAAAAAGAAGCTAATGTGTTCCATTCACATGACTTACTCTAATTGTTCCACAAACAAACTTTCCTTGTAAAACTTTTTCTGTCTACGTCATTCCAATCGTGATAAACATTATAAATGATTTTATTGCTTGCTTCCTAGTAACTAGAAGGGGGAATAAGGGAATACACTAGGCCAAAGCAATAGTCAAATCTTTAAAAAAAAAAAAAAAAAAAAAACATTGCTATATGAAACAATTTAAAATTCGGTTCTCTTTTTCACTCCCAAGAATGAAAACAAAAAAGATGAAACGGACTGCCTCCGTGTTCGAGTGGTCAGTGAGCTGACTTCTCACCCGAGGTCTCGGGTTCGATTCCCGGCTGGGGCGGGGAATTTTTCTTCAGCCCGAATTATTCCCTCTCCCCCACAGAGTCTGGAAGTATGTATGAGAGTGAATGTGTTTGTGTTTGAGAAAAATAAAATGATTTAACCAAACGTAAAAGAATCTACAGACGTGTTGTTACAATATGACCTTAGATGCTAATGGGGGCTATATAAATGAAACAATAAAAAAATAGAAATGAAACAGAATTTGACTTCCTGCTTGAGAAAAGTTTAAGTAGTTTAAAAATAAAACAAATAATAAGGAATGTCTCAGAAACGTTAATTGAAAAAATATATGACAAAGTAAACTGCGTGTTTTAATGAGATATACATTTTTGCGCGATAAATTACTGTCTATCTCTTACGGTTTGAGCTATATAAAATGCATCCAGAAAATTTAAGATTACATTTTATTTGTGATATAAATATCTTTTATATACAAAGTTTAATCCAAATCGTTAAGAGCCATTTTTGAGAAAATCAACATTTTCAAAAAATAATCCTTTTAAAGGATAGTTGGGTGTCGGGGGGCTTTCTTGAAAATCTTCATGTATATACCGAATTTAAATATCAAGTTTGGTATTTTAACGGCTTTTTGCTTTTGAGCTATGCTGACCACACACATGTACATGAACATATTTCTAAAAATTCTTTTTTATTATTATTTTTTTTCGGTGGTTTCAAGCATATATTTCCGGTGAAATTTCGGTATTATATTTTGGGGGGAATTAAATAACTTCTTTATTCACAATGTACATGTACATACACGCTAGAAAAAGTAATATAAGTATATTAATAGTTTCACTATTTCTTATAATCATGTAAATCAGACCACCCGTTATTATCGTGCAACGTTTGAACTTGAAACGGCAAATCAATATGCAGCACGTAAGCCTGGCTGCATATGCAACTATCAAAACGGACAAGTGAAGCATGCTATCTAAAATGGGATCAAATTTGTTCGAAGAGATTTGTTCTATGCATTCTGACTGCAATGTGTGACCTTGCTTGATTTGTATATATTTCAAGTGTTGTAGTTAATTCAAAGCTGAGTAAACTCTTGTTTATAAAGTATAGCAAAGGTCGAGAAATTGTTAGTACATAAGTATGATGGATTGGTTTAACCCAGACAAAGCGAACGATTTTTTTTTTATTAATTCTTAAAACTATGATAATTAGTAATTATTTTGAGTCGTTTCCATTTGGAAGTAGCATCTACACTCTAGTTATGTTCTATTGGATGTGATATTGAGCAAGGAGTACGTTTTCTTTTATTAATTTTGAGATGTTTATTTATGTTTGTGCTAAAGCGACAATTTCTCCGTCATTATTTCAGGGTTCTTAACTAGCAGTGACTTTGCCCGTTGTAAATGAACAAAGTAGATAGAGAAGCTATTATATTTCACCCAAAAATTCCATGCCGACATTTATCCGGAATACATGTTTTGATGCCCTCTAAGTAAAAGCATTATTAGAAAACGGTTTGTGTATGTCTGTCTGTGGACAGCATAACCAAAAACGAAAATGCCAAACTTAGTATATAAGTTCTCTCTCTTCCAAGGATATGGCATCCTATTTATGAAAATTTTGATGTTTTTCAAAAATGCTCTAACCACTTTGATTAAATACCTTATGTTTAAGGTATTTTATGACAAACTAAATGTATATTTGAAGTTTCTGAGAATAGCCCCTGAAGTCCTCTTTACTCTGAATGACTTTTGCATACCTGTAAACGTTAAGAGATAAACACAAGCTTACTACACAAACATTATAAGTCTCGTTAAAACACACAATTTATATCATATTCAGATTTTCTTTGTTTCCTTTGTTTTCTTTGCTAACCATTTCAAAGATATTCCCTGTTATTGCTTTCAATTTCAAATTACTTAATATTTTTCTGAAACGGTAAGTCTTCTTACCTTTCGTATCTCCTTTGTTTTATTCCTGGCCATGCAAAGAGAACTGAATTTCAATTTCTTCACATAGTGAATAGCTTTTAAAATATTAGACTTTTGCTTTAGTCTAATGTATTCCCTTTTCCCCTTCTACTTACAAGGAAGCAGTAATAAAGCAATAATAATACTATTAGATTATTATATTTTGAGCAAATTTATTTCATGTGTTTTTGAGAAAGTGAAAATCTTCCATGCTACACGTAGGTTAAAGTGGCGACAATTTCTTGAAAGTTTTAAACTGCCGTGCTTAAGTAGTGTCTGAATTAAGTATGAAATTTAGTACTTATTCAAACTTCTGTTTTGAGTTAGGTTGGCCAGACCAGAGAATTTTTTCATGGGTTCAATGGACATGAAAATATATATTTCCAATACCGTCAGCTTTTACGATTGCCCATAAAATGTACAAGAGCAGACGCGTTTTTACGACTTCATAGCAAAGGAGGCGTTTTTACGGGTTTGTAGGCATTCAAATTGTTACAGATTTTCACCACGGACGTGACCAAGCATTAGGTTTTCTTACATTATATTGTAACTTAAAGATTACAAACTGATAATTGGATATAATAGGTCGTATGTGTCTATCCTTCATCACGACCATAGTCCCCCTATACTTGGCTGTAAAAAATACCTACCGTGAAATTTAAAATTTTATTGCATCATTAGTGACCTAATGGGCGCGAACATTCAGTAATGGACGACGTGAATTTTAAAGTCATCTCCTGATAAATTATTCTATAACTAGGCGTTATGTTTCCACTTTTACTTTCTGCAATACGTAGTAAGGAAATTATAGTACCCCACCCCACCCAAAATTTCAATTCCGAGGTTTCACTGCAAGTATAAATTTTCAAGTCCCTGAATAAAAGGCAACTTTTTCCGAAAAAGGTCCGTGTGTGTGTGTGTGAGGAGGAGGAGGTAGAGAGAGAGAAAGAGAGAGAGAGAGAGAGAGTGAGAACAGCATAACTCCAAAACTAAAAGTCGATCATATACCGAACTATGCCACACGAAGCTTTTAAAGAAAATTCCCCATCTCCAATTACCCTTTACATGGACAATTTTTTTTTAATTTTTGAATTTCTCAAAAATTGCTGTAACAATTTTGATTAAAATACAATAAGTTTAAAAATATATTTATGGCAAGTGAAGGTTTATCTTCAATTTCCCGGGAAAGCCTCTTTAAACTTCTTCACACTGAATGACTTTTGCATAACTGATAAACCCTAAAAGATAAACAAAAACTAGCTGCACAAAAACACAGCCTTAGTTAAAATACGCAATTTATGCATATACATATTTTCTTAGAGGTAACCATTTCCGAGATATTTCCTTGTTAATGGTTTTAAAATATCCAATACTTAGATTGTTTTCATGATATGTCGTTATTCACTTTTTTATCAAAGGAATTGCAATTACATTATATAGTTACCGACTTTTAAAATATATGAATATCGCTTTAATTCAGTATATTCTCTTATTTTCCTTGAACAAGTTTTTGTAATAGTAGTTTATAACAGAATAAGTAAAGAAAGTGCTATGAGGAACACATAAACGATTATTTTTGTACATTTTCTGCACTAAATAGTTTACGCATTCTAAATTTTATGTGATTGCAAAGTATTACTTTTTGTTGGAAAGAGAATTTTCACGGGCTTTAATTTTGGGAAATTGGCAAGTATGATTTCCGATGAAATTGGATATGACATTTTTGTGTATTACTTTCTATACCTAAGTGGTTGAGAAAATAAAAAAATATGGTTGTGGTAAGTAAAATTATAACTTTGGTAGTTGAAAACATGTCTCTTTTTGACATTTCATGAAATTTAGCGATTTAGAATTACTTCAGATTGAGGTTATGTTAATGAAAACTAAAGTACAGCATACACTGTTTAATTTTTGAGGAGTGATCCATAAAGGCATTTATTTTAAAGGCACCCATAAAACAAGATGCAGCCTATCCTGACTAGTTGGATGGGAAATGTAGCACAGTATCACAGGTCCCCTGGCTTGTGTCTGGACCAGATTCAGATCACTCACTGACCCTGTGAAGGCTGTTCAATAAGCTATGTTTGACCCAGACTGCTCCCGTGGGAGGACTGAATATACCTAGTTCGATGTTCGCCCAATAATCCACATCTGTACCAGATAGGGTGACCAGATGTCGATATTTAACCCGAGCAGATTACTTTTACTTTCTCTACTACGGTATTGCATTCCACCCTAAAATTCGATATCAGATTTTACCGGAAATACACGTTTTAGACCCTACAAAAAAAAAGCATGTGTGTAAACACCACAACTCAAAACGAAAAGCCAGTTAAACACCAAACTTAGTATTTATGCTATTGTTTTTCACACAAGCCGTATGTAGGACAGGAGTTGGATAGGTAGAGCCAGACTGAAAAATTCTATGCCAGAGCCGGAATTTGAACCACGGATCTCACGGCCTCTAGCCGGTTGCTCTACCACTGAGCTACCATGGCAAGATGCCGGCATAGCATTAAATTTCCCAACTTACTCGCATGTTTCGCGGTAAACTACAAGGTGATCTCAAATTATTTTCAGGCCACATACCCCAATGGTGACTTACAATGTCGTAAGTACTTTTTAAGTCCCAGGATTCATGGTATAGCCAACCATTATGGTCAATTAGTGTTATTAAATTGTTTTTTTCACACACGCCGTGTGTAGGGCAGCAGTATTTATGATTTGTATATTTTACGTAAAGATGCGATACGAAGATAAAGTCCCCTCTCCATCACTAACTACTCTTTATAAGGAAGTTTTTTTTTTTTTTTTTTTTTAAAGATAGATTTTGTTAAAAATGGCTCTAACGGTTTTGATTGGATAACCATACAGTAAATATACTTACACGACAACAAATAGAAAGTATATGTTATGTTTTGTGGAAATAGCCTGTGAAGTTCTCTTCCATCAGAAGGAATTTTGTGTAATATTGCATAACTGGTGAACGATAAACTACTACACAAAAGATCTGATATATTCCATTCACATGACTTACTCTACATCTCGATAACATATTATCATCTTCATCTGCTTCATGTTAATCAAGCTGTTACCCTCCGTGATGTAAAGGTTACCATGTTAACTTCATATACCCAATGTCGCGAGTTCAAATCCGGAGGAGGACGATGTATTTTTTCGGGCATATAAAAACCCTTATCTTGGCTTTCTTCGGAAAGGAAGTAAAGCCGTCGGTCCCGTATCGTAGATTTACGAAACGTAAAAGAACCTCAAGCCTGATAAAGAGGCCTCTGAGCAAAATTAAGCAGTATTTCACACCCAGTATAGAATGGGACGCTGAGAACCACAGCAGTTAAACAGCGTCCATAAATTAAAGGCAATTTCATTTCTAATAAAGCTAAATTTAGCAGACCTGGTGTTCTTACTTGCTTTCTTGTAAGTAGAAGGGAAATAAGGAACTACACTAGGCTAAATCCATAGTCAAACCTTTTAAAAGCTGGTTGACATCTGATTGAAATCCGTTTCTTTGTATTGCCAGGAGTTCAAATATTTTAAAACTTAAACCAATAACAAGAAATGTCTCAAAAACGTTCAACTCCACGAAAAATGTATATGACAAAAATTGTATATTTTAAGGAAATATTCATTATTTGTGTAGTTAGGTTTTAATTGTCTCTTACGGTTTACCATTTATGCAAAGTTTAGCAAACTTCAGCCAGAATAAAGAGGTATTCAGAGGCTATCCCCAGAAAATTCATGTCATGTAAATTATTTTAATAGACGTATTTTGATCAAAATCGTGAGCCATTTTTGAAAAAAAATAAAATTATTTCGATTTTTTCATATAAAGAGAAGTTTGAGATAGAAGGACTTTCCTCTAAATCCTTGGAAGATATAAACTTAAATACCAAGTTTGGTCTTTTACTGACTTTTCGTTTTTGAGTTATCGCGTTCACATACGCACGGACACACGCATACACGGATGTTTTTCTAAAAATTCTTTTCTTGGATAGAGGCATTGATTTTTCGGGTAGAGTGCACTGCCTTCTGGACCTACTTGCCATTTACTATGTAGAGAAAGTAAAAATCTAGGTGTTTAAAACGCACAATTTATTCCGGATACGTTTTTGTGGCACAAGCAATTTCTGAGACATCCGTTATTAATGGTTCGAATTATTGAATACTTTATCCTTTCGTTATCCATGTATTACACGCGATTGCATGGAAACAGTATGACTCCAAGACGGAAAAGGGCATAGATTCCAATGGCGGAAGCGGTGGGTGAACCCTTGTAGTGGGCAGCAGCAATGGCAGTACCTACACAATTCAGAAAACATTAGTTCTATACTGCCATGGTCAGGATAGCTTGAATGGCAATAAAACTGCGAAGTGGAAAGCAGCGAGAACTCACCACACAATTCTTTAAGAATGAGCGAAGAAACTCCTCACATTATGACTTCTTCTTTGTAAGTTAACCTGCTCTTCTATCAAAACAACCTAGTCTTCTGCACAAAGGCTTTCCGTGGACTAATAAGAGAACAACATTCCTAAGGATATCATGCATAACACCGTACTGTCGAAACACTTCACAACACGAAGACAAACTAATCACAGACAGCTCACGTTTGATAACGTACCCGTAACACGTTCTGGGCAGTGGCAAAATATCGAAGTTACTGGCGTCTCAGCTGATATGAGTATAAGGCGGTTGTAGCCTTATAAAACTAAGACATGGCATTTCCTAATACAGTTGTTTAGGTATAGATTGATTTATATAAACTTTATTAATTATATTGTTGTGGATTTAGTAAGCCTGAGATTCCTATTCGTATGTTGTACATTTTTCTCCAGTTTTCATCTTCGGAGCTATTTTCTTGGAAAGTTGAAAGGAGTGAATGATGCCACTAAGGAGAATTCTCATTCTTGGTGTTGGCGTTTGAGTCTTGAATACGGGTATACTGTCACTTTATTTTGGCGCATTTTCTGTAATTTGGCGTTTGGTTTCTTAAACTATTGCAGATATTTTTAATTTTCTATTTAATGCATAAACATGTTGATATGAGGAGATTATTTAAGAGTTGCTGAATGGTTGTCTTTATGCTTCTTTTAGCTGCATCGTCTGATTTATTACTTTCTCTAATGCATATGTACAACGTACATAGTAGATAGAGAAGGTATTGTAACCCAAAGGAATATTCGATGCCCAAGATTTCGACGGAAATCTATGTTTTGAGACCTCGTGAATAAATAGAAGATTTTTAGAAAAACATCAGTGTGTCTGAGTCTGTCTGTGTGTCTGTGGACAACAAACTTAAAAGCGAAAAGTGTTAAATACCAAACCTGTTATTTAGGCTTAGTATCCCCCAACGATGAGATACGAAGATTTTTAAGAAAATACCCCATCCCAAACTACTCTTTACATGGAATTTTTTTGAAGATGTAGATTTCCTCAAAAAAACTCTTAAATTTTGATAAAATACCGTATACTAAAGATATTTACATATTAAATAAAATTTGTATCTTGAATTTCCTGTAAATAGCCTCTGAAGTCCTCTTCATTTTGGATGCCTTTTGTGTAACTCGTGAACTGTAAGAGAAGAAACTTACTACACAAAGATGTAGATCTCGTAAAAATGTGTGTCAATTTACGTCCTTTGCATTTTTACTGTATAGCTAACCGTTTCCGAGATATTCATTGTTATTGTCTTCAATTTTGAATACTTATATTTTTCGGAGTTTTGTTTTTTTGTTGCATTTTGTTTACTCCTGGCTATGTAAAGAATCAAATTTCAATGACAATCACTTTAAAGTGGCAGCTTTTAAAATTTTGAACATTTTAGCCTAATGTATTCCCTTATTTCCCTCCTACTTACAAGGAAACAAGTAATAAGACCATTTCTGCTAATGTTTATCTCGATTATCATGATGTATATAAAGGAGTAATCTTCTATAAGAATATTTTGTTTGTAGAACAGATAGAGAAAATCGTGTGAATGGAACACTCATTTTGTTTCCCGTAATTCCCATATGTGAAGGTATGCAAAACACGCTCTGTGTTCGGTTTATGCTTATCGAATGAGACGGCAACGGAAGTACGCTTTTTGGAGAGGAAGCAAGCCACGTTCGTTCCACTTTGCCCCTTGTTTACTGGATTACTATCTCTCTCATTTACACGATGACACGGCCAGGGGTAGAGAAAGGGGTAACCCAGTTCACGCGTATGTACCTTATTGTTCCTCTGTTCGGAAAATAAATATAAGTTATTAGGTTGTCCTCATACTATCTGTATAAGCTATATATTTCACTACTGGCCATACCAAAGATATATTTTGTATAAACACACGCGCAAATTAATAAAGCTACGTTTATGAAAACTAACAGCTAGTTATGAATCATGAAATAATGACGGTGCGAATTATCAAGTTGTTATATTACATAAATACAAATAAACAGCTCAAAATCTATAACCACATTTTCCTTGCTCATATAATATCTAAAGATAAATGGCAAGAGTGAAACGCTGCTTCTAAATGGGAACTAATTGCAACATAAATACTGACTATCGTAATGATATATTTTTCATACCAGGTAGAACATAACGAACGGATAGCTATCAGAACCTTTCTCAGTTAGTAATGATGTCAAACAAAGATGTATATTATCACCAGTCTCATATTCTTGATGGCTTTAGATAATATGATAAGCAAAGCCATGAATATAAAAAGAGGTATATGGTGGATATTATATGACAAATTAGAAGACTTAGATTTTTCTGATTATATGTGTATAACGGCACAAAGTTGTAAATATATCGAAATGAAACTATAGGATTTAAATGCCGAGGCTCAGGATACTGCTATGAAAATAAATACAAAAAAATGAAATGAGAATAAAATAAAAAAGTACAAATGAATTGTACATAGACAAACACAAAATGGAAAGAAGCAAATATTTTAGGTATTTGGATGCATTATAACCCAAAACGGGGGAACGGACCACGACATAGATATGTTTTCTCACATTATAGAATTCACAGAATATTCAAAGAAATACAAAAATTAGAAGTTTTAAATCAAATGTATTATCTGTATTGTTGTACGGATGTGCAACCTGGTAAAGACACAAGAAATAAATAAAACATTGTAAATTTTATTAATCGATGTCTAAGGCGCATACTGAGATATCTGGTGGCCAAATATCATTATGGGAAATAACAAAACAGTTACCAATCGATAGAGAAATAAAGACGCGTAAATGGACATGGATTGGATATATACTGAGAAAGGGTTGTGGAAAGATAGCTAGACATGACATGGAGTGGAATCCACAGGGAGAAAGAATGATTGGAAGACCGAGGCTAACTTGGAGAAGAACAGTTGAGGCGGAATTGAGAGAAATGAATAGATCATGGAGAGAGATACAAATCTTGTCAAGGAATAGAGTTCGATGGCGAAGATTTGTTGTGGCCCTATGTTCCATCTAGGAATTAAAGAAAATCACCATCGCAATTATATGAACTAAAAAAAAAAAAAAAAAAAAAAAAAAAAAAAAAAAAAAAAAAAAAAAAAAAAAAAAAAAAAACTACGTCTGGGTTACACCAATCTATCACCTTTTTATCCAATTAGTATCCGACCTTGTAAACAAAGGTTAACTGAGCTCTGAATGAACTAAACCGCCTGGAATGTCAGTAAATTAAACAAGGCAATCCATTCCAGGTGCAAATACCGCTTCGAATATGCCCCTTCGAACGAATTTTACCGTTTACAAGTAGTTAGATTGCACGCTCCAAATCGTGCGTTTTGATGGTTGCATATGCATCAGGCTCGCGTTGCGCCGTCTTCGTTTCCGTACCAAGTTCGAACATTGCACGACTCTAATCTTATTTTGTTTCTAATGAGCTCGTGCATACGGTTAGCAATAGTTACCGACAAATTTTTTAAATTGAGTATTCTCTCAACTTCCAAAATGCATTTAATCTCAGTATTATACCTAACTGAAACTTTGCGGCAAATATTTAATATGAATAACGGGAAATACGTAGAAAAATCTTACGTGTTCCATTCACATGACTGTCTTTACCTATTCTACAAGACTTTATTATTACAAACGCTTATTTTTATCTCTACTTCGTGCTAATCGAGATAAACGTTAGCATAAATGGTTGTATTACTTAATTCCTTATAAGTATAAGGTGTATTAGCCTAAAGCGATAGTCGGTCGCTATGTGATGCAATTGAAATTCCGTTTTCTTTGCGTGACCAGGATGAAACAAGTGAATAATGACTGTCGACTTTGTTAAAAATCTTGGACATTTTAAAACCAACAACAAGGAATATCTTGAAAATGGTTAGCTCAAAAAATGTATATGACATAAACTATGTATTTTAGCGAGATCTACATGTTTTGTGTAGTAAGCTTTTGCAAAAGAAATTTAGAATGAAGAGGACTTCAGAAACTATTCACAGAAAATTCACGATATACATTTTATTTTAATGCAAATATACGGTATTTTACTCAAAAATCGTTAGAGCCATTTTAATAAATGTTTCCATGGAAAGGGTAGTTTGTTAGATTTTCTTCAACATCTTCGTAACGCATCTTTAGAAGATGCTAAACGTAATAATCATGAAGTTTGGTATTTAACCGACTTTAACGGACCTTTTTCATTTTTTTTTAATTTAAGGGTCCTTTCCTGTGAAAACTCGATATCGAATTTTTGGGTGCAATATAATACCTTCCCTTACCTGTGTACTAAGCTACGTGCCTCAGAAAGTGAAAATAAGCTTTTTGCCTGTCACACTTTGTTTTTCCTCTGTTTCTTTAAGTTAATTACTAAGTTTAACACCTTACGTGAATGAAGTTCCCAAAATAGTTAATCAGTGGAAAAAAGTTAGAGCTACTCAAGTTACGGACTGTAATGGAGACTACATAGGGTTTCATAAAGAGGGGTAAATGAAGGCCGCTTAGTACGTAGCTGTACTGATGACGTATACAGATAGCAGGCCCCATTAAAATCCTTTGAGGGCCTCTCGAGAATAAAAGTTATAAGCTGCGGGTTAGCGTTCATTCAGACTTTTAGAGTAGCAGTAAAATGAGACTGCGCTCTCAGATTGCAGCAAGGAAGGCTGAGTCAGCTGGCGAGGTCTGAGTCACGATGGGAGGGGGGCAAAACGTTGCTTGGTAATAGGGCTTCCCCCTTCCGCTGTTGTGTGCATAACCGGCAGGGCACAGATTCACGCATGCGCATTGATTGCATCCGCCATGTGGCGCTGGCAGCCGGTGTTGTGTTTTACACAGTGATTAATGAATAAACAGCTTTCTTTTTTTTTATCATTCAACTGCACATTTACAGCTATTGATTTCATTTTGAGGCCTTCTCTTTGAGCCTAATGTTTGTTTCTGCCCGTGCTTTTCTGGAGCTGACTGGAGATTATACACAGAATGTGTCAATAGCAGCAATTCTGGGCTGCAATATCAACTAGCATAGCCGCCGACTTTTTATACATTTGGGGGAAGGGGTTAGGATTGTACGATAAAGCCTGGTGTTAATACAATATTTAGTACAGTTATTAAAGATAAAAGGCATTTGATCACAGTAGAGTGCAAATACTTTCAATTTCATGTAAATAAAATAGTATGGTTCATTAATTTGATGTGTTTTATTCACATGATATTTTCTACCTATTCTGCCACAAATCATTCTTACAAAAGCTTATTTTTCTACTCCATGCTAATCAAGATATACATTAGCAGATTGTCTTACTGCTCAGTTCTTTATAAGTGTAAGAGAACTAACGTAATAGATTAGGCTCAAGCGATAGCCAAGTCTTCTAAAAGCTGTTTGCTATGTGATTGAATTCAGTTCTCTGTCATGGCCAGGAATAAAACAAAAGAAAAAGACTTGACAAATTCCCGTTTGAGAATAGTATAGTAGCAGTGGTGGTCGTCTTCTTCTCTCTCCTCTGGGAAGCATAGAGCTTTAATGAACGCACGCACGCCGGCGTATTCTGTTCTTTGGCAATACTTTAATATCCTTCCAACTCTTTCCTGAAACTTCTGTCTCTTTCTTAATGTCCCGTGCAATGCAATTCTTGGTCTACCTGATCTCTTAGTTGATCCTTGGGGGTTCCAATCGAAATCCGTTTTAGCTATACTACCACCTTCTCTATTCAACTTCTGTCTTTTTCTTAATGTCCCGTGCAATGCAATTCTTGCTCTACCTGATCTCCAATCGAAATCCGTTTTAGCTATACTACCACCTTCTCTATTCAACTTCTGTCTCTTTCTTAATGTCCCGTGCAATGCAATTCTTGGTCTACCTGATCTCCTAGTTGATCCTTGGGGGTTCCAATCGAAATCCGTTTTAGCTATACTACCACCTTCTCTATTCAACTTCTGTCTCTTTCTTAATGTTCTGTGCAATGTAATTCTTGATCTACCTGATCTCCTAGTTGATCCTCCAATCGAAATCCGTTTTAGCTATACTACCACCTTCTCTATTCAACTTCTGTCTCTTTCTTAATGTTCTGTGCAATGTTATTCTTGATCTACCTGATCTCCTAGTTGATCCTCCAATCTAAATCCGTTTTAGCTATACCACCACCTTCTCTATTCAACTTCTGGCTCTTTCTTAATGTGCTGTGCAATGTAATTCTTGATCTACCTGATCTCCTAGTTGATCCTTGGGGGTTCCAATCTAAATCCGTTTTAGCTATACTACCACCTTCTCTATTCATCACATGTCCATTTCCATTTCCTATATTTCCCCTCTTTCCCAATTTCCTGTTGGTTAGTTATTTTCCACAGGTCCTTATTTGAAATGGTCCTTGGCCACTATATTTCCATAATTATTCTTAATATCTATTATAAACCACTTGTAATTTCTTAGCAATTGAACTAGTAATTTTCCAAGTTTCACATCCACATAACAAGACAGATTTCACATTCGTATTAAATATTCTAACTTTCAATTTTAAGAATATTTGTTTTGATTTCCATAGGGAGGATAACTTTGCAAAAACAGTTTTTGATTTTCTAATTCTAGCATTGATATGACACTACCCAAATAGAAGAATTCACTAATCTCTTCAATCTCAATATTTCCTAGTTTGATTTTAGTGTTTGTTTTACTGTGTATTCTCATAGTTTTAGTTTTTTCTGTGTTTATGCGTAATCCTGCCGCGGATGCAAATCTGTCTAGATCTTTTCCTTTACTATTAATGTCCGAGAATCTATGGGCATCATACATACATCGTCTGCATACTCTACACTTTCCATCTTTCGTGAGAATAGTATAAGTATCTTAAAATTTAAACCAATAACAACGAATATTTTTGAAATGGTTAGCTCTACAAAAAAGTCTGCGTTTTAACGAGATACTTTTGTCTTATCTCTTACGGTTTACCAGTTATGCAAAAGTCATTCTAAACGAAGAGGTCTTCACAGGCTATTCTCAGAAAATTCAAGATGTATATTTTATTTGTCATGTGAATATCTTTAATATATAGTGTTTTAATCAAAATCGTGAGGGACATTTTTGAGGAAAACAACATTTTCGAAAATTTTGCCATGTAAAGAATAGTTTTGGGTGGGAATATTTTCTGGCACATCTTTGTGTCGCATCCTTGGAAGATATTAATCTTAAGTATCCAGTGTATTATTGTTTATTTAGTTTGTTTTTAGTCATCGTGTTCACAGACATAACACGCAAGAACATTTTTAAATAAATACCTTTTTGGGCACAGGGGGCTCCAAAGCGTGTCTTTCCAGTGAAATCTCGGTATCGAATTTTTGGGTGGAATGCAATACCTTCTCTATGTACTATGAACAAAATAGAGAAAGTAATAATGCTGGGTCTGTTGAGTTTTTCAAGGGAATCTGTTTCATCTAACTGCGTTCCTATCTACACAGGTGGCCGAGGTCGTTAAGAAATCAACTCGTGACCGAAGGTCGCGGTTCATATCTTGTCACAACCGCCCTCTCTGACTGAGGTTTTTCTGTTTTCCTTAGCTCTCATAAAAGGCAAATATCAGGGAGGTACCGTAAAATGTTGCCTAGTACGTTTTCTTCTTAATTTTTTTTTTCTCAATTATCATTTCATGTACCATCAGTGTCCACCGCCTGTTGTACCGATTTGCAATAAGAACGGGCAATACATTCATTTCTGCTGAATGAATGCTGAATGAAGATATAAGCTCATAGCCTCTTCACGAAAACAATGGATGATAGCAACTGCGTTTAGACTAATACAAGAAAATCCAATCAGCGGTCGCATGAAGAACAAAAGCCTGCTACTGAGATGTGAGGATAGTCTGGATACACCGCGACTCCTGTAAGTGTGTTTCTCCCCACAAACAAAATTAATTACATTTTGCATTTCACCTTATTTTTAAAACTGATTGCAAATGTCAAAGCAGTAAAATAATTTTCTATAATAGACGATGAAACTACGAATATGTCAAAACATTATTTGGGTGCTTCGATTCTGACCCGATATGAACTGAATTTTTTTTTTTCCCGGAGGTTTGTCAGGACTCCGGCACTGTAGTCCTTTTTTCTCCAGTTTTACCTTAGTAGACCGTATTAATTGTAACGTTTTCCTTTTACATATACAAACATAGACACATTTACAAACACAGAGACACCCATGCCCAAGAAGGGACTCGAACCCACGATCCTGTGCACCACGAAGCGCCAAAGCGAGACACTTTAGCGAGCGCGGCCACCTGATCGGCGAAATTGACACCCATGGCTCACGAGATTGGCTACAGCGCGAAGCAGATTTGCTTAGTAATGGTGGTCTTAAACATGGCTAACACTGAATAACTTCGTGATTTAACTGTATATTTTCCATTAATTAAACAAACAATTTATTTTTCTGTGTCGAATATAGATGTATTAGGTGACTGCAGTTTTACTTCATCGGGCCGTGACTGGACTAGAAGAATCGCGTGATTTCCTTTCGCACCTTAGTCTATCTCGTTAGCCACGATTGAAACCTAGGTTATACCATCATTGCTTTTTTTTTTTATTGTTTCATTTATAGAGCCCTCTCTAGCATATAAAGGTTATATCGGGGGCTTTGCATTAGAAACTACACGTAGTCTGTAGGCTCTTTACGTTGGTTTTTTTCTTTTTTAATCATTTTATTTTCCTCACACACACACACACACACACACACACACACACACACACACACACATCTTCAGACTGTGGGGGAATAATTCTGGTTAAAGAAAAATGTCCCACCCCAGCCGGGAATCGAACCTGGGATCTCCGGATGACAGCATTGCTATTGTTTTACAGTTGAGTTCTGCATTTGAAACAAAAGTTATCTTAACAATTCCATTTACAATTTTTCTTTCTTTTTTACTTTCTCTACCGAGTAATATGTCACAGATTTTACCGGAAGTATGTGTTTTGATGTCCCCTAAACCCAAAAAGCATTAAAGTCCGTATCTGTATGTGTACATGTGTCTGTGACTGTGAACAACATAGCTGAAAAACGAAATGACCTCTAAATACCAACTTTGGTATATAAGTTTAGTATCTTCCAAGGATGCAACACGAAGATTTTCAAGAAAATCTCCTCACCCCAAACTATACGTTACAAGGAAACTTTTTGAAAATATTGTATTTCTCAAAATTTGCTCTAACAATTTTGATTAAAATACTGTATATTAAATATATTTACGTAATAAATAAAATGTATATTTTGAATTTTCTGGAAATAACATCTGAAATTCCTTCATTCTGGATACACTTTGCAGATTTGGTAAATCGTAAAAGATAAACAAAAACTTACTGCACAATCTAGATCTCGGTAAAACATACAATTTATATCGTATACTTTTTTTTGTAGAGTTAACGGTTTCCATATATTCCTTATTATAGATTTCAATTTTAAACCTTGTAACTTTTCTCAAATGTTAAGTCACCTTTCGTTTCATTTATTTTGTTTTACTGCTGGTCGTGCAAAGCGAACTGAATTTCAATTTTTCACATAGCGAACAATTCTTAAAAGATTTGACTTCACTTTAGCCTAACGTTTCTCCTTATTGCTCCTTCTGCTTAGAAAGAAGCAAGTAATAAGAAAATTTGTGCTGAAGTTTATCTCGATTAACATGATATATGATACTTTAAAATCTTTTATAAAAACAGTGTGTTTGTAGAACAGGAAGAGAAAGTTAGTGTTCCATCAGATTTTTACTTTCTCTAACCCGCATGTACAATGTACATGGTGACTAAAGAAGGTGTTGTATTCCACTCAAAAATTCGATACCGAGGTTTCACCAGAAATTTGTTTTAAGGTCCCCTGAATCTGAAAAAAAAATATTTTGGAAAAGGGCCGTGTGTGTCTGTAGACAGCATAGCTCAAAAACGAAAAACCGGTTAAATGCTAACCCTGGTTTTCAAGTTCAGTATTTTCCAAGGTTGCGATACGAAGATTTTCAAGCAAGTTCCCCCACCCTCATGGAACATTTTCGAAAAATTTTGTTTTTCTCAAAAATGGCTCTAAATATTTTGATTAAAATACTGATTATTAAAGATATTCACATCACAACTAAAATGCATATTTTGAATTTTCTTGAAATAGCCTCAGGAAAGTTCTTAATTCTGGTTGAGTTTTGCAGAATTTTGCATAACGGTTAAACTGTAATAGATAGACAAAAACTCATTCCACCAAAAAGGTATATCTCGTTAAAGCACATAATTAATAGCATATACGTGTTTCTTGTAGAGTTGACTGTTTTCGAGATATTCATTGCTATAGGTTTCAATTTTAAACTAATTTTTCTCAAACGGAAACATGCAATGCGATCCGAACCTCAATTGCTTAACATAGCGACCAGCTTCTTAAAATATTTGACTATCGCTTTAGCCTAGTGTATTCCCTTAATTCCCTTCTACTTACAAGAAAGCAAGTAATAAGATCAATTCTGTTAATGTTTATCTAGATTAGCATGTCGTAGATAAAAGAATAATTTTTTGTAAGAAAAATGTGTTTGTGGAACAGCTGGATAATGTTGTGAATGGAACATACAAATGTTTGGCTGAAAAATCTATTTTGGAATTACAGGGATCCAGGCTCCTTCAGTAAAATTGTCGAAAAGCGATGCTCCTAGAGCTATGTAAGCTAGGAAAACGGAAGGTTCCTTGCTCCCACTAATTCGTGCCGATATCAACTCGCTTTCATGAGCTTATATGCTCGAAACTGCAATAATTGTGCTAACACTGAAGTAACAGCACAAAGTTTCAATTTCCGTTGGCAGATAGCAAATCATAGTTTCACATTTTGTCGTATCTGTTATAGTAAAAGATGAATTTTCGACTTTTGTTTGCGCGTTTGTTTTTTTTTTTTTTTTTTTTATTAAACTTATAATGTACTTTCGTGCTATAAAGTTTGTTTTTTGTTTTAGTTTTTTTTTTCGTTTTTTATCAAGATTTTAAAGCCACAAATGGCTATTTAATCGGTCCTATACCATTTAGGTAAAGTGTCGCATTAAACTTTAAACTTAATTTTTCTCAATACCTTCTTCTCACCATTTTTCATCATTCAAATTTCTCCTTTTGCACTAGTTATAACATATTAAATAGTTCAGTTTAAATTCAATAATATGTACTTATGTTCAAGTCCAGCCTTACTCTTGTAGGCTGGACATGAATAATTTTACAAAAATCTGATGTGCTCTAATCACATGACTTTCTCTAACTGTTCCACAAAATCTTCTCAAAAAAAGCATTATTCTTTTATGTACATTACGCTAATGAAGAAAAACATTAGTAGAACTGGTCTTATTATTTGCGTCCTTGTAAGCAGAAGGGAATAAGGGAGTACCTTAGGCTAAAGTAATAGTCAAACGTTTTAAAAACTCACCGAGAAACAATTGAAACTCAATTCTCTTTGCTTGCTAGGTGTAAACATAAGAGAGACGAAAAGAAAGATGTCTTCCCGTTTGAGAAAAGTTTAAGTAGCTTAAAACTGAAACCAATAACTCCGAAAATCTCGAAAACTCGGACTCTACAAAAAAAAGTATATAGACAGAAACATTTAGAAAAAGGTCCGTGTATGTGTTCATATGTCTATGAAAACGACAACTGAAAGTCGCCCTCCATGATATAGAGTATACCATGAGGATCGTGGGTTCAAATCCACCGGAGAACGTAGATTTACCTCAAGCCTGATAAAAAGGCCTCTGATCAAAATTAAGCGGTCTTTCACGCCCAATATAGAATGGTACGCTGAGAAGGACAGTAGTTAAAGAGCGTCCATAAATAAAATTCCATTTCCACAGTTGTAATTAAACACCCAAGGGTTTAATTGCATTGTACATGTCACATTTGTTATTATATTCTTGGTTGAGTTTATTTAAGTGTTTGTTTATTCCCTTTAATAACAGGACATAGATCCGAATTACAGAAAGTACTTGCCAACAATTAAGACTAAACTTTCTATACAGGCTTAGAAATTTACCTCGGGATGTCCAAAAAATCAAAATAGGATTATGCTTAGGAATACAAATTATAACAGGTCTATTCTTAGCAATACATTATTCAGCTCATATTGATTTAGCATTCTCTAGAGTAGCTCATATTTGTCAAGCTATAATTATCCTTTCTGCATTTATTGGGGCAATTGGAGGATTTAATCAAATTTATTAACCATAATTTCTTTTCCAATTATCCTTATAAGACTTTATTATATCAACTTTTCAATTGGAATTCTGTCGCAATTCCACACTGCTTGCTAATAGGCTACGTCATATATGAATATACATGCGCGGACCTTTTCTTGAGCGCTGGGCTCCCGTCTCCGTTCGATAAGTTTCGCACAATTTCGGAAGCAGAGAAGAGACAACATTTTGGCATGAAGTGCACTATGCGTCTTAATATCTAGTGGCTTCAATGCTGAGGTTTCATTCTGTCTAAAGGCCTCAGAGTTCATTCACATGTACATGTATTAATATTTCAGCTAGTTCACGGCAGATTAGATAATCTACTCACCATAATGGCTCAGGGTCTCAAAGAAAGAAACTTTATTTAAATGATACACTGCAGAAAGATAGGCGGACGATCTCCTCCCCCCTACCCGCCGGTCTTCACTACTCCATAAAACTAGCGTTTATAGTACCTGTCAAGTACAACGAACTTCCGCAACGACATCTTCTGTCATGTGTGGGAAGGTCAGGAATCACTTCTTGTCGTGAACTTATATATCACCATACCTGTTTTAAAGGTTCACGCCATGCACTACCAACGTGCAAAACATGTATTCCAGATCTAATGCAAACTTTTCCACGCATCGAAATCGTTGTTCTGCTTTTAAACATCCGTGAAATTACCTCTTCTACACGTAGGCAGAGCAAGTATTGTATTCTATCCAAAAATTTGATGTCAAGAATTTATCGGAAATATGTTTTGAGCTCCCTTGAATCCAAAAGAAAAGCATTTTTAGACAAAGTTGCGTATGGTGCGTGTGTATGTGTGAGTGTGTCTGTGCACAGCATAGCTCAAAAATGAAAAGAGCGTTAAATACCAAGGTATTTAAGTTTAGTATGTTCCAAGGATGCGAGAAAAAAAAATCAGGAAAATGCCCTCTACTCCAAACTATCCTTTACATGGAAATTTTTTTTGAAAATTTGTTTTTTCTCAAATGGCTAACGATTTTGATTAAAATATCGTATATTAAAGTTATTTACATGACAAAACGTATATCTTGATTTTATGGGAATAGCCTCTGAGGTCCTCTTCACTCTGTATGGCTTTTGCATAATTGCTAAACTGAAAGAGATAGACAAACATTTACTATACAAAAAATTTAGATCTCGTCAAATGACTTCATTGCCAACTGGTCAACATTAGATACCAACCAACATTTTTGCCATCGAGCTAACCGTTTCCAAAATATTCCTTATTATTGGTTTCAATTTTAATATACTTACACTTTACTCATGCAGAGGTCACCCGTGTTTCTTTTGTTTTACTCCTGGCTTCTCAAAGGGAACGTAATTTCAATGACTCTCGCAAAACGAGATCTTCTCAAAAACATGGCCGTCGGTTTAGCCTAGTGTATTCCCTTATTTCCCTCCTACCTTATAAGGAACTAAGACAAGACTATTTTGATAAAGTTCATGTCATTTAGCATGAAGTAAATAGAAGAATAGTCTTTTGTAAAAAGTGTTTTTAGAATTAGTGGAGACAGTCATGTGAATGGAATACATCAGATTTTTTTTTTCTATTCTTAATGCTGAGGCAAAACATAACCCTGTATATTAAATTAATGTTAGCTGATTAAGTATTAATAGAAATATGTGTTAAGGGTATGTAAATAAGTTGAGAAGATTTTGTGTTAGCTTATAAGTTATTAAACGTTGAAGTTAAGAGTTGGAATGAATCTGTAAAAGTAGGAAGGTCAATCAGAATCGCGCATGGTATCAGCAGGTAGGCGCTCGGTCTTTTGTATTTCAGTGAGGGTAAAATCGGAAACATTTTTATTTAAATTTTCCCGTTACTGCAGGCTGAACTAGTCACGCAGGCCGATGAACTTGTGTAAAGTAACGGAAAAATGGCACATGAGAAACTAAACAGATGAATCGTGTGATGGGAATAAGTTGACGCCAAAAATCCACCAATCCCGCAAAAGTAAAGGCATGAACGTCACAAATCTCATATAAAAAGGGAGGTAGAATCAGGGCAATACACACTTTTTTGGAAGACATTAGAAGCGAAGCTATGTCCAGACGGGACGGAGACGCACGCGCAAAGTAGTTTGAATTTTAGTAAGTCGCGAAATCATTAAGTGCGGCAGACAGGTAATTAGCGAGCTGCGCGAAATTCTATTGGTAGTGATTCCGAAAATACCTCCGGAGTAATAGTTTGTTGTAAATCCTTGGGCGCAATACAAAATTGGCGTTAGAGGATTCTGTTGGACGTTTTGAGACCCCAAAGTAACAAAAATCAGCCGTTAGAAAAATCAAACCAGCCAATAGAGAAAACTAAGTACTGTGCTTCTCATTCCACCACTGAGATCTCTGCTAATACCCTTACCAGGATACGACCTCATGCTCTACTAATCCCGCATTCCCAGAAACTATTCTAGCCTTCCGCAGGAAGCGAGATTCGAACATGAGACCAGCCGAGGACGAGGAAGAGCAACACCGCATACCGGGAATCAGTGGTTGCCATTCTGGGAGCAGCTTTAATGCATAAAATTGCAATTGCTTAGAAAATGCAGCGTTTACATAATTGTATAGTTTACGAAGTAATAAAACAACTAAGTATATTTGGTTTAATAAATACCTACTCTTAATCCATATCTGTAAAATCTATAGGAATACATAAAATAAATAAATTGCGTACTCTGGAATCAGTTTGAGTTACCCGATGTTTCTGTTAATATATAACTTATGAAATATTGAGAAACCGTCATTACGCGGTAGTAATACTTTCTCAACCGTCAGAAAAGTCATTGCTCCACTTTAAAGTGGTCACTCCCTTTGTTCGAGTGGATGGCAACTCTGGCAACATCGCTCCTCGCATTATTGGCACTCGCAAACGTCAACACTCGAGTACTTCACCCCCCCCCCCTCTCTAGCACTTCACATTGCACATTAATCTTCAACGTGCTATAAGAGGCAATAAGTACACTCATTTCAGAAAAATTAAAGAAACGAAAAAAAAAAAATATGTGTTCCATTCACATTACTTTTTCTACCACTCTGTAATAAATTACTCTTAAAAAGATTATTTTTAATATACTTCAAGCCAATCAAGATAGACATTAGCAGAAATTATCTTATTACTTCTTCCTCGCACGTAGAAGGGAAATAAGGAAATACACTAGACTAAAGCGACAGTCAAAGCTTTTAAAAGCTACTTGCTGTATTTTAGAATTCGGTTTTATTTGCATATGTTGATAAATCCCATATGAGAAAAAGGTTGAGGTGTTTTAAAGTTGAAGTAAATAACAAGGATTATCTCGGGAATGGTTTGCTCTAAAAAGTATATATGGCTATTCCTAGAAAATACATTTCATTTAGTATAAAATGTATCTGAAACATAATGTGATATTTAATCAACATCGTTGGAATCAGTTTTGAGAAAATCAACATTTTCGAAAAATCTTCTATGTGAAGTGTAGTTTGGGGTTGGGGGATATTCCTGAAAATCCTCATGTCTCATACCTAGAGAATGCTGAACTTAAGTTTATTATTATTTAAGCGGCTTTCGTTTTTGAGCTATGCTGTTCACAGAAGCAAATACAAATGGACACTGACATGACCTATATATATATATAGGTCATGTCAGTATATAAAGTGTATTTTGTATATCTCAGAGCCATATATTTCCAGTGAAATCTCGGTATAGAATTTTGGGTGGAATACAACTTTCTCTGCCTACTCTGTACATTGAATGTAAGATTATAGAGAAAAACTTCACATAAAATGCAGATCTCGTTAAAACATCAATGTATGTCATATATATATATATATATATATATATATATATTATTGTGAAGTTAACGATATCTGTTATTGGTTTCAATTTTAAAATACTAACCTATACTTTTCTCAAACGTCGCCTTTTTTTTTTGTTTCTTTTTATGTTTTATCCTGGACATGCAAAGACAACCAAATTTCAAACCAGCTGCATAGTGACAGCTTTAAAAATATTTGATTATCGCTTTACCATAGTGTATTTCCTTGTTTCTTTGCTACCTACAAGAAGCTATGTAATAAGATTATTTCTGCTCATATTCAATTCGATTACCATGTAGAGTTAGAAGAATAACCTTTTGTAAGAATATATATATTGCAGAACAGGTAGAGAATGTCATATGAAGTGAGCACATCAGATTCTTCACAAGGAATAACACTGGATCCTATCACAGCTGTAACGAAATGCTTCCTAAATGATTAAAATGCTGCTAAGACATACATTTATGTTTAAGGAATTTCTTTTACAAACGCCGTTTGAGTTCCGTTAGCGTGCACTTTGAACGAGTGTATATTGATGATTTAACCAGCCACTGACAAAACATGTGATTGTGATAAGAGGTTCCAGTGACCTAACAGGGGTTGTTGAGGACACCGGGTGTGTGTTCACTCTCTTCTCTGTCAACCTCACTGCACGTTGGTAGAAAGTATACTGTCTCAAAAACAGAAATGATGTTTTAAACATTAGAGAAAAGTTTTAACTTTCAAATTACTAAGTGGGAACCAACATCATGAATTACAGGTAAGCTTATATGTTAAAATAAAACCTTAAACGGCTATTAGTGCTGTTGTGGTTCACAGAAGAGTGCTGTGCTTAGGTAAAGGCAGTACTGCATTTGGCCCAACTTTCGTACAACTTTCACTGAAAAACACGTTTTGAAGCGCTTGAGTAAACCGACAATCTATGATGTGTGTGAGAGAAAGAGAGAGATCAAATTTCAGGCAAGGTGAGAGTTTAGAAACCTTCCCCACCCCCAAAAACTTTACAAGGAAAATGTGTTTGTTCTTAATTTCTTTGCTTTATACTTAATATGTAGGTAGAGAAGGTGTTGCATTACGCCAAAAATCAATACCAAGATTTCCCTGGGAATACACGTTTAGGGTCTTCTGTACCCCCCCAAGGTACTTTTGAAAAGATGTTCTGTGTCTGTGAATGCGATAACTCAAAAATGAAAGGTTGATTACTATCAAACACTATATTTAAGTCCAGCATCTTCCAAGAATGCGACACAAAGGTTTTCAAGGAAATCCCCCACCCCAAACTATTCTTTCCATGGAAAAAAAAATCTAAAATTTTGATTTTCTCTGTTTTGTTTAAAATACCGTGTATATAAGATTACTTATATGACAAATAAAATGCATATCTTGAATTTTCTGTAAATAGTCTCTGAAGTCCTCATTCTGAAAGACTTTTGCAAAGCTGGTAAACCGTAAGAGATAGAAAAAGGTGAAAACTACAGGTGAAAACTACAAATGTGAGCTCGTTAAAACATAATTTGCCATACACCAAAACAGGAAATATTTGGAAAATAAGTATATATTTGTTATAAATAAAACAAATAGTGTGTTTTAGCGAGATCTGCATTTGTTGTGTGGTAGAGAGAGAGAGAGTGTGTGTGTGTGTGTGTGTGTGTGTGTGTGTGTGTGTGTGACCTTAATGATTTTAATTAAACTACAATATGTATAGAATATTTTCATCACAAATAAAATGCATATCTTCAATTTTCTAGAAACAACCTCATTCCTTCTGAATGGCCTTTGTAGAACTCGTAAACCATAAGAGATAGAGCAAAACTTACAACAAAATTGTAGATCTCGTTCAAAACCCTTAGAGCCATTTTTAAAACTCAAACTTTTTGAGCATTTGTACATATAAAGGGTAGCTTGAGGTGGGTGGGGATTTTTTTTTGAAAATCTTTTGTGTCAGATTCTTGAAAGATACTAAACTTAATGGTCAGTTTGGTATTTAAATGACTTTTACTTTTTAAGTTATGTTGTCCACACACACAGACACGCATCTTTTTCTACAAATGCTTATTTTTATACAGAGGACCCTAAAAGGCGTATTTCTAGTGAAATCTTGGTATCGAATTTTAGGTAGTATACATTGCCTACTCTACTATGAACTATATACTTTACTTATATTAAGTAAAGAAGATAATAAGGGTTTGTAATACATAGTTTTGTATAAGAGTGTGCAGAGAAAGCCACGTAAGTGAACACATCAGTTTTGTTCCTCCTGACTCTGCTGTGTAAAGACAGTTATTGTGAATTCGCCATTGAGTTGCTTTTAATCTTATATTGAGAGCAATAATAGTATTTGACATTCTATCTTGTGCACATCTCGTTCCTGAACCCTTTGGGAGGAAACGCTGGTTATGCACTTAGATGTGAACATGGTACGCAGCGGCATGACCTCCCCAAAGGGAATTCCATTCCTAATCTCTAGATACAGTGTGGCATACTGGCATACCGCAGACCGGTATGTATGCAAATAGCAATCCACACAGTTACTCTGATAACGCATTTCTTACAGTTTTGCAAAATGAAATGAAATGGAGTTTTATTTATGGGCGCTCTTTAACTGCTGTGGTTCTCAGCGTCCCATTCTAATTTGGGCGTGAAAGATCGCTTACTTTTACTCAGAGGTCTCTCTATCAGGCTTGAAGTTCTTTTACGTGCCGTAAATCTACGACACGGGACCAACGGTTCTGCTTCCCTTCCGAAGGAAGCCATGCTAAGCAAAAAAACCCATCGTCCTCCGCCGGGTTTGAACACGCGACTTTGGGTATACGAAGTTAACATGGTAACCATTACACCACGGAGGGCGACTTTACAGCTTTGTGGATACCCATTGACGAATATTCATTGGAAGTTAGGTCACTTTACTCATGCGACATGCATGAGACCAAGTAGTTTACTATGAGAACTGCATCATTTTATATCTGTTGATAGTATAATGACATCTCAAACCAGATTTTCGGATTCCGACTGGAGCGGAGAAATGTTTACTTTCTCTACCACGTGCATAGTAGGTACAGAATGTATTGTATTCCACACAAAAATTTGATACCGAGCTTTCACAGGAGATACATGCTTGAATTAAAAAAAGAAACATTTCTAGTCAAAGGTCCGCGCGCGCGCGTGTGTGTCTGTGTGTGGTATTTAAATTTAGTATTTTCCAAGGATACGACACAAAATTTTCAGGAAAATGTTCCCAATTCAAATTACCCTTTACATGGAAGTCTTTTTCAAAAAAAAAAAAAAGTAGTTCTAACGATTTTGATTAAAATACCGCATGTTAAACATTACAAACAAAATGAATACTTGAATTTGTTGGACGTCCTATTCATTCTGAATGATTTTTGTATAATTGGTACAGCGTAGGAGATAGACAATAATTTACTACTCAAAAATGTACATAGATTCGTTAAAACGCCCAAGTTATGTTTTGTTTTTTTGTGTTAGAGTTAACCATTTTCGAGATATTGCATGTTACTGGTTTTAAAATTTCCAATATTTAAGACTTTTCTCAGATGAGAAGTCGTTATTTACCTTTTCTCAATCTGGGGAATTTCAATTGCACCAACTTTTAAATGATTTGAATATCGTGTTAGCCTAATGTATTTGCTTATGTCCCGTCTACTTAGAAGGAACTAGTATTATAACCATTTCTGCTGTCTGTTTCGATTACCATGAAGTAAAGTAAAATCTAAAGTAGACTGCCTCCGTGGCCGAGTGGTCAGCGAGGTCCCGGGTTCGATTCCCGGCTGGGGTGGGGAATTTTTCTTTAACCGGAATTATTCCCTATCCCCCATAGAGTCTGGAAGTATGAATGTGAGAGTGAATGTGCGTGTGTTTAGTAATATAAAGTTTAACCTAATGTTCTGAACCTAAGGTTTCACAAGTGAAAGCCCCCGATATGACCATTGATGTTAAAGGGAGCTATACAAATGAAGCAACAAAGAAACAAAATCTAAAGTTCCAGAGCCCTGGGAAACGACTACCAATTCACAAGGTGTTCTGGAGCTAATCTTTACACGTGTTTCTCTCTCACACTCAGACCGATGTGGCGACATCCTGATGACAGTAAAGTTAGAAGAAAGATTTAAAAAATCTCTAACTTATATAGTTGGCAAGTAGATGCGACTATTTTCCGCCACATTACGTCATTAACTCTCATATTGTTTAAAAGTAACCGTTGACGTTCCTTGACTTATCCGGGCACCTTTCTGTAACATTCTCTGTTCTAAATTCTAACTCTTGCTTCTTAAATTTGCCCCGCAGAGTTGTATTCTTCCGATGATATTCTTCTCTCTGGCGGTATTAACATTAATGCTACTTGTCTATTATGCATAAAAGAAAACTATCAAACCTTGCCTTTTACAACACTAGAAACAATAATTTAGAAACGCCATATTTTAAGCTGGGCAAAACTCAAAATCACTACGTATGTACAGATCTTAAGCTCTTTAATAGATTTCCCCATAGTATCCAAATATTTTCCATAAAACAGTTTAAGACTTATCTAGAAATGTTATTAAAGGACTTTTTATAGTATTAGTGAATTTCTAGACTACACATGGTAAATACCAATGCTGTACTTTTTATTAATTTATTTATTTTTGTTTAAATACATTTATTTATTTATTTACATAGAATGTCCCAATGAACATATTGCTCTAGGTAGGGACTGCCCTTTAGTGAGGCGGTAAGCAAAATACAAAGAATAAAACACATTAACACATATAAAAAGGAGTATATAAGTATACATTTTATATATATTATATACTTTTTAACGTAATTTGTTTGGGTGTGGGATTAAACTTAATGCAATATTTCAAGAAACACCATAGGGATTTTCTGTTGTCAATTTTTTAGGAATTACAGTATTGCTCAGTTAGGTATTTGAAGAGTTTGTTTTTAAATTGGGATAAGTTAGATGATTGTTTAATGTTAAGTGGGAGACTGTTGTATGTTTTGGTGGCACTATGTAGTATACTTTTTATTCCATATTTGGTAGAGTTAACTGATTCTATACATATGTGATTGGCTTTTCTTTTTTAAAAGTTTTATTTAAGACATGTAATGTATTTGCTCTGTATAGTATTGTCGCATTTACTATGTATGCAGGGATGTGAATGTATATTTATTTTAACAATGGTTGTATGACTATGCCTATAGCAACCATATAATGATTTGGACCATTATAAATAAATAACAAAAATAAATTAAATAAATAAATATATTTAAAGAAATACCAGTTGACCAAATGCATATTTATATTTCTTGCTTGGTAGTTGGTGTATAGCATATTTTGTGTAAGATTTATGACTGGTTGCCAAAACCGTAGCCTACGTCATTATAATAGCGTAGGCGACGCCAAAACTTAAATAAAGAAAATAAACCAGTAAATGCGTTATACTCTTTGGAATGGGGTTAGCATGACAGAACTTACAGTATATCCACTGGTTCATCCTTGAATACGACGAGTGACTTGACTGACAACTGCCAAGCAACCAAATAGTATCTACAGTGAGCTTTTAAAATAGTACCAAGACTGTACTTCCTGACGGCTATATACTACCAAACATACTTGGAAAACCGACAGCCAGGAGCCAGATTTCGATAGTGCCTATCACTAATCGAATGGCAACACGATATGATGAAGGGTTGCAATCATAGATGACTATAAATGCATCGTTTATACATTGTTTATACTATCAATGATTGCCGTGGGAGACAGGGTTGCATTGCGAGAATTTTCGGGATAGGTGGTTAACCTTCACAGAATGGACTTTATACCGACTATGTTCCAAGTGTTCTTAAAAGCATACAGTATAAGATATAAAGCAGACATTAACGTCTACTTCCAGGATGATAGGTATAACAGTATGTTGGAATGTTTCCTTACCATGTTCACTAACTTCACTTCTGAGATAAAGTTATTCCAGTAGCATACAATTCGTAATGAGTTGAAATTAATGTTAATTTTCAGGTACGGATGATGGAGCAGAGGCTTGCTCAAGCCGACTGGACTCCAAGTGAAACTACTGAGCACGTATCCAGCCTCAATAGCACTGTCCAAGAAAAGGAAACTGTCATCAATAAGCTTGAAACACAAGTAGAGGAACAGGTAAGTTCTTAATTCCGTTCAATTCGTATGTTCCATTTACATGGGAAGTAGCAACTTACATGGGTTACAGCATTTAATATAATGCATTAAAGAAATGAAACTGACCTTCGGAGCGTCTAGAAGCCACCTGTCACACCTTACGCTGTGGATGACTGGAGTTTTAGATGCAACTCGGCTACGCTTTGCGGCTTAGGACCTCGGTCCCTCGACATGGACTAGATTTAAGCGCATGCAAAAAGAGGTGACAAGTACCGGAGAATGGCGGTAAATCATGCGTTTTTGTTGAACCCAAAAGACCAAAGATAGATGTAAGAAATTATTAAAGCTAACCTTTTCCATTTCCATACATCATCCTTTTTGTTATTCTGCCATTAGAGCCACTTTGTAGTTACTTATGTGTTATAATTTTTGAGGGCCATAAGGTGCAAAGCTTAGCCGAAGGATGCTTTTATAAGTAGACGAGTGGAGCGATGCCAGGGTGTAGCCGAGGGATCTGTGAAGCTAAAACCCCAATGATCACAAGACTAAGGTGGCAACCAAGCAAGATTTCAAATCTGGAATATTAATATCTTAAAACTTTCAAATCCAGATTCACTGTGGAAGTTTTACTCCTTCCCTATATTTTTAGTTTAGTTATTAAATGCTTCGCTAAGTGCAGTTCTGTAATAATCATATTTATTTGTTATGGAATAAGCATGCAATGAATATTTTTAGTTTTAAGTTTTTAATTTTTGTTGTTGTTTTGTTTGAGTACGCATTGAAATTGCAGACTTATTAACTTTTGTAATGGAACTATAGCTCTTAGAAACACACATTTACATTATTCTGTTCAACATGTGCACAAGATATCCAATAGCTGCTTTAGTAAATTGATTGGTTTCTGTTTCCAAATAACAGTGAAAGTGTAGTAGCATATTGCAATAAACACATTTTACAGGTAATAACAGAAAGAAAATAAGAGTCTATTTTTTATTCTCGTTTAGGTGTAGTAGATGGGCTAGTGGAACATTCATAATGGCCGCTGCTTGGTCTAATTTTGAACTGTCCTGGATAAATTGGCACAATTTAGACATCCTAATTTACCTTTGAATACAATGTATTAGCTCATTAGGTAACTGTACCAAATTTTCAATGTATTCACTTCTAGAATATTTTTTATGCCTTCTAGAATCTTAAATTTCTAAACTTATAGCATAGGTTTTATTATGTGCCTGATACAAGTTGTATAAATGCCTGTCTTGGTAGTGTGGGGGTTGCGTGTCTGACTCACATTCAAGAGGGTCACAAGTTTGAATCTTGCTTAGGGTGAGTTACGTAAAAGTTCTTTTGGGGTATTTTCCTTTGTCCTGAGAGGACAAATGACAAGTAACTTTAGGCTCCATGGACCCTGGGATCATTTCACCAATTTCATTCATCAACTGATATGACCGTCCAGGTTAAGGGTTGTTAAGCCAGAATAAATAAAAAAAGAGTTCTATAAATACTGGTTGAGTTGAAAAGTTGGATATTTTTTTGGTTTATAGCTGTTTTATTCAAAGCAATTTTACTATCACATTTGTATAACTTGTATCCATTGACTTTTATACAACAAAGTAAACCATGTTAAACAGAAACTTACCAGAAGACTGTAAAGGCCTATCTTGGTATTTACACATATAAAAATCTTAAACCTCATCATAAATCATCATTTTGCTTTTACAGCGCCAGCTTCGACTGCAAGATGCCAAGCAGGTAGAGGCCAAAGCTGCAAAAATTAAAGAATGGGTAACGAACAAGCTTCGTGAGGTAAGCCAAATATTGCAGATATGTTCTGTTTATAAATTAAAGTGAAACGTATCATGCTTTAAAAATAGGTATGTTTGGAGAGATGGTGTGATAAATTGTTTTTAATACCTTACCAACAGAAGTAAACTGGGCACTTGTCCACAATGATAATAATTGTTCTTTTACACATGTAGTGTGTAGGCTAAAATTGGAAAGATAGAATCAGTCAGAGATATTCAATTCCATAACCGGGAATTGAATCACAGTTGTGGGCTAATCAAGCCATTGCTCTAGCCAACTGAGCTACCAAGTAAAATGTCAACGCAAGATTAAATGCTCCAACTGATCACTTATTTAATTAGCATTGATGGACATAATTGACTATGAAGCTGGACTTCATTATTTTTTTTTTTTTTTTTTTCAGAGTACATTGGCCCAAAAGTGTAATGGAGTGATAGTCCTCTGGTTATGAAGAATTTCCCAAAGATTTTGTATCTCCTTGATGCTAGCGCTCCATAGGAGCATGTGTGTTCAATTTTACATCAGCAGAATCTACAGTCTGCATTACCCTGAAACCTTCCTATTAAGTGTAGGTGCTTTCTCACTTGTACAAACCCAGTGACAAAAGCAACTATAATTTTTAATTGAAACTTGCTGTATTTTAGCAGTCTATCAGTAATAGTTTTGCATGGCTCTTTAATAAACAATCTCCCATGCCATGTTCCTGGAAGCCTGTTCCAGATCAAATTGTTTTTTACACCAGTTATTTATTACGCCTGTAACCGAACACTCAGATGTGACATTGCTGGCGGTTGCAGCTGTGTCGATCTTTTCTTTGCAAGTTTATCTGTTTTTTTTGTTGTTGTGTGTGTTTTTTTTTTGTTTTGTTTTTTTTTTGTTTTTGTTTTTTTTTTGCCTTTAATTCATTTATACCATGAGACCCATGGCAAAGAAACTTTTTGTTCTACCAGCTTAGTTAAGGCAATAATGCAATCATTAACCAGTCTTGAAGAAGCTATAGACTTTGTTTAAAGTCTTTAGTTCTTCCTGGCTATCTGATAAAATGAAGATCTGTTTACTTTTATACTCTTCTAAGATTTTCTTTTGTACAGTGTAAGATGGTAAATGCTTCAGCTTGAAAAACTGACCCAGTGAACTACAAAAACTGCTGCTCCTTGGTCAAGGGTTTCAATATTTGTGATATTTTAAGTCTAATCACAATACATTTAAGAATGCAACCAGGAAAACTTGTGGGTCATTTGGAGATATTAGTATTTTGCTGACATGCTACATGATAGCTCACGTGATTAGAGAAGTTGTACAGTTTAGCGAGATCCATAGTTTAAAACCTGGCAATGGCATACATTTTTCAACCTGATTTTATCTTTTCAATTTCATTATACTTGTTGTCATTACCATGGTAGATCCTTGTGTAGCCATCTCTTAATGCAATAATGGCACCAACCTCCAGAACACCCTCTGAAGAGGGTCACCATTCCACTTGCAACATTTTGCACAGTTGGACGGTGGAATTTGGCTGCATCTCCCAAAACCTCATCTGCTAGTACCATTCACTCAAAGTACTGTGTAGCGGCAAATGCAGTATAAAAGTTGAAGAACATGTAAACATCCTTAACTTTTGTCACCTTGCAGATTTATTGTTTAGTTGAACAGAATGCTGCTATGTAAAATATAAGTACTAATTATAAATCCAGCATTACTACTCTAGCTTTACTTGTTGAGTCTAGCACTTTACTACTCTAAACTGAACTAATAGCATATTTTAGCATTTATATACATCTTTTGCATATTTTAAGAACTTTCTGCACGTGTATAACTGATACGGTGTAATTAATTTTTGGGGTCAAATATATAGAACCATGCACACATATAGAAATGCACTAGCAAGCAGAGCTTCTGCAATTCAGGGTATTATGCTACCAAACTCACAAAATTATGCTGTTTTGATGAAAATTGTGTTAATGTTCACTATTCCATTATTTATTGTTCCCAGTATTTTTCTAAAAGCATTCAACTATAAAACAAATGAATCCTTATCAGCCTATGCTTCCATAATGCTAATACAAAAAAAAAAATTGTATGTATTGCATGTATATGGCTTTCTGTACTCACACTCCTACAAATTTTCTGTACTGTTTAGGTCTTGCTAATCGAGATAAACTTTCACTGCGCATTTTCATATTTCATTCAAGGCAGGTTCGCAACAGCCAGTAACGGTAACCAGAACAAGAATGTTGAAATACATGTTTCATTTGAAGCATTCCCAATTGACAGGAAGCCTTCCTGGACCCTGGGAACAGGAAGCAAGCTTAGCCAAGTTTTAAGTTTCTTGTTCTCATTACTGGACACAGCATATTAGATGCATGTTGTGCATTGTTATTACTCTCTTTGATGTAGAGATTATTCTAAGTGGCTGTGACATGAAATTGCCACAAGAGCTCACTTTGGTCACAGTTCTTTTGAATTATAATGCGGCTAACCCACATTATGTTGGTTGAATTAGAGACAGATAAAAAATGTCATTGGTCAGTTAAAAATAAGTGAAATTGCAATACTCAAAATTGACCAAGGAAAAGAAAAAGAATAAATGTATTCCTAATTCAAAATCTTCTGGGGCTTCTAGCCAGGTAAAAACTTGGCTTGACACCAACGTTTCGAAGAAGTGCATCTTCCTCGTCTTCAGGGGTGCACTTCTTCGAAACGTTGGTGTCAAGCCAAGTTTTTACCTGGCTAGAAGCCCGAGAAGATTTTGAATTAACACGTCGCCAGGAAAGCTTCAGTTCTTATTTTAAATGTATTCCTGTTCTCATTACCCAGTTTTGTGGACCAGAATCTTGTTTCTGTATAGCTTCCCATTCTCGGTTTCATTCTGGTTATTGTTCTCGGGTTATTGCAAACTGGACTTTAAGGTACAAAGATTCAGCAGGCTAAAGCAATTGTCACATTCTTTTTTTAATTAAGTGTGTCACTTATGTAGTGGATTTAAATGACATTTTTAGAAAATGACTGTGGATACTCTTACATATTTATTTACAGTATTTTTTAAAATGCTTTATTCATAAAGGTTATTTGTATGGATTGGGTTATATACCTTAATTTTTTACTTTCTCTGTAAGCACTATGTACAGAGTGTATAGAGAAGGTATTGCGCTCCACCAAAAAATTCAATACTGAGATTTCACAGGAAATATATGTTTTAGGGTCCCATTTATCTAAAAAAAAGCATTTTCGGAAAAAGGTCTCTGTGTGTGTGTGTGTGTGTGTGTGTGTGGGGGGGGGTGTGAACTCGATAACTCAAAAACGAAAAATAGGTAAAATACCAAACTTGGTATTTAAGTTTAGTATCTTCCAGGGATGCGACACGAAGATTTTGAGAAAAATCCCCCCACCCCAACTACCCTATACATGGAACTTTTTTCGAAAATTTTAATTTTATAAAAAATGGCTCTAACGATTTTGATTAAAATTTCGTATATTAAAGATATTTACCTGACAAATAGAATGTATATCTTGAATTTTCTGGGAATAGCCTCTGAAGAGTAGTTTATTCTGGATGAATTTTGAATAACTGCTAAACCGTAAGAGATGGACAAAGACTTACTACACAAAAAATGTAGAGCACGTCAAAATACACAATTTATGTTATATACATTTTTTTCGTGGAGTTTGTCATTTTTGTGACATTCCTTATTTTTGGTTTCTGCTATGAAAAACTTACATATTTTTCATACAGGAATTTGTCAACTGCTGTCCATACAAAGGAACTTTAGAGACATAGCAACCAGCTTTTGATTATCACTTTAACCTATGGTACTCTCTTATTTCACCTCTACTTACAAGGAAGCAAGTAATATGGCTATTTCTGCTAATGTTTTACTGATTAGCATGAAGTAAATAGAAGTATAAGTTTTTAAGTATAATTTGTTGCAGGGATATAGAGAAAGTCATGTGAATGGTACACATCAGATTTTTGGAAGTGCATATGGCAATTTTATCTTAAGTGAGTAAACATTCCCATAAACTATAACCACAATCAGAAAAATTTATTCTTTGAAAAAAAATAGTCAAGGTCAAAGTTCCTGCTCTTTCCATTTTTCATTCTTTAAAGGGAGAGAAAGGCAGAGAAAAAAAAAATACAATTATTGATGCTGCACATATGGTTGCTCAATTATTGGCAGTAATTTTTTTTATTGTTTTTTAATATGCAACAGAAAATTTAAAATAAATTCAATTACAAAATTGAGCTGCTATTGCATAGCATAATAAAAATATCGTGATTGATGTTAACCAAGACTGAAATATGGTACAGTTTGTAACTCTGGATTTAGCATACGCTTTTTCCATTCTATCACTACCATTTTACATCAATGCCATTAGATGGTGCCACACTATGACAGTAGTTAGATTCACTGCAGCAGAGCTACTACTTGGGAAATTGGGATATTTAGCAATAGCACAGGTTTGGTGGCATTATCAAGTTTACATTCAAGCCACCTGTACTTGCTGCATTGGTCACAGATAAACAATGTTAAGAATAAGTCTTTGGAAGTAGCTAACCTACATAAGTGCAGAATATTCTTGTGGTTTCTGTGTAATTTCCATAATCTCAACGAAGTATAATTTAATTTACACATTATTTAATTGAAAACTTGCAAAGCTTATGACAATGCTGTGATTAAATTACAAATAAAAGGATTTGAGTCTGTTTTTGTAACACAAATATCACTTATTTTCATGTACTGAGACTGGTTTCAGAGTCAGAATTAAGGGCTGAAAATGGGAACAAGTGTTCCCAAAACCAGTCCCAGTAAGTAAAAATAAGTGGTTATTGTGTTACAAAAACTTACTCAAATCCTTTTGTTTTTAGATTATTTAATGTTTGCTTAACATTACATACTTAATTATGAATACAATAACGTCCACACAAAAAAAAAAAAAAAAAATGCTTTCCTTTATTACACAAGTTGTGTATTGTTGTTGCTGTTGCCATTAGGAGCAACTACAATTGTATCAATTTGTTCACAATAATAACTATTGTCCAGTAGAGTATTTCACATTTTCAGGGTCTGACTAAAATTTTGTGAACATGTACTCATGAGCCACTGCCGATTCTATGGAATTCAGATTAAAGCTCTGTGCAGGCCATTCCAATTCATGTTTATAAATGCCTGCATACCACTCACTACATAGAAATCAATGAAGCATGACACCTGACACCTGACATCATCCTGGAAATAACAAGGGTCCATAATAAAAACATATTATTCAGAATTTTACAGTATGCATGATTACTCATGGTGTCTTGAACGTTCATCAACACCATAGATGAGAAACGCTACACCATCAAACTTCCTATTTGACACTATATGCTTTGGCAGAAGCCATTCCCAAAAACCACCACACCTATACTCCATAGACTGAAACAATGTGAATCTTGACTAATCACTCTGCAGGCCCAATTTCCACATCTCCAGTGTCCAGTTAAAATGGTTGGGAATGCAATGTATTCTAATCTAATTACTCAGGGACATTTAGTCCTTGCAATATTGTTGCTTTCTCCTGTTCTGAACTACTCTTTCCCAAACTTTTAACTCTTCAACACATTCTTAGTGAACCCTTTTCTCTAGAGCTAACACACATTTCTTATTAATATACTAAAAGATATTGATCTGTAAAGGGTATATATTTAATTTTAATATAAGTATGAACATTTTCCTATGAAGTTGATCTTAATGAATCCAACTCTTCTTCACTTGTCACCACTGCACATAATGCAGAACTAATTGGAAATCAAGAACATTGTTAAATGGTTGAAAAAAGTACCAAAGCACCCTTTGCATACCCCAGAGTGCATTAAAAACTTTTGCAATTCAATACTTGGGAAAGATCATAAAATGGGCCAAGCCCATCTCTGTGTTGTAGGGGGGCATGCCTACCTCAAGAGATCCCAAGTTCAAATCACAACCAGGGTGAGGTACCCAGTTTTCCTTTATCCTGAAAATTGAATGTCAGGTGACTTAAAGCTCTATGGATCCTGAGTTCATTTGAGCATTATTTCACCCATTTCATTAATTAGCTGATATGAGCTGCCTAGTTAAAGGCCATGGCGCTATTAATGAATAAAAAGAATAGATTTCTTGTTTTTCCAAATAATTACAAGAAATGAAGCATTATGCTCTTTATACCTTCTATATATCACTTATTCAAAAATTGATATTAGAGCATATAGATAGCTTGCTATTAATAAGCAATAATATTTTAGCTTCTGTTTCTTTTCCTTAGCAATACAGGCATTTTGGTCCTCCCTTATCAACCTGGCTTTCTTTCTTCTGATCATTCTTAGGTGGTTTTGCTCCTAGCAAACTTAATTGAAAATATAGTTCATATGTATGTATAGAATGGAGGGGTATGTATTATTGCAAAATAAGCAAATTTAATAACTATAAGTTTCACAATCCCGAGACTCAAGCAAAAAATAATAGATATTATACGTGCAATTGATTGAGTTCTCTTTATTTCAGTGTCAAAGATATTCTTGGTTGATAATAGGAAGTAATTTATTATATGTTTTCAGCTGGAAGAACAAAATCAGCATCTCCGAGAACAGAATCAGAAGTGTAATGCACAGCTGGAACTGTTGAGAAATCATTTGGCTCAGAGTCAGCTTGTTTCTGGAAGCTGCAAGGACAGATCTAGTACAGGGGTGAGTTCTTTTACACCTTTATTAGCCTGTTTTGCTTTTGCTGTAATCTTGCTATTGTACAATGAAAATATACTTATATGAGGGTCACTCTGAAATTTTTAGTAGCAGTTAAACCATTAAAATGACAGCAATATAATTGCTTTCATTTGAAAGGATATTTTAAAGCTATAATCATTCTTTGCTATATAACAATGTGTTTAGTATTATTGATTTAGCCAAAAAGTATAAATATTAATCATATAAGTAAGATGAGAGATAAGTCATTAATTAGAATATGTAGCCACTATTTGTGTGTAAATAAAGTGTAGAACTTTATATGTGGAGCTTAAGGCATGTTTCCAAGAATGCGGTTGGAAACACATTTGTTGTGATTTTCACATGATTTGAAGGAACTAACAGCAGAGCAATATTACCAATTTGGAGTGGACTTTTTTAGGGCTCTCACTCTCCACAACCACTACTGGAAACTGATTTCAAGAGTTACAAAGAGGCTGGGAATCCCTCAAATATTAACATCATGTTGGTCATCCTCACTCACACAGTAAAGCTGGTAGAAGCTATAGCTGTATTTCCTCAAACTTGTCATTTAGACACTCTCTTCACATGCACACAAAATGCCAAGAAAGTTCAGTCTTTTCAGTAGTATCAGTATGTTTATTTGAAATATGGAAGAGGATGATCTTTTGGAGTTTACATATTAAGGATGATTGATACCAAGAAGAAAAGAAGAGAGTAGGTTAAAAATGGCTATTAGAAATATTTACTTTATGTAATACCAGATTAATAAGGTTGAAGAATGCTGCTATGTCTAATAATACCTGTTTATTACCAGAAACAATTACAATTGAAAACAAGTTATTAACAGAGGTTTCCCAAACCACCTATATTGATATTCAGAGTACCTTTAATATTGGATTAATGGCTGTGAATAATATCGTACATGCACATTTTTAAGTTACTAAGCATTGTTCTCATTGGGTACAGCATTCATTAACAAAAGGCCAGAAAACAGTTCGCATGGAATGATGCTGTTACATGCTTGAAAAATTTAACACTATGAGAAGCAAGGACACCTTCAACAAGATATTATCCTGAAACGAAGTGGCAATTGGCAGTATGGTACTATCCACATTATGACCTACCATCAAAAGCACAAAAATGAAAAGTGCGGAAAAGAATATGGTGATTTCCTTCTCAAAAACCAGTCATTTAGCTTCTGACAATCTGGACACCCTAAAACATCTACTGCAGAGTGGTATGTGAATATGTCTGCCATCAGCCTATAAGGCCAGAGATTGTTTACCTACTGCTTCACCAGAATAATGCTTCTGCACTCACATTTGATTTCTTGGCCAGTTAAAACACCAGAGTGCTTCCTAACCCATTATTCTGCAGATTTGGTCCATGTGAGTTTTTTTCTTTTTCCCAAATCAAAAGAAAAGCTCTGTGGTATCCATCTTTCATCATGTAATGAGGTCATTGGGCTTACATAAGATTGTGAACAACCTCTCAAAACAAACTTGGTCAGGTGTATTTTAAAAAGTCACTTGGACAGATGCAGAAGTCATAATAGAGAATACTTTGAGAAGTTGCAGAGGCATAGCCAGATGCAGGTTATGGGATTTGAACTCCCCACCTCCCTTCCTAAAAGAAAATCCAAAATGTAATAGCAAAATCTAATTTTAATACCAATCGTGGCACCTTTATCTGTGGCTATAAAACTGTTTTTGAAATATTTCAACTAAGGACTAATTCATATTTATCATTAGATCTCATAGAAATTGTTTAAAACATGGATTCTTATACAAAACTCCCCCCTTAATTTGTCTGTGCTACTGAAAAGTTAGAAAATTTACCAGCCAATTGAAAAATATTTGTGGCAGCTGCTAAAAGCTTTCATAATGATCCTTGTATGAGTCTGTGATTGGAAGAATAATTCATACCTGCAAATAACTAAAGAATGGAACATAATATGTTACAGGGCTCTTCTTCTCGTGCAAGCTTAAGTTTGGACGTCACTACAACTACGACGAGTGATGACTCTCTTGCTCTTCCTCTCCATGACGTGCCAACACGACCCATCTCTTCAGCTACTGGACCTGCTACAGCCAACTCCTCTTTAAGGTTTTCTTTTACTCTTTATTTGACTGCAGAAATCTTAAACAGAATATGACTATCATGAAACAATAAAATATATTTTATGCAACCTTAGCACTATAAACAGATCATCATTGTATTAAATATTACTCCCTTCTGCACGTGTGCCAGTAGTATTGATAGTATTCTAAGTTGTCATGGCTTACAGATAGAAGATAGAGCTATTTTGTGATATTCGCTTCTTTGAGCAACGAAGATGCAAACATCTCTACACGTTAATAAATATATAATAATTAAGTTCTGAATTTATATTAACTTACTATGCTATGCTGATGATAGACTAGATTTCGGTCTGCAACATCTGTTCAGTTCTCTCCCGAAAAGACAATGCAAGCAAATGACCTTCTTGCTATCAGTTCAATATGACGGGTAATAGCAAGGGAAATATAGGGAGAGAAATTAACATATTGTTTACAAACATATGAAGAAGCTTTGACTTATGTCAACTTCTTCTTCTTCTTCTTCTTCTTCTTCTTCTTCTTCTTCTTCTTCTTCCTTTCACAGACTAGACCTAATAACCTGTTCTGGTTTCAATCAATATTTTAACTGTCATCCTATATCCCTCTTTCCTTTGGGTTTGTATTGTAAAGCCATCTTTGAAATCCTTGTTTCTTCCATTCATTCTAGACATTCCAATTTTGTTTGTGTTCTTCTATTATATCATTACTGCAACAATAATCACTTTTTGTGTAATGCTCTCTTTGCGAACCGTGTCCAACTTACTGTAATCTTTGACTGCTAATAAAAATTTAATTTTAGCTGCCTGATATGGCTCAAATCTTTTCTCTTCATTACCCAGTATTCATTGCCATATAGTAAAACAGTTACAGCCATCTTATAGAATTTCATTCTGTGTATTAATGTTTTGCTTATAGTGTCTTATATTCTCTGATAACTCAGTCTTTTAATATCTGACTTACGACAGCTATGGATGCCAAATTAATTCATCATTCCTCCTTGCCTGCATAAGCTCATCTAGTAAACGAATGGGGAAAGTACCTGGTTCCAATCCCTTTTTTTTCTAAAATAATATTGCAGTTCACATAGGTAGAGCCGGACTGAAAAATGCAATGCCATAGGCGGAATTTGAACCACAGATCTCCCAGTCTCTAGTTGGTTGCTCTACCATGGAGCTACCATGGCAACATGCTGGTACAGCACTAAATTTCTCAACTGACTCGTACTGCATATCAAAATAATTTGAGCTCACCTTGTGGTTTACCAGGAAACATGCAAGTCAGTTGAGAAATTTAGTGCTGTACTGATATGTTGCCATATTAGCTCAGTGGTAGAGCAACCAGCTAGGGACCACGGTTCAAATCCCGGATGTGGCATTGAATTTTTCAATGAAACTATTATGCTGATCTACAGTAAGTTCATATTGGCTTTTACCTCACCTTAACACATATGCATAAAGCTATGTTTGGTCTTTCTCGTATAAAACTAACAAGTGTATTTTTAATAAAACTGTACTTCAGTTGCAATTCTGCTGAGAGAGGATGATGTGGAGTGACAGGGCCTGGCCTATGTATGTGTTTTCCTCCATGTGTTTCTTTTCTAATGATCTAACACTCATCTATATCACTCATTTGAATTTATTGTATTAATTCTGATTGTACTTCCCATCTTGTTTTCTCTTGTGCTTTCAGACTTTGATGTTTTCTTTTTCCAATAATAAAATTTTAACCCAGTATGGATAGTCATTCCCACCCTTAACATTTCAGCTAAAGCAGCTTTATTTGAGACTGTTCTATAATCTTAGTATCAATGATCTGTGAACATGATCAGTATTTTCCCAATCTTTCTTCTCACTCCATATTTCTTACTTTATACATAATTTTTTATTCTTCAGAGGTAATAAAAGCAGTGGCTCCAAAAGTAAATAAAAGATGATATACAAAGAAAGGGAACTTACTTGACAGAGATGAGAAGCAATGGCTGATAGTAAAATCAAAGTAGTAGAGAAATTTGACTAAGGCTAAAGGAATGGAGGAGGACAAACCAGAAGAAAATACAGGAAAGGGAAAACAATGTCTGCAGTAATTTTTGAAGATGAAAGTCAAATAGCTTGAGGGAGTTTTACTTCTACAATTTATAGTGCTAAGACTGCATAAAATATTGTAATCAACTTGTGAATAATGGATTATCGATTACATAACAGATTCCTCTAAATAGACTATAAAATATGATACTTATAAAAATTTTCATTCCAATGAAGATGAGTATGACAAACAATTAACTCATGCCTATTCGTCAAGATTATTCACTTTTTTCATGAATAACTGTTGTAAGTAACAGTGAGCCTAAGAAAAATTGAGTAACCAATAAATGTAATTTTAATTTGCACTATTTCAATCATATCTTTAACTGTGATAATTGTTGCAAAATGCTATTTAATATATTTTTCTTTGCAATAAGCTGTGTATCAATACCTAATTCTTATTTGTGAAAATACATTATACAGATTTAAGCTAATTTGTGAATTTCATAATTCTGAACTTCAAGACTTTTTTTGCTCCATTTGTGTGCCACCTTTAACATCTTGGATCATATCCCTTTATTCCTTCTTTGGAACAATTGCTCATTCACCAAAAATGGAGGGCAATGGCTTTTTTTGGGGTAAAAATTCTTAGCATGGATTCCTTTGGAAGGGAAGTAAAACCATTGGTCCTGTATAATAGACCTCATGCCTGATAAAGAAGTCTCTGGGAAAAATTAAGTGGTCTTTCATGCTTAATATAGAATGTGATGCTAAGGTCTGCAGCAGTTGAAGAGTATCCATAAATAAAACTTGATTTAATTTATTTCACCAAAAATCAATTCAGTTGGGTGGTATTACTTTGAATAATCACATTAAATTTATTCACACATTCATTCTCTTTCATATCTGCAAGATGGGGATGGGGTGGGAAGGATAGGGTAATATCCTGACTAAAGAAAAATTCTCACCTTCCAGTTAGGAATTGAATCTGGAATCTCTGGATTTGAAGACAAGCATGCAAACCATGAGAATAGAGCCATTTGGATTATACAGACAACATACATTTGAATGGAAAGAAAGTAATCAATCATGACAACACAATTCATCTATTGACTCAGAATGGGAAAGAAATGCATTTTAAAAAGGACAAATGGGGGTAAAGGCAAATGGTCAACAACATTTTTATATTTATAACATTTGATAGATGTGTAGCCATGATATTTTGAAAACAAATATTTTGTTATTGCAGTGGAGGCTCTGGAGGTATTGGTGGTGAACCAGTGTATGCAGAAGTGGAACGAAGAAATCTTCAGAAGCAAGCTCAATCAGGGATTGAATTAGGTCACCGTCGTCATCAGTCTGCTGGCGGAAGTGACAGCATGGTACTGCCTCAGCCCATAGGAAATGGTATAACTTTATCTACATTTTGTGAGGAAATCTTAACAATTTTATTACAGGGCTATTAACATCAGTTATTGCTTCACAGTTATTGCAACAAACAATAATACATATAAGTTGTAATCAAATGTAGAACTCTTAGCCTTTGTAAATGAATTGCAGACATCAGATTATGCTTATTAAAGTACAGGAAATATGAAAAAGGAACAAAACAAAGCAATAAACCATATATATAATGTCCACCACATGGGATATTATTATTGCCCCTTAAACTAAAGACCTAAGTTTCAGTCTTGAGAGTCAAGCTTCTGCTGTGGTTAATAGAATTTTATTTGAAAACTCACAAAAAGTCTTCAAGTACATGTCTAAATTTTCACTCTGCAGAATTTTATTGATTTTACACATTATCTGGTAGCCAGCTTTAATTTTCAGCATATTTTTAATTTATTCACTAATATCTTCACCAATTTTTCCTGCACAATGTCCCAACATTATATCTTCTTGAGATACAATGTTGGGCTATATTTTTAACCCTTGTGATCAGTGTTGTCAGAATAGAAAAGCTACTACTAATGTATGCCAAACTTTTCTAATCAGAATCAAGCAGAAAGTCTTGACAAATTGCTATTGCTGCAGCACTTTTCCTCTTAAAAATATCAATGATTTCACTGCATCAAAATTGTCAGAATAATACAGGTAAAAGTAAACATACATAGGGTATTAGGTCATCTCATAGTCAAGGAATTACAAGATTGTTGTCTGCAATGCTGGAACAGTCTATTCTGATGGTAAAAGAGAGAAAAAAAATGCAGTAAAAGAATGAAAATTTCTTAAGTGACTTGTAGATAATATAAGTATGGGAAAATGTAAAAGAATGCAAAATAAAATTAAGCAGTTTTCGTTCATCTTGAGATGAAATTAATTTGTATCGCATTTGCATTTTCTGTGATATCTCAGAAAAGATAAAATTTTATTAGCCTTGAGTCCTGTTTATTACATATTGCTATAAATAGCAGTAAATATGAAAAATTATCAAATCATGTGTTCAAATGTTCAGATAACTGCTAAATAATATATTTTGCATACACAAGTTTTCTACAAATAAATAATAGCATTTATTTTGGTTTTAATTAAAATCATGTAATCCCAAATGGGATTCCACTCTCGAAATTTTCATTCTCTAGGATACTGTGTTTGTGTGTTTCTGTATTTTCAGTTTGAGAATCTGGCAACCCTATGTTAACTATTACTGTTTTACCCTGCAATCAGGTTGTCATTTAACTGTTCAAAAATATGAAGCTCCAATTTCAGTCCTGCCATCGATTTCTAGATAGGTAGATGTTAATAATGTGATGAAATATACCAAGTTATAATATTAAAAACAGGGCCCAAGAAAGTATATCTGGAAGAAGTTTTAAAGCATAATCGTATTTCACTTTCTTGCTATTTAACACCATTGGCTTGTTCTGAAAGGGAAATCTATGAAGGCTGACCAACAAATATTGATACTGATTTTTCCCTGCTGTTGCTTCCTTGATAGTTACTTGTACATACCATGAATATTTGTAAAGAATGGGATGTATGTTGCAGCACTCTCATTTAGTAGGTTGGTAGAAATGTTATTTGTCATAGACCCTACTTCCATTTTGCATAACATGTAATGGAAGTGATTTCAAGAGGTGAAATAAAATTCTGTTTTCATACAATGAATGCTGTCTCAAGCTAGAAACAATGATGGTGAAAATATACTACTTTGTACATCAGTGTTAAGATGTATAAAATTGTTCAAAGAAAGTCAAGTTCTCTGTATTAAGCAAGATGGCATTTTGGCATCTACTGTGACAGTTATTATCAATACGACTACTGTGATTGGCAGATAACATTATGTAACTGAAAGTGCTGAAAATGTCTATGTCTTTAAAATTATGCATGATCATGTGCATAATATCCATGTTTGTGCACATTAGGTGTAGTACCTGTTTGCTCCTGAACAAAAGGCTTTGGAAATAAGATATATCTGAGATGCTGCCCCTCATTGCTGGTGTAGGAGATCCATTTCTAGAATAGCTATCTGTCATGTCCATTAAATACCAAAATTGGCATATAGTTTCAGCATTTTCCAAGGAGTGACATGAAGATTTTAAAAAAAAATCACCTTACCTTTAACACCTTTTACTTAAAAAGATATTTGCAACTCTTGATTGACTCATCTCTTGGTTTATCATTATTATGGCAAGGAATTTAATGCCAAATAATAACTTAAAATAGTTAAAAAGTTCCAAACATTTTAAATAAAAGACCAATAAATTATCCACTATTATAAATAGTTCTTTTAGAACAAATAAGTTGATTTTAGAGAGAAATTAATAGATGATATTATATTAGATTACAATTCACACTTGCTTTGTTACTTATGAAGTAAGTAAATGAAACTACTTGAACACCCTTTGTGGCAGAGGACAAAAGACAGTTATTTCAGATTAGGAATGCCTTTTAAATTGCACCTCTTTAGCAAATACGTGCCATTTAAAATAAAATAAAAACAAAAAAACATTAAATTCTATATTGCTATTATCTGTCCAGACTTAGTTCACCGGCAATGTAAACAAACCAGAATGTATTATTCCGCGAATGCACGTGGACAGACTATGTGGAGCTTAGCTATGTTCATCTCCTGTACAATTACAAAGCACACATCTATGCACTAATAGTAGGAAATAAATACCTATCTACTTTCACTCTTCACAGATATTAATTAAAGCTATGAGTTATATAATAAATTTAAGAAAATAAAACAAGCAGACTGGTTGTTATTCACTACGAAAGATGAAATTTTCAGGTTAAATTATAAAGTGCAGGCATGCTGTTCGTTTGTATATTGCATGCGTTCATCACTCCAAATGCCAATATTTTGTGTGTGTGTGAACAACTATATACTGCACATTACTTTGATATACTACAATAATACAATGACTCACCCAGAAGAGTTAATCTGAAGATGGAAGTGGGTAGTGTGTCCTCTCCTTCAAGATCTGAGTCATCTGTTGTTAACGCAATGGAACTGTCTGAATCATCACCGGCATTGATAATTAATTGTCAATGACATGTCCACCATTCCCTCCAAATCCCACATTGTTTGCTCTTCCCGAACAATGTGTGATACACATTCGCTCCATTTTTTGACTGTTATATGCTGAAATGCTGTTTGCACCAGATGTCACATCTCCCTAATTTAAAAGTTTTGTTCTTTCTAGCTATATACCCCTTTATTTGACTCCAAACAAGCGCAATTGGTTTGAGATGATAATGATAAGGAGGTAATCTCAATACTACAGGACCCGCTTTCTTGGCCAAATCGTCTACAACAAACTTCTCATGCTCAGTTTTACATGACCACACTAATTCCAGCAGCTCAGATTTAACTGTACACTCTCCTAAATTTATATGTTTGTCTTAAAGCCACTTTTATATGTTCTTTTCTCCAAGAACAAACTCGTCACACTGTACATCCAGAACACATCTACAGCATTTCCTCTTTTTCCTGGGTGTTGAAAACTTTCCCATAGTTGACCACTCTTTTCTTGCACACTTTAATGCTGCCTACCGAAACACCAGTAAATTCGGCCATTAAACTGAGGATATTGTCTAATGCAATAGTAGGATAGTTTTCACAAAACTTATTGTATAGATTAAGAACAATTGTTTTCTTGCCACTTTTTAATGGTCTTTTTTGCTTTTGATTCACTACAATGATATCACACGCCTCAGTCATTACTTACAAACGTACACTACGCTCTCCACGTGGTAACTGAAAGTCATCCATTGCAATGATCGGCACAGCATACATGCTTTGTTGTGTAAGGGAATAATGATTAAAATTCAACCAATTTCCGTTTAATAGTGATTCTTACTATATTATTTTGAAACATTGCGTAGTTTAATGTGAAATTTGTGCACTTCTTTCAAAAAATTAAGAGGACTATTTTTTATAGAGAAAAGCAGTAAAACGTTCAGCAACCAATCAGAATTGTAACAACCTGTTGATTTTGTTTACATTAATGGTGAACTACAGCTGGACAGATAATAGAACATAAACTGCAGTGGAACAATGGATCAATGTTTTATATTTGCTTCTTTTACAGCACCTTTAATTCTACACATACAGCTTGACGCATTTTACCACATACATGAATGTGCACAGCTTTGGATGGTTCAATTTGTTCACAAATCTCAGTGTATGAAAATGCTGTACAGAGTTTCTCACAAAATGGTGAAAATAAGTGTCTCCCAGGAGTATCTGTTGCAGGCCACAGACTCTTTAATGTTGAAGTTGCTGCTGGCCAGGATTATATTTCTCTTGGCACCCTGTTGTTCAATTGTCACCATTTTTTGGCAGACACTTATGTCACATGCAGTGCAAAACAATATTTTCCAATCAGTAAGAAAAATATTTTCTCCATATTGTGAAATAGATTGTTTTAATTGGCATCTTACTGCTTTACTGAGCAACAGAATACATCATTCAGCTCTTAGATACAGATGAGTCTTTACAATCTATCTGAAGATAAGGAACGATGGTGATCACTTCTTTTTTATGGAAGTTTGTAAACAGTGTTGTTATAATCATTTATTTGACAAGTCAATTAATTACGCTAAACAACATTTACTTGGGATTTTTGCTGCAAGAAGAGCAGCATGGCATCTGAGTTTGGGGTGATGCACTGTACTATAACAGCATGAATAGGTGGATAACAAAGTTCAGAATAGGAAGTGTCCAGCATCCCCAAAAAATTTTGAGTTAGTGTATCTGAGAGAAAACTCTCATTCAGTATTCTGGGACCATAAGGGTGTTATTGCCTCATATCCTCTTCCAAAAGGCAAGACAATCACCTGAAAATGTAAGAGACATTTTGAAGAACCAGCTGTTGCCTGCAATTGCAAAAAATCAACCTGAACTGGTGGGAAAGTTGCTCCTCCAAGACAATGCTCCACCACACAAGGCTCAGATTAATACCAAATTCCTACTGCAAAATGAACTAAAAACACTTGAACATCCTCCCACTCACCTGACCTTGCTCCGAGTCATTTCTGGTTCTTTGACCCTGAAGAGACAGCTTTTTTAACATCAGGCGAATATATCAGACTGTATAACATTTATCCAAAGATTCCTATAAAACTTTTGAAAAACTGGGTTGGACATTGGCTGTTTACTTAACAATGGTTTCTGGAGAAAAATAAATTAAGTTAAGAATGGAGGATGTTGAAAGACAGAAATAATAGCAAGTTTCAATACAAAATTTTCATTGGCATTGTATGGAGAGATGAAAGTGGTCTGAGACAAGCACATTGATATTTGTGATAAAGCAGCAAGACTTTGCTTGGGCTAGAACAGGGGTGGTGAAATTGAAAGGCTTGGGTAGAGAGCAATGTTCTTGTGTCACCTGAAGGATAAATAATGGCATGTAGTTTTAGAATGTGAAGATGCTTAGGGAGAGCATAGGGAAAGAAATCCAAGCGAGAAAGTTGGTAAATATAAAATTTAGGAGAAACATAATTGAAATTGGAAACTTTTTGAGTAGAGTAAGAGCCAAATGGCAAAGAAGAAGAAAGTTAAGCACTAAGATGTAGTATGTATTAGATTTAAGATATAGTAAGAACCAATAGCATAGTAACCACAGGATTTGAGCCTATTGGACCCTAGGGTAAATGGTAACTCAGTGGAGAGATAAAAGTATAAGGATTTCTAAAATTTGTGAAAGTGAATATTATTCATTCATTCTGCTTACTTAATGATGGAGATATGTGGAAAATTGAAATGTGTGTGACAGATGATTTTGTGTAAATAAATAATGTTAGAAATTTGTATGCATTATTTTTGGATATATCTTGAAAAAAATTATGTACATATTGAAATGGGGTAATTAGCATCTGTGAAAAAAAATCAGTCTTCAGTCTTTGTTTTGTCAGTCATTGTATGTCTTATTAGATGTATAGTATTTGATTTTACAGGTTAGAAATTCACAGGTAAGTACTTAAAAGTAATGGTGAAAGTGGATCAAATATAAATTGGAAATCTCCTTCAATAGCAGAAACAATGAGTGAATGGGGACAAGTGGGTATGTTGGAGTCTGCATCTCTTCTGAATCTTGCATCTCATAACAGTTGCACATTGAATGGATAAGAAACACATATACATCTATAGTGCAATGTATTTTCTCGTCAAAAAATACCTAAAATCGTAAATTTTGAAACAGCCCAAAGCACATTTGGAGAGGAAACATTCTCTAAAGCCAACCAGTATATACACTACAAGAGATACAGCAATGAGAGGCCCTGCAGACAAGCATTACAAGAAAATGCTTCATTTGTTGGTGGATATTCTTCAATGAAGAATAATAGGTACTCCCTACTACTGGACAAAGTTACGGTTGCTTCAGAAGAAGATATGCCACCAACCAATTTTCTGTGAAAATGCAGAACCACATACCACAGTGTCAACATATCAAAAACTGGAGGAAGTTCTCATTAGCATTAGAGTATTAGGCTCTGTGATATGATCACGTGTATTATCTTTCCATAGTTTGGAATGTTCAAAAGTGGCCTTTTTGTGTTTTTTGTATTGTGTAGTTTTTGGAGTAAATACTTGACACATTTAAATGGCCATAGGATGCCACTGTTTGAACTTGATTTTCTCAAAACCATATATTGTGCACCTTTCTCTCAAATCATTTTAGCTTGAGAAATGAAACTTTGCAGTTTTGCACACTATATAAATTGGGTAGCCATATTAAATTTTCTGAGGTAAATCATTCTAATTATTATCAATAAAATATAAATAACATTGTGCCTTTTTGTGTAGCAAAAGGGGAAGGTGGTCTCTTAAACTAACAGACTATTTTATCACGCTTCACAGCATTTCAACTATAACAACATTATCATGGGTTCTTTGTTGCTGATAGTTTGAGAAAAAGGTATATAAAGATGATTAATTCTTCTTCCTCATGTGTAAACTAACAATTATTATTGATTATTTAGTAGTTAACTATAAAGCCTAGGGCTTAGGATATTGACTATGTTGTAAGTAGCCATTGGCATATGTTATCTCAAAATGAATTTCAGAAAGCCTTGTAGTAAGTAAAGATGTAAGTCATTTTGGGAATTTAATGTGCTGATATATTCCCATGGTAGCTCAGTTGGTTAGGGCAATGGCACAGAAAGCTGAAGATCTCCGATTCAAACTATTGAATTTTTCAATCTAGTTTTATCTTTCCATGGTATTAAGTCATCTATGCTTTATGATTGAATTTAATGGAATTTGATAAAACTTGAGCATTGTCATAACATAAGTTATTTAAATTAGATAAATCAACTACACATTGATTGAAAATTTAGACTCTCTGCTCTAAACCATAAAAGTTTGAATCAATAATACCAAAGAGTTTTTGGGAAAACAAATTCAACAATGCTACAAAGATAGAAGAGTGTGTAGCAACTGATTATGCACATTCTCTTTTCTATTGAAGAAAAGCATAAAAAAACTGCCAATCTATTAGAAAAAAATGATTTCAAAATTTGAAGCCTTTACAGAAAAGTATAGTATTAATACATTTTATTTTTCAGTGACTTAAAACATTTACCTTAATGTTATCCACCCTCATATTTAATTTGAGAGCAACTTTGGTATCTATTAATATAGTCAGGTACGACAGATATTTATTTTGAAGGCTTTAAAATTATTAAATAAGGCATCAAGGTTAAAAGGAAAAGCACCAAATGCTATATTATTATGAACTTATTTTTTATAGTACGCTAGTCATAAACTCGTCTGGTATATTTCTGTTATGTCTGATTTTTTTAATGAATACTTGGGATTAAAGAATTTATATATTATATAGAAAGTCAAAGAAAAATGATATATTCCAACAAAGAGTTAGTAATTTTGGAAAACATTTCTTCATGAGATGTCTACTATATGTCAGAAATTGAATTTACAGTTGGAAGAAGACAACAAATCAGAAATCACCTTTGTGAAAAATTAGCCACAGTTTCTCTGCGTAAGCTTTGAATGGGACTTAAGCTGCATGAAGTTTTACTTAATTCAAGTCATAAATGGCTTGGCTTAAACTATACAGAACTGTGTGCTTTAAGCTAAGGAGTGGCCACGTTATATTAGTGATGCAGAAACATAAATTACTTTAACCCTTATTCACAATAGAAGAATATATCGAATGCTTAGAAAGTGCACATTCTTACATATGGAATGACTAAGAATTATGATTTAGTAAACAGCCAGTATTGAGGATATCAGAAATTATTGATGATATAAATAAGCTGAATAATAAACAAATTTAATTTTAAATTTATACTCCCTACTTTAATCGTGCATTTTGTCGCTCTCATTGTTGTTGCATCTGTAGCATATTATTTCATAATTCAGTAACAAAGTCTTTCATCAGGAGCAATGCTTCTCTTGACAATTGAAATCAAGGTTATATGCAAGTGAAAGCATGCTGGTAGCAGATGGACATTTTTACGGCATCTCAAAATCTATAGCATAGAGTTTCACACCATTCTAATCCACACTTTATATTAAAATTTTGCTTCATGTTTGGTTTTTCTAAGTCCATATTCATTTGTTCAATTGCTTGCACTCCATCCTGTGGTTTTGCTCCTTAACAATTTCTAGAAGAAAACTGTGTTCTTGAGAAATAAAGTTTGGCATATGCTTTGACTAGAATTTCTTGAAAATTTTAACTATATATCTGTTGTTAGATTACCTTAAAAGTTATTGTTTTTTTTAATAATGTCACCATAAACAATGGGAATTTATTCAGTGCACATGTGCAAGTGTTACAAACTTGACTATTCTGTGGAGCTGTTCAGCTCAGTAAAGCTGAATATGGTTGCTTTAATATGAAGCTTGCAAAGGTTAAGCCAAAATGTAAGCATCCATAGCTTACTAAAGCTTCATCTTAATGCTAAATTGTGAAACTAATTGACAGTCAAGTGAAACTCCAAAATTTGCATTCTTAAAGATAGAGGCTTCCAACATTGATTAGTTTTTTCTCTTACTAAAAGTATTACCATGTAAAATATCAACTTTGTAATTAAATTGGTTTAAAATTGTATTTATTTGGTTAAGAATTGTATTATCTCATATAAAATACTACTTGCAGAGCAGTTTTCCTATTCAGGTGTAATATTTAGCAGGTATGTAAGGTACATAAAATAAAACCTGATATGTATTATAAAGTTTAATGAAATTAAATCATTCAAATTTGTTTTAGTATTTAGAAATTTTGCTAGAAACCAAAAAAGTTCACTATATAAATGTTCAACAAAATATGTAGTGTCAGCATTCTGGCCTCTCAACCCAGAGGTTCTGAATTCCATTCCCTGCTAAGACAGGGAATTTTTTCTGTTGACAAAACCATTTCTGTCCTCTACTGAAACTGGAAGAATGAGAGTGGGAGTGAACATGGGTGTTTAAGAATAAAATTTAGCATTAAGAAATCTACACTTAGAAAAAAATTGCCCTAGAGAGCTTACATTTAAAATTTAATAATATTCTGCTTCAAAACTTCCACAAAGAACTTTTTAATGAAGAAAAATGCAATAAGAAATAGCAGAAATAAATTTAAAGGCATACATCACCACTGGACTACCTGCTCAGGTATTTTAAGTTTTTTTAGTTTCAAGAATTGTGGCATTTTTAATAAGAGAAAGAAACAAAGATGCTTTTGGTAATAAAATAAAAAAATCAAATTTTTGGTCAAAAATCACAGCCATTAAGCTGAAGCTCTAACTGGGCTACCATGGCACATGCTGGCATGACATTAAATTCCCCTACTGGTTTACATTTTTATCACAGTAGACCACAAGGTAGTCTCAAATTCATTTTAAGATAACACACTAATGCTAACTTTTAATTGCATAAGTATATTGTTATCTCAAAATGAATTTGAGAATATCTTGTGGTGTATTGGGAAAAAATGTGTGTAAGTTGGGGAATTTAATGTTGTAGTATCATATTGTTATGGTAGCTCAGTTGGCCAGAGCAACAGTTCAGACAGCTGAAGATCTGTGGTTCAAATCCTGGCTATAGCATTGAATATTTTCAATGACTCTAACTTTCTAAATTTAGCATACATACAGCATGTGAGAGGAATAATAAATACCAAATTATACGTTTTCCTCTTTCATCTAAAGGAAGACTTGAATGGATAAAATAATAATAAAAAAAAAAAAAAAAACCCCTAAAACATTTAAAACATTTTTAAACAGCACATAAACATTCTTGACATGTACATTCTATCCAAGTGTTCAGTTTACAGATATTGCAGTACAACTCATAATTTTGTATTTGTTTTCATCTGTTATTCAAGCCTTTGTGGATTTGTTGCTGTCATATGCTTTGTAACTGTGCATTATCTTCACAGCAGATACTAGATATTCTCTTATTTTCATTTATTCCAAACTTCCAACTGCCAATTCAGCATGGACTTTTTTTTCTATGATAGGAACACACTCTTGACTTTCAACAGAATTACCCTAAAATGAGACCATACATAATTGAATACATGTAGGTGTAATATATTAATCTTAAATCTTCCATGGCTGAAAAATTGACATTTCCAGTTTATATTTTCAATTTTTATCAAGTGCAACTTGAATTATACAGCATTCAACACATTTTTATCTACTTTGAACCAGCTGTTAGATTTCTGATTTATCTAATATATACTTAACTCAGTGCTTCTGGTTGTACCTAGTTTTTTTTTTATGGACTTCATGATAGAAATTTAAAACCACAAGCTTTTCTGCAGGAATGGATACATCCAGGTCATTGCTCACTCAAGACTTGCAGGCAGCAGTTGAAAGTTTAGTTCTTCTTCCATCTTCTTCATTTCCCTGCACATCATCCTCTGGTGGAGGGGATGAAACCACACATGACTATGCAGAAATTTACACTCCAAGCCGTGAGCGAGTGCCATGGCTTGCAGCTGGTGCAGGAGGAATAAATAATCATCGTGATGTATCTCAAGGTAGTGTTTTCGAAAGTATATACTTTGATTTACTAACCATATTTTACACACAGTATCTAAGATACTCTTTTCTTATACACTAAGAAAAATACACACAGTTTATAGAGTTCTTTCTTACACATTAATAAGTAGCATGTAAGTACACAATTGTTCATTAACAATTCCGCTATGTCTCATTTCCTGCATAGGTTTCTGTTAACATAGTTATAAAAGTTGTGCAGAAATTATTCTGACTATTCAATCAAAAATAATGAAGTTCAAAACAATATTTTAGTGATATAAACTAATAGGTATCACACAGAAGACAGTTTTCACTTTTGATTTCTTAAATAATTATGTAATGAACAGTACCTCAGTTCAACAATTTTGTATAAGTGAAACATCTACTTAAAAACTGCTTCAAAGTGCACGAGATACAAGATGCAGCATGTTTTTTGTAATCTTTGATAGCATGCTTTTAGGCAACTAACTTTTTTTACTCATTTTTGTTGGTAGTTGAGTTATTGCCTTCTTTTTATCTAACAAAATGGCTTAGGAAATGTGTGATTATTGTAATGATTTTTCCATTAGCTTTCTGCTCTGTCAAGCTCACTTCGAATTACTCAGGATCCACCATTTTAAATCACATTGGTTAATATATAATAGTGTTAGAGAAGTTTGTTCTTACTCCACAAGAACATCAACATATATCAGTTCTAGTCAATTTTTTGATACAGAGCAACAGATAAAACATTGTCTTTACAAATACACACTCTGTGCTACATATCAACCTATGACTATACAAAGTAATGGTTAAGAGCACGCATTTGTGGCTGCCTTTAAATTATTTTTCATTTTGTCTCCCTCCCTTCCTTCCTTTCTTTCTTTACTTCTCTTTGCTATCATGAGAAAGTAGCAGCACTGGTTGCAGAAGCAAGATAGTATTAAATGTAAATTCAGCAAATGAAACATTAGGGTGAACAAAATTTACTGTAAATGGTCAAATACAGCCAAAATACTTATTGTTTTACCTTCATGTTTGTCATGTTAGACGTTTCATCCTTGGCTGCATGTTAGAATGTGGTTTCAGACTCCTTGATGGCTAATGTTATTTTCTGTGTTTTTTTTTTATTAAATTTGAAAATTTTGTCATCCACTTCAAACACTTTTGTAGTTCATATGTGAAGGTTTAGATGTGCTCTCATATGTTGAGTCTGTACAGTTGTTTACCAATTTATTGAACTAGTTTTTTCTTCTTTTCATTCCATTAAAGGCTGCCATCATGGATTGTTTACTTGTGCTTCAATTTTCTTCAGTTTTTCTAAACCTGTTCTAAATTTTCTTTAATTTTCCCTTATATTTACTTTTAGGATCTAATAAGCTTTTTTAATTGTATCTATAGTAGGATGATAAGATGGTGCTGAAACCTTTAAGAATTCTCTGTAAAATTTGAGGAAAATCCTGGTGAGATAAATAAATTCCTTGTATTTTTAAGATTCTGGTCATGAGGATATGGTGAAGCCAACTATCTCTTTAACAAATCTATTATATTCCAGTGGTGTGATTATTTGCTTATATTATTTGCAGCATTCGACATTGTTTAAAGATGCATTAACTAACCTATCTCTCTCTAAGTCTAGTTTAGAGTGAACCTTTATGCTTCCATATAAGAGTTGATTAGCATTACCTTCTTAAAGAAGCCAATTATGTTTTTGTTTTTTTTCATTATTATTCATTGTATTTACTTATGATAATATTTAGACCATGAAATGAGTCAGCTACCATAAAAAGAGCATAAAGAAAATGCAATATTTTGAGAAAAATGGAAATGAATATGTGTATTTATTACTTCTCTTATATGTGTTTACATGTTAGGGTATATATTAATTAGCTTATTTTAACTCCCATAACAGCCCCTTGTTGAGCCCTTGTATGTGTAGAAACAATGTTTGTAATCAAATTTAAAAGATGAGAGTGGAATGTATTATGTAAAACTTAAATATCACTATCAGAATTGGGTCTTTGATGCTTAAACAAATAGATGGGTAACAAAAATTTCACAACAAACATGCACAGTAACAAAATTTCAATGTTGGTTTGGAATGAAAACAAGAACCAAAGGATGTACACATGGATAATACACATATATTTACAACCACAGGTTATAAGTCAGTGTGAGTAGCTCAGTTGGTTAGATGTTGACCTTCTGAACTCAAGGTTCTGGGTTCAAACTCAGCCCAGATCAGTGTGCTTAAAAGTGACAGCCTCATGTCAGTATATTACTGGCATGTTAAAAAATCCTGTGGGATGAAACTCGAGCACACTGACAGTGCTGATATGATCTTGGCAATTGACAGCATTATTAACCAAGAAAATAATTTGTAATTTTTTCATATGTTATAAGAGTGGTACATATAATTTGTAATAATTTGTGTATACTATTTAATTGGCTTAATGCACAGAGTGAGCTAATAGCAATAGCGACAGGTCAGGGTGGGGGGGGGGGGTATGCATGATTCAAGTTCAAGAAATTTTCTGCCAAACGTTGCAGAGTAACAGAAACATTTCAGATTTAATCCTGTCTTAACAGAAAAAGAGTAGACATGTGTAAGAACTGCATCATGACTGTATAAAGAAAGTATTACAGAATACTATCAGAATCTACACTTAGTTTTCTGTTTGTCTTGGTTTATCACTCCATCGATGAACACTGTTCATCTTTGCTCAAAAAGTGTACAAACTTCCTATGTTGTCTACTTTCTTTTGATTTATGCCTGGGCATGCAGTTTTGTTAACAGTGAAGTCTGAAAGGAGATTTTTTCAAACATGGAAAAACTTTAAACTGATGCACCATCTGGTTTTATTTTACCAGCATAAACCACACAAAATAGCAGTTAAAATCGTGCATTCTGCATAAAAAGGACACAACCTTATAGGTCTAGGTTCCTATTTATATTAGCTACCTCAATTGAATAATTTCTTGTAAATTTAAAGATTGTGTATCATCAGTGCCACAAAATTAACAGACGTGTTTAACAAGTGTAGTTAAGTTTGGTTATGTGAATTTCACATAATTCATGAATAGTGATAAGGGGTGCCAATAATCTTTCTCTGCTGATAGAATACAAAGAAAGACCTTTGAGCTGCAAGTGTTTTGAGTAGTGGCTTTGGATGGTATGTTGTTTGTAACCATTTGCATTTGCATGGAATTCTGATTGCTTGAACTTTCAAATTCAGGAAGAACCTGAAATGTTTTATTAATCTGGTTTTTTAGACAATATGAGTACAATGTTGATCAGCTAGTTAGTTATATACCTAGTGCAATTTTTTGTGTTGATTTTTGAAAGATCTAAGAATGGGTTTGAACTGTTTGTAATAGCATTGGGAAGGGGGGTATGATTAATAGTATGTCTCATTTCTTTTCTTTTATATATATTTATATATAATTTTTTTAAAGAATTAAATAAAAGGACATCTTGTATAAAAAATTATTTTTAAACTCTTTCAGCATTTATAATGTACATATACTATTCACTCAGGTTTTCTGATGCAGATTTAGATTGAGTTATCATAGACCAAAAATAAAATATATCAGGTCAACTATTTGTGTAACCATGGCAATGCTTGTCCACTCTACAAATCGCTGTATATGCGAAATGGTATTTATGGAAAAATATTATCTTTGTTTCTTAATTTGAGACTATTTGTAGTGTTATTTTGTGTTTAATGCTTATATACAGGGAAATATTAGAGAGCTAGCTTAACATTGCGGAACTTCATTAAACCCAAATTTGTGCATACTAAAAAAAAGTAAATTAATTTTGAATATCATAATAAAATTTGTTTGTTGCTAATACAGTGGTCAACTTTGCAATCTTTCCAAGTAACTTGCATCAGAGCTTCTGCCATTTAACAGTTTATTTATAGATGTATGAAATCTTCAGCTAATCTCTGGATTTTTTATTTATTCATTTTGCTTTATAGGCCAGCAACTTTGTTGTGCTTCAGTGGTTCTATTGTCAGCATAAAATTGTATGTTTATTGTACACATACATATTTCCTTTGTTCCATTGCTCTAATCAGCTCAATTTGTTGGCATTTTAAAACAAAAGTATTCTGTAGTTTTGTGTATCATTTGAATGCATGAAATGTTATGAGTTTTTTCTTTACATAACAAGTAAACATTTTGCATTGCTAAGAACCTTGCAGTTTGTTAACTCACTGTGTTGATAGTTGTAGCATTATTTTGAATAATGAAGAATACTATTCAGAGGAATTGCCACCTTTTTGTATCTTAAAACATAGATGGATTGTAATTTTGACCTGAATTTGTTTTTGTCTTAGACAAATATAACAATAAAAATATTTAATTAAAATTGTGTGCTAGTTGTTGTGTTTAGCTTAAAATGTTATATATTACACACCTTGATGAGAAACTGATCAGAAAAACAATAATTTACTGGAAGAGTGGCATGTGATCAGGTAGAATGTGAAATTTAAAATGAAAAAATACATAATACATAAATGAATGCTCGCTAAGGACTGTAGCACAATCTGTATGTTGCGTTAAGTGTCTATTCCATTTAATTATTCTGTCATTACCGCAAATTACTGTAGCTATTAATGTTACTATCATTAACTGGCTCAATCACTTTCTGTTGATGGTTTTTGTTACAATGCCTAAGGAATATATATTTATGTTTGAATTATATACATCTAATTTTTCCAGTAGACAATAGACAGTATACATGTATATATTTGTTTATAATATATGTATATATTTGTTATGTTTAATATTATTAACTGTTCTCATATTTATAGATAAGTATAAAAAACATTGAATTTAAATGGTGAGTCAATTTTTGTAACTGCATAGCAGGAATTGACAATAGAAGCACATAGCTTCAGAAACATGTCTTCCATTTAAAGAATGATACACAATATGATACAAAGATTGACTCACTAATTAAATTCAATGATTAGAACATATGTCACAAAGTCTTTTATTTTGTAATTTTAATTAAATTTAACGTCAAACAATTTCACTGGCTACGATTTCAGTGTAGGAGCTAGACAGGTTTTAATACCTACCATAATCTTGGAGTTATACTCAATCACACTTATTTACACTCACCTCCACTTAATTAGTTGAAAAACATTGAAACATTTTCGAGAGCATTCATCCTCGCCTTCAGCAATTTGGTGATTGAGTGTAAATAAGTGTGACTCAGCATAACTGCAAGATGTTGAATACATCACTGTTAATAGTGCTTCTGATTTTAATATTTAATATACATAATGCCTACCAAACTATATTAGAGAATGAGGTGGGCCCATATAAAATAAATATGAATGACACAGATTAGATCAGAGCTTGAAATGACTAAAACATTTGTTTTGCATTTAAACTAAAAATTTATCATCAGAATTATTTAAAATACTGAAACATAGAGCAGTGAAGATCGAGAACTGCAGTTAAATATTTTATGTATTCACATTTTGTTTTGCAACAAAGTGATTTATAGGTGAATGCTCATTACAAGGGAAATTTAACTAAGTGGGTTGAGCAATATTAAATAATCATAAGAAAATAGAAGATTTTCTTTGCATTTGTTTAAAACTCCACTACATAGTAGTTCTTGTAAAATGATATGAGGTTCTAATAAAACACAATCAACATTTTAAATTAAAATTTAGTTTTGACTAGTGATGGGAGTATTTGAATGCCAAATGTTGATGTATTCGATTCTTGGATGTTCTGAAGATATTTCAAATGCTGTATTCAAATTCTTCACTCTGATGAGTGCATGTGCTCTGATTCTTGTCTGAGAATGTCCTGAATGCTGTATTCAAATACAGCACTTAGATAGGTGCAGGTGCAGCAAAATGAATTGGGGTTTTGTCTCAAACTTCACCTAAATCAGAATGGCGCCCATATTTTCAGGCCATTCATGTACATGTGCTTCGGCACTTGCTGCGAAGAGCAGAGGGTTATGCTGACTGATAATAAACATCATGAGTAATCTATTTTATTTTGTAAAAGAATTTTTGGATATTCAAGGGGCTATAGTTCATAAAGTGTTATGTTTTTCACTATCAATGTCTACAGTGCATGTAAACACCCAGTCGCTGTATCAAATAAAAAATAATATGTTAAAATTTCTTTGTTGAAATAAACTGTTTTGTGCCATGATTAGCTATAGAATAATTGTGGCGCAGCATCTACATATACAGAGCAAAACAATTACGCCCATATATGCTGCAGTGAATAGTATAGGAGTAAATGATCCAAGATTACAATTTAATATTGTAAATCCAATACTTCCTGCCTATGTAGAAAATAGTTAATTCCTGCCTATGTAAAAAATAGTTAATTGTCAGCACCTGATACTGTATTTCTCGTCAATCATTTTTATTGAGTGTTTTATTTGAGAACAACCATGATGAGAACTGAGATCACTCAAGTCATGATAAATAGCATCCGAGAACTTACATTGAAATACAGGCTGATTTTGATTTACAAAAGCATGAAACAATGATAGTAGCATTTGAGAGCTTGTACTCAAGTGAAAGTTTTGATTCTTGAAAACATTAGATTCTACCCATCACTAGTTTTGACTATGATAGTTATAATCTAGCAATGGCACAGAATGCCAAAGATTCATTGTTTGAAATCCCACCTATGGTATTTCAAACTAATTGAACTTTCTTTTTGTTGCCCTTTAATTAAAATAAAGTCAACATACATAGTTAAATTTTGGATTGTGACATCTCTTTACCTGTAATACTCTGCACTATGTTTTCTTGTTGGTGTAGGTTAAATATCATTAAGCTACTATATTTGTTAACTGATGCTTTTCTCACAGGTGGCAGCACAAGCAGCACCAACAGTGGTGGCTCCTTGTCACTGGAATGTGCAGGGAAGCCACCCACACCTCCATTGCATAGGTTTCCATCTTGGGAATCCCGAATCTACCAGGTGGCAGCTGATGGGCTGCAAGTGGTACCAACCACTGCCACTAGCACAAGTACCCAGACGGGAGTGGCTGATACAGCCAACAATAACCTCAAGCAGCAGGCTGCTCCAGGCTCTTCCACACAAGGTTATTGTGACATCAGTGTTCCTGTATATGCTACTGTCAAAGGGGTAAGTGGGGTTCCCTCATTCAAAAATTCATCAAAATTAGGCTACAGCAGGTATTTTACTTTCTCTAACACGCACATATAATGAACATTTTAGTAGATAGAGTAGGTATTGTATTCCATCCAAAAATTTTATACTGAGATTTCACCGGAAATATATGTTTTAGGGCTCTCCGAATCCAAAAAAAATTATTTATTACAAGAGGCATGTATGTGTGTGTCTGTCTGCAGTATTTGGATGTGACATAAAGATTTTTCAGGAAAATTCTCTCACCGCAACTACCCTTTACATGAAACATTCTCTCGCCTCAACTACCCTTTACATGAAACATTTTTAAAAAAATGTTGGTTTTCTCAAACTGGCGCTTACAATTTTGATTAAAATACTGCATGTGTAAGATTATTTTATGAGAAATGAAATGTACATCCTGTTTTTCTGGGAATAGCCTCTTCATTCTGGATGGCTTTTGTATACTTTATAAATAAATGTTAAACTGTAAGAGATATATAAAAGCCTACTGCACAAAAATGTAGATCTAATTAACACACACAATTTATGTCATATTAAATACATTTTTTTTTTGTAGTGATAACCATTTTCTGGATATTCCTCGTTATTGATTTCAGTTTTAAGCTACTTAAACTTTGACTGTTACTTTAGCCTAGTGTATCACTTTATTTTCTCCTACTTAGGAGCTAATACAAGTATTTCTGCTAATATTATTGTAATAACCATGATGGATAAGGAATAATGAATAATCTTTTGTAATAGTTTGTAAAGAAAGTCATTTGAATGGAACATATAAGATTTTTTTAATAATTATGTAACCTCATTTCAGTTTAAGATCTTTTGTTGTCAGATAACTAAGATGCTCATAGAAAACAAAGCTCATGTACTAGACATCACAATCACAGTCACTTTGTGAGGAAGAGGACTTGATTGGAATGAATAATTCACCCTACCCATTACGCTTTTAACTGCGCAGTCACAAATAAAAGCCAGTGCTCATAAGGCTCTTTGACATTGATATGAATAAAATAAATTCACAGAAAGTACATAGTCACAACATGCTCAAGCAGCATTAAAATTTTAATTCATAATAAGAAGCTCCTGCGATGGAAAAAACAAATCCTATTTTGAAAACAGTTAGGACTATGAAAACATTGACATAAAGTGTGTGCTTTAATGAGCTCTTCATTTTTCCTGTTATACGTTTTGCCTGTATCTTAAGATTTACTTTTATACAAAATTAGGGAGATTTCAAAAGAACATTCATAGAAATTTGAACACTCACATTTTATTTCTAATGCCAATATTATTAAATGCAGTGAAACCTGCCCAAATTGTAACCCCTGTAAACTAGAAACCTGCAAAATGGGAAAACAAATTATAGAATACATCTATTTGCTATGTTAAATAAGGCTTTAAAATGGAAAACTGCCTAATGTGGAAACAGAATATATCTGGGAACTGCTTGATAAATAACCTAAGATGCATAATTATAAGCTGAAAACAGAGCAAAAACACATTTGAATTTATTTTATTTAGAGACATTTATTTTAAATTGTTCCTTATTTTATTGATACAACCCTTTATAAAACAGAAACCATAGAAAGCAGAAAAAATAATGCAATGATCTTGTTCCATTTTAGATAGGTCTTTATAATTAAAATCACTAGAGCCATTTTTGAGAGTATAAAAATAGCATACACACATATGCGTGTGCCAAATTTTTCGGTGGAATGTATTGTTTTTTCTTACCTATTATAGGTAGGTGTTGGAGAAAGTAAAAATAGCTTTAAAAATGGCAATTATTAAGTGTATGTAGCACAAAACTAAACTGAATATATGCGTTTCACTTCATTAAGAATTCTATAAGAGGTTCATTATTGCCTAGTTCTGAGCATTATTACTTGTTCCTGAATTCCTATATTGCAATACAAATCAAAAGGAAGGAAGCAATTAGTCATTGCTTCAACAAGTATTTAGAACCCATTTGTTCTAATGTTGTGTATAGTTATTTTTTTAGGTGAGGGTTTTGTATTAGTTAGCACTTTGCTTCATGAAGTAACAGCAATAAATGATTAAAATCTCTGAAAATGTATATTTTGTAAATAAATTCCATTCTTCTATTCCTGAATTTCAATAACTTTCATACTTGTACCAAGTATTGTAAGCTGTGCATAGTTAATGCACTGAGAGATTTCCTAAATCTGAAAAATCTTGCCTTTGGTATGTTTCATTGAAAGAAGTCTCTTTCCAGTCATCTTCAGCAAATTGAAGACTTCTAGATAGAAATATAAAAAGTCAGAATTTGGCCTCAGTAAATCAGTTGTATTCTACTATAAAATATCCTAACTCTAATAAATATATGCATTTGAGTTTTAAGAAAGTAAAAAGTCCATTTGCTGAAGCGTTACAATAATTAAGAATAAATAAAAAGATGGAGCTAGAGAATAAGAGAGACTTTTGTTAACTGCAAAGGTCTGCAGCCAAATGGGCTATTTCAAACTGTACTTTTGTATCTTTACTCCTTAACCTCCTTCTAATTTCTCACCATCTCAAAAGTGCATGCTATTATATCATTTTGCTCATGCCAGGCAATTTTTTTTTGGATGTTTTGAGTATGAATAATTCACTATTGCTGAATTTGGACTAAAACCAATGTTGCAAAGACATCACTTAGGAATTTCTGAATGAGATCAGTGATCCAAAACATTTTAAAGGTATCATAATAATTAAAAAAACATGAGTATATGATGATGTTGAAACCAAAGCCCAATCATCCTATAGAAACTGCCTAAAGAGCCAAGACTGAAAAAAATTTGCCTAGTTTTTAATCAAATGTGAAGGTCCTTCCCACTGTTTTCTTCAGTTTCAATGGCTCATGCATCATGAGTTCCTACCATATGGTTGTACAGTCAGTAAGGAATACTCCCTGGAAGTTACTCACCATTTGTGAGAAGCAATTCAAGGAGAGCGACCAAAATCGTAGCAAAATCACTCATGGAAATTGTATCACAATAGTGCTCGTCATACCCAATGCTTGTTCTTGATATTTTGGTAAAAAATAAAATTGTTATATTGTCTCATCCACCATATTTGACAGACATGGGCCCCTACAATTTATTTTTTGGCCAATTGTGATTTCTTTTTGTTCTGACACTGGAGAGAACCGTGAAAGGTTGACATTTTGCTACTATTGAGGAAATAAAAACAGAATCACTGAAGTAGTTGAATGATCTAATGGAAAGTGAGTTCCAGAAGTGTTTCCAAGATTGGAAAAAGCACTGGTGCAAGTGTATTATATCTGAGGGGAACTAGTTTGAAGGAGACATAGCTGATCTTGATGAATAAATATTCTTTAACTAAAACAAGAATTCCTGCTGTTGTTTGATCAAACCGCATATTCCAAAGAAGCGACACAACATTTAAAAAAAAAAAAAAAAAAACTTATCTCAAATTATTCTTTTATATGAAAATATTTCATTATTTTAATAGGTCTATATTGGGTTTAATGACTTTGATTAAATTACATTTATATTCAAGATACAAATAACAACATATCCTGACAAATAAACTGTATATTTTGAATTTTCTGTAAATAACATGTGAAGCCCTCTTCATTAGGAAAGGATTTTGTATGTAATTGGTAAAGCTTAAGAGATAGACAAAAGCTTACTGCATAAGAAATATAGATATTATTAAAACACTATAATAAATATTTAAAATACACCATAATATTTGCATTAACGATTCCTAAGATGCTCATTGTTATTGGTTCTAGTTTTCAAATCCTTCACTATTTTTGCTGCTATGTCACCGTTCTTTGTTTCTCATTCATTAAAAGAATGAAATTTCAAAGCCATTGCATAGCAATCCATTTTTGCAAGATTTGTCTTATCATTTCATCCTAATGCATTCATCTTGTACAGACAACATAATGTGTAATGAAGCCATTTTATTTTTTTGAAAAGTTTATCACAATTCACAGAAGGTTTTGTGGAACAGGTGGATACAGGTGTGTTAAAATTAAGGTGTTCATATGCCCAATGTGGGGTGGGGGGGGGGGGAATTAGAAGTGCTGCATTGTGTTCTTAAGTGCAAGAAAACAGACGTATGAAGAAGTGAATTGAGATTTGGTAAATGGCATAAACTAGTGATGGAGGAATTAGCAAAATGAATGTTTAACAATAATAGAAGAGAATTTATTATCGTGTACATAAAATATTTAGGAAAGGGGCATGAGAAGTGGTATAGAATTGTAAGGCAGTGCAAGGAGGAGGAAATGAGTTGAAGAGAGAATGGGATTATCTAGCATTAGTTAAACAGGATTTTTATGTACCAATAACCAGTTTTAGTCAAGCAGTTCTCAAGGATAAAAACTTAGCTTAATATATTTAAGGAAAAAATTAAGAAAAGCTATATTATTGCTGAAATTTAACTAATGTTTGCATTGTGATGTAAGATAGTAAATTAATTAAATTAAATGCTCAATTTTTTTCATATTTCAGCGAGCAAGTCAGATTCGTTCCATGCCATTCACTGGTGACTCAAGTGACGACTCTAGTGATGGAGAAGGTGGCGGAACTGCAGGTGGTGAGCACAATAGCCATGGAGCAGAAAACAACATGGCAGCTTTACATCATCATCATCACCATCATCATCACCATCATCACCATACTGCAGGTGCACCAAGCAATACAGCTTCAGCAGCCAATGGTACTAACACTAGAACTACTAACAGTAGCAGTGACAATACTGACACGTCATTATCCACAGGCGGTTCAGGTTCAAGTCCCAGCAAAAGTATGAAAACAACATCAAGCCTATCTCCTGCTAAAAGGAGCTCTTCTGGCTCTCCTTCCAAGTCTATGAAAAGAGGTAAGTGTGCATATTTTGCATTATCTAAAGTCTTTACACTACTGCCACAAAAGTTCTTCTTAGTGGTCCTCAAATGCAGCACCTAATGTGATTTTAAAAAGGGCTGATGGCATCTACACTATAATTTCAGCATTCACTTGCATTCTGTAGTTGGGTCCTCAAAAATATGTTCTGTGAATATTTACATTTGAAACAACTACATGGTATAAAATACTAAGCCAGGATTTTAGGAGGGAGGCTTGATTTGTATAGGGTCTTGAACTGTCTTATTGAAGCAACATTTGTACACCAATTGTGATATGAAGCTTTCATACTTCCATTAAGTTTCGTCTCTACAATTTGTTGAAATTTCAGATTATAACTCCTTTTAAATTAAGTTATGATGTTCACTCTGGAAGTTTTGAGAATGAACGCAGTAACATTTTAAAAATAAGATCTGATCATTGAATCTTTCCAAAGTATTTTTCTTTACATTGTACATATCTCATTTACTCAAACTGTTTTCTAAATTCTGATTGCCAAACTTTTTTTGGTAGTGAAAACACATTGTTAGTATGCAATGCATGTCCAAGAGTGCAAAATTTGTTATTGTATTTAAAAAGACAGAAAGAAAAAAAGATTTATATGGGGCCAAATCTGGACTGTAGAGAGTATGGGGCAAGCGTTTGACTCCTAACTCCTGTAAAAGTTGAGTTGTTTCCAATCCATTTTGCACAGTAGTATTTTGGTACCACAGAGTTCTGTGCAGATCAATGTAGGGGAATTTCTCAGAGCCATTCTTGCTTGCTTCGCTTTTGTTGGGGGATCCTTTTTTGAGAAGGATCAAGCATTTCAGTATTGGATCATCTGGATGTTAAATATGTTTTATTTTCTCTCCATCAAATTTGTCGACATTTCTGCTATCAATCCACATGTATGTTTTTCTGTTCTTTTCTAAGTTGCGGATCAACAACTGCAGAGCTACCTATGTGAAATTTTTCTTTGAGGATTGGTTTTATCGTTGTCAGTCCAATATTCAGACTTCTTGAATTCGATATTATGAAACATATACTGTATTTTTCCGAATATAAGATAACTCCATTTTTCAGAACTATATTTTGGAATATACATATCATCTGTAACAAAGGAGATAGGATGTTTAGTTTTTAAATGAAACTTAAAGCTTAGGCATATATTTTGAACAAACTAAGAGACACTTTTTTTTTTAATTTGCATTTGTGTGGAAATTTACATGGTGGGTAGGAGAGGGGAGAATGGAAATGATGTACAAGTATGTGTGCAATCAGAGAAGGTAATAGCAGCAATGGCAGTGACAGCACAACTGAAATAGGATAATGGATAAGATGTTCTACTTAGACAAATACCTAATATATCTCACCATTGTAAGAAGTTTTACCTAAATTAATAATTTAAATTTGTGTGGAAGTTCACATTTTGAATAGGAGAGAGATGGAGAGAGGAATATGGAAATATAGCATATGTGTGCGAAGGTAGAACATGATGGCAGTGATGGCAGTAGCAGGGCAGTATGATGGATATCATTTTACGTTTAGACAACATACTTAATACAACACATTATACAATTGTTGAGCTAATTTGAATTTGTGCTGAAATTCACATTGTGAATGGGAGGGAGACAAAGGAGGAGAATAGAAATGTATTGGTATATCTGTGTTCGGTGGTAATGGGGGCCATCTTAGCTGTAACAAAAATTATGGATGCAATTTTCTATTAAGACAACACGCTACATATAAGACATTGTAAAATGTTTTACCTAATTTGAATTTGCATGCAAATCATGTTTGCAGGAAGCACAGAGAAGTAGAAGGGAAAACAAAATATATGGTATATGTGCAGCGGGAGGAGGGGAAATGCGCAGCAAATCTCTTTCTGCTTGACCTTGCTTCCCAATATAACATTACCAGTACTAATGTGAAAGAAACCCCTCTAATTTCATTTTAGTCTCAAAAAGAAACCTTTTGTCCAATGAGAATGCTCTTAGGCCAGAAACAGCTAACTTTTTTTGCATGAAATGAAATGCAATGCCCAAAATCTGCCACATACCTCACGACCTTGGCAGTAAGCTATATCATTTCCCTCGGGCTTAATCACGTTATAACCACAAAGTTTGAAATGTACTTTTTCTGGACATGGTATTTGGAAAACATATCGTGAATGCAAAATGATCTCCAGTTCTCAACATCAATTTTTGGAAGAAAAAAAAACAAAAACGTTTTGTATTTGGATAAATGCAGTGTTCTAGTTTGATCACATTATTGTATCAAGCTATCATGCAAGTTCTCCTTTGGGAAGGTAATTTTAAATATGAAAATTATTGATAAGTAGTGGGTTTCTAAGTGTATGATGTAAACTTTCAAGACACTGGCTTCAAAGTCATGCATATTAAGCATCTAACATAGTAAGCATAATATGCAATCTGTATTTTGGTTACTATGGTAGTACTGAATATGCTCAGGTATGCACTAATGCTCTCTAAATTCAATGTAAAGCTACGAAAACCTGCACTGGCATATTACAACTTATTGTTGTCCATTCTCAAAACTTTTAGAGTTATATTTGAAATAAGACATTTGTTGCTTTTTCCAATAAAAAGGGATTTTTTTTGTGAACTTTGGTTTCTCTCAGGAATTTGAGTTTTAGTGCCTTCAAAATTTCTCTTCTGCCATAGTTTCTAAACATCACATGAATTGAACTTGTCACATTTCCATTGATGTCTGCTTATTTTATAAATCTTGTTCACTGATCTAGAGTTGTCTTTACGCTTCAATTGCATTTTATGCTGTGATACTTCTAACTGGATTGGTTTCCTGAATAAAACATCTCTAAAAATTATTCTGCTTACTATTTTCTAAAATTACTACTATTTTTCTTCTTAAGCATTATTAAATCATCAGACGACTTGTGTCTATGCTTCATCAATCTATAATAACTTGTTTGATTATTGTTTCCACGTTTCACAGGTAGTGTCTTTTGACTTGCCCTCCTTAGGAGTGAGTATTTATGCAGTATATGCAGTACGTGTACTAAGTGGGATAAAAACATTGCCTTTAAAGCTACTTTAACGGACAAGTAAGAGGTAGAAAGAGACAAATTTGTTAGCACAAACCCTTGGTGATGGTGTTATGATGATTGTGATGACTGATATTTGTGGTAATTTACTAAATCCATATATCTGGTCGTTAAAAATGTTATGCTCTGAAACATGTAATAATAAAAGTTCCCTTCCTAATAGAAAAGCAAAAGAAAAAAGAACACAATCAAACAGTATAAAACGTTAAAAAGTTATAAAATATTTTCAGAAAGAAATAAATTGCAGTATGCAACAGCACAAAATATGATATAAACTTTTTATAATCAAGGCATAAAATGGAAATTTTTGTGATATACAATGCTGTCCTGGATAATTTCAATATAGAGTGGCAGTATCCAAGTCCTGCTATTCTCACTTCAGCCCTGATATTTCTCACGATAGACAATGGCAGTGTACCACTGCTGCAAACATGTGTTAAACATTAACCCATTAGCAGAGTATCCTTTCAGTTCAGTATGGAAATTATATACAATTTCCAACAAATTTACAGTTTATGAAAATTGCAGATAATTTTATTGCCCTTCTTCTCAATTCCCATTGTTTTCCATTCATTCTCAGGGCTTTCATCTTGGAACAGCTTCAGGAACTGTGAGAGCCTCTGTTGTGGTAGTTACTGTCTGTTTACATAATGCACACTGGATGGGTACGCTGCAGCACAACATCATAATAGTGAGAGAAATATTAGCTAATGTACAAAGTTATTTCATAACAAAATTACATTCATAACACATTGAACATAGTATTTTTTAAAATCTGGATTTTATTAATTTTTCTTGTGAAACAGTTATATTCATTCATACATTCATATTTCCAGTTTTTGCAGCAAGTGTAGAATGATTGTAATTAAAGATGATCTACTCACTCCAGCGAGAAATTGAATCTAGAATCTCTAGTTTGGAAAGCCAGGAAATCCCCATCCGTATGCAGTTATGAATTTGTAAAAGTACACAATTAACAAAATACATAATCAGCAAAATACTTCCCAACTCTTTATGTTAGTTGTTTTTGCTCACAGAAAACGTACTTTCAGAAGAGTTTATATTATTCTTATAAACTATTTGATTTGTTGTATTGTTGCTTAGTTTGTGCCAAAGTCCATAATATCAGATTACAATTTCAGAGCATCACATTTAAGTGCCAAGATTTTAACAAGTCATGTGAGAATATCCCGTTGTAGCTGCTTGCAAAATCTGAGAGAGCTTCATTCAAACCATTCTTTTCATTTTCATTCCAATGTAATTGATGTACACAGTTTGTGGTAGATAAAACATAGTTAGATTGCTTGGGTAAGTCGCAGGAAAACCAAAGTGTTAGTGCATTTAATGGAGAACTTCCTTTAGCCTCTTTTTACAGGTTAGTTCCTCGTTTATTTTCTTATGCTTGGTGTGCTTCTAGTGTGTACCTTTGTAACCAAATTGCCTTCGCATGGAAACTAACATTATGTGGAGTTTTATTTTTAAAGCCTTGATGATTAACACGTCACAGCCTTGTGCACATGAGATCCATTTAGATACAGTCCTCCTGATCTAGACATCAGGTATCAAAAACAGTTTGAAGAACGGACCAATTTAAATTGTCTCTATGAAACCAAGGCTGTAACAGCTCTGTTCTGGCCTTTAACTACTATTGTATATATGCTGTTGCTTCTATTTTCGTTGTAAATTTCTGTCTCATATCTATACTTAATAGTAGTTTTATGGTATGTCTAAAAATGAATTGATTTGCTTCATAAATGTGCTGTTTATTGAAAACTCAGAACATAATTTGGCATTACTGACAATCTGAAATGGTTACAGAAATACATAATGCAATCCTACTATTATAGCATTATTAGTCTATTCAATATTATGCACAATTATCTCATAACAGCACACGTGCCAATAATAGCAATACCTTATTTCCTAGAACACCAGTATTCCAAGTTTCTATGACTTATAAAGAGTTGAAATATCTTTTTACAATCTTTTCTCTGAGCAATGGAGATGCAACTACCTCTCATTATTAAATATAGAATAATTAAGATCTGATTTTATAATTGTTTACCATGCGTGCTGATAATAGGTCCATCACACTCCATAATATCTACTCACAATGCATACAAGTGGCTGTCTTGCTTATCAGTTCCCATGCCAGGTAATAACAATAAAGTGCAGGGAGGGAAACTAACTTTTTGCTTACAAACATATGACAATGCTGTCATGTGTTAACCAGAATGTCAAACTAGTTCATAAGAAAAAGTATCTTATATAATTTATAATGCTAATATTGTATAAAATATTATGTATCCAACTCTTCTCTAATCGTAGTATGACACTTGTGAAAATAACTGTATTCACTCATGCTATAATCATCAAGATTATCCACTTGTAGCAAAAATAATTATTATATTAGTCTGCCAGCTTTCAAAGTATGATCAACTTTTGCTGCTCCAATTAATAATAATGCGAGCCAGTACTTGATGACTTACAAAGTGATACCCATAGCTAGAACATGCGCAAATAAAATTGAGTTTTATTTATGGACATTCTTTGACCTGATTCTTAGTGACCCATTCTATATTGAGCTATATTCTGACTGGGAAATTTTGCTCAGAGACTCCTATCAGGATCGAGGTTTTTGAGGTTTACTTCCTTCTTCAGGAAGCCATGCTAAGGATTTTTTTACCTGAATACATCCAAGGCCTCTGCCAGTTTTGAACCCACAACCTCGGGAAATAGAACATGGTGTCCTTATGCCACAGAGGACAATGGCCTGAACATGTGAAAATGTATGAAGCATAAAAGAAAAGGAAAATGTGAACCTAAAGGGATTTTATTGACTGACTCAGCTACAGAGTTATTTTTCCACATAGTCACTATGAAGAATTAAAACATTTGCCATATTTATAAATAAGCTTTCCAATACCCTCTTCATAAAAGGTTGCCACAAGCAAATGTAAGCAGGTCTTCATGGCATCTTGATGTTCTCTATTAGTGCAGAAGCTCTGTCCTGCTGCCAAAATGATGAAAGTCTCTTGGAAAAAAGTAAATGTAAATGGGATGTTATTTATGGATGCTCTTTAACTACTGTGGTTCTCAGCGCCCCATTCTAAATTGGGCTGAAAGACTGCTTAATTTTGCTCAGAGGCCTCTATATCAGGCTTGAGGTTCTTTTACGTGCCGTAAATCTACGACACGGGACCCATGGCTTTATTTCCCTTCCAAAGGAAGCCATGCTGAGGATTTTTACACCCGAAAAAATCCATCGTCCTCCGCCGGGTTTGAACCCGCGACCTTGGGTATATGAAGTTAGCATGGTAACCATTACACCACGTAGGGTGACAAAAAGTCCCTTGGTGCTAGATCTGGGTGTATGATGCATGCTCGAACACTTCCCAATGAAACTGAGCATGTGGTTTTGCATTACTGTGAATCAAAACAATTCCAGATGAGAGCATATAGCCCATTCCAGTTCAAAATACCACTGATGGTGGCATCGCTAGTGTTGCTGTTGTTTAATGAATGTAGACTACTGAGAAGTCATGGGGAGTAGTGCGGGTTGAGCACATGGCACAATCCGGCACATAATGCTATAAACAGTGGCTATTTATGTTAACTTTCCATTTACTCATTAACACTAAGCAGTAGGAATAGTTATCAGATTTGTTATAACTCACCTACTATAATGTCAGCACTGCTGTAATGGGGCATCATACACGATGAGTGAACATTTTCTTTTAATATGCCACTGTACTCGAACATTCATTTAATGCTCACTGATTTTCCACACCTCCGTCCAGTGCATGGCATAGCAGTTAGTGGAGTGTTTGCCACTGGTAACATGAGCTGGGATGGGTGGTACACAGCTCTCTGCAGGTGACATAATGTCTGACTACACATTTGCAGTGATCGTAGTCCCTGCCTCTATAAACTGCACAAGCAACACACCTTTCTGATCCCAGAAAACAGTAGCCATGCTCTTTCTGTGCTGAAAGCTTGTTTGAGCTGTATAGGATTTTTTGGGAAGTGTATACATCCACTGTTTGAATTGTTCTTTTGATTCTGGATTGTCATAAAATATCCATCTTTCATCCCCTTCTAAAACTCTTCCCCATCAGCAATGTAACAAGAGGGGAAGGATGAGGCCAAGCTTTGTGGTCCTAAGACAATTTTTGTGAACCCAGCATGCACAAAGTTTTTAATATCCTCATTGTTTTGTAATAACATACAGAGCTGACCTTGAAATGTAAGGAAAATCTGCAGAAAACTCGCTGATGGTAAACCTCAGTGTCGCGCAAACCTAATCAATTCACTGAACAAGATCATCACTAGCAACAGACTTCCATCCTTATCCACCTTTATCATGAACATCAATTTAGCTTCTTTAAATTTCCTACTAGACCATTCATATACAACACCCTCGCTCATTCAGTTTGCACCATAAACATGGCTCATTCTAGAATGAATTTCTGCTGCACTCTTCCCTTTTGCCTGTAGAAAATGAGTAGCACTTTGCAACTCGTATTTAGTGGGAGAATCAATGATACCAGCCATGTTGAAGTCCCTCTAGCTCTGCTCCAAATGATGTATTGAACCTGGCCTTAGAGGGCGTAATGCAGCGCAGTAGTACAGTGCACAGCTCCACTTCTTTATGTTTGTCTGATCGCATAGAGTAATAAGAGGTTAAAAAATAGTCGTTATAATATCTCCCTTCATTTTATTTGTAATTGCTGAAATTAGCATTCAAAATGTTGCATTTCATTAAATATTGGTGTTACACAATGGACATTTTAACTAAAATATTAATTACTCTAGGAAAGCAATAGTTGCTGCTCCTTAAAAGACCAAAGGTTTTAAATTAAAAAAATTGTTCACTCTGTAAAAGACTCAAAAGAGTATAGCTCCTTATGATCATTCCAAATTAAAGACTAATTCCAACGAATATAGTGCCAAATATTTGTAAACAGAAATTATAAACTGTAGCACCTTGCTTCAATATGTAATTAGCTATATCAATCAGCAAGAGCTACAAATAGGAATAGTAGTTTGCCAAAATATGTTCTGTAATAATAAAGCGTAAATGGTGTTAGCAGAAAAATTGACATTGTATATGAAAAATGTGATTGTTATATATGAACCCATATATGTGAAATTTTGAGCATCTTGTAATCGTATATTAGAAAACCTTTAGTGAATGTAAAAGAGCTACAAATGCTCTTTGTGGTATACTAAAATCTCTCTTAACTTCTGACATGATATTCATAAGATTCTGCAAATGATTAAGTAGGTTATGAAGAGTCGGAGCGGATCTATAACACATGGCTTACCATGCAGATGTTCCAACCATTGACCTGCCAGTATATTGCCTTTGAATCTTCTAAATTTCTGACACGTCTCATGTCACACTCTAAATGCAATGACTTGCTGTGCTATAGCTTTTCTAAGCTTTGGAGTTTTAATTATGGTTATTCTGCCTTAGTAATCCTAATAATGTGATTAGCAAGAACGCTAAAATAAAAGTGATTGCAGCATTATAACTCCTTTTGCCACTGTGTGATACTGTGTAATGTATTTCAGTCATGTGACCAAATGGCCCACAATAGATGGGTCTTACAACTCAAAATTGCTGTTGTTTTGTGACTGACGAGAGATTTTACTGTGCTGCAATAATTGCAAATTAGAATATAACCAAACATGCATTTATATAATCTTTGTGTTCATTCTAAAACCCTCATTTTCAATTAAAAAGCTTCCTCCAATGTGATGAACTGCTGTTGATTAACCCCTTAATGCCTAATTTTACGAAATTGCATCATAAAAATTTAATTTTTCTTGAAAATGTGTATATATGACAAACCTTTACAGTGACAGTTGATAAACCTTTTCCAAAGCAAGTGGGATTTAAATCCTGAATTGTTAAAGATCTCTGTATTGAGTGAGATGGCTCTGTGGTAACATAAGGCTCACATTCAGGAGGACCTGATCACCACCCACTCAGAACTTGGGCTTTTATGGATGTTCCCTATTGGTAGACTAATACTGGGTAGTCTGTCATGTGTCAGAATTTCCTTTCCATTATCCATTCCTTTTCGTGTTTCAGGTATGCTTCTAGATTTTGTAGCATTAGGCGGTGTCAGACAGATGGTAGGTCTCTGAACCAGGAACTGTTAGGGACTTCCATCTTTGTGCTTGCAGTTTTCTATAGTTCCTTCACTTATCTCTTACTTCTGGATGCAATAGATGTCATGAAGGTTGCAGTGCAAAAGGTACTCTCCATTTTACAGTGCCTTCATTTTATGCAAGACAATGAATCACATGAATCTGTCTACAGTATACTACACTACAAAGTTTTTTTGTTCTGTAACTCCTGCATTACTTACTCATGAATGTTAGTGAATATACTCTTGTTATAATTATTGTTGAAAGTAGTGTAACGTGCACGCAGACACTCTTGATTTGGTCAGATGAAATTACCATTCTCATTCATTCTTGCATAATGTTCATAATTTCTGCACTATAGTCGCACAGTAGGATCTCAGTTTTAAAAGTTTAGTAGTTGTATGAACAGAGATTTTTGAAAAACCCACTTGCTGTGCAACGTGGCTGAGAGACTTCTTAGGTAAGCATTCAAATGCAGAACCAATTTTGTCTAGCTTTTTGTGTGTTAGAACATGTCAGTTTTGCTTCTTTGGTTTAGTGTTTAAATGTATTGACTAAATACCTCACAGTGTCTCTTCCTCACATAGGATAACCGGAAAATTACTATGAAGTTGTAAACATACCTATCTATATGATTACATTTTCACATATAGATAAAAATATGCTGTTCAAGTGTGAATCTGTTGACAGACACTTCCCTTCATCAATATTTTTCTACATCAGTAAAAGCACCCTGTACAAGATAATGGTTTAAACAAAAGCTGTTTATTTTTTGATAAGGAATAAGAAAACAAAATAAAAAATGTTGGTTCCCATTTAAAAAACATACCTTGACCTCAAATTACCATCCTAACCTTCTCCAAATAAAACACAACAAATGCCATTTATTTTCCCCCTTTTATGCAAGGTGTTTCTTTCTACAATGTTAATTTTGGAGATATTCTACAGTCATAAGTTAAATTGACCATCCTGTATAAGGCAGTTGTGGCCTTGGCATAAAATGAAGGCAATGTATATTTATTTTTATTTATTTATTTATGCTAAGCTTTATACAGGTGAATATGACCGGTGTTCAGCCCTGGCTCTTTACCGGTCATACTCATATTTTACAATAGTTTATTAATTCTAGTTTATCACACCATTTTGTCTATTTACTGTCCATATCCATTTATTTTTCACTTTGCATAAGAATTGTCCAATCTTCTTACTATCTTTTTGAAACATTTCAACTACTACTACATTTCTATTTATTTTAAACCATTTCTTATTAATATACTTTTTTCTCCAAATTTCAGTTCCTTTACATTTAAATAAAATGTGTTCTATATCTTCATTTCCGCCACATATAGGACATTGATTTTGTGGAATACCTTTCCTTAAACCTTTTAATCTCCATACTCCTGCTTTCAGCCATGCAATACCTTCTCGCTCCTCTTTATTTGTCACATCAATGTACTTTTCCCTTCCCCATGAGACTTTCATTGGTATATAGAAAACTAAAGATCTCTTTTCAGTTATTTCACTAAATATTTTTTGTATTTCTATATCCTCAAATCTTTTCCTTGCCAACTTCCAGAAGTTATTCACATTATTTTCTCTTCTTCTCCACATTTCCCCTAACCCACTACTTTCCAGGTTATTTCGAAGACAGTCTACCCATCCCTTGTTCTTTAAACTTTTCTCTTGATATACTAAACACTGTTTTAACAAATTCCTTTCTTCCAATTTCAATATCCTATGCCAAAATGTCAATGCCCTTTCCATAATCTTTCCCTTACTTGCCACTCTACCCAGCTCTATTTGTGCTACCTGCCTAACAGTTGCATTTGGTGACCCCAGTATTTCTTTGCAAAATTTCCTATGCACCTCATCTATGCCTTCCCATCCTCCTTCTAATCCCCATACTTCTATCCCATATAGCATTTTTGCCTCAACCACCATATTGTACACTTTTTCTAACCATCTAATATTTATATTAGGTGCTTTGTATTTGCAACTTCTAATAGCTGATAAAGCTCCTTTTCCTTTTGCCAATGCAAATTTCTTTTGCTTTTCCCAATTGCCACCACTATCAATTTTAACTCCTAGATAAATACATTCTCTCACTACCCTGTACTCCTTTTCATTCTCATTCTTCCATTTTTCATATTTGCTCAATTTTCCCCCTTTTTTGAACACTACAATCTGCGTCTTGTCCTGGTTCACTTTTAAACTCCACTCTTTACAGTAATTATTTAATGTTTGCAAGGATTGTTTCAAGCCATTCACTGTAATTGCACCTATAACTAGATCATCTGCAAACAGTAATCCTGGAATCTGAATATTATTAATTACTGGCATCGAGTTATTATTTCTCCCAATTTCTGTTAATACATCATCTATATATAAATTGAATAGGACTGGACTTAACTTACATCCCTGTCTAAGGCCTTTCTCTTGTTGGATTTCTCTTGTTACAACCCCTTCCTCCACTCTTATACAAAAAGTATTTTCCTTATATAATGCTCTAAGGGTGTCCACCATTTGTTTACTCACTCCTTTAGTCAACAACTTATGCCACAGCAATTGAAGCTCTATCCTATCGTATGCTTTCTCTAAATCCACAAAAGCCATATATAACTTTCCTCTTTTGTCTTTCAAGTATTTATCTACCAGTGTTTTTATAATAAATAAATTATCAACTGTCCTCCTCCCTTTTCTAAAGCCCATCTGAAGTTCCGAGAGGATATCATATTCTTCAACCCATGTTTGTATCCTGCTTGCCATAATACCAGTAAAAATTTTTCCTACATTTGATAATAATGCAATGCCTCTATAGTTGTTTGGTTTGTCAACACTACCCTTGCCTTTGTATATTGGATGTATGATTGCTTTCCTCCACTTATCTGGTATATAACCCTTCACCTTAATTGTGTTAAATAAGTCTACTAAAACCTTAACTCTGTTTATTTCAGTGCACCATTCCTTAAGGAACTCTGTCGGGATTCCATCTATTCCCGTTGCTTTATTTCTCTTCATTATTTTCACCTGTTGGATTATTTCTTCACTTCTTATTATATCATCGAGTATATCTACATAGTTATTACCTATTTCCCAATTTCCTATCTCATTTTTACTCTTTTTTTCCCCATACAAATTTTTAAAATATTCCATCCATTCTCCTGGTTTTATACTTGGTTTTGTTACATATTTATTATACATTGATTTCATAACCTTCCATATCTCATTTGCATTATTTTCATTTAGAATTCGTATCAAATTACTTTCATATTTTTTCATCCAGCTTGTTTTCTTTTGTTCCAGTAATGAATTATATAAATCCCTCCCTTGCATATACTCTTTCTTTAATTCTATGTTTCCTAATTCCCTCCACTTTATGAGCAGCTGTTTGACTTGTCTTTTAGTTACTCTACATTCTTCATCAAACCAGCCCTCATCTCTTTTGTAAACCTTCTTTCTCATTTTCATTTCCTCCCCAGCCCTTAGCATAATGATATTTAAGATATCCATAGCACTTTCAATTTCTTGTTCCTTTATCATAAAACTTATTCCACACTGACATATCTGGCCATAATTAGAGTTTAGTGTCTGCCTAAATTTATTGCAATACTCTTCCTTCCATTTGTATCTACTGTATTCTTCTATGTTGCACTTTTCCTCCCTTAAATTATAGACTATTTGCTCTGTGCATGTTTTTATGTCTACTATCAATGGAAAATGCCCACTGTTGGAACTTAAATTTAGTATCTTAAAATTACTTAAAATATACCCCATATTAATTGGCCATAATACATAATCAATCACACTTTGACCATTATTACTAACATACGTATATTCTCCATTCACATCTTCTCCATATTTCCCATTCAAAATATCAAAGGCATTCAATTCACAGAATTCTATAAATTTCATATAGCCTTTGTCAACTATCTTATCTTTGCTGTATCTAATTTTCTCAGGTTTCTCTAATGTATCATTACTCATCCACCTATTCCCTCCAATAACATCATTTTCGCCAATCCTAATGTTAAAGTCTCCCATTAATATAATCTCAGAATTACCATATCTCTCCTTTAAATGTTCTATTTCTATCTCTAGGTGTTTAAGGAGGTCCGGATTATGAAAGCGCGAAGGAAGAGGAGGATTGTATACTATGCCTATACATATAACATTTTCAACTATTTGTTTCTCCTCTAATACAATCCATAGTATTTCTTTTCTCCTTGACCAAGTCTCTTTAACTCCTTTACTTAACGTCTTCTTTACAAAAAAGCCTATGCCTCCAGATGCCCTCCCCTTTCTTGCTACCTTATCTCCTTTTATCCCTACAAAATCAAAATCCTTTACGTAAACCTGGTCCTCTTTTAGCCATGTTTCAGCTACCGCGAGATAATCAAGTTTTGTCAATAATTGATTTAAACTCCCCGCATATATTTTGTTTTTAACTCCCTCACAATTCCAGAATCCAAGCCTCCTTATATTCTCCCTTCCCTATTGTGAGTCTGATCTAAATCTAAATGTTTCTAGTCAATGTATATAGTTGATTACCACTTTAAAACTCAATTTGTTCCTCTCTGATCAAATGTAAAGTTTCAAAGCATCAAGCCTTGAATATACTACTATCGATAATAATTATGCCATCTATAACACTAGCATTTTCAGAGTCAAAAAAAAAAAAATACAGAAACAAAAATCAAAAAGTAATTTACATTATCACAAACACAAAAAATACAGGTTCCTACCCATACCTTATAAAAGATCTCTGGGCTAAAGAAAACGTATAACAAGAAATATGTCACTCTGAGCACACAGAACCAGAACTTAAAGTGTTATTGTAGGGGTTTCCAACAAAGCATAAAAGCTCAAAATATATTCAAATATGCTGAGTGGGTCATTCACATTCTATAACTGAAATAAAACAAATTCTATAAGACCACACAGTAGAAAAAGCAATTGAGATTATTATTAGTAAATACATCCAATTCCACAAATGTTAGATATGATCAAACTTCCTAAACTATGAAGTTCTAGTTCTTTCTTCTAAATTGAACTTAATTCAGGCATTAGGGGGTTAAAAATTAGATACATTATGCCATAAAATGCATTGAGCATTCGTTTTTTAATTCCTGAATTGATTCACACAGCTCATTCTTATGAAAGCATATTTTCTCTTCAGCAGATACATCTTTTGAGTCAGGTATGTCAGATGACTATGCCATCCCTCCAGATGCACTTTCCTGCTGTGGAGCAGATACAACAAGCATTGAATCATCAATGCCCTCATTGCTCATGAGAGTTTCTTCTTACCTTGATAGCCCTAATAAAAGGGTTACAGGAGAATCGCTTGAGAAGGCAGGTCACCTTGCGAAACTTGGTGGAAAGCTCAAGACATGGAGGAAGCGTTGGTTTGTTCTTAGAAATGGAGTGCTCACATATTGGAAATCACAGGTTAGTATGACATGCCTTTATTTATTTGACAACACTGTTTACAAACTTCCACAAAAAGAAAGAAAAGATGACATGCCTTCCTTACAACAGATATCAAGCACTCTGTACATATCCTCATGGCTTATGAAATATTAGTATTAACTTATACAGTATGTACCAAAATAAACAACGCTGAAATGTTAAGTCATGATGTATTTATTAATCATAGTTCTGTTAATACATTTTTACAATTTTCTTATACTTAAGAGTTTTTATTTTTATTTTTCCTTTAGTCCACCACACACCTTAACACCACAGTTATATTTATATATGTGTATTGGACCTTGCCCTACATTATGCTGCTATTTTTTCCCCCTTTTTTCTTATTTTTTAACCTCTTTCATCATCCATCTTCTTCTTCATTCTTATTCATTTCTCCCTGACCTTACCCAAGAAGTCACAACTTTTATATTTTTCTTTCCTTTTGCAGACTAAATCCTCCTGATTACTATTTCATCATCCAATTTTTCCCATTTTCATTGCCAAATTTGATACATCCATGTCTTTGATTAAAATGTAATATACAATGGAAATCTGTGAATTTTGCACATTCTTCATTTTATTATATTTTCATGCATTTTAAGTTTTTAACCCCTGCAAATCCTTCTTGCCCTAGTTTAGTGCATCTCTCTATGTACTTTTCACTCTCCCAGACTGTTTTTATTTTTCTATATATATCTTTGGTGATAGTTTTCAGCATCATGCCTATCTGTTTTAATGTTGGTCCAGGATTCATTTCCACATCTCTTATTACTAGTAGTGGAAATGTTAGTTAATGGCATTGGTACAGTATGTGGTAAAAATGTGAAGGACACAAAATACAATGTATCCTCTTGTCTTGTTTGGTAATATTTATAAGTGCGTCATCTATTTTTAAAACTGATTCTTTCACATGCCCAATATATGGACATCTGGGCCCTGTTTCATAAAATTAAATAGTAATTTAAGTTAATCTTATTAGACAAAGGGAAAAGAATTATTAGTTATTAAAGTTATGTTTCATAAATATTCTTAACATCTAATAAAAGAATCTCACTAATATTAGTTGTCATACAGCTCTGTTTTGTTTTTACTTTGTCTTCTGTTCCTTGTTTCATTGCATACTAGACATCTTTTATATTTTGAATAAAAATGGAAAATTGGAGTAAAAATAGATGAGAAAGCAATTTCTTTTTCTATGGAAGATGGTCAAATTAAAAACTGAACTCTTTGGCAGGTTTTCTCCTACAATAACTAAAGAAACAAAAAGAAAAACTTGAATAGAAGTAAGACATTTTACAATTTTAATTAGCTTTATTTCAAACAACAAAGATTTTGCTTATGCATACATTGTAAATTAACAACCCTAGGTACTAGGACATTTCAGCCTCTCAATGAAACCTCTCATTATATTTGTATGTTTCGTGTGTCCAATTATAGCTTGCTCTTAGCCTAAAATCTCTTGAGAAATGAAAATTTACCATGCAATCATTGTTATTTGAGTCAGAATTATATGATACTGATTTTGTGAATATTATTATACAAATGTGCACCAGCAATTCAAGTCTCTTCCACTAGTAAAATTATCATAAATGTGGGTTTGTCGGGAAATCGTGCCTAATAAAGTTAGTCAATTTTATTATTATGATTTATTGGTATTACTAAGGGATATTAACATTGGTAGATAACACACAGACAACCTATATTATTAACTAATAGAGCTATGAAACAAAATGCCAGTACTGTTAGTTAATATTATTACTTTCATACAAATAATATCAGTGTGAATGCTTAATGAAACAGATCCCAGGTGCCATGAGATTGAGGAAGCAGCAGAGTATGGGAATAGAATTCCACAAGAAATTTAGGAATCTCAGTTTTATTATTATATTGCTATCATTCTACCAAAGTGTGTTTTACTGTTAGAACAGCTGAAAAATTCAATGCCACAGCTGAGATTTGAACATAGTTCTCCCACTCTGTAAAGTTGCTCTAACCATTGAGCTAATGTGACAATGCTGGTGTGACATTAAATCCTTCATCTGTTTTGTGTTTTTACCTGGTCAACCACTCTTATTACTTTAGAAACACTTTAATGGTGAAACAGTTGGAGGATTGAAAGTCACATGCACAGTAGCTTAATGGTTAGAGCAAACACTCTCCCATTCTTACATTCTCCCATTAAACAGCATGTAAATAATTGTGTCAAAAACATGATATATTGTTCTGATTTTATTTGTTAAAAAAGTACAAACAATCTGATTTTAATAATTGTGTTTTTTGCAGAATGATGTGAATAGGAAGCCACAAGGACAGATTGTGTTAGATGAAATCTGTCGAATTACTCGTGCAGATGGGGCTGCTACTTTTGAAATATCTACTGGGAAGAAGACATACTACCTCACAGCAGATTCCATCGCTACTATGGAAGAATGGATACGTGTACTTCAGGTATATATAATTACATAAATGCAAAAGTAAGTTTGAGCTATGTGCAGAATCAACCAATTTAAATCTGTAATTAAACTAATTATATTGGTGTGTAAAAGCTAAGGACAAAAGTAACATTTGCATGCCAAGTAATAAAGCTTGATGAAACTTGAATCATACAAAGAGAGTACTGCTACAGTAGGAAATTAAATGAAATATGCAATTAGACAAACAGTTGTGACACTTTTATTCATAGAAAATAAGCTATACTAATGTCACTATGTCACATGATGGTCCTATAGATTTACAAAAATAAAGACATGGTACTTAAAAGAGTGTAAGATCACAACGGACAGCAATGTATGCTTTGCATTGTGCTCCCATGCTGGTCACAATGTTGTTAAGGAGTTCATGTGGTAGGGCACTCCATTCCTCCACCAGCACTATTGACAACTGTTGGATGGTTGTTGTTGCAGTGCATCTCCCCTAAGCATCCCACACGTGTTCAGTAGATTTAATTGAATGAACAGGCAGGGGTGTCCATTTGCTGAATATCCTCTTGTTCCAAGAGATTACCTGACAATGTAGTCACACATTGTCATCCATAAAAAATGAAGTCAGGGCAGACTGTACCCCTGAAAAGATACATGGTGAAGGAGTTGACCAGTGAGCATACCATGTTCAAAGATTTAGAGGTCAACATATCCATGCAATATTATGCCTCTCCATACCATAACATCTGGGCCATCAAAACAATCGTATTCAAGGAAGTTCCTGGGTGCATTATGTGTTCCTGTTCCCACCTCTTGTAATGAGGGTATATTGAGAATTACTGGACTGAATTTGCTCTCATCCAAGAAGCGTAAGTAATCTCATTCCTCGTTGATTAAATTCTGATGCTCTTGCGACAGTGTCGCTGATGTGCAGATGTCAATGGAACACAACGCACCGGCTGTTGGGTAAAGAGACCATTTCTATGCAGTCATCATGCCACTAAAGCATGAGATTGCTCACCTAACACTATTAAATGTGGTTGTAATTGCACTTGCTGTTCGATGTGAATCCTTTCTTGCCTGTTGCACAATGTAGCAGTCATTTGCTGCTGTAGTTAACTGTAGTTTACCACCTTCTCTCCTCAGGGTAGCAGTACCTATGGTTTGGAAGGCTCCCTATGCATATGAATCAATGCTGTGAGCAATACCAAACTTTGTGCAACACTCGTCACACTTTGTCCTTCTTCCAGTTATCCAAGATTCTTCCCCTGTTGTCTATAGGGCATGTTGTAAAGAATAACACTGCTGCAGTGCACCTTAACAGCTCGCTGATTGCCATACACTGTCTTGTCCTGTTTCTTCAACTGTCTCTGTTGCAGGATCAGACCCTTTGATACTCATGCTGTGTGGCATTCAGCTTTCTGTGTATATGCGAGAGACCTCTGGCAACTTGTTTCTGCACTGTCATTCATTTCCTACAAGCAATTAATAGTTATATTTGATCCTTGGATTTTGTGCACCAGTGTACTTTGCTTAATGTTTCAGAGGCTTAGCTTGTTATAATATTTAATAAAAACATTTATCCCAGACTAAATATTAAATTTATATTTTAAAATTTTAATTAAGTATTCTGATCATAACTTTTAATATATTTTCTGTATACTACGTTATGTGTATATATGTATATTATTTCACAGTTCATGTACCTATAGTGACTGTTCCAGAAGTACCCGACCTGATGTATAGGTTGTTTGAAACAACAACAATGTTAAAAGAAGCAACCTTAGAAAGCTTAATTTGAAGTCTGACAATTTTACATAGTTAAGCATTTGTTTGGTAGCCATCATTAGTGAATGCTCTCAGCAAATTTGTAAACATGGATAAAGCTGGTCATCGTTATATGATATAATACTTTCATTTGAAAGGTCTTAGTCCAACTAATATTAAAGCTGAGCTAGATTCTTCTTTGCTCCTTCGTCTACAACAGTGGAATGTTGGGTGGCAGAGTTATGCACGTCTATACGAGCTGCCAAGACAAACATCACAGTGGTCAACCAAATGAGGTTGTCAAGAGAATTCACAAAATGGTATTGAATGACCGTTGACTGAAAGCACGCAAGCTAGCAGACATTTAAGGCATTTTGAAAAGTTCTGTATATCACATACTGACTGAAAATTTGGATATGAGAAAGTTTTGCTCACAATAAACAAATAGTGTCGTGAGGATGTTTCATTTGAGTGTTTATCAATGTTTCAGTGCAATAAAGCTGAGTTTTTGTGTTGATTCATAACAATGATGAAATCTGGTCCACCACTTCCCACATGAGAAGGAACAATCAAAACAGTGGATTGGAGGGGGAGAATCAGCTCTAAAGAAGGTGAAGACAGTTCCAGCTGCAGGCAAGGTTATGGCATCAGTTTTCAGTGAAGCATGCAGGATAATTTTCATTGATTATCTCAAAAAAAAAAAAAAAAAAAAAAAAAAAAAGGAAAAGTAGTCAATGGCAAATATTATGCAAACTTTTTACAGCATTTGAGTGATGAAATCAAGCAAAAATGGCCGCATTTAGCAAAAAAAGAAAATTGTGCTTCATCAAGACATTGCACTAGTTCATACATCCATTATCGTCATGCCAAAATCAATGAGTTAAAGTTTGAATTGCTTCCTCCTGCATCCTATTCCCCAGATTTAGTCCCCTCTGATTATTTTCTGTCTCCAAACTTGAAGAAAGGGCTGGGTGGTAGAAGAAGATTTTCCAACAATAAAGGGGTAGATTTGCCAACAATAAAGAGGTGGAGTCTGCAGTTGATGGCTATTTTGCAGACCTCAATAGTTCTCACTATAAACAGGGTTTCTTTGTTAGGTAGGGTAATTCTGAGACAGCCCTTGTAACATCACTGAGCAATCTGTTGCTACTGCCTATTTTGGAAACTTCAATACATAAAAATAACAAGTTGTAGGAAGTTTTGATTAATGCATTTTTACTAAAATACAATATAGCAGTTATTTAGTTGATGAAGCTGTAAATGTAAAATGATTGTAACATTTTGTAAAAACTAATGGATCCAAGATAGCTCTCCCCACATCCACACACTCGAATTCTGTTTAGTTGGTTTAAGCCTAAAAATATGCATAGCTATATTCTGTCTCTTCTACTTTTGCAACTATTTGCACCCCTTACTCTATCCCTCTAAACCCTAACGCATTTTCCATCGCCACTAAAAGTATTTGAATAATTTGTCTGTTTTGATAAACAGAATGTACAAAGAAGAAATGCAACCAAATTGCTTCTAAGTAAAGAAGATAACAAACCAACAATTCAGGGATGGCTAACCAAGGTCAAGAATGGGCATGCAAAGAAGTGTTGGTGTGTGCTCATAGGCAAGATGTTCCTGTACTTCAAGAATCCTGGTGATACGGTAAATAACATTATTAGCATTATACCTCAACTAGTTTTATGTTTGTTTATTTAGTAATGCACATTTCTTACTTTCTCTAGAATATATGTACAATGTACATAGTAGGTAGAGAAAGCATTGTATTCCACCCAAAATCTTGATATTGAGATTTTCCCAGAAATAATTGATTTTTGGACCCTTGAATCCAAAAGAAGCATTTTTAGAAAAAGGCATGTATGACTGCGTGAATGACAATGAATAATGTATAAAACTTTATTTACCTTTTAAATTCAAAGACTAGTTTCGCAATTACAATTTTATTGCATCATCAGCTTAAACTTATTGTTAACGTGTCCTTTGAATTTAAAAGATGATTGAAGTTTTATTACAAATTATTAATTTTATATTTGTATTTATGTTGCTTTACTGTTACTAGCTTCATTTTTACATGCCAATTTTGATATTTAAATTCAGTATCTTCCGAGGATGTACCATAAAGTTTTTCAGGAAAATCCTCCTAAAGCAAACTACCCTTTACATGGCCATTTTTAAAAGGTTGACTTTCTAAAAAAATGACTCAAATGTTTTTTACTAAACACCTGTATATTAAAGCTATTTACATGACATAAAATGTACATCCCGAATTTCTTGGAAATAGCCCCTTGATTCTGAATGACTTTTGCATAACTGGTATACCATACAAAACATATGTACAAAAAATTATTTAAATCTCGTGAAAACACCAAATTTATGTCATATACACTTTTTGTAGGGCTAATAGGTGATACAATTTCAGCTTTAAAATACTTAAACTTTTCTCAAATGGAAAGACCTCATCTATTTCACATCTCTTTTGTTTTAAAAAGAATTTTATTTCAATGACAATCACATAGCGACAGCTTTTGACAGATTTGACTATCGCTTAAGTTTAGTGTATACCCTAATTTCTCTTTTACTTAAAAGGAACTAAATAATAAGACCATTTCTGCTAATGTTTATCGTGATTAGAAAAAAGTATATAGAAGAAAAAACTTTTATGGGAATAGTTTGTGTGCAGAACAGATGAAAAAATCATGTGAATGGAACACATGAGATTTTCTTTTAGAGGAATATTTATTTGAAAATTTATGCAGAATTAACCAGAAGACTATTCTGCAGTGTACTTCACATAAATTTGCAATAAAGAACAACAAAATTGACATTTGCATGGATTAATAATTAACCCTTCTTGGGCGAAATTATTTTCAAGATTTTCTAGGTTATACATGATATTGTCTTCCTGCAACCAACAAAATGAAAGCAGAAGCTCACAAACATGCTTGTGTGCATCTAGTGACATCTAGTAACCTTTATGTTAACAAAATCCCAACTACAATGGCTTAATTAAATGTATAATAACTTTTTCAAATAAATCAGATGTGCATCCATCAGAGTAGATATATGCACATTTTGCTTGGGAAGGATTAGTATCAGGAAAATTAAAATATTAGGACACAAAATCGTTTGTTTCAATTAGAAATCCTGGCTATAACTTTTATTTCATTTTTATTTTTAATTGAAGTAATGAGATAAAAAGCAATCTTGGTTAACATTTTGAGAAATTTTTGCATTCTGTAACAAGAAATTCCCCAAAATTAAACCCCTCTTTCTGTATTTTTATGCAGGAACATTTCATTTGACTAGCTGAATGAAGTTTGTGCAGAAGTGCTTTTTCTTTCTCAAGCAAAAGGGAGGAAGCTTTTTATGTTAGTAAAATTTGGCAAATTAACATGTTATTCACTGAAATCTAAATTACAACTTCTCAGATTTTCTTTAATCTTTAATCAGATGTGTAAAATGCAATGTGTAAAAACTGAAGCTACTAACAATGAAGAAACAAAATATTCATATAACAATACATACTTTGTAACAAAACTTCATCTATCTTTATACATAAATTACACGTGTATCGTCATCCAAATTTGATTCCATCAGCATGATTGTTTATTTATGTTGTAATGGTTACTGCCACTAGGTGATGGATTGTTTGTAATGGTATTGATTTCTACTGAAATTAAACAAATTGGATGTCAGAATCAATTGGCAATATATCAAGATTGATTATGCAATGTTCCTCAAAGTAAATATTTTTTCCAAAATTTAACTTCTAGAGTTATTCCATAGTTAAATGACATTGGGACACTTTGAATTATTTCTACATGTATGTAGATATTGCTAGCCAACATAATGCTCTTAGCTTCAAAGTTTCTCATTTCAAAAATATTTCACTACCCACTATTGTTTGTTTATAACGTCTGCTCTTACAAAAACTTATTTTTCTGTCTACTTTGCAGAAACAGTTTTGTTATTTCCTCATTGTAGAAGCAAGGCATGCAGAGGAAGCTGAATTGCTATTCAGAGCTTTAAAAGTGTTATATGCTAGAATTGAAATTCCATGCTCTTTTCACATATGAGAAACAAATGAATATTCACAGAACTTAAAAAAAAAGTAAGAAGTATTGAAAAATTCAAACCAGTAGTAACATATATCTTAGAAATGGCTGTTGCTTCAAAAAATTATTTGAAATACATTGTATTTAATTTACAGTTTTTGGTAGTACATACATGTACTACCTCTTAAGCTTTGTCAGCTACACAAAGTTTTGTAAAATTCATGCTATTCCACAAGCTATTCCAGAAAATTCCAGAGGTATATCATATAAATATCTTAAAGTATGGTATTTTAATCAAAATCATTAGAACCATTTTTAAGAAAATATATGAAAACATATATTTTAATGTAAAGAAAACCAAGAAATAAAAAATTACCAGTTGTAGCAAATAAATATTTAATAATTCTATAGTATGTACAGTAATAATCTGATGTGCATTAAGTACATGTAGTAAGTTGTAGCATAAAAAGTGGCATTACTCTATTTTAAAAGTTCAAACTTCGCTAGTCACATACTTGGCATTTTAAGCATAAAACATGCTACATATTATTTAATTGCTTTAATTAGAAAGATTGTTATATAAAATAATGACAGTACAATTAAAATTTCTGATATACCATTGATAATTTAAAAGGATATTGCTGAGCCTTTTTATGTTACATTGTTATGTTTATGTTGTAATAAAGTATAAGGTTTATAAATTAAACAAACATACCACTTGTTCTCTAAAGACTTGCATGTCAAATTGGAATTTTGTCTTATAATATTCACATTATTTGTATTATCAAAAAATTATATATACAGTAGCAGAGATTCTCACACTAAGATATCCTTCCGCTATTTTCTCTCTTTGTATGAAAAACAAATAAATTAACAAATTAATTCTTTATTGCAGTAGTACCTTAATCATTTTCATACTTTCAATATTTCATTTCAGAATCCTGTTGGTCAAATTAATATGAGGGATGCACGTGTAGAAGAGGTTGACCATGTCTCTGATTCAGACAGTGAAGATAGGGAAGGTGATGGTCATGCTCCTGAGCTGACAATAGGCATCTTTCCTACACATCAAGGGCCAACATATCTTCTAATGCCTAGTAAACAAGAAAAGGTATGTGCATATATGAAAGGTTATAGTGTTTGCTACTCAAGTAATTTTTTTAAGTTTTAACCATTTTTATCATAATAATAACAGTTTTACACTTTCATGTAGCCTGAAAAGCATTCACATTCAAATCATTTATGCATAATATGGATCACAATACATGTGTGTTACATCACAATGCATATGTGATTATATATTGTTTGGGACTAGACTCACCCTTAGCATGAGATTGAGGGAATGAGCCTGATTTTGTATATTAGACAGAGAAAAAGGAAAAGTGAACTGCCCAGGCTTGGGTTTTGTAACCAATTGGTGCTTGTTTAGCGTATGAGCAAACCCTGAACCATTTGACATAAATTTGCAAAGTTGGCTAACACCTTATAGTTTGAAACAAACTAGTAGAAGGAGGAAAAATGATTGCAAACTTGTAACATTGATATATGTATGGTAAATATAAATATATACTGTAGTCTGTTTGCCTAACCTAACACACCTGGGTTCGACCCTAAGCGACTGCAAATGGGATTTGTGGTGGACAAAGTGATGCATGGGCAGGTTTTCTATGGGTTTTCCATTTTCCCCTGCCATCACATTCCACCGGTGCTCCATCTTCATTCCATTTATCATCAGTGTCATTTGTAGTAAAAACAGGCGTTAAGCACCATAAAAAAAACTAATATGCCTAACTTATGTTTGCTGGCTTACTCGGATCTGCTGAGCCAAGAGGGAAGTGAGATCCAACTGTGGTAATGAGGTCAATAGTTAAAACAATGTTATGATTCTGATGGTTGCACTCCTCTGCCATTATATGACAATTACAATTACTTTGTAGTTGGTCTACAAAATGATCATCATAATTAAAAATAAGAGATTGAATTATGACTTTCCTTCTCAAACGAAAGCTGAACCATGAAATATCTTGGAATTTAAGTACAAGAACGTACACAAAGTGAGGTTATGCTACTGTCTCCAAACAAATTTGATGGGTAGAAACACAGAAAAATATTTTCATTTAAGTAAAAATGTGTCTAGAAAGCAAGTCAAGTAATATTTTGAAATCAAAGTAAAACTACTAGGATTATTTTCTTATACATTGCTTATTTCACTACTATTTCAGGTAGTACATTTTCACTGCTGTGGTACTGTAGTGTAGTAGATTTGTAATCTTTGTATACTGGTTTAAAATGTAATAAATATGAGTTATTAATACCAAATAGTGTTACTTATTTTGTCCCTATTTCCAACAGATTCTGAGTCTGCCAGGTGCATACTACAAGCATATATTCTTTTGGGTAGATTTTACATTTTTGACATTACTAGTGACATTAATTTATATTTAATATATTTGATTAAACTGCACATCTAAGCATAGAGAGCTTAAGGTGCAGTGTTGCATATTGTTCTGGAAATAAGCAAATGCCAACTTAGTGTTGAACAGTATCCACTTGTTATTGATCAAATTGCTGAACCATTAAAGAAAAAGTATAATCTTCCTTGTAGAAAATTCTGAGTACCATTTATTGTAAACAAATCAATAAATGTATTAAATATGTGTAACAATGCAGCACATAAATGCATTAAAAAATAAAATCCTATAACCTTTTTCAACATGTGAGCACCTTAAAGAATTCTGGGTAATGTTGCATTCTTTGATTCAGGTGCTGCATAATTTTGCTAAACCATGCCAACTTTAGAAAGGAAAAAATTGCTATGATCATGTTAAGGTTGGCAATAGTGAAGCTTACTATTTGTCAACATACTGCTACCCATAACTCTATGTTAGAACTTTGTATTATTTGTTAAATTAACAAATTATGAAATATTCAGATTTTAAAAGTACTTTAATATAAACAGAATTGCATAACAATTGAACAACAATCGACTCAACTAAATTTCAATTGTTAAAACACATCACTGTCACAAAGTCCACCATATATCAGGAGAATTGCATAAGTTTATGTGTTAATAATAATTTTGGTTTATCCAATATGCTGCCACAGTAATCTGTGGAAGAACTTTGTATTGTTTGTTAAATATATTACAAAACATTCAGATTTTAAGTGTAGTTTAATATTGCAGAACTGGGTGCCTTGATAATTATTTTGGTTTATCTGACACTGCCACCTGTAATGAAACTTTGTATTGATTAAATATATCATGAAACATCCAGATTTTAAGGTTAATATAATATTGCAAAATTGCGTCATGTTATGATTTAATGACTATTTCAGGTTTGTGGCTAATTACCATCTGCAACTCTGGGAGAACTTTGTATTTGTTAAATAAATACATTACAAAAGATATCCAGATTTTAAGGTTAATTTAATATTGAAGAATTGCTTTAACAGTTATTTCAGGTTATGTGCAAATGAATTGACTCTATTTCATTGCTATATGAATGTTGCCCTCCATGGTGAAATGGTTATCATGCTAACTTCATATACCCAAGGTCGTGGGTTCAAACCTGGCAGAGGACGATGGATTTTTTCAGGTGTAAAAATCCTTAGCATGCCTTCCTTCAGAAGGAAAGTAAAGCCGTTGGTCCCATGTCGTAGATTTATGGCACATAAAAGAACCTCAAGCCTGATGGAGAGGTCTCTGAGCAAAATTAAGCGGTCTTTCAAGCCCAATTTAGAATGGGACACTGAGAACCACCATAGTTAAAGAGCATCCATAAATAACTCGCCATTTACATTTTTTTTTTATTGCTATATGAAGGGGCTGTCATTTATTCTGTAATGGAATACAGCCAGTATATATAACTAAATTGTTGATTTCTTGCCTCGTGAATTAAATCAGCTTCAAATATCATTTGATTTGGTTTTCATATTTTTGACTGTCTAATGCTACACATCTGTGGATGCAAAGGATGCAACATTACAAAATTCAGTGTTAATTCTTTAATGATTTAAGTTGTAGATACAAACTGATATTATGTATGTTACACTCCTACAGTGACAATAATAGACCTGTTATGTCTTGTTCATAATCAACTTGTCTCAATTCTTGCAATTTAATATCTACAATTTATGGATATGCATATATACCAAAATGCCATTTCTTCCACTTGTGTATTTTTGGGAAATCCATTATATAAAAGAGATTGTTATGCAGCAAATAAATAAATCATGTTTGTCCTTAGGATTCTTGGATGTACCATCTGACAGTGGTGTCAGGAGGAGGTCCAAACGCAGGAACACAATATGAGCAGCTGGTTCAAAAGCTAATGGAAACTGATGGTGATCCAAGTGAGTTATTGGCACATCAATAAATATCTCATTGTTTAGAGTAGTTGTTAATTATTGTTTTTAATGAGGAAGAGGTGAATTTAGAGTATAAGTAGAGGAAGGAAGGCCAAGTGGTTATCTTTGGCATTTGTGTATTTGTACATATGCAATATTGACTGTTTTATTAGTACATTAGTAACCATTATTGTGACACTGTATGAAAACAAATGTTATGGGTGGCCTAAGTGGCCTAAGTCATTAAGATATAGAATATGATTTAATAAGTTCTAGATATTGTATTTATAGTTGTTTAATGGATAATCATTATACAAAGCCCAAATAAGCAAGAATGCCATTGCACCAAAGTGATTGCACATGGTTGTTGAGAATGATTAAACCAGTAAATAATTGATGATGGACTGAATGTAGGGGGAACATTTATGCAAAAGATTATATTTTATTTTACCCAAAGGTTACCTGGCAGCACTATGGGCCGCTATGCCTGAAACATACTATTATCATGTATCTTAAAAATCAAGAAGCTATACAAAGAAGATTCCAATTAAACGTATTTATATAGAGGTGAACTAGAAGGTTTAGTAAATATGTAAAAGTTTAGAAAATAGAAAATATTTGCAACCAAGTTATTTTATTTTATTTTTATGCATAATGCATTAGATTTTGAACTTTAGGCCACTTCCTAATTAATTAAGGTAATTTACTTTGCTTTTATATGAATACAGCATAGTAAAATAAAACTGTCAATTTTCAGATTGTGTTTTATGGAGGCATCCACATCTACTCCATAGCAAAGAAAGCATAGCTTCACCACTCACCACATTATCCTCTGAAGCCCTTCAGGCAGAAGCAGTCAAACTCTTTAAGGTAATAACAGTACTCTATTCACTGCTTTTGACTGTTGAGAAGTTTGTGAGTTGAATGCATGAAAAAAAAAAAAAAAAAAAAAGGTCTTGTTACGCCATTTCAAGAACACCCATTTTTAATCTACTTTTAAAGAATTTGCTGCTAAATAACTCTGTATGACAAATTTCATGTGTTTATTTTTATTTTTCCATCCTCAAAGTGTATCTTCTCCCATAAAATTAAGAATTTCTGTACAAAATGTTTGTAGTTAAATGGCTGATTAGAATTTTTATTTTTTTAAGCTAACCATTATGTGAAAATTTTTATCAGCCAATTTGTTCGTGAAGTAGTAAACATGTTAAAACAATTGTTTATAAAAATGGCAAATGTTTTGAGAGCTCAATTACTCACATTAACAACTGATTGGGGACTGTCAATAAACAAAATCACAATAGCATTATGAAATTGTTTAATATGTGACTCTATATAAATTTCTGTTCAAGAAAGTGAACTATTTTTATAAAATTGAAATTTGTACTGCAGTATCTGTGGAAGGAGATACTTTTTTTTAACTAACAAAATTGGTATAAATTAGTATCCCCAAAATGAACTGAACTTTCTACAGGCACGTCCTAGTTAGTTAATGTCTGTTCAAACTATCTAGCTTTAATACTTTGGTAAATAACTTTTTATCTACTATAAACAGAAGCACTATTAACAGTGAAGTATTCTTCATGTTGGAGTTGTATTGAGTCACACTTATTTACACTTAAAAATCTCCACTTAATATGTTAAAAAACGCTGAAATGTTTTCCAGGACATTCGCCCTCTTCTTCAGCAGTTTGGTGACTGGCGTTCCTTTCCCTTTCTCTCTTCCTCTTCTTGTATCGGATCTTGTTGCCAGAGGAAGAGAGAAAGGGAAAGGAATGCCAGTCACCAAACTGCTGAAGAAGAGGGCGAATGTCCTGGAAAACGTTTGTGTTTTTTAACATATTAAGTGGAGATTTTTAAGTGTAAATAAGTGTGAGTCAGTACAACTCCAACTTTTTATCTTTCACATTTCCTCCTTGTCTTTATTTTGAGGTGGTTGTTTTAGACTTAACTACTATAATCCCTAATAATATGTGAATGTTTGATGCAGATAACTAATTTTCTGTGTTAGTATTTATTACAATAAATTTAAAGTCACTCGAACTTGCACACAGTGAAGTAAATAATTAAATTATGAAAAATGTAATAATGTTAAGCACTCATATTCTTCTATTTACCAAATGCTGACAGAATGGGTGGCACCTTGGCCAAGTAATTAGATGCTTGCCCTTGATGAAGGCAGGCCTGGGTTCGATCCTAGAGAACTGTATGTGGGATTTGTGATAGACAAAGCGGCATCTGGATGGGTTTTCCCCAGGTTCTCTTGTTTCTCCCACCATTCATTCTACCAATTACTCCATCACCTTTCCTTTCATCAATTTTGCTTCATTTCATATCACCTTCTTCCTCAGTCTCATACCTGAGTATGGGCTGATCCCCCATTCCAGTTCTTCTGATTTAATATTTGTGTGTTCCTCATCAGGCTTCTGGCTCTAGGCATTGTGTGTAACTCTTAGGGAGTGTCAGTCCTGAGAGGAGAGTAAACTAATTAAATAAGGACATGTTTAAGGGCACTCTTGTCTCCAGTTTTTCCTCCTCCTCCCCTTCCTCCCCCTGCTCCTGCTTCTTCTTCCTCTGCTCTTCCTCCTCCTTGGTAAATCTTGAGCAATATCTGGTGTGGAGTTGATGAATATAGAGATGAAACTAAGAATTTCAAAGTTCATAATTCTATTCTGAAAATGTTAATATATAAGTACTCATTCCCATAAGTTCTATGGTTGCACACTGCTTTTAGCAGTTATTTCTTTTCTGTAATGTGAATTTTTTCCCACAAGTGATTCGCTATGACTGACTTATTTGTTTGTATTTGATATTTTTGGTGTTCTCTTAAGTTTTGTGCTTATAATCCTTTTGGTTTTTACACAAAGCACAAAACTAAAATAACAGCTCAGAAGGATCGGGTGCAAACAGATAAATCAGCTGTAGCTAATCACTTTAGGGAAGAAAATTATAATATAAAACAAAAACTCAGCAATGTTAAAATCAGTGCATAACCCCATAGAACTGGACTTATGGTAAAGAACATGTGTAACAATTCTTGTACATTGAATTTTGATCTTTGCAATTCCAGAAGATGACATTTAACCTCTAAATAAACCATAGATATTGTTAAACGTCGAGGAGGAGCAGAAGGAAGCATAGGGTCAACCAGTGGGCAAAAAATGAGAATATGTCCTGCCAGCAAGGACAGATCAAGTGGTGCATGGGGGGGGGGGGTTTAAAACTGAACACAATATTAGTAACATTGATTTACACATGATAAATAAAAATATGAACTGTAGTATGCTTGCCTAACCTGATACTGCTTGCTGGCTTATTCGGGTCTACTGAGCAAAGAGGGGGAATGAGACACACACAGAGTAGCAAATTCAATTGTTAAAACATTTGTATGTTTCTGATTTCTGTGCGACTCTTGCTATTATGTGATGATTACATTTGCTTTTTGTGTGGTTTATGTCTTTCAAAATGTAATGTTTTATAATTAAGAAGAGATTGAACATGAATTTTCTCCACAAACAGAAAACTAAACAATTAAATATATTTTGACTTCAGTACAAGAGTCTACACAAATTCAGATCATGTTACTGCTATTCCTATTACCTCTAAACAGATTTGGTGAGCAAAAACACAGAAAGATAGACCTTATCATATAAGTAAAAATGTATCTAGAAAGCAGGTTGGTTTTTTGTCTTTATATGAATGTTCTTTTTTGCACAAGCCAAGTAGTTTTTAAAATACAAATAAAACTACTAGAGCTTTTTTTTCATTTATACATTAGTTAATTTATAACTATTTTAGTATGGTTTAGTACTGTAATGCTTTTCGTGCAGTAGTTAAAAGTATAATAAATATTATTAGTATTACGTAAGAGTATGATTTATTTTCCATTTCTACGACTATCCTCCAGTATTTTTCTACTTTCAAGTGTACATATTAGAAACTTTGTTAAAAGTGTACTCAAGGCCACCCCCATTAACAGTAATTCAATAAACCCAGCTATATATAAATATATAAGTGGATAACATTGAATCATTTTCTGTAATTTTATGCATTAAAGTATTGATTACAGCTATTAAAATAAAACCTTTTCTTTAATTTTTATTTGCAGTCATGCCAACTATTTATCTCAGTGGCAATAGATAGTGCAGGAATTGACTACCATGTGGTGCTGGCTCAGAATGCTCTGCAACATTGTCTGGACATACCAGAGCTTCAAGCAGAGCTGATGTGTGCATTGGTGAAGCAGACTTCAAGGCATACCCAACACAAGATCGGGGTCCAGGTAAACAGGACCATCACCAAGTTTAAGCACTCGCGCGTAAGTGTGCCAGCCTGACTGCTTCTCCTGCTTGCCTACCACTTGCATATGTACATATATGTGTGTAAATCATTTACTTTCAGTTGTTTATCTTCAGTTTTTGACCTCATGGATAAAGAAAGGCAAATTATATATGTTTCTTAGCCTCATAATAAAGCATTTTAGCTAGAAGTATTAAAAAGTGATTCAACAGCAGTTTTTAAGTATTACATAATTTTTTTTCAATAATAATGCTCAAAATATGCAGAATTTCTGTTTCATAAGGCACAAAAATATTAGCAGCATTAGAAAGATAAAAAAAAAAAAAAAAAAAAGCAATAAACAAACTCTGATGTATGTATTTTGCATGATAAGTATTTAAAATATATTAATTGCATATTTATGATTTATATAAGAACAAATCTACTAGAAAGGACAACAGAAAATTGAGTATAGTATAACCAATTAATATACTTGTGAAACTGGTGCCTAAATGTGTAATAAATGGGAGTATGCCACACGATGAAAATGTTATAAAATGAGAAATGCAATTTTGACTCAATTTTACAGAAATTATATTTCATTAGTAATCAATTGTTCTTCCAAATTGCTATATATAGGCATTCATTGTCATTAATAGAACGAATAACTATGAAGCCTGGGACTTTAAGTGCATATGAGATTGTAATTGCCTGAGTACATTGTCTCAAAATGAATTTGAGAACACATTATGGCAGACTGTTCCAATTTGACTAAACTGAGCACGTGTACTTGCACCTAGGCCTCAGATACCCACATGGAAAAATAGTTTGGTAGTCACTGTCACTGAATAAAGATCATAGCAAAATGATACTTAATTTAAATCTTTATTCAGCCATAGATAGCTTTCCCTCAGTGCTGAGCTGTTGTGCACGTTGCAGGCAAACCCCTGAGAGTAGAGTAATTTGCTACTCTTTTGGCATGCATCGATGCTTTTGTATGATTTACTGGAAAAGATGCAAGTCAGGGGGAATCATGGTTTAAATTCTAGCTATGGCACTTAATTTTTCAATCTGATTTGACCTTAAACTTTATTATTCCACATTTAATGAAACGTGCAAATATGAGTTAATTTCTTTATACTTAAAACATAAATTTTAATGTTTCAGTTTAGAAAAGAGATTATTACTTTCCCTTTTTGCACCTTTACAGCGTTTTCCTTTATTTTAAGAATAAATTCATTTTTTTTTAACAGTTGAATAAAGAATCATAAAATACATCCTTAAATCTTAAACTAATTGGTAAGCTAGCAAATTTCCTTACAAATCATAGCAAAACTGAAATGTAAGAAATAATATTCATGTGCAAAATCTAAAACTGAGAATAAAGCGCATTCAGAAAGAAGTTGGGTTAAAAGGTAGTGGGTGGATGATCTAAACATGTGCTAGACTTGGAAAGGTAGTCAGACTGTAAAATTCAGTGTCATAGGTTGAATCTTTTTCTTTCAAACCACTGAGCTACTATAACAATATGCTCATATGGCATTAAATTCCCTAACTCACTCAAGATTTTCCTGGTAAACCACAAAAAGATCTTAAATGATTTTGAGATGGTGCATCCCAATGACGACTTACAATGATCTAAGTATTTTTAAGTCCTAAACTTCATAATTTAACCAACTTTTAGTCGATCATTGTCAATTAACTGTTTCTACCACACTAACCATGTGTAAGACAAGAGTTTGAAAGGTTTTTCAACTTCCCAACTCCTGTCCTACACATGGCTAGTATGGAAAAAACAATTGACAATGATTGACCTAATGCTGCTGGGCTTTAAAAGTGATAAATCATGAAAAATGTTTAGCAAAAATGATTCCAAGTAGGTATCTATAGAATATTTATATGATATAATTAGAAAGTCAAACAAAAACTAAGCCCCAGTATCGCTTATGAGACTAAAATTAAGCAGAAAACTATATAAACGCATAATGAATGGTGAGTAATGCTCTGAGCAGAATTCTGCTGCACTAATAACACTTGATAAGTGAGTTTCAATGTACATAATTAATAGCTTTCAATATAATTTTATTTTTAAGCTGAATGCAACTAGAAAATCAAACACTAAACAGTGAAAAAGTAAGGTAGCTATTGATATTATAAGTAGAGAATATTTAGAGACTGTATTATTAGCTGGTAATAGAACCACTGGTATGCTGAATTAACTTGGATATTGATGATATATTGTCAGTGATGACTGAGAAAAATAAATCAAGAAAATGTCAGAAAAAATTATATATTATCATGATGCTATCGATAAGTCTAAGCAAATAAAAGCTATATTTCAATAAATTAATTGGTAATAAATTCATTGATTAGTTAAGTCAATATTAACCAATTAAATAAAATTAAAGAACTGCTACACTAAGGTATGAAAAAGAAATGCTGCTAATATTTCTTTTTTTTTGCCTTAACATAAAAACCAATGAAGGCTTGCCTTTCATTTTCCATAGGCAAGTTTCTTATTAGTTTAGTTTAAAAGTTAATATTACACATAGAAACAAGTGCAATATTCACTTAGGAAAATGACATCAGGCACTGTTAGATTCACCTACATGAGCACTGAATCCATCAGGGGAAGCATCAAATGCAAATATTTTAGTACTGAATTATTCAATAATTATTGCACTACAAATAAAAATATAACTTCTACAAATAGCAACAATACATAATATTTTTTTTTTACCATTACATAATCACAGTTATAAAACAATTGGAATGTAAAGTTTTGCATGGAATTTCCAAAGTCTTTGAGCTAGTGTGCAATTTATGTTTATAGAGAAAACAGATTTACATCCTTAGTTCTGTACCCTAAACAGTGAAGTATTAAACTATTGATACTCACTTTTATATTCCATTTACATAGTATAAATTATATAAATATACAAAAATCATTCAGTGAAAGGACTTCATAAACTTTTCAAAGAAAATCAAGATTTGCATTTTAGTTTCATTGATAAAATTAAAAATAACTAAGGTTTTCCTAGTGTAATTTGGGATGGAAAGAAGTTTGTGAAACTCTTCATGTTGTATGCTTAAATGAAGTTTTATGTTCATCTGACTTTTTGTTTTTGAGGCATGCTGCTCACAAACATAACACAGACCTTTTATGGTAATTGATTTTGCATTCAATGGATTTCAAAATGTGTACTTCTGGTGAGATATCAATATTGTTATAGAATACAATATTTTGCTTACCTATTATAGGACAAGTGCATGGGAAATTTTAATTAAGAACTTGAAAGAAATGCCATGAATTTTGAAATTTTATAAGGGAACATAAACGCCCTAAGAAAAAAAAAATGTATAAATATTTAGAAATTTGCAAAACCCTGTTTGAGAAGAATATTCTAGAACAATATATCTTGAAAATTCCTGAACCCAAGTTAAAATTTACATATGCAGTTTTTGGACATTAAGTATAGGGTTTTAATGAACAAATAACCTTTTTAGCAGTGTAGATAATGATGGTGTGGCTATCCATTTTAATAGTAATTCATTTTCACTGTTTCCATTTTCAATATTGTTACCTTTAACAAATAGAACAAACTTTACTACTAAACATCATAAAATGAGATTGTTCTTTCTCCCTCCATTCTCACTTTTCCTGCCTTTATTATCCTCTCTTTTTCCTCCTTTCCTCAGTGCAATATAGACGTTAAGTGACATTTTAAAAGCCAGCAATATTACTGCTTTTTCTGAGATACTATTAAGAATAAGGTCAGGCATAGTTTAAAAAGAACTAATATTACCTAAACCTTATGCTTTTAATTATACACAGTAATATTAAGGAAAAATTGATTAAACTTCTTAAATATTCACCACATCAAAATTTTCTTACATCAAAACTTCAGAAACAGTATGGTTTGTAAATGGTATAATAAAATTCTCAAAAATTTAATAATAACCACATCATTAATATTAATGAAGCTACAAAGTGTTAATTTTGACTTGGATGTTACTTTTAAAAGTTATCATTTCGCTTCACTGTGTACCATTTCCAGTTTTTTTTATTTATCATAATCAGACATTATTTTTTTTCATTGTTCATTCCATTAGTGCAGTGGTAGCACACCTGCCTCTAGTGGGGGAGAGCTGGTTTCAATTCCCCATACCTGTATGGGGAAGACTGTGTGTGTGTCCCTTCATTATCACCATCCCGCAGAAGGGAAATGGCAACACCACTGCTGTAGCATCCCTGCATGAAAGCTGAGGTTGGTTGTAGTCTCTCCCACAATTTCCTCCTGGCCATTGACTGAACTTTGAGTTAAATATTTGTCATTATCACACAAACACCCACCTTCTCTCTCTCTCTCTCACTCTCACTCTCTCTCTCTCTCTCTCTCTCTCTCTCTCTCTCTCTCTCTCTCTCTCTCCCTCTCCCTCTCCCTCTCCCTCTCCCCCCTCCCTCCCTTCCTAGGATGTTATTTCTGTCTGAAGTCAATTACACATTACCATCAGATATTCAATAAAAGTTGAAAAGTATTAGAAAAATAGTATATTTTATCATATATAGAAGACTGTACAGACATGCAGGTTAAAGAAATCAAAATAAAAAGATGTCGTTGCTCAAGATGCTTCCCCTGTTCATGTGCATGTTGGCATCGTCAGTTATGAACATATAGATATGAAAAGAAGAGAAATGTTTTTATTTTAAACGTAAGAAATATAGTTTTTTTCTTTATATCACATGAAGATCCATGTTCACGATGCCTGCAGCTACCTATTCACAAACTTTAGATGCGCATTTATACCATTTGCATCACAGAAGCTTATGGAAATTAATTTAAGTGAGTTTTTTAATAGTTATTCTAATTAGTAATAACATAAGGAAAAGAAAATAAGTAAATGAGTACTGATTTAAATCTATCACATTTAATTTCAAGTGTTCTATTATCTCTGCAATAGTTTTAACACTTTTCTTGGATAGAAGAAATACTTATGGTGGGTTCATTCATTTCTGCTTTAATTTAAAATATACATTGTTTTGTACAGTTTTAATTTGAATACCCAGTGCTTATTCCCAGAGCTTCCTTCCAACTTGCCTTTAAGACATTTCACTCCTAGAGATGAATAAGAATTTAATATAGCAATAATGTCAAAATAGCTACTGGGTGCTAAGAATACATCAGAAAATAGCTTGACAGCTAATTACAGAGATAAGGATAAAGTGGAAGCTCTTAATTCAAAGCAGTGCTTGCCACATTTTTTGTTTACTTAATTTGGTCTATGGTTTTTAGCAAAAAAGAGCAGATTATCTGTATAGTTAACTCTTCTGATTTCTTCAATTTCCCTGTCTTGTGAATTTATCTAGTAAACTGCAGAGACATTTCTCACTGTACCTTTAAAGCATGTCTGTCTGTCTTTTAGATTCTCTCTTATTTTAGCTTATAAAGCCATGCATATAATTATAATATACTGGTGTCTCACTTGCTATCACTTTTGATATTTCCCCTTTAAGCAGCATTAATTCGGACCAAATGTATTTTGTGAAAAATATGGAATAACATACATATGTTGAAAGTGCACTTTATTTGAATTAAGTTCAGTATATTTTTGAAAAGTCATATTAGTATGATTCAAATTTCCTTGGCAATGTTTGGTTTTCTTTGTTTAAAACATTGCTGATGCAGGAGCGTTATTGGCATAAAAATATAACCTTGAGCCAAAAGTTGTAGGAAAGATATACTAAGATTGGCTGATAGGTCTCGGGCCTCTCAATGAAAACAGCATTTAAAACTTCTTTTTTTTGCTTTATTTCTCAACATAATCTCCAGAAAGGTTAATACATTTGTCATATCAGTGTTCTAATTTATTTAATTAAACCATTTCTGTAGTGCAATTTATCAAGGTCCTCAAAATAGCTGTTTACCACATCAATGGCCTTGTTGCTGTGAAATCTTTGTCCTCCAAGAATTTTTTTTAGATTTGGGAACAGGTAGTAGTCACTGGGTGCTAAATCTGGCAAATAGGGTGGATGTTCAAGCAGTTCAAACTTTTAATTCACACATTTTTCTCATTGCAATGACTGAACGATGGGCCAGAGCATTGTTGTGATGAAACAAGTTTTTTTTTTTTTTTTTTTTTTATGCCAAATAAGGTCTTTTTCTTTTCACCTCATCACTCAAACATTGCAGTAAGCTTGTATAGTTTTCACCAGTGATACTTTTACCCTTTTCAAAGTAATCAACAAAAATAATTCCCTGTGCACCCCATAAAACATTCTCCATAACCTTGTTAGCTGACAAAATTGACTTTGCCTTTTTTGGAGTTGGTTCATCTGGCGCAATCCACTGTTTTGACTGTGATTTACTTTCTGGGGTGTAGTGATGTATCCAGTTTCATCCATAGTAATAAGCCATCTCAAAAATTTACTGGGATTTTTACGGTAGAGCTCCACATTCTTAACAGAAACAGTTTTTCTTTGCAAGTTTTGATCAGGTGCCAACAAATGTGGCACCCATCTTGCACAGACCTTGTCAAAGCCCAAAGCATTACTTAAAATATTACCTGCATGTTCTTTTGATACAGGCTCTGCTATCTCAAACAACCTTAATCTGCAGTCTTCCAGTTAAACAATGAATTTTTTCAATAATCTCTGAGTTGTCACTTCTACAGGATGTCCAGAGCGATGCTCATCACTAGTGCTCGTAGTCCCATTTTAAACTCTGCAACCCACCTTTTAATCATTTAATATGAAGGGGCAAAGTCTTTGAATGTACTGTCCTTGATTTCTTTAGGCGTTAAACTTTCAAATGGAAATATTTAATCACTGCTCGTTTTTACAAATCCTCCATTTTTGTGAAAACTCTAAAAGTTGTCTTGTTTAAAATGCTGTCATTCGAAAACTAAACAATCTGTAGCTATAGATACAAGCTAGTCTAGAGTTAAACTGAACAACGCTACCATCTAACTGGCCTAGGAGCACCATATCTGTGTGAGGTCCGGGACTTATCAGCCAATCCTCATATAAATATTTCATTAACAAAATAGATTGAAGTTTGAACCTTCAACGTTATTTCAACACATCAGTTCATAACATACAAATTTTACTTAGTTTGATTGTATTGTCAGGATAACCAAAAAATTTTCAATTTTGGGCTAAAAGGATTAAAATGAGTAAAAGGAGGGTGATCCAGTATTTCAAATGGGTACCCTGAAACTTTTATTCAATATCCAGATGTCCTCTTATTATAAATGCAAAACATGTTGCTAATATTCTATAATCAACAAAGATTGCAAAGATGAAAACTCACCTAAACAAAAAAGAACAACCCTGAATGTATAACCTTGCTACTGAAGTCATGTTCACTAATCTTGTCAGTATTGCTAGGCAAAACTGGCATATATTTATCACTCTGTTAGATTTTATAGGCATTTTTTCACATTTGCCATATTTAGCACTAAGTTGGAAGAATAAACCAGACTTGTAAAGTTCAATACACAGCCAGGACTCAAACCATGAATCCTCTCTCTCTGTGCTCATGCTGTAACTGCTGCTGCCATGGTGAGATACTGCATGTGCATATAGGTATCAATGCATGGTAACTAATTACTATAAAGCCCAAAATTTAAAGCAGTTTCAGCATTGTAAGTGATCTTTGAGATTTATTAGGATACTTGAATCAAATGAGATGATTTTGCCATAGCAACTCAAGAGAAAATTGAGTTTTATTTATAGTTGCTCTTTAACTATTATGGTTTTTAATGTCCCATTCTAACCTGGGTGTTTAAGATGGGAAATTTTGCTCAGATGTCTGTATCAGACTTGAGGTTCTTTTAAGTGTTGTAAATCAATGACACAGAACTACCAGCTTCCAAAGAAAGCCATAGTAAGCATTTTTATGCCCAAAAATCCCATATGAACTGTGACCTTGGGAACCAGAGGCTTACATGATACGCCTAGACCACAGAGGAACATCAGCACAGAGAACCAACGATTCATGGTTTGGGTTCTGGCCATGGCATTGAATGTTTCAAATCTGGTTCAACTTTCTAATTCATTCAATAATTTCAGCAGCATAGAGCCAACAACTCACACACCATGGCCAAAATTGAGTCCTTTTTCTGTTAGCAGTATCTGTTTCTTTTTTTTTTTTTTTTTTTTTTTTTTTTTTTTTTTTTTTTTTTTTTTTTTTTCTTTCCTCTCTCTCTTTAAAGGCAGAGATTTAAGTACTGCAGACAGAGACCTATTCTGCCATATGAGAAGGATGAGATGAAAGAAGTTCCAAATGGTTGTGGCTCAGACTAAGTAGTAGCAGGTGCTGATATTTCAGGTCTCTTAAAGTTCACAGATGGCGACACTCTTGCAGAAACCCCCAGCCTCAGTGGTCCTCCTGACCATACTCCTCTTCTTTTGAAGTTTTAAAAGTAGTACTTATTTTTAGGTTTACAAGACCAATGTTTAATTTAAACTTTTAAAACATTAAATGGTTTGGTCCATACTGGAGGAGAAAACAGTTACATAGTGCATATTCCCTTTGCACCACTCACCACCAAACTAACCATACCAGCTTCATTATCTGAAAGATGATATGATATGAAATGATGGGGAATGAGGGATTAGAAACATTTATGGTATTAGAAAACCACCCCAGTATTCACCTAATAACAAAGGAAAACCATGAAAAAACCCAAGTTAGAGTGGGCAGTAACAGGAATCATACTTACAACCTCCCAAATGAAATCGCTTGTGCCATCCTACTCTGTTAACAGTAAAATTTCAAGGTAACTATAACCTAGGAATACTTGCCTACTTTTAAAGCTTATGCACAAAATGTGTGGGAGCAGAGTCTTTTTATGGCTTTACGTTAAGGGATTAATTTTTATAGTTTGTGGACAGATTCAAAATGTTACAAGTACTGCACTAACTGCTATGCATTAAGCTAAAGCTTAGCTTCATTAGAATCATGGTCCTTCTTCACTGGGCTGCTTAGCATGGAGATTTCATACTAGTGACCTCGAGTATTTATTTACTACAGTTGTCTGTTTATACTGAATTATTCTAAGCAAGAGGTCGTAAGTTCCCACGAATAAGAGCAAAAAGTAGATACAAGCAACATTGGCAGCAAGAGAAATGGCAGAGGTGAGGAAATAGAGGAGATATTTAGACAGGAATGGAATAATGTACAAGAAAGGCAAAGGAGGAAAAACAGGAGTTGGAGAAATGAGAAGAAATCGTGAAGGAGATGTGGAACATTAAAGGAAGAGTTGACAAAATGGTGAACCAGCAGAAGGCACCGAAGGCAACAGATGTGACATCTGTTTGTCAGAAGACTAGGATTGGAAGTGAACAAATATGAAATACGTAGTGCTTTTACAATAGAAAAAAGAAAAGGAAGAGAAACATATTAGCAAAATACACAATTACTCTAATGATAAGATACATGATAAACCAGGCAAGGAAATTAAAAGGAACAAGTATTTATTTTAATAGACACTGACTTATGAACAAAGGAAACTACAAAGGTTAATAGAACAAGGAAGGACAGACCATAGACAAGGAAAAAATTGGATGTATTAGAAACTTCTAATTATGGCTTGAAGGCTAAACAACAAAAGGAACACTTGTACAACAAGGAAAGCAGGAAGTAGTAAAACCAAAGCCAAAGGCAAGAATTCTAAAAGGAGCAATGACCTATGAGAATCAAGAAGGGCTAACTCGGCAAAAAACAACAAATACAACTAGGTGCAGAGAAGAGATTGCCAGAGAGGGAAAAGAAGGAGAGGTATCAAAAAATAGCATAGCAGAGCCAGGGAAAGGAGGAACCACAAAGGACAGGAAGACAAGTATAGAGGAGGAGAGGTCATTTCCAGCAGAAGGAAAGGACACTCAGCAAAGTATGGTCAAGGAACCAATGGCAGAAGTGGAGTTAAGTATTATGGCAGGATGGGAAGAGCTGGAATTAGTAGGTCAGCAGGTGTGAGACGATAACAGTGAACAGATTGAGAGAAGCAAAAGAAAGTATAAGACAAAGAATAAATGATACATTGAAGTATTTAATTATCTCAATTGCACTATAAAAAGAAGTTTGAAAAATGAAGCAATAAAAGACACACTAAAATTCTATAAAGTAATATCAGTGCCAAAACTTTTATATGGGAGCAAAACTTGGATCATGACAGAAAAAAATAAAAAAAGAACTTGAGGCAAATGAAATGAGACTTTTTAGAGCAGTTGCTAGTTATAGGAAAATAGACCACCAAAGAAGTGAAAATATAAGAAGGGAATTGGATATATAGCCTGAATGATAAAACAAAAGAATATAAAACCAAGTGGATAAGCCATGTACAAAGAATGGATATAGATAGACAAAAGATGGGAGCAAAGGGGGAGACAATAGAGAGCAACAAAATAAAAAAGGTAAGAAGTGCATGAAGAAACAAAGAGTAAAACAAAGAAGAAAAGAAAAAGTAAATAAAGAAAAGAGAGATAAGATATGTAGATAGGTAAAACAAATAGTGGGAATCACCCTTAGATAAAAGGGAGGAATAGAAAGGGCCGTCTTATACAATATAATCAGGATGTTGAATTGTATGGGGACCTAGGGAGAAATAAATGTGTAGACTAAGGGGCAATTTGTAATATTGTAGTACCATATTGGAGAAAGGAGAAATTCATATATTCTTAATTTAAGCAAGACCATACTTCATCAGCATCACTGTTCTTATTTATTAGTTTAACCATTATTTGTGTCACTATATTCTTCCTTTGTCATAATAGCTTTCCCATACCATTTCTTTCTTGCCTTTCCAATATAACTGCCAAAGAGTTTATAAAACTCTTTGTTGTTCCTATTTTCCATAAAACACTGTAGGTTCTTAAAAGATTAAGATTTTGATGCATATTTTTGCATAATAGGCAGAGATCCTTTTTCACCATTTTTGAATTAGAAGACACAATGAAAAAATTGACTAATAGTTTAGAAGCTGTTGTAATATACAATTTCTTTTAGTCCCTCTGGCAGTGGTTCTATGAATTTGTAGAATCACACAAGAAACTAAGAGATGAACGTAAACATCAGAGGATAAAAATGAAATGGAGTTTTATTTATGGACGCTCCTTAAATGCTGTGGTTCTCAGCGTCCCATTCCGTACTGGGCATGAAAGACCGCTTAATTTTATTCAGAGTCCTCTTTATCAGGCTTGAGGTTCTTTTTGTGCCGTAAATCTAAAACATGGAAACAACAGCTTTACTTCCCTTCTGAAGGAAGCCATGCTAAAGATTTTTATGCTGGAAAACATCCATCATCCACCGCCGGGTTTGAACCTGGACCTTGGGATCAGAGGAGACCCAACCAATTGCAATCAGCTGACAATGAGGAAGCAATTCCTTGAAACTAGTTCTGAGGTAATTAACCTAATTTAATGAAATTGTATATTTGCAACTGCTTCTAAACTATAATCCTTTTTCACATTTAGTCTAATTAACAAAACCTACTTTCTCAATAAGTGTACTTCAAATTATGCTGCATTGTCCTCATTACATTAAAATTATTAATCATATGCTGCATTCAGTAGCAAGGGAGACACCCTGTACAAATTGGTTTGTATAGTTCCTGTTGACTTATCCCAATATGAATATTTCTCAATCTGACACATGACTGCAAAAGTTGAAATGGTTAAAGGCAAGTGATTCCTCTGTGGTGGTGTAGTGTTGTATCGCGCTATATGCTGAAGCTTAGGTGTGAAATATGGAGCATGTATTATTAGTTTTTTATTGTTCTGGTAGCATGAATAACACTGTCTTTGTCATTTCATAAGAAAAATAATTAGTTTTATAATTTTTGTTTTGTTATAATGAAAGTGTTCAAATTTCTATGGTTTCTTATATATATATATACTGAAGTAGTTAAACAGCATGTTGTAAATAACATTGTGGAACAAGAGTGTACAGACTCGGAGAAAAAGATGGAGTGAGTTTTATAAGTTAGCATGGGTGTTTGTTTCGTTTATTGTCTCAGCTGTTTTAAATATACTTAGCAATATTGTTTCTGTTGAATACTCTATATGTTGTATTTAGTAATGTGCTATTTGTTTGTGGTGTACAATTGCATGCACAACTAAGAATGGTTAGGAACAATAATTTACATGATATTGATTATAAATGAGGTTGTTTTCGTAATGTTAAGATTTACGCTTATTCACTTATAGTCTAATTAGAATAACGAAAAATAAAATTCCACCCAGATTTTAGCTCATATTTTTGCAGTTATGTTTTAGGATGTTAATATAATAATAATAATATTTATATAATTACTTTTTTAAAGAGTTCTCAAATGTTTTAACAATTAAATTGCAAAAGTGTCATGAATAAGGTTGACATATTATAGTTCCACTTTAATCCTGTGGTAGCACTGAATTTTAAGAATAGAGATAATCGTATTTTGTTGTTAATGGTTGATGATTTAAAAAAAAAAACCTTTTTTTTTTTTTTTCTGAGAAGTAGAATTTATATTCTTATTAAGCAGGCATAGAAATTAACCAGATGACTTCAAGCTAGGTAGCTAAAACCATCAGCAATACATAAAATATACAACACAGCAGCCAAGGTAACTGATGGCAGATAAAACACTGTTTCATAAAAGGCAGCATATGCCAGCAGGCTCTATTGGGGATGGCGGTGATTTGTTGGCTTGTCACTTCGTAAAGTTAAGTAATCATTCAACATAAATTCCTTTTGTCCTGGCTTTAATGCTTGGAAATTCCTATGCCTGTTTACAAGTTATTAAGAAAGCTTTACTATAGCAGAAATCAATAATGAATGCTGACTCCCAATGTGAATCATTATACAAGTAATATGCATTCAAAGCAAAGAGAGAAATGCAAAGATGAAGTTTATATAAGCATGTAATTTTTGTTTCTTTAGCTATTAATTGAAACAATACTATCATCATAATGGTAAATAATATATTATAGAATTTATAGGCAGTAAATGTGAAGTTAGTAAAGTCAATATACAAATTCTGTCCTTTTGGTCAGCACAATTTGTTGTAAACAGGCTTAATGCAGAAGAGACAAGATTAAATTATATAATATTTCTTAACTCAAACAAAATAAGTTGAAAATATGTGGGATATTGATAACAGGAGCTGGAGTAAATAAATGTACAGTACAGTCTTACTTATATGACAGTAGAAAGTTGGATAAGCAAATTTGTCAGATAATATATGTTAAGAAATGGCCTTCTAAATGTCAAACTATAATACAATTTTAGATGTTAATTAATCTAATAATCAATTGATTGGTATTGATTTAATTGTTTTTTTCACACAAGCCATGTGTAGGGCAGGAGTTGGATAGGTAGAGTCAGGCTGAAAAGCAGCTGAAGAGCAACTGGCTAGAAACCGGGAGATCCGTGGTTCAAATCCCCGCTATGGCACTGAATTTTTCAGTCTGACTCTACCTACCCTAATAATTAGGTTTTACAACAAAACAAGAGAAAAATTTAACTGAAAAAATCATATGCATTACACTCACATGACTTTCTGTAGCTACTCTATCAACAAACTTCTTACAAAAGATAATTCTTCTTTCAACAACATGCTAATCGAGATAAACATTAGCAAAATTTTATTACTTAGTTCCTTATAAATAGAATGGAACTACGGGAATACACTAGGCTAAAATGATAGGCAAATGTTTTAAAAGTTGTCCTTATGCGATTGTTATTGCAAATGACTTTGCTTGGCCAGGAATAGAACAAAAGGAAAATGGATACTTCCATTTGAGAAAAGTATAAATACTTCTCAATTGAAACTAATAACAAGGAATACCTCAAAAACGGTAAGCTCCACGAAAATATGTATATGACATAACTTATATATTTTTAACAAGATCTATATTTTTTGTAAAGTAAGTTTTGTCTGTCTCTTATGGTTTAGTAGCTATTACCGATCTACCATCCTGGATTTTGTGTCACTTTCCTGGCTGTAAGTTAAATTAATTTTGGTCCCCAATCCCTATGATATAGTCCATCTTCCAAAATCAAATCTTTCACAAGCAATCCTCATATATGCGTGTCAAGTTTTCTTCAAATTTATTTTAATCTCCACTTATTACATTCTTCGTAAGTGTTCTTCTATATATTGTATATATTCTATATCATAATTTTGTGTTATGGTCATTTACAAATAATAATGCATAAATTGCAGAATTTCCAATAGGTGTTTACAAACCTTTACATTTCTTCTTCCAATTTTTACTTTCTCTATACGCACTATGTACATAGTGTATAGAGAATGTATTGCACTCCACCCAAAAATTTGATACCGAGATTTCACCGGAAATATATGTTTTAGGGTCCCCAATATCCAAAAAAAGCATTTTCACAAAAAGGTCTGTGTGTGTGTGGGTGTGGGGGTGGGGGTGGGGTGTGAACACGATAACTCAATAACGAAAAGTCGGTAAAATACCAAACTTGGTATTTAAGTTTAGTATCTTCCAGGGATGTGACATGACAATTTTGAGAAAAATTCCCCCACCCCCAACTACCCTTTACATGGAACTTTTTTTGAAAATTTTGATTTTCTCAAAAATGGCTCTAACGATTTTGATTAAAATTTTTTATACCAAAGATACTTACCTGACAAATAAAATGTATATCTTAAATTTTCTGGGAATAGCCTCTGAAGACTACTTTATTCTGGATGAATTTTGCATAACAACTAAACCGTAAGAGATGGATAAAAACTTAACGCACAAAAAATGTAGAGCACGTTAAAACACACAATTTATGTTATATACACTTTTTTTTGTGGAGTTGGATTTTTTGAGATATTCCTTTTTCTTGGTTTCAGCTTTGAAAAACTTATGCTTTTCTCATACAGGAATTTGTCAACTCCTGTCCATACAAACAAAGGAACATCAGTCACATAGCAACCAGCTTTTGGCTTTCACTTTAACTTGTGGTACTCCCTTATTTCGCTTCTACTAGCAAGAAATAAGACTATTTCTGCTAATTTTCTCGATTAGCATGAAATAAATAAAAGATAAGCTTATTAACAATAATTTGTTACAGAGATATAGAGAAAGTCATGTGAATGGAACACATCAGATTTTTTAAGTTTGTTGTGTATATCTCAAAGTTGGGAATAAAGTACAAAACCTTTTTAACTACTATGCCCATATGATTTCTTGGACATTTGACTCTCTAGCCTTCATTTAGTAGGTTTCCTGCAATTTTGGAAGCAGAGCATAGAAACAACATAGTTCACTTACAAGCTTGTGTATTGTATTTTTTTTAAGCTTAAAATCCTTGGTTGGTCATATCGGATGATGAATGAAATTGGTGAAATGATGCTCAAATGATCTCGGGGTCCATTCATCTTCTAAGGATAAGGAAAAACCCCGAAAAAACCCTTGTCCGAATAACTCACCCTAAGCGAGATTCAAACTCACAACCTGTTGAATGTGAGATAGACACACTACCACCACACTACCCAGGCAGGCTGTGTTCTATTTAATAATTCAGCTAGTTCAGGTAATTTGGTATCTTATTCATCATAATGACAGAGGACCTCAAAGAAAGAAACTGCGGAAAGACAGTGAGCAACCTCCCTCTTCTTCTTCTGAGTCCTCACTTCTCCATAAAACTAGCACCCAAGATAAGCTCCTTCAGAAATGCACCTCCCAACCTTGAACCTAGATGTTACACATACATAATTATGGCATTTAAAATAAGTTTATCTAGTAAAAAATAAGGTTTTTTTATTATCAAATAGGTATTTGATTTTGATTTTTATGCTTGCCTTTATGTAATGTTTGATTAGTTTCTTGTCTGAATGTTGGATTTTGGAAGATGAAATTATGTTTTTTATTTAGATTGTTTATTAAATAAAAATGAGATGTATTTAGTTTCATTTTTCACTTCTGTGATCAGGGCCAACATATCTGTTTCATATTAAAACAATCCCTTTAAGCTGACTTACCTGGATATGCATTTTTCTAAGGTTTTCTCTTATCCTGAGAAGAGAAATGTGGGATAAATATAAGGTCTGGTGTCCCTCGTTCATTTCATTCATTCCCCATCCTTTATGACATATACAGTTAAAGACATTAAAGCTTAGAGAGAAAAAAACAAACAAAAAAGAAATTAAAACAAATAAGTTCTAATATTAATAAACATAAGCATAATGATAATACATTTAAATATCCCAGTCAGAAAAGTGCTGTTTTACCAATAAGGAACACTAAACTTTTACATTACACCAATGAATAAAATATTAATAAAGTACAAAATATTTTTTCATCTATAATTATAAGAAAAATGATTGCATATTGATTTTTTTCTGGAAAGTATACGATTAATCTTGATTTTTGTATTTAATATTGCAACTTTGATATTTTAAGTTGAATGCAAATTTAATTAGGGATAAAAGAAGAAAATGTGCCTATGTGTCATCTTAAACATAGGAGCCTTATTATTCAAAGTGCAGTAAGTAAGGGTAAAATATACATTACTTTTAAGTAAATACTCAAGCTTATGTGGTAATACACTATTTTTAAAGCTTTTTGTGTACTTTGTGAGTGAGCATGCTTTTCAAATGTAAGAGTACTGATATTGATTGATTGTTTTATTACTTGATTTTGCTATATACATTAGGTTTCAAAATCTGTTAGTAATATAGTACTTTCAAAGTTTCTTCTCTTTGTATTAATTGCAATAATAATATAAAATGTTCATATATTTGCTATAATCACTGATATTTAAGTTGCATGGCATAGAATAACACCCATTAAACCATTCCCAGCAGTTGCTCCTGTGTGCGACACAGTCTCTCTTTGCCTGCGATTCATCATCCTCATCTGGCAGCGGTGGTGGGGGAGGAGGGGGAAGTGGCACCCAGAGGGGTTCCCCCACATCTCTCCAAGCAACACCACCACCTGCACCAGCATTATTGGACTGCAAGACCAATCCACCTACATTTGTGTTTGTCCAAGGTTGGCAGCTGCTTGCATTGGCTGTATCATTATTTGTACCACGCAACAACAGATTACTATGGTATCTGAAACTACACCTGCACCGAAATGCAGACTCAAAGTAAGTACATTACAATATTATGCATAACCAGAGCATCGATTTTATATAAAAATGTTAACCCTGCTATGACAAGAATAAAATAAAATTTGTATTGAGTTTAGGGAACTTAACTATATTTATAAGCTTTCTAATTCAAATATTATAAACAATGTGATTGGCTGATGGTTAAAGCTAGCCTATAATTACAATTTTGAAATTGTAACAGAAATAATCTAGATTGGAATAATTAGATACAGCAATGATTCCAGTTTTACACTGTACTTATAGACAAAATTAAATTGGAGGACATTTCAGTTAACAGTATTGATTTATACAAAAATTAATGGAGTTTTATTTATGGACATTCTTTAACCGCTATGATTCTCAGCATCCCATTCTATACTGAGCGTGAAATACAGCTTAATTTTGCTCGGAGGCCTCTCTATCAGGCTTGAGGTTCTTCTACATGCTGTAAACCTATAACACGGGATAAATGGCTTTACACCCGAAAAAATCCATCATCCTCCACCGGGTTTGAACCTGCAACCTTAGGTATATGAATACTGATTTGTACTCAGGGTACAATTCTTCAACATATTATTAAATTGAGGTGATCCATAGAATTTAGAAATATGGATATATAATATTGCTGTTATAGTAATATGGGTTCCCATAGCCAACCTTCAAAATCACCTTCATGGCTGACAGAATAATTCAAAGGAGATAATTTACATATCATACATTATTTGATATTGTTATTCATATTGATACAATTTAATGTTAAAAATATCATTTGTATGTAACTTGTATACTTTGTATTTATGGTAGCTTCCTTATTGAGGTAATAAATAAATAAATTGAAAAGTACAAGCAAGTTTATGAGTTTACAAAGAATTTTATGAAAGTAATTACTAGAAACAATTAAAAGTGAAAGCACTTTCTATTATACGTATATGCCTATTATACATATTGAAGATTGATTTGTTAATATATCTTAATGTAGCCACAAAGTTAGCTAGAGAGTACTGAAGATATGGCATTATCTTCTTGAGCTGCTCAACCTTAGCTCAAAACATGGCATTACTAAAGCACTGTTAAATCACTGCCTCCATAGTGGTTTGTCAACCATTATTGCTTGTTCCCCCCCCCCTGTTTTTTAGCGCCCGCTTTAACTACTTATGGCACTGCAGGCGATGACACTGATGATACATGAATGAAGATGGAGCACTGGTGTAATACAATGGCGGGGGAAACCGGATAACCTGGAGAAAATCCACCCCAGTGCCGCTTTGTCCACCACAAATCTTGCATGCGGTCGCTTGGGATCAAACCCGGTCTGTCTAGGTGAGAGGCAAATGGTCTAACCACCCGGCCACGGCACGGCCCTTTATTTTTCCCTGTTTACAAGCTAATGACTGACTCCTTTACAAATTCTACATGAATAATGAAGTTAGCCATATCTGCTCTCTCTGGTTTCTTTTTATACTTTGCTCTTTAACCTATTTCATTGCCTAACCTAACAAATTAATGAACATAAAATAATACCTCATATTATTAGATTAGTAAGAAAATATGATGCATTATATTAAATAAAAAAACTCCTACTAAACGTGGCTATTAACATAAAACATTTGGTAAGAAATATAATGCTTCAATTTCAAAGCATTACAAATTTGTGCCACTCAATTCCAAAAGAATTAGCAGGTTGTTATTTTTAACTTCACAGGAGTGAATGTGGTAAATATGCAGCTTATTGCCAACGTGCTTTGGAAAGAACACTGCAGAATGGAGGAAGAGAAGCAAAACCATCTAGAATGGAAGTCTTATCAATTTTACTGAAGAACCCATACCATCATTCTCTACCTCATGCCATACCAGTACATATGTTAAATGGAACCTATCAGGTAATTGTGTGTTGAGTACATTTTGCAGCATCAAATTTTATTGAAGCCAAAATTTAAAACATTGTCTATTAATTTTGCTGGAAAAGAGTAGAATATTACTTTTTTCTTCTAACCTTATCCTATGTTAGTTTTAGTATCATATATCTATCTTAATTCCTAGAATATACGAGGGGTAGTCATAAAGTTTTAATTATCAACTAGTCCTCTACAATTTCACTCTTCAACATGACGCATTTGTCCCAATGATGGATGACTTGATGGAAGCTTTGGTTGTAGAAGTCAGCATTTTGGCTGTTCAGGAAAAGTTCCACCTCATAAACCACCTCATTGGTTGCCTGCCACACAATGTTTTCTTCATCCAAGGAAAGAGGAAGGAGTCACTGGGGAATTCACTGGGGGAATGGGGTAAAATTTGATAGCCTAAAGAAGCAGCATGTATGACTGTGTTCTGTGCAGAATGAGCTGGGGTGTTGCTGTGAAGCAGAAGGATACCCTTGGACAGCTTCCCCTGTGATACTTCAAATTTATAGGCCCCCATAAACTCGTCGGGAGATTTCAGTAATATGTTACTGTGCCCCTTCCGAGCATAATCTGTCAGTACCACATCTTGAATGTCCCAAAAATCACTCGGCATCACCTTGCCCTTTGCCTTTTTCGGACTTGTTTGACCACACTGGAAGCATCTGCACCACCTGACATCTGTGTTATGTAATGGTGCATTGTTGCCATGCACTTCCACCAAATCAGCATGGATTGTTGCAGCGTTGTTCCCCTTCAATGTAGGAAGCGAATTACTGCACAATACTCTACTTTATAAATGGGATGTGCCATTTTGTTTTGATTCCTCTAATGGCATGCTACGATGATAAGGCAGGGGAATTAAATGAGTACCATGTACCTACTAACAAAAAAAATTAATTGCTTAACTTTATTTTTCGAAATGATAATTAAAACTTTATGATTACCCCTTGTAATAATTATAGTACTATTAATTCTGTTCTAACAATGTTTTGAAGAAATAATTGTCCCTGTGAAAAGGTTAAAGTATTAAACTAATAGAGTAGTTCATTTTCTTTGCTTCTCCCTTGAAGTTGCTCACCTTGTTAAACCTTATATGGAGAGTTGCCCCCACTTAAACGTGGACATTTTTACTTATGTTGTTTCATGGTCTTTTGTCAACACCTATTGGTCCACTGCTTTAACTATGGCTCTACAGTGCAAGTTCCATTGTAGAAGGCTGCATCTAAGAATAGGAAGGGGGATGTTAACCCACTCTTTCTACCAGACTTTCCAAAGTCTTTCTGGTCTGGGATCCTGAGAAGCACCATCAGACCAATGTGCAAAAATCTATTGTTGAGGCATCTGGTGACTTTACAAGGATCCTTTTAAATGGCATCACGTTGACACGTTTCCACACCTTTCTGGTGGTAGTATTGCTGGAAAGTTAGAGAAGTGTGACAAATGCTGTATCAATGTGGATCCAAAAATTGGGGCATCCTCACCATACAACGGGGAATTTCTTTATCAGAAATTGGTTCCATTACATTTCTTTGATAGTAGGTTGCATTAATGTTTACATTGTTGGCAACTCTGTGAATTACAAGTTTTCCCCTAAAAGTATACTACCATAAATCCCTTGGAAAACTTTTCCTTATTCTCTCAAATGAATTTGAAGTGATGATAATAAATTACCTAGGGTTTGTTTGTATCATCTAGATAAATCTGTTTCATCTAAAGAAACTACCCAATGCCACTTTTCACCTGCCAGGTGATTTTTATGGAGTTTATTTGCATTGGAGAAGCATTATATAATATGCCTCTCTTTCAAGGCATGTCCACATACTTTATTATGCCTTTCTAGATCCAAATTGCTGTGCACTGTTTGATAAACCGTCTCTTTAGATATTCCACTGCAGCTGGCTATGCTTCTTGTGTTGTTAGGTTTTCTTGAGCAACAGCTGCCCTCACCTTGGCTACTGTGCCTTTAGGTCGTGCTGGTTATGCCCTTTTTCTTGCTAGGTTTTTTGCACATTAAACCTCAAATGGGAATCCAGTTTTGTGTAGCAGTGTTATATATGGCCCACACATGACTTATGATAAGACCTTTTTGTTTGCACTTTTCACTATTATTGAAAGGCTATAACCGGGATCAGAAAGCCCAACAATGTATACCACTGCCACAGGTCAGCAACTTTTGAAGCCATTATGGAGTGAACCTTGCCTCAGAATGACTCAGTAGACTGCAGGTACATGCAGTAAGCTGTTGCTGCAATAAACATAAGTATTTTGACTGATGAGAGGAGTGGGAGAATGATGCAAGATCATCCGAGTTGAAGTGCAGCAACTATTCCAAACTCTGCTTCAAGTCTGCTCTTTTTTTTATTTATTTAATCTAAGTGTTTTCATTTATAAAGTTTAATGTTACATTAAGTGACTGAATAAGAAATTACATTTTATGAGTGTTCTCGGTTATATATTTCTCATATTCATGAGTTTATGTAAGAGTTTGGTTTCCTTAGAGGAATAATATTTATTCATTCTCTTATTTCTTTTAAAAATTTATAAGCATATAGAGTCTTATAAAGTAGTTCACAATGTTACACATTGCATAATAAATGAACACATATTTGCAAAAAACATGTAGAAATAATCTGAAATAAAATATTCTTTGCCCACACTTAGCACTTGAAAGTGCAGAATGCATGCACCAGATTGACAACTTGATTCTTCCAGATCCTCCTAGAGTGTCCATCATGAATATAGGTGGTTATGCAGTGGCAAAAAACCTATGAGATCATAGTTAAGTGCTTCTGAGCCAATCAGTAGTATTAGTCCTGAGTATGTTTGTGTGAACTGTTTGCTGTTTAATGGTAAAAATGTAATACTTCTAAGCTATAAATTGATTCTCACTGTGTGAACTGCTTCAGAATGGACTATGAAGATGAATCCAGCTATGAGTAATAAGGTTAAATACATATTGTGCAGTGCATTAATACTTAACAACCAAACAATGTATGATCCCAGTGCACATCAGTGTGCCATATACAGTTGTCATCCATTGTCTTTATTCATAATAAGACTATAGTGTTAAAGGAGATAATCTAATAACTCGATATCTATCATTATTTGTGAGGAACAATAACAACAGTCAAAACTAAAACCAAAGCCCTAACAGAGCTAAATTTCTAAAATAACCACTGTTGCAATATCTTACCAAAGTAAATATGAACTTAATGAAACAGAATTTTTTTTTTAAAAAAAAAAAGTTAACTTTAGGGGACTTAGTAGCAACAATAAGGAGGAGATTAAATAAATTAACTTTTACTGCCCTCTAGGTTGTAGGTTTTGATGGATCAACAACTATAGAGGAGTTCCTTGCAACTTTAAATCAAGAAATTGGTTGTAGAGATTCAGCACATTCAGGATTTACTCTCTTCAGTGACGATCCCATAGAAAAAGACTTGGAACACTTTATAGAACTACAGGCCAAGGTAAGCATTTGTTGATTACTTTGGAAGAATGAAGAAAAAAAAAAAAAAAAAAAAAAAGAAGAAGCTTCTGATATAGTATAAAATATATTCCTAATTAATAGGATTTTCCCTTATCCTGAGAATGTTGAGTAACTTTAAGCTCCATGGACCCCAAAATCATTTCACCAGTTTCATTCATCGTCCAATATGACCAACTGACAACTGAGCTAAAGAATGTTAAGCTAAAAAAAAAAAAAAAAAAAAAAAATAGGAGCTAGGGCCAACTGCAGGAACTCGCCCTGACCAATAATTGTAAGTGCCAAGTCCCTCCTCCACCTCCCCCCCTTTCCCCCTTTCCCACTTTCAGACGTGACCTAATTTCATTTGTAATGTCAATCATCCATTACTATTTATTCTTACATAATGTATATTACATATGCATGGGTGATAAATGAATAAAACTCTAGAAAAGATATTATATAATGAAAAACATTATTCTGGGTGAATTGTTCAATATTTTGGGATTACCCCTTTGCTAAGAGACTAAAAGCATACTCAAAATAAAGTACACTGGTTAGTAATCATTTTATGATAGGATATACAAAGAAGAAAAATTAAATGGCATTTTATCTATGGACGCTCTTAAACTACTGTAGTTCTCAGCATCCCATTCTAAATTGGGCATGAAAGACCACTTAATTTTGCTCCGAAGCTTATCAGACTTGAGGTTCTTTTGAGGATGCTAAATCAATATGGGCTAAATAATGTATTGCTAAGAATAGACCTGTTATAATTTGAATTCCATGTCATAAATCTATGACACGGGACCCACGGCTTTACTTCCCTTCCCTTCCTAAGGAAGCCATGCTAAGGATTTCTATGCTGTTACATTTTTTTGTCCTCCACCGGGTTTGAACCCGTAACCTTGGGTACATGAAATTAGCATGATAACCATTACACCACGGAGGGCGATGTACAAAGAAGAGGAACACCTTGTGTACTACAATGATTTTCCGGCTACCATCCACATCCCCTAGTAGGAAAGGTATGAGACTACACAGGCTTTTGAAACTTTCCTGTTTATAAACTTGGTGCTAATTGTTGAACACATGCCAAGGATGCTTTGTTGAGGGTCACATCCAAAGCAATCAACTCTGGCACTTTTGTCATCAGATTCATAACAGAATGTCTCCAGAAAGTCATGAGTCAAGAATTTAGGCATGATTTTTAATATTTCTTCCTATTTTCAAATATTTTCTTCATTTCTGAATACCCTGTCAACTCCCTGAAACCTGCTGTCCTGGACTGTGGCATAGCTCATGTGTAAGTTTCCAATCAAGGCAATGAACTTTTCAAACCTAATTAAACTTTCCAGCATATGAAAGAATCTATAACACATTTAATTTTGTTTTTGTTCTCTTTGGCAGCTCTGTGATGTCATTTCCAAGTGGGAAACAGCACTGAGGGAGAAGGGTTCTGGAAAATTTGAAAATACAAGAGTTATACAGTTAACATACAAGAATCGCCTTTACTGGAGGCACAGTGCTAAAATGGAGACAGACAGAGAACGCTTGCTTCTTTGTTACCAAGTGAATCAGCAAGTTATCCATGGAAGATTCCCACTTAATAGAGAATTAGCTCTGGAGTTAGCAGCACTAATGGCTCAGGTAAAAATTATCAGTTATTTAGAGAGCTTTTACAACACCATTCTGAAGGATGTAATTATTAAAGTGGCAAGATCCTTCACAGTAAACATGAAAGTGTTGTTAAAGAGAATGTGTGAGCTTATGTAGGTATATTTGACCTACCTAATCACTGAATAAAGATAGGAAAGTTAAGTTAAACATGGAGTAATGTTGAAGCTTTGATAAACTTAATTTTTCCTGACAGCATTTGACAACAGTAAAAATGAATGAAATAAATTGCTTATAGCTTATAGAACAGCATTGTATTCAAAAGTAATGAGACTGACTTTGGTAGTGTTTCACTGGTGGGCAATGATAAAAACATACTCAAAAAAGAAAAGAAGAGTTTGTAACATATGAATGCTGCTAAAGGTTTTTGTTCTCAACAGTTTTTTTACTTTCTGTTAAATTTACAAAGTTATTCAGGAGAATGATTTTATTAATGTGTAATACTTTAAGAAAGAGGAAAAGTTAAAAAAGATAATAAAATATCTAAGGTTAATTTATGGAAGCTTTTTAAGAAAGAATGTCCGGTACTAGCAGGGGCGACTGGTGACTTAATTTTGGTGTTTCATAAAATTATTGATGTAATTTGGAATATTTAAAGTAATGAATACCATCTGAAGCTTTTCACTACAGGCTGATAAATTAATGAAACAGTAAATCTGAATTTGCAGCATATAGCACTTGCAGTTTAGTTTTATATTGCATGGGGATTAACCATACTGCACAATTGCAAACTATCAAATATCTTAGGCTATTTTCATGGCCAGTGTCATTATATTTAAAAACTGTATTATCCGGGCTGTTGTGCCATGGTCGTAGGTTAAAATGTGAACCATACGTTTCGCTGACTTCTGTGGTCAGCATCTTCAGTGGCAGTAAATGGTTCACATAACCTACGACCACGGCATAACAGCCCGGATACTACAGTTTTTAAATATGCAAATTATCATGTTGACATTATGATGACAAATTTCCATTTTAGGAGATTATATGGCTGAACACTACATGAAAGTGATAGAGTTAGCAATAAAATGGCTAGTTAATAACACTGATGTTCAGCAGAGGCAAAATATTTTCTGTGAATTCCATATATGGCTTAAGGGACAAAACAAAAAAGTTTGTTCCATTAGCACTCATCTTATTCTATGCTTTCTGACTCCTAAAGCCAGTTCGGCCTGAAGTTTATCCTTGTCAAAACAAAACCCAGGATATCTGTTATAATGCAGCCTTCAGCTATTCATGCCAGAAATGCTGTTATACTCACATGACCAAGTGGCGCGCACACACAGCATATTGTAATTAAAGCGAAGAACCCTTATTCCAACAATTTAAATGGTGACAAAATTATTTTGTTAAGTATATTGGCAATAAAATTGGTAGTCATAACAAAATAGATGCATTCGGGAAAAAATATGTACCCGATAACTTGCATTTATTCGCTCTCAAGAAGCCGCTCTATTCCCTCCAGATCAGAATCATCTGAATTGTTTGTGCTGTGCTTTCCATTCCAAGATTGATAACCAGGATTCAACAACAGTGTCACTTAAGCCATCCATCTCCCAATTCAATGCTTCTTCTTTCATTACAAGTAGCACTTCATCAACTGTTGGTGGCTCATTAAAAAAAATTGTGTACTATTACGAGAATTACATTTTTCACAAAATCATCACATTCTTGTATCGCGTATTTTGCACGCTTTCTTGTTTTCTCTGGTGTAACCAGATTTTTCTTTCAGAGCAATATTTATATTAGTACCTGGAACACCAATGAACTCAGAAGTTAATTTCACCATTTATTTTAAGGAAAGTGTTGGATATTTGTAATACAACCTACAAAAAGCATTCAACACTATTGTTTACCCACCACTAGGCAAAGGTTTACCAGCCTTACACTTTATGTAACTCAATGAAGAAGCAAGAGGTAATTCACGTGACCAATCTCCATGATTATAAACAGCACTGCAAGCAACCATTATTGTGTAAACAGTGTTGAGGAAATCAGGTGACTTGCACGAATTGCATGTTGGGTCTTATATCTCCATTAAATGGTATAAATCGGCATTTGTTAAATTCTTTAAGTATTTGTATAGAATATTATACCATTTAAGAATAAATTCATTCTGTAATTTAGATTATTAGCATGGTATTACATTACTGCATGCATTACTACTGTGTTGTACCGCAGGGCATTGGATCCATTTTGGTGGGGATGAACCTAAGAGTGAATATAAAATAGGTTAGCTACAACATGCAGCTTATGCTCCACACTCCCCCCTCCACCATATACCTCTTAAATCACTTGGTCCAGTACCTAGTGCAGCTGGGAGTGCACTACTTTTCACTTGCAAACAATACAATGCTTGCCAAAATCCACTTCAGAATCAACAGAAATGTATAAACAGTGTTTACATTAAAGGAAGAGCCAGGATTTTGGTTGTAATGCAAACTTTATTAAGATGCTACCCCTTGGTGCTGGAAAATAAAGTATGGTTTTAATGCTGGACACTAGTTAAATTAATTTCAAATTTGAATATTGCATTCACTGTCATTCAGAATCATTCTTATCTGCTAAATTATAGCAGGAAGTATTACTATAGTATAGTATTGAACCTTTTACCATAAGCTGGAGATAATTTAGCCCTTAATGGGTTACTTTGGCCCACCTTTGGAAAATAGTTAATAAAGATATACACATATTTTTAATTTTATATTGTATTCTATATGAAAATCAGAATTACACAGAGGAATTCAACATTTGAATAAGTTTTGAAGAAGTCTATGAAGTTTACAATTATGACAATTAAACATCATGAACACCATATCTTAAAAGTACCAGATTTCTCTAGTTTTGGACCTCTCTATTATATGAGAATAATAATTCATTATATTTCATATTGGATAAAGCATAAAATAAATAAGTATAACTCCCAAATATACTTTTGATTTTATTGTGCATCCAATATGAATATTACTTTCATATATAGGGAGCTCAAAATTGGAGAAATGCAATGTCATAATCCTAAAATTACTCGATTTCCCAAAATTTGACTCCTCTATGTAATATGAGAGCAATAATTCAGATGTTCCAATTGAATACATAAATAAAATATATATTTATAAAATATATTTGTAATGAATTCAAATGATTGTAGCTATTACCTTTATTTTCTCAGGCTTAAACCAAGTCTTCTCTGTAAGCCTACTCAAAATCATGTCTACATAATTACAAATTATAATGTTGTACACATATTAACATTGTTCTAGATTGATTTTGGAGAGCTGAACTCAGACAAGGCACGTGGAAGTGGTGGTGCTTCAGGAAATCCTTCCCATCTAGTTCTCCAAGCATTAGATAAATTTTATCCCTATCGCTATAAGGATGGATTATCTCCTGATCAGCTCGGGTAAGCTTAGTTCATAATTACCTTTCTGTAGCCTGAAGCAAAGCAATGCTTCCACGCACTACCAAAGATTACCTTATAAAATATTTAAAATGTTAAAGGCATATTGTATTATTCAAAATTCAGTCTACTGATTTTGTACATTAAATATGGTCCCGTACTTTAGGTTTCTTCTTTAAATATCTACAGTTTAAAGTTGATCTTATCTATTTTTAAACCACTTGTGATGAATAAGTTTTTTCTTCCAGTTTATAGTTCCTTTGCATTAAACAATCTGTTCCTCCCCTCCACATAATGGACCCACCCTGTTCTGTATAAAACCATTTCTATGATACTTTAACTTCCTCACTTCAGTTCTATTCTCCTATTTTTTTATCACTATACTTTCCTCTATCCTAAGAACATTTCATTATAACATGCTAATGATCTCTTTTCTGTTAAACCGCTAAACAAGTTTTGTTTCACTCCCTCCAAATATTTCCAAGATATTTCTTACACTATATTTCCACCCTCTATAGACAATTTTTGATAATTTAAGTACTAGTGAGTTATTCTCATTTAAATTTAGAATCACATAATTATGGAGGGCGGCGTCATGGCTGAGTTAAACTGCTTGCTGCCCACCTAGGTGGCCCAGGTTTGATCCCCAGGGCCCACATGTGGGATTTGTGGCAGATGAAACAGAGACTGGGCAAGTGTTTTCCAGTTTATGTCACCACTCATTCCACCAGTTGCTCCATCACCTTTCCTATATTTCATTTCACCGGCATTTCATATCATCCATTTTCTCACACTCATGCCTGGCTATGGACCAACCACTCATTCCAGATTCTCTTTTCTGTGGTTTTGTGCTGTTGGCTCCCTAATAGGCTTCTGACCCCTAGGCATCCACTTGTAAGTTCTAGGGGGGTGTCAGTGCTACATAAGGGGAGAGAAAAAAAAAATTATAGAAAGCTTTTAATTAGAGCTCAGTTGTGTATTAGCTGTAGAAGTTTTCTTTAGTGTTGAGCAGCAAGGCAGTCAATCAATTTCATGTACACAGCTGGCAACTGTCTGTTCCCACTAACAAATTCTGCACATATTTGACTGTATATACTATTCTCAGTTAAGATTTCATCACGGTAAAATACCAATTTTATGGTCATTTGTGGGGCACCGATGATAATAACATTTTATCAGGATTTCACTACAGTTTTGATCAATTATCTTCCACTTCACTGGCATTGTAATATTAAAATTCTCAACCAAAATAAATGCTCTATCTTTTCCAATGAGCACAGATAAAGTTATGATCTGTCTGGTACTTTGTAATCTTTAATGGCTTAAAGCTTTTTATGTGATTGGTGCCGTAAATATCCTGACTGAACACATACTGAAATCTAAATAATCATAGTGTACATATCATAAATAGGTATATTAATGGAGCCATATTTCCAAGAACAGTGTGAAAATCGGAGAACAATGAATGAATTTATTAAATATCCTGACTGAACACATACTGAAATCTAAATAATCACAGTGTACACATCATAAATAGGTATATTAGTGGAGCCATACTTCCAAGAACAGTGTGAAAATCGGAGAACAGTGAATGAATTTATTGTAATAAGTACATTTTCAGGAATATTAGGATATATTATTTGCAGATATCTAAGAACTCAGTTACTTAACAGTTTAGTGACAAATTTTGAAGTTGTCATTGTAGTGTTGAGAATGGCATCCACCTCATATTCAATAAATTCAGAGTTCAAATCTTGTCTGAGGATAATTTTTTTCTTTTATTTTCTTTAATTTTCTTTATATCATTTAGAAAGCAATTCAATTCATTTATTGCTCATGAAACTTTTACAAGCATGGAGCATTGTCAAAATTTAACACACATACACTCCAAATTATTCAATTGTACACAATCAAAGTTACAAATCTAAAATTGACATATAATAATAAATAACTTGTTTTACAAAATGTACTTATAGTTTAAGAAAGATTTTCAATTCTATACCATTACAAAACATTGACTGATAAAAAAAAAAAAAAAAAAAAAAAATGAATTTTAATCAGTATGAAAAGAAACGAAAGAAAAAAATAAGAGTTTCTGCATATTTTTCTCTCAATTGTGAGGCTAGCTTTTCTCGCGTGTCCATCTTTAAGTCGTTGCTTCTATCTCTCTATTTTCTATCTTTTTTTAAAAATTTCATGTTAAATTTAATAACATATGTGCTCCATGTTTATTTCCTCTGTTGCATGCTGAAAAATACATGCATGCGCTTCAGCAAAGAGATTGAACAAATATAAAACAAACAATGCAGTTTACTATGTGTATACTTTCTCTTGGGCACTAGGTTTCTTTAGTCTTCATTTGGTAGATTTTACCCAAGTTCAGAAGAAGAGCAAAGCAACTGCATTGAGACATGAAGTATCCTATAAACCCTGACATGTAATGGCTTCAATGCTGAGGTTTCATTCTTTCTAGATTCCAGAGTTCATGCACATGTGCTTTGTTTCATTTAATATTTCAGCTAGTTTGTGGTAAATTAGATAATGTATTCAGCAAAATAGCTGAGGGCCTCAAAGGAAGAAATCAAAAGTTTTGCCTATCCATAAAACTAGTGCCCAAGAAAAGATGTGTGCATAATACTTTTGGGTGATTTCAGTAGAGTTCACCTGCAAAAAATTGTGCTTAACCAAGATGAGTGCTTGCCGACTAACTACGGGAGCTAAACTGCGGTGAACATTGGTGCAATGTCTGTAATGATTATCTGTTAATATTCTTACTGTAATAAGTTGAATGTCCCTCGTGGTTTTGTTTAATGAGAATGGTGTACACATCCATCATTGTACCTTACTGTAGTCAGCTCAAGATGCTTAACTTTTCTTATCTTACCTTTTAGTGAGCTTCAGGAACGTCTTCAAGAGAAATGGGCAAGTCTGAAAGGGAGGAGTTTGCTGGACTGTGTACGTATTTACCTTACTTGCACCCGAAAATGGCCACATTTTGGTGCAGCATTATTCCAGGCCCAACTGCGAAGTCCTCACACTTTGCCTGGAGTAGAAGTTGGTATAAATTCAGGAACAATGATCTGGATTGCAGTTAGTGAAGATAGTGTCACACTTTTGGAACTGGCATCCATGCAGGCTATTGTAAGGTAGGTTTACTGGAATAGTTTTCTTGTTGTAATATAGTGAACATTGTATTACTGGAGGTAAACAAACTAGCTAGAAGGATTAAGCATATCTTTGCACAAAATCTTATCAAAAATTTCTGTGCTGTTAATAATTTTTTCAGAATTAAATATGTTTAATTCATTTTAGAATGTTAATTGACGTTTCCTTGAAGCTTAAGATACCCGCTTGGAATTGAAATTGCTAATTTCTACAAATTTCAATAAAAAAATGTTATCACAGATTTGTACAACACAGTTATAGTGTAAGCTTAATTGTCCTAATTTTCCAAATAATTTTCAAAAAATAAACATCAAGTCTTGTGTAAAATGCTTGTGTGATGAAAGGAAAATATGGACTTCTGAATTTTGCCTATGTTCTTTAAATATAGTTCTTTGCAATCAAAGATTAAATGTTTTTCATGTATACTTTTTTTCTTTAAAAAGAACATTATGTATATACATAAAAAAGTAAATTATGTAATAATTTTTACTACACAAAATCAATCGCACACTAAATTTTAAAATCAAAAGCTGTACTTGATATCAAGAGAAGACTTTAGATTTCTTCATAAAGCTTTAAAGAACACACACTGAAAACTTCAAAGCAGTTAAACAAAAACTGTATCATGGGGAGAATTTTAATCCTTTGGATGCCAAGATCTAATGCAAGCCAGTGCAATTTGCATGTTTTAATTGCTTTGACCCATAGAGGTTGGTTTTGCACTCAAATTTTATAATTCATGCAGCAGATGCTGTAAGTACATATCTCTAGCTAATCTAAGTTATTTAAACTGTAAATTGGCAACATTTTTTGTGTTTTATTTCGTGTTTCTTTGTGAGGTTGTCATACATTTGTGACTGCAACACACATTAAACAAATTGCACATGATGTTTGTTTCATGCTGAGCTTGTGTTTTTGTATATATGCAGTGATTTCTTATAGTTTTTGCTGTACTTAATAGAATACCATACTCAAGAAATCCTTTGTGTTTTAACTACATTTTGGTCTATCATTTCAATGCTAATTATTTAAAAAAAATAAGTTCTGCTTCACTAGTGATGCATTTAGGTCCTGTCAAGAAAATGTAGGCTTCTTTTAAATTTATGGATAGCTGTACTAAATATTTAGTTGAAAATACTATCAAAGATTGTGAGAAGAAAATGTAAGAATGTAAGAAAAGATGATGTCTTCAGAACACAGCAGAAGATTTGAATAAAAATGTTCTGCATAAACCAGCCATATTATAGTAGAATTTATGTGAATTAAAATTAATTAATTTTTAACTATTGTCAAGTTTGTTATAAAGACACATTCCTCTTGCATTCTTCTATACATATGACCTTTATTTTCTGCAGATTGCTCACCTTTTACCTCCTTTGTTCATGAAATTGCATTACTCTTCCATCAGGAAAGGAAGGTAACTTAAAGTTGTTGTTAATAGCCTTTTTGATGGTCTTGAAACATTGGCTGTTAAGCAGTTACCTAAGGTACTGTGTATGCTAAATATCTTCTTTGCAATATAGCTGTCTGTGTTGCTTAGACTTTAAATGTTATTTCTGCAACTGGACCTTAATGTTTGCACTAAATAAACAGAGCAGCAATAATAATTGTTGTCATGTATTGTAACATTTTCTCATTAATTAAGTATTCCATCATCAAATAACTGTTTATTGCTGATTGGCTTGTTTTTCTGTTTTAGCAACAATTATCTGATAAAATGTTAAAACCAAATTACTCCGAGATTCACCAGTTAAGAATTGAGACAGCAAATAATGAATATTCACAAAAACGTTTTGTTTACCCCAGTTTCTGAAAGTATTCTCCCTGGCACTTATGCAGTTCGATCCTCTGGAACTACTTCTGGAAGCATCTACTCCACTCATTTTCTGGCACTGCAGATAACTCTTTGTATGCTTCAGGGCTATAGAATCATGACTTAGAAGCTGGTTCTTTACTTTAGAGAACAGGATGAAATTGAATAGGGGCTGGGTGAATGAGTAAATAATTTTGCCTCATTTCCTTGCAGAAACTCATCGTTATATGATTAGTGATGTGAGCTGATACATTGTCATGATGCAACTAAATGGCCCTAACTCCTGTCTTTGGATGCTTTTCTTGAATTTCTTTAAACACCTTCAGAAGGCAAACTTCTGTGTACCATTTTGCAATAAGTTCTCTGATTTTCTACCACAACTGTTGCCAAGTGACCACTTGTGGTGAAGAAAGAAGCGATCATTTTCCTTCTAGCACTCCTTGCTTTGGTTAAATGGAAATGGCGTGCTATTTATGGACGCTCTTTAACTGCTGTGGTTCTCAGCATCCCATTCTATACTGGGCGTGAAAGACCGCTTAATTTTGCTCAGGGTTTTTTACGTGCCGTAAATCTACGACACGGGGTCAACAACTTTACTTCCCTTCCCCGGCTAAGGATTTTTACACCCGAAAAAATGAAGGATGGTTGAAACCTCCACAAACAAATTGATAATGCCAGCTAAATGTTCTTGTAGGTTAGTCTTGAATGTTCCACTGTGATGATTATTTTCTCATCACTATCATTGTTGGTCTGAGACTTCTCTTCATCTTTAAGAGATTGCCACTCCTTCTTGAATCCTCCAAACCAGCAGAACACATTGCCACATGATGGAAAATAGTCCCTGAAAGCCCTCTTCAAACGCTCAAATGACTGCATTTCATTTAAGCCACATATGAAGTCATACCAGATCATTGCATGAAAATGCTCTTTCTGAATCTGCATTGCACTTGCAAGTTCACATTTACTAGACATCAATTATATAATGAGAAATAAAGGATGCAGCAATGTTTTCTCCCAAGGCTGGCCAATATTTCCGGTCTTGATACTTATCTAGTGACCCTTGTATTAAATAATGGTGAAGGCTAGCATTACTATATGGGAGTTGTTATTGCTAAAAATAAATATTATTACATTATTGGCATTGATGAATAAACTCCAAATCATTTGAAACTTTGTTACTAAGAAACCTGTGTCAAACTGAATACTTTGAATGACATCTTTGTTGCTCATGGCTTAGAAAGATGTTGTATTATGCCCTTATTTCTTATTTTACAATAGATACCAGTATTCCTCCATTGTAACATTTGGTGGCTGCCAGGATGACTTCATGCTGGTGGTGACAGCAGAAGAAGGTGCAGGCAGTCAAAAACTTCTGTTTTCTCTTAGTAAGCCAAAGGTAAATCTCATACATATTAGTATTTTAATATATTGTGTTTTTAAAAAAAAAGTGGATATTTAAGATGGTTATGAACCGGAAGGAAAAGTTGGTACCCAGTTGAAAATATGTTTCAATTTATTCTTAGTCAAAATCATATGTTTGAACCTTTTGCATTCCTTTGAAAACAATGAATATATAGAATATGTTTTATTTAATCACCAAATATGCAGATGTTTAATATTCTTGCTGGTTTATGTTAAGCATTTTATCCAATTTTCAGAAACATTTAATTGATGAGGTGGCTATAGAATAGCATTAGAATTTCAAGTGCTTCAAATTATTCCACGGTAATGCTGGTGGCAGTGGTGAAAACAACCATTACTTTATATTTTCATTTCAATGTCTGTCATGTTATACGTAATTGTTATATTATATACATTTGATATTGATCCTTTATTAATTTTTTTTTTTTTTTTTTTTCCCAATAAGAAGTTAAAATGTTTCATGAAGTTTATTAATAATTTAAGTGGCTTAAAATCCCTTAACTCTATTTACCTAACTAAATCATTAAAAGAAAAATGTTAGTCCTAATAAAATATTTTAAAATTTAAGATAAAGATAGAAATTTCTATCATCATCCTTTTAAATGTTTATGTAATTATTTGAATGATCTTATTTGTCCGAATAAGATTATTGTGATCATAAAATTGTGATTTAAAGATATATTTCACACTTACACAGTAAGGTATTCCAAAAAGTTAAATTATTAAATTTTCCATTTTCATTTCATAGTGGTTTTAAAATATTTGGAATTTCATTTTTCTATATTTGTAAATACCTGTAAACTTTCACTGTTCTAAGTTTGGTAATTTTTCATTTGGCCACTAGGGCTGCTGTTAGTTATTTACAAGCCTCTATTGCTATCATTCATCATGGCATTGGTTGCCACTATTGATACAAAAAATATCTGGTGATTCTGACATCTATTAGGCTTATTGAGGCTATTGTAAATTTCAGCATGGAGAAGGTTATCTGATTTTGTGTGTTTATTTACCAAGACATGTGAGTAAAGTTAGGGCTTGGTTAGTGTAAATAAACTGATTTTCATGTAATTAGTTTTTGGTAACTTCCAATGGTTTCAGTAAAGCATGCAAGCAAATTGAGGTCTAGGTGTGTGCAAATAAAATTATCTTCATGCATTTATTTTTTAACCAAATTTCAGTGGTTACAGCATAGCATTCAAATGAAGCAAGTGTGTGCTCTATTAGGTTAGAATTGTAGATGTATGTGTAACTAAATTGATTTTCAATTAATTAAATTTTAGTAATTCCAATGGTTTCAATAAAACATGTGAGCCAAGCAATCGTGCACTTTGTTAGGTTTAGTTAAATATCTGTTTAAATTAACTGATTTTTTGTGTACTGTACTTCTATTCAGTATTAACAAACACAAACGCATAAAACATAACATTTAAAAGGAACACACAGCCAATTACATTCTTTTTAGTTTAAATGGGTGGCTCAGGTGTATAGAAGTCCTTTATGATTTGTATAAATTCTATGGAGAAGATGCAAAATAGGAATCGCTATTTTCACAGAGTTTAAAAAAAAAAATATTTAGGTTGGCATTACTAATATGGAGTTTTCTTTTTTAATTTTCTACATAAGAAAGTGTCTTAATTTGTAGGAGCACTGCATTTTAAACTGATCACATGTACCTTAAAATATACTTTTCTAGGATATTCTTTCTTAGGTTAGTATTTTCAAAACCTTCAGATCTGGAAATCCTGTGGAAGTTTTATTGTATATACTTATGTATCTCTTCTTATATCTGTTAGCATTTGTTTTATATAATTAAACCATTTGGCAATGTCATGAATTTGTATAGGTACACTGACAGACAATAAAGGTTGAAAGATTAGAATCAAGATAAATCATTTGTTATACTTACCAAATGAAATAATATATCATAAAAATCCATTTGTTAAATTGTAGCCAAAACTCTTTCAAGAATATATATATATATATATATATATATATATAGACAGAGTACATGACAGTGCATGCTGGAAACCAACTTCTCGATCAGCTGACTAAGGCATAAACAGTTAATGCAGTATGGACTTAGCACAGAATGTTTCCTATAGTTTGATTAAATTCAATACTTAAACCAGCCAGCTATGTCTATTATTGTGCACCTTATTGTTGCAAGGAAGCCTTCTGAAAAGGATCTGGCATTTCTTTTCACTGGTGCAAACTTACTAATTTTATAAGATTGCATTAAAGAAATGACAATCCATTTTTTAGCAAAATTAAAGTGTCAAATTTGTCCATTACTTTAAAAAAGATGAGGGTACAATTTTAGTCATACTAAAGTGATTTAAATTATTTTGTAATTAAAAATACCAAACTATAAAGGAAATCAGGGTAACTTTTCTGAATTAATGTTGGATACAAGTTGGAGAAATAAATTCAGCCTTTGTACAAAAATGTAAAGAAATATGATGTTTATTTGTTTACATTGGTATAGCATTTGAAGAGCTTTTTAGGTTAATTCTTAAATTTATTTGCTCTTCAGTATAGAAGCAGCAATCGTACTCTAGGGATGAACATTATCTTTAATAACATTCATAATGACTTAGTCCATTTTAAGACATCACTGTTGAATCCACAAAAACATGAACATTTAAACACATTTTCCAAATATTGAGTATTTCATCATCAAATAACATAAACCCACATTTTAGCCCATTAACACGCGAAGTTGTAGTCCTGTTTTATGTTTAAATACTAACAGCTAGCTTGTTAATTGCTGTATTTATGTAATTTCTTTTTAATTTTGTAAGTTTCAATACATAATCTATCTCCCATCTTACTAGGTATAGGTTCCAGTTTTAAACACACAATGCACATTATTTTGTGCTCTATATTAATGAGCTATTATTATTTATATTTGTACAATTTACTTAACAATCTATAAATTCTTCTAATAGTTTAACATTTTTGCCATGTCTTTCCATCATACCGTAAGAGTAACCTTCTAGTTTTCTACCTTTGTCACATGACTTTGATGTTGGTTTCAAGTCTCAGTATGGGAGAGGCAAGTTGAGCATTTGCTTTCTACCCCTATACATGCTGAAAACAAAGCTCTTACCTAAAAACATTTCAACCTCAAACTTCAAATACTTTCAGTGAATAATGTTAGACCTTAAAATATTTTTTCTTAATTTATTGGCCCAAGCTGAGGAAATGTTGGTTAGCCTTGCAGTAAGTTATTTTCATTTCTCATTGTATAATTTCATCCGTGATTTTCTGATTTTCTATCTTCTAGATTTTAGAGCTGACACTTCTAATCGCTGATTATATGAATGCTCTCGGACATGCTCTTCCGGGGACACCTCAAATGGGAACACTGACACGAAATGGTTCCCATCGGTCCCTACAACGTGGCCGACAGGCTCCAACTATGGGAGGGGGTGGAACAGGATACAGCACCTTGAGTTCTGCCACCGCAGGACACTGCGGCACAACATCCAGCCAACAAGTTCAGCAAGGACCTCAACCAGATCTTCTCAAGTCCACTCCTGATCATCAGATTGGATCTTCCACTACTACTAATGTTGAGGTGCGATTACACAGAACTGATTCAAAGAAGAGGACACATCTTGACAGTGGGGTTGCGTGATGTAGTGCTACAGCTCTGCGTAAAGAAACGCAGTGCTAGGGTAATTTAATTGGTGCAAACTGTGCAAATGTGTAACAGCTAAAACCAGCATGCTGCGCTGTGCTGATGCTTTGACCCAAGGTTTTCTTGCGTATTATTGTGAAACGAAGAGGTTTTCATTTAAACTGTATGAAATTGCTAAACTCCGAAACTGTGATGTGACATAACTGGCCAGTAAGTAAAAAAATTTGATAAGTATTTTTTAAATATGCTATCTTCAGACACACGTTAAGTTTAAACTTGCTATTGCTGAATAATAATAGCTAAACTGTGTGCCATTTTTTACTTCTATGCAAATTGGGTATCATTTTCAAGTTTATCAGCATGGCTACAAAAATAAGCAAGTACTAATACTAGAAGAATACAGGACTTTAAATTTTGTCATATTTGCATAAAGCTAAAAGCATTGTAGGTAAATGCCTTCCGTATACATTGAATGTATTACAAAGGTAAAACAAACTACCTAATAGTATCCTCTATCCTGCAGACGATAATTTTGTATGTTCAAAGGTACTTCCAAAAGCATATCTTTAAATTTTAGCACCACAATTGACAACAATTCTACATTGGTGATTTTATTTATATTCATAATTGTGCTTCAGTAAAGAATGTTGCTAATCTTTTAAGAATGTTAAAAACATATGCCCCTGAACTTATTGTGCATTCAATTACGCCATTTTAGCTGGCATTTTGTTTATGTAAATGATTGTTAGATATCACTAGATTCACAAAGACATGTTTCTGTGCTTCTGCTTTCATTTTGTTAGTTGCATGCAAAACTAGAAAATCCTGAAATCCATCAAAAGAGTTAAATTATTCATTCAATTTGCACCAAAATAAAGTATAGATGCAAGAAAACTTTTAACTTTAAGCTTAAATGCAATAATAGTTTTACCATAATTCTGTTAAAAGTACAGTCAACAACCTGCACATAATCACCATTTATTTTATGTGAGCCCACCCCATCTTTAATGACAAAATTGCTGCAATATTTGAAATGTAGATAACTTTCAATAGACTAAGATAATTACTTTATACTGTTATGCAGATATGACACATTTAAGGTTAAGAATCTTTTTGTTTTCCTTCTTTCTCTTCTTTTAATGCATACTGCTATGGAAGAACATTTTATATCCATGGCTGAACAAGAGAGATGCACTTCATCAGTTATAATACTGGCAAGCAATATTTGGCATAATTTTTAGATTTGTTATACGCTGAGATTCAAACACAAGCCTCGTTTAGTTGCCTGTGAATAAACTCCTTAGGGCACAGTAAGGTCAACTACAGGAATTGACTTGTAAAACAGAATTAAAGTCAATCTCTGTAGCTGACAGTTAAAACAGTTGGTTCATTATGACAATGAAAGAAATGGTGCTTCCCAATGAAAATGGACTACACCAAATTAAACTATGTGTGGTGTGAGAATGAAAGTTGCTTCAGTTTATATTGTGCAGAGGACCAATTTTTAAATGCAAGAAATGTAGAATTGTGATCTTGTTTTGTTTTTCTTAGCAAGCTCTCTTCTCTTTGTTTTAACATTGCTAGAGCACAGCATTTTTTAAATTCATGATTTTAACACTTAATTCGTTTTTGAACATTTATAGTATCAGGGTTATTCATTTTCTACTTTTGTACTTTTCTATTTACAAATATGTTTGCCATTTTTAAGCATTAATTTACTAGTCTGTTTAGTGTGTTATATTTGCTAAATACTAGTAATCTGAATAGTGATGAGATGGTGCTGAAGTTACCAGAGAAATAATTATTTACAGTTATTGCAGCTATATATCTTTAATGTTCTTTTTTTAATATACTGTAAGGTGCATTCAAATAAAAAGGGTCAGACTAACTTGAACATTGACTACCATTCAATAACAATTACCATCTCAAAAACAATTCTTGCTATAACATATTTATCTCAGTGACAGATAAGATATTTCATGATTGTAGAAGTTTTCAGATGTTACATGAATACTTTGTTAGCTACTATAAAAATACATTTATGGTTCATTTGAAATTAAATTGCATTATTTTAAATTTTACTTTTATCTATTTTTATAATTTTTTATTTTTAACACTAAAAATGCTTGTTGTAATATTTTCTGTGGACTTCATTTTTGGTGTTTGTAAATTTACATTCTTTCCATTTTTCTTCACCTTCTTTCTTGACCAATTTAATCTAGTCTTTTATTTCTTTACCTGAATTTTTCACATTTTTAAACAAAATCTGCTGTTTTCCAAAAACTTATTTTCATTAACTGAATGGGTGCTTATAAAAACAGACTGATCTTTATTTTATCAGAACACAGAAAATTAAAAAATTCCAATAAAACATGCCCATAGATTCGCATACAGCTGTGTTGCCACACACAATTTGTTTCCCTGTAATACCAACATTCAAAGATCTGCCAAAATCTGTTGCTAGTTTTTGGTTTACTCTAGGATTAAAAAATTAGAGAAAATGGAAACTACTCCATAATTCCAATTTAAATAAATAGCATACTTCACACTGCCTTTATAAATCTGTATGAATCTGAGATTGTGCACACACAAATGTAAGTAATATAAGGTGGTCATAAAGTATTTCATAAATAACATGCAGCCCTCTTAAATGTCAATCCATATATTAAGCAACATTCTCTGATGCACAATCAAATGAGCATTGTGATACTTGTGATGCAAAACAAGAAATTTGTAGATATAGCATGGCCCATGCAGGGAACACGAGTTGTATGTGTAAGAATTGTTCCAAAGAAAACACAACAGATTTTTAAATATTAACTGCAAAATCATTAATACACAAATTTGTGCATCATCATTTTTATGGTAGGTCTATTGAATTGGCAACCTTCTATGGTAATAAAATAGACTGCCTCTGCGAGCTGACTTCTCACCCAGAGATCTTGAGTTCGATTCCCAACGGGGGCAGGGAATTTTTCTTAAACCCGATATCAATTGCTATCCCCCACAGAGTCTGGAAGTATGTTAATGAGAGTGAATGTGCATGTGTTTGAAGAAAGAACAAAAATTATTAGAAACTGATCATTTAAGAACCTACAGTCAATGAGTGGTTTTTAAGTCAAAACCTCCAATAAGACCATAGTGTTAAAGGGGGGGGGGGGGCTACATAAAGGAAACAATTTAAAAAAAAGAATAAAATGTAATACAACCATCTTAAAGTTACACCACTCGCATGACCTGTCAAAAGTGTCAGGTGTTCTAATTTTGCTAATGTTATGCTTTTAAGAAACTACAAGCTTTGTATCATCACACCAATTTACTTAAGGTTAGCCAAATTCAGAAAGAATGTGTTATAGTTTCTGCAGTAGATTGAAAAATATAACTTTTTTTTTTTAAAAAAAGATGTTTGTTTAGTCCATGTTTTGTTAGCACTTATTCAATGCTTAATTATATGCCTAAAAACTGCCAATAAAACAAACTGCCCATAGATTCTACTATAGAGTCTATGGCAATATTGCCAACACACAATTTGTTTCCCTGTAATACCAACACTCAAAGATTTGTTGCTAATTGTTGGTTTACACTGGGATTTAAAAAATTGGAAACTACTTATAATCCTATTTAAATAAAAAAAAAGATTTAAGCATCCTTTGAGAACAGTACATTGTTTCCCATAAACTCATTTATGAATTTCTATCTTTTTTCCCCATAAATTCAAGATTATTTTCAACTACTACAGTGTCTCAAAGCTAGTCAGTTTTTTATTATAGAGCAATTGTTAATTCAAGATTTGGCCAAGGAACATCTAAGTTCCTTAAAGGCCAAAGGTTTCTCCGTGTAATTTTCTGATAGGCATTGAGAGACATTCATTTGCGTATGTGAACAAGTAAAAGCTTCTATAAGAAGCGACTATCTTAATGAGGTATGAAGCAAATTCTTCTTGTTATTTGACTCCTATTTATTTGATTGCACCTCACATAATGCACATGTACAGCTTAAAAATTTAGTTGTACAACTGCAAGAAGGAAAAATTGGAATTAGTTTGTAAGTACAGGTACAGGGCATAGTAGAAGTTTACATTTCTTTAAGAAGCAGCAAATGCCTTACAGTAAGAATACACAGCAGCTAGCTATTTTAAGCATGAACATTGCTGATGCTGCTTTCTGGGCTGCATTATGCGCTATATAGCATATACAATAAGCTAAAAAGTACTCTCTCTCTCTTTTTTTTTATTTATTTATTTATTTATTTTTTTTTTTTTTTAACAGTGTAATGTACTTAATGTGCAGCAAAATAATTTATCTTATTTGTTGTTTTTTGCAATATTATAACTTTACTTCAGTGTAGCACGTGGCTAAGTGCACTGCAAATTCTGGACACTTGATTGTCATCCTCTTGCATGTAAGTGATCATTATATTGTTTAATTTTGGCATACAAAATCATACACACAAGCAATGACTAATCTGTGTGTTAGCTGTAAAGCCTGACAATGTTTTGAAGAAAGAATTTCTTTTAAATGTATAAATAACATAGAATTTATTCCCAATTTGTTGTTAGCATTCAAGCCTATTGCCAATGACATAGGATAAAACTTTATTCTGTTTGCAGTTACATATATTTAGGGAGAGCGGTTGTTTTTTTAAATAATTTGTATAAATTCAAATGACAAATATGAATTAACCCTGAGTTGAAATATTAAAAATTAATTGATTTTATATTGACACGTCATGCTGCAGCAATGCAATTAGTTCAAAATTTTGCTATTGCTTTTTACATTTTTTTTAGTACGGAGAGATTTCCAACTCCCAAAACTCCTCCTTAGCTAAGTCTCTGCCCTATAGTTATAAATGCTTTGTCCTGCCCTTCCATTCTTAAGGCTGAAATATCATAAAACATTTTTAAGGACCAAAACCATTCCTTGCTAATTAATATTCATTGAGAATATACTAAAATTGAATGATTAGCTCACCAGTTTTAAATATTTAGAAATATTTTTAGCTTCTGTTTACTGGCCACAACAGTGGTGAAAGAATTATCATAGTGATTTCCAAGATTAAGCTGAATACTAAACTAAAAGATATAAGTCCCTTCTCTTTATAGTAACAGCATAGATTATCATCACCCTTTAGAAATATTCAGGGCTCAGCTACTTCTGGGAAACATTAGGGAGACGTACCTTAATATAGCATCATTGGAATTCTAGGACATATGTGTAAACAATGGTGCACTAGCTGCTGTTTGTAATCATGCTAATGTTGGTGTCCAGCTGCCAGGTATTCTTGTTGTACGGTATTTGGAATTACTGAAGCAGCAATAAAAAGTGTTGTCATTAATTACATCAAAAATTTATATTCTGATTTAGGTTGATAGTTTCATATTATTGTGCCTTCTGGTTAAGTTGTTTGCTTTACAAACTCCTTTGTCCAAATATTAAAATGGAAGTAGCTTCCTCTCTTTTTAATTACTTATAACTCTACAAACAAAGCAAAGAATTAATACTATGTAGCAATGTGTACATAATTAAGGAATACTGAATTGCCATTCATCTTGAAAAACTGGTTTTTCCAGCAGTTTGGTTTTAGATAGATGTTATGATAAAATGTTTATATTTTTACATGAAAATATAATTTGTCAGTGGTGTACTGAATTGAAAACAGTTTGGCACCTTGAGAATCTTGATTCTGAAGTTCCAAAACCTGTAAAATCTAACATATACAAAATTGACTGCACAGGAATAAATTTTATGTAGCTAAAATAAGATTGAAAAACATACAAGATACATGAAATGCAAACAAACTCATAATCAGCTGAAGCAGGCAACCCCAGGTCTGCCCCTGCATTTCCAGCATAGAACTCTGTGGGATTTTTCATAATTTATTATGTTACAACTACATAGGATAAATCACAAGTTCAACAACACACTAAACATCTGTATAGCAATGGTTGTTTACAAATGCATTTCTTACAACCTATATATACAACATGTTCTGATACAAACCCATTTTGACAATTTCTTTTTCCAATTTATTTTCAATTTATTTTTCATCTATGTAAACATTTCTCAAAAAATGCCCAACACTTAGATTCATCCCCTTGCTGCACCCAACAGTATCAAGCTCAAGCTACTGTTTATTAAGTTCTCCATGTTTGTGCCAGAGGACATTAAAGTGTCTTTCAACCCTGCCTAGGCATCACTGCCCAGACATATCTAATCTCCAGGGGTTTCAGGAACCATTGTCCCTTCTGATTCCAACCTAATGGTTTACTCTAATAATTTGTCCACATCTGTAGCATGAAGTATAAAGGAAATTAACATTTTTAGGGTGTTTTTAATGAAAATATATTTAAAAAAAATCAGATGTGTTCCATTCACATGACTTTCTCTACATCTCTGCAACAAATTATTGTTAAAAAGCTTATGCTTCTATTTACTTTATGCTAACTGAGAAAAAATTAGCAGAAATAGTCTTATTACTTGCTTCCTTGAAAGTAGAAGCGAAATAAGGGAGTACCATAGATTAAAGTGATAGTCAAAAGCTAGTTGCTATGGGACTGAAGTTCCTTTGTTTGTATGGACAGTAGGTGACAAATTCCTGTATGAGAAAAGTATGTTTCAAAGCTGAAACCAATAACAAGGAATAAGCTAAAAACAATCAACTCCACAAAAAAAATGTACATAATGAAAATTGTTGTTTTATTGTGATCTACATTTCTTGTGTACCAAGTTTTTGTCTATCTCTTATGGTTTACCAGCTAAGCAAAATTCAGTAAAAATCATCCAGAATAAAGAAGCCTTTTGAGACTATTCCCAGAAAATTCAAGATATACAATTTATTTAAAAAGTAAATATCTTAAATATAAGAGATTTTAATCAAAATCATTTGAGGCATTTTTAAGAAAATCAACATTTTCGAAAAAAGTTCCATGTAAAGGATAGTTGGGGGTGGGGGGATTTTCTTGAAAATCTTCGTGTTGCATCCTTGGAAGATACCAAACTTATATACCAAGTTTGGTTTTAAACAGTCTTTTCGTTTATGAGCTATGCTGCCCACAGACACATACACGGACATTTTTCTAAAAGTATTTTCTTTTTATTCAGAGGGTCTCAAAACATATTTCTGGTGAAATCTCAGTGTCAAATTTTTGTTTTTTTTATACACTATGTACAGAGTACATATAGAAGAAGAAGGAAAAAAAAAAAAAGCAAGCAACTGCATCTTGGCTTTCTCTAGTCACTGTAAAAGAATTTAAAGTTTTAAGTTGTAATAACTGACTTTAGGTGTGTCCTCTGGTAACGATCAGCTGCATAGTTTTATGCCAGGCACTGATGGGAACTTGAACTGCTCTGAGGATACAAATATCTGCACAACAGCATGCCAAAGATAACTTACAACTAAGAGTTCTTTTAGCAAAGAGAATATCAGCTAAGAATAAAAACATAGATTACACTCAGATTTCACTCTGAAATAAAGTAACTTTCTTCGGGCATGTTTCGGGGCTGCTGCCACCATTTTCAACAGAGATTCACTGATGAACTCATGGTAGCGGTCTGTGGAGGCATCTCTTCTGGATAGATGAATTTTGAGACGAGTCCGTTTGTTTGTGGTATGTCAAAGTTTATGACGTTTCTGTTTTTGAAAATTAATAGATTTTTCCAAACTGTTAATCCAATTAGATTCCGCACCAATTTTAATAGCTTGGGTTCACTGTGAAAATTATGGTTTTGAGTCCAAAAATGATGTGCTACTGCTGAATTATGTGTCTGTTTACATTTTAATTATCCCATGTGTTCTTTAAAACATTGTCCAATGTTTCTTTTTGTTTTCCCTATATATACCTTTTCATATTCCTTGCAGCTGATTTCATATATCCTGATTGTTTCAATGGGGGGATTTTATCTTTTGCGTTTGAATGGAATTTTTTGAAGCTGGTTTCTGCTTTTATTCCTTTTTAGAATACTAATTTCTTTTACTTTCTTCAGTTTTATAAATTTATTAATCTTCTTCTTTACCAAATGTTCTGTGTAGTCATTTTTTTTTAACTTAATAGGATCATAGAAATTGCGACCTTCAGAAAAGATGGGCTATAAATTTTCATCAAAAATATATAGTTTTACCGTATCATTGACTTGTAAATTAAGTTTAGGTAATAATACGTGCTCTGATTCCAGTAATCACCTTGAATATTTACAAAATCATCATATTGGCTATTCAATTTTGCAGACATATCTGCGCTTCACTACTAAACAATTGGCACGGTTATATATGTCATAAGCATTGTTACAGTTTTGCCTGTAGAAGCATGTGCCGAATATTGGACTCATATATACCACTAACAAGTATCATTATAGGTTGTATTGTGTTCAAATAGTTTGTACTGTAAATTTCAGTCTATATTTTATATCTGTCATGTAAGACTACCATGATTTTGGATGCCTTTTTTTATGCTTCAGCATCAGCTTATCTGCCAAAATATATGATAATTGTGGATTTACTTTGGCTTAAAGAGTTCATTTACAAAAATTGATATTTTCTGATTATATTTTTAAAAAAATCAGGCCCGACATCTTTCCCTAAGCAAACTTCAGGGAAACTCTGCTTTTTCAGGATGAATGGCAAACTTTGGCATATACCTATAAAGATCAGTATTCATTTAATTTTTGGTTTATTCGCTCAAATGATGTAACTTGTGTATAAAAGTATGTTTGAAAGGATTTGTAAACTTCTATATGCCCAGCACAAACCCTGAGTCATTTCCGATTTTGGCAGCAATGTGTTCAGTATGTTTTTATTGTTTGTAGAAGGAATTAATAATTGAGATAAGTAAGTTTTATGATCAGTTGTGTTTTAGCTTATTGACACTTCAGAGTTATTCTTTTTTTTTTTTTTTTATTGGAGTGCTTGTTATCTACAGATGATACTATATGGTAGCTTAGCAGCCAAGCTGAACTTCGCCATTTCCTGCCTATATATTTTCAGAATGGGATGAGGAAAAATATTTGTGATTGTAATACATTTTTGCGTGCTATAAAAATATCTTACTTCCTTACTAATTCACTATGTGCTATAGAAAACATCACAAAGGGCTCTCCTGTTTGATTGTTGTGGAACTGTGCCTATTGTGATTGTTGTGAATGATCAGCTGCTGTAGGTTGTGAAGAGTACTTCCATGTAGGTACTCCTCTCAGAATCTTTTATCTAGTCTTTCTGCCATAATAGCTTATGTCTTTGCACGACTAAATGTTCAGCATTGTAAGTGGGACTCGGATTTTTAGGTGCTAAAAATAATATATGCAATATTAATGTAAAACATACTTAATATGAATTATTTTAATTGAAGCCACATACAAATACTCTCCAGTATAACTTATGCTGTGACATCCCAAAGTATCTTGTAATAGGCTTAATGAAATCTTTTTATCTTTCCATTTTGTCTTGATGTCACTTCAACATCTCAGTTATTTTGTGATGCTTACCTGTATGTTCTTTGATACACATGGTTTAGTGTATGACAGTGGCCTTAGTTGCATAGTCTCCTTTACCATTTACCTGTGTGAATTACTGCTATACGCCTCTTGAAATAAGAAACACAATTGAGGTTAACAAAAGAGAGAGGCAGTCCCCAGCTCGTGACCACAGAAAATGTTCCCACCAGCCCCAGACTACACCACTAATCTAAGAATATAAAATAGATCCCATCTTTTCTGCATATTATTGCTTTGAAAATGCTCTAATGGATAAGTTTAGTGTTTTCATTACAATATGCCTCATTTCAGTTATTTTAAACAGAAACCAATAATTTTACAGCAATTGAGTAGTTATTACATAAGAAATGCATAGCTGTGATCATGCATGGAGTCATATAAAGGAAGTTTTTCAGAGCAGATCCAATATAGTTGGCATCATTGATGTAGTTACTCCCTGTGCCATCCAGTTTATTACTGTGAATTAATCAGAAGATATACCTCTCTTATCGTTCAAATACTATTTATGGGTTCATACACAGGTGTATGTGTGATTTGGCAGTTAGCATTATTTGAATAGTTGTCTTCCTGTGCTATATGCATGATAATTTTATTGCAGGCATCTGCCTAAACCATATATTTTACTGTAGTACATTAAATATCCTGTATTTAATTAATGACTGAAGGAAACAAATAAAAGTTTAAAATGATGGTAATAAATAAACACATTATCAGTTAGGCTGATAGGTGAACATCAAGCTTGCAACCTCCTGAATGCGAGAAATAGATCTGAGCCATGTCTCTTAGTTAAAGCTGGTCCACTACAACCGAGCATGCTAACCAGGATGAGAACGACAAAGTTAAAATATATGTATTTCAATGGGAGCATTCACAATTGATTGGAAGCCTTCCCAGACCCAATGACAAAGAAGGTTTAACCAAATTTTAACATTCTTGTTTTTGTGCATGGCCACATTATATCTGTATTGCGTATATTAGTCTCTCTGCTGTAGACATTATTCTAGAGGGCTATGACATAAAACAGCTGCTAGAGCACACTCTAGTTGCACTTCTTATACAATTTTGATCTTCAGTAACTTGCATTATGTTGGCTGAATTGGAAGCAGGTGAAAATATATCATTGATCAGTTAAAAATAAATTAAACTGTGCAAATGATATGAATTCTAGTTTTGTTTACCATTCTTGGTTTATTGTGAACCAAGCCTTTATCCATCTGAAATTAATGATAATTATTGCAACATTTTTAAATATATAAAAGATATGAATTCAAATGCAAACCAAAGATCAGTTGCATTTCATATCATATGAAATGTTAGACAAAGTAATCATGTTCCTATCAGTTGTTTTTGTTGAAAACTGTTAAATGAAAATTTAGTTTATTACACCCAAGAGTTAGCATTCATAAATCCTTTTACAGTGCAAATAGAACCTAAGAATCCGAGTCCTATCAAGTGTAGATAATGGCATTTTACTAATGATAAAAAAAAACACACAAGTAACTCACTAAATGCTCAAGAAAATGCTAGCCAAAAGTGTAAAATGGGTAAGTAAAATGCAGAAATATGAATTTATATTTTACCTGTTTGGCTCACATACAGAATTCTATTATGTATTCCTATAGATAGTAAAATACACAAAGCAACTTGTAGACACTTGAATTCTGTTATAATTAATTGTGTTAAATCTTGGAAATTATTTACATCATAACCAAGTATTGGTAGCTCAATTATTTTAGGAATTATTTTCTTGATATAACTTAAAATTCTCAAAATCAAGGAAAAATCCTATTTATCTAACCCAATTTTTCCGAAATCGAAAGGTTATAAATGTAATTATTATGTTTCTGTCTAAATAGAGCTAATAAATTATTATGCATTAATATTTAAACATTTCAGAGGCCGTTCATCAGCAGCCTGCCTGCCATAATCCAGTTACTTGTTGAGTGTGACCAGCTTTGGGAAGGTGAACTAATATGAAATGAAATGGAGTTTTATTTATGTATGCTCCTTAACTGCTGTGGTTTTCATCATCCCATTCTATATTGGGCATGAAAGACCATTTAATTTTGCTCAGAGGACTCTTTTATCAGGCTTGAGGTTCTTTTACATGCCGTAAATCTACAACATATGGGCCAACAACTTTACTTCCCTTCCGAAGGAAGCCATGCTAAGGTTTTTTACTCCCCAAAAAATCCATCATCCTCCGCCGGGTTTGAACTTGTGACCTTGGGTATATGAAGTTAGCATGGTAACCATTACACCACGGAGGGCAATAACTAATATGAAAGACAACATATGTGAAAGGTACATTACTTACCCCTTACAGAAGGTCTTGTAAGTGTTGTCTCTCAGGTTGTATCCACTACTGACATCTGTGTTAATTGACCACTCTTCAGAAATAAATGAAATTGACTTGCAAATATTTTGCTTTAATTCCAACACTTCTAATATTGCAGAGGTTACCAACAGGTTGCCCTTTGAGTAAAGCAGAGAGAACAAATTTGCTGATGTTCCTTATTACACAACTGACTGTGTGGAAAGTAAGAGAAGATCAGTGCTGTGTCACTATGCAACATTTTGCATTTGTGAAAGGTTAATACAGCTACATTAAGTCCATGATTGGAAGAACAATTTTTTTTTTTTTTTTTTATGCTCTTAGAGCCATATATTTTAACAGGTCAAATTCTCGCTGTTTTATACTTTCTCTGTTATATTCACAGCCCTTTAATGAAGCTGGAATTAAATAAAAGTGGAATAAAAGTTCTTAATTGATAAGTTTATGATATTCATTATTTCAGATATTTTATAGATTTGGGGTAATTGGTACTTATAACATCAATAATAATTGCAAAAGAAAATGGCCATTACTGTATCATTAACATTATAAAACAAAAACTCCATTATTTGGTTAATACCATTGTAATCACATTGTATCGGCAACAATATGAGAATTAATTTGTAACCAAAGACTTCACATTTACAGCAATGAATATGAACAGAAATCTTGGTAGTTAATTGGGATCAAACACAATTTGAAAGAAACTTTTTCTTAGCAATTGTTGTACCTACTTGTATGGGTTGTGCAATGATGCTGAAAATTTAATTGTTGGATTGTTTTCTGTTTCCATAGTAATAAACTGACACACAACACACTTTACATGGAATCTCTGCTGTCATGTGTTTACCCACTGCATGGCATAAAATCAAGCGAGTTTTTGATGCCTTGTCTAGGGTTACCATATTAATCTCTGGCTCCCAAAGTCATATTGTAAAGTGTAACCAATTTTCCAGTGGTAGTTGCTCAGTGACATACGTGCTCAGTTCTTAAACTAGGGAGTTAGATGTTTAGTAGTACTGAAGTGAGTTTAAAGTTGACTCGCTATATGGTGGCTTTAAAATTAACCAAAAAATAGGTAAACAATGATAGAACATTATCTCAGAAATGGTTTACATCATTTTTGACAAAATGTACGTTTAAAGGTTAGGTTAGTTTGGGTTGGGGAGATTTTCTTGAAAATGTATCTTTTGGAAATTACAAACTTAAATATAAACTTTTGGATTTAGTTTTGTTTACAAACATGCACACACATATGCGCCTTTTGCTACAATTGCTTTATTTTTTATTCATAGGTGCTCGAAAGGATCATCCCTCTCTGTAGCATATTGGTTAACCCTCTAGTACCTAAGGTTGCAGATTCTATCCCAGTGGAGGGTGATAGCTTCCTTCAGAAGGAAGTGAAGCTGTTGGTCCCATGTAAAATTTATTTTCTTGTTAAAGAATTTCCTCTGCAAATGTTCGCATTTACAAATTGTCATTTATTCCAATGGGGACAAACTGATCCTTCATCATGTGCACAGATGACAAAAATGCAAATTATAAATTTTATTTGACCTAAGAAAACACTGGTAGGTGTCCCAAAATAGACCTACATGCATGATGGAAGATGCACTCTTTAAAGCATGCATTTCTGGTGAAATCTGTTGAATATTCGGGTGGAATGCAATAAATAACTCCTATACTTAGTATTGGTATGTAATCTTCAAACAAAACTCTTCTTCTGTGGTGTAGGAGCAACATGTTAGCATCTGGTTCCCATGGTCACAGGCTCAAACCCAGTGGAGGGCAATGGATCTTTTCAGACATAAAAATCTGTAGCATGGATTGGAAGTAAAACCATTGGTCCCATTGACATGTAAAAGAATCTTAAACCTAATAAATAGGCCTCTGAGCAAAATTAAGCCTAAGAACCTCAGCCATTAAACAGTGTCCATAAATAAAACTCAATGTAATTTCATTTCAAATAAAACTCTTTGCTGAGCTCATCATAGGCAATAAAATGTTATTTCTTATACAAACAATGCAACACCAATGGACATTTTACCCACAGATGTCAACATCCATATAAGCTGCTTATCCAAGCATATACTTTCTTTCAGGTTAATTGGTGCTCAGACTCAACAAGCAGCTGGTCAGTCAGAGGTCTCTAAAATGTTTAGCGTGTTTCACAAAATGTATCCTATATATATTCCTCTGCAGTATAATTTAATTTCATCTACTTGGCTAACCACAAATTAAAATATTTCATTGCATATAAGGCATAAGTATAACTTTAGAAAAGAAGTAAATTTATGTGTTTTGCAAAATAATAGCATTAAGAGTAATGCCATTACATTCACAGCAGCCTAAGGCAGAAATAATTAAAATGCAGCTTGACCTAAGACACTGTTTTCATTGCAGATCAGAAATTTGTAAAACATATACTCCAAGGCATAAAGATTCTGTAAATACCTTAGATATCGCAAAATAGTCTCCATATTTTTCATTAACATTTTTAGTTTTCATTTGTGCCACATGTGAGATTAAATGTATTTTTTAGCAAATGAACATAAGGTATCGAATGAAGTATATATATAAAAGTATGTAACAACTGCTACAGCCTAGCAAAAGTCATTGAGTGAATTTTGTATGAATGTGTTTGTGTGCAAAAATTAAAAAAATAATAAAATAAGAAGAAACTTTCACAATGAATATATCAAATGTTTTATTAGCTTTAAATATCATGCCTAAAATTATGTTTTCTCTCTAGCAGGCAGCTTCCTTTACAAGAAAGCTGAAGCGGATCCAGGTAAACACCATATCTAACAAATTTTATTTAAAACATTTTAAGATATTTAAGCACTAGCATTAAATGATTTGTATCTATTATAATAATTAATGATGCTTTAGTTCATAGTTACTAGGCAACAAATTCTAACAAAACAAAATACAAGTTCAACAAAACATAAAATGCTTTTTAATAATGAACATCTATATCTTGAATTTCGTATAACTACATAAATTAACTTTCCTTGATTTTTCAAGAAGCATATTAATAGTTTCACCTCGGACTGCTTTTAAAATGTTTGCTGGTGAACCTAATGAATCTTCATTCACATTTGCTTTAAATTCACATATGAAACATTGCAGAATATAACAACATTGTCTGTTAATTTATTGTGTCTCCCTCTCAAGCCTACATTAATCTTTCTATAAACATATAGTTTCCACAATAAATAAATTTAATTAAATATACTGAGTATATACTAAAATACTCTGAACATAGACAAAATATTGTACAGACATGTTATACAATTAGGTTTAACAATTACTCCTCTAAATGACTATAAGTTTAGTGCTTAATTACAGTACTTGGCCATGTTATTAGATGCTCCTAACCTATTTCACAGTTCACAGAGTTCTGAGGACTAGCGTAACAACAATGCTCATCTATCACTATGCAATGTTACGGGGCTGTTGTTGTCTACAATGAATGGGTGTTATCTGTTTCTGTTGTAAGAATCAAAATTGTTTGTTCACAAGCATTAGTTGCTAACAAGAGAAGTTTCATTATAAGCTTGTGCTATAATACTTCAATTTGTCAGTTTTTTTATAGTTTGAAAGGTGAACTTAATGATTTTGTTTTTTTGGGCAAATCATGTAATCTGACACCTCAAAAAGTTTGAGATGAAAACCTTGATTACAACTGATTTGTTTTCAAATTGAAAGAGTTTTTGAAGATTTGGGGAGTGTGAATTAAAAAGAAAATTGAATTTGGTATGAACCTAGCCCCACAACGGAAGAATAAAAGTGGGCAAAAACTGATTCTCACACCAAGAGGTGTGCCTTGCTTGAAAAGCATCTCTGAAAAAAACAGGTTTGCTAATGCAAAAGAAATTAAATTCAAGCTTGAAGAGAGTGGAATTGCTTCATGTGAAAGAACTATTAGGCATAAACTTTCAGAGATTAAATTAAAAGGTTGCATATCTGCCAAGAAACCAAAATTAACTCCTGCTATGGTTGCTAAACGATTCAGCTGGGCAAAGGAGCTCCAGGTTAAAGACCTAAACTTCTGGAAATTGGTAAATATGAAAATCTTCATTGTAAACATTCTTAATGAGTTAAACTTTACATTTGAAATGGATTATCTGGAATTAAAGGTCACATTTGATACAATTCACATTGGCTTCTTTTGTTTCAACTTTGCTTTAGTGATGAAAGCACTTTTGAAATTCTTGCCAACAAAGCTCAGTTTGTGTGAAGGTGAAATGTACCACTCAGATTGTTGTGCAGGGTAAAAAACACCCCACCAAAGACATGATATGGTCAATCATCGGTTGCAAAGGCACTAGATTTCTTTATATTGTTCAAGGGACAATGCGGCAGGATCAGTACAAAGAAGTGTTGAGGAGTAGGCTGTTGCCTCAAATGTGAGACTGGTTCCCAAATGGAGAATCATTCATATTTATGCAAGATGCTGCAGGATGTCATACTGCAAAATCAGTGATAGCTTTCTGAGAGAGCAAAACATATCTTTGTTGCCATGGTTGAGTAATTCACTGGCAAAGGAAGTGATTACTATGAAAACTAGGTTTATTGAAAAGATCATAGAGGGCTGAAATCATCATCCACATATACAAGTGACAGTTTAGACATGTATAATAGCATGCCAAGGCGAATTAAAGCATTGATAGTTGCCAAAGGTGGCTCAAGTACTATATGTTTCATAGAATTGTAAGCATGTGATAACAATTCAGAAATATTTCCAATTATCACCATAAGCATGCATATTATATTTCAAATTCTTCATCAGTGTTTAAGAAAATGTAGTCTAGTAAAAACAAAAACTATATTGGTTGCATTATCCAATTACCACTATAAGATGCATATTATACTTCAAATTCATCAGTGTTTAAGAAAATGTAGGCTAGTAAAAACAAAAACAATATTGGTTGCATTTTTGCCTCCTAATCTTGTATTATGGTGAAAAATCAAGGTGCATTTAATAATATGGCCAGGTACTGTGGTTCAGTGGATAACACAATATCAAGTATACTAGAGATATGCCAATTCAAACCTCAACCTGCTAGCTTACTATTGCAGCAAAAATTAGTCTCAGATAGACCAAAGATGAAATTCAACCAAATAAACAGGGTAATTGCCCATGTTCCTCCACAGTAAAATATGCCTCTTCATTTTTCTGTAAGACAAAGTACCCTAACTTTCATTTCTGTAACAGACCGCAGATAGTTCCTGTAAGAGATGGCATTTTAATCTCTCTCTCATCCTTTTAGCCTAATATATTTTTGTTTTTTCCTTCACTAAGTGATGTCATGTTAGCCAGACCTACTACACATTTTCCCTAAAGGATAAGCTAGTTAGCCCACTGAACAGTAAACTTACAAAAATGCAACTAGTGTTAAATGTTGCCAACAATTTTGTTTGCTGATGACATCTTATTGGCTAGGAGAGAAAATGATTGGAATATGATGTAATAATACTTACAGTTTAATAACATACAATATGACATTTCTTGTCTAAGACAAAGGTATTAGCAAAGCCTTTAGCTGGGTAGTCCAGCTTTTGAGATCTTCAATGGATGATTTGAGTTTGTTTATGTGTTCTTGAACATTTTCCAGCAGGTTTTACATGTCGAAGATGGTAATGTAGACAAAGTCTTGTGTTGCGTGCTTTTGGTGCTGGTGTGGCAGTTTTTACATTGTGTTGTTGCTGCTGCTGTGTGCTGATTAATTGTGAAGTTTGAGTTAATTTGGTGATGAGCTGTGTGTACAGTGCATTCCTTATATTGCAGGGTCATGGATTGTGCATATTCATCCATCCTACTGGAAGGGTTATTTCTAGAACATTCAGGTTATTTACTCATGAATGATAACACATACACACACACTAATGTTATAAGTTGTATTGAAAGTGTTGTCCATATGCTTTGAGACATTCCTTCCTAGCATTCCTGGTCATAAGGTTGTAAAACATGTACATTGTTGCACAAAGTGATTCCAGGGGAGAGCAGTGATCAGGGATTGAATTAAACTTGAAAAATTATTCTTTTTAATGCTTAAGTTACTAGTAGCTACTACAACCTTATCTTTCATACTTGCCTAGCTGTATGACTCAAGTGACTGTACATTCTAACACTTAACAGAGACAGAGGTGGGGGGGGGGAAACCAGTTTAATTTTCCTTATTCTTTTTATTTAAAGAGTTCAATAGTCTGTACATAAATTGATTTCAAGTTATAATAATGAATTTTGCAGATATTGCTGGTTTGGATCTGTTGTTAGGATGCATAATACATACCTGTATCACATTCAATCTCAAACTTTGTGGCTGAATAAAAAGCTTAAGCACCTTGCAATAATTTTATCTGCATGTTTCTAGGGAAATATTTTACATTTAAATTGCTTCAAAGCATTGTGAACTTGTAAACAGCTAAGACTAGGATGTGGAATTTGACATGAAAATGGAAAGATGTTTTGATACTTGCTAATTTATTCTACTGTCTGGATAGTACAGTTTGCCATAGTTGCACAATATTAAATAACTGTTTCCATTTCTTTGTAGCCTTAGTATTAACATTTTTAGGCATTGTCAAAATCTAATGTACACAAGTTTGTACAGGTAAGAAACTTAAAATAACAATACAGTGTTTAATTTTACAAGTATTTAAACTTAAATAATACCTTATAAAAAAATTATACACTTGAAAATCTTATATTCACAATTCATTTAAATTATACAAGCATTTATCAGTCATCTCTTCACTGTACCATTTAATGATCTCAGGAAATAAGCTTAGGTAGGCTAACATGCCATTTCTCAGAGGAAATATGGTTAGACTAACAGGCCATTCTTTGAAGGAAAATGATTAGGCTAAGAGCCTGAGATAGGATAACATGCCTTCTACATGAGCTTAGACTGGGATAGGCTAAAATGCCAGCTATGAAAGGAAATATGGTTAGAGGCTGGTATAGACTAACAGGCCATTTCTTTGAGGGAAAATGATTATGGGATAGGCTAAGGCCACTCTTAGAGGAAAGGAAGGATAGGCTAACAGGCCATCTATGAAAGGAAATATGGTTAGAGGCTGGTATAGACACACCATTTCTTAGAGGAAATATGGTTAGAGGCTGGTATAGACTAAGGTCACTCTTAGAGGAAATGAAGGATAGGCTAACATGCCATCTATGAAAGGAAATGTGAAGTTTAGTTGAGGCTGGGATACACCAACATGCCATCAATGTGAGGAAATATGAGTTTAGGCTAAAAGGCTGAGATAGACTTACACGTTATTTGTGAGAGGAACTAAGTTTAGGCTAACATGCCATCTATGCCAGGACATATGGAGTTTAGACTAAAAAGGCTGGTACAGGCTAACTTGCCTTTGTTGTATAGGCTAAAAAGGCTGGTATAGGCTAACTTATCTTTGCTATATAGGCTAAAAAAAAGGCTGGTATAGGCTAACTTGCCTTTGCTGTATAGGCTAAAAAAAGGCTGGTATAGGCTAACTTATCTTTGCTGTATAGGCTAAAAAGGCTGGTATAGGCTAACTTATCTTTGCTGTATAGGCTAAAAAAAAAGGCTGGTATAGGCTAACTTGCCTTTGCTGTATAGGCTGGTATAGGCTAAAAAAGGCTGGTATAGGCTAACTTGTCTTTGCTGTATAGGCTAAAAAGGCTGGTATAGGCTAACTTATCTTTGCTGTATAGGCTGGTATAGGCTAAAAAAAGGCTGGTATAGGCTAACTTGTCTTTGCTGTATAGGCTAAAAAGGCTGGTATAGGCTAACTTATCTTTGCTGTATAGGCTGGTATAGGCTAAAAAAAGGCTGGTATAGGCTAACTTGTCTTTGCTGTATAGGCTAAAAAGGCTGGTATAGGCTAACTTATCTTTGCTGTATAGGCTAAAAAAAAAAAAAAAAAAAAAAAAAAAAAAAAAAAAGGCTGGTATAGGCTAACTTGTCTTTGCTGTATAGGCTGGTATAGGCTAACTTATCTTTGCTGTATAGGCTAAAAAAGGCTGGTATAGGCTAACTTATCTTTGCTGTATAGGCTAAAAAAGGCTGGTATAGGCTAACTTATCTTTGCTGTATAGGCTAAAAAAAAGGCTGGTATAGGCTAACTTGTCTTTGCTGTATAGGCTAACATGCCAGATATTATAGAAAATAAGATTGGGCTAAAAGGGTGGGATAGACTAACATGCCATCTATTAGTAGAACTAATGAGATTAGGGTGGTTTCCCCCCCCCCCTCAACCTTTTTTTTTTATTCACCTATAAGGTTAGACTTAAAAGGCAGAAAGAAAATATGGTTTGAGCTAAAAGGTTAGGCTGTTTGTGGTTGTGGTGGTGGCAGCTGCTGCTGCTGCTGCTTCTCCTTCTTCTTCTTCCTCCTCCTATATCTCAACCTTTTAGTCTAACCTTCCAATGACCTCCAAGAGGTGACATGTTAACCTATATGCCTTTAAGTCTACACTTTACTTTTCTCTCTTGGTTAACCTCCTAAATTTCCCTAATAAGATTTGGCAGGTTAACCTAGCCTTTTGGCTTATCCTTTACATTTCTTCTCTTGGATAGCATTAATCTAACCATTCTATTTCCTCTAGGAGGTGGCACCTATGCCAATCTTTTAGCCTACCCTTCACCTTTCTTCTCTTAGATAGCATTAAACTAACCTTCCTATTTCTCCAAGAGTTGGCTCCTTAACCTATTTTAGCCTAACCTTTAGATTTCTAGAGATGGTAAAGTTTTAAGTCATTACTTTCAATTATTATTTTAGCCTTCCTATTTCCCATAATAGGTGGGCTTGTTGGGCTATCCTTATTTTATCTAAGAGACTAGAGCCACTTGTATTGTCCAGTTAGCATTTATGAAGAGAATGCAGCAAGTATGTCAACTTACCATCTTATAGTAACTCAACAGACTTGTAATAAGTAAAAATTAAAAAAAGTATTGGGCAACACTGGTTTGGGATCACTGCTATGTTATTTTTATAATATGCACATGTATGGCTGTATGTAGGAATAGAATATCATTGAACATGAATGCAATTATTTAAAACAAACCTACATGCATTCCATGCTGTGTCTAGCTAATACAAACAAAATCCAATATTATTTAGAACTCACTTTTTAAATCTATTACATTTCGTGATTTTCAGTGTCCAAGTCATCTGTGTGGGAATCTCCAGAACTATCTTTGAATCATTTCCCCATGGCAAATTATCAGCCGAGCTATTTGTAGATCCGTAATTCCTTCTCTTTCAACATTTTTCTTTTCAATTTCCTTCTCAAATTCACAACAATTGATCCAATTTTGAACTGTGCATTCAGTACACAAATTTTCCTCTAACTTTCCCCCCTCCCCCATCTGATGATTTTGGAATATTTCACTTGCTCTACCTTTAATATCACTCCACATTAGTTCTATTGGATTTAAGTCTGCATGATATAAAGGCAGTTACAATTGATTGTACCTCATCACTTTTCAATTTCCTGTCAATCTCATATTTTTCTCATAGAACACACACTGAATTTTCTAGTAAAGCTGCCTTTTATTCATATCCCATAATCCTTTTTTCAATATTTACTTCAATTTCACCCTCAGGTTTATTGAACTCTGAAAGCAACTACCATGTCGTTTTTAAGAAATGTCATGGTGGGTTTCCTGAACATTACTGTTTTCAAAAATGTTAGTTTTTCATCTACCTATCTTGAAAAATGTATGCTATTCATGTCTTTATGATAATCTTCACTCTTTTGTTAAGACTTGAACATCAGCAAAGCATTATCAACAAATCCAAAATTGCTTCCAGCAACAACGATAAGACGTAACCTCTTTACAATAGCAGCAGTAACTACAATTTTTTATTCATTCTGTCAACATGTCGTCACAAAATGTATTGAATTTCATTTATCTCGTCAATAAATGGTCTACCATGCATACTATACTCATGAACATCTTTTAAATATTGCACACAGGGCTCTGCAATGTTAGGATTTTTTATTAGGATCGTTATCTTGACTTATTTTTTTTCTGTCAAAATCCTGGATTGTATTAAGACAATGTAACTATTCCCTGCTCAACTCAGAATGTTGTCTTCACTTAAGGCTTTGCAAAGTTTTCTCATGGTTGGAACTTATTTTCTTACCCTGTAAAACTCATGTATGGTTCTCCTAATTGCTTCTTAGTCAAATTGGAGAAATTTAATTTTCCCTTTGCCATACATTCTTCTTCTTCTTTTTTTTTTTTTTTTTTTTCTTTTTTTTTACTTGGGATACCTGTAGCAGCACTTTTGATTCAATTATGTTATATTAACTTTCTCTACACATACTACATACATATTGTATTGTGTTCCACCCAAAAATTTGATACCAAGATTTACCAGAAATACATGTTATGAGATCCCCTGAATAAAAAGAAAACAAAACATTTTTAGCAAAATGTTTGTGTGTGTCTCTGGGCAGCATAGCTCAAAAATGAAGTCTATTTAATACCAAATTTGGTTTTAATTTCATTATCTTCCAAAGATATGACAGGAAGATTTTCAAGAAAATCCTGCCATCCTCAACTACCCTTTACATGGAAAAACTTATAATTTTCTCAAAATTGACATTACGATTTTGAATAAAATGCTGTACATGAAATACATTTACGTGAAAAATAAAATTTATTTCTTGAATTTCCCGGGAATAGCTTTGAAGACCTCTTTAGTCGGGATGAGTTCTGTTGAATTTTGCATAACTTGTAAACCGCAAGAGACAGACAAAAACTTACTACGCAAAAAATGTAGATTTCTTAAAACATGTAACTTATGTCATTTTTCTCATGGAGTTGACCATTTTTGAGATATTTGTTATTAGTTTAGTTTTAAAATACTTAAAACTTTTCACATACAAGAATTTATCAAGTTTTGGTAATGCAAAAATAATGGATTTCATTGAATTGGCAACCAGTTTTTAAATGATTTGACTATTGCTTTAGCCTTGTGTATTTGCTTCTTTCCCTTTTACTTACAGGAAGCAAGTAATAAAACTATTTAAGCTAATGTTTATTTTGATAAGCATGAAGTAGATAGAAGGATAACTTTTTTAAAATAATTAGTTACCGAGATGTAGAGAAAGTCATGTGAATGGAATACATCAGATTTTTCTACTTGTACAATTATTTATTTTCACAAGCAATGGCAGCCTGACTTCTGAGGGTCTTACCAGAGAAGTTCACCATTGAAATTTTTCCAGATATATCGTATTTAACCAAATACAAGACAACCCCCATTTTTCAGAACTTAATTTTAAAATTTAGCATATCATTTACATAAGACATGTTTAAAAAACATAGGTATAGGTATAAAAAGAATTTCTAAATTAAACTTAAAGCTTTGCCATATATTTTGAACAAACTTATGGACACCAGCTGATTTAAGTTCCTTATTCACTCATTTTTTTTTTTTTTTTTGTATTTAATTTGAATTTGCACAGAGTGGTTGCAAGAGGGGGTGTGGTGGTACATGACAGTGGCGTGGTGGTAGTGTAACTGCAACATCGATGATAGATATGATTTTGCTTTTAAACAACATATTTAATACAACACATTGTAAATGATTTTCCCTAATTTGAATTTGTGCAGAAATTCATATTGCGAGTGGGAGAGATGGAGAACAAAATGTAAGGCATCTGCAATGATAAAACGTGATGGCGGCGGAGATGGCAATGAAGCTGCAACAGTGATTATTTATGAATGCTATTTTCTGTTAAGACAATATACTTGATATAATATATTGTCAAATGTTTTGCTACACTCGAATTTGCATGCAAATTCACAATGTGCAGTCCGAGAGGGGAGGGAATGCGCTGCTGACCGTTTACTTCCAATACAACATTAAATACAACCACTGATGTGAAAAGAAGTCCTGTAATTTTATTTTAGTCTCAGAGAGTAATCCTTTTTCCAATGAGAATGCTTAACGGCTTATTTTCGGCACGTAATGAAACGCTCAAAATCTGGTGCATTTGTCACAACCTTGAAAGTAATCTATATCATTTCCCCAGGCTTCATTACTGCCATACCTGCAAAGTTTGAAACTTACTTTTTCCCCGTATTGTATTCGGAAAACATATTGTGAATGCAAGATGACCCCCAGTTCTGAACGTTAATATTTTGGAAAAAAACATTGCCTTGTATTTGGATAAACACAGTACTTTTGAAGCAGAAGTAGCAATGATAATGACTAAGAAAACACACCTGACAATCCACAACAAGAACATAGAGGATTAGTTTTTTTTTCATTAAATAAAGTTTTGTTTCTCTAGCAACTAAGTAGGATCTCTATCTGTAACACATCTTCCTCATCTTAATGGAGTTTAACATTGACCTGGATGTGAAATCCAGTGATTTATGCGGAAACATTCATTATTGAATAATTATCATTCCTGAAGTTGCAGACAATTGTCTAAAACAATTGTTGACTCAATGAAATAATTTCTTTTTTTTTAATTGCTTCATTTGTATAGCCCCCTTTAACATCAATGGTCATATCGGGGGCTTTCCTTGTGAAACTGTAGGTTCAGAACATTAGGTTAAACTTTATATTACTAAACACATGCACATTCACTCTCAAATTCATACTTCCAGACTCTATGGGGGACAGGGAATAATTCTGGTTAAAGAAAAATTCCCCGCCCCCGTCGGGAATCGAACCCGGAACCTCCGGGTGAGAAGCCAGCTCGCTGATCACTCGACCATGGAGGCAGTCAAAATAAAAGTATTTTCTTTCATTTAGTATGTTTAGCAACCTTGCTAACAAACATAAAAACAATTTTTTTAATATTACAAAAAATTAGTGCATGATCATACATTTCTGGCATTCAATTTTGGATTTGGCAGCTACAAACACATAAGAAACTGATTTGACATTTTCATTGCTGACCAGGTATTTGTTAAGTTACACTATAAAGCATATTGCTGGAATTCAATTCTTTCATTGTGCTGATTACCATATTTGTACTGAAATACTACAAATTGCAGTAAAAAGTTCATTCTGGCCTCGTAGGCCATGGTCGACTTGATGCGGTCCTATATGACGTTTTGCCAATCTTCAGAGAATACGACTCCTAGCTGGTTATAACTACCGCATTGACTTGACCACGGTCTACATGCCCAGAATCTACTTTTCATTGAATTAACAATGGCCGAGAAAGCCTACATGTACATACTACAAATTGTCTTCCTGCATCCATCCCATGAACCTTTGAAGGACTATTTCACTGGCATAAGACTTAAATTCTTAGTTTGTTTGTAATTCTACAAATTCACACTGCACATAATTTGACCAAATTTGCTTTGGTATTCTTTAGACAAGAATTCAAATATACTAGGTATAGTTTAAAAAAAGAAGATAGGAGAGCAAATTGAGAATATTTTGCATGAGGCAATTTTAAAGCTTTTCAGTGTGACAAATCCATTTTTTTCAATTTTCTTGGAAATAAAAGTTTTTCAATTTTATTTTCATGTGCGCACAAGCACATAAAAAGGGATACTTTTTCTAAAATAAAGGGGGGGGGGAAACAGGTTATCAAACTTTTTATTCCATAATAATATTTCTAACAGTGAACCAGCTGTTCAGTAAATCTACTGCAGAAAGATATGTTGTACTTAAGCAATGGTTTCACAGCAAATTTTTCCCTTTACTGATCTCTCTTTTTTACTTTTTTTTTTTAAGTAAATAACCAGCATGTTTATGCAAATGAATAGAAGTATTAAGATCGCTTTTAAAAATGTAGAATTTTCCTCTATCTAAGAGGGGCGTTCAATAAAACCTTAGAAAAAGGTAGAAAAACAAATTATTTTTGGTAGATTTATTTTTGAGTATAATCTCCTTTTAGCTTGATACCCTTTTCCCAGCATCTCTCCAAGTGTTTTATGCCTTCCAAAAAGTAGGATTTTGGAAGGGCCTCAAAATAGGCATCTTTAGGCGACGACCTTTTCGTTAGATGTGAATCATTTTCTGCCAAGACACTTTTTCAAGTTTGGAAATAAAAAAGTCACTGAGGGGCAAGTCTGGTGAATATGGTAGATGTTGTGGTAATTTAAACCTTAATTCTACAACTTTTGCCATCAAGACCGAATAAGTGTGCACCCTTGCACTGTCTTGATGGAAGAGAATCTTCTTTGCCAGATGAGGGCATTTGTTCTTGATTTCTGCATTCTTTCGGTGCAATAATGATGCATAATACTCTCCATTTATCATTCTTCCTTTCAGCAGTAATCATGATTCCGCATTTATCCCAAAACCCAAGGCCATCACCTTGTCTGCAGATTTCATCACCTTTGCCTTCTTCAGAGCCAGTTCGCCTTTAAAAACCCACTGTTTCGACTGTACTTTCTGTGGAGTGTAAGTGTTTCCATGTTTCATTCGCAGTTACGTATGAAGGCAGAAACTCGTCAGATTGCAGTGGAAAAGTGCCAAATCAATCACACGTCTGCATTTATTCTTCATTGAGAGCAAACACAGCACCCATCCTGCCAAGACCTCTATCAGAATAATTTTTGGTGCAAAATTGAGAGCACTGTACCTTGTGATATGCCAGTGACCCCTTACTATTTTGCAAACTTTGATTCACCAATCACTCAAAACGATATCCTAAGATTTGTCAATCATTTCGGAGGATGTCTGGATGTCAGGAACAATGTTCAACATTTGTGTCATGACTTCATCCAACTCAGCTTTTATTTCTTTCGGTGTTAAGCCTTTTAAATAGAATTGCTTAATCATTTTTTTTTTTTTCAGTCTTTCTAAATAAGTACAAGATTGTTGATTCAATTGCCTATGGCAACGAAACCACATGTTGGATATAGCTGAAACTTTAACTGTCATCTACTGAGAGACAACAATTACTAAATACAAACTTCTTGGATTTTCAAAGGACTTATTGAACGCCCCTCGTATATGCTCCTTCTTTTCAATAATTTTGGAACTTTAAGATTCTGCTAAAGAGAAACTAAATTACATCTTATACAAGATTTGATTTAAGGTTATGGCAATATAAATGAAATAATGAAGTTCTGTTCTCTGGTACACTCAAATATGCAGCAGCACAGACAGGTGGTTGATTCACAAGCAATAAGGTTCTCCAGATTTACGACTGAAAAAGAACAAAGGTTACCATATTAAATATGCTCATATTATTTTCAAAATCATTCTGTTCAATCTTATCTTGTAAAATTCTTATGAGATTGATCCCAACTTCAATTCATCATGGACATCTTGGAGAAGGAAACTTATGGGCTAAATCTTTAAAACAGGAATAGTGAAGGGTCATATTATTACTCAAAATTCTTTGCACTTTCAGTTAGATTGCCTTTTATAACCTGATATTATCAAGTGATTATATAATAACTGGACAAAGTCTAATATCTAACTAGCTTTTATGGGTGGTTTTTCAAATTTTGAATGCTATTTCAAATAATTGCATTTGTCCCTCCCTATTCTCTATACCGAGTGAGTCAAAAACCTCCAAACTGGCTGCACAGTATGCTTGCACAGAGCAATGTGGACCCATGATTCTGCACTGCTGTAGTAAACAAGGTCATGCTTCTGATGCTGTTTTGTTCTGCTCTGCAAATGCAGTATTGAGTTGACAGTGATATGGTGTAGTTCAGTTTATTATGAATGATTTATTATTTTGTCATGTACTTAGTCACACTGTGTATTATGGCTCAGCATATGTGCACAGCATGTATTTATTTATGATTCGTATGTCTTAACTCAGGCAGCTTAAAAGGAAGTACGATTAGCAGGTGTAATAGCTCCATGCTGTATAACAATCCACAAACTTTACAATAAACTTTAGGCCACAGGGAGTATTCAGCCGAAGAAACATCAGATGACATTGTTCATCATTTGAAGAAATTCCCGCTAAGATCGCTTAGGCATCTTTCACAACAGGTAGGCATTTTTTATGGTTCCGTGCGAAGAGGTTAAGAGGTTGCTGAAGTTAAGCATGTAAAATAACTGTAGCACATGCTTTGCTCTTCAACCAAGTGATCCTGTATCTCAGTGCACATTTTGTGAGTGGACTCCCAATAGTGTAAACAATGGCACATTTAATATTTTTCACGGATGAGGCTTGGTTCCACATTCATGGATATGTGTGTACACAAAATAATCATTATTGGAGCTCTAAGAAACCTAATATTGTTCATGAAATGCCCCTTCATGATGAAAACATTGGTGTATGGTGTGCCATTGGCAGAGAAAAAGTTATAGGGCCAATTTTATTCAAGTCAACAGTTGGCATCCGTATATACCAGAATACAATTTTGCCCCCCCCCCCCTTTTTAGAGAGATATAATAAGAGAGAGCGTGGTTTCACCTTTTTTTCAACAAGATTCTGTAACAGCTCATATGGCCAATTTTTTTATGAGAACAATTGAAAATGTGTTTCAGAACATAATTATTACTAGAGATTTGTGACACCTCTTGGTCCTCCAACCTAACCCCTTGTAATTATTTATCTCTGGGGTAAATTAAAACACAGAGTATACTAGACAAACCAATACACCTGGGAAAAATTAAAACAAAATATCTGCCAGGAAATTGCCAGCATTTTTCTATGTGAACTACGACGAGTGATGAACAGTTTCCTAAAGAAGTGCCAAAAATGTATGGACAACAACGGTGGCCAGTTTTGGCATCTCCTTTCATAAAGTTGGGAAGCAAAGCCTTTAAAAGTAGTTTTAAAAAATGTATGGTTTCATCAGCACCTTTCTATGATAGTGACATATGGCAATGAGCACACAGGATGCGAACAGGCAAAACACTGCACAGCTGATTTGTACTTTTTTGACTCACTCATTATAATTACTGTAGCATTTTTATGTTTTTCAGAGGTGTACATGGGCTTGGGTCTAGTTTGGACTAATTTGAAAAAAATAAGAGGCTTGGTTTTGAAAATAAAGAAGAATAAAATTAATACTCAACGTATGCATTTAATTTAGTATATTAAAACATGATACTTTAATCAATCAATCACACCAGCTCTTTGTTAAGGAAATAAAAAACTTACAAAAACTTTTTAATGGAAAAATACACATGGAAAAATTGACTTAGTACTTTTTTGGTATGTGATGTTGAGATGGCTGGAATAGAACAATTACTGCAGTATTGCAATAGTTAATAAATAAATGCTCTGTCTGAGCAATTACAGATAATATTACAACAGCATGGCATTAACAAACTCTCCCTACATCTGTTCACCCTTGCTCATTTTTTTTAAGTATTTAATGCCCACTTTTATTACTTTTTCACAGCAAAATGGCAGTGATTGAACAAGGAATGAAAATGGAGCACTAGTAGAATTCAATCGCAGGGGAAACTGGAGAACCCAGAGAACGCCCACCCCACATCACTTTGTCCACCACAAATCCTACATGCAGACACCTGGGTGAGAGGCAAGTGGTCTAACCACTCGCAGCCTACTCATACTCGGGACATTCAGCAATGTACTTACTACATGCAGATTTCAGAACCTCAGCTGCCAGCAAGCGGCTTTTTAAATGATCCTCAAGGACATGAGTGCATTCCATGGCAGGCCTCCCAGGAAGGTAAAAAATATATCCCCAATCTGATACCAGAAATTGAACTGGGTTCCTTTATACTACAGGTAACAGTGCTTTATCATCCACCCCTACTCCTAGAAGATTTGATATGTTACATATAACTTTCTCTATGTATGCTGTAGCAAACTATTCTTGCAAAAGCTTTTCTTCTATTTCATGCTTATCCAGATAAACATTAACAGAAATGGTTAAATTACAATATTATTTTCTTGGACAAAGGAAATACAATAAGCTGAAGCAACAGTTAATTCTTTTAAAAGCTAATCACTATGTGATGGTATTGAAATTCTGTTCTCTTGCTCGACTAAGATAAAAAATATGAATAACAGCTTCCCATTTGAGAAAGTTAACGAGGTCTGTTCATTAAGTTCCGGAACATTTGTAATTTTGCGCCAATTTAGTATTGGAGCAAAATGCGGTTGGCATCCCTGCGCATGCCTGTGTTAGATATATAACTGCCGAAAGTTTCATTGTTGTATGTCTTTAGCTATTGTTCAGTGCTACGTTGAGTAGAACTATTGTCGTACAGTTTGCGAGTTTCAAGATGGCAGAGTTAGAGGAGCAACATGTCTACATTAAATTTTGCATGAAACTCAAAAAAACCTTTACTGAGACACACCAAATGATGCAGGAAGCCTATGGTGATGAGTACTTAACCTGTACTTGTTGTTACGAATGGTTCATGCCGTTTAAAAGTGGCCGGGCGGAAGTTAAAGATGTCCCTTGTTCAGGACGCCCTTTGACATCTACCGACAACGCTTATGTCAGGAATGTCAACGAAATTGTGCATGCCAATCAAAGACTGACTGTCCAAGAGATTGCAGAAGAATGTAACATTTCAGTTGGATCATGTCATGAAATCCTGGCGCAGCATCATGGAATGCATCGTGTTGCCACCAAGTTCGTCCAACAGCTCTTGAGTCAAGACCAGAAAGATCATCGCCTCGCAATCTGTGAAGAGCTGTTGGATCACGCAAATGTGGATGAGAGGTTTCTTAAGAGTCATAACTGGTGATGAGATGTGAGTCTACGGCCAAGATGTTGAGACCAAGGTTCAATCTTCACAATGGGTTGGCAAAGATCTCCAAGACCAAAAATAGCTCGTCAGGTCAAGTCAAATGTCAAAGCCATGCTGATAGTTTTCTTTGACTTTGAAAGATTAGTTCATCATGAATTCGTGCCAGAGAAACAAACTGTTAATTGATGGTACTATCAGGACATTTTGGGACACCTGCAAGAGAATGTGAAAAGAAAACGGCAAATGTGGTGAGACATTCATGGCTCTTGCATCACGATAACGCACCCACACATTCATCCCTGTTGGTGCGCGACTATTGCACAAAAAATTATATCACTGTGCTGCCTCATCATCCATACTCTCCAGACCTGGCCCCTGCTAACTTTTTTTATTTCCAAAACTGAAAACCTGTTGAAAGGACGAAGATTTGCAACCATAGATGAGATAAAAGAAAATTTGCAAACAGCACTTTGTGCGATCCAGAAAGAGGTGTACCAAGACTGCTTCCAGAAGTGGAAATGACATTGGGAGCAGTGTATCAATTGTGGAGGAGAGTATTTTGAAGGAGATCATGCATAATAAGTAAAAGGTAAGTGTAGAAACATTTTGTGAACAAAGTTCCAGAAGTTTTTGAACAGACCTCGTATGTTGGAAAATGTAAACCTAGAACAAGTAATATCTCTGAGATGCTTAGCTCAATAACAAAAATGTATTTGACATAAATTGTGTGTTTTGATGAGACCAACATTTTTTGTGTAGTAAGATTTTTCTATCTCTTACAGTTATACAAAAAATCATTCAAAATGCAAGGCTTCAGAGGCTATTCCCAGGAAATTCAAAATTACATTTATTATGTAAATATTTTTAATATGCAATATTTTAATTGACATTGTTAGCCATTTTTGAGAAGATTAAAATTTTTAACAATTTTTCCTTGTAAAGGGAAGTCTGGGGAACTTTTTTTGGAAATCTCTTGTGTCATATCCACAGAAGATGCTGAACTTATTTATCAAGTTTGGTATTTAGCGACTCTTTATTTGTGAATTATGTTGTTCACAGACACACTGATATATACATGCTTAAGAAATGCTATTTTTGGGTTCAGAAGAACCTAAAACATGTATTTCCAGTGATATCCCAGAAACTACCTGTTTTAGGTAGAGAAAGTAAAAGTGGAATAACACAAAAATGTGCAAGAAAAATTGGTAAAGATATAACTGAGGAAAATGCCATAATGCAAATGTTGCAAAATAAAAAGAAATGGGGAATTCTTGAAGAGATAAGAAAAAGGAAAAGAAAAAAGGTAATATTGATGTAATATCGAGAGGTAATTCTGCAGACTGTGCATTTCTAGCAGAGGTGTTTTGGTTGGTGAGAATTCAATTTGCCAGAGATTCCTTTATAAGGTTTTTTCCCTACAAAAAGAAAAACGGGAGGGGGATAGAAAAACAAGTGGCAGCAGCAGTCAAGTTGTCAACTGGTTGGATTTTGAAATTTATTAACCTGTCTTTATGTTTACATACTAAGCAGTTTTCCCATTTTGTGAGTTTATCATGGCCATTTTTAATTATTTTGGATTCGGATCTAGATTATGGTTTTCTTTCCATAAGCAAAATGCTATGCTGATTTATTCTCTCGTTTGAATTTAAGATTTTTACAGTGCTCTTTGGATCTGATTTTTTGTTTCTCTTCTTAGTACATAGGTTGAGAAAGTATTGCATTCCACCCAAAAATTGATACAAAGATTTCACCAGAAATACATGTTTAGGGCCCTGTGTGTGTATGTGTGCAATAACTCAAAAACAAAAAGTGGGTAAAATACCAAAGCATGAAGGAGATGGAAGAATAAGCCTTTTAAGAATAATTCGTTACAGAGATGCAGAGAATGTCATATGAATGTAATATATCAGATTTTTAAATTTCTTTTGGTTTGTCCTCACAATCTGTGCAGCTGAAGGAGGAAAATAAGAGTTAAAGGATTTTACATACATCTGATTAAAAGGGGAAACAGGGGCAGTGAAGAGAAGTGTTCAGAGATATGGGTTTTTTATAAGGAAATCCCTAAACAAATACAAGAAACATGTCAAGGGTAAAAAAATGTTTTGTGGATGATAACAGATTGACAAGAGTACAATATGTCTAGGTGTGGTGCCTCCTTGCAGTATTGTAACCCTGATTTGTTGACGGTTTTAGAAAGTGACATTGAGAGATTAAGAGAGAAATACGGGGACACAGAAGTATAGATTGTGCATCAATTCTTGACGAATGACATTTTTAAATGAGAGATTAGATGCAAGCCAATCACTTTTACTGTATATTTTTGAAATTTAATCATAAGAAAGCAGAGCTGTTTGTATTGTAACAAGTTATTTCTGACCTGTTTATCAAGCTCACTGTATCTTCGCTACAGGTGATTCATCTAGAAGGAACGAGCAGCCTTAATAATGGAGGATTTCAAGATTAAAATAGCGAGGGCAATGTGAACATGTCACAACATCTGGAAATGAAATAACTAAAATAAATATTATAAGACATAGCAGAGACAAGTTTATAGACAGGAAAAGTGAAAAATTTATAGAATTTTGTGAAGTGAATGGGCTAGTCATTTTGAATGGTAAATTTGGGAAAGATTTAGAGGGGAATCGTACTTTTGTTAATAAGAATGGGCAAAGTGTTATTGATTATATACCATGGCCAATTAACTTGGGGTACACATACAATTTTAAGGTACTGAACTTTATTTCGAACACTGGTCATTTATCACTGATGGTGGAAATAAAAATACTACCATAGGAAATGGAGAAATTGTTATGGGAAGGGATACTGAATTTAAATGGAAGGAAGATCAGCAAAATAATTTAAAGTTAACTTTAGACTCCTGATATAGGAAAATTAGTCCACAGGAATGTTATATAACATTACCAATATAATAAATCTCGTGAGCGTGTGTAAAGTCAGATAAGTTAAAAAAAAAAAATATATATTTTGAGATAATTGGAATTTAAAGTTGAAACAGTTGTTATAAATTCCTAAATTAACTCATGGAAACATTTTAAGGTACAGGCGAATAGTTTGATAAATGGACCTCGTGCTTTCAAGTACCTTTACCTGTTTTTTCTTTTTTAAATTTAAAGGTTATGAAATAGCTACAGAAAAAAATGCTGCACTAAATATTTTGTACTTGTTCCCCTTTACCTTTGCAACATAACCTATATTGCACAGAGTTTCATGTGTTATTATTTAGCTAACAGATATGCAGATATTGCATTTAATTTTTTTCTTCATTAATTGTTATTAGCTTCTCCATTACTGTTATGAATGAAAAATTTGTTTGTTTAAATAAATCAATGAAGGACGTATGTAAAAAAGTAAAAATTCCAAATAAGACAATTAACATTCCTTTTATTTTAAACACTGTTGATACATTATATTTGTAATGCTTAAATTGAGACATTTTTGGATTGATGACGGACTTTTTAAAACAAAAATGTTTTTTCTTAGAAAACTTAATAAATTCTTTAAAGGTTTGTTTAATGCTCAGTAATAAAACAAGCAATACTCATGGTTTTTACAAACCATAACAAAATATTAGATTTACTTCTACTTCATCAGCACACACATCAGGCAAGCTGTTGCGAACTTCAGCACTAGTTTAGAGATTTCTGTAGAAATCCCAAAACGTTTCAGAGATAAAAGGCAGAGATCTAGAAGATACCGCCATTAAATTTGCACCATTGTAGTTCTTTTTTGGTTTGAGTTTTTGAGGCCTTCGTCCTCATAGCTAACACTGAAATTGTTGTCATTCTTCCTCAGGTTTGTTTTAAATGTAAAGATACCAAAATCTTTTCATCCGCAATGAAGCCACTGAATGTCCCTCCATATGAAATTCTCTCTTTGTATGTCAGTCTTCCGCAATATCAAATCTTGTTTGAGAATTGACGAAAAGTCAAGGAAATCTTAAGTGGGCATTTCAGTAACAAGAAATCTGATTTTCTTGCCTGTCATATGCACAAGTTGAGCCCAATCAAGTGGATAATGAATCAGAAGTGCACACTACTACTTTTTCTTTTCTATTAAACTATGATCACCATCACCCTCCATGTGGATGTATCCCAGAACTAAAAATTTATGATTGATAGACTTCAGATTTGCATTATTTTGGATTGCAACCATGCACATAACAGCCATATGGCTGTTCTTATTATGCTCCTGGCAAGAATATGAGTGCATTATCACATGGGAGGAAGTTCCATAAGATATTTGTATAAGCAAGACGCTATTTCATTGCTTGGCCCTCATGCCATATAAAACAATGTGCTTGTTGAGTTTTGCAGTTGTGAACAGTGAGATTAAATGTCCAAAGTTGCCTCTTGCTACAAAACTGGTTACAACTGGTGTTGTAGGTCAAATGTTATTGTGTCAGCATTTTCTTCACACACTGCCTTATTGTATCTTTTTTCTTCATATGCCAAATCTGCCTTTTTAGTTTGCTTCCGCCATTCTTCTTATAACATTGTTTTATCATTTCCTTCAGATAGCTGCATTCTCATTTGAAGTTTGTCACATGCTGAACATGTATCTGTTTTTGGTTTCTTAATAGCAACGTTCAATTCATTCCCAATTATACTTTCTCAAACTCTTTGATTTACATGGTTCTCTGATTATTGTTCTGTGTATGGCTTGTGAAGGTCAGATAAGATAATATGGTTGGTTGGTATCTAATGTTGAGCAGTTGGCAGTGAAATCAATCGCTCTCTTGCATTCCAGTATTTTGATGTCATATTATCATGTTGACTAAAGGTGTTTTTATTCAACTTTTGTAACCATTTAAAATTAGGCACCATAAATGGCCGTTACATCACCTAAAAAAAGAAAGATAATATGCCTCCATAAATAAGTTTTCTCAGATTTCTTTCTTGTGTAATGGCTCTCATAGATTGGAATGGAGAGAAAGTGGTTTCGAGCTTCTTCAATTTTGTGTTCAGGAAATTTTTAACAGGCGAATGTTTTCCTCTCATGTCTTCTGGTGGTATTTCAGAAACCTGTGACCTTTTCTTTTGAATAACAGTTTCAATAAAAGCCTTTGTTTTGCCGTAAGTTTTCAGGAAACAAGTTTAGTAAACTGGTTCTGGTTTTCCACCTATATTCACATTTGTTATCTGTCTAAATTCAATTCATTTGGATCTTCTGTCTGTATTTTTGTACTGGCCTTATTTTCAAGTTTGATACAATTGGAAATGTGTATACCACATTTATTGAAGCTCCCAATTCTCCAGGAGTCTTGAAGTTCTCTCCTGCATTCTTCCATTGATCTCTCTTTATACTTCATTCTGCATGGAGCAAGTGGCTGTAAACTTCTCTTTATAATCCCTGTTGAAGTTTTGTATTCTTGTCCTGTGTTAGGTGCTGCTTCTTTCTTTCTTGTAGTGATTTCCTTGTACCACCTTTCTTGCCTCTCTTCTTAGTCACTGACTTATCAGAAATGTTTGAATCCATCAATTAGTTTCTGTATCTTCAATTTCGTTTAGCATACATTCACCTTGATTTTCTAAAGCTTTTTCATTCAACAAACAAGGCTGAACCTCAACTGCACTTACAGGTTTCTCACTTTCTTGTTTCTACTGGTTTTCTTTCTTGGAAACACTACATACACATAATCACTATCAACTGAACCCCTGTCAGAACATCATTTGGATGAAAATGAGGATTTTGTCACTGTCATCAGAACATTCAATAATCTGTCTTAAGGTATCTGATTGCAGAAAGTCGACTGAAGTACCTTCTGAAGCATTACTTTTAGGAGCTAATGCAACTAGCATGTTACTTCTGGAAAACATGGTTTACAACTAAGGACAATGACAATATTGACAATACTGAGTATTGAAAATATTACTTTGTTAAGAAAGGAGAGCATCACTATTGTTAAGGAGAGCTATTGAATGAAAACATTATTTTGTTAGGGAAGGGGAGCACCACTTCTATTAAGGTGAGCTATTGAAAACCATTGTTGAGAAAAGTCTTATAATAACATTATGCTCTGAATTTTGCTCAAGTTACAATTACTTTTTCAATGCTTTAAATGTTGTAAAATGAATAATGCATAATATTAAACCAATATTAGCCGATATTGCAAACCAGTTAGAATTGTGTAAAATTGGACAAGTCAAGTATTTCTGACTTAATCATCTTTACACACACTCAATGCTTAGTTTTCCCAGTAGTTTGGAAATGTACAGAATTAAATTCTAAGCAATGATATACTAAAAACTCAAAAAGTCAATTTTGTAATTTGACCTACTTTACACATGCACATGAGAATTATCTATCGTTTTATTTCTAAACTTACAAGTCTGCCAACAGTGTATAAAAGAAGGTTAGTAATCATCTCCTTTTCTCATACTTCAGACATAGCAAGACTATTATACTGCAGTTTAAGTTACCATAAGGTTATAAAACAACTTGCAGTAACTTTTGGTTTGGTTTATCTAATCCTCCAATCAAGCTACATTTATAATACCAGGCTTTACTGAGATTAGTTTGGCTGCTTGCTATATTTTATGCATTTGCAATCTTTAAACCATTAAGGAAGCTCTTAAAAGTCAATATGTACATATAATATTTAATTTAAAAATCCAACATATGCTTCAGAGAGGATTCTTTCCACCAGTTGATCACTAGTACCGTACTATGCCTTCATATTTGTAAGTTTGATGATGTCAAACACTGGCTGGATTTATAGTTTTTTTTTCCTGATGAATACCTTTTCCAACATGTTTATTACTTGTGCCCTTTTTAAATGTTATGTTGTATATTATATTGGAAATTCATAAGTGGTGTGTCATTACAGGTTTTTTCATCAGGTTATGATGAAATAAGCATAAAAAACATTAAAGGTATGTGTTGACATTATTTGCAAACCTTTAAGTCATATATTTAACATATCCTTCTTAACAGGGACATTCCCAGGTATTAGAATATTCAGTCGTTAAGTCATTATTCAAGAAAAGGCGAATCTCGAAATGTCAAGCCATAGACCGGTATATTTGGTTACAGCTTTTTCGAAAATCTTTGAAAAATTATGTTTAAAAGAATTTATCACCTAGAAAGGTATCTACAATATTTTAGCAAAAGAGCAGTTTGGATTCAGGAAGAGCATATTAACCAGTGATGCCATTTTCCAGTAAAGTAATGAAATTCTCAAGTCATTGGATAGCAAACTTAATACACTATGAATATTCTGTGAACTATCAAAGGCATTTGACTGTGTTAATCATTAAATATTTCTATCAAAACTATCACACAAAGGTATATGGGGCAAAGGGTATCAATGGCTTACATCTTACTTATCGAACAGAAAGCAAAAGGTTATAATAAATACTTCAAATAATAGCAATGTACATTCTGAATGGTCTGAAATAAAAGCATGATGTCCCACAAAGTTCTATTCTGGTCCCTTATTATTTTTAGTGTATATAAATGATCTATCTGTAGCAATAAACAACAATGCCTATCCAGTTCTTTTTGTGTATGACACAAGTATTATAATTAAAGAACACAAGGTCAGTCAGCTCCGAGATTCATCTAATAAAATATTCAACACACTAAATAATTGGTTTCAAAGTAACAGATTCACATAAACTTTGAAAGAACTACATTAATTTTTGCACAAAGCATAAAAACATGGCAGACCTAAGAATAGAATATGAAAATAATCAGATTACAGAAGCCTGTAATACAAAATTCCTAGGTCTTATGATCAATCGTAACATGAATTGGAAATACCACATTGATTATATCTTACCCGAACTAAGCTCTGCATGTTTTGCAATTCATTATCTTTAATTCAGCTTTTAAATAAGAGCATACTAAAACAGCTTATTAAGCATATTTTCATTCATTGATGACCTATGGAATAATATTTTGCAGAAATTTGCTAAAAAGGTGTTCATTATGCAAAAAAATTATAATAATGGCAGGGAAAGACAATCAAATAACTGCAAACCACTTTTAAAAATATTTGGAATTTTACCATTAGCCTGAATATATTCTAGCCATATAGTCATTTGTAATAAATAATCCAGAAAAGTTTACAAAAAATGTAGATATTCATAACAAAGAGACCAGACATAGGCAGGACTTACATGACCAACAAATAATTTGCAGTTATTCCAAAAAGGGGTTTACTGAAAAGGAATAGTTTAATTCATTTCCCTCTTCAATAAAAGAATTGCAAATGAACAAAAACAAATTTAGATCAGAATTAAAGAGATAGATTATTACTAGAGCTCAGATTTTTAGGTAAATACATATTTTGTTTGTGTCCTATATGAAGTTGAAACTGAGTTTAATGTTCTGGGTATGTACACTAGACCCAACATTTTAAGTTTTATTGCATAAAAATGCATATTTTCTGATTTTTATGTACATAAATATGTTTCGTATATTCACATAAATTACACAAAAATTGCATAAACGAAACTTTTTTAAAATAATTTTCACGTAATTTCATAAGATCACAAAAGCAGTAGCAGAATTATTTTTAACAAGTCACTATCCACTTCTGTAATGCTCAATTATACATGCAAGCAATGCAATTTGTTATTAATTATTAGAAGAACTGATATGTCAGCTATATTATCCCTACAGTTTGAAGAATGCATTCCTTAGTTACATGAGCTCGCAAGATAAAAACGGAAATTCCTCCACTACCATATGCTCGAAATATATAAACACTGTTATCACTTTATAGCCCGGCTAGTATATACACTGATACTTGTTAAACTATATAGTCAATTAGTCATTAATTTGTGATTTGTGAATCTGCAAAGTTTAAACAACCTTCTAGTTGTGTTGGGAAGTTACATATCTACAGTTTTGACTTCACAGTGGATTAAGCACGTCCAGAATGAAAAGTAATGCAACAATATGCTGCAGAATTTAAGGATATTTTCAGTTCTGATGGTAAAATCCTTAAATTATTGATATGAGTGTGAGTAACATTCCATGTTATAATTTACTTCTTGTTACGTGGAGCGATTATTTTCGAAATGCAAGGCACTTCTTCACAATCGTGAATCTTTCGGGATGGAAAATTTGAGGAAGCATATGGTTGTATACTGTAACACTACAGTATTTGGTGATCCCTCCCACATTTTTAGTGCATAAAAAATAAATATATCCCAAGTTTTCAGCACCTAAAAATCCGAGCCCTACTTATTACTCACACCTTCTATACAGAGGATTTCATTCGATCAAAGAATACTGGTAATAATGGAACATTGTAAATATAATACACATGAATATTCTAAGAATGCATGTGTACGAGTAGGTTTTTGGAAACAGACATGTAATTCTAAATTATGCAAAACTGACACCTCTGAAAATTCATTGTCAGAGTTATTATTTGTAAATAAATATATTAATAAGAATGAATAAATGTAATTCTTGACATGATCTACATTCTAGAGTTTAGGCATAGTCTAATCTCATAATAGGATCTACAGATTGCAATGTTGTGTGCTTGTGTGCATGCATGTATGTACTTACTCCAGACATGATCTTTCCTTTTAATTTCAAAGTTACTTTTGGATTGCACATTATAACATATTTTATCATAATTTGGGTGTTCATTTGCAATATTCCAGATAGGTCATTTTTGGTATGCTGTTTTAAAGTGAAATAAATTCTTGATGTTCTATTTGCTTTGCACTGCCAATTCTATTTATTTAATTACTTTCTTTATGTGTATGCTACACTTTTATCTGAAAAGTAAATCTGCATAAGATCAGAGATATTTTTAAAAAGTTAATGAATGTTGTTTTTATTCTTTTTTTTTTTTTGAAACCATCTGTTAGCACCTTCATGTATATACTTTAGTACATTAACTGTCAGTTAATGGTACATGGGTGATCTGGATTAAGTTATGAAAAATGGAAAATTGATGAAGTTTTGGATTGAACATGTTATATTTAAACTAATAATCAAGTCAGTTGATTTTCATAAATTCCAAATGTTTAAGACTGTTTTGTACCCTGGTAATGTTTACTCTCTCTACCACATGCAATTTGCATAGTAGGTAGAAGAGGTATTGAAATTTGACCAAAAAATGTAATATTGAGATTTTACCAGCAGCCATGCATGTGTACGTGTGTGTAACACACAATAATATAACACAAAAATAAAGCCAGTTAAATACCAAATTTAGTATTAAGTTCAGTATCTTCCAAGGATGGAACATGATTATTGGAAAATCCCAAACCACCAAATCCCCTCTTCCCTATACATGAAAGATTTTTTGAAATGTTTGATTTCATAAAAAATGATTTTGATTAAAAAATCTGATGTGTCCCATTTACTTTCTCTATCTCTTCTCAAACAAACTATTCTTTTATCCACATAATGCCAATCAAGATAACATTACCATGATCTTATCACTTAGTTGTTTATAAGCTAGAAGAAAATAATGGAATACACTTGGCTAAAGTGACAGATTTTTGTTTTAAAAATTAGCACAGGCATTTGTCATTGAGATTCAGTTCTCTTTTCAAGGCCAGGAGTAAAATATGGGACATGAAACTTTGAGAAAAATAAACTGAAACCAATAACAGAATATCTCAGAAATGTTTAACTGTACATACTGACAAATTGTGTGATTTAACAAGATCTATATCTTTTGTGTAATATGTGTTTGTCTATCTCTAACCTTTTACCAATCATACAAACGTCACCCAGAATGAATTTGTCTGAATAGGTCTTCATAGACTATTCTCAGAAAATTTAAGATATACATTTTGATTGCAATAAAAATATCTTAAACACTTTGATTAAAATCGTTAGTCACTTTTAAGAAAATCAAAATTTTGGAAAAATATTCCATGTAAAGGGTAGTTGAAATTCTGCCAATGGATGTTATCAGATTTACAAATATTAAGATAGATAGTAGTACATCTAAAGAAAGAGTCAGCCAGCCAACCGCACTAGCAAGGAATGCATCATTGCTTCAAAACCAACTGATGGAGAAAATCCTCTCTTAAACAGATCTTAGATTAATTGTTTTTTCACACCGCTGTACATAGAACAGGAGTTGGATAGGTAGAGTCAGACTGAAAAATTCAATGCCATAGCTGGGATTTGAACCACGGATCTCCCGGACTCTAGCCAGCTGCTCTACCACTGAGCTACCATGGCAACATGGCATTAAATTTCTCAATTGACTTGCATGTTTCCCAGCAAACCACAAGGTGATCTCAAATTATTTTGAGATCATACCCCAATGGTGCCTTACAATGTCGTAATTACTTATGTCCCAGGATTCATAATATCGCCAACTATTATGGCCAATGAATATTAATTTTTTGTTTTTTTGCACAAGCCTTGTGTAGGAACAAACATCTTAAATTTTTAAAATTGATGAAAATGGAACATATATTAAACAATTTTAAATTTGTGTTAATTTAATTGTTTTTTTACACAAGCCGTGTGTAGGACTAGAGACTGGGAGATCTGTGGTTCAAATTCCAGCTATGGCACTGAATTTTTCTGTGTGACTCTACTTATTCAATTTTATATTATGCTGCTTCACTGTATTCACTTTTCATTTTAACATTATACATTATTTTCCTTTATAAAGATATATTTTCTTAAGGTTGACCTTCAGAAAAATTACCTCATTGGCTGTTTTGTTTCAAATTTCATCTTTTAATTGTAATTGTACAAAATTATCATGATGGTATTGTACAGCAGGATTATTCACCAACAGCTCAATGAATTGCTCAATTCTTCTTGGTCATCTTCCCCAGAGCCAGAGGAAGGAATCTTTCCTCCTACCATGTGCTATCCTGGGCTCAATATAATGGTGCTGGCTTTAAGGTCCCACTGGAATTAAAATTAATTTTGAGTGAAAAAGTTATGTATTACTGAAAAAAAAAACTAACTGAATTGGGCAAAGTTGGCAGAAATGGATTGGTAGTCAAATGTATTATGAAATACTAGTATAGAATCCAATGATTGGAAGAAGGAAACAGTCAAAGAATGTTTAAGGGCACAAGAAAAAATGGGATGGGATAGAAACTGAGTATCTGAATTAAATTTATATGGGAAAGCAGGCTGGCAGAGTTAGCAAATCTATAAACAACAGACAGGCAAAGCCCATAGAATAAAATGAAAGCAAGGCTAGATGATATTCAGAAACAGGAGATATATTGTAGCTTAGGACATAAGAGCTCCCTTGTACATTACAGGACTTTTAAGAAAGACTAGGTCAGGGAAAAATATGCTATTTATCCAAATACAAGACAATTTTTTATCCAAAATATTAATTTGGAGAACTACGAATCACCTTGCAGTTGTGAGATATGTTTTCCAAATAGCATGCAGAAAAAATTAAGTTTCAAACTTCGCAGGTACAGCAGCGGTGAACCCTGGGGAAAATGGTAAAGATTACCACTAAGGTCGTAACATGCGTTCTCATTGCAAAAAAATGTCTCTCCAAGACTAAAATAAAAATAGAGGTCTTTCTTTCACATCGATGGTAGAGAGTCAGTGGTCAGTTCTTCTTTCTCAGTCTCTCGCTCACAATGTGAATTTCTGCACAAATTCAAATTAGGTATTTTTATAACAATGTGTTATATTCCGTATCTTGTCTAAATAGAAAATTGTAAACATTATCTTTCCAGATACACTGTTGCTGTCATTGACATGTTCTCCACTGAATACATACCGGTACACTCCCCTCTCCATCTCTCTCTCTCTCTCACTCAAAATGTTATTTCAAGCATATTCAAATTATTAATTTAGGTAAAACTTATTACAGTGGTGTGTTATACTAGGTATACTGTCTAAATAAAAAATCTTGTTCATTATCTTTGTTACAGTTGACCTATCATTGCCATCACCTCTGATCCCACACATACCAGTACATAATTTCATTTCTCCCCTCTCCCTCTTGCATGTGAATTTTCACGCAAATTCAAATTAAAAAAAAAATAAGATGAGTTAATCAGCTTAAATGTCCTGTAGTTTGTTCAAACTATATGACAAAATTTAATTTTAATTAAAAATGAAGTTGTCTTCTTTTCATACAGATGATATGCTAAATTCCAAAATTAGTTCTGAAAATGGGGGTCATCTTGCATTTGAGGATGTCTTTTACTCAGATAAATATGGTACTTGATGTTTGTAATAAAATATAAAGGCAGGAACTGGCTTGGGCAAAAACAGGAATATGTTAAAGTGGTTTGTAAGTTATCAAAGAGTTATACAATATCTATAGGAGAAGAATTTGCACTGTTTAACAGATTGTTAAGGAACCAAAGTCTGGAGAGAGGAAATATGAAATAAGAAGTGGGACAACTTTCGCCAGAAAGAATCATCAATAATGCGCTATGCAACTAGACTTGCCAGTTTTAGAATGACAATAAGGGAACTCCCCCTGTATTTGAAAGCGGCACTGTAGGTAAATGTTGACTTGCAAATCTTACTAAAATTCTGTGCATTTTGAATTTCTTACTTTATCAAATTCATACAATAATTACGGCTCTTAATGTTCTGTTTTGTTCAACATTGAAAATCCTTTCACTATAGATGCATTTGAGCCAGGACATTCAATAAGTATGTCATTAACATACTCATTCAATGTAAGATGATACTAAAAATGTTAATCATTTCTTGTCAGATGATCAAATTTCACACTGTTCAGTGATCTGAAACTATCTCGAAATACGAGAATGGTTTGTTAAGTCTGGTAAAATAGCAAGAAAAAAATGTGTTTTGTAAATAACTCCCCTACTTTCGACATACTCTCCATTGAGGGATACATACTTGGTCCAGCAATCCTCCTGCTTCTTTGTCCCACCAGGAAAATAGGTTCTGTCAAACTTTGCAAAACACTGTTGACTGCAATTCTCACTTTCCCATTTTATGAAAATTCTTTCAACCAAGCCAAAGTTTCAAGTTGGGGAACAAGAAGTGAATGGGGGCTAAGCCTGATGAATAGGACGTATGAGTAACCAACTTTTGCAATTGTTATCACTGATGTATGGAATGGTGCATTATCCTGGTGAAAGAGCACTTTTTTGAATGCCAACCTTGGTCTTTTTTCAGCCAACAATGAAGCATAAAAGGTCCAGTTGTAGCTCTGCCTTCTTTCAAGTGATCTAGGAGACTATTTTTTAGGAATCCCAAAAAACAGTGGCCTTCACCTTATACACTGACAAAATGGTCTTTGCATTCTTTGCAGCACTTTCACCAGCCTTTGTCCATTATTTTGACTGCCATTTTGACTCTGGCTTCATAAAAAAATCACAAATTGGCACAAAAAGTCTTGTAGATTGCAATTAAAAATCATCAGGTATTGTAATGAAATGTTGCTCCAGATGCACTTTAGGTCGACTAAAGCAATCACGGCACCCACCTCGCACACAGATTCTTCATAGTCAATTCTGCATGCAGGATATTATCAATCTCACAGTTGAGTTGCCTCTCAGCAAATTTTTATCTGACATTACTATATCATGGATTTTGTCAATGTTTCCTGTGAGGTCAATGTTTCAGTGCTTGTCCGACTACATTTAAATTCATTAATCCAAAATAAATGGCCTTCAATGATGGTAAATAGCCAGCATGAACTTCATCTGATTCTGTTTAAATGAAAATGTTTAATAACAGCACAAAATTTGTTTTACTCCATTTTCAATTGCAGTAACACTTTGACCACACAGTTGTCAAATGTGAACTGTGCACATTGTTTACATTTTATACACTCCTTTAAATAATCAAGATTGCCAACCATGAAGCTGCAACAAAAAGTTCCATTCTTTCATGGAAATTTACCAAAGTTACAAAAACCATCCTCTTAAACAAAATTGTTTGTAAAGGAGAATCTCTTATACTTTTCGATCCATACATATTCTTTACTACTTTAGTTTTGTTATTAGGCCAGTTTCCCTACTCTGCAGAATCGTCACTGAACTCAAGCCAGACAAGTTACAATCATAATTATTATATTAAAATTTTGCTGTGTGTAACCAATATATATATCACAAAAAATTGTTTTTTTCTGCTTAAAAAAAGACTGCACTACACTTTTAATAAGATTGTACAGACTAAAATCCTCAGGCTTGCAAGTGTTACACTGTACTTTTTTCATATTTTGTTAAATAAATACAAAGTCACCTTTTCTTTGGGTAACAATCATCCATTTTTTTTACGGCTGCTCCGTGGTTAGACCAATTATCTCTCACCAAGGTAACCTGGGTTTGATCCCATGCGAGATTTGTGACAGACAAACCATCAGAGAGGCAGGGTTTCTCCATGTTCTCTGGTTTCTTCTGCCATTGCATTCCACCAGTGATCCATCTTCATTCCATGTATCATCAGTTCATCACCTGTAGGGTCATGTGTAGTAAAAGCAGGCATTAAACACTATACAATAAATCCATTTTCCTTCATAAGTAACAGATAACATAAATACAACCACTACCACAATTTCATAAACACCTTTCCTCTTTGTGGTCATCTAACAGCATCACTAGAACACATGACAAAGCATACAACCAGTTAGTATACTGCACTACAGCATGACTACGTGATCAACCGACAAATCAAATGAACCTGCGTGCATTTCAAAATGCAAACTTCAAGTATATAATTAAATACAGGATATTCAACGCCCCATATGACGGTAATGCAAGACACAATTTTTCCTCCTCGAATAGGGACGTCTGGCAAGCATATGCAATGGTCATATGCGCCTCTTGTTCACTCATCACGCTGAAGTGAACAGGCACTGTACGGTGTGTAACACATCAAAATCCCCTACTCCAGACATCCTTACCAACATCCTCTCATTTATGTTCACCAATAGGACAACTAATTTAAAATTCTTGTTTATATATGATTCATCCTCATATGAAAAGCCCTTCGAGTCCTTAGCTAAATAGAAGGATGAGAACATTAAGAAAGAATGAGCCGTGTACATAAAATGTAGTATTTCCTTTTCCTTTACTTATAGGAAAAGCTAGGAGTAGCATATACTTCATGTTGTATGCATAAACAGTAGCCTAATGTTAAAATGCTTATACTACCATACAATGGGTTGTCTCCTTAGTGCAGTGGTAACACAGCTGCTTGCCAAGCAGGAGACCTGAGTTTGATTTTCAGTACCGGCATGGGAAATTTTCCCTCTCTTAAAGACTTGGCCTGGGGTACACTCAATCTTGTGAGATCCCAGAGGGGGGGGGGGCAATTGAGGAGTTACTTGATTGAGAAGTAGCGGCTCCAGATCGAGAAGACTGCATCAACCGACTTGAGGAGCTGATTATGTCTCACCCTCCAGCACTGCACCCCATTTATGACACTTTCATGCCAAGATGGGGGATGCAGCTGGGTGGTAGTCCATGGTCCCTTGTGGACTGTCATGCCATGAGTTATGTTTACCATAGTTTTATCTTTCAACAATCAATTTTCCTATTATCAGGCACTCATTTCTGTTTGGCAATTTTCAATATGGCCACTCCCATTTAAAATTTAAAATGAATTGTTTATAAGGCAGCAAATTCAGCTATTTGAAAATCTAGCATCAACATAGCCTATTTGTAAAATTTAAATTGAAAGTTCATTATGCACACTCTTTAACTGCTATGTTCTCAGCGCCCCATTCTATATTGGGCATGAAATATCACTTAAGAGGCCTCTTTTCAGGAGGTTGTTTAATGTGCCGTAAATCTACGACCTGGGACCACCACCTTTATTTCTCTTCAGAAGGAAGCTATGCTAAGGATTTTTACACCCAGAAAAAATATATTCTCCTAGCTGAATCCTGACATGCCCTCAGTACAGTATTATTACTGCTGTAGGGAAATTTTAGCTTATGCTGTCAATTGGTACTAAATGATTTTGTCAATACTTGAAGGAAATTTAACTCACAAATCAGCTTTTTCTGCATTTGCTCTAGTTAGAAATGGAACTGTTCTTGACTTCTATTTCTTCCCCAATACCATTTTAAGATCCAGTATCTGCCAGAGAAAAAAATTAATTAAAAAAAATTTGCTATGTTTCATTCACATGACTTTCTTTAACTATTTAACATATTATTCTTACAAAAGATACCTACATAATGCCAATGAAATAAAAATTAGCAGAATTGGTCTTATTACTTCATTTTAAGCAAAAGGGAAATAAGGAAACACGCTAGGTTCCAACAGTCAAATCTTTCAAAAGCTCATTGCTATGTGAAACATCGAAATTTGGTTGTTTTTACAAGGCCCAGAATTAAAACAAAAAAGATAAGAAAGGAAAGATGACTTCCTATTTGAGAAAAGTTTAAGCAGTTTAAAATTGTAACTAATAACACAATATCTCGCAAACAGTCAACTCTACAAAAAATATGTATATGGCATAAATTGTGTGTTTTAACGACATATACATTTTTTGTGTAGTAAGTTTTTGTCTGAAGCTATTCCCAAAAAATTCATTATATACATTTTATCATAAAAATATCTAAAAAATATGGCATTTTAATCAAAATCATTAGGGCCATTTAAGAGAAAATAAAATTTGTGAACAACGTCTCATGTAAAGAGTAGTTGAGGGTAAGGGGATTTCCCCAAAAATCTTTGTGTCGCATCCTTGGAAGATAATGAACTTAAATAACAAAGTTTTATACATGCATGTAGCTACCCAGACATACCATTTTATAAAAATGTTTTCTTTATGATTCAGGACACCCTAAAACATGTATTTTTGGTGAAATCTTAGTATCAAATTTCTGTTTATTGAATTAGTACAATTCCTGAAATCATTTCTAAACAAACAAAGTCTGGGAAAAGGCAGGTTATGATTTCTCTTAGTATTACCAATGAATCAAATACTTTTCCTATATTTTATGCACAACAATTACAGTATATTCTAAGGATGGAAGTATGACCTACTAGATCAATATTGTGCCAAGAGGAAAAGAATTTATGACATTTTATGTGTACAGCTCAATGTCTACTGTAAACACAGAATAATGATGCTGTTGTACCTTGCGCATATCCAGGAGCTATTGGAAGATGCTGACACATCAGTCAAGTTGGAGTTCTCCTCTCCCTTTATTTCACCTTTTTTTGAAGGAGTCATCAGAGGAGTCTTGTCTTCTATCTATGTCTTGCTCACTATTACCTGGCGCCATCTAAAAGAAGAATTAAATGACAGTTACTGTTTACCACAGAATCAGAAAAGGTTCACCATTTGAAAATCGCTGAGATACATACTATACAACATAGATTTTATTTTTTAATATCATCTGTCTTGAAAACAACATATTTGTAGAAACATTCTGGAAAAAAACATTTTTCAAAAAGTTTAATCAATGGTTATTTTTAATTTAGTGCCATTTATAAGGAAACCAGTTTTTATTTTTTCACTGCTTTCACTTATAGTAAGTAGAGGAACAACTGCATTCCACCCCAAAATTAAATTTTTAGATTTTGCCAGAAACTCATCTTCAGGTTCCTTGAATAAAATACAAAAGGTTGTGTGTGTGCATGCGTGGGTGGGTGCATGTACAGCATTATTCAAAAACGAATGTTGAATAAATAATAAACTTTTTATTGAAGTTCATCTTCTAAGTAACACAGATAATTTAAAAAATGCCCCCCCTCAATTATTTGTTATTTTCTCAAAAATGGTTGTAACTGTACACAAGCCAGAAGTGGGCAATCATCCAATTAATACAGGGAGATGATATGGCCAGCACCTTGCATTCCACAGATGGAAAGTTGGCATTCTTGGCCCAGGTCACTGCCTATTGCAGCCCTTCACTTTTCTCTTGTCTTCCTTGGACTAGGGGTAACATGCTACATAAGCACATAAAAGAGCATAAAGTCTGATAGAGGCCCCTGAGCAAAACTAAGCGGCCTTTCATGCTCAACATAAAATTCATTTCTCACTTTTCTTTCGATGGTGAATGAGCACTAGTTCTTTAATTGGGATTTAAAATCTGCACCACTATGAATGGGACAAAAGGCATTTTCTGGGGCTAGGAACCAGAGCTTCATGCTCAAGTCTACAGCACCATAGCACAAGACTAACTACTATCAGTTTAACATATATAGGCATAAAAAAAAGGAATATTTTCAGTTTTTAGGGAATAGCCTGTGGTCCCCTTTATTTGAATTGAATTTGTATAATTTTGAATTCTAAAAGGTACCTAACAGATAGAAAACAACTTACTACAGGAAATGTGCAAAATACACAACTTATATGAAACAGTTGTTTTCATAATGTTACAGGTTTTCAAAAAATTCTATGCTGAGAATCTGTATGTGTGGGAAAAGATCTTCCCATGGAGTTGTTCATCACCAACCCTCTGATGCTAATGCAGTGCTTGCAGCATATTTTAGGCACCCAGTGCTATGGCATTGAGACAGTTCATTATTGACTGAGGTAATTAATAATGGCATAATAGTAATAATTATTGTCAAACATGTTGTCAAATAGAAAATTGTAGAATCTTGAATATAACGTAAACTGAATGCCAGCCCACCCCAAGGGTTTTGGCGACACTCTGTCGGACACATGGTCTGACTACTGGCTAAACAAAGAAAGTTCCCCTCAGATGTGTGTGCTGGACCAAATTTCCAAATGTAAACTGGGGAATCGAAGCTGAAAAGCTGCATGGAGCAGACGTTTGTGTTATGCGAAGAGACATAAGAACTTAAGGAATTTGTGGAGTGTCCCAGTAATCGCAACAGCCCGAGTGTAATTGTTGTTTCACGAATAGTAATATGTTATCCAAGGCACTCATGTCCTACAAATTAGAAACTTTGCCAAGAAACAAGCAATATATACATTCGCTATACAGTTTGTGGCGTGCTTCCTAGAGTTATTTCTTTTTGCTTCAGTGTGTACTTGGTACAAACGCCAGTATGAGAGTTGTAAAAGCAATAAGTACATATAAAAAAGGTATATCCACGTGGTATTTTTGTAATATCCCACTACCTGAAAAACCAGAAGAGATATCATTGCTCGCAAGGGCCAACTACCCAGCATCCAGTATCCCCTTCAACATTATGAGAAAAAAAATTAGGAGACAAATAATAGTTAATTCTGTACTCTGGAATATAAATATTAGTACAACATTAAATTTGGCCCTGGCCACTTTTCAGAAGCATTATATGCTTTAAATAACAATTGAATATTATAATAATATTTAATTTTTATATTTATAATTATTAATAATATTATTCTTCCTTTTCTATTTCACTTTCTCTGTTACTACATAGAGAAGGAATAAAATTTGATACCAAGATTTCACTGGAAATACACGTTTTAGGGTCTCCTGAAAAAAGATTTTTTGAAAATGTGTGTGTTGATTAAGTACCAACATCTTCTAAGGATGTGACATGAAGATTTTAAAGAAATTGCCCCCACTCCAAACTACTCTTTACAGAGAAAAACTTTGGAACATCTTATTTTTTTAAAAAATGGCTCAGGATTTTTATGTCATTTAAGATATTTTTATGCCAAATTACAAGTATATCTGAATTTTCTGGTAATAGCCTCTGAAGATCTTTTGTGTAACTGTAAGAATTGGGTGAATTGTTTTGGTTGGTGAGGGGTGAATTAAGTAAAATTAAACAAAGGCCTACCCTATCAAAATAAAAGAATTTGCCCAATATTCAAACTTGGAAAAAGAAACACTGATTCCACTAATAATACTTTTAGATTTCTTTAATATTCACAGATTCCATTTTAGTGAAAAAGATAGGCAAAAACTTACTGCACCAAAAATATAGATCTCATTAAAACACACAGTTTGTCATACATTTTTTTGTACAGTTAATCGTTTTCAAGATATTCTTTGTTATTGGTTTCAATTTTGCATTACTTAAACTTTTCTCATACAGAAATTTGTCAACTCCCGGCTGTGCCAAGAGAAGTAATTTCAATCGATAGTAACTAGCTTATAAAAGATTTGACTCAATTTAGCCTAGTGTGTTCCATAATTTCCCTTATACTTATAAGGAACTAAAAAGAAGACCATTTCTGCTAATGTTTATCTCTATTAGCATGAAGTAAACAGAAGATTATGCTTTTTAAGAATAATTTGTTACAAAAATGTACAGAAAGTCGTGTGAAGAGAACACATAAGAATTTCTAGTCAACTATGATCTTACAATTTTTGGGACTTTTTAAAAAATGAAAGTGCCATGGAAATGAGGTTCAGGCGACATTCCTATGGAAGTTTTTAAAAGGTTACAGCCATTATAAATTATTAGACAAACAATGGATTTAACAAATACTTGTTTTTCTGGGAATTGCTTAAAAAGTGCAGTTATATGAAATTTATATAAGCTTGATAACTGAAGATCCTCAACATTTTCTCCACATTTTAAAAAATCAGATACAATGATTTTCATTTTCCTGCTCGAATTAAGATGTCTAGTTTTGACACTACATTATGCAGTCAATACATGTGTACAATATTCTTCTCAACTTTCAACAAGTTTAGTATCATGGGACCCTTTTTTGCCATGCATAGTAGGTAACACTAGCTTGGCTGTTCATATCATCCACAGATATGGAGCTACCAGCACATGACTATAGAATACCGCCTGGTGGTGGTACTGCCAACTTGCTGGGCCCAGCCTTGTGGTGAGTAATAAAACATAATCAAGGGATTTGTAAAGCTAAACCCCAATGAACTGCAGCTTAGCAAAGGGATTTGTGAATATCACTCTAGAGGATTACAATCTCTCATTTAGGTTGGAATGAATTGGCAGATGCTCATGACCATTAAAATGGCATGTTTTTCTTGCCTTATGCCATCATCTTAATAGCTACACAAGTCAATGTTGTATGCATATTTGTTATAGACTTCTACATCTTTGCATCGATTTCAACCAACTTAGCACAGATGTTTAATAAAAAGCAAACATAGTTGCCTAACTTAGATTTCAAATTGTGTCTCATTTTACGTGATTCATTACTTAATTTTATGTTCTGGCTACCAAAGCTGGCAAGATCATCTGATAATTATAGAGAACTTGGGCCCCTCTAGAAATGAAACAAATTGTGGCTTGACTGTAAGTTTGGTTTATACTTGTTACATTTTCACCAATTTTTTTTTATCGGAAAAGCTCCGTAATTAAGTTAAACGCTAATTTATTACATACGCGTAGCGATCCTTTTTTGTGAATATTTATGAAGTATGCTGCCTAGAAGGAGTAGAATATAAATAAAGAAGTCTTGTAGTACTTTTGCAATGTAAATATATAATAATACTACACACTAAAGTGCCTAAAACCTGAGTTTCATTGTCGGCGGCAGGCAAACAGTGTTGTGGAATGCAACACCAGCATATGTCGCTAGACACTGTGCTGATGTATGACGAGTATGTTTCACGCAGATTCAGCTGTTCAGTGAATTTTACTATGCAGAACTTCGGCCACTCTAAAATCGAATGAAACTAAGTACGATTGATTGACTTTGTATTTATGATGACAATTTCAAAGCCTGTGGATTTCAAATTTAGCGCGAGGTTAGGTTCCAATCCATTTAGGTTAGTGTGTGTATATAAATTTATGTTTCTAATTTTATATTGTGGTAGTACCTCATTATCGATATTTCCAACAACTCCTAACAGCGCAATGGATACAACATTAGTTTTTTAAACCATCTCCCCACCCATGAATCCCTCTCTAACCACACCAGTCCCATTAGAGTGCAAAACTGGCATAAGTCGCAGCAGAGAGAGTTAGCGGCCCAACTTGTAAATAATTACCGATCATCTTATATTCCTCAACAATTGTAATAGCTCATATAATAACGTGTATATTATATTTTTTTCTTTTGTGATTTTTCGCTTTCTCTAGCACATATGTACAATGTACATAGAAAAATTACTATATTTCACCGAAAAATCACTGGAAATACACGTTTTGAGATCCACTCAATAAAAAAAGGAGTTTTAGAAAAATGCCAGTACATGTGTGTGTGCATTGCTCAAAAATGAAAAATCTGTTATGATATTCAAGTTCATTATCTTCCGAAGATGTGACACACAGATTTTAAAGAAAATCCCCCACCCCCTACTACCTTTACATGGAACTTTTTTCAAAAGCATTATCTCAATGTATATCTTGAATTTTCTAAGAATAGTTTCTGAAGAGCTCATCATTCTGGATGAATTTTATATAATTGGTAAATCATAAAACATAAATAAAAATGTACTACATAAAAAATATATATCTAATTAAAATACACAGCTTATGCCATATATGCATTTTTTCGTCGAGTTAACTGTTTCTAAGATATTCCTTGTTATGGGTTTCAATTTTAAATCACTTAAACTTTTCTTAAATGGGAACTCATCTTTCATTTTACTCCTGGCAAGCAACGAGAACTGGATGTCAGTGGTAAATCATAAAACATAAATAAAAATGTACTGCATAAAAAATATATATCTAATTAAAATACACAGCTTATGCCATATATGCATTTTTTTGTAGAGTTAACTGTTTCTAAGATATTCCTTGCTATGGGTTTCAATTTTAAATTACTTAAACTTTTCTTAAATGGGAACTCATCTTTCATTCTACTCCTGGCAAGCAACGAGAACCGGATGTCAGTTGACTCACATAGTGACCACCATATAAATGCTTTGACTACCACTTTATTCCCTTCTATTTTCACAAAAGTAATTACATCAATTTTGCTAATATTTATCTTGCTTAGCATGATATAGATAAAAGAATAATTTTTTGTAAGAAAAGTTGGTAATTATTTATAAGTTGGGCCATTAACTCTCTCCGCTGCGACTTATGCCAGTTTTGCACTCTTAAAGGGACCGGTGTGGTTAGAGGGGGATTATGGGTGGCGAGATGGTTTAAAAAACTAATGTTGTATCCACTGCACTGTTAGGAGTTGTTGGAAATATCGATAATGAGGTACTACCACGATATAAAATTAGAAACATAAATTTATATACACACACTAACCTAAACGGATTGGAACCTAACCTTGCGCTAAATTTGAAATCCACAGGCTTTGAAATTGTCATCATAAATACAAAGTCAATCAATCAATTTCACTTAGTTTCATTCGATTTTAGCGTGGCCGAAGTTCTGCATAATAAAATTCACTGAACAGCTGAATCTGCGTGAAACATACTTGTCATACATCAGCACAGCGTCTAGCGACATATGCTGGTGTTGCATTCCACAACACTGTTCACCTGCCGCCAACAATGAAACTCAGGTTTTTAGGCACTTTAGTGTGTAGTATTATATATTTGCATTGCAAAAGTACTACAAGACTTCTTTATTTATATTCTACTCCTTCTAGGCAGCATACTTAATAAATATTCACAAAAAAGGATCGCTATGCACACGTAATAAATTAGCGTTTAACTTAATTACGGAGCTTTTCCGATAAAAAAATTGGTGAAAACGTAACAAGTATAAACCAAACTTACAGTCAAACCACAATTTATTTAATTTCTAGAGGGGCCCAAGTTCTCTATAAATACCGAAAAGTTTGTGGAACCGCTAGAGAAAGATTTCTCACTGCTATTATTGTTTTCACCTTTTTTGCATTTATTTAGTATTTCACACTTTTCTATTTCTATATCCTACATTTTGCAACTTTACCAACTTATGTTTGCTCTGACTACAGTGATTTTTATGCTTAATAAATGATAGCCAACTTTGAAGTGTCAGAGCATCCACCTTGACACATTGACCTCCGAAGTTTCAGTACTGTTACCAATGTAAACTAGAAATGCATATATCTATTTTGGTAACAATCAAGGAATCCTCAGGAATTTATAATAGTTAAAGGTATAAAAAATAAGATTGCAATTAATATTACTAGGGCAATTACACCTCCCTATTTATTGGGAAAATAATTTTTGAACCATATGTTTTTGCAAGTAAACTGAAAATTTCAATTCCTGTTGGAATGGGAATAATTATAGCGGCTCTTGTGAACAAAGCTCATGTATCTTCTTTGTATTACCCTAAGTGTTTATTAAGTCACTGCTTAACTATCTTGTGTACAAAAATTATCATTCCATGCCTATATCAAGAGCAAATATAATTTAAATTCTGAAATAAATCTTATTATCCACTGCAGATCATCCAGAAACAACCTCCTGCACCTGCCTTAAGATACTTGCCTATATACAAAAAATTATGAAACTCTGCATTGTGGGGAAGAAAAGCTGCCATTCTGCTGCTATTACACAATTACCAACACAGATAGTGAAACTTGCTAGAATGGCATCTAAATTACAAGAAAATCAGTTTATTTTCATGCAGTAACCTAGACCCGACATCTGCCATAACAAAATACTTTTGGTGTATTTGAATCATCATCATCATCATCATAATTGTGCATTATAATGAAAACCTGAAGACTAAAATCAGACCTGAGAAATTCTTTAAGCTTTGAGCATTACTTTCATGTGTGATACTTTTGCGATTCTGCCATTAGAGCTGCTCGGTAGTTACATACTCGTTTGTTATAAAATTTTAGGTCTTAACCACAAAGTGAAGGGCCTTAAACTGCAAAGTGTAGCCAAGGATGTTTTTATGAGTAGTGGAGTGGAGCATTTGTGTTCGAAGGTTGTGACTGCTGAGAGACAACAGCCAAGGGATCTGTTAAGCCAAAACCTTAATGATTGCCAAAATAAATCAAAACCTCAGCAATCTAGCAGAAACTAAATCTGAAAATGTTTTCAAGACTTTCAAATCTAGATCGCCTATGGAAGTTTACCAAGCTTTGTGATAATAGTTTAGAAATAATACATTCATAGATTTACAGGTGAAATGGTTGTGAAGTACTAATATACTTTATAAATTCCTTAAAGAAATGTAAGGCTAGACAAATGCAATCTAAGGCTAAATGTCATACAGATAAACCGTCAAATCACAACCAATGCCGGGTGTTTTAGTTAGGAAGAATTAATTTTAAATATAGATTAAATTATTTTAATGTATTTAAATATAGGATAATTATTTTTTCGTTTTTCCTATAAAACAAAACAAAATAAACCTCCTGTGGCATGCAGATAGGTTGGTTGATTAAAGGCTTGCTTCATTCAACCTCGGCCAATATTCTACTCTCTTACAAGCAGAAGTGGGTATGCCATATTAGTCTACATATAGAAAAGTATAAGTAAAAACTATAAAAACCATACATTACGAAATGTACTTTCCGACAATCAATCAGCTTTATCAGAATGCCTGGAATCATAATGGTACTAGCCCTACACAATTCGAAAACTCCAGATTAATCTAAGGCTATGAAAGAGCAGATTAAATGGCAAAATAGGGAGCCAACAACTCTTAACGGTCCTGAAATCAAACATCGTCGCAGGGCACGTGCCAAACACTGTGGGAGAATACCCAACAAAAAATAGACCGGCATGATTTTAAGTGAGGGGTGCCCTATATGTGAATAGATAAATAATATTTGCTGAAAATATACTTAATGCATAATGAACTATCTGCAATGAAAGTGTTGCTGTACATACATTCTAAACAGTAGCTTTTTAGTACCTGTAAATTCTGGTTACTACAAGTTTTTTCCTGCATTATTTTCTGGAGCATCTCCCTGTCATTTTTACAGTTACACTGTACATTTTACTTTATATATAAGCTATAACCCCACATTATTCACAAAATACGAATGTGATCGGCACAGAATTCCAAACAAATACTACCAGCATGATAACAACCTGATACCAACCTAACTGATGAATGGCGCTTCGTAATTCGTTGCCACAAAAACAAAGAACTGTCTAACCCAGACACACTAGCAATGTTCCAAACCTTTAAGAACCAAAACTTATTTTGAGATGCATAAAATCCCTCAAATTATAAAAATCTCCCTTGTTCTTAAAATACAGTGAAGTTCTGTAACTGACAGCATATTTTGCAAACTCGTTTAAATAATTTTAATTTCTTAATCTCATCCAACTTTTTAAAATGTAAATACAGGACCTCTGTTTTTCTTTACATGAATATTCCACTTAGATTGGTCCTCAAACTAAATCATTACATTTATTGTAACTAATAAGAATAAATATTTATCTCGCACATGTGCTTTGATATGGCATCTTTACAGAACTTTCTTAACGAGGAACCACGTCGGGTGCAGTTTAGCGCATGATATCTGTCATTTGATCCACCACAATGCACACTGACAGTGAAGGTACATCTGGTTCATGATATTTCTTCACCGAACGCACTTTATAATGAAACCTGTCAAATGTCAACAGCAAAGCGGGTGACTAAACATATGTCTCTCATAATTTAAATCCATTCACTTGTAACCGTAGCGTTCGTCACATAAAAGTCCTCCCATATTCTTAAAATTCCTTTGCTGCAACTCGAGCATCAGTTCATTGTAGACCTCTGTAGAGTTATTTATTTTAATAAAATTATATTATTTGAGAACGTTCTTTAACTACTGTGCGTCCCAATCTACATTTTGCATAGACGCCTCTTTTCAGACCTGGGGTTCTTTTATATGCAGTAAATCTCGACACGAGACCACCGACTTTACTTTCATACCGAAGTATGGAGGGAAGCCATGATAAAGACTTTACGCCCGAAAAAAATACGTCATCCTCCGCCAGGTTTGAACCCGCGATCTTTGAAACCAGAGACTTGCAGTTACTTATAGATCACGAAGGACGACTCATCAAAATCTATCACGTAATTACTAAAATGTGGGTACACATATGTGAAAATACTTTCGGATTTAGAGCAACTTCACTTTACAAACATTCATCAATACTGAGAGCCCTTGTTTATAGAATTGGCCTATATCCATTATAAGCGCTATAGTTTTCCCTCTGGAATGTATCATGTCATAACAGTAATTATTAATAGAGAGAAGAATTTAAATACCAAAATATCTTATCAAGTCATGATTTTGTCCGTGTTGTCTAAGATGAGGTAATGTCTTATTTTCTTAGTTTTTGCTCATAAAATCCTTGTTTCACGTTTCATTAATAATTCCGTGCAGTAAAAATTTTGCATCCTAAATGTGCCCATATATTTCGCAAAATACAAGAAAATTGAACAGGCATAGGTGATTATTTTTCGTTGCTAATTATAAATCGCATGATCATAATTGGTAAGCAACTTATAATTTTGCTGAAAAAATATGATGTGTTCCGTTCATATGACTCTCTAAATATTCTGCAAACTATTCTTACAATAGATTATTATTTTATCTACATCAAGATAAACATTACCAGAAATGGTCTTTTACTTGGTTCTTCATAAGTAGAAAGGAAATACACTAAGTTAAATTCCTAAAACCTATCGACATTGTCATTGAATTTGTTCTCTATCCATGGCCAAGACTGAAACAAAAGAGATTTGAAACGGATGAGAAATTGAGGATACATTTTTTATTTGCCACGTAAACATCTTTAATATATGACATTTTAATCAAAATCATTAGCGCCAATATTCCATGTAAAGGGTAGTTTGGGGAGGGGGATTTTCTTGAAACTCTTCGTGTCGCATCCTTGAAATATATTAAAATTGGGTGGAATACAATGCCTTCTCTACATACTATGTACATTATACTAGAGAAAGTAACAAGTCAGTAGGAGGTGGTTCCGTGATAATGTTAATTTCTGCTTTTCAACAATTGTTTTCCTGTCAACAAAAACATAATTATACCATGACTTTGAAGGGATATTAATTTGTAGAGCTCTATCAGCTGGCATAGTTGGCTGGTGCATTCAAATTTCTTTATAGTAAGATGGATCAAATGGTGTATAAAGAATTGACTTTAAAATGTGTTGCATTCACATGACTTTCTCTACCTATTCTGCAGAGAAAACTAACCTTATAAAGATTTATCTTTAATTAATTACATACTACTCGAGATATATATTAGCAGACATGCTCTTATTACTTAGTTCCTTATAAGCAGAAGGGAAATAAGAAAATTCATTAGGTTAAAGAGACAGTAAAATATTTTAAAAGCTATCGATATGCAATTGAGTTTTAAATTTTATTATATTTTAATCGTAGAATTGGAATAGAACGAACATATTAATAATGAAGATTGTCTAGCTTCATGCCATCAACATCCTCGTTAACAGTCAGGAAAAATAATCTTAGTTTTTAATTTTAAACACCGGTTTTACACTGGACATACACATACAATGAGCTCTATTACACCAATAGGAAATCCAGTAAAACCTTTTTAAATAGGGTTTATTAAAAGCTTTTCGTATGCGGAAACTTCGCTAGTTAGACTGATAGGATTAGAATAAAAGCTATTCAGCTGTTGTAGTACCAAACCGGCATACGTCTGCAGCTTTTAAATTAAATTCATTTAGGGAAGATTAAAAGTCCTATCCCACCAATGCCAAAGACTAACTTCATAATTTGTTATCCCAAACTAGTTAAGAAATCAGAGACGAGTTTTACAGGATATAGATGCATATCTTTTAAGTTCAACAGCGAGCTTTTATACAGTAATGCTGTTTTTCTAAGACAGACTGGAACATTTTCTTAACTATGCAAGGCTGTTTAAATCTGATTATTAATGAATTATTTTAAATAACCAATCATCTTTTTGGTACAAAAGACAATGTGTAACAACAGTAAGGTGTAGCTTTTAATTAAGATTAACCTCTCCAGAGTTTTTCTATTTTTATAGAGAAAATCCAAACTCGAGTGGGATCAATTGATGTCTCGTGATTAAAAGAAGTGTATAAAATTTAAAAGAAATAAATACAATAAAACATTAACTATTTTACCAAATTAAATGATCGAACTGCGTTCATATTTTGTTTCTGTTCTTCTTTATGTTATATGGTGTCGCGATGTTTTATGAAACTAACTTTGAAAATCTATGTGGAAAACAAATGACGATCAAAAACAAATTAGCAGTAGCAAGAGAGGTAATAAAATCAGATTAAGTCAGTCCTGTAGCTTAATTGGTAAAGCACCTACGTATTGTACGAGGGATCACTGGTTCGATTCTAGGCTGGAGGATTGGATGTTTCTCTAATAACATTATTCTCTGTCCTTCCCAGAGTGTGTGTGATCTAATGATTAAAATTAAAGATGTATAGAAAACTAACGACTATGTAACACGAGTTAACACCATTGCTGAGAGGCATTATGCTCACAGAGAAATGCCACCGATAGGACCACTCGGTGCTGTGGCAATGCATTTTTGAGTCTGACTCTACCTGTCCAACTCCAATCCTAAACACGGCTTGTGTGAAACAAAACAAAAAATTAAATAATTGACCTAATAGTTGGTGAAACTATGTAACCGGGACTTAAAAGTACTTACGACATTGTGAGTCGCCATTGAGGTATGTCAATTTAACATCACCTTGTGGTTTACAGGGAAGTAAGCGAGTCAGTTGAGAAATTTAATGCCGTGCAGGTATGTTGCCATGGTAGCTCAGTGGTTAGAGCAATCGGCTAGAGACTAGGATATCCGTTTTCAAATCCCGCCAATGGCATTGCATTTTTCAGTCTGACTCTACCTGTCCAATTCCAATCCTACACACGGTGTGTAAGAAAAAACAATTAACAAAAACAATAAAAAATCAGACCAGGGAGGTCACAAAAATATGGAATACGTAGCCATGATTGATTTAAACATAACGATATTGGTCAAAAATAATCACTCTAAAAATTTCATTTATATCTTCAATAGTGATTGAGAAAAGGAGGTTATTTGTGAAAGACAACTTTATTCACACAATAAAACAACAATTGCAACAACAAAAATATATTTTGCAAAGAAATAAACGACATAATTTGTACAATCGGCTGCTGTTGTATTTAACAGCGAAAAAAAATACCTTTAAAAATGTTGTATTTGTTAACGATGTTATCAATTGCTAGGATCATACTGGCACCCCCGGTGTTCCTGAATTTCGTCCGCAGGAGTTCTTTAACAATTTAATAGGTCTATTGACATAGCGCTGTTGTTTTTAAGCACTCTTCATCGTTCTCGGCCAGGTTAAAAATCGCGATTTTGATAACAGAAGACCAGCGTCTAACCAAATGAGCCATACAAACCGAAATTTAGCAGCGAAATCTATTTGTAAAGCAAAATGATTTCTAAAAGATACGCTACAATTTTTCTCTCTACTCCAAAGAATGTACAATTTATGGGGTTTTGTGAGGTGGTGTAGGATTCAGAATAAAATTCATGGCAAGAGATGTACTATTTTTAAAAATCTCATTTGTTCCATTCATATGACTTTCTCTATCTGTTCCACAAACAAAATGTTCCTACAAAAGATTATTCTTATATCTACATCATGCTAATCGAGATAAACATTAGCAGAATTATTGTTATTGCTTACTTCCTTCTAAGCAGAAGGGAAAATAAGGGATACGCTAGGCTTAAGCGATAGTGAATTTTTTTAAAAGCTGATCGCTGTGTGAAACAATTGACATTTGGTTCTTTTTGCTTGCCAGGAGTAGAGAGACTTGCTGTTTGAGAACAATTTAAATAGTTTGAAATTGAAACAAAAACAAAAAGTATCTTGGAAACGGCTAACTTTACAAAAGTGCGCGTGTTTTCACGAGATCCATATATTTTGTGTGGTAAGTTTTGTCTATTTCTTATGATTTACCAATTATAGAAAGTCATCCAGAATGAAGAGCTCTTCAGAGGCTATTCACAAAAAACTAAGATAACTATTTCGTTTGTTATACAAATATCTTAAACATATGTTTTTTTTATCAAAATTATTAGAGCCATTTTTTTAGAAAATTTAAATTTTCGAAAAAGCGAGATTTTCTTTAAAAAAATTCGTTTTGCATCCTAGGAAGATATTTAATTTCAACACCAAGTTTGGTATTTAACCGACTTTTCGTTTTTGAGGTATGCTACATACATACACACACAGACACTCACAGATGTACAAAGACATGTTTCTTAAAATGTGTTTTTTTTTTTTTTTGATTCAGGGAGTGCTAAAAAAATTATTTCCGGTGAAATGTCGGTATCGAAGTTTTTAGTGGAATACAAAACTTTCTTTATCTACTATGTACATTACATATCCGTGCTAGAGAAAGTAAAAGTGTACTTATAATAGAGAAAATACCAATTGACAAACTGCATAAAATACTAAAAAAAGTTGTTGACAACCTTGTTTTTTAATTTCTCCTTAATAATAATAATAATAGTTAATAATAAGTATAATTAAAATAACAATAGTAATAATAATAATAATAATAGACAGTAACCATCATCATAATCATACACCATGCAATTTACAAAGAAAGTCAAAGGAATATTCGCAAATGTTCTCTTTTAGGGTGCCAGCGTGTTCGTGTTCTGGTATTCAGGTCTTTTAAATCCTATTTAACATTTTAGAAATTGAAATTATAAGCTTATATCCGTTGGGAAGACCAATGATTTTCAATGACGAAAGGATTATCAAAATCAACACGTATTTTCTCTCTTTGAGGGCATTAGTAGCCGTTCTCTGCAGTGTTGTAATTTCCCACATACGTCAGTCAAAGGGGTTGCCACCGCACTTCTATTCAAAGGGGAAGTGAAGGTACACGTAATAGTGCTGCTCTCTGCATCCGTTTACTGTTTTCGTAAAGATAAGTTTGCGTGTTCATCTGTTTGCAGTTCAGTCAGGTCACTGAGTTATACAGGTCGAGCTGAAATGTTCACCAACGAGGTTTACAAAGTATGGTAACGATCTATGGGAGACACAGCGCAATACAGGTGAGATTCGAAGGCTAGCTACGGAGCCCGGTAAATTTGTGAAGAAAGAATATCTAATAAATTTATAAATAACAAAGAATTTATTCATAGCCTGTTGGCTATTACATTCTAGGCTATTTGTTACGGATTAATATGGATTCCTTGCGATAAAACTCGATTCTGTTCGCAATATATTGCGGCCTGTCTTCTCAGGCGGGAGTAGCATGACCGATTGGCGCGGTAAAACGGGTGTTTTAGCGGGGCTATACGAGAAGGGGAAAGTCACCACAATAAACCCCTCTCTCTCGCCATGCGAAGCCTAACCGACGAGCCTCGAGGACAGCCGAAGCAAACCGATGTTTTGTGTAACCAATCTAGTGAATTGTATTCTAAGATAGATAGCCAGTATAGTGACTTTTATAACTCAAGATAGGGGTCCTTAATTTGCTTAATTGACCAAAATCAGAAGTCGTCCATTTCTTAATAAGATGGAGGTGATTATAACTGTCTCTATACATATGCAGTATGCACATAGGGTACAGAGAAGGTTTTGTATACCACCCAAAAATTCGATGTCGAGATTTCCTGGAAATACATGATTTAGAAAAAGGTCCGTGTGTGTGGACAGTATAGCTAAAAATTAAATATCTAAAGTGTTCCATTCACATGACTTTCTCTACATCTCTACAACAAATTACTCTTAAAAAGCTTATTCTTCTATTTCATGTCAATCGAGATAAACATTAACAGAAATTGTCTTTATTAGTTGCTTTCTTGCAAGTAGAAGAGAAACAAGGGGATATACTAGGTGAAAGCGATAGTCAAATATTTTAAAAGCATTTGTTTGAAACCTATTTCTTTAGATGGACAGGAGTCTACAAATTGCCGTATAAGAAAGGTTTAAGTATTTTAAAAATGAAATTAATAACAAGGAATATTTCGGATATATTCAACTCCATGAAAAAAAATCTGATGTGTTCCATTCACATGACTTTCTCTACTTCTGTGTAACAAATTATTGTTAATAAGCTTATTCTTCTATTTATTTCAAGCTAATCAAGAAAAAATTGGCAAAAATATTCTTATTATTTGCTTCCTTGTAAGTAGAAGTGGATGGGAGTATCATAGGTTAAAGTGAAGTCAAAAGCTGGTTATTAGGTGACTGAAGTTCCTTTGTTTGTGTGGACGCGAATTGACAAATTCCTGTATAAAAGTATAAGTTTTTCAAAGCTGAAACCAAAAACAAGAAATATCTAAAAAAAACGATCAATTCCTCGAAAAAAAGCATACAACATAAATTGTGTGTTTTAATGTGCTCTACATTTTTGTGTGGTAAGTTTTTGTCCATTTCTTACGGTTTAGCAGTTATGCAAAATTCCTCCAGAATAAAGTAATCTTTAGAGGCTATTCCCAGAAAATTCAAGCTATACATATTATTTGTCAGGCAAACATCTTTAATATACGATATTTTAATCAAAATCGTTAGAGCCATTTTTGAGAAAATAAACATTTTCGAAAAAAAGTTCCATGTAAAGGGTAGTTGGGGGTGGGGGGATTTTCTTGCATATCTTCGTGTCGCATCCTTGGAAGATACCAAACTTAAATACCAAGTTTGGTATTTAACGGTCTTTTCGTTTTTGAGCTATGCTGTCCACAGACACACAGATACACACACAGACACACACAGACGCACACACATACACGGACCTTTTTTTGGATTCTGGGGGACCCAAAACGTGTATTTCCGGTGAAAACTCGGTATCGAATTTTTGGGTGGAATACAATACCTTCTCTATTCACTGTACATAGTACGTGTGGAGAAAGTAAAAATGTATGACATAAATTGAGTGTTTTAATGCAATCTGCATTTTTATTGTAGTAACTTTTTGTGTATCTCTTACGGTTTACCAGCTATGCAAACGTAAGAATAGATCTTAAGTGGCTATTCCCAGACAATTAAAGATATATCTTTCATTTGTCATGTAATATACGATATTTTAATCAAAATCGTTAGGGCCATTTTTGAGAAAATAAAAAAAAATTATCAAAAACGTTAGCTTGAGATGGGAAGATTTTCTTAAAAATCACTATACACTAAGTACCTACAAAGTAGTGTAGGAAAAGTAATAGATATTTCTCATTTATCGCTATAAATAATATTTTCCCGAAAGTATGACAAGTTCTAAAAAATTCGCGAAAAAATAAGCCTATACATCATTTCAAAATAATGTCAAATGTATTCAAAACATTTTGTTTCTTAATTCAACAACTTTCTCAATTATCGTGAAAAAATCAAAATAAATAAATAAATAAAAATAAATACCACCTTGGTAGTGTGGGGGAAAGCGCGTCTGCCTCACATTTAAGAGGTTCTGAGTTCGAATTTCGCTTAGTGTGAGTGGCCTGGATAAAGTTTTTTGAGGGGTTTTCCCTTATCCTGAGAATACGAATTGCGAAAAACTTTAAGCTTTATGGACCCAGAGATCTTTTGAGCAGCGTTTCACCGATTTCTTTCATTGTCCGACATGACTAACTATATTAAAGGACGTTAAATAAATAAGTAAATTAATCTGATGTGTTCCATTTATACTTTCTCTGGCTGTTTCACATACAAACTTTTCGTACAAAACAATATTTATTATTTCATTTGCATCATACTAATCGAGATAAACATAAGCGAAATTGGTGTTATTACTTGCTTCTTTTCAAGTAGAAGGAAAATAAGGGGATACACTAAGCTAAAGCGATAGTCAAATATTTTAAAAGCTGGTGGTCCTATATGAAACAATTGAAGATCTGTTCGCTTTGCATGACTTGCAGTAAAACAAGAAAGATGAGATCGTTCACTTTGAGAAAACCTAGTTCTAAAATTGAGACCAATAACAAAGAATATTTCAGAAACGGCCAACTCAACATAAAAACGTATATGACATAAATTATGTGTTTAAACGAGATTTATATTTTTTACCATTAAGTATTTGTCTATCTCTTAGGTTTACCAGTATTCAGCAAAATGCATCCGGAATAAAGAGGTCTTCAGAGGCTATCCTCAGAAAATTCAAAATATACATGTTATTTGTCCACCTTGATATAGAGTATTTGAATCAAAATCGTGAGAGCTACTTTTGAGAAAAATACACTTTTCAAAATATGTTCTATGATTCTTGAGAATCTTCGTGTCGCATCCTTGGAAGATAGTAAACATAAATACTAAGTTTTTATTTTAGCGACTTTTTGTTTCTGAATTATCGTGTTCACGGACACAGAGACACACACGGACCTTTTTCTAATTTTTTTTTTATATTGGAGATCCCAAAACATGTATTTCCGGTGAAATCACGGTATGGAATGTCTTGGAGGGAATGCAATACTTTATAGAGAAAGTAAAGACTGCTCCTATGAAATTGCCAATGAGAAATTCTTCAAAATACAAAAAGCTATCAATATGACCTATGCTGTTAAATGGAATATGAGTATAAATGGAATGAAAGAAGAATACAACTAAATTAAATATGCTCTTCCAAATGCTCTCATCTGACAGTTGAAACTTTTCCAGAATGCAGTGAGAGTTGAACAGCAGTTGGGAACGCTGCATGACTGACAAATACAATGTAAACATGTCTCTTGCACGCTACAATTAATTTAGATGCACAAGGACATCAAAAGAGTTGTGCAACTACTGTGACATGTCTAATCTATAAACGAATAGGCTCATTCACAGGAAACAAACATCATAAAAATGAAAGAGTATCAGAGCTGGTATAGCTTGTAAAAATAATTTGACACCCATTACGTCATTCGACTGAAGTGCAAACATGGAATAAACTATGATGGGTAAATATTGTAACTATTGGTTCTTTGAGTTTCAGCGTATTTCAAAAGCTTTTATTATTCTACAGCAAAACTTTGAACGGGAGCTTGTGTTATCTACCAAATAAAGATAATGAGTTGACAAAAATGATAATATTATTACCTTAAAGCTGTAATCATTCCAATTCCGTTAATCTACTGACGAACACAAATTTCAGTAAATATTCAAACGTTGACACAACTGAAATAATGCTGTTATTATGGATAATCATCGCAACCTTGTCATATTCGGATGCAAGTAAATCTTTGCCCGGTAAAAACAATAGTCTACTCGATGTGGTCGACGAATTCACTGATGTTGTAGCATCGTCATATTTATCTGACGCGCGGTGCATTGCTGTTGTTACTTCAGGTCCCACAATACAGTTACATTTTACAAGACTGCCAGTTCTGTATGTTGCATACGATGGAAATGAAACACAGTTCGATATCCTACTTCTCAATGCAATCAATACAGGTTGTCTGGCTTTTGCCATCCAAGCGGAAGATGTCAAATGGGTGGTGGAGAAAATCTCGGAGCTAACTCGCTCACCTAGAGCCATACATAGATCTAATAACCGTTACATATTTTTCCCTAAGAATGTTACAGATATAGACATCGTTTGGGAGACGGCCTTAGACGAAGTCTTCAAGATCAGAAACATGGATTGGATGCCAGACCTTTTGGCTGTCCATTTTGTTGAGAAAGCAGAGGCTGTGAAGAAACTGAAACAGGTATCTACTTGTGGTATTGTTAAAATGTTGATCATTAAAGCAGGTGGCCACTATTTGAGTGTGCAGATATCCCTTCGTGCGTTAAAAGAGTTGCAGAACGCACCAGGGCTATTTCAAGTTAAAACCGGTCAGCAAAGATGGTGTTTGACTTTCCTCAAGCAGAGATAGTGATTGTGTATAACGCCCGCTTTTACTGCTATGGCACCGCAGTCTCAAGCAGAGAGAAACCTTATACATAGGACACACAAATTATGTTCCAACTTGATTTTTTTTTCATGTTATAAGAGATCCATTCATTACCTGTTGGACTTCTGTAATTGGCGGGTGGACTTTTCTAAAGTTTTGTTTGATAAAGGCAATTGCTACTAGCAGTACCAAAAAGTTGTTCATCAATGAGACACCAGCTTCAGCTTTAGAGCATGGAATTGGTAGCCCCTATCGAAAAAGGACCGCAACGTGTAACAGACTTGGAGCACGAGCTACCGGTTTGCTAACTTCCTTATCCACGATCTGAAAAGCCTGTGATCGAGGTGCAATATGTATATAAAGTAATGAGACTGATAGCGTAGTCTTCGATGTGGAAACGCTGGTGACACGGGATTTGGATGGGAGGTTGGTGAACATATGATACACTAACGTTTCACCTCTTATGTTTAGTGTGTTTGTTGTTTGCAGCTATTGCTTTAGTGAAACCACTTCTGAGTGTGCGTTCTGACAACGAGAGCTTTTGTTTCAGACTTGGACACAGTGCAACGGAAACGTTTACAAAACTTCAGCAGACCTACTAACACGTTGTTTTGTCTAGAGCTCAGATTTTTCGGTGTTTAAGGCATTTGCAGAAATCAGTAAGTCAATTGAAAATGAACATCATTGGAAGGCTTGCGGTTTCAAGAACTAATGTAAATGTCGGGGATCTTGTGGTTGCAGATTGTCGGTACTAAGAGGCTCTTGACAGAGTTTGGAAAAGGGTCATGAGTGTGAGACGAACCTTAAAAACAACTGGGTGTTGTACCATGACAATGCCATTTCTCATATAGCTTTTAATAAAGCGCTTTTTCAGTAAGAACATTTCTGAGGGTCCTCCGTGTCCTTATTCGCCAGACGTGAGTCCTTGTGTTCTTATCTCTTCCGGCGATTGAAAAAACACATCACTGAATATAATTTTAGTATCCTGGACAGATTCAAAAGGGTGTAGCCGAAAAACTAAGGGTCATTCCAATTTCCGAATTCCCACACTGCAATTAGGAGTGGAAGAACCGTTTTCTACGCTGTGACTTCCCAAGGCACTTACTTTCATTGAGAGAACGCTCACTTTTAACGTTATTGGAATAAAATGGCAAAAATATTAGTCTCATTACTTTATTATATGTACCATAACTTACGGAAGAGTTAACAAAATACTAAGTATAATGCTTTGTATATGCTGTGCATTTTTACCGACTTTCATAATAATCGTTCTCCTTACCTTTCAGCATATTTCTCCTATTCTGCTAAATGAACGACTTTTATTTCTTGCAATATAATACATAATTTGTTAAAGACAAATAATTCTCTTAAGTATTTTCTGTCTTATACGTATATTAATTTTACGGATTCTAATCTTACTTTCAATTTGTAAACAATAATCAGCAAATATAAAAATCAATGTAAAGTTTATTCTCTTAATAATATCATTGCGAACAGACATTAATCTTGCTTTCCTATTATTTCTGAAATTCTTTTAATATTTTTATTATTTTAACTTATACAGTTTAATATTTATAGAGTAACTGCAACAACAACAACAACAATAACAACTGAAACTTGTCTTCTATGCTCAATGTAGACTTCACTCAAAATCCAATCGATAATTTACTTAAAACCGATCACAACTTTGAGTGAAGAACGTTCCAGAATAAAGCATATCGATGACTTAAATTTAGAACGGAAACAACAGACATACGAGTATATTGATGTTCCATTTGGCTCAGAATTCCAATTTATGCATACTCCGTAACCCTTTTCGTGTTCTAGATTCCTGGCAGAGTTTAAAATATCCTTCTGGTCTGTTTATGTTATATTTTGTCTTTTGATATGAATATTACGCCATCTAAAGTATTCTTAATAAATTATTAAGTGAATGCCGGAATTTGGATAAGGCGAGCTTAGGCTAAAGTAACAACTGCTAACTTATATTGGATAAAAAGGGTTTCGTTTGAAGTTGTAATCTGGATAATATCATGTTTTGAGCATACATATTGTATAGATCACCATTTTTCATAAATCTCTATAACCCGAATTAAAGAAACTGAATTGCAAAATCTGCTGGATTTTTTTTTTTTTACACTATTAATCTTATACCTTTTGCCTTGATAATTGCGTTTTGCCGCCAGAGTACTTTAAATGCAATTAAATACAATAATTTTATTTTCCTTGGTTATAATTCTTTTCGTTTCCCCCACAGGTTTCCTGTAAAATCAACACAGATTTAGAAGGAAAGTTGAACTTAATGGGTACTCAAAGGACATATGAAGATCGCCATGTTTTGGAAGTGTGTACACATCGATTTGTGGGCGAACAACCGTCAGAGAGAATACTTCTAGATGTCTGGATTCCTGGTTATGGGTTTGTGCTTGGCCAAGAGCTTTTTCCTGATAAGCTCCGGAACCTCATGAGAAAGGAACTTACGATCATCAGTATGTCTTATCCGCCCTTCACCGTCATACGTCCCGACACTGATCCTCCGGTATTCGCAGGTTTAGACTTCCAAGTTTGGTACGAGTTCGCAAAGAAACATAACTGTAAATGGAATACTATATCGGAGTTAGAAAATTGGTGGGGAGATATCTGGGAAAATGGAAGTGGTAACGGGCTCTCAGGAGCGATTGTCGAGGACAAAGCTGATATGGCGTTTGGCGCTGTGTATATGTTTCACAAGGAATTCTTCTACACAGATTTCAGGTAAGTTTTATATTCTAAATCTACTCACTACATAATATTATTTAATAGATAATCCTAAATTAGGAGATCTGAAAATTGCAGGAGCAAATAAGTTCGCCTTTAACGTGGGACATTCTTTGAGAAAATGAATTTCCTATACGAAACAATTTAATATTATAAATACATAGATATATAGATATGTATAAACTAATCCAGTAGTATGATTGACAACAAGATATACCAGATATTAGAAACTTCTAAGTTTCCAATAAACCCTAAGATTCGAGCGATATTGCAGAGAAACTGAAGTACTTTTAAAAGTTTTCGGAATTTGCCTATGTGAATCAAACGAAAGAAATGTCAAAGACTCAGTGGTACAATATACACGTTTAAATCAAAGATCTGCGGTTCATTTTCTGGTACTGAATTTCTCAACTCCAATTCAACTTAATCCACATACCAATATAAGAAAAAATTAATAATGCTTTATCTTGTAATGAAATTTCCAAAATACTCCAAATAATCTGCAGAACGTTCAGCTTCACAACTTGTGTCTTACTTTTGGTCAGTCTTTTGAGAGTGGAAGGAGATAAGGATGTCACATGGCTCACAGTAGCTAACACAACGCTCCAAAATATGTACCGACCTGGGAGCACACTTCCTGCGTTTTCCCTTTGTAGTCTCATGAGACCCTACCGAAGAATATAAGCATATTCATAGTCTTTTATGTGAAGTGACGTTGAGAAATATATTATACATTTAATTATTCTATACATGCATTAACTTCACTGATATAATGTGTAATAAACCCATAGCTTCATAAGCCGTTTACTAAAACTTAATAACAGTTCAGAATATTGGCTACAGAAATATTTTAGTATTAAAGTAATAGTCCTATTATTGTGACCGTGTTTTAATTTTCCGTGTTAAACTTCCTTTGATGATCAAATTAAAAAAGTTCAATTCATTATCTATAGGTTTGAATAAAAGTCTACTTAACTTCTGAGAACAAAAGGCATGAGATCACTTTTCTTTTTATAAGTCGCTATTAATCTGTGGAAAGTACGAAGTGGCATCGGTGACCTCACTTAGAGTTTGTTGTGTAACCAATGGTAGCGTACCTGTCGTGCAAATGCAGCTACAATTCAATTCTACATAGAGTAGGTGATAGTGATTGCATGCTACTTTTGCCAGACTCCGTTTAATGCTGAAATAATGTGAAGGCGTTCGCAAACAGGAGAGCAATCTAAGGCTCCCGTTATTAAAAAAAGAGAGGAACCTCTGATCATTCAGCAGTAGTGCGTCCAGGCTATAAAAGAAAGGAAAGTATTTAACATCTAGTTCCCTATGCTAGGACGTATGTTGCAAATCTTATTATATATTTAGCTCTTTTAATTGTTGTAATACATAATTTGTTTATGACTATAACTTATTTAGTAATAGCTAAAACACGCAATAAAATAATAAGAAAAAATGAAATAAATGAAATAGGATATTATAAAATGAAAACAATTACGATGAAATAAAAGTAAGTCGCCCTTCGTGGTGTAGGTAATGGTTACCATCTAGCCTCTAATACCCGGCTCGTAAAAAGTCTTAGCATGGTTTACTTTGAAAGGAACTAAATTCATCATTTTCATCATCGAGATCCTATACTACCATCAATGGACGTGGATGAGTTGGTTCCTCATCACCATGTGCACACAGTGACGAACTCGTGAATTAGAAATTCCTTGATCAAGAAACCACTGTACAAGGGAACCAAAATGCGCCGACATGTCGTGATGGAAGTTGTATTGAATCAAACTGAAAATCAAAACACTACGCAAACTTTTAAATTCCACTTACACCAAGCCGATTATTATTATGATGATGATTATTATTATTATTGTAACCATTACCATTATTATTATAATCATTACCATTATTATTATTATTATTATTATTATTATTATTATTACTATTATTATTATTATTTACTGAAATGCAGAAATAAAATAGCTGGTGACCGAGTAGCCTCTTAGGCAAGTGTCGGCAGCTCAATCGGCGGTTTTCGCCACGCCGGCCACACAGATGATAAACGTAGATATCGGGATAACTGGGAATTTAAATGTAGTGGTCTCAGAGTTTTGAGGTCTGAATTGCATGAATCAGCGGCGTGGAACTAGGAATGATGATAATACTAATCTTTTTCACACTATTTATTACCTGGATAACATTATCACTTTTCTGACTATTTCTTCAGAAATGTTGGTAATAAGCACGTAATTTATGTAAGCATCGATTGCGTATTAACTACCGCACATGCAACAACACATCCGAAACATCCCGAATATACTAGCCAAGTGTTCCTTTTACCATTGACTTTCTCTGTACCACTGGTCGTCTCCTCCTTGGCTCTAGGCCCTCTGTATCTTAGGAAACATCTTACCACCCACTAGCTATGGCTGACTCACACGAGGGGAGAATCTCTTCAAGATTTCTGTATGCTTCTACTAAAAACAGAAAACTTATTGTTACAATTAAGAAATTAGTTAGCTGTGTTTATGACCGTGCTGTTAAAAATAAGATGGGGATCCAATTATAGAAAGGGGGAGTGATGTTCAAAATATTCACAAAAGTCAACGATTAAATAAAAAGGCTTGAAAGATCAACAATTTTATATGTGACGTCTTTTGTCTGGAAAATCTATAAGCGGTTTTCAAAAGGAACCCTTCCGACCTTGAAAGAATTGCCTGTCCATTTGGGGATGGAAATACAGAAAGGTGATTAATAAGCTTGGAATTAAATAAAATAACACCACTAGAATCTAATGGAATCACCATGAATAGTGTCGTGGCGATAAAGGCAAACCTTTGTGAACACTTTAATATGGGATTTCTGGATATTACATGTTTTGTTGAAATATAATTTATTAAATATATTTTTTTCAAGGAAGACATTGACTATATTTGACTATCAATATTTTAACAACTAAATATAAAACGCACATGTTAAAGCATGTTTTGCTATGGTAAAAAATAACTGATAAACGTTTCATGCCTCTATTTTCAGAACATTAAACTTTCGGAAAACTTTAAAGAAAATGTTAGCTTTCTAGTATATTTCTGAAATATAATGAATTATCTGCAACTTCCAATTTCCTGCATCTAAAAATATCGCTTTATAATATTTATATCAGTTTTACATTAATGAATTTAATGACATTTACTAATGGCTCGCTATTTCAGTTCTCTTTTATATAACTCATCAAAATCAACCACGCATAAAAATGTCTTTTCAAATATTTCAAAGTGCTTATATGTTATTTCATTTAAATTATGTATCAAGATGACCAAGAAAGTTTAGACTATTTTTAAGCCAATATATCCAATTTACCTTTAATATTTAGTGCCGGTACCCCTTCTTTTCCCCTTTTCAGAAATCCTAAATGGCACAATAGGACGAAATCACTACTTGGGACGTGAAAATGACGGAATTTAGCCCAGGAACATTCTTTTCAAGGTATGGAGTATGGTTTGTAGTACCAGAGTCGAGGGTGCCAGAACATGGCATAGTGTCTATCGCATTCTTGGAAAAGATTTTCGAATGAAGCGGAGATGGGCGACTGCATTAACCTAATAATTCATTTAGGTCTGTTTATTGTATCAGAAATATATTTGTGTTTCAGCGTGGTTTACCAGCGAACCGGCGTTACCGTAATCACTCCAAGACCAAAACCTCTACCAGGGTGGCTAATTCCCTTGCTACCTTTTAGCGGTTACATGTGGATTGCGGTTCTACTCAGCATCTTTGTGATTACCTTCGTGCTGTATATTGTTTCGACAGCTTCTAATGCACTACTCGGTAATATTTTGTACCAGTTACAGCTTTAGAGCTATGTTTGAATATAGTTTAAATGATGTTCAATCAGGTGATTTCCTGATGATATGCAGAACCTAGACTAACTGATTTGAAAGCTCGAAGAACTCACAGAAAAATAAACTAGATTAAATTATTATACTCCTCATTTATTTTAAGTTCGACATTTTATTATAAATAAATATCTTTAGATGATACATACCTGATGTCCTTGAAGAAACTATAACGAAGCACACTATTACAATAAACCATGCATATTTTCAGGTGAAAGCATATTCAGCCGTTACTCCACTCTGCTGGTATGCAGTTTTCGAACAGTGGGACTGCTGGTGCTACAAGTGCCTGAAGATGAACGTGACTACGCAACACTTCGTTATGCCTCCATGAGACATTTGGTCACTTGGCTAATTCTTTTCTTTCTGGTCGTAGCGTCTGCCTACGGCGGAGGCCTTTCTTCCGTTCTTACCCTGCCACAGTATGTAGTACCACTCTTTATATTTTAAGCAAAAATTAGTGAAGATTGCCTTTCGGAGCTGTGAAGAAAATACATTAAGAGAACCGAGTTAAAACTAGCGTTGTGATAACTACATAATCATAACTTTTAGTGTGGCTTATAGTCATTCTCCACTCTACTGATATGCTGCAGAGTCTTTATTGAAATTGCTAGTAGCCCGTCTTGGAACTATGAAATTGTATAGCTCGTGAGGTGAGACATGAACAAATCTTGCGCATTTTGCATTCTTTCCCTTCCTCTCTGCAATGTCTGAGAGGCTTGGCGCGAATGACTAAATTCACCCATAGCAGTGAAAAAATTGCAGTTCACATGGAAGTACTCATTGGCGCATAGCCATAGTTATAGAGAAATCGATTTCCTCGCTTTAAATCTAATTTTTATACACACATAATATGTCATTAGCAATATGAGGGGTGGATCTGTATGTAAGGAACAATGGCCTGTCCTCCCAAAATAATCAAATCTTGCCCAAAATTCAATTTAAGTGTATTTCAAAACTTTGGTTTGCCTAACAATACTTGAAGTACCAGTATCGCTATTGACACTAAAGCTAGAGCTAGCATAATTTACTCCTTCGTGGACATACTTCTGCACATACATTTGGCGCACCGTCAGCCCTTCAGGTGAAGAGTTGCCACTGCGCAACTTAAAGTTTTGCTCCTATCTAGCCTATCCAAATATTGACCTGAAATAATACACCCATAGATCTTTACAAAGTTATGGTAACTAATATCTCTTTGGGTGATGTCTATACTCCGACAGATATGCTTGCGGTCAGGAGATGCTGAGCCAAAGGATCCAGAAAAAGAGCTGTTGAATTGTTTCCATAGTTATTTCTATAGTAGCGGGATGTAAAGTCTGTCTGGACCATGTTGTATCTATACAACCTCAATTTTCAAAGGTACACTGTAACAGTTTGATTCAAAATGCATCGTATTGTCTTCAAGAAAGATTAGTATAGACCCCATCATAAGACCCTTGTATCATTCAGAAGGGTTTGGATAAGCACCCATTCGGAACAAAATGTTCAATAGCCTAAATGTTCCACAACTATTTTCTAGAGTACGTTAACTCACAAAACTGATCGAAGTGTTCCTAAATGCTCAATCGGAGGTTTTTACTAAATTCCGTTAATCATTCATATATGTTCTTCATTCACGATTCTTCCCTCCTTGTGGATTTTAGTTCTATCAGTTTAAAAAACATATGACACAAAGTTTGACCCGAAAAACGTTCAAGGCTGTGGATGGATTTTGGCTTTTTACAGTGTTTTGTCTTTTCTCGCAAGGCATTTTATCACAGAGCGACGAGGTTCTTGATACTGCAATCAAGAATAGTGGTGATTTAACGCATAACTGCATGACTTACACACTACCAATAATCGAAGCATACTGAATTAAACTTCTGAGTACTTCTGGCATTGTTGTGGTAATTACTGCGCCTACTATATTTTATGAAAATTGAGGACATTTTATGAGTTTGTAACTATCTGCAACATGCAATCAACAAACATTTCTAGCACTCTCCATTGTAACATTACCACCATAGATAAATAACAACAATAACCACTGTCTGAGTACACACTAAGTGGCACGTAGGTTAGTAGATACGTTTTCCAAATCAAACTCTTCCAGGTGTAAAAGTAGTTAGTTTATTTGAATTTCCATTTGAAAGCTGAAAGCTTTCGACCAGAGCCCTGTTTCACATCTGAAGCCAAAATGTACAAATAGCGAGGAAACGATTACAAGTGTTGGTAAACTCTGTTTTACAATAAAAGTAAGTTTATTAACGCGTGACCTTTGAGGAGATTTAAAAAGCTCGATAAACAATTTACGAACATAAAAATATTATGTGCATTTTGTTGCATTCCAGTTTTTAATCGTCACGAACTCATATTACACACAAAAAAAAAAAAAAAAAACACGCCCCTACTAAATATGTGTGTTTAAGTCTCCATACTTCTATCATATTTGGTAAGTATTGAACATTTCTTTAATCTAAAAGAGATGATATTAATGTATATTATTATATTTTAAGATTATCATATATCAAATATTGATAGCCAGTAATTGAAAATTCTTACACTGTATAATATTGGCTACAATGACCTGTAATTTATTAAGTAATTTCCTGAATGTGCTTCGTTTCTTTATACTTTGCGTTGATTGGTATAATCCCGAATCCAGAAATTTCACCAAACCGAACGCAGGGTTTCCACTTTTAACCTGACACCATTTAAGGTTAGAAACTGAAATAAAATGGCTATTTTTAGAGAAAATTAAGGGCGAATGAATTAAAAACTAGATTGCTATGTGTCTACTATTGCTTGAGATTAACAGCTAGTTCTCATCCGTTACAAAAACAAAAAAACAAACAACAAAAAACACAAAGCTTTGAGGTTAAGGTACATTTTTGCCTGCCGCATGCTGAATGTGATGTCCAATAGGTATATATCCTACTAGGATTGGACATTATCGTTGGTAAAGGACTTATTCGCAATCTCTCATTGTATTCATAAACAGATTTGAAGTTATTTATTCTGAGCCTAAAATATTTGTATTATACCTTGCCTTGCATGAACTGTTGTGAATCATTGGAACTGTTGCTAAATAATATGTGTAGCTTTCAGTGATTTATACACCTGTTTTCTTTTTCGGCTAAAATTTTATTAAACATATCTTAGTTTATAAACTTTAAACTAGGCACCACTCTCAATTGTTTTTTTAATAAAGCAGAAAGAGCAATTTTTCTCAATGCTCTTGCAAATGGCGTATTGTTCACTGCATGACCAAGTACGCGGTAAGCAAGAACATGTTATGATAGAGTGCAACATTTTACGTTTGAAATACGTAATCATTTATCATAGGTTAATACACCATTGTAGGTTCATTATTGATAGGACAATTGCTCTATCATGTCTCTTGCATTAGTATGTATAACTCATATATATTTTGCAGATTTAGTAGTAATTGATAGTCATCACATAAATCACTGCAAAATAATGACAATACAGTAATAACACTATAACATAACAAGCTCCTTAAGATGATTAATATCATTGTAATCTCATTATAGCGGCAAAGTATGAGAATTAATTTGTAACGAAAAACTTTTACATTTATAGCAGTGAATATGAACAGGCATCTTGGTAATTAATTGGTATCTAACATAATTTGAAGGAAACGTTCATCTCCTTGATAACTGCCTTGCTGTCTTGCATGGGTTGCGTAATGACGCTGCAAACTGATTTTTTGCGAGCATAAATTTGCCTCAAAATAAACACTTACACCGCAGCTTTCCATAAATAAGAAAGGCATCTCCTAGGTAGACATAAATGTAGGAGTCAATGACTTGCGTGTTGGATTGCTTTCTGCTCCCTACATAGTAAAATGACAAAGGGCACATACCCATTGCATATATGGAGCAAGCCAATTTGCTGCGGTAAAAATTCAAGCGAGTTGGTGGCGCTTGGGTTAAACCATCTGTAGATAAACTGCTTACTATACAAATATATTTTACAAATGTGTGAAATTACTGTTAGATCGTGAAACAAAGTACTCGTACATTTTAAACATTTGTTTGCAAAGTTTAACATTACAAAGTTCCATTATACAATAGATTGTTACAAACTACAAAGTTTACAACTTATAAGAATTATAAACATTGTGAAACAGGCTCCTGAAAGCAAAATGTGTATGGGGAATTTTTCTATTTAGAGAATTCCTGCTCACATATTGCTGTTTAATTATTCACATACATTTCCCTTTTATACTCTTAATATTGCATTAGAAAAAATAAAATCATTACAATAAAGTCAAGTTAAATACAATTATTGCTACTCAATCTAAATATATTATTAACTACTTGCTGGGAGCCAGCAAATGCGTAACTAGTAACCATCTGTTACAATATTTACCAAACATTTCAAGACTAATAAATACTTAATTATTAATCACTGGTTTCCACCGATATAAATACCTTATGCTACAGTTCTTAAAATAATACATCACTTTCCACATATTTCTTACTATTACTTACATTAATAAATTTTCCTTTATACCCATTTAGTTATTGCACTAATATATAATTAATTCGCTTATTCACTAAGACATTCATTATACCTGTCATTTCACTTCGCTTATCCTTCACTTTAATATTGCCACCGTCATTATAGCTTACTATTTCTTCTTCTTTATGAAAATAATGTTACTCTAATAAAAGTTATCACTTCACGTCACTTGATCTCTTCACTAAATAATTTATCCTCAATTTGAACTTATGCAAATCTTATACGGTGTGATTCATATAAATCTGAATGATTTTAATGAGCCATAATTTCTCCTTGAAAGCTCGTAGGAATGTGAAATTTGTTTTAATGATGTCATTGGCTCAGAGAGAATCGACAACAATCATAGCAAAATCGATCAATACCTTTTGTTGATATACCGATGATTTCGATGGAAATTAGGAGCATTTTCATGACATTGTAGTCAGTCTTTTGTTTGCAATCATAACAGCAACATGCAGTAGGTACTCACTTTGAGAACGTGTTTTCATTGTGAAAACATATTGGAAGACAAATTCCTTGGTAACAGCACAACGGGAATTTCGAAGAGAATTTAATGTCCGGAATGTTCCGACAAAGGCAACAATTTTATTGCTAGCAAGAAAGCTGGAAACAACTGGTATACTCGTTAGTGAGAGTGGAAAACATAGACCACCATTGCGTGCAGAGACTGTTGTTACAAATGTTCGAAGAAGGCTAGTGAGCTCCCCAAACCAATCGTTGCGTCGATTGAGCCAGGAATCAGGCTATTCATATGGCACATATCAAAGTGCTGGGACTGTCTACAATGACATAAAAATGCTCGTAATTCCCATCAAAATCAACAACAGAGTCAAAAGATGGCATTGGTCGATTGTCAATTCTCCCTGAGTCACCGAGATCATTAAAACAAATGTTACATTTCTACGAGCTTTCAGAGAGAAATGTTGGCCTATTAAAATGGTTCAGGTTTTTATGGATCGAACCGTACTTTTAAATACTCAACTGGTGTGCTTTGGTTCTAGGTTCGAGCCTCCAATAGACACCATTGAGGAGCTTGCCAAAAGCGGCTTACGTTGGGCTGCCATAGGACCAGCTTTCATATCTTACCTGGGTGCCAGCACAAATCCTATCGTTCAGACTGTTGTTAAAAACTTCTTTTCTCTGCCCGTAGAAGAACTTGTTGCACATGCTTTTGACGACATAGGCTTGGTGGTCGAACATCTACAAGGTATGGTTTATTTTATTCGCCATTTTCGTGGTAACAAAATATCAAACAGTTTGTAATATCTACGCACTGAAATTTCCTCCTTTCCCGGTTTACAGAAATAGCAGACGTGAGTGTAATTGCATTCTAATTTTAAATCATCGAAGTGTGTTCTTAGGTTTCTTACTTGTATTTGTACAAATTTGTCGCTAATAGTATTGTTACCTCGGAATGCTGCCTGGCTCCCTGGGCTTTTGGTTTAACTGGGTAAGCTACCTTAAACTCTACTTCCCTCCTCCATACCATCCCTGTAATCTTCTCTACTTCTTGTTCCCTCCTCCTTCTTGATCAATTTCTCTTTCATCCTGCTCGGAAATTACCCTCTACTCCTATTTCTAGTTTCTTTTTTACCATTTTATTTTTAGAAATGTTGTATTCATTTTGTCCCAGTTTTGTCCCACATTTCTTCCCTCCGACTTAATATTATTGTACATTCAACAAGATAATAAGATATTCTCTCTTTTCCCTCCCATATTCCACATGGTTATTTCTCTTTTGGTTTTAATCCTTTCATATATATCACTCCCATCCTCATCCATGCTATTCTTTCCCTTTTTTCCTTGCTACACTGGCAATGTACTTTTCTCTCCCCCATTCAGTTTTTAAGCTTTTTTCTAAAATCTATTCGATATTATTACTTTTTCTGGCACGTATGTACATACAATGTGCATAGTAGCTACGGAAGGTATTGTACCTATTCCACCCAAAAATTCGATGTCGAGGGTTTCGCAGAAATATATATTGAGGTCCGCTAAGTCCAAAAGGAAGCATTTTGAGAAAAAGGTCCGCGTATATGTGTAACTCTGGGCAGCATAGCTCAAAAATGAAAATACCGTTAAATACTAAACTTGGTATTTATATTTAGTATCTTTCAAGAATGCGAAACGAAGATTTTCAAGAAAATTCCCTCAATCAAAACTTCCCTTAACTTGGAAAAAATTTTGAAAACTTTGTTTTTCTCAAAAATGGCTCTAACGATTTTGATTAAATACCGTATATTAAAGACATGAAAAAATGTACATCTTGAATTTCCTGGTAGTATCCTCTGAAGACCCTTTTATTCTGGATGAATTTTGCGTACTGGTAAACCGTATGAGATAGAAAAAAACTTACTGTACAAAAAATGTAGATCTCGTTAAAACACATAATTTGGCAAATACATTTTATATAGCGTTTTATTCTTTGTTATTGATTTCAACTTTAAACTGCTTAAACTTTTCTCAAACGAGAAGCGAGCTTTCGTTTCATTTGTCTTATTTTACTGCTGGCCATGCAGAGCGAACCGAACCTCAATGGTTCAAATACGACCAGCTTTTAAAAGATTTCACTATCGCTTTAGCCTAGTATATTTCTACATCTCCCTTCTATTTACAACTAACAAAGTAATAATACAATTCCCGCTATTGCTTATCTCGATTACTATAACGTAGATAAAATAATAATCTTTTGTAAGGAAAGTTTGTTTGCAGAATAGCTAGAAAGTTAACCTGGCTCATAGAGAGTCATGTAAGACTTTTTTTCTTTCGTCGAGCCTCCATACATCCCCCATTCTTATTTCTTCCATTTATTTTCTATTCCATTCCACAAACTATTTTGGCTCCTTAACACCTTTTGCTGTAACATAGTATACTTTAAAATGTCTTCTTCCATTTTAATGCATCTATACCAGTATTCTCTCTGCCACAGTCGTTTTTCCAGTTCCACTAAAGCTGCTTCCTTTAGTGGCGATTTCATTGACCCTACTACCACTTGGAATCTCTTCCCCTCGAAAAAGAAAGCCCTCAATAATACGGAGTCAAAGGAGATTATTACGAAAAGTAAACAGATTTTCAAATATTTCTTACATTTCTTACCTTATACAAGTTTAAATACATTTTTTTAAATCAAAACAATGCGCATTATTATTATTTTATTATTATCATTATATTATATGCTTTCAAAAATTGTCTCAGTTGAATCTGCTATGTTAGGCACGAGACTACACAACATGTAAAATAAAAAGAAACACTCTCCTCTATTTGTTATTGCGTTTATGTTTTTTCCTAAACATTAAAAATACGTATTTTTTATTTTTATCTATATTATTTTACCTCCTAGTCATGTCGCGACGGATTTGTTTGGTAAGTTACCTCTTTGATGGCATGTGATTGAAGGTAGCCTTTTTGAACCCATCCCTTACCCTAACGCATTCGCTTCGTGCCAAGCAGAAAGCATAGGGATGCCATAGTGTAGCTGAGTTCACCATCCATAGTCAGATGCAGTACAGTTAAACTTCGAGGCCGCCGGTCTAGGTGCTTCCACCATCCGTAGTCAGGTTGAATAGTACAGAAAGTACAGCCAGCCTGCAACGAGCGATGAAGGCTGAGGAAAACCCGAAAAAGTGTTGGGTTTAACCACTTATAGATAGAATGGGGGTTGCAAGATGACGGGTGAGAATAAGGTTGACGGGGTGAAAGGAAGTGGTAATATTGTTCTACGAAGGCTGCTGTTCAGCGTGCGAAGGCCCTTCTGCACCGCTGTTGTTATGTGTTTCTAAAAGTTGTTTATCAGGTATTCTGTGGTTAATTTTAAGTCCAAATAATTCTTGGGGGAATTGTGGAAGAGCTCAACTTTTGTTGCTGTTAGGGTTAGCTCCTTTGTTACCAGTGGTGCATGCCATTTGGAGAACCCGGTGTCACCTGAAGCGGCGATGTTTGGGGTTGTAATCCCAAAGAGACCAAAGAGACCGAACGAGGAGTTCAGATGGAATGGTAAACTGGCATAGAATTTTTCAGCCCGGTGCCTCCATATATAGAATAGGTGAGCTTCATGAAGCAGTCTCACGGGGAGGGTACATAATAAATATAGAATAGATGGCCCGAAGATCTCTATTCTGCACCTTATGCAGCCTCACCCTCCCCCAAGGCCAGATCTCTTTATAACACATTACTTTGCTGTGCAACAAGCAGAGGGCACTGTGGTGTCATACAGTCTAGCTGCCTTAAGTATTTGTGGATAGATGGCAATGCAATCGTTATTAGCAGTTATTTTCAGTTTTTTTTTTTTTTCCCTATTATTACTGACTTAGGGTCGCGGTATTAAATATCCAATATGGTTATTACCTTGGCAACTGAGGGAAACCATGAAAAAAACCTGGGCCAAATTGGTCGGCCCACGGATTTTAACCTAAGAACTCCCGAATGCAGATCATAGATATTTGCCGTCTTATCAATCCTGCTCGGTTTTCTGTTCTTGTCTTGTTTTAATTATTCGCGGGATTTTTAATCCACAAAAAAGGAAGCATAATCTTATAACTTGTGTTTCTCAAGCCTTTATTTAGCTTTATAAATAAGTGTTACTATAGCTTACGTTACAAGCATGTGCAGTCTTTTGTTTATTTGCATACCGGAAGCGTTTATATTTTGTTCGTTGCCATAGCAGCAGAACCGGAAGGATTAAAAATCGACCTGTTAAAAGAACGAACCTTTGAATTTGCTGCATTGCCATGTTAACCAAAAATAAAATAGTAATAATATCAAGAACGTATCTTTAAGGACAAAATGTATTACTAAACACATGCAAAACAACATGCTATTTCATATTTTAAAGAAAGAATATATCACCTACTATTCTATATATTATGATTTAATATTTCTGTGACCTTTAAAGGAGTTTGAAAAGGTTTCTGGGGAAACAAGCTTTCTGAATTCAACAAAAATACGTTTTTTTCATTATTTCCGCTTTTATAGAGATTCCATTAAATTTGATATTTTATTTTATTTCCTCTTTTATGGAGACTACATTAAATTTGATATGAACTACCGAAATTTGCTACATATTTTTACTATCTGCTAGTACAAATATTAAACCACATACTCCTGCACAGGCTCTTCCAGCATGCCTGCCGCCAAAGAGCAGCAAATTACTCATTAACTTAACAGGGTATTCCTGCAGTATGCAATGCGCCTTATCACCAAGGGCAACCTATCGTCGTGGCTGAATCCAGCATTAGAACACAAGTGCAAATATTGTGCACTTGCATTGACCTTTGCCCAGATGTGTTTATTATCTACCACCTTCCTCTATAATTCGCCTCCGATGAATGTGGTTGAGTGCACCGACTCAGACGAGTAGAGTTGAAACAGTCTGTTCCTGATCTAGTTGAGAGATATTGAAATTCTTTGTGTTATAATTAGATATTTATTTAGATTTTATATAAATATTTAGCTATAGCATTTATTTTGTATATTACATATGGATAGTGCGGAACAGATTTGTGAAAATACAAATTTACTTTATCATCGTAATCTATGAAGACCATATTTCAAGGTATACCATAATTTTAATTTTTTTTTCTGTTTTTGATGAAAACATTGTTTGAAAGAAGAAAACGTTGTTCACAATTAGCTAATATGCTTCTAATTATCTTGTTTAGATCATTAAATGCAGCAAAGCCAGAAGGGGTTTGGTGGAGATAACCCCTTGAGATCAAAATTAGGTTTTCGTATTGCACAACCTTGCCGTTGACGTAACCATTATTGCACTTAATGGGTGACCTTTGCTGGACATTTAGTGAGCGACCAGAAAAGAGAAAAAGATTCCTTTGCTCGATACTTAATGAGCAACCTGAAGAGAGAAGAAGAGCTCTGTGCTCGAATCTTAATGAGTCACCTGGAGAGTGAAAAAGAATCCTGTGTTCGACACTTAGTGAGACACCTGCAGAGAGAGAGAGAGAGAGAGAGAGAGAGAGAGAGAGAGAGAGAGAGAGAGAGAAGGAGGATTCTGTGCTCAGTATTTAGTGAGCTACTAAAAAGTGAAGAAGATTAATGTGCTATACATGCAGAGAGAAAAAGGTCTGTGCTCGACATTTAGTGCGACATGAAGAATGAATGCGACTGCTTTGCTCGACATTTAATGAGCGACCTGAAGAGAGAAAAGGAATTCTGTTCTCGACATGAGACAACTACAGAGAGAAGCTGGATACTTGGCAAGTACCTGAAGAGAGAAGAGGAATCTGGTCCTTAGTGAGCTACTGTGGTGATTGAGGAAGCTAGGATAGGTTAGTCTAGTCATACTAACGTCTGATCAAAGAGGTAGAACGAAATACTAAACTTCAAATTAGCCTTTAGCAATTTTCAAAACTACAATAGAAGCCACCCACATCAAACTATTCTTTACTAACTAAAGTTGAATACTTTTTTTTATTTTCGCAACAATTGTTCTAAGGATTTTATTCAAATACAGACATTTATTCCAACGATAAGACCTTTAAGTTGGTTTTCTGTGAATGCCAAAATGGCGGAATGAATTGTATGTAATACTGTAACATATAAAGGAAAATAACATAACACAGCTCATTATACTCGAATCACTAACGCTACACAACACACCAATTTGTCGAATCAAATCACTACTACTAAATCACCGAGTCACACAGCTGAACTGCACTTCGGATTGTTCGCTATCAACTGCCTACATTCTTTAACTCCGTAATTCGTTAAGTAACTGCATTCTTTTAACTGTCTTAGTTTTCCACTTCTCAATTATTCGGCAACACTGGTCGGCCCCTTATATACGCCCCATATATTAGATAGGAAGGTTCTGTGGTCCTCCGTGGTCTAGGGGTCCCAAGGTCGCGGGTTCGGACCGGTGGATGGTGATGGATTTTTCGGGTATAAAAGTCCTTATCATGGCTTCCTTCGGAATGGAAGTAAAGCCGTTGGTCCTGTGTCGTACATTTACGGCACGTAAAGTAACCTCAAGATTCATAAAGATACCTCTGAGCAAAATTAAGTGGTCTTTCACGCCCTGTATAAATGGGACGCTATAACCGCAACAATTAAAGAGCATCCGTAATTAAAACTCAATTACCTATACGAGGTTCTAGTATTCGAAATTACCGGACACTACCAAAAGGAGATTTCCAGAGCTGTATTGTTCAAACTGAAGCTCATGGCTGCTTTATACCAAAATATAAATTGTAAACCAATGGAGGGGTAGGCAAAAATTTACTACACAAAAGTGATTCTAACGCTCCCAATATAGTCTCGGACCTTGGAGGTAATCTCATTCCACGAAGCATGACGGGCCCATTTCTGAGGTAGCAATATCACGCAATGGTCCCTGTAGTTACCAGATTGAAAATTCGAACAGGAAGACTGAATCTCCAGGCCATACAGGGTCCAAGCCCTTTAAGGGGTGGACCTTATACCTGGCGACCAGTGGAAAGACGAGGGATGGCGAGTTACAGAGAATACCCTTTTCACTGTCACACTGCCCCGAAGCACCATCGCCAAACTTGCAATCCTGAAATAAAATAATTAAGCGAAGGATGATGGAAATGATGGATGGAACAGAAAATGCGGGAGATGAAAGAAACCACTCCAAGATTTGCCGAAGTTCCCAGGAAGGAGTATATTAACTGAACCGCTAAAAAATTAATGGTAAATAGAAAAATAAAATCTTTGAAGATTACGGGCAAAAATGTTCCTCACGCTAAGTATATTAACTAATCAAAAACAAATCCAAGGGTCACCGGAATCGAACCTGGGACTTCTAGATTGCGAGTCGCACACATTACCATGGCGTCACCACTCAGTTAACATACCTTAGATAGCTATCTAATAATGAAATATGTACATTTTAAATGGTGTACACTTCTTCCACTTATCAAAGAAATGCTGGATTCTTTATATTTCAGACCATTATGCAGAAGTGGAATACATTTTCGAAGAAATGATGGAAGGCAAGCGTTTGATGAAGGATGATCTCTACTCCGGTCACTGCGTATTTCAATTACGGAAAGGATCTCCCTACAAAGAACAGATAAATGATATTCTGTTAAGGCTCCGAGAGTCAGGTATCATCTCCTACTGGGAGGGAATGACGGTGAGAGAGTATCTGTCAGAACGCCGGCAGCTGTCTGTGATGCAGAGCAGAACGGCAACCGAAGGCGGTCATACAAAACTACGCCTCTACCACGTCCAGGTATTGTCATGGAAACTATACGATTAAAGCATAAAACATCGATTTGGTACCTAAAATGAATTGCAATTTTCCATTGGGCACTATTTTAAATTTTAATTACTTTCTCTACGTGCATGGTGGTAGGTAGAGAAGGTATTACACTCCACTCAAAAATTCTATATCGAGATTTCAGTGGAAATACACGCTTTAGGTTGCCCTGTATCCAGAAAAGCATTTTTAGAAAAAGCTCCTCGCACCAAGTGCCTGTGAACACGATAGCTCAAAAAATGAAAGGTCGGTAAAATACCAAACTTTGTATTTAAGTTTGGTATTCTCCAAGAATGCGCCACAAAGATCATCCCATCCCAAACTACCCTTTATGTGGAAAACATTTCGAGAATTTTGATTTTTTTAAAAATGGCCCTAACGATTTTTTTAGATACCGTATATTAAAGATATTTACATGAAACATGAAGTGTATTTCTTGAATTTTCTGGGAATAGCCTCTGAAGACCTCTTTATTCTGGATGAATTTTGTACAACTTGTAAACGTAAGAGATAAAAAAACTTGTTACAACACCAAAAAGATGTAGAATTCTTTAAAACAGACAATTTAAGTCCTATTTTTTTTTTCGTGTAGTTCACGATTTTTGAGACATTCCTTATTGTTGGTTTCAGTTTTAAAATACTTAAAACTTTTCTCATACGGGAATTTGTCAATCCTGGCAACGCAAAAAAAAAAAAAAAAAAATGGATTTCAACCACATGGCAACCAGCTTTTAAAACATTTGACTATCGTTTTACCCTAGTGTATTCCCTTATTTCAGTTCTACTTACAAGAAATAAAGTAATAACGATAATTCCTACTATTGTTTATCCCAATTAGCATAAAGTACATAGAAGAATAGTTTTTAATAACAATGTGTTACAAACATGTAGAAGAAAGTTATGTGAATGGAACACATTAGATTTTTTTTTCATATAAGCCGTGTGTAGGACAGGATTTGCATACTCTTATCAGACAAAACTTGTGCCATATCCAGAATTTGAATCAGGAATCTCCCGGTCCGTGTGGTTACTCTAACCAATGCTCTACCATGGCAACATGCTGACACGACATTGAATTCCCCAACTGACTCGAATTTTTTCTGGTAAACCACAAGAGACCTCAAAATATTTTGGGGCGACATACCCAAATTTTGATTTACAATATCGTCCCCGGGTTCATAATATAACCAACAATTAGGTAAAGCAGTGCTACTTTTATTTACATGTAAGCCATATACGAGGTACGTCCAGAAAGTAAGTTCGTCTTCTTAGGATAATGGAAAAACCTCTACCCTTTTATTAGAAAAAAAATATGGATCTCATTAACTCGCAATTTTTGTCATATACAATTTTGGTGTAGTTAACCATTTCCGTTATATTCCTTGTTATTGGGGTCACTTTTCAAATTCTTGAAATTTTGTCAAACAGGAATTTATCATTTGATTTCCTCTTAATTTACTCCTGGCCATGCAAAGGGAACACAATTTTAATCACATAGTACCCCAGATTTTAAAATATTTACTATTATTTAGCCTAGTATGTTCCCTTATTTCTCTTCTACTTTAAGAACTAAGTAAAAAAAAAAAAGGTACCTACAGCTAATGTTTATCTTGATTAGCATGAAGTAGATAGAAGAGTAAGCTTTAACAAGAATCATTTGTTACAAAATGGATAGAGAAGGTCAATATGATTGGAACATATCAGATTTTTAAAATAGTTTGTTGAAGAATGATTAGAGAAAGCCATATGAGCGTAACACCCCAGCCTTTTTGGACACGAGAGCACTAAAAGGAAAAGAGAACTTCCTTTCGTACTTTCAGAAACTGTAAAATGTCTTTCTGGTGAGAACTCTACTACCAATTTATAGGTGGAACACTGTGCTTAGCATTATTGTACCTCAAGGGACTGAAATGGATTGGATTGTTATTAACTTAAACAGTGCACTATATGTAAATATAATTATTATAATCCACATATCTGAATTTTATGTTCTTGTTTCTTTACAGGGAGCATTTTATTTGCTGGCCTTGGGATCATCAATTGGATTGGTTGCATTTATTCTGGAGGTTCTAATATATCATTACCTGGGAGAGAAACAAACTGCATGAAGCAAATATTCTTTCAATTAATTCCCCTGTAACACTAGTAATTTACCTTAGTTGTACTTATAAACGTATCAATTTTAAGATTTTGGTTGTATTTTTAAACTTACATTTTCGAATATCATAATACTTATAATACATATACTGCATAAATATACTTCTTAAAATAGGTATTTTTCAACTTTTATTGTATGTTATTACTTATATGAAACCTGGTTTTTAAAACGATGTTGCATTGTACATAAATTAAATTTATACTTTATATAAATAGAAGGTTTAATACATAGACAATTTTGAAAGATGCTTTGTATTGTAAACACAAGTGTAAACATTAATTTAACGAGTCAAACTTCTTTAAAAACACCACAATTGAAAAATGTCCTGCTGCGGAGCTGATCAACGCAGGGAAAGTGTGACATTTTTCCATTCCACCGGGAATCGTTATTAAGATTGTTGTTCAGCATGTAAAATGCAGCAGTGGCGGTGCTTCTAATTTTAAAGTCGAGCGTAATTTTTTTTTTTTTCAGGTTAACCAGTGGTTGAATTAAGAGGCTATTGTAAGGTTCATGTTTCACATTATGGCTTAGGTTTATTTCACTGACAATAATTTAAGCCTCACTTTAATGTAGTATCAATATTTATGGTCCTGGATGCTCTTCAGCTTTCTTAAAGTTAAAATTAATGTTTGAATTGGATAAGTATTAAGTAAACCAAAATAAAGTATCGTAACACAGCCAAATATAGTAACGTTGTAGCACAGACAACGATGCTCAGTTGTTCCTTTGCTAAGGACCGTTCTAGCACTAGAATTTCAGTGCTCAAGAAAAAGTGTGCATGTAGTATATAAACATTGGCAGAAGTGTATAGAGAATAATGACCACAATTTTGAGGGACGGAATGAATATGTATGACTACTAGCTCTGTTTTCTTCTAAGCTAAGGGGCTAGTCCACGAACTTACTGACAAGTACTGAAGTTTCTGTATATCAAACCTTAATAATATCGTACTTATGCAAGTATGTTATGCTGTAATTCCTCGGTATGTAGAATTCAACTTCATTATTAATAAATACTAAGCGAGCTAGAGAGAAATATGAGCGCAGCGTAACATATGAAATTATTTAACCAATATACTTTATAGTTAATAACCCAGGACACCTTTGGAAGGGGTGCTACAGATTACGCGCCAAATTCATAATAATAACTTAGGAGAGAGGCATGGAATATTTGCCAGTTATATCACTATGAATTAAATACTGATATTAATGGATTATAAGCTTACTTAATGTAAAAATTATAGAACTTCTGCATTAACTACAGGAACAAAAGAGAAGGGATAAAACTTAAAAGGTTCATCTGAAAATATTCCATCATATAAGGTCACCTTTGTCGTCAAATAAAAATACCTTATGAGATGGGTGCTGTAGTCGAAGATAAAAAACATATGAACTTGATGCTTCCTCCCTAACTGAAGCAAACATTCTATAAGGTAGGTAGGTAGTTTGTTACAGCTTTCCGCTACAATGTGGACGATACATCAGGTTGAAGTGGGACTTGGTTAGCTGGCTGGGCTGCTGGACGTCTCTGGATCTCCGCCCCTCCTCGTTCTGGACCTTCAATGTAGTAGGCTGTGCTGCAAACGTGTTTGATAAATTTGAGTGTTTTGTTTACCTTGGCACACTTACAATTGGTGGAACTGGAGATTCCGTTACACGCCAGACCGATTGTTGAGGTAGTTTTAACTTTTATTCCCTGCTCTAGAGTTCGATAATTTGTTAATGCCCGGGTTTAAGTGAAGAAAATACTAGTGCATTGTCGGTAAGTAAAAGACCCTCAACCCCCATGCTTGGTTGATAAGATCTTATAGGTGAACGTGAAATTAGAAGGAATTTTGTAGATTTAGCAACGTTAAAACTTTTATTCTTGGAAACTGTTTTAATATCATAGCGTAGAAAGACGCGTAACTTTAACTGCTTTTCTCTACATAATTGCTTAACGTGTTTAGTATTTGTCTTACCATACGTACTTAAAAAAATTATTGTTGAAAATTCTTATAGTAAGTGCTTTTATATACAATTATCACAATATTAACCTTGATCTTCGAGATTAACTTTTAGCGTCTTTTTTGCTACTTCTCTTCACACGCTATATACCGGCACACTATAAAATTTTCTCTCGTCTCATAAAACTGAAGAGCATTGTTTTTAAGCATTGTAATCTGCACGTCACCATGGTGACGACAGACTTCCTTGTCTTTACTTTTCGTGAAATACATTTACAATAGATATTTAATATGTGTTCACAGTAATTAAAATCAATGAATTTAAATGATTTGCATAATAATGTTCATTGAATCATGGTCTTTTCTAAATTAACTACTTGTTAATTCTAGTGTTCCTAGTTTCTTAAACAAACTATATTATCCAATGTATCATAATCCCTTTTGTTCTCCTTTTTCTCCTCCCATGTTACATGTTTATTATTTGCTTAGTAGACTTTCATAAACACAAATATTAGTTATTTTATATGTATAATAATGACAGTTAAGTTTATTACATATTCTTGATCATAATTATTAGTTTCGTTAAACACGCCATTTCAAGGAGTTTTCGTGCGTATTGCGAGGCGATAACGTCGTTTAAATTTCTTCACATACATTTTGTTTGCTTACACGGACCAAACAATAACATTTTATGATTTTTGGTATAATTTTAGGGCAGTATAGTTTTATTTTTAGTTACTTAGATTGCTTCAGGCTTAAATTCTTCGTCAAAGTTTACAGATTTTCCCTTCTATTATAGCATTTGTGACCGTGAAATATATTTGTTCAAGTTGTTTGAGATCATTCGTTCATCCTCAAACTGAAATATAGATTATACAGCTTTTCCAGAAAGGAGTTCAGAAATACATCCGCCGATATTGTGGCTATCATGGGATGTTACGACATTGCAGTTCTAAGCGGCAAAAACAATATCCATTTTCTATATATTGTAAATTAATATCACGGAATACGAAATAATGGTGAAACATTTCATTCGAGAATTAAAGGTAAAGTGAAACGCCACCACGTAAGTCTGCTCTTAACGGAGAGGACTCAAGAGATGTGTATTTAGCTTCTTGGTATAGAGAAAGCTTACGACTGAAATATGAACTAAAATGATAATGCAGAATATCAGAATAATGGTGATTTATGATGCTCAAGATATCACCATTTATGAATTGCTGTGATCGAAAACTAATCACTGCTGTAATCAAAATGCTGGAAGGCAGCGATTGAAGATGTTGCAATATACCTTCGAAACCCTTCACGGTCAATTCGGAGGTGATTGAACTGTCTTACCTTCCGAGAATTTCGATTACGAAAGTGAACTGGAAAACACACCACAATAGGGCTGTATTTGTTCATTCCCCTGCTGATGCCTTCATAACTAGGTATCGCGTGACTGGCGAGACGGACATCGAACAACAAACTATGGAGTAGCTGATTTGTAATTCTGTCGTAGGCAGCCGGTATTTTCTCAATTTTCTCTGGACTCAAAAAAATACTTGGAGGTAGTAATCCATAATGCTTGAGAATTTCGTCGCTTAAAGTGTCGTTACGTGACTGATTAAACATTAATAGGTGATTTTAAACTGCGAAAATTATCAAGACGGAAATTCTACAACTTTTTTTGATCAGAGAAAACCTTACAGGATCACAAACTTCGATTACGAATACTCATAAGCTAAAGGGTGCCTACTCAGTATTAAATGCCTTAGAAGACAGACTTAATTTTGTACGAGTATGGTTGATAACTCTGGTAAAAATTTCCATGAAAGAATGGAACATTTGTGTTGTGGCTACATGGTTGGTAAGCTTTCCCCCCCCCCCCAAAGGACCGTATAAAGTGTCAAAATGTAAAATTCATTGTTGACAGCCGTCTGAATTGGCCAAAGTGTGGACTGCGTATGAAATGGGTAAAACTGAGTTTCGTGCTGTTATTAAACATTTTCATCTGCCGCGCAAGTCAAAACAAAATTGGATGAAGCTCAAGCGGACTTTGTACCATCATTGAAGACTATTTACCTTTGGATGAATTGTTTTTTTTTTTTTGTTTTTTTTTAATTCAGCTCCGGAGTCTTGTCGGGACTCCGGCGCTGTATTCCCTTTTCTCCCCCCCCCCCCAACATTTGTTTTGTTTTTCAATAAGGCGGAGCTCGAACCTACGATCCCCTGCGCCACGAAGCACCAAAGCGAGGCAATTTAGCGAACGCGGCCATGGGGACCGGCAATGAATTTAAATGTGGTCAGAGAAGTACCAAAGACGAAGCGCACTCCTGCCGTCAATTGAGGACACCACATAAGAAACCATTGTCAAAATCCAAACATCCTTGGGATTGCTGAGACAGTAGCCATCTCAACTGAGCATAAACTTCCTCCTCTAACTATGCAATGAATCGTTTATACTTCCTCTGTTTACTATATGGAGGTACTAGAGAAAATAACATAACCACCCCAAATAATTAATAGGTCATTTATGCTCTTCTGCCTACTATATGGAGATGCTAGAGAAAATAATATAACGACCCCAAATGATTAATCATTTATACTTCCTCTTCTTCTTCTTTTTTTTTTTGGTAGTGTTTAACGCCCGCTTTAACTACTTATGGCACCGCAGGTGGTGACACTGATGATACATGAATGAAGATGGAGCACCAGTGGAATGCGATGGCGAAGGAAACCAGAGAACCAGGAGAAAACCCACCCAGCGTCGCTTTCTCCACCACAAATCTCACATGCGGTCGCTTGGGAATACTTCCTCTGCCTACTGTATGGAGATACTAGAGAAATAATATAACGCTCCCAAATAATTAGTTATTCACACTTCCTCTGCCTACTGTAAGAATATGGCAGGGAAAATAATAATAATAATGACCCCAAATAATTAATTATTTATATTTACTCTGCCTACTATATGGATATGCTATATGGATGATAATAATAATAATAATAATAATAATAATAATGACCCTAAATAATTAATTATTTATATTTACTCTGCCTACTATATGGATATGCTATATGGATGATGATAATAATAATAATAATAATAATAATAATGACCCCAAATAATTAATTATTTATATTTACTCTGCCTACTATATGGATATGCTATATGGATGATGATAATAATAATAATAATAATAATAATAATAATGACCCTAAATAATTAATTATTTATACTTCCTCTGCCTACTATAAGAATATGGCAGGGAAAATGATAATAATGACCACAAATAGTTAATTATTTATACTTTCTCTGACTAGTATATGGAGATGTTAGAGAAATTAATAAAATGACCCCATATAATTAATTATATATATTTTCTCTGCCTACTATATGGAGATGGTAGAGAAATTAATATAATGACCCCAAATAATCATACATAAATTTTATACTTTCTCTGCTTACTGTATGGTGATGTAATAGAAAATAATATGTCCGAAAATAATATCACCCCAAATAATTAATATTTATACTTTCTCTACCTAAGGGAAAGCTGGAACCAATTTGCAAGTCGAATAGAACGTGATATAACGGGAGCTAAACGATTTGGGTTTAAGGTGTTTAAAAACCTAAGAGAGGAGGAAAACGATCGAGCCAAAATCAACACCATAACTGGGAAACAATGGATACAATATTACTCAGATCTGTTATATGATCAAGAGGAAGAGGCAACAATAACACAAAGAACAGAGGAACAAAATGAAATAACAATGAAAGAGTTAGAAGAGGCTCTGAAACAAGGAAAAAATAGAAAAGCTCCCGGATGTGATATCAACATGGAACTATGGAAATATGGAGGAAAGAAGTTAAAAATTAGATTAATACAACTCCTCAATCTAGTATGGAAGGAAGGAAGAATACCAGAAGAATGGTGTGCGGCCAACATAATAAACATACATAAGAAAGGAAGTAGAAATAATTGTGAAAATTATAGAGGTACTCTGCAATATTAAAAAAGAAACTATATCCTATGGCGGAGAATATACTAGGAGAGGAACAGAATGGTTTTAGGAAGGGAAGATCGTGTATAGATGCTATTTTTACCATAAAACAGATCTTAGAAAAAAGATCTGAATACAACTTACAAAGCTGTTTGCTGTTTATAGACTATAACAAAGCATATGATAGAGTACAAAGAAATAAATTATGGGAGATCCTAGAAGAATATAAAATAGCACCTAATTTGATTAATGCTATTAAATCATTATATAATAGAACAATAATACAAATTGATAAGGAAAGAGCACATGCTAATAAAGGACTAAGACAAGGATGTGGATGTCACCAATATTATACGATTTATATCTAAATAAGATAATTGCAGACTGGAGAACAAAATATAAACCGAAAGGTTTAGCTCTGAAAAATGTTAATATAGATACCATAGTGTTTGCAGATGATCAAGTGCTACTGGCAGAAAATGAAATAGAATTACAAAAAGCAATCAAACATTTAAATGAAATAGGAAAAGAATATAATATGAACATTTCTGGAAAGAAAACGAAAGCAATGGCAATGGTCGGAAGAGAACAAAAGAGAATAAAAATAGTCATAGACGATGATATTATTGAGCAAGTATCAACATTTACATACTTAGGGTCGAAAATATCAATTGGGAATACAAAAGCAGATATCGACGAGAATATAGAGACCTATAACAAATTAAATGGTTGCATAAAAAGACTCTTCGGCAAAAGCATGAGAAGAGAAGTGAGACAAAGACTACATAATATTGTCTCAAAACCAGCATTAAAGTACGCTTGCGAAACCTGGGTCCTGGGATCCAGAGAAAAATCCAGAGGAGAAGCAGCTCAGATGAGGTTCCTACGACCCCTACTGGGAGTCACAAGATTAGACCGAATGAGGAACACAGATATAAGAGCAAGACTTATGGAAGAAAATATGATTGAAGAGATTCAACGCTACCAGAAGGAATGGAAGGATCATGTTTTAAGGATGCCCCGCTTGAGATATCCACGGCAAGCACTGTTTTATCAACCTACTGGACGAAGAAATATTGGAAGACAATTAAAAAGATGGAGCGATCAGTTTGTGTAGCCTCGGAACAGGTCTTTGGCCTAATCCTTGTTGGGAAGAAGAAGACTTTCTCTACCTACTATATGGAGAAAATAATATAATGACCCTAAAAAATTATTTATTTATCCTTCCTCTACCTACCATGGAGATGTAAAAGAAAATAATATAATGCCCCTAACAATTAATAATCTATACTTCCTCTCTCTAGTATAGGAGATGCTAGAGAAAACAATATAATGACCACCAAATAATTCATTATTTATACCTCCTCTATGTACTATATGGTGGTGCTTGGGAAGATTATGTGTTCTTGAATCATAAATACCAAAAGTCATTGTTTGCTAAGCGTAGTTTTCTATAATCTTTGATAAAAAGCGTAGCTTTCGGACGCATTAATTTCGCAAGATACTTTCAATACTAAATTATTGAAATGATATAATTTTGAAGGGGGTTTCCTTAAGAAACTTAAATATGTTTAATATATTAATACTTCTTTATTCCTCAGATAATATCTTTAAATTGATGAATATAATTTTCATTTTCCTCAATCCTATCTTAACTGCAAGCATGCATGAGAATTCTATTAATTTCCTTTATAGATAAGAATCAAAACCCGCTAATAAAAGACAAAAAGCTCCAAAATTATCTAGAACCAGGAGTATTGAAAAATTTGGGCAGTTGTAAACACGAGTACTTTAAACGGAAGGCTAAAGTAAAAATAGGTCTTGTTGCAGCAGCATATTGTCCAGAATCAGTAGAAGCGCCAACTTGGAAATGGTCTAATGAACCAGCCTTCGAAAATACTTTGTTCTTGTGTCAGACAAGATTAACTGTTCTGGAACAATAGTGGATATTGCTTTGTACAGTTTCTTTTATACCTAGGTATATTCACATTTTCTTTTATGTACACACACACACACACACACACACACACACACACACACACAGAGGCTGTTTCAAAACGAAAATAGCAGTCGATTGGCTTACACTTTGACTTGTCTGAAACTTGATGTCGGAACTTTCAAACTTTTCTATTTAACGTTTTATGTGTGTTTGAAAATAGCACATATTTGGGATTAGGCAGCGAAGGAACAACGGTTGTCATACGCCATAAACCTCAGAACATGTTATGCGAAACACATAACAAAACCCGCATTCTACGTTTTCCATTACTAAGGTGACCTGTCCCGCACCGTCGAATATATCAAACCACCCCTACACTACGCGACTGGGACCTTCGCTACCAACCGGCATCTCTCTTGAAGTGGGCCAGGCACGTGCCATTTGGTTATTTACGACTGCCTAATCCATTGTGATTTTATGGCAGTTTTTGTATGTAAGGAATTTAGAGCTGAAAATTATGTTCACGTATCACTTACGGTATGACCAACAAGGTCCACATCTTCGTTTGGTGTCGTTTTGAAGCACCCGATATATATTCTTATATCGTGAACATTTATACAGCCCCCTATAATTACTATTGATTTTGACTGAATCATAGATGTTTTACAACTTGAAACATAGCTTATTGTAGGTTTCTCACACGTGCACTCACTCTCAAATGTACACTTCTAGCTCTGTGAAGGACCGAAAATTATCCTAATTAAAGAAAATGTCAACCCTCAGGGTTGAGTATCAGCTTGTAACGTTGGCCCGACTTCTTGGTCTTCTTTAACAGGAGAGACGCTTATTCTTGGTTGATATTTCATAATTTTAATGGGTAAGAATATTTTCTGACATTGAAATTGAAATTGCATAAAAATTAGAGTGTACAAAGTTTACAAGCTTTATTAATTGCAAATTTTTGTTTGCAAATTTTAAGTTGAAATTTACACACACACACACACGCACAAATATTTACAACTGGAGCTTTATAAAATTTACAAGTGTTTTGTTTCACAATCAAATAGTAATTATACATATTTGTAAGTAGTATTTGGAAAGTATTTTTTTTATGTAGTTTAACGTCCTTTAACCTGGTTTGGTCATATCGGACGATGAATGCAATTGATGATATGATGCTCAAATGATCTCGGGGTCCATGGAGCTTAAAGTTACTCGACATTCGTCTTCTCAGGATAAGGGAAAACCCCGATAAAAAACCTTACCCGGGTAACTCACCCTAAGTGAGACTCGAACTCACGACCTTTTGAACGTGAGGCAGACATGCTGCCACCACGCTACCCAGTCGGGCTCGGAAAGTATTTATTTTATCTACTACACAGAATAACCTACATTTTAATTAAATTAAATTGAGTGTTATTTATGGACGCTCTTTAGCTCTTTGGGCGTGAAAGAGCGCATAATTTTGGTCAGAGAATCTCTCTATCAGGCTTGAGGTTCTTCTCTTCCATAGGAAGCCATGCTAAGGATTTTTACGCCCGAAAAATCCATCTTCCTCCGCCGGGTTTGAACCCAAGACCTTGGAAACCAGAGGCTAACACGTTATCCTTGACTACGCAGGACGGCTATATATTAATATTTTTGAGAAAAAAAGGCATGAACATATATAATTATCTCGTACGCAGTAATATGTCTAAAACTGCATAAATGCTGGGAATTTAGTAGCAGTTGCAGTGATTGAGATAATGATGTTCATGCAAGGGAGGTTAGGAGACAAACATTTTAGGCTCAGAAGTGATGACTTTACATCTCTTTATGAATACAATGACTCCTATTGCAGTGGAATTGTAAAAATGGAGCCCTAACCTCAAAACAACAGTTGTGTGTTGCTTTGCAGTGGATGAGAACTGACAGTCATATTGATGCAGTTAAGACATGCGTGGCGATTTTAACGTAGAGTATTCTACGTTCGCGCTTAGACGAATCTATGTAATAATGCATATTCTGCAAAGAACCATGAAAACACAGATATCATATTAAAATGGGAGACTTTGTAATTACGTATCGATATTATTTGGTATCTTTAAATCTTCAAATACAATCAAATATCTTTATATAAGGTATATCAGATTAAAAGCACTCATAAAACCTATTGACGGGCTAGATATATGGAGACACAACTTAACGCGTGGTTGACGGCGCTTTAAAACGGGAAATATAATAGAATGCGCGTAACGTTTCGTTTGTAAATTGTGTATATGCATTTGCTAAGTTCGTCAAACTGAACAGAGTTGCGAAACAGACTTTACAAGCATTTGTAACCTTTCCCTTATTATTTGTGAAGCTTTAATATATAACAAGCATTTACCTTTTTATTATTCACATAGTAATACATTTTACAATGTTTTAAGAATATCACTTAATACCATAGAAAATTAGAAATTAGCCAATCATCTGTGACGCCGGTCACGAGGTCTATATCGCCTATTACTAGATAATCACTACGGAGTCGCAATGTAAGTAAAATCCCATTACACACTGTCTGAGATGTTACATTACGTAAACCCTCCAGCAATGTAAATAATGTCGGAAGCAAAGGCTAGACAAATAGAGAGAAAGAGAAGAGACAGACGGTAAAGTAATCGATCAGACACTGTAAGCACAACATGTCTCATAAATTCAACGTAAACTTGTTACTCAAATACCAAATATTTGACATTTTTAAAGACAGTAAAAGAGTTGTGCAACAACTGTGACATGTTTGATCCAATCATAAGATATCAGATTCTTTCATGGAACAGCTATAATAAAAATGCATGAGTATCATGACCCTTCAACTTCCACAAACAATCTGACATTTATATGCAGCTGCATCAATCCGAATGATATAAAATAAGAAAGAAATTATGATCGTTACAGACAGCACAATTATGACTTAGTTATTTGAGTATTAGTGAGTTTCAGAGGCTTTTATACGTAGTATGAAGCCTCGAGAGTAATCTAACAAAACAGTGTCACTTATAAATCAAGGAAAACAGACCGAAAAATGGTTTAATATCAATACTATTCCAATTCTATGCATCTAATTCTCCAGTAAATATTCAAACGTTTACACAACTGAAATAATGCTGTTATTATGGATAATTATCGCAACCTTGTCATATTCGGATGCAAGTAAATCTTTGTCCAGTAAAAACAATAGTCTACTCGATGTGGTCGACGAATTCACTGATGTTGTAGCATCGTCATATTTATCTGACGCGCGGTGCATTGCTGTTGTTACTTCAGGTCCCACAATACAGATACGTTTTACAAAGCTGCCAGTTCTGTATGTTGCATACGATGGAAATGAAACACAGTTCGATATCCTACTTCTCAATGCAATCAATACAGGTTGTCTGGCCTTCGCCATCCAAGCGGAAGATGTCAAATGGGTGGTGGAGAAAATCTCGGAGCTAACTCGCTCACCTAGAGCCATACATAGATCTAATAACCGTTACATATTTTTCCCTAAGAATGTTACAGATAAAGACATCGCTTGGGAGACGGCCTTAGACGAAGTCTTCAAGATCAGAAACATGGATTGGATGCCAGATCTTTTGGCTGTCCATTTTGTCGAAGAAGCCGTGGCTATGAAGAAGCTGCAACAGGTATTTAACACGTGTTGTTTGTTAATAGTATTGAGAAGTATACTGAGGAGGTAGTCTATTATGCCTATCGATGCGACAATACTCGTGTATTTCATTCATATGACTTCTACTATCTATTCTGTAACAAGCTATTCTTACAAAAGCTTATCTTCTTCATGCTCATATTAAGATAAACATTAGCAGAAATAGTAATGCATTGGGCTAAAGTGATAGTCAACTGTTTTAAAGCTGGTTGGTACGCGAATGAAATCCAATTCTCTTTCCATAGCCAAGAGTAAAACAAAAGAAAAACGAATGCTAACTTTCCGTTTGAGCAATATTCCGTTGTTGAAAGCAATAACAAGGCATATTTCGGAAACATTTAATTTCACAAAAAAAGCAAATGACATAAATTGTGTGTCAAGATATACATTTTATTTGTCATGTAAATATGTTTAATATACGGTATTTAAATCAAAATCGTTAGAGGAATTTAAAAAATAAAATCGAAAAATTTTCCATTTAAAGGGTAGTTTGAGTTGGGGAGATTATCTTGAAAATCTTTTTGTCACATCTTTTTTAAATGCCGAACTTAAATAAAATGTTTGGCTTTTAAGCAACTTTTAATTTTTGAGCTATGCTGTTCACAGATACAGACACACACAGGTTTTTTTTTTTTGTTTGTTTTTTTTTTTGAATTCAGTCCTCGAAACATATATTTATGATGAAATCTCCAAATCGAATTTTTGGGTGCAATACAATACCTTCTCTATCTACTTTGTACAGAATACGTGTAGCGAAAGTAAAAATTGAATTTAATAGGCATATGTTCTTAAAGTTCTGAGCCTGTGCTAATAGTTTCCTGCACAGAAAGACAACTAAAATATCACAGAAATGGAATATTTTCTTTTCTTTAAATACAAATCGAAGCTATTACTTAATATTTGAAGTTGACATACGTTTCTAAAATTGCGAACATATTTTGCACACTGCGAAGATATGATGAAGTCCTGGAAGGATACATAATGTACTAATTATTAGGTATACTAGCTTGATTTTTGTTCGTGTCTTGACGCATATGTGCCTCTGTACTTGGTGAGTAGATGTATCCAAAAGTTTTATTTTTGACACGGGATGTTTGCTATGTTTGCATTATAGCATACAATATTCTGAGAAAAAAACAGAACATTTATCAGCTGTGTTCCAACATTCATAAAAGTACTATAAAATTTAACCTTTTCCTAATTTTATCATCATCATCATTATTATTATTATTATTATAAAAATACTCACTTTTGTTCTTTTCTAATGATTTTTTACATATTTCTTTCTAATATTGTTCATTGATTGCAACTCCTAATACAAAGTCCGAGAATATATGTACATATATATACTTACTATCTTTTCGATAGTGATCGCTTCAAGAAAAACATTTTGGAAAAATAAATTTGAGTGTCTTCAAATTTCAAAAACAAAGAATAGGCAGATACTTAGATGCCATTAGCGGCATATGCCTGATTTCTGATATCTGGCATACTTAACAACAATTGGATGTGAATATGTAATTTTCGATGAAACAAATCACTTTTTTACTGGCAGAAATCAGCCTTGTTTAACGTTTTTCCGAAGTTTTGTAGCACTACGATGTCTGTAACTTAATAAACTACTTAAATTTTAATAGCATTTTTCCTTTAAATGTCCTTCACATGTATACTTTTTATTTTATTTATTTTTATTGTTTATTTATTAGCATTTTGCCGTTATGAAAAGCTGTCTCCTCTTATAAGTCTTTTGCAAAGCGGCTGAAAATTGCACTGGATGTTCAAGACATTATAATTAATTAAAACTAAGTATTTATTTTTGATACATTGCATCGCTGATACAAAAATGGGTATTTATAATGGAGGGTACCCCAAAATAGAAGAATAGGTCGAATCCTGCTGCTTAGGCTTAAGTCCTCTCTGAAAACACTGTTCTCTTGACTTAGGCTAAATGAAATTATGCCATTATTTTCTATTCTCCAGGTATAACATTCTCCATTTCTTCCACAGGTTTCCTATAAAATCAACACAGATTTGGACAGAAAGTTGAAATCATTGGATACTAAACGGAAATATGAAGATCACTATGTTTTGGAGGTGTACACACATCGATATGTGGGAGAAAATCCGTCAGAAAGAGTGCTTCTAGATGTCTGGTTTCCTGGTTATGGGTTCGTACTTGGTCAAGATCTCTTTCCTGACAAGCTTCGGAACCTCATGGGAAAAGAACTCAGGATCAGCAGCTTGTCTTACCCACCATTCACTCTCATGATCCTTGAGACAGACCCTCCGATATTCGCAGGTACGGACTTCCAAGCGTGGTTCGAGTTCGCAAAGAAATACAACTGCAAATGGAAAATTGTACTGGATTTAGAAAACTGGTGGGGAGAAATCTGGGAAAATGGAAGCGGCAACGGTCTCCAAGGAGCGGTTGTTGAGGACAGAGTTGATTTCGCTTTTAGCGCTTTGTATATATTCCAGTGGGAATTTCTTAACTTAGATTTCAGGTAAGTTTCAGTATTTTAAATGTAAATGTAGTCTTATCAAATGCAATAATCCTAACTTAGGAGATCAGAATTCATAAAACAGAATATTGCAACAGAAACTAAGTTGCAGGTTGCCTTAAAGTTTCACAGCCGAAAAACGGAGGGGAAGTGTCCCGATTCCCCACTCCATCTTCTTATCAAGGCTGTTGCTCACCATGCAAAGTACAACAGTGGTGAAACCAACTCGGCAAGTGGCCGAATACCAAAATATATCTTGTAGTATTTCTTCCTCAAATGAGGCTTTACAAACTTTTTCGAGCGTATAGTAGAACGGTGACATCTTTTTCTCGACCCTGATTTATCAATGTGAGGCTTAACTATAGTATTGTATGAAGAGTAAAATTGTAGCGTGTATCACTCTTGGTATAGTTCAATTTAGAGAAAATTTGCTCACATGCTTATTTGGAATCAAACAGCGGAGGTTCTCTGAGTCTCACGATCCAGTTTATAGTTGGAAGAGTCTTGGAACAAAATATTTTACTATGTGACATCACTATTATATAATTTTTGCTTGATTCCCACTATTGTGTTCTTACCAAAATACTTTTTATACCGCCATTTAATTTCATATATTTTATTATTTATATATTTACTTACTATATATATTATTTGTATATTTATTAACAGTCTATGTATTCTATACTTATTTGATACCGTAAGTACACAAACGACGATAAGTGTTCTATAATTTTCATCTATTAATTTTTTACTTTTTACTTTCTCTATACGTACTATGTAATAGTGTATAGAGAAGGTATTGCACTCCACCAAAAACTCGATACCGAAATTTTACCGGAAATATATATTTTAGCGTCCCCTGAATTCAAAAAAAGTATTTTCAGAAAAAGGTCCATGTGTGTGTGTCCGTGTGTCTGTGAACACGATAACTCAAAAATGAAAAGTCGGCAAAATACCAAACTTGGTATTTAAGTTTAATATCTTCCAGAGATGCGACACGAAGATTTTGAGAAAAATCCCCCCACCCCCAACTACTCTTTAGATGGAACTTTTTTTCGAAAATAATGATTTTCTCAAAAATGGATCTAACGGTTTTGATTAAAATATCGTATATTAAAGCTATTTACCTGACAAATAAAATTATATCTTGAATTTTCTGGGAATAGCTTCTGAAGAGTACTTTATTCTGGAGGAATTTTAAGGAAGTTTGAATAACTGCTAAACCGTAAGAGATGGACAAAAACTTAGTTAACAAAAAATGTAGAGGACGTTAAAACACATATTTTATGTTATATACATTTTTTTCATGGAGTTTATCGTTTTTTAGACATTTCTTGTTTTTGGTTTCTGCTATGAAAAACATACTTTTCTTATACAGGACTTTGTGAACAAAGTCCATACAAACAAAGAAACTTCAGTGACATAGCAACCAGTGACAAAGCTATCACTTTAACCTATGGTACTTCCTTATTTCGGTTCTACTTACAAGGAAGCAAGCAATAAGACTATTTCTATTCATTTTTTTCTGATTAGCAGAAAGTAAATAGTAGTATAAGCTTTTTAAGAATAATTTGTTGCAGAGACATTGAGAAAGTCATGTGAATGGTACACATCAGATTTTTCTATACGTACTATGTACATAGTGTATAGAGAAGATATTGTAATGCACCCAAAATTCGATACCGATATTTCACCGGATATACATGAATACAAAAAAAAAAACATTTTTAGAAAACTGTCCGTGTGTGTGTGTGTGTGTGTGTGTGTGTGTGTCTGTCTGTCTGTGTATGTCTGTGTGTGTGTATGTGTGTGTCTGTGGGCAGCATAGGTCAAAAACGAAAAGACCATTAAACACCAAACTTGGTATTTAAGTTCAGTATCTTCCAAGGATGCGACATGAAGGTTTTCAAGAAAATCCCCCCACCCCAAACTATCCTTCACATGGAAAATTTTTCGAAAATTTTGATTTTCTAAAATATGGCCCTAACGATTTTGATTAAAATATCGTATATTAAATATATATACCTGACAAATAATATGTATATCTTGAATTTTCTAGGAATAACCTCTGAAGACTACTTTATTTTGGATGCATTTTACGGAATTGTGTATAGCTGGTAAACCGTAAGAGATAGGCAAAAACTTACCACACAACAATTGTAGAGCACATTAAAACACACAATTTATTTTATACACATTTTTTCGTGGAGTTTGTTGTTTTTTTAGATATTGCTTGTTTTTTGTTTCAGCTTGAAAAACATACCTTTCTTATATAGGAATGTGTCTACTCCTGTCCATACAAACAAAGGAACTTCAGTCATATAACAACCAGCTTTAACCTATGGTACTCTCTTATTTCGCTTCTACTTACAAGGAAGCAAGTAATAAGACTATATCTGCTAATTTTTTCTCGATTAGCATGAAGTAAATAGAAGTTTAAGCTTTTAACAATAATATGTTACAGAGATGTAGAGAAAGTCATGTGAATTAAATACTTGAGATTCTTTTTACTCTTTCTTGATTTAATCCCCACATCGCCAATGACTTTGCTATAATTACTACCTGGAATAAAATCAAGAGGTTTCTGGATACATTTTAGTTAATTTCATGAACTAATTAAACTTGGAATTTTAAAAAGTTCAACTTATTGCATATTATTTTTGTCTATCACACATTTTAAGTGAAGTTTAAACAAAGCTGAATTAAGTAATTGTGAATGTGAGCCCAATAATTTATAACTCTGTTTTCTGTGTCAGAGATTTGTTTGTGTTTCAGCGTGGTTTACCAGCGAACCGGCATTACTGTAGTCGCCCCAAGACCAAAACCTCTACCAGGGTGGCTAATTCCTTCACAACCGTTTAATAATTACATGTGGATTGCAGTTCTAATCAGCATTTTTGCAATCACTTTAGTGTTGTATATTGTTTCAAAGGCTTCTCATGCTCTACTGGGTAAATATTTTGCATTTGCTATTTAAGACTAGTAGAGATTTGCTTTTAAATCTAGATCAACTTGCGAGTATATTAAACTAAACTCGTACCTATCTATTAATCTCAGTATGAAAAATTACTGTGAACATTAATGAAACACCTGTATTTTTCCTGCTTGTAGTTATTCGAAATCTAGTTTTGTTATATCTTTTGCGATAATGAAAGCTCATAGAACTCACAGCAAAGTAACTAAATTTGAGTTACATATCTATCTGAATTTAAGCGCATTATTATTATTATTATTATTATTATTATTATTATTATTATTATTATATTCCTTTAGATTATGTAAACTTGAAGTACTTGAGAAAGCTCAATGTTACACTCATGCTATAAACCTTGTATATTTTCAGGTGGAAACATACCCAGTCAGTACTCCTCTTTATTGGGGTGTGGTTTTCGAACAGTAGGACTGCTGGTGTTACAAGTGCCTGAGGATGAACGTGACTATGCAACACTTCGTTATGTTCCCATGAGACATTTGGTCACGTGGCTGATTCTCTTCTTTCTGGTCGTAGCATCTGCTTATTGTGGAGGCCTTTCATCCGTTCTCACCCTGCCTCAGTATGTACTGCCTTGTATATTTTAAGCAAGAATTAATGGAAAGTAACGAGCAAAATACATCACATCAACCAGGAATAGAGAGTCTGTGATTATATATGTAATTCTTTAGCTCAGTGCCTCTTACAGATATTCTCTACATAGATTACACGCTTCAGATTGCTCACTGAAAGCAAGTGTATACAAATATCCATCTGAAATACCAGTTGATCGCTCCCTATAGGTGCTTCTGAGGTAACATCGTCTAATTGTATGGTCAGACCTGACTTTACGATAGCATACACTCCCATAGACATGCTTGTAGTGTGGAGATGAATGAATATCCATACATTCACTAACAACTGCAGAAAGCTCAATACTCTTCTGGACTCATTTACAACTACATCGCACGACATAAATTCATTCTCCGTATTTATTGAACATAGGCTATATTACTCATAAAATTCAGTGCATAATGTATTATTTTCGGATTGAAGAGGAATTGACTCCCATATGGGTGTCAAATATGAAGCTGTTTTAAGGCTCCAATATATAGAAGTCAAATATGCCGCGGAAGTCAGTCGATAGAGAGTTCTTTCTCTCAGAGCGCTCTCAGGGTTTTACGGATTAATAAACCAGCGTCGTAGAATGTACGTAGGTTTTCTTTTCTGAATAAACCATTATTGAAACTTCTTTCTTTTTACATAACTGAAGTTTATTTTATTAAAACTTGAGAGTGAGCCACGAAATCGCAATCACCAGTGCTACCGTGTGTTTCTCAAGGCAAAATTTCCCGATTTACTTTCGTCGATTCCGACAAAATATATTCACTTTCTCGGTCGAATAATGTTACATTACTCCCGGATTCTATCTTACGTTGGTAAAAGTCAAATATATTCCATTTAAAATGATTTTCTACGTTCTCTAGTTAACACATTATAACAATTATATGTGTTTGGGAAGTATAACCCAGTAGAAGATACAAGTCGAGTGCCTTTTCCATGCTTCTGACTAACCTATTTTATACATTTATAGCTTCAAAACCAAGAAAATGTCTCGCCATGAAACTTGTTTATAACAAAAACAAAATGGCAGAGAGAAAATCAGAACGATTCTAACTTACGAAAACACACAGAATACTTAATTGTGCCTCTAGTGATTCCGATACGACGAATGGGAGCCCCCAATCACTGAGGCAAAATACCGCACATTGTGCTCTTGTTGGGCCTTTACCACTTATAGGATGAGGGATGAGAGGAGAGACCCAAATGGCGACCACATTCGGATGACCACGGATGTAAGCATGGACGAGGTTCCTAATATTTCCAGATAAAACTCATCCGACGCCGCTCGGCGCACATGCACAAGCCCCTCAACCCCGATAGCGCTGCCAAGGTGCAACTCAGATGAAGAATCTGGGAGACCAGGAAGTCTCCATGACACTAGGAAGAAACCTTTACAGGCTGCACACACTCCATCCAGCCGCAACCCGCCAAATCCCTTCGCCTGGTCCTTCAACCCTAAAATAAATGACAGGAAGTACAGGATGTAGGACATTGAAAGGGAAATTGTGGTCAAAGATGAATCACTCCAGGTCGTCTGCCGAGCCGGAGAATCACGAAAACCACAGACGAGATGATCGCGGGGATTGAATCGAGACCTCGGAATGTAGGCCATGAACCTTAACACTTGAGATATCGCGCTCGGTGGTCCATACTAACTTTGTTTACGAAATTCCTCTTGCGGCTTTCATGACCTCACTTGCAATTTAATAATGTCGGTCGCGAATACATTATTTTGAGTTTAGCCAGTTGCTTTTAAAGGACAAAGAGCACCAAATAAAATCTCACTGCTACTCCGCTTTCGTCACATTATTTATCGTTGTACGTGGCCTTGCGAAGCCATGGTTGGTTACTTTAGGCCAGGGTGCAAGGACACTCCTACTAAGATGTTGCACCCACAATGACAACAAAGGTTACAAAATGAAGTAGAAGCGAAATACGCTCTTAATCGTGTTGGCTGAAAGAGAGACAGGTAGACTGAGTGCATTCAGTTTGACATACAGATCTCTTATCATTATCGGTAGCCATGCTTTTTCGGTTAGTGCAGGACACGCCTCAAAATACCCCAGTTAACGATGCAAAATCCGCCGAAAAGTTTATTTGGCGCTGAGCATACATGCTGTGGCTGTATGAATGGCTACCTCCACCTCCACCTACAGCTTGCCCTGCTGATTTAATAGAGGCGCAGGAGGCGGTAGTTCCTGTACCAAGGTGCCTCAGCGAACATTTTCAAACTTTGGAGTTTAATCCCTGCGCAAAGCTAACAGCTGATGCTTAGGGATATGCTATGCCAAATGCCTATCTACACACGACATTATTTTGTTGGTATTACAGCACGGGGCATATTATCTTTGCATCGCGGCCCATAAGCGCAATCGCGGCCCATGAGCGCAGTCTGAATCTCCGCGGTAGAATAACAATCTTAACCTCTTCGGCAATTTCGATGATGTCCCACAATGAGAACTTCTCACTGTATTCATATAGCAAATACCTCAAAAGTTTGCAAATATCTTGGAACATATAGAACGCTATTAACTGTGAGTATTTGCACAGTATTCTAAGTCACAGATATTTATTTTGTATAGTGTAAAAAACTTGTTTTAATCATATCAATACCAGCCATTGTATTTGGCTTTCGTCTCCCTGCAAGACGCTAACCAGGACGGCCGTCTCCGCGCATTTGAAATGCCGGCCTGCAGGCAAGGGATGACCCACTGCTTTGACGCAACATTTTGGGGCGGGTCGCTCCTGTTCTCGTTATCTCTATTTATTTTATATCATCATCTTTATCTAGCTGTATTATTTATATTTGCTAGGGCTAGCTATGTTCTTAGGTCAAGCAAGTAATCCCTTAGGAGGGCGTGATTGATAAAGGGAACTATTTCAGAGATAACATTAGTAAATTTTTAGTCTATTTATTCAAACTATTAGCAAAGAAATATTCACAATTAGTATATCCTTTAGATAGTCCTAGCCAAAACTTTAGTACCTATACGTTCGCTTATAAATGAAGCTTTAAGATTTCGCGTATAACGTAGATAATATCTGTCGTGATGGCTTGATGAAGAGAACAACTGAAAAACTGGCGTGTGGCAATTGAATAAGAACTGGACGAAGTCTAATAAGAACTTAATGAGGAATGGTTTGTCTCGCGTGTCCGTAGAGTATATATTACACATCCCTGTTCTACCGAAGCATTAAAACGACGCTCTGATTGGCTTATCTTGGCGCGTTTTGTAGCGTCTGTTCTGACGAACCAATAAACACTGATCTAGTATCTCTCTTAGGCCGCTAGCTTTAGAGTAACTTTCACATTTTTATGAGATTCTGGTTCCCTAAAGCTTGCGTTCTGTTCTTTTTTTTAGCCCAAGGCCTTTCTGTTGTATATTTCACCACTCTGAATGACTATTACCCATAAGACCTTGCGTACGATGTCTCTTTCCATCTTGACAATTCGAAATGATTTCTCGTATTCAAACTCTCTAATTATTTCAAACTCTAACTAATCTTAACTAACATACATCTGATGATATAATCTAATATATATTGTTCGCTATTTGTTTTTTTTATTTTCACTAATTTTAAGTAACATACATCTGACGATATAATTTAATATATATATATATATATATATATATATATTATTGCTATTTGTTTGCATTATATTAGCTTATTTCACAACATCACAATTTTCCAAGTTCAAGTTCGGGCACTTCAAGCTGAAAGCAGTAGCTAATTTTTGGAGCAAGGACTTCTCGTACAAATACATGACACACATTTTTTTAGGTATTTGCAATAAGAGTATAGGTTCTTTGTCATAAAAAATATGACATTTAATAAACTTCGGAGACTTGGAACCCTTAGGGACATCCGTGCATTGCTTGCGCTCAATAGTCTCCAGGGCTTCCTTTATTTCATCAGTTCCTCCTTGAGGTACAGGCGCAGGCAATCTGCAATGGGGCGGGTGAGAAGGTTCCCCGCCGTTCCTTAGTCAAACTCACACTAAGCAGCCAGTTAAAATATAACAACACAGCAATTCTCGCCTACCCAATTAATCCTGGAAGTAGCTAGTCACTTTCTGTCACTGTTGCTTTTGTAACCATTATTGAGTAATAGTGCCTATATTTTATGCCAAGGCCGCGGATTGCGCTAATATGTGCCTCGCGCACAGTCTACTACACTGCGGGCTTTTCCAATCCGTAACCCCACGTTACTTACTCACAGGTATAAGTAGCATATATGTAATTAGTGTCACCTTGTTATAAGAGTTTTTGAAAGCAATGTCCATCCATTCTTGATATCGTTGGATGAAATTAACATTCACACGCACTCCGGTTTTTCTTGCGTAATGTGTATAATTTGTGCACTGTAGTAATACAGTAGGGCTCAATTTTAAAACTTTAGTAGGTTATGAGAACAGAGATTTATGAGTCATTCACTTGTTGTACAACACGGCTGATAGACTTCTTAGATGAGCATTCGAATTCAGCATCAATTTCGTCTAGCTTTTCTTCCTCAAGAACATGTCATTTCCGCTTTTTTGATTTCGCATTTAGTGATCTAGTCGTTCTAAATTTATTGACCAAACATGTTGCAGTGTCTCCCCCGGAACTGAATAACCAGGCAATGATCTACTCACCTGTCTGCATGATTCAGATGCCACATATGAATCGTAAATAAAACTACGCTGATCAAGCATACATTTATTGCGAGGCATTTCCATGAACTAATAAGATTATAAAACTTTTAAAGAAATCACACACATAATACATATATTGTCGAAACACTTCACAACATGAGGGCAAGCAATGACTGAGAAGGCTCTCAAGCTGATAAACGTACCCTTGACTTGTCCTGCGCCGCTTTTGCATAGTATCATTGTCCTGAGGTCACTCCTGTCGCTGTCGATATGCATATTAGATGGTTGTGGCCGTGGCATAAAATGAAAGCACGATAGTTAATTTATGCTAAAAAGCTGAACCTAAATACTCCTACCTTCCTACGGGAATAGTCACAAAAATCACACTAAAGACACCATTGGAGCAGCGGCAAGGATACTGCTCTTAAAAAGTAATCGTTGATAAACCTGCACTGTAGTGCTACCTCCTTAACACCCTCTAAGTTAAATTCACAACACCAAACCTACAACCGTCCAAAAACATTCCTGTAGATAAGCAGGTGCATACCAACAATACCTAGGTTCGCAATGAGCCTACCAGATGACGCACACTCGCACGCTCATACGTTATGCCCACATAATTTGTAACCGTTATCGTAATATAACTGTTACAAAGTACTTTAGTTTTTTGTCCATCCCTAACTAGGACGACTAATCGCTTTTCAATACCCATACTGGTGTGCTTTTGTTCTAGGTTCGAGCCTCCAATAGATACTATTGAGGATCTTGCTAGGAGTGGCTTACATTGGGCTGCCCTGGAACCAGCTTTCACTACCAGCTTGGAAGGCAGCTCAAATCCTGCAGTTCAGACTGTTGTTAAAAACTTCATACCTCTCTCAATAGCAGAACTTGTCTCTCGTGCTTTTGATGATATAGCCCTGGCGGTAGAACGTTTACAAGGTATGATTATTTATTTTATATTAATTTTTTGTGTTTATCCAATTTTCAAGTGCTATACTTCCTTTCCTTGTCTGCAGAAGTACTGAAGTAATAGCAACGTGTTTCTGATTTTATTCCAGTTTTAAATAGCCAATGAGTTGTTAGGAATATTACTGTGAAGTCTTAAACTGACTATAAAATTTTCTCTCCCGAAAACAGCTGTGAGTGGGCTTCCCAGAGTCTTTAAAATATTTTCAGGAAGAAACATCCCCAAAGATATTAAAACGACATGTTTTATTTACCTAATATTCTGTTTTAATGAGTATTCCACCGTTTGATTATGAAGATTGTCACAAAAATTTGAAATATACAGATATTGAAGTAAATAAACAGCAAAATGCGCAACAATTCTATAAAATAGAACATTAAGTATGTGGATTCTCAAAAGTATATTAGTTATTATTGACTAAAAATTGTTTATATGCATAATTTTCAGACGAATGGAACAACTGTGCATTGGCAATTCTGGAAGTGGGTATACTATTTCTGCGCACTTAAAACCTATCTGAAATGCTCCTTGCGTTTTATACAGCTATTTGTTTGTGTTTGCTGCTTGAACCTTTACAAAATTGTGGTTTTTGATCATCTACTTCCCATAACGAACACTACAAACAAGCATAGCTCCCGCCAAGCTAATGTATTGTAATTGTTGGATCTGTTAGGTTAGTGGCCAAATTCAGTTCTGCAGCGTAGTGCTTATTATGAATGCAACACACTTACAGCTCTACACTTACGTCAATTAGCTATAGAGCAGGCAGGTAACCGGGACAGCCCGCAGAATCATTATCAACTGCAGACTGGTGCCCGCGCCGTGGCCGAGTAGTTAGACCACTCATCAAGGCTTCGATCCCAGGTGACCGTATGTGGGATTTTTGGTGAACAAAGCGGCGCAGAGGCGAGTTTTCTCCCGGTTCCCTGGTTTTCCCAGTCATCGCATTCCACCAGTGCTCCATCTTCATTCCATGTATCATCAGTGTCCTCGCCTGCGATGCCTTTGTAGTAATCTTTTTATAGTTAAACACTATAAAAAGATAAACTGCAGTCTGGCAAACTCCTACTAAACTGTAATGAAATACCGCGCCTTTTCATTCATTGACTTTTCACAACTATAACTTGAGTACTGTTTATTTTAATATTTTTTTAAATTTATTGGCATTTAGATATTATCCATACAGCCAAAAACGATAACAATAAAAATAACAATTGAGTATAAATTTACAAAGAACACTTACATCTTGTCTTCCAACATATTTCAGTGCATTATATACGACATTTACATTTAAATGTTAATATTTATATGGTTTAAAAATGTTATCATCAAAGTATATAAATGAATGTTTTCAGTTGCAAGTAATTGAGCAGCATTGCATGAAGATGAACGCCTAAACTCACTATCTGATCTTGCAGTCCATAGTTTTTTTTCATGCAAAGAATATGTGATCACAATCTTCTCTTGTCCGTCATAGTAATCTCGCAGAAAGGAGTATCCTTAATATTAATTCTATAAAGATGTTTAGCGAAGCATGCATGATTAAGTTTTATGATTTTCCTTGATACTTTCTTTCTGTTGTACCACTGTTTTTCGGGTATGTCAGGATGTATTGAAAAATGTTTGCCTTTAAATTGTGCTCAATTTTACCACCAGCTGTTCCAAGATTTCTTAACTTTATCTTTAACCAAGGGTTATCATTTGCAAATGTATGCAGATACGATTGGCAGATATCGTTGCTGATTTTGCTAAATTGTCTAGAATTATATTTCCATTTATTTTGAGTATTGTTAAACACAGAACTTATATTTCATGACATTTCTCACTCTCTCTCTCTCTCCCCAAATTGTCCATTGAGCAACACTTTACCCATTCTCGTTAACATGTCCTTACGAGAAAAGTTCAGCTTGCAGCCCTGCGTTTCTGGAAATTCTCTCGTAATATAAGTTCACTCATTGATGCATTCAGATGATAAAACCTAAATTTGAGCTAACTTGAACAACTGAGATAAACGTAATAATAGTAAACTTTGTAAATGTAATACTAATTGCACTTATAAACGGAATCGTAACGCTGTTTCCTTTTTCAGATCACTATGCAGAAGTAGAATACATTTTCGAGGAAATGATGGAAGGCAAACGTTTGATGAAGGACGATCTCTACTATGGTCATTGCTCATTTCAACTACGAAAAGGATCTCCCTACAAAGAGAAGATCAATGATATTCTCTTCAGACTCCGAGAGTCAGGAATCATCTTCTACTGGGAGGGAATGACGGTGAGAGAGTATCTGTCAGAACGTAGGCAACTGTCTGTGATGCAGAGCAGAACGATATCAGAAGCTGGCCAAGTAAAACTAAGCCTCTACCACGTCCAGGTATTGTCATTAGTGTCCATTTGTAAACCATAGTCGTTAAAGGCACTTAGAATTGGTATCAACTTATTAAATTAAGCACTATTTTTAAGGTTAGGTACAGTTTCTTGTCTTCGAGCATAGTTACTTCTAATAAGCAATGCATCGTAATACAGCGTAAAAAATCGGATGTGTTCCATTTACATGACTTTCTTTACATCTCTATATAAAAATTAAAATACCTATTCTTCTATCGCTTGCTAATCGAGATAAGCATTAGCAGAAATGGTTACTTGCTCTCTTGTAATTAGAAGGAAAATAAGGGAATCATTAGGCAAAGCGTGAATCAAATCTTTTAAAAGCTTCTTGCCATGTGATTGAATTCCGTTTCGTTGCATTGCCCGTATGAGAACAGTTTAAGTATTTTAAAATTAAAACCAATAACAAGGAATGTCTTTGAAATGGCCAACTCCACAAAAACAATGTGTGATCACATCAATCAGTGATGTAGTATATAATGATGTGTAGGAAGCAGCCTTACTCTCTTTTATATCTATATTTATCTAATAATTTCTAATATTCAATTTTAGTTTATAGTTAAGTTAAATATCTGAAGAAATTTTAAATAACATATCAATAACTTGTAGTGTAGTTTGGATATAAGAATATTTTTTTAATAAATGTCCCTATATAGTTGCGTAGTTGTAGGGGCAATATATTGAGATTTTTATTTATTTATTTTGTATAGTACATTCTGCTGAAATCATAATACATTATGCATAGATTAATTACATATTTTTGTTTTGAATTCTTGGATAGTTAAAATATTTTAAGACCCTTCATATTACACACATTTCTCTTGTTGTCAATATGCTTCCAATTTGATGTCTCTTGTTTCTTTACAGGGTGGATTTTATTTGCTGGCATTTGGATTATCTCTAGCACTGGTTGTGTTTGTTCTGGAAATTCTAATATTCCGTCACCTGGAAAAGAGACAAAATACAAGATACTAATACTTAATTTCTTTCTGACATAAACATTTAAGAAAAACTGTAGTGTATTTCTACTAGTATTAATTTTGAGATACTTGATGTTTGTCGTTCTTCTATGTAGTTTTCTCATTATGTCTTAAAGTAGTTCAAATACTACACAGTTGGCAGTTAGAATCAAAGTTTTCAAAATTATATTTCTTATTTCTGTGAACCATACTTTTTGCATAGGTTAAATTGATGCAGATTGCCTTTGAAGTCAAGCGGTGGTTACTGGCTTCTAAAACCAAAGGATTTGGTTTGGATTTCCGGCATGATGCTTATGGTTTATTTCTTAAGTCCGGGGTTTTATAGTTAACCAAATATTAGGTCAATTAATGGTGTTGTTTCTTTCACGCAGCAGCGTGTAATACAGAAGTTGGAAAGGAAAGTCAGACTTAAGTACTTACAGAATTTATAATTCGCCATTGAGGAATAATATCTCAAAATTATTTGAAATTGCTTTGTGGTTTACCGGAAAAAACGCGTGTCAGTTGGAGAATATAGCACTGTGCCGGCAAATTTCCATGGTACTGGACGGAAACTAGAAGACCCAGAGTTCTAATCCCGTATATGGCAGTGCATTTTTCTCTCCAAGCAATAAGTTGTTTCTCCAATTGAAGCCCCGCGATATGACCGTATAATGAAGACATTTAAAAAAAACAAATAACATTATTTTTATCAGCCACTTTAATACACACAGGACATTTTTAAATGTTAGCTTGGATCATAATCATAAGAGTAAACATTAGTTTAATAATTCAATATGATTTAAAAACTAATTATAGCTGAACAATGTCCTGCAAAGTAAACTATGATTTAATAAATACTAAAAACTATCCACAGTTGTAAAAGATGTACTGCTTTAAAGCTGTATTTTGCACACATAATTAGGTCGCAACATATATTTGTGACACATTATACAATACAGTCTGCCCTTATTTGTGTTACATTATAATTTATAGTATTTAATTTTAACTTCAATACATTGACACTAGAAGGTTTTCTTTTATTTAATTGGTCTTTTTAAACTAAGAAGTAATGTCCAAGTATGAAAATATTTTAAATTTGTGTTATCAATTTACTAACATTTACATGTACAAATTGAGAGTTTTATCACTCACTTACTAGCTTCATTTATTAACTAGAAATTTCTGGAACATATTTTGTAGAGACTGTCGTTTACATTATGAGCTTAGACTCACTGACCCTTGGAGACAACAGTCTACAACATAAGTTGCGATGTGCTATGGTTGGAAAGTGAAGCTGTAGAGGGATAGGGGGCCAATTGCCCCCATTAAGTTATAAGAAACAATTAGTTTCTTCTTCATTATTATTATTCTACCATATACATTACGAGAACTGCATTTTAATATAAAACTTCATATTTAAGATATAAGATATAATTTTCTTTTATATTAAATATGTCATTAAAATTACTCCAGGCAAACTTGCTTCCCCTAACAGAAACTTCTATGATACTTCTGAAATGTACTAATTAAAATTCCAATTTGTGCATGTAAATAAAAAAACATTATGTTAGTATCTTCTTCCTTTTATGACACTATATAACACCTATGTAAACTACATCTTCTGTACTAATTAATTTTAAGGAAAAATATCATAGTTTTGCTTTACAAATCTCATTGAGAGAATTAATAGATATATGTTATACATCACAATCAGTAATTATACATGAAAATATTGAAGATGTTAACTTGCTTAGTAATTCCATCACTAATTATAGCACTACACAAGGAAATGTCAAGGCATACAAAGCTACTAAAAGTCTTCTCTATTCAAAATAATTGAACAACACCCCTCTCATATTGGGATTAATTTCAACGTATGATTCGTAAAGATGTGTTGTTATATAAACACATAAAAACTGCAGGCTTTCAAAATTCCTTCAGTGGGAAGGTCAAATATTCTAAATATTTTCAAGAATCTTTTATTAGGCAGCGAAAATCCTTCTTAATTATATGTATCAATATTTCAATGTAAAACTAATATTTAAATATATCTACCTACACTTTATCAGACAATTACAGTGTGCCACATAGAAAAACACAGTCACCCCAGAGACACACACATAAATAAATGAAATGAATGCATATTAATATTCTGCATCCTTCATTGAACACCACCTACATTATCATTATGTTTATGTAATGTCAGTAAATAATGTAGAATGTAACAGAAAACTTATTTCACTTATTTTAACTTGAGTCACTCTTGAACTTCACTTGCATTAAGGGAACAAGGTATTCGGAAATGACTAATAAAATCACCATTATTTCACGTTTCAGAAAATATATGCTTTTTGATGGTTAAGAAATTTTTAAGTCATTTAAATATAACTTAAATGCTAATCCGCGTCCTTTAGAGCTATCATGCTAGAAAATTTGTATCTTTAAATTCAGTTATCTCAAAACATGTTTGTTTTCCTATGTATCTTTTCACCAGAAAGTATGAGACGTAGAGAGCTGAAATTTTCAGTGCTTATAAAACATGTGACTGATTTTTTATTTTCTCTAGACGTACAATGTACATGGTACATAGAGAAGGTATTGTATTGCACCCAAAAATTCGATACCGAGATTTCACCGGAAATACATGTTTTGGGTCCCACTGAATCCAAAAAAAAGCGTTTTTGGGAAAAGGTCAGTGTGTGCGTGTGTGTGTGTGTGTGTGTCTGTCTGTGTGTCTTTGGACAGCATAGCTCAAAAACGAAAAGACCGTTAAACACCAACTTGGTATTTAAGTTTGGTATATTCCAAGGATGTGACACGAAGATTTTCAAGAAAATCCTCCCACCCCCAACTACCCTTTACATGGAACTTTTTTCTTTGGCTCTAACGATTTTGATTAAAATGTCGTATATTGACAAATAATATGTACATCTTGAATTTTCAGGAAATAGCCTCTGAAGACTATTCTGGATGAATTTTACGAAATTTTGCATTACTGCTAAATCGTAAGAAATAGACAAAAACTTGCCTCACAAAAATGTAGAGCACATTGAAACACACAATTTTTGTGGTAAAACTTTTTCGAGGAGCTGATCGTTTTTGAGGTATTCCTTGTTTTTGGTTTCAGCTTTGAAAAACTTGCACTTTTCTCATACAGGAATTTGTCAACCACCGCCCTTACAAACGAAGGAATTTCAGTCACCTAGTAACCAGCTTTTGACTTCAGTTTAACCTACGATACTTCCATATTTCGCTTGTACTTACAAGGAAGCAAGTAATAAGACTATTTTTGCTAATGTTTTCTCGATTAGCATGAAGTAAATAGAAGAATAAGCTTTTTAACAATAATTTGTTGCAGAGATGTAGAGAAAGTCATGTGAATGGAACACATCAGATTTTTTTGAAAGGCAATCATAATGTTATAATATATAGTGATATTGAGAAAGTAACAACACTGTCACTTTTGCATATTTTGACCTTTTTGACTTTGCAAGTATTTTTTATTTTCTAGTGAACTGATATACGGAGGATTGCCTCACTTAAGTTCGGACGATTTTGGATCGCCCTCTCACCCGTGTCATTGGCCAAAACGCTTATGTTTACTGTGGAAACAGCTCACTGCGTGTGCTGGACCAGCCTGAGTCAAAGTTTATTCTATAATGTCTTCAAAAGTCGCCGATTTGTGGCAGGGGTACATTGTTACACTTTCCGATGCAAGTTACAGATAGTAGAAAGGCACTAACAAAAAGAAGCTACGTAAGCCGTATAACACAGTTACACAAAAATAGATTCCCATCTGAGTCTTTATGTGCCAAAAAACTAGTAAGAAAAATCTGATGTATTCCATTCACATGACTTTCTCACACCTCTGTTAGAAATTAAAACGCTTATTCTTCTATACAATTCATGCTAAGCGAGATAAAATTAGCAGAAATGGTCTTATTGCTTGCCTCCTTATAAGCAGAAGGGAAATAAGGAAATACGCTAGGCTAAAGCGATAGTCAAATCTTTTAAAAGTTGGTAGCTATGTGATTGAAATTCCTTTGTTTGTGCGGCCAGGAGTTGACAAAGTCCCGTATGAGAAAAATATGAGTATTTTAAAGCTGCAACCAAGTAACAAGGAATATCTTATAAACAACTTATATATTTTCATGATCATTCAATATTTATTATTACTATAATTGTAATTTCAGTCAGCTCCACTAAAAATGTATATAAATTGTGTTTTAACAAGATCTACGTTTTTTTACCTCTTACGGTTTACCAGTTATGTAAAATTCAACAAAATTCATACATATAAAGTGATCTTCAGAGGCTATTCGCACAAAATTCAAGATATACATTTTATTTGTCATATTAATATCTTTATAATATATGTTAATAAAAAATTCGAAGAGTTTTCCTAGTAAAGGATACTTTGGGGTAGAGGGATTTTGTTTGAAAATCTTCCTGTCGCATCTTTGGGAGATACTAAACTTAAATACCAAGTTTGGTATTTAGCGGACTTTTCTTTTTGAGCTATGCTGTCCACAGACACAGAAACACACACAAATACTGCCCTTTTTCTAAAAATGCTTATTTTTGGTTTCAGGTGTCTCAAAACATGAATTTCCGATGAATTCTCGTTATCGAATTCTTTTAGTGCAATACAATTCTTTCTATGTATACTATGTAAATGCACGCGTAGAGAAAGTAAAAAGGCATAACAACACGGCCTAAAGGTGTAAAAGCCAAGGTGAAAACACACCGACACAAAGAAGCATTGGAACATTTAAAGGGACACACCAATTTGGGTCTGGAACGGCGCCGTCAAGCATGCGGATATACCTTGAAAGAGTACATATGTACCAGAGAACGTTTCACCAACCAAGAAAACCATGATATATATCTATATATATATATAGATATATATCTATATATAGATGACACAAACCCTGGATAATTTATTACCATTAAATGGACCAAAAGGGACACTCAAACTTCATTCAAGAGAACAAGGAAAGATTTTCGAAGGGCTTCATGGTGGTTGCAGGTTACTATTCTCGTGCAAATCTTGGCTATCATAGAGGTGCCAATAATGTAAAAATATGATGTGTACCATTCACATGACTTTCTCCATATCCCTGCAACAAATAATTCTTAAAAGCTTATACTTCTATTTACTTTATGCTAATCAGAAAAAAATAGCAGAAATAGTCTTATTACTCGCATCCTTGTAAGTAGAAGCGAAATAAGGGACAACCATAGGTTAAAGTGATAGTCAAAAGCTGGTTGCTATGTCAATGAAGTTCCTTTGTTTATATGGATAGGAGTTGACAAGTTCCAGTATGAGAAAAGTATACGTTTTTCATAGCAGAAACCAAAAATAAGGAATATCACAAAAACAACGAACTCCACGAAAAAAATGTATATAACATAAATTGTGTGTTTTAATGTGCTCTACATTTTTTGTGTAGTAAGGTTTTGTCCATTTCTTACGGTTTAGCAGTTATTCAAAATTTAGTAAAATTCATCAGAATAAACTACTCTTCAGAAGCTATTCCCAGAAAATTCAAGATATATATTTCATTTGTCAGGTAAATATGTTTAATATCCGAAATTTTAATCAAAATCGTTAGAGCCATTTTTGAGAAAATCAAAATTTTCGAAAAAAGTTCCATGTAAAGGGTAGTTGGGGGTGGGGGGATTTTTCTCAAAATCTTCGTGTCGCATCCCTGGAAGATACTAAACTTAAATACCAAGTTTGGTATTTTACAGACTTTTCGTTTTTGAGTTATCGTGTTCACAGGCACACGGACACACACACACACACACACACACGGAGCTTTTTGTGAAAATGCTTTTTTTGGATATTGGGGACCCTAAAACATATATTTCCGGTGAAATCTCGGTATCGAATTTTTGGTTGAGTGCAATACTTTCTCTATACAGTATGTACATAGTGCGTATGGAGAAAGTAAAAATGAATGTAGTCTACTATCAACTTTATGGATCCAACTTTTTATGAAGAGATTCACCAGTTGTATGACGAGGATGCCCCAAATGTTGGACTCACATAAATAAAGTATACATTACTACCACTGGAAAGCTGTGGAATCAGGTGTCACGTGACACGAATTCAAAAGGATCCCTGTGAAGTCATCGGAGGCTTGACCAATGGATTTTTGCAGATGTGGTCTGCTTTCGCCTTACTTTACGGTGACCCACAACAATTTATGGACTTCACAAAGTCTGCCAGGACGAATGGGCTAAGATCCTCCTTCATATTTTAGACGCAGTCTTCTACATTGCAAATTGCGTTGAAGAGCTGCAGTTAAAACCCGAGATCACATTAGGTAGTGTCAAAAGGGTATTTCGCTATGAAAACACGTATGTAAAAACCTCCGAGCTTAAGTGGAGCAGCCCTCTGTAGTTACATAACTAAGTAATTAAAGTTCAGAAGCTGCCTGATTATACTAAGAACAAATATGCAAAAGTGCGATTCTTTACTTCAAGTAGTATCAGAGAAAAAGGTACATGGATTCACATGTTTTAAGAATAAATTTTATTATTTTTTTCTGTTGAATGAAATACTTTTTACAGACGCATTCACTTAAGTTACCAATTTAACAGCCACTCTAAAATAATTCATAAAAATTTCATAGAAAAACATTGAGAACTTTAAGAACAGTGCTAATTTAACCCACTTACGGTGTACTGTCTTGTTTCCTTACCTAAAAACTGAAAGAAAAAAAATAGGTCATGATTTCGCCTCATTTCTAGTATCCGTCCCTCCGATATAACAATACTAGCTCAAGGACATGCAATATTATTGAGTGGTCAGTTTTAATGTTTTTTACTTTTTTTTACAACGGTGTGAGAGCATTACTTTGTAAATATTCATTTTTTGTCTGAGATTGATGTTATGTATACCACAACTATTGTAAAGTATTTATGATTTTAATAAAGAAGCACATTTGCAAGATGGTATTTAAGTTCAGTCTCTTCCAAAGATTTTACACAAAGATGTTCAAGTACAGTTATGTAATGCATCTGTGGAAAGTGTGAAAGTGCAGACGCTTGCTTATTAATAAGCACCTTTAAACCTTGCTTTCTCGCAACATATTTTCATGCTTCACATGATGCAAACTTTTAGTAATTTGTTTCAAAATTGTTGGACTGCCTCTCAAAAGTATATTAAAGATAATTAAGGTATGATTTTTTGAAATAAAGCTCCAATTTTGAGAAATAAACTTTTGAAAAATTATGAGAATAGAAAAGTAGTAATTTTATAGGGATTAATATAAAATAATCTGATATGAAAAATGTATTTTTAAACTTATTTGCTTAAAAAATTAATTTTTAATGTGAATAGTTTTTAAAATATATTGTGAGGAGAATATTTATTAGAACAATCAATTTGGACAGTAAAAATTATTATGTAAATGAGTAACAAAACTTGGCAAAACTTTCCCTGTATAACTGGTGTAAAGCTCTACAAGATATCGTACACACAATGGATTTTCAAAATTTTACAGATGCATTTGGAGAAATTTTCGTCAGTTTTATTTACTCAAAGACTTGCTAAATTGAGTTTGCTCAAAATAAATATTTGAGATATTTGTATGATTAATAAAATTCTCCTATATAGTTTGAATTTTCTGCGCATAGCCGGTGTAGATATAGTTCAAATACGCAGTTTATGTTTTTTCTTTTTGCACTAACAACTTCCGGTCCACCTCAGCAGTGTGGGAATAGCGTGTCTGCCTCAGATTCAAGAGCTTCGGGGCTCAAATCGAATCTCACAAAGATTAATTTAAAAAAATAATTAAATTTACATTACTTATTTCAGTACTATCTCCAATAAATTTAAAGGTAATCAATATAATAGAGTGATAAATATTCACGACAATATCCTCTTACTCTTCTATAAATTAAAAAATAATAAACTCCATGTTCTCTATAAAAATATAAATATGATGAATAAGCACCATAAAATGAAATTATTATTAAAATAATATTTTTGTTCATGTTCAACCAACTATAAGGAGTAACTTATCCTGACAAGATGAATGCTGAGTAACTTTAAGCTACATAGTCTCTGAGGTCATTTGAACATCACTTAATTGATTTCTTCCATTTGACCAGCGAAGTTAAAGAACGTTGAGCTAAATAAAATAAAAAACAAAACAGAAAAGCACTCACAAAAGATTAACAGATATCACCATCGCTTTGTTTTCCGTGATGTTATGTAAAGAGTTTGTAATTTTTAAGTCAGCATACAGAAATTTGACTTGTGCCTACAACGAAATGGATAATAAAACTTTGTTTATCAATTAAGATGACATAATTAGAAAATATGAAAAATCTGATGTGTTCCATTCACATGCCTTTCTCTATATCACTGCAACAAATTATTCTATTTACTTCATCTAATGGGACAAAAATTAGCAGAAATAGTCTTATTACTTGCTTCCTTGTTAGTAGAAGCGAAATAAGGGGGTACCATAGGTTAAAGTGATAGTCAAAAGCAGGTTGCTCTGCGACTGAAGTTCCTTTGTTTGTATGGACACGAGTTCACAAAGTCCTGTATGAGAAAAGTATGTCTTTATAGCTGAAAAAAAAAAACAAGGAATTTCTCAAAAACAATCAACTCCACGTAAAAAATGACTATAACATAAATTGTGTGTTTTATGGTGCTCTACATTTGTTGTGTGGTAAGTTTTTGTTCATCTCTTACGGTTTAGCAGTTATGCAAAATTCCGTAAAATTTACCAAGAATAAAGTAGTCTTCAGAGGCTATTCCCAGAAAATTCAAAATATACATTTTATTTGTCATGTAAATATCTTTAATATACGATATTTTAATCAAAATTGTTAGAGCCATTTTTTAGAAAATCAAAATTTTCGAAAAAAGTTCCATGTAAAGGGTAGTTTGGGGTGGGGGAATTTTGGCATTTTACCGACTTTTCGTTCACAGACACACGGACACACACACACACACACGGACCTCTTTCTGAAAATACTTTTTTTTTATACAGGGGACCCTAAAACATATATTTCCGGTGAAATCTCGTTATTGAATTTTTTGGTGGAGTGCAATACCTTCTCTATACACTATATACATAGCACGTATAGATAAAGTAAAAAATAAGTTGTATGTATTAAATAGAGAAAGACTGCGAATATAACACAATTTAAGCTAAAAATCTTCCCTTGTATTACGATTTGGTGATAAATCAATAGCAAATTTATGGCCTCGCTTAATGTTCTCGCTTCTTCATCTTATTAGCCTAACTTAGAAGAATAATTTTGGATAATCAAGATCTATTTCCGTCGACAGATTTTTAAGAATATTTCGTCATTTGATTTCACAACAAAGATTAGCTGTGACTATATAAACAACAGAGAGAAAACAGCTGTATTATCGTGCCAACCTCGAAGGTATCAAACCGCTTATTTGTTTTATCAAGAAGATTGGTATGAAGGCCATTCTATGAATTGCCTTATCCAATACTTTCTCAAGTACCTACAAAGTATTGCGGTGTTTCTGAATTATGTATTTATCTCCTGTTGACATGACGCTATCAAAGGAGCCGACACTTGTATTTCCGAAAGTAGTTACGGTCTCTTGATCACGTTATCGGCGCACTCAAAGATCAAGTATGTGCACTGTGTATAAAACACGCTGCTTGAAGATCCAAAGGAGCCGACAGGTGGGTACGAGGTAATGAAAGTGGAGTTCTACTGGTAAATAATTTTAACACTAATAATACATACAGAACATATAACTTCAAGTGGAGGCATAGCGCTTACTGGAGAAAGCTTTGGATTGTTTTTATAACTGGGCGTTTGCGTCCCCTTACGTGGGGTAAATGTCCCATTTATTATTAGTGTTTAACGCATTTACTAAATAGTCACCGCAGGGATGACACTGATGATACATGGAATGAGGATGAAGCACCGTGGAATGAATGGTGGGGGAAACCGGAACCCAGAGAAAACCCGACCCTACGCCGCTTTGTTCACCACAGATCCCTTAGCGTCGCCTGGGATCGAGTCGAATGGTCTAACCACTCGGCCACGGCGCGACCCGGTCCCATTTATGTATTGTACTTATACAACACTAATACCCCATTCACAAAGAGAGTAAGCGCAATACTTTGCTACCATGTTATTCAATGTAAGCATTCGCATACACATACTCAACACATTACACAATGCAATGCATAAGTTTGCAAACTCCAAACTTTATCCTTGCGCTGCGTACACATAGAGAAAGAACTTGCGTTTCTTCCTCTATCCATTGCCTGCTGTTCAACAACAGCCGACCGCAAAGAGATCATTCACGTTGCATTACATGTGTAGCTTTATCATTTTCTGCAGTCCATGCTTGCATTACTTTCAATATTTGAGTTAAAATGATTGTGACGTCACTGCCACGAGCGTCAGTTGTGTGTATGAAAGGTTTATAACCTACTAACAATTTATTCATTTATAAAATATTTTGAGAACTTTCTTACATGATATTCGTGAATATGTTATTCAATTTGAAACGTGCGGTGCCTTGGAACATATCCGCATGTACACAATTTACAGATCTAGAAACTCGTGCCAACTTCTTGCGTTACGCTTACGTCTGCATTGTGAATGGTCTCTTCCCTCGCGCTTACGTTTATGCTGTGTTAATATTGCGCTTGCATCTTATTTTGAGTGTAGGTTTAGGTCGCTTGTCGTATCCCAGTTTCCAACATTTACGATCCTATCAATCTTATGAAAAGGGAGACAGTGAGTTGGTTCGCAGTGTGAGGCTATCATTAGCGAGGTTTCGAGTTTGCGACCCGAAGGTTTTGTTAAAATCCCCCCACCTCCAACTACCCTATACATAGAACATTTTTCGAAAATTTAGATTTTCTGAAACATTATTCAAACGATTTTCATTATAATACCAAATATTTAAGATAATTTCATGAAAAATAATATGTATATCTTGGATTTTCTGGGAATAGCCTCTAAATATTTTATTTCTGGATAATTTTGTATGACTCGTAAACCGAAAGTAAGAGATAAATACTTACTTCATAGAAAACGTAGATCTCATTAAAATACACAATTTAAATCTTGTACATTTTTTAAGGAATTAATCATTTCCGAGATTTTCCTTGGTGTTGACTTCAATTTTAAAATACTTAAACTTTTCTTAAATGGGAAGTCCAACTTCGTTTCATATTTTTTGCTTCACTCTCGGGAATACAAAACAAACCGAATTTCAATTGTTTCAAACAGCGATAGCTTTTAAAAAAAATTGATTTTTACTTTAGTATAGCGTACTCCCTTATTTCTCCCCTACTCACTCACAAGGAAGCAAGTAATAAGACCAAGTAGTATGACATAGATAAAAGAATAATTTTTAGTAAAGACAAATTGTTTCTGGAACAGTTAGAGAAAGGCATGAGAATGGAACACACAGTTTTTTACAAGAGCATTTCAATAGTTACGTAATTTCCATTGTTCGTTAATTCTGTGCAATATGTGTCTATCCCAAAAGGCAGTACATTCTATCTATATGGTAAATTCTACTCTTTATATTGTGTTCCAGAGGCAATTTCTTCAACTTGCAGTTAAAACTGGCAGTTGAGGATTCGGATGTGGCCTTTTTATACAAAATAATTTCTATGACAGATATTTCAGGATGGGTTTCGGTATGATGGTTATACTTCCTTTGTTAGAACAGCTTCTGAAAAATAAATTGCATTTTACAGATTAAGAGACAACAGAAGCTGAAGATAATTAGCGCTAAAATACCCTTTACCAATGGCTATTAATTCATGACAAAACCGCTCAGAATGCTGCAACTATTGCCGATTATACCACAAAAGGCTCCTGCCCTAAAGTTATCAAACACAAGAACTCTCCAGAAACCACGAGAAGCAAGATGTTCCATTTCATACTACTCATAATATCTGTGACGATCTAAACATAAGTGGACAGGACTCAAGAGCACAATCCTCTTCAGTTTTTCTTCTGGGAGGTATTTGAAAACAGGGCTTCAATTCAATTAAAGTTTCATCACTCAAACTGGCGTATATTGCGCCACCTTTGCATTGGTTTCTTGATCAGAGAATTTCTAATTCGCTAGTTCGCCACTACGCGCACATGGTGACGAGGTAACAAATTTTCACCCATAGATGGCTCTAGAGGACGATATCACGGTTTCTTTCAAGGTATGATATTCTTTTACGTGTAAATAAACATTACACGGAAACAACGACTTTACTTTCCTCCCAAAAGTAGCCACGCTAACGATTTTTACGTTCGAAAAAAAATCCACCGGGTTTGAACCCGCAATCTTGGGGAGAGTGAAAAGAAGAGGCATTTCCTAGTACCAATTATTGATGTCAAAACGCTGAAAGGTCCTGTTTATCTGTCAAACATTCGGTGTATATCTTTTCGATAAAATACAAAGTGTTTAACAGCACTTTGAGCATTCTGCAGGATAAATTGGTCAAGATGATTGAGAAAATGACAAATGTCTGCAACATAATCTTGATTGGCAGCCAATACGAGGCAATATCTGCAAAGTTCTACATTTTTACTTTGGTGTACTTTTGGAGGACCTATGTAACTTTACTCTAAGAACATTAATTGGAAGACGTCTTAGCAGAAGTAAGTTTATTAGGATAACTATGAGCCTTCAAGTTTGAGACACTACAACTGTTTATGATTCTTTATTGCCTACAGTTTTCAATTAAGACTGTTTTACATTTTATGTAACGTTTTAATACATTTAACGTTATTTTTAGGTAATTACTTTCTTTACTTCATACATAGCAGAGAAGATATTGCATTACTCTCAAAATGTTGATACTAAGACTTCACTGGAAAATAGTATGTGTGTGTGTGTTCATGAACACGATAGCTAAAAAACGAAAAGCCACACAGATACCAAACTCTGTGTTTAAATTTAGTATCTTCCAAGAATACGACAGAATATTTTCAGGAAATTCTTCCCCCCCCCCCATCCCAAACTATCCTTTACATAGAAACATTTTCAAAAATTTTGATTTTCTCAAACAGACTTTATCGTTCTGCTTAAAATACTGGATATTAAAGATATTTACATGACAAATAAAATGTATATCTCGAATTTTATGGGATTAGTCTTTGAAGATCTCTTCATTCTGGATGACTTTTGCATAACTGGTAAACTGTAAGTGATGGATAATAAGTTGCTACATAAAAACTGTAGACCTCGTCAAAACACACAGTTTTTGTTGTGAAAGTAACCGTTTCCGAGATATTCCTTGTTATTAGTTTACATTTTAAATACTTATACTTTTCTCAGACAGGAAATAGCACTGTTTCTTTTGGTTTACTCCTGGCCAAGCGAAAAAGCGAAATCAATGATAATTGCATAGCGACAGCTTTTAAAACATTTCACTATCGCTTCAACATAGTGTATTCCTTTAGTTCTCTTCTACTTATAAGGAAATAAGTAATGATTATCTCGATTACCAAGGAGCAGAAAAAAGACTAATCTTTTGTAAGAAGTCTTTTGTAGAATAGCTGGAGTGTAACATCATGTATGTGTATTATCTGATTATCTCGATTACCAAGGTGTAGAAAGAAGAATAATTTTTTATAAGAAGTCTATTGTAGAATAGCTAGAGAATAATATCTGATTACCTCGATTACCAAGGTGTACAAAGAAGAAGAATGTTTTGTAAGAAGTGTATTGTAAAACAGCTGAGTGTAACATCATATAAGTGTGACATCAGAATTTTTTTACTCCCGGTCTTGAATAGAGAACCAAATTTGAAATCAATCGCCCAGCTTTAGCGTAATGCATTGCGTATTTGCCTTAAGGAATTAAGACCATTTTTGCTAAGGTTTATCTCGATTAGTATGTTGTAGAAAATGCTCATTTGTAAGAATGGGTTGTTTAGGAACAGATAGAGAAAGTCATGTGAATGGAACACAAGATTTTTTTCATAATTTTAAGGTCGTCAACTTCCGAGCCTAAGCGATTACTCAATTCACATCAAACTAATACCACTCAGAACTAAAACGCTCTTGTTGCTTGACGCTGGATATAGGCACTATCACAGAGATAACTGTTACATCCAGTAGTTAAGTGTATAATAGCACTCTTTACCTTTGACATGTCATTACCAGCTTATCAGCTTGGAGAGGTAGCTTGATGATTAAAACGTGTGACAAACTTCCATCAACATAGCGATCATACTTCAGGGTACATTCTATTAATGGAAAATCGCTCTCACATCATCGATTGAGGACTATATAACATTGAGAAAAGCCTCACGTGAAACATTATAACATGTTTAAAGTCTAATTGGAGAATCTGATACGAACGGTCACATCAGACGTGTGTAGGCCAAGGCTGGAAAGGCAGAATCAGAAATGTGTTCCATTCACATGATTTTCTCTCCAACAATTGTTAAAAAGCTTATTCTTGGGTTCCATTCACATGAATTTCTTTACATATCTTATACAAATATTTATTAAAAAGTTTATTCTTCTACTTACTTCATGCTTATTGAGATAAACAGAAATAGTCTTACTATATACTATACTATCCCTTATAAGAATAAGGGATATGAACATTTGTTGTTTACTGTTTTGTTATTGTTATTTATTTATTTATTCATTCTGTTGCATTGCCACGAGTTGACAAATTACCGCATGAGAAAGGTTTAAGTATTTTAAAACTAAAACCAACAACAAGGAATATCTCGGAATTGCTCAACTCCACGAAAAAAATGTATAGGACATAAGTTTTATGTGTTTCAACGAGATATGCAGTTTTTGTTCGTCTGTCTACCACAGTTTACTGGTTATATAAAAGTCATTGAAGATGAACAGGTTTTAAGAGGCTATTCCCAGAAAATTCAAGATATACATTTCGTATAAATATGTGACAATTTGTCCAAAATCGTTAGAGCCACTTATGAGAAAATCAACAATTTCTAAAATGTTCAATGTAAATGGTATCTAGGGGTGAGGAATTTTTTTGAAAATCTACGTGCCCTTTGAAGATACTGAACGTAAATACCAAGTTTGTTATTTAACACTTTTCGTTTTTGAGTTATGCGGTCCGCAAACACACACATACCAACAAACAAACACACACATATATGGTCCTACTTCTAAAAATGTTTACCTTCATTCAGGGGTCCTCAAAACATACGGTATCGAATTTTTGGGTGGAATATAATACCTTCTACAGCTAACTACTATATCCATTGTACATATGTGATGGAGAAAGTAAAAATCTGATGTGATAGCTTTTTTTTAAAATACTCTGTAACGTTAGAGGATAGAGAAATTCATGCGAATGTAATAATAAGATTTTTACAGAATTTTGAAACGATTTTTAGAAACGTGCGAAGCTGAGCTAGAATAAAACGGTGCTATCAACGTAAATTACAGCGCCTTGCAAACAATAAGTGGTATGCAATTTGTAACTTTACGTTTTATAATATTGTGTGTATATGTCTGCTCTGTAAGACTGAGAAGAAACACGAAATTCGCATATACTCCTTGATACAGGAAATAAGTATCAACGATAGCACACGACTGTTCACGGATGTGATACTGGCACTTAAAAATTAACACAGTTATCACCTCATTACAAGGAAAAGGGGAAAAAAGTAGATATGCCAATATTTACACTTTCATTTTACAAACAGGAAATTATGTGGTTTCCGATACAACTTCAGATATTCTAAAAGGGTCTTCAGCAATGTTTCTGCTAGAAAACGACATTTCAAACCCAACATTGTGTAACTTTGTTATTACGTGGGATATTTTAAGAAATGTCTTTTCACGATAACGTAAGAGCTATTGGATATTTTGTGTGCGTGTGATGCCGGAGGAGATTTCACACTGCAGTCATTGGCTCATTGTACGTCAAACCCCGGGAGGAGAGGATGAAATGAGAGTAATTTTAGCGGGCGGCCGGAACTGGACGGAAGGCAGTCACCGTGGAGGGTTCCTAACAGTTTCGAAGCAGCTCATCTCGCCGCGGGGAGCGTTAGGAGCCCGCGCTCCAGGCCTGACTAAACTTCCCGAGTCTATAGACGACTTCCAACGCCAACCCGCCGCCGAGAGCTGTATTTCCAGAGTTCTGTCACAACCACGGAAGTGCTCCAGCCCGCAGTCCTCGTCGACGCTTACAGCCTTGAAAGAGACCGGTTGGATGAAATGGAGATGTAATGAAGGAACAGGAAGTTCTGAGGAATGAAGAAATCTCACTACATTCGCCTAGTAACTCGGGAAAACCCCCAAAAGAGCCTAGGTCAGAGAGGTCGGTTGCGGGAAACCAATCCCATGACCTTGCAATGCCAATCTCAGACGAAACCCACGACGCTTACAGCCTTGGTGGACATTATGGGTAATTTATATCATAACCTATGCCCACATTTGAAGCTACTTTCCCATCAGTTGTACCTGTCATTTACACTGGAAGTATAAAGTCAAATTTCTATATTTCTGCAGAGTTTTCTGAAAATATTACCTTGATTACTTTATTGTTATCTTAAAATTAAAAGCAAGTTTCATTTAAATTGGATAAATACATATTTCATAAATTCTGTATCTAAATATATTGCATAATCAAAGTGTACCACGCGCCTCAAAATTGATAAAATTGGTTGGAATTTTTTGAGTTGGAGCTTTGAACCACACACAAAAGTTTTCAATAACTTTGATTACCAAATTATGATCATTTTTAAAAAGTTAAGAAATTTAACTTCTTAAAATTTATCATTTTTCCATAAAACATTTTTTTAAAATTACCATGTTTTGCGGATAATTATCAAGAAAATATCTTCATCCCAAATTAGCCTTTATATGGAAACATTTTCAAAATGTTTAATTTTCTCAAAAATACCTCTAAAATTCTTCATAGAAAAATGCTGATCTTAAATATCAAGTTTCGTATTTAACTTACATTTTGTTTCTGAGTTGTACTGTACACGGACGTATAGAGATTTTTTCTCAAAAATTATTTTTTGTCTTTTTGTTTTGATTCGGGGACCCTAAATGTGTATGTCCTCTACCTACATTTGTAGTATGTATGAAGCAGTGAAAGTAAAAATGCTTATTCGAGATAAAACGTATGGAATATGAACCGTTGTTAATACCTACACCTTTAAAAATCTATTTGTTCTATTCACTGTTTTTCTCTGCTTTACACGGAGATATTTCAATAATTTTGATTGTTGAATTATGACATTTTTTAATAGTTAGTTTATAATATCTAAAGTTTTATTTTTCAATAAAATAATTTTTGTAAAAATTATTATTGTTGGCATCATTTTCAAGGAAATGCCTCCACTCCCAACTTCCCTTTACATGGAAACATTTACGAAAATTTGATTTTCTCAAAAATAACTCTAAAATTTTCGTGTCGCATCCTTAGAAGATGCTGAACTTAAACATCAAGTATGGTATTAATCAACTTTTCATTTTTGAGTTATGCTGTTCACATACACACAGACACGTGGGCACACACGCGAATACGGACGTTTTTTCTAAAAATGTTTTTTTTGTATTCAGAGAATCCTTAAATATAATATATTTCTAGTGAGATTAGTATTGGCCTTTATTGTGAAATGCAATATGTTGTCTACCTATGTATTATGTAAGAAGTACAGAAAATAAACATGAATATTGGAGAAAAATATATACAGTTTAAACACTTTTAATACATTTTTAAAAATCATTTATTACATTCACATGCCTTTCTCTACATATGCTGCAACAAACAATTCTTACAAAACCGTATTCTTCTATCTACTTCAGTTGATCGATACAAGTATTAATTATAATGGTCTTATTAGATATTTCCGTGTAGGTAAAAAATAATCAAGGAAATAGTCTAGGCTAAAGTGATATTTAAAGTTTTAAGAGCGGTCGCTAGGTGATCACCTTGGAATTTGGTTCTCTTTGCACGCTCAGGAGTAAAGAGAAAAATAGAACGACAGAAAGAAAAACAAATGGCGACTTCCCACTTTCCATTTGAGAAAAGTATAAGGGAAATTTAAATCAGTAACACGAAATATATCAGAATTGGCTAATTTCATAAAAAGGGATTTGACAAAATTTGTGTGTTTTGATCAGAGCTATATTTTTTGTGTAGTAAGATTTCGTCTATATCTACGTTTCACCAACAGTATAAAAGTTATCCAGAAAAAGAGGAGTTAAAGGCTTTTTTCGAAAATGTTATATATTTCTACTTCATGTATCATGAAAACATAATTAATTTGTGGATTTTTACTTTCTATAGCCCGTATGTACAATGCACATAGGGAACAGAAGGTATTGTATTCCACAAAAATACTCGATATCGAGACTTCACCGGAAAACGTGTTTTGAGACCCCCTGAGTAAAAAAAAAAGCATTTTAGAAAAATGTCCGTGTATGTGTGTGTGTATCTGTGGACAGCATAACTCAAAACCAAAAAGTCCGTTAAAAACCAAACTTGGTATTTATGTTTGGTATTTTCCAAGGATGCGACACGAATATTTTCAAGAAAATCCTCCCCCCCCCAACTACCCTTTACCTGGTGTAAACGATTTTAAAATATCTATATTAAAGATATTTACGAGACAAATAAAATGTATATCTTGAATTTTCTGAAAAAAGCTTCTGAAGACTACTTTATCTGGATGAATTTTACGGAATTTTGCATAACTGTTAAACTGGACAAAAACTTACAATACAAAAAATGTAGAGCACGTTAAACACACAATTTTTTGGTGGAGTTGATCGTTTTTGAGATATTCTTTGTTATTGGTTTCAGCTTTGAAAAACTTATACTTTTCTCATACAGGAATTTTTCAACTCCTGTCCATACAAACAAAGGAACTTCAGTCTCATATCAACCAGCTTTTGACTATCACTTTAACCTATGAGGCTTCCTTATATCGCTTCTATTTACAAGGAAGCAAGTAATAAGACTATTTCTGCTACTTTTTCTCGATTAGCATGAAGTAAATAGAAGCAAAAGCTTTTTAATAATATTTTTGCAGAGATGTAGAGAAAGTCATGTGAATGGAAAACATCAGAATTTTATTAAGAATTAAGTTATAGCTAATTTTAGCAAATCAACATTTTTGAAAAGGGTTCCACGTAAAGGGTAGTTTGGGATGGGGGATTTTATTGAAAAGTTTTGTGTTGCATCCATGAGACATATTGGGTTTGAATACCAGATGTTGACTTTTCATGAAATCGAATTAAATAAACCCCTGCTGTAGGTAAAGTTGAAGTGTGAACTATAAACTTTAAAATTCATAAATTTACATGCAGATTAATGCAGGTTTAATCTTCATTATTTTTGTGATAGTAATTAATTTGCTTCTTACTTAATTTAAACTAACGAAGAACATTACCTCGATAACGCTATAATAAATTAATGCACACACGAACCGTTTTCTGTAATACTTTTTTGTAATCAGGGGAGTTCAAAACATGTATTTTCGGTGAAATCACAAATTAGAATTTTTGACTGGAATAAAAGATTTCCTCTACTTACTATAGGTAGAGAAAGTTACAATAATAGACTGCGAAATCGCGCTTAGGAGGCATAAATGACTGAACCATTGACCACTGTTAGAAGGCAAGTGTGCGAATTAATGGGTAAGGGGGATTCCCCAACTCATAACATTGTTTGCTTGGATCACGATTGTATTATTGTTTCCTTGGCAGGAAAAAACATCCCCCTTCTCATAATTTTGGAACATTTATTACATAGCTTCTCATGTGATGTGCTGTGCTGAGGGGGCTGAACCAGTGAGATCAATGAGCTATTATTTTAAGTACCTCTCTCTTCTTATTCATAATGAGCACATATTCAAGACTTTTTTTTTTCCAAATAGTCTCTCGATTTTATTAGTCAGCATTACAAGTGTACGGTCGTCTCCTTAGCAGCTGCTTACCAATCGGGAGAACTGGGTTCGATCCCCAGTACCGGCGTGGGGATTTTTCCCCCGCTGTGAGACCTGGCCTGGGGTGCACTCAGCCTCGTAAGGTCCCTGGGGGGCCAATTGAGGAGCTACTTGATGGAGAAGTAGCGGTTCCCGGCCATGAGAACCGCATTAACCGGCCGGGGAGGCTCAAGGCGCTGACCACGCCTCACCCTCCAATTCCACCCCATCCGTGACTTCTGTAATGGACCGAGATGGGGGACGCAGCGGCCGGGCGGTAGGCCAAGGTTACCCATGAGCTGTCGTGCCATGGAGTGATTAAAATTGTACACTCTTGTTTTTGCAACCACGGGCAGTATAACTATCCACAATTCAGTCATTGCACCATGGATGATACGTATTTGCTGGCTGGAAGAAGTCGTCCGTGTTTCAATACTAGTGTTGGTAATCACTGATCATGCAGTGCTGCCAATGCAGCATCCCACTAAATTGTTTAACGGCTTTGTTTTTGGAGCTGAAACCTGAATTTTCTATGAAAGAAGTGTCCAACTACCCCGTATTTGACGTGTGCAGATGTTCCTCCGTGCGTTAAAACAGTTACAGAACTCAACGGGCCTATTTCAAGCTAAAACCGCTCAGAGAACATCCTTTTTCCCTCTCATGCGGCACTGAAACATCATCGCCAACACTTCCGACCCTTAAACAGACCAAACGAGGTGAAGGATGAACGAAATGATTAATGGAAACGATACAGAGGTGAAATTCGGGGATGAGAGAAACTACTCCAGCAATCGGCTGAAGACTGGGGAAATCCCAAAATATCCCATGAGTAAGAGATGGCGGTTTTCGGGAATCGAACCCGGAACTTTCCACTGCGACTTGTAGTGTTACCAGTGCACCACCTTGCTCGGTAAGTGAATTTGTGTAGTTTTGGTAATGGCTACATTTCTCTAAAGTCGACAGCGTCTGTTTGCTTTTAATTCTTACTGAATTATTGTCTAGACACCATTTTGAGTTTTACTGCAAATATAAAAGATATTTTAATATAATTTGGGAACGTTTTAAAATACATCAGACCAAGATCAACATTCGTACGAATGTCAAAATTTAAGATGAATTGAAGAACAACTTGATGGTTTAATAAATTGGCCAAGAAGCCTTTCTCAATTTTAACTCATGCTAAAATGTACTTTGTTTATTTAGAAGAGTAGGAAATGAATGTTGAGGAGTTGTTAATAGGATACGAAACGAGCCATGCAACTACTTTTATAGGATTTGAAGGTGTTAAGTGATACAATGGTTAGAATTTAAATAACAAATAAATTGATTTATAGATACTATTGGGGGCATTGATTGTGAGATTAAGGATAACCATGTGTGCAAAAACACCAGAATTGTAAAAAATCATAAAATAGGATTTTAGTATTATTAAGCAATGGTTCTATGTATGAAGCTTTCATAGATGCAGAATTTCTTAAAGCATTTTATTAAGTGACTTAAATGTTTGGCTAGATGCCTAGCTTCCTAAAAATTGCAATAAAAGATACGTTTTGTCTTTCCTTAAAGATAGGGCTTGTTGTCAAGTGATGTAGAATTCATAGTTAAAAGGGGCAAGTGCAGACCACTTTAAAGAAGTGTAAAACCAAAGCATTGCATCTAAAATTAAATAGGACATTCTAAATTATAGGATTAAAAAATCAAAATCATTTTTTGGGAAAATGTTGTCATTTTGTCTCCCCCTAAAATTAAACATTTACCAACCCATTTCAACAAGTCAACAATTCTGTGGAGTAGCTTGCAATAGAGATATTTTGCAAATAAGATTCACTTAAATATACAAAGATTAAAAGTAATAAATATGTAATAGAATGTATGATAATGGCTGTTATATTGGGAATTTCTTCTTGGTTTTACCTCTAACAAGAAGTCTATCACTAAATACATATTAAAATATAGCTTAAAAGCTTTCCTTTGCCGTCTATGTGATATAAGAAGCTGGTGTTTCAAATAAAAGCTGCTGTTTCAACTTGAAGTACCCTCGAATGCCTTGCAAATATCTATAAATATATTGTAAACATAAATAGACACTGTTAACATGTGAAGAGGATTGTGCACCTGATACGGTTATTTGTTGTGTATGGTGCCAAATAAACTTGTGGTTTAATCATTACACATTTCTGCTTTTTTTTCATCCCTGCAAGATGTGGTCTGCGCGCATCCGGAGCTTCAGCATGCAGGAAAGGATTGTACAGCTTCTGTTCAACTGCTTGGCCCACATTTTCCAGGCTACATTCCGGATATTTCGTGATGAAAACAGCAGCTTATATTTGCAGCATGGACTTCTTGTACCTCACACATAATACAGGAGAACTCTTGAGTTATTTACAACATGAGTACACTGGTAGGTTCCTTGCAAGTTATTAAGTGTTATTAAACCTCTACTTACCAATCGTTGTTTTTTCCATTTCGCTCTCCTATTCTGGAACCAGGTTTTAACCTGGAAACCAGAGATAATAAATACAGCGAAAAAGCTAAACATATTGATAGAATCTACTGAAAAGCAGAAGTACACCAATCTTACTTGACTAGGCACAAGGGAATTCCTTATCAAAATAAGAACCATCACTATGATAAAGGTTAGAAATGCACATATCTTATATCTTAGTAAAACATTATTGAATCTTGAAATATATGAAAACACTGACAAACAACCATAAGTAAAACAAAAAATGAATATTTTGATTTCAATGGAAAGCCAGTTCATTTGAAAACACACACAATAAAACACTCGGTTGTCTAGTTATTCACTTTTTAAACTTCACTTTATCTACTAAAATTAAATTAACTTTTATTTATGGAGGTTCTTTAACTGCTATGGTTCTCAGTGTCTCATTCTATACCAAGTGGCTAACCACCCCGTATTTAAAGTGTGTAGACATCTCTTCGTATGTTAAAACAGTTGCAGAACTCAAGGGGCTATTTCAAGTTAAAACATAAAAACAGGCCAATTCCACATTGGCGGGTTTTAACTTGAAGTAGCTCCATTGAGTTTTGCAACTATTTTAACGCACGAAGGGATATCTGCACACTTCAGATACGGGGCAGTTGGGGGCACCTGTTGACGTGAAATACTGCTTAATTTCGTATCAGGTTTGATGTTATTTTAATGTAAAACATCTTCGACCAGGGCTACCGGCTTTACTTCGCTTCCGAAGGAATCATGTTAAAGATTTCCACGCCCGAAAAAAAAAAAAAAATCCATCACCCTCAACCGGGTTTGAGACCGCGAGCTCGGAAACCGGGGATTCTTTCTCTATAATAAGCAGAGGAAGTACACGAAATATATTGGTATTTTAACTAAAAAAAAAATAAAATTATTCTAATGTATAAAAAAGTTCATTAAATAATTTATAATCAAACAACTCTGCCAATAAAAATACTAACACGAATCCTAATTGCATCAGAATTCACTCAGGTGTTTACTTAACTAAACCTTTAAAATAGAAAAAAAAAAGGAAACACTATTGCATTTCACCCAAAAATTCGATACCAAGGAGAATGTTTATGATCCTAAATCCGTTGAAAAATTGCATGGTATTTGGAGCTCGAGTTCATGTTTTGAATTGGACGAGAAAAGTCACTGAGATAGGTTCTAGAATCACGAATTGAAGCACATAATGTATTGATATTCCACATACCTGCTTCTCTGAGAGCTGTATTTGCACGGCAATAAGTCTGCGTTGTTCAGGACTAATATATCGATGATCACCAAAAGCTTTCTCCAGAGCTTCCGTTTGTTCTATAGAGAAACGAATTTGGCACTTCCCTCTTGAAAAAAGTCCTGGTGTCACGGGCCGGAAGCTTTCATTTCCAAGATCACCTGTTACAGAGTGTCTATTAGATTTCTTATATCTACACTAATATAAAAATCTGCTGTAACCCATTCACATGACTTTCTCTGTTCTACAAACAAACTTCTTACAAAAGAGTATTCTTCTTTCTCTCCAGGCTTTCTCTGATTAGCTTTAGCAGAATGGTCTTATTACTTAGTTCCTTATAAGTAGAAGGGAACTAAGGTAATATACTATGATAAACCGACAGTCAAAAGTTTTAAAAACTGCCGGTATGCAATTGTCATTAAAATTCGTTTCTTTGCACATGACTCGGAGTAAAATAAAAGAAACATGCAAGATTTACTGTTTGAGATATATAGAACCATTTCTTAAATTTAAGCCAATAACAAGGGACATCTTGGAAACGGTTAGCTCCGCACCAAAAATTAAAGGACAAATTGTGTGTTTTGAAGAGATCTGCATTTGTTGTAGGGTAAGTTTTTATTTATCTTTTATAGTTTCTAAGTCATCAGAGTGAAGAGGACTGCAGAGGCTATTTCCTGAAATATATATATTTTATTTGTCATGTAAATATCTTTAATATAAGGTATTTTAATAAAAATCGTTAGAGATCAAAAAGTTCCAAAAATCTTCTATGTAAAGATAGTTTGGATTTAGGGAATTTTCTTGAACATCTTCGTGTCCCATTTTTGAGAGATACTAAACTTAAATAAAAGGTATGGTATTTAATGGAATTTCCGTTTTTAGTTATGTTATCCACACTCACACACACACACTAAAATACCTTTTTTATTTAGGGGTCTCTACATATGCGGAAGGGAATGTAATAAAAAACGCAAATTTATGAGTGTAAGTTTCTGTAAAGGAAAATTGCGGAAACTACTACATAATTTGATTATTCTTTCAGTATTGAAAAGCAATATTCTTCGCTGACGACGAAGGCTTTAAGATGACCCCTAATTTAAAAACCTGAGCAACTTTAAATGATTTAGAAAGCTTGGCTACTGGAATTGGAACACATTGGACACATGGAGGTACTTGCTTACGAAGAAAGCTTCGAATTTCTGTTGAAAATGCAACAGAGTAAAAAGAAGTTGTTTCTTCACTGAAAATGCGCGTAAAGCTAACACACAACCGCCAATATTTCATTCTAAGCTATGTATCAGGAGGCCCAACTGTGCGTTAAAAGAGTTGCAGAACTCAACGGGGGTCTTTTATGTTTAAATGTGTCAGTAAGAAATTGGCGCTCGTGACCCCCTCAGCATCTCCAGTGATAAGCAATAGGGATAAAACGATGGCCGCTCACCCGGTTCCCCAATAACCGATTTTTACTCTAATGACCCCGTTGAGTGTTGCAACTCTTTAACGCACGCAGGAATATCTGCATACATCAAATAGGTGGCAATTGGGTCACCTGGTATAAAATCTCGTACAGGGTTCAAATTAATGTGGGTGTGGGAATTCCCCCTGTCATTAATTACCTCGGCACATTGAAGAAAAATTCCTTCCTTGCCAAGAAAGTAGTGTTTTTTTTATTATAAGTACTATTACTGTTTTTTTTAAAAATAAAGGAAAACAGTGTATACTAAACATGGCACAAGTGCGAGCTATGATAGCTAAATTATCGTATCACTAATATCATAAACATGTATGAATAATAAACAATTTATTATTTGATTAGTTGGGTTGATTCAGAGTCATAACTCCAGCATTTACGTTAGCAATGATGATTACAGCTTGCATAATTCAGTTCAGTGTTTTTTTTTTGCAACATGTTGGTCAGTATGGATACACTTGTGATTATAAAGCGTCAAGTTACAGAAAGTGATGTGTTCCAATTGAATTCTCAGTTCCAACTTCAGGTAATATTAATATTCGGTTAAAACCGCAGTATGTGTTAGTGAAGACAGAGTAAATGCAGTACACTGATCGGGGATGTATAAACAAAACCAGATTTGACATATGGATAAGAAATCTGATTCTTAAGTTCATCAACACTGTCTCGTAGATGGTCATGATTTAACAGAGAAAAAGCTTAAGACAGTAAAACAGGAGACAGTCAATTTGCTTATAGCCGGGCCCTAGTCCGCCTATTTTTCCGAGTGCACTTAACGGTGAATGACCCGCTCCTAGCTACGTGTGTGTCAGCTGTGACAATTGCTTCTCCAGATCGAGCTGTAAACACTAGAGTTGGTTTTCTGTGCAACTCAAAAATGAATGTTTGCTCAAGACATTTGCGTTGTTTTTGAATTACATTATTCTTATTGGTGCACTAAAATGCATATCGAAAAAATCCATGTTTGAAGGAGATTTTTATGTGCAATACATACAACGTATCTCGTAGATACGTCGTATCTCGTTAATTTCAGGAGAAATTTCCTCGTATTCTAGTTCCAGACTCTTGCATTTCTGGTTCATAAAAGTTACAACAACGCTACACCTAAGAAACAGGGAAAAAGGTTTAAAAGAGCAAAACATAGAAGTTAGTGGATCAGTTTCACTTTCTCTGGGATCTATACTTATATAGCAGATAAAGAATGATTGTATTCCATCCAAAAAATTCGATACCGAATTTCACTGGAAATACACGTTTTATGACCCTTTGAATCAATTTTTTTTGTGGTAAAGATGTATCTGTCTGTCTCTCTCTCTCTCTCTCTCTCTCTCTCTCTCTCTGTATTTTCTGTGGATAGTATAACTCAGAAACGAAATGTTAGTTACATATCAAATTTAATATTTAAGTTCAGCATCCTCCAAGGATGTGGTACGAAGCTTTTAAAGAAAATCCATATTCCCCGAAATACTCTGTACATGGAATATTTTTTTTTTTAAAAAAATTGATTTTCTCAAAAATCTCTAGATATTTGGGTTAATTAAAATATGTTTAAGATATTTTCATAACAAACGAAATGTATATATTGAATTTTCTGAAGCTCTCTTTATTCTGGATGGCTTTTGCATAACTGGTAAACCATAAGAGATAGACAAAGAAAGTTATTATAACACAAAATAATGATCCGTTAAAACACACAATTTGTGTCATATTCATTTTTTTAGAGTTAACCGTTTCCAAGGTATTCCTTATTGTTGGTTTCAACTTTACACTTCTTAAAAATTTTAAACGGGAAGTCATCTTTTGTTTCATAGCTCTTTTGTTTTACTCCTAGCCACGCTAGGATACCGCATTTCAATTGCTTTATATAGCGACAACTTTTAAAATATGTGACTATCTGTTTAGCCTAGTATATTCCCTTAAACCCCGTTCTTCTTACAAGGAAGAAACAAGTCAGGAGAGCATATAGTTCACGAAAAAATAGTAGGTATCACGCAAATAAATTCCGAGTTTTGCCAAACAAACTTCTATTAGAAAAGATTACCGCGGAAGAACATTTCTTAAAAAGTATTCTCTCGTCTGACAGGAATAGTTGGCAGCAATTTTTTAAATTTGTGAGAAGGCGCAGGGGAAACGCAGAAATCATTTCTGGAATGGAACGGAAATATACTAATGGCCAATTCATTGTCAAAAGCCGAAGTGTTTAATCAACATTTCGCTTCAATTTTTCTAGTAAAGAGCAATGCCAGTATTAAAAGAACGGAAGGGCCCCCTATGACAGTGAAACCAAGGGACATTAGAAGACGGTTAGCTAAATTAGAAAAACATAAATCAGTCGGGCCAGATGGCATTTCGGGCGACTTTCTTAAGATTGGGGGGGAGGCAATCGTTCCATACATACTGAGGCTATTCGAAGTAACAGTAAATAACGGAAGTATGCCGCAAGATTGGAAGCAGGCTATACTTGTGCCTATTTATAAAGCAGGGGATCGAACAAATGCGGCAAACTATAGACCAGTTAGTTTGACATCAGACATCAAGTTGAGCATCTTATAGCACAATATTTAAGACGCGAATGGGATAAAACGCATTGGCTCTTTGAAGGCCAACATGGTTTCCGGAACGGACATTCTTGTGAGAGTCAACTAGTAGCTGTTTGTCAGGATGTAGACGATACACTTGACGCGGGTGGAAAAGTACATGCAATAATACTTGATTTGTCTAAAGCATTTGACCTTGTACCTCATGGACGACTAAGAAAAACTTTGTAATCTGCAAATAGACAACAGAGTGATAACTTGGATTCGAGAATTCTTGAGCGAACGAACCCAAAGAGTGGGGTGGGAAATAAATTATCGTCTCCTACAAATGTAATTTCTGGTGTGTCCCAGGGAAGCGTGATCGGACCGTTGATTTTCTTAGCATATATAAATGATTTACGGGAAGGGATAACATCTCAGATTCGCCTATTTGCAGACAATTGTATAATCTATAGAAATATTAGCGGTAAATGTGACACAATAGATCTACAAGAAGATTTAAACAAAATTCAACTCTGGGCAAAGTATAATAAAATGGAGATAAATCCAAACAAATGTAAAACAATTATATTTTCAAGGGTAAGAATAGTAGAAAACGTAATATATAAATTAGACAATAAGAAAATACTGAGAGTAAATAGCACCAGATATTTAGGGGTAATACTAAATCAAAGATTGGAGTGGGGGGAACTAGTAAACTCGATCACTGGGAAGGCGTGGGAAGCGTTGCATTTCGTAATGAGGATTTTAAAACGCAGCAATGGAAATTCGCGAAATTTGGCATACACTTCTTTAGTTCGACCAATATTAGAATATAGTGCTGCATGCTGGGATCCGTATCGGGTGGGGCAAAAACTGGCACTAGAGAGAGTTCAAAAAAGAGCAGCTAAATTTGTAGACAGAAGTAAACGATTCGAAAATCATACCAGCACTGCTACTTCCTGGGAAAAACTAGAAAAACGTAGGAAACGAGCAAGGCTATGTGAAATTTTTAGAGCCTATAAGGGGGCACCTGCATGGAAAAACATATCCAAACGATTATTAAAGCCATTAATTATACTGTGGGAGGAATGATCACTCGGAAAAAATAAGAAATAGGGAACAGAAAACAGATATAGGTAAATTCTCCTTCACAAATAGAACAATAAACGAATGGAACAAAATACCTGCAGATTTACTGGAGACTTTGCCTAAAAGTGTAAATAGTTTTAAAAAGAGACTAAAGAAGAGTGATTTATAGTCAGGATAGTAAATAAAAATATTGCGTTATTGTTACAATTATGTATGTATTAGTATACTATGATGTCATTGGCATTTTAACAGTGTATTATTCACATTATTGTTTATTTAACTCGTATTATTACATTGACAGCGCTGCCACCGGGCATCGCCCTAAGCAGTGAAATAAAGTATCTATCTAACTATTACTACTACTGCCACTACCACCATCACTACTACTACTACTACTACTACTACTACTACTACTACTACTACTACTACTACTACTACTACTACTACTACTACTACTATTACTACTACCTCTACTACTATTACCACTACTACTCCTACCACTACCACTGCCACCACTACTACTACTACCTCTACTACTACCACTACTACTACTACTACTACTACTACTACCACTACTACTATTACTACCACTACCACTGCTACTACCACTACCACTACTACTATTACCACTACTACTACTACTACTAATACTACTATTACTACTACCACTACCACCACTACCACTACTAGTACTACTATTACTACTACTACCACTACTACTATTACTACTACTACCACTACTATTACTACTACCACTACTATTATTACTACTACCACTACTACTATTACCACTACTGCTATTACTACTACTACCATTACTACCACTACCTCTACTACTACTATTATCACTACTACTACTACTATTACTACTACCACTACTACCACTACCCCTACTACTACCACTACTATTATAACTACTACCACTACTACCACTACCCTTACTACTACCACTACTATTATTACTACCACTACTACTATTACCACTACTGCTATTACTACTACTACCATTACTACCACTACCTCTACTACTACTATTATCACTACTACTATTACCACTACTGCTATTACTACTACTACCACTACTACTATTACTACTACTACCACTACTATTATTACTACTACCACTACTACTATTACTACTACTACCACTACTATTACTACTACTACCATTACTACCACTACCTCTACTACTATTATCACTACTACTATTACTACTACCACTACTACCACTACCCCTACTACTACCACTACCACTACTACTATTACTACTACTACTACCTCTACTACTACTAGCACTACTACTCCTACCACCACCACTACTACTATTACTACTACTACTACTACTGCTACTACTACTACTACTACTACTACCACTACTACTACCACTTCCACTGCCACTGCCACTACTACTACCACTACTACCACTACTACTACTCCTACTACTACTACCACTACTACTACCACTTCCACTGCCACTGCCACCACTACTACCACTACTACTACTCCTACTACTACCACTATTCCTACTACTACCACTACTATTACTACTTATACCACTACTCCTACCACTACCACTGCCACCACCTCCACTACTACCTCCACTACTACTACTACCACTACTACTCCTACCACTACCACTGCCACCACCCCCACTACTACTACTACTACTACTACTACCACTACTACTACCACTACTATTCCTACCACTACCATTGCCACCACCCCCACTACTACTACCACTACTACTACCACTACTATTACTACCACTACTACCACTACTACTACCACTACTATTACTACTACCACTACTACTCCTATCACTACCACTGCCACCACCCCCACTACTACTACCACTACTATTACTACTACCACTACTATTACTACTACCACTACTACTCCTATCACTACCACGGCCACCAGCCCCACTACTACTACTACTACTACCACTACTATTACTACTACCACTACTACTCCTATCACTACCACGGCCACCAGCCCCACTACTACTACTACTACTACCACTAATATTACTACTACCACTACTACTCCTATCACTACCACTGCCACCACCCCCACTACTACTACTACTACTACCACTACTATTACTACTACCACTACTACTCCTATCACTACCACTGCCACCAGCCCCACTACTACTACTACTACTACCACTACTATTACTACTACCACTACTACTCCTATCACTACCACGGCCACCAGCCCCACTACTACTACTACTACTACCACTAATATTACTACTACCACTACTACTCCTATCACTACCACTGCCACCAGCCCCACTACTACTACTACTACTACTACTACTACTACTACTACCACTACTATTACTACTACCACTACTATTACTACTACCACTACTATTACTACTACCACTATTATTACTACTACCACTACTATTACTACTACCACTACTACTCCTATCACTACCACTGCCACCACCCCCACTACTACTATTACTACTACTATTACTACTACTACCTCTGCTACTACTACTACTGCTACTACTACTACTACTACCACTACTACTCCTACCACTACCCACTACCACTGCCACCACCCCCACTACTACCACTACTATTACTACCACTACTACCACTACTACCACTACTACTACCACTACTATTACTACTACCACTACTACTCCTATCACTACCACTGCCACCACCCCCACTACTACTATTACTACTACTATTACTACTACTACCTCTACTACTACTACTACTGCTACTACTACTACTACTACCACTACTACTCCTACCACTACCCACTACCACTGCCACCACCCCCACTACTACCACTACTATTACTACCACTACTACCACTACTACCACTACTACTACCACCACTACTATTACTACTACCACTACTACTTCTATCACTACCTCTGCCACCACCCCCACTACTACTACTACCACTACTACTCCTATCACTACCACTGCCACCACCCCCACTACTACTACTACCACTACTATTACTACTACCACTACTATTACTACTACCACTACTATTACTACTACCACTACTATTACTACTACCACTACTACTCCTATCACTACCACGGCCACCAGCCCCACTACTACTACTACTACTACTACCACTACTATTACTACTACCACTACTACTCCTATCACTACCACTGCCACCACCCCCACTACTACTACTACTACTACTAATACTACTACTACCACTACTATTACTACTACCACTACTATTACTACTACCACTACTATTACTACTACCACTACTATTACTACTACCAGTGCTATTACTACTACCACTATTATTACTACTACCACTATTATTACTACTACCACTACTACTCTTATCACTACCACTGCCACCACCCCCACTACTACTACTACTACTACTACTACTACCACTACTATTACTACTACCACTACTACTCCTATCACTACCACTGCCACCACCCCCACTACTACTATTACTACCACTACCTCTACTACTACTACTACTACTACTGCTACTACTACTACTACTACTACTACCACTACCACTACTACTCCTACCACTACCCACTACCACTGCCACCACCCCCACTACTACTACTACTACTACTACTACTACTACTGCTACTACTACCACTACTACTACTACTACTACTGCTACTACTACTACTACTATTACTACTACCACTACTACTACTACTACTGCTACTACTACCACTACTACTACTACTACTACTGCTACTACTGCTACTACTACTACTACTACTACTACTACTACTACTACTACTACTACTGCTACTACTACCACTACTACTACTACTACTACTACTACTACTACTACTACTACTAATACTACTAGTACTACTACAACTAACGTGCTCTAATGTTTCATCATCACTATCATTGTTGTGTTCCCTCTTTAACAATTTCCGGTATTAACCACGAGCCTTTTTCCTGTATGACTTTCTGATGAAGGAAGCGGTGGTAACGTCGAATGATAAGCTGGTATTTCCACAAAGATAATTTGTAATGTTTGTCAATTTAGAGCTTTCTATGTTTTTATCATAAAAGTGGCGTTTAGGGGTTCCCTTCTGTTCCTGTCTATCTTGAAAAATCAATACGTGAACCTATTGACCTTTTTCCGCTGTTATAGGAAGTTCTACATTCGACTAACAACCTTTAATTCCTAAACTTCATTGGAATACACATTGTGCGATGAATTATTAAAAGCAGAAAAACAGTTTTATTTGCTGTAATACTTAACTGTAATGGGTAGAATTAGCATAGCATTCTACCCAAAAATTCTTTATCGAAATTTTACAGGAAAAACATGTTTTAAGTTCCCCTGAATACAATTACAGATATTTTTAAAAAGTTTTATTCAGGCAATTTCGAAACGTAATGCTCATTTTATAGCGATATTCATAAAAGTTAAAACGTTTTGTTTAATTTTAATGCTCAATAAACATACAGAAGGACAGTAAGATAAAGAATTAAACGTCACGAAGTATGCACCTCAGTATTCAATAAGCAAGCAATGCATAAATAATTCATAATCTTCTATATTTATGATGAAATCTCGATATCAATGTATTGGTAGGAATACAATACTTCCACTGTTTGTTCTAGGAAAGTGGTAGAGAGACTAATATTGTTCACATGTTACAGAAAGCAACTGGATTACCAATCTACGAGTATAAGCCAGTCTTGAAAGATTTATTACGCTTGATAAGCGATATCAGCGACGTTTGAACAAATGTACTTTGTCAAGGTGTGATAGAAAACTCGGTAGCGTATAATCTCAGATTAAAATACAGAGGCAACTCGGGAAGTTTATCACGTAATTGTTTACGTGCCTCATCAACTTTAATCGCTCTATAGTGGTGTTGGTTAAGTTGGAAGCAACGATGTAATCTCTAAGGTCATTACAAAATATAAAATATTTTTTAAACTTTCACATGACTCTCTGCTTACTCTTCTGCAAAAATTCCTACAAAAGTATATACTTCTATACACTTGTTGACCGAGATAATCGAGATATGTTAGTTTAATTGAAATAGAGCAATTTAGTTCGGTGTGGGATTTTTCTTGAAAATCTTCCCGTCACAACCTTTGAAGACCAGGTTTGGCATTTACCGACATTTCGTTTTTGAGTTCACACATAGAGTAGAGAGGGGAAGAGAGAGAGAGGGAGAGAGAGAGAGAGGAAATGGCTCACACATGGACCCATTTTTTCTTTCTTTAGCACATATACACAATATACTACATAGTGGCTAAAGAAGGTATTGTTAAGTTCAATATCTTCCAAGGATACCACACGAAGATTTTTCAAGAAAATCCCCGTACCCCAAACTACCCTTTACATGAAACATTCTTCGAAAAATTTGATTTTCTCAAGAATGGCTCTAACGATTTTGATTAAAATACCATATATTTAAGATATTTTGATGAAAACCAAATGTGTATCTTAAATCATCTGGAAATAACCTTGAAGACCTCTTCTTTCCGGGTGTTTTTGTATAACTGGTAAACCGTAAGACCTAGACAAAAACTTACTGCACAGACAATTTAAATCTCGTTAAAATACACATTTTATATCATTTTTTTGAGGAATTAGTCTTTTCAAGATATTCCGGATTATTAGTTTTACTTTTAAGCTACTTAAACTTTTCTCATTTTAAACGACCTTTCTTTCCGTCTCTCCTTTGTTTCAATTATTTCACATTGCGACTGGCTTTTTTTAAAGGATTTGACTATCGCTTTAGTTTGTGCATTCCTTTATTTCCGTTCAACTTACAAAAAACCAAACAATAAGACCAATTCTGGTAACTTTTATCTAGATTAGTATGATGTAGAGAAAAGAATAATCTTTTGTAAGAAAAGCTGTTTGTGGAACAGCAAGAGAAGGTCATGTGAATGGACCACACCAACATTTTAAACATACCTTTTTGGATTCAGAAATTTTAAAAATTTGAATTTGCAGTCAAATATCGGTATCATATTTCTGAATGAAATGCGATACTGCCTCTAATTAATATAGGTAGAACAAATTATATATAGACTCCTTATTTTCGTTATTTAGAACGCTTCAATATACCTCTTATTTACAAAATAAGTGTAAAGGAAATATATTTATGTATGAGTAAAAGAGACCAGATTTAATTCTTTTCAGTGTATTTGCAAACTCAACTATTGCATTTGCAGAAAAAATGGAGTATATAGGAACTAAAGGTTTAATTTGGTACTAAGTGTACGCCTCAGCTCTCTCTAAGTGTCATATTTTAACTTCCTGTTTATAACTCTAGCTACTTGGTTCACTAGTGCTTTCGTCATTCCAAAATGTGAACAGAGCGTGATAGCGGCAACAGTTTCTATTCCATTTCCGAGTTTATTTATTTTTACTTTTGACATGAAGTCTATAGACAAGTAATTTATCATCCATACTTCCCTCTATGTAATCGAGCCCAGCCGCTGGGTTAACCATTTCCATTTGGTTACACGAATCAGAATATTATATCTGATCCCTCTCTTGTTCTAATCATAATGAAATATAAACGCAGATGCAGCGTAAGCGCTAGACTTTGCAACCATGTTATTCAGTGTAAGCATTCACATAGACACGCAACGTCTCCGCAATACAAGCGACTGCCAACTCCAAACTTTTTCGCTACGTTGCGTACATAGAGGAAGAACACAGTGACTGCTTTCAATGCGGAAGTTTACAGCGCCTACCTTACATGTTGCTCTTGGCCGTGCCGCGCCATCTAATTTCCCTCAAGAGGTTTTAGTAAGTAGTCTCCTTCTGAATGCTGCTTTAATTTAATGGATGTACCCAACGTCTATGTCTAAATTTCTTGTCTCTCACAAATGGTAAGGTGTAAAGAGATAATGTACATTCATTAAATGTGAAGGTGCATCCCTTTATGCAGTCCCCATGCTTGCAGCATTTTCAATATTTTGGCCAAACACATTTTTTCACTACCGCAAGCGTCAGTTGCGTGTGTAATTTATATAAAATATTTATTTATTTATAAAATATTGAGTACATTTTCTTGCATGATATATTTAGTTATGTTACTCAATTTTAAAGCGCTTAAAATACTATGCGCATGTAATTTAAATATCTAGAAACCCGTGCCAGCTTCTTGCGTTACGCTAATGACTGCATTGTGAGTGCCCTTCCCTCACTCCTGCACTTTTGCTGCATTACATCTGCGTTTAGACCTTATTGAGAAAGTAGCTTAATATTCCTTATTGGTTCATCTTATTAATGTTGTTTTTTTTTAATATGTATTAACGCAATCATAGAGAGACGTTGGCAGAATCTAGTTTTGGTTGAAAAAAGTTTGGAACCTTACAGAAGAAAAAACGTCATTATGATCCAGGTGAACTTTTTCTCAGAAGTTTATGTTTACATATCTCCATTAACCATTAAGGATGATCTTAAAATGTGTACCTTTACACATATAAAAGAGATATCAGGATGTTAATGGAGCTCTCTCTCCACATTCAAAATGCTGGAAAATATTAAGAAATAATATAACAATAAGGAATGATTCCATTCATTCTTCAAATTATGTTTTGATACAGAGTAAAACAGTAATTGAGCACTTCAAAGTTTATTTTGCATTTTAGGGATAATGTTTTGAGAACATGCCACTGATTACAAATATATTTGAAATTCATTTAAACGTGCAAAAATTATACTCATTTATTATACACATTCAAACTAGTGCTGTGGATTAAATAAGCTCATATTAAGAGGGCCAATATGATTGAAAACTTATATTTTAATATCCAATTTTTACTTTCTCTACACGTACTATGTATAGTGTACAGAGAAAGTATTGCATTCCACTAAAAATTCAATACCGAGATTTCACCGGAAATATATGTTTTGGGTCCCCCTGAATCCAAAAAAATCATTTTTGGAAAAAGGTCCGAGTGTGTCTGTGTGTCTGTGGACAGCATAGATTAAAAACGAGGAGACAGTTGAATACCAAACTTAGTATTTAAGTTTGGTATCTTTCAAGGATGCGACACGAAGATTTTCAAGAAAATCCCCCGCCCCCAACTACCCTTTACATGGAATTTATTTGAAAATTTTGATTTTCTCAAAAATGGCTCTAACGATTTTGATTAATATATCGTATATTAAAGGTATTTACCTGACAAATAATATGCATATCTTCAATTTTCAGCGAATAAACTCTGAAGACTACTTTATTCTGGATGAATTTTATGGAATTTTGTGTAACTGGTAAACCGTAAGAAATAGACAAACACTTACCAAACAAGAAATGTAGAGCACATTAACTTCAGGCACATAGAAATCAGCTTTTGACTATCACTTTAGCCTATGGCACTCCCTTTTTTCGCTTCTGCTTATAAGGAAGCAGGTAATAAGTCTATTTCTACTAATTTTTTCTCACTTAGCATGAAGTAAATAGAAGCATAAGCTTTTTAACAATAATTTGTTGCTGAAATGTAGAGAAAGTCATGTGAATGGAACACAGATTTTTCTACAGATATTAAGCTAAAATTTTTGAAAACTACATTTCCTAATATCTTTATAAGAAATTATCGGTTTGACATTTTCGAAAAATGCATAGTATTTTTAAAAAACACAATATTTTACATCACAAAGCGGAAAATCTGGCAAAAACAGCGCATAATTACAGTAATTTAATTTACAAAAAGTAATCTATAACAATATCAAAATTGCAATCTTACACTTTATTACGCATATTCTGCAGTACTTTGAAAAAAATTCAGAGCCCTAGCTTTATTTTGAATGTGGGAAAATAATAAATTTGAACCTGAAAATTTTGGTTTAAAGTTTGACGTAGAGATTTATTTAACACTTTAAAATGACTTCCAAAACACGCGTTAATAGAAAAATATGAAATGCAAATATGCACTTTGAAGCATGGTGCGTTTCCCCCACCAAAAATCTAAAATCGAATATTTTTTTATTAAAATCGCTTCTTAATAAAACGCTTAGGTCGCTTGGGATTGAACCGGGCCGTAGGTGAGAGGGGAGTGGTCTAACCACTCGGCCACGGCGCGGCAATAAAGGAATATCTTAACACGGCAAATACGGAACAGTTGGGACACGTGGTACGTTTCATTTTCGTAATATAATATATATTAAACCATGGTATTTCTAACAAAAACGTTAGAGCCTTTTTTGAGAAAATCAATATTTTCGAAAAATGTTGTTTGTAAAGAGTAGTTTGGGATGGACGATGTTATTGAAAAATGTGTGTCGCATCCTTGGAGGAGATAGCACTTAAACACCAAGCTGGTATTTAACAGTTTTTTCGTTTTTGAGTTATGCTTCTCACAGACAAATGGACCAATAAATAAATAAATACGAGGACATTTAAAAAGTAATCACCTGTTTGGCATAACTAAATAATCATGCAAGATATCACCACAAAGCTTTATTTACAAACTTACAGTACTTCACTGTATTTCTCAACGTAATGACATTGTTATCAAGGTATTTACTGTCATGTAGTACCGGTTTTTCAATGCAGATGTCATACTTATCTTATTCGTCCTTTTTTAATGTACAAAATGTTCGGCCAATCGAATTTTATAGGCAAATAATGCAAGTAAGTGTACGCAGATAATGCAATGAACTAGACTTCAGTGAGGAAATGGCGCATAGTTTACGAGTAATCAAGGAGGAACCAGTGTGCACGACAAGACCGGAGTGGAAGTTCACCAACTGTTATGGAGGAGTTGAAAGCAAATGTGATAGAAGAATTCAGAAAAAGTCGATGTTTCACTTTGCACATCGTACTTGATTTTGGGTAGAAAATGTTTCCCAAGCGATGAAGACCTCAAAGTAGAAGTAACATTTTGGCTCAGATCATTAGTGGTAGAACATTAAAAATAAAATTATATAACTTGGTGCAGTTATATATAAGTTTAATGTTGGATTACAATAACGTTTATTTATTAATGGATTATAATGGGTTGTCTCCTTAGCGCGGTGATAGCATTGCTGCTTGCCAAGTGATTCCCAATACCGGCGTGGGGATTTTTCTCCCGCTGGGAGACCTGGACCGGGGTGCACTCAGCCTCGTGAAGTCCCTGGGGGGCCAATTGAGGAGCTACATGATGGAGAAGTAGCGGCTCCAGGTCATGAAGACCGCATTAACTGGCCGGGGGGAACGAAGCGCTGACCACGTCTCACACCCTAATACTGCACCTCATCCGTGACGTCTGTAATGGACCGAGATGGGGGACGCAGCGGCCGGGCGGTAGGCCAAGGCTCTTGGTGAGCTGTGCCAAGGAGTCAATAGATTAAAATTGAAATATAATTTGAAGGTGAATTTAATTGTAATTTTATAAAGATTGTTAAAATTATTATAGCTATATAATGTTCACATTATAGTACTTTTTCAATGTGCAGAGGAGTCAGTTCTCTTTTCCTAAGAGATACGAACTCGAAGATTAATCATTACTAGCTTCAAAGCACTGAAAGCAGAATGAAAGCAATAAGCCATCGTCAATAAGGGGTAGTCATGTTAACATAATGAGCGCGGCGATAACAGGAAGCAAGTAGATGGTAAATCTCTGTGCAAGTGTCAATTAGGTGGATATTCCCCAAATATGTGTTGAAATATTTCCACTAGGTAGGCATTAATTAGCCATTATAGCAGTTCGCACTCTAACTGCTCGATTCCCTTCGTGAGAACTTTAATGAACGGTAAGAGTTAATCACTGACAATAAGCTATTTTATTGGCTTTTGGCGGAGCAGGACAGGTGCTTATGCGATGCTGTTAGCTCATTACATGGATAAACTAGTTTTGCTCTAACAGGCTTCGCTGGGAAAATTGTTCTGTTAGCCATACGAGTCTAATTAATTACGTCATTATTTATCGCGTAAAGTGAACTCGGCGAGCCGGCTCATTCTCGCGTTTTAGCATTATTAGTGGCATAATAGCGGAAACTTGGCTTTCCACCCGCGTAGTTAAAGCTAATAGCATATAAGATCGTGCCTAAAAATTAATTTTTGCAGTTTTACAAGATGGATACCTAGGTAAGAGAGTACAGAATCTCCTTTCCCCAAAAAGAAATCTGCAGTTTAGAAACTATAATTTATTTTCATAATTTTGTTCCACTAAGTATTTACCTAAACGCTTTAACTTGCTCTCCTACTCCTATAATATGGATATTTCACAAGAAACACATGCTTTAACCACCCCTTATTGACACTGGCTTGTTGCTTTCATTGAAACTAGTAATGATTAATCTTCGAGTCCGTCCTTCAATATGAATGCTTCTCTCTTAGGAAAAGAGAACTAACTCTTCTGCACATTGAGGAAGTACTATAGTGTGAACATTATAGAGCTACAATTATTTTAAGAATCTTTATAAAATTACAATTAAATTCACCTTAAAATTATATTTCAATGACTCCGTGGTACAGCTAACTAAGAGCCTTGGCCTACCGCCCGGCCGCTGCGTCCCCCATCTCGGTTCATTACAAACGTCATGGATGCGGTGCAGTATTGGGGGGTGAGACGTGGTCAGCGCTTCGATCCCCCCGGCCAGTTAATGCGGTCTTCACGACCTGCAGCCGCTACTTCTCCATCAAGTAGTTCCTCAATTGGCCCCCAGGGAGCACACAAGGCTGAGTGCACCCCGGTCCAGGTCTCCCGCTTGGCAAGCAGCAACGCTATTACCGCGCTAAGGAGACGACCTATATTTCAATAATAATCCATTAATAAATAAAATTTATTGTAATCCATCATTCAACTTATATATAACTTACACCAAGTTATATCATTTTATCACTAATAACAAATAAATTTATAGACCGATATTAATTTACTCAATTCACCCCTAGCAACCAAACCAAATATCGATATCGAGGTTTTAAAAAATATGATGTGTTCCATTCACATAATTTTCTCTAGCTGTCTCACATACAAACTTTCCTTACAAAAGATTATTCTTTTATCTACGTCATGCTAATCAAGATAAACATCGCCAGATATGGTCTTATTACTTCCTTCCTTGTGTAGAAGGGAAATATAGGCTAAAGCTATAGTTACATCTTTCAAAAGCTGTCGCTAAGTGAAATTTGGTTTTCTTTGCTTGCTAGGAGTAAACAGAAGAGAGACGAACATTAAAATTGTCTTCCGTTTGAGAAAATTTAAATAACTTAAAACTGAAACCAATAATTCGGAATATCTTGAAAACGGTTAACTCTACAAAAACGATATATAACATAAATTGTGTGCGTTAATGAGTTCTACACTTTTTTTGCACTAAGATTTTGTCTATCTCTTACGGTTTATTATTTATATAAAACAAACAAGAATGAAGAGGTCTTCAGACACTATCGCCAGAAAATTCAAGATATACATTTCGTTTGACATGAAAATATCTTAAACATATGGCATTCCAATAAAAATAAACATCTTATTTATCATGTAAACAACTTAATTTTAATAAAATCGTTAGAGCCAGTTTTTATAAAATCGAAAATTTCCAAACATTTTCCATGTAAAGGGTCGATCAGAGCGGGAGGGATTTTTCCTGAAGGTCTTCGTGTTGCATCCTTTCAAGATACTAAACGGATATTTAAGGGACCTTTAATTTTTGAGTTTTGCTGTCCACACACACACACACACACACACACACACATAGGCTTCAAACACGGACCTTTTTCTAAGAATGTTTTCTTTGAGTTCGGGGGGCCTCAAACATATTTCCGTTTATCTTTTATTTATATATATATATATATATATATATATTAAATATCCATTTATATATTATTTAATTTTAGTAACGAATTTTGGGGTGAAATACAATACTTTCTCTACCTTCTATATGCATTGTACATATATGCTAGAGAAAGTAAAAAACAACGAAATGCGAATATCAAATTTGGTATAAGCTGAGGAACTTCCAAAGATGCAACATGAAGTTTTCATTGAAATCTGTTTCTTTTTCTGTTTAGTCTCCTCGCATGTAGGACTTTCCTCCAATCTGAAAACCGAACTGAACTAGAACTTAAAACTGAAAAGTTATATTCAGTTTAGTTCAGCTCAGTTGTGCTTTCCTAGAAACTGAACCAAAACTGTACATCATTAAAATGGCTGAAGAATGGCTGAGAAGGTGAAGAAAGTGAGTTGGAGTTGGATACTTTTGTTTGTTTTTTTTTTTCGATGAATTAACTGATAGTATGATAATGAGCAAAGTTGTAAGAAACGCTGTGAAGTCCTCCCATGTTTGCTAATTCAGAGGGTGCCTATGAAGTTTTGGTTAGGAGGCACCTAAAGGACAATAACACTAAGGTGATGCTGGAATAGTTTTGAAGAGCAGAAATTGACCTAGTACAATAGCATGTCATTCTTAGTGATGAAGCCTTTGCTCTACACAGTCACTGCATGGCAAAATATGCAATATATAATTACAGACACAGCAGAGCACGCAGGACTTGACTTTCCTAATTCCTCTGCCAACTCCTTCCAAAGCATGTTTCTTCTCTATATTTCTATTCTCGGCATATTGTGCTTTGTATAAAAGTTCGTTATGACGAACAAAGTCATTTATTCTCTTTTCTCAATTTGTGAAAACTTTCATTTTCCACTCATTATGTACAAATATTTAAACCAAATTAAAAACAAAAAAACCGCAACTATAACCTAACTTATGCTATCTCGTCATCCAAAGCTCAACTGAACTGAACTGAAAAAACGACTTCCACCGTAATTTTCGGCATCTAGATTTCTAATGGAAAACTTAATATTTCTAGTGACAAACGAGAAAGGAGAGATTCAGTTGTCAGTTCAGTTCAGTTCGTTAAGTTCTCTGCCGGAGGAAAGTACTTCCATAATAAACAATGACAAGTTCCTGATCACGTGATCCGAACTAAAAAATATTAAGTTCAGTTTTCAGATTGGAGGAAAGCGAGCCTTAAGGAAGGGGAAGTAGGAGAAGGGCTTCACACTTTGGGAATAACGTTAGCCACGCCTGTGTGTGTGTGTGTGTGTGTGTGTGTGTGTGTGTGTTTAAAGTGTTTTATGCCCACTTTTACTACAAATGACACTGCAGGTGAAGCCAGGCCTGTTGTAAATGTTACTTAAGTATACATTTATGAATTCATATTGTTGTCAGCTTATTGGTGATACTGATTAGATAGTTATTGAATGAAAATAGTAAAATAATTAATGCATTTATAATCGTCTGTAATTAAATATTATATCTAGTTGTACAGAATCATAAAATAGTAGCTATAATAATGTTTCGAAACTGTTTGTTCAATTAATTTTTATTAATTGGTTAAAACTTACTATAATTAGAGTCACAACTGGACTGTTTTGTTCATATCACACATTTTTCATTGCACTAATCTTCGTGATATTATTTTGTACATATATCTAACTCTACCACAGGATAATACCCACTTTCAGAGGAATAATTTATACTTAATACTTAATCCATTAATTGCTCCACCACCACTTTCCTATCATACATTTCACCTTCATTTCATATCGTCTGCCTCCTTACATTCATACCAGTATTGGGCTGATCCTCCATCCCTGGATAATCTATCTGATCCACAGCCCGTTTGCTCAACATGCATTAACTTGTATAAGTCCTCCATGAGGAGGGAAACAAGTGGAGAAGTGATTAACAAAGCTGCCCATCGTGTATATCGCAAACTTTCGTTTTGTGAAGTGCGCTTTATCGTGAATGAATTTCTTATAATGTAGTTATTACTGGTAAACTATAAAAGATAGATAACTACACAAAACATTTAAATCTTATTAAAATATATATACAACTGCTACTAACCATTTTGAAGACACTCGTTTATTGTTTTAGCTAGTAATTTTATTCGTCGTTTTATTTTCTCGCCTATTTAGCTATAGTAAACAGGGAAAGTATATATTACAATATAAAATAAAACAATACAAAACCCCGATTCCACCGAAAATAAAAAGAAAGTATTAAAAAAAAAAAGTCCACATATGCGTCTCTCTCTCTCTCTCTCTCTCTCTCTCTCTCTCTCTCTCTCTCTCTCTTTCTGTCTCTCTATTTCTCTGTGATGTGTGTACAGCATTAATAAAAAAACTTGGTGTTAACTTCGTCTTCCAAGGATGTGATATGAAGAATTACCCCATTAACAATGAAAAAATTGTGGCTACTTTTAATCTTTTAAAAATTAGCTATTAAGTGTTTAATTATAATACCATCTCACATGATCAATAGTATATATATTTTTTGAACTTTCTGCGAATTACCTTTTTCATTCCGAACTATTTTTTTTTAAAATATAGACAGAAAAATTACTGCATAAAACAGGTAGCTCAGAATTTATGTCATTAAAAGTTTTTGAGGCATTAACCAATTCAAAAAAAATTATTTTATTTGTTTGCCTTTTCAAATTTAACTTTTGTCATGTTCCAAGTCGTTATTCATTTTTAATTTCTCTACATCAGTAGTAAGTAGCGAGGTATTTTATTTCATCCTAAAATTTAATTTGGAGATCCCATATATATCATTAAAAAAAAAAAAATCCCTGCGTATGTGCTTGTCAGTGAACCACATAGCTCAAAAACGAAAACTATGTTTAATACCATGCTTGATATTTAAGCTCGCAACTTCCAAGGATGTAACACAGTGATTTTAAAGAAAACAACCCCACTCCAAATTACCTTTCTATGGAAAACTTTTCGACAATTTTGATTTTATTTAAGGCTCTAATGATTTTGTTTAAAATGCCATATGTCTACGACATCTTGATAATAAATAAAACGTGTATCTTAAATTTTCTGACAATATCCTCTGAAGTCCTCTTCATCTGAATGAGTTTCACAAGACTAATAAGCCTAAGAGAGAGAGAGAGAGAGAGAGAGAGCGAGAGAGAGAGAGAGAAATAAAGAAAGAGGGAGAGAGACAAAATCTGACAGCACAAAAAAAAAATGTAGATCATGTTAAATATAAATGATGGTAAATGTGGATCATTTAGCTCAACATTGTTTTGAAGTATTTCCGAAATATTTCTGGATAAATTTTCCAATAGGTAGACATACTTTTCTCAAATTGAAATTGAAAATCTCAAATATCTCAAAGTATTTCCATAGTGACCAGCTCTTAAAAGGTTTTATTACCACCTTAGCCTAGTGTGCTCCCTTATTTCCCATATATTTATAAATATGTAAATAATAAAACCAATTCTGTTAAAGTTTATGTCGACCATTAAGTAGATAGAAGAATCCTTTTGAATTTTCTCCTTACTTCTTTTCATAAAAAATACTAATATTATTATCTCAGCAAAACTAATTGATACAATTCTCATTATTAATACTGATTGTCTTAATCTAAATTTGTTAAAGCAATAATGTTCTTTAAATCTTACTCAAAATTGTTAAAATTATTAAAATTGTTGTGTGATATAAAAGATAAATTAATAATTACTTAAAAACGAAAATCATTTAAATGGAGCACATGAATTTTACTTTCTCTACACCTACTATGTACATAGTATAGAGAAGGTATTGCATTCCACCTAAAATTTCGATACCGAGATTTCACCGAAAATATATATTTTTAGGATACTCTGTAACCAAAAAAGCATTTTAAAAAAAGGTCCGTGTGTGTCCTTCCTTGTGTCTGTGAACGATCACTCAAAAACGAAAAGTCGGTAAAACACAAAACTTGGTGTTTAGTTTAGTATCTTCTAGGGATGCGACGAAGATTTTGAGGAAAATCCCACAACCTAAGCTACCATTTACACGGAAACTAATTCGAGAATTTTGATTTTCTCAAAAATGGCTCTAACGATTTTGACTAAAATACCGTATATTAAGGATATTTATTTATATATATTTTAAATTTTCTGGGAATAGCCTCTAAAGACCTCCTTATTCTGACGAATTTTGCGTAACTGGTAAACTATAAGAGATAGACAAAAACTTACAACACGAAATATGTAGATCACATTAAAACACACAATTTATGCCTTATACGGATTTTTTCGTGGAATTGATCATTTCTGAGACAATACTTGTTATTTGTTTGAGATTTAAAATACTTGAACTTTTTCAAACAGAACTTTTTCTGGCCCTGCATAGAAACGGGTTTCATCCATATGGCAACCGGCTTTTAAAATATTTGATTATCGTTTCAGCCTAGTGTATTCCCTTATTTTCCTCCTACTTACAAGAAACCAAGTAATAAAGACAATTTCAATAGCATAAAGCAGATAGAAGAATGCGCTTTTTAAGAATAATTTGTTACAGCGATGTAGAGAAAGTCTTGTGAATAGAACACATTAGATTTATCTACTGTTTCTGTCTCCTGTGTCCGCTGTGTAATAACATAATTCTTCTAAACGTTTAGGGCTAGGATGATGTATTATATATGTGTTTTTACGAGCGTTGTGTCAACTTTAGTAGATCGCATGATACGGCAGTTAAGCTATATTATTTGGTTATCTCGTGCTGAACTTAACTAAAAGTAAAAACTCTGATGCATTCCATTCACATGGCTTTCTCTACCTCTTCTTCAAGCAAACTATTCTTACATCAGATTATTCTTTTATCGAAGTCATGCTAAACGAGATAAACATTAGCAGAAAATGGAAATGGAAATGGCGTGTTATTTATGGACGCTCTTTAACTGCGGTGGTTCTCAGCGTCCCATTCTATATTGGGCGTGAATAATCGCTTAATTTTTGCTCAGAGGCCTCTCTATCAGGCTTGAGGTTCTTTTACGTGCCGTAAATCTACGACACGGGACCAACGGTTTTACTTCCCTTCCGATGGAAGCCATGCTAAGGATTTTTACGCCGGGTTTGAACCTGCGACCTTGGGTATATGAAGTTAGCACGGTAACCACTACACCACTGAGGGCGATAACGTTAGCAGAAACGGTCTCCTTGCTTGAATGGAAACAAGGGAATACACTAGGTTGAAGCGATGGTGAGGGGAGAATTGGATTGGTAAGTGAGGGGTGAATTGAGTAAAATTAAACAAAGGCCCTTCCTCCCAAAAAATAATTTTTGCCCAAAATTCAAAAGCTAGTCGCTATATGAAACAACTGAAATTCTGTTCTCTTTTTATGGTCAGACGTGAAACAAGAGAGATATGTTAAGTAATTTAAAATTGAAGCCAATAACAAAAATATGTCGGTTAACTCTACAATATATATATATATGATTTTGTGTTTTAACGATATATATATATCTTCATAAGTTATTCCAATAAAATTCAAAATATACATGTTATTTGTCATGTAAATATCTTTACTATACGGCATGTTAATCAAAATCGTTACGTATGTTTTAAAATTTCGAAAAATGTTTTTGTAAAAGATAGCAGGGTTGGGAGGATTTTTCTAAAAATCTTCCTGTCGCATTCTTGGAAGATACTGAACTTAAATACTAAGTTTGGTATTTAACCGATTTTTTTTAGTTATAATGTCCATGTGTTTTTTATATAAGTTTTTTTGATTCAGGGTAGCTCAAAGCTTGAATTTGTGAAATCTTGCCATTGGATTTTATTTCAAATACATATCTTTGTAGAGTTGAGCAACTCCGAGTTATTCCTTGTTATTTGTTTCAAGGTATACTTTTCTGAAAGGGAAAGCGTTTTCGTTTTTATTTCTCTTGGTGAACCAGATGTTATTTCAAAGTAATTACGTAGTACCAACTCTTAAGGAACACTAGGAATGAATTTTTGACTACAATTGGTCAAAATATTTATTTGTTATAATAAATAGTTGTTGAAACATTTGCACATCTATAGATAATCAATATTTAGCTTTCCTCCCGTTGCTTCGCGCTCTACAGTCATTTAAAGATGATACAACACACCTTTTTCCTGACATGCTACTTCATAAACTAGCGTTTTTCTTAAAACTACTTTTTCGCATTTTCAAAATTTTCCTCTCGTCTTAGTTTTCATTTAAATACAAATAATATTTTCCAGAATGTGCATAAATATATATGTTTATATTACAAACAACAAAATTATCCCAACACCAATAGCAAGGTTTCAAAAAAATATAATTTTATAAAAAATTATTAATTTTAGAGATCAAAACTTCCAATTTCTTAAATAACATTTTTGTGAGTGGTTCTAAGCTCCAATTCTGAAAATGCCAACCAAATGTTCAGGCGCGTAGAACATTTTGATTATGCAATATATTTACACAATAAAATCTATTAAATAATTTATACCTTGCAAAGTATTTAACCAATTTGAATGAAATTTGTTATTCATATTAACATAACAGCAATGCTATCAAAGTAAGCTATAAATAAAACTCTATTAAAATATAGAAATTTGAAATTTCTCTACCAGTGTCCATTTAAAAATTTGACTATCGCTTAAGCATATTGTATTCCCCGTATTCCCCTTTTACCCACAAGGAATAATGTATTAAACAATTTATGCAAATATTTATCTCGATTGACGAGAAGCAGATCGAAATATAAGCATTTAAAACAATAGTTTGTTGAAGAATGTGTAGATAAATGCATGTGAATGTGAAATTTTTAAACATAATTTTGATCCCATTTTCTGCTATGCAACTGCAATGTATAAGTAGATAATGTGCATTGAAATCGTCTCAGGGAAATCTGATTATGATAGATCCGTTTTACTACTAATTTGCAGAATCTATATGAAAATAAGTTAAAATTGATAGGGAAAGGGCATGCATTAATTATAATATATAAGATTTTGAAACGTTTGATATCATTTCAGCCTCCTGTGTTCCCTATATACCCACAATAAATTAAAATAACATGCAATATATAGAAAAATATTCTGATGCGTTACATTCATATGACCTTCTCTATCCTTTATCGTTTATTAATGGGTATGCATATTATTTTTTATCATTTGTTTCGCTTTATTCAAAATAAACTTTGTCAGAAATAGCTACACATACATATTACGTTCAACAAGTCGGCTGTGTGAGTTACCCAGATAAGGTTTCTTTAATCTTCATAAGACGAACGTCGAATAACTTTTAAGCTCCATGGATTCCGAGATCATTTGAGCATCATTTCACTGATCTCATTCATTATACAATATGATATATCAGGACAAACATAATTAAACAGAATAAATGAATAAAAATAGCTACAGTAAGATATTTAAGAATTGGACGCCTTAACATACCATACCCCAGTCGCGAGAAACACATGAATATAAAACACATGAATATCTCTGAAATTACTTGATATTGTATACAATAAGTAATTTCCGAGATATTGATATTATTGGAAATCAATTGTGATTGATAGTACATTATATAGTACATTTTTATCTATCGCTTATCGTTTAACAGTTATATATTATAATTAGTAAAGTGGGCTTCATATTCTCAGAAAGTTCATATACATTTTTACATACCATATAAATAGCTTTAATGTATACTGTTTGAATCAAATAGTTGTAGTTGTAGCTTGAGGAAACAAAGGATCTCGAAAAGTTATATGTAAATCGTTTTTCGGGTTGATAATTTTTGTAACGCAGTTTTGCAAATACAATACTTGAATACCAAGTTTAGTATTTAATATAGTTTTCGTTTTTGAGTTATGCTATTCACAAATACACATAGACAGATAGAAAAACAGGCAGACAGACACACACGCGTGGATTTTTCTCTAATAATACTTGTTTTAATTTAAGGGATATCAAAATGTGCATACACTGTGAAATTTCCGTTTCGAAGTTTGGGTGGAATACAAAACTTCCCCTACTTACTCTACCCAGTACAGTAAGTAATAATATTTTTTTTAACAATACAGTAAAATGTAAATGCCAAGCTTGTAGGCCCTGGTCCCACAAATGAAAATTCACCCAACGTTTCGCTCATGGCTTGGCATCTTGAGGATGTTAAAGATGTCCGAAATCTATATTTTACTATATGAACGCCGCCTGTGAAAGACTTAGTGATTTTATTGTTTTACAAGAATAGTTCGTACAACTTAATTAAAAAAAAATTGGATGTGTTCCATTCACATGACTTTCTCTACATCGCTATAACAAATTATTGTTAAAAAGCATATTCTTCTATCTGCTTTATGATAATGGAGATAAACATTAGCAGAAATTGTCTTAATTACTTGCATTTTTATAAGTAGAAAGAAAACAAGGGAATGCACTAGGTAAAAACGATAGTCAGATATTTTAAGTCAGTTATCATGTGGATGAAATCCGTTTCTATGCAGGGCCAGGAATTTACAGCTTTGCATGTGAAAAACATTTAGGTATTTTGAATCTGAAACAAATATCAAGGAATATCTCAGGAGTGGTCAATTCAACGAAAAAAAACCGCATATGACATAAATTGTGTGTTTTAATGTGATCCACATTTTTGTGTAGTAGTCCCTTACGGTTTTACGAGTTATGCAACATTCAATAAAAATCACCCAGAATAAAACAGTCTTTAGAGGCTATTCCCAGAAAATTCAAGATATACATTTGAATGTAAATATGTAAACATAAGAGATTTTAATCAAAATCGTTAGAGCCATTATTGAAAAAATCAAAATTTTCGAAACTTTTTCCATGTAAAGAGTAATTTGGGGTGGAGGGAATGTTCTCAAAATCTTCGTGTCGCATCCTTGGAAGATACCAAACTTAAATACCAAGTTTCAGATTTAACGGTCCTTTCATTTATGAGCTATGCTGTCTACAGACACACACACACGGACATTTTTCTAAAAAGTCTTTTTTTAGATTCAGGGGTCTCAAAACATTTATGGTAAAATCTCGGTATCAATTTTTTTGCTGCCATATAATACCTTCTCTACACACTATGTACATAGTACGTGTAGAGAAGTAATAAACAATCGATAGAACAGATTATATGATTGCAACGCATTAGATTTGTTAACCTTTCATTAAAGAAGTTTCTTAAATTATTGAGGTAATCTCAGATTTAATGCAGAAAACAGCAAGTTAGAACATACTGGCCAACACAAAGAATATAATACAAGAAAGAAAACATACCGTTAAATGAAGAAGAGATGTCGTCAGAATTTTGATGAGGAATTATTCTGTCTTTGTTCCCATGGCTGAAGTTCTGCCAACGGTACGCTGATGTGGGTATCCATATTTTCGGACCACATGGGCTGAGGCATCTGAAAGCAAAGGCATCCGAACAGCAAGAACCCTCATCGATGGAGCTATACCCGGATGATTTCATTAACGCAGCTCGTAGCTTGTGTGCCGAAGAGGATGCTTTCAACCTGTTGTCTATACTCTCTGAGGCATTGATGGACTCCTTCCTGAAGACCTCCTCAACAGAAAAATAAGTACTCGGCGTTTCATTGTCCCACTTTGGTGACTCCATTGGTGTAACGTCTTCCATTTTCGAGATTTCATTACTGGATTTTAGCTTTGGAGATTTCGATGTCTCTAGCCGCAGAATATTTTCAACAGAAAAAGGCGTCTTTGGTCTGCCATCGCCAGTTTTGTGTTTCGATGAATTTGATGACTCTAGCCGCAGGATAGCTTCGACAGAGAAAGGTATATTTGATGCTTCATGGCCTGATTTGTGTTTTGAAGCATTTTCCGACCTCGGAATGTCTCCAACAATAATGGAAGTGCTGCCAGGTGTTTGGGTTGTGGCTGCTTTATCATTTCCTGAAGAGTTTGAGGTTTCCATTCGCAAGATTTCTGTTACTGAGAAGGGTGTCATGGGTCTGCTGGACATTTTATGACTGGGCGCTATAACTTCTTACTAATTACTGATTGACAGCGTTGCAAAACCTATCCGAAGTAGCCGCAGAGTAGATTAAACTCCATAATTCTGAACACCGTATCTTGCTGGTTCAATGTTCCCCGTTCAAGGGCATTATGTTGCAGTTTTTATCGGCAGCAATAATTGCTTCCTTCTCGCGTGCTTCTGTGGTAGTAATCTATGCATACGAAGCAAAGCGGCGAATGAGGGACGGCAAACAGATAAGGTTGTCACAGCTTTACGTCCCCTCCCTGTTTTCCTCTTTATCACGGGCAGTATTTCATGTAATATTCGTTGATACGTAACAACTGCATTGGGTCACTGGAACTTAAACGCCTACCATCTTGTATCTTTATTACTAAGAAACTTTCATATTTACTTTCTATCAAGGAGACAAGGTAGTCTAAACAATGGAAATTACACCTTAAGTGAGTTGAATTACCACCGCTCTTAAAGTATTCAATTGTTTTTCCAGAAATTTGTATGAATTATTCTATAAATCATGACAATTGTTTCCAGTGATTGTTTGCATTAATAGCTTTTGCGGTTGAGTCTAAAAAGTATTTCACTAAGCAGAAAAGTAATAAAACTTAGTTTTAAAACATATGAATTCATGTAACTTTTTCTCTGACACTACTTACAGTACATAACCACACTTTTGCATACTTGTTCTTAGTATAATCAGCTATCTTCTGAACCTCAATTATTTAGCTATGATATAATTTCAGAATAAATTAAAAACATAATACATTTGCAAATTCAAAAAAGTAAAACTGGAAAATTTGCAGTTTTGCTGCTTTCTTGATATGATCAATATATACTCTAACATCACGATAAAGTTTAACTATGTGTTGTATATATGTGCTGAAAATTTCAGCTTTCCAGCTGTCATACTTTCTGAGAAAAAGCTACATAAGTATCCAAAAATGCTGTTTTGAGAAAACTGAATTTAAAGATATAAATGTTCTAAAAAGGGGCATTGTTTAGCAGCTTTAAACACATGAAGATTAACACTTAAATTATATTTAAATTGATTAAAAACCTCTTAACCCCCAAAAAGTATACATTTTCTGAAACTAGAAATAATAGAGCTTTTATAAGTGTCTAAAACAAAAAATGTTGTTTTCCACCATTCCAGAATAACCTTGTCCCTTAACACGCAAACGTGTCATATTCAATAATTTTCTCTACTTATTCAGCAATAAAACTTATTCTAGCTACTCCATGGTAATCAAGATAAACATTACATATTTACTTTTTGATTCTAGAGAAATAAGGAGATACACCAGGCTTAAGCAATATTCAAATATTTTAAAACCTGATCGCTTAAGTATTAATAATATTCACGAAGAATTTAAACTTCTAATTAGAAAAAACAATTAATAAGGGATAAAACATGCAGAAATTGATACATTTCCCAGAAAACGAATATCTGAAGAATTTCCGATTTCGTTCCGTTTGCTGGACCAGGGACAAAATACAACAATAACCATTTTCCATCTGAGGGAAGTATAGGTATTTTAAAATTGAAATAAATAACAAGGAATATCTCGGAAATCTTTAAATCTACTAAAAATGTGTTTGACATAAATTGTATGTTTTAATGTGATATATATTCCCTGTTATTCCCTGTTTTAAAGTACGTAACTTTTCTCAAACGTGATTACCTTTCATTTCATCTCTCATTTTACCTACAATGCAAAGCGAACCGAATTGTTCACATAACGACCATCTTTTAAAAGATTTGACTGTCGCTTTAGCTTAGGTGTTCCCTTGTTTCCCTTCTTAGAAGGCAGCAAGTAATAAGACAATTTCTGCTAAGTTTATCACGATTAGCATGGTCTAGATAAAAGAATTATCTTTATTAAGAATAGTTTGTTTGCAGAGCAGCTGAAGAAAGGCATGTGAATGGAAACGCATTTGGGGGTTCTGGTGCACCCTTTTACTTGTCTCAAAAATGTCATTTCTGCTGATTGTATTTTGCTTTTAGAGATCTATTTAGAACGATTCAGAATCACTTGACTGGAACTGCCATTACTTAGTGAGCTTTATTTTTGTTCCGTTTCGGACTTATCTTTCAATGCTGTATTGATTGCACCACACATTGCTTAAAATTTATTTAATTTCCCATATCTTTATCTCTGTTATAGCTTACGTTACTACCCAAATATTCTATATTTTGTGTTCTATGATTTGATTGTCTATGATTACTCTGCGTGTGCATACTATAAGCTATTCGGAATAAAAAATTAATTTTTTTTTAGGCAACTAGTTATATATAACTATTTTAGAAAAATCTCCAGTGTCATAATGCGGTGTTTACGTACAATCGGCCGCAAAACAATTTACCTTACCTTTATTAGCAAATGAAACGAATGGCCAGGTGGAGAGAAAAGACATCAGACATTAGAGAGAGAATTCTTCCCGGCCTGAAGTGGGGAAACAGTTTCTATAAATTCGTCACTAAAAACACATTTGCGCGTTGACATGGTTTCGATTGAACATAACACTGGTTCAGTTTACTGCAACCAACACGCAATTGAGAATAAAGCAGTTGAAAATAATCATTCTAGAACCCAAGCTGAGGAAGCTTGCATTGTTGCATACGTAATATGTTTAACTGGACGTCTCATAGCTCACATTTCGCAACAATTGTCACTCCAGTTTTTTCAACTGCTCTGAAATTGTAATTTGAGCTCGGCGCGGCAGCGACGATATAGAAAAGGTAAAAATCTAGGGATAATATCACATATTCGAATAAAGGTTAATTCTTTAGAGTTTGAGATTGTGAGAGATCAGAGAATAGTATTTCCGCGCTTTCAAGTTGAAGCAATTGTATAACTTAAAAATCTGATGTGTTACACTCACATGACTTTCTCTAGCTATTCTACAAACTTCTTACATAAGATTATTCTTCTTTCTGCACCTTCTAATCGTGGTACTCATTAGCACAATGTTCTTATTATTTAGTTCCGTATAAGTAGGATGAAACTAAGGGAATACACTAGGCTAAACCAATAGTCAAATGTTTTAAAATCTGTCGTTATGCGATTGTCTTCACAAATCGCTTCTTTTCTTGGCCAGGAGTAGAACAAAAGAAAAACGGACGCTCCCGTCTGGGAAAAGTATAAGAACTTCACAACTGAAACTAATAACGATGAATACTTCGAAAACGGTAAGCTCCACGAGAAAAATGTATATGACGTAACTAGAAAATTCAAGATATAAATTTTATTTGTTAGGTAAATATAATTGATATATGATATTTTAATCAAAATCGTTAGAGCCATTTTTAAGAAAATAAAAAATTTCGAAAAAAGTTCCATGTAAGGGGTAGTTTGGGGTGGGGGGATTTTTCTCAAAATCTTCGTGTCGTATCCCTGGAAGATACTAAATTTAAATACCAAGTTTGGTATTTTAGCTACTTTTCATTTTTGAGTTATCGTATTCACAGACACACGGACATACGGACACACGGACACACACACACACACACACACACACACACGGACCTTTCTTTTGGATACAGATGTTCCAAAAACATGTATTTCCGGTGAAATCTCGGTATCGAATTTTTGGGTGGAATACAATACTTCTCTATCCCTATGTACATTGTACATATGGGGCTAGAGAAAGTGCTACAAGAAACCCGCACGGACTATTTTTAGGTTCCAAAACGAAGGCATGACCGATGACATTAGGTAACTCTAAACCTACATACTACTGATTTTTTAAGCTTCTGCATGTTATTTTCAAACTGACTTTCAATTAAATGTTCTGCTGTTTAAAACCAAGTCATTATCATCGGAACAAGGTAATACAAACAAGGGAAACGAGAACGTAACTAACCACAAACTCAAGAAAAGATAACAAACCGCTAAGATCTACAGAAAGGAAAAAAGTAAGTATTAGAGTTACAACTAACTGTTGGTCATTTCTGTCACTGGCGGGTCCTTCCATTTTATTGATCGAAGTTAGGTATAACAACGAAAGCAAACATTTTCAAACTTCATTTTCACAAAATATTTAATTTTTACTTTCTCTATCACGTATTACAATATACGAGGGCCGTTTTTTTTTTCAACCTCCGATAGACTATAAGTAAAAGACAAATTCACAGAAAACAATTATTTTATTACTAAAAGTTTTGTACACACATTGTTACTTTTCAACACAATCATCGAGAAGTTTGAGACATTTATCGTACCTGTGCACAAGCTTTGCAATACTCGCTTCAAAACATGTTCCCACCAATGATTTCAAATAAACATTGACGTTGTTTTGAAGATCTTCGTACTTTACGACATTTGCGGAGAGCCATTCAAAACAAATGAACAGGAATGCTGACTTCAGGAATTGTGTTGATCCATGACAACGCTCGTCCACGCACTGCTGGCACAACCCATAGGCTCCTTGAACAATTTCAATGGGATATTTTCGATCAGCCGCCGTACAGCCCTGACCCGGCACCCAGCGACTTTCACCTTTTCCCTGAACTGAAGACTTGGCTAGGAGGGAGCACTTTCTAACCAACAAAGATCTTCAAAATAACGTCAATGATCATTTGAAATCATTGGTGGCAACATTTTTTGAAGCGGATATTGCAAAGCTTGTGAACAGGTACGATAAATGACTCAATATTTTCAGTGATTATGTTGAAAAGTAACCATAAGTGCATAAAACTTTTAGTAATAAAATAATTGTTTACTATGAACTTGTCTTTTATTTATAGCCTATCGGAGATTGAAAAAAAAATGGCCCTCGACATACCTAGTAGATAGACAAGGTGTTGCATTTCACCCAAAAATTCCTTACCGAAATTTCACCGGAAATACGTTGAGCAGCCTTGAATCTAGTTTATTTATATATAAATATATTTGGAAAAAATGTCCATGTATGTGTGCGTGTGTGTCTGTGCACAGTATAACTTAAAAATGAAGAGTAGGTTAAACACCAAGCTTGATATTTAAGTTCTGTATCTTCCAAGAATCCAACTCGAATATTTTCAGGAACATTTCCCCACAGCCAAAACGTTTATCTTCAATTTTTTTGGGAGTAGCCCCTGAAGAGATCTTTATTTTGGATGACATTTGAATAACTGGTAAACGGTAAAAGATAGAGAAAACATTACTGCACAAAAAATGTAGTGTCGTTAAAACACACAATTTGTCATTTACATTTTTGTAGTTAATCGTTTTCAAGATATTCCTTTTTATTGGTTTTAGTTTTAAAATAATTAAACTTTACTCACAAGGAAAGTTAGCTTTCGTTTTTTATCTCTGTTGTTCTACTCCTGCCGTGGAAAGATAATCAACTTTCAATGACAAACGCGTAGCGAAAGCTTTTAAAAGATTTGACTGCTAGTTTAATTTAAATTGAGTTTTATTAATGTACGCTCTTTAACTGCCGCTGTTCTTATTAATTTTACTCAGAAGCCCGTTTATTGGCTTGAGGTTCTTTTACGTGCCGTAAATCTACGACACGGGACCAACAGCTTTAATTCCCTTCCGAGGGAAGCTATGTTAAGAAAGTTACCTCCCAAAAAATCCAGCGCTCTCCGCAAGGTTTGAATCCACGATATTGCGAACCAGAGGCTAGCATGTCCCCCCTAGATCAGAGCACACCATAGCTCAAAAACTAAAAGATCATTAAATACCAAACTTGGCATTTAAATTTTTAATCTTTAAAGAATAGGATGCCCAGAATTTTAAGAAAATCCCTCCACCTCAATCTACCCTTTACATGGAAACATTTTTTAACATTTTGATTTTCTCAAAAATGGCTCTAACGAATTTCATTAAAATACTGAATGCAAAATTACTTGCATCACAAATAAGAAGTATATGTTGAATTTTCTCTGAATAGCTTCTGAAAAACCTGTTCATTTTGGATGAATTTTGTTGTATTTTGCATAATTGGTAAATGATAAAACATAGACAGATACGTACAATGCAAAATACAATTTATATCGTCTACATTTTTGTTGTACAGTTGACCGTTTCCAAGATATTCCTTCTAAATCGTTTCAGTATTTAAACTAGGTATCTTCTCAGACGGGGCCACCTTTCGTTTCATCTCTCTTTTGTTTTTCTGGAAATTCAAAGCGAACGGAACTTCAATTGTTCGGACATGACCGTCTTTTAAAAGATTTGACTATCACTTTAGCAAGTGTATTCCCTTATTTCCCTTCTACTTACAAGGAAGCAAGTAATAAGACCATTTCTGCTAATGTTTGTCTGGATTAGCATGATGTAGATAAGGAATACTCTATTTTAAGAATAGCTTTTCTGCAGAACAGTTAGAGAAAGTGATGTTAATGGAACACATCAGATTATTAGAAAAAGTGCTCTACAATTTTGACTGAAATACCATATTTAATGTATTTGAGTGACAAAATATGTACATCTTAAATTTTCCTGAATATAACGAATGTATATCTTCAATTATCTGAAAAGGTAGCGAGGTGCTCTTCATTCTGAACCGTATGTATATAATTGTAATCGTAAGCGATACACAAAAACGGAATGTGGGTCTTTGGTGCATACAACTCCCAGTAGGAGCTGCAGGCTGGCCGTCCGACAGAGGCGTGAGAAGTCCTAAACGATACCAAGATTGATGACCTGGTCACACTGGTTGGTTGCTCATAGAAGGCTTCCCTCTGGCGGAGCCAGGGAGAATTCGACCCATCTGATGCACTTCAGTCTCCTTTGGCAGTACCGAGAAGATTTTCCAACGAATAAAATTTGTCCCTCTCAATTGGCAAGGTTATACCTCGTCGTGCAAAGAGAATGGAAGTTCAAAGCTGTCAGTCACATAGTGATCGGTTTTCTAAACTGCCAATTTAGTCAACTGTATTTAATTAGCATCTACAAAGAATATGTAGATATTTGATGAAATGTATCTCAATTAACAAGTAGTAAATAGAAATTAAGCTTTTTTAAGAATTGTTTGTAGAAAGGCCAGAAAAGAAAGTCACGAATGCTTCATATACATTTGTTTACACATGGCTTCTTTATGTTTTTTCTCTGCATTGGTTGCAAATGCAACTATAAAACGTTGATGCTTTATATTTACATGTCTTTTTCTACGTATTCTGCAAAAGTTTTTCTTACAGAATCTCATTCTTCTACCTAGTTCATTCTAAACGAAATAAATGTTAGGAGAAATGGTTTTATACAATTTCCGTGCAGGTACAGGGAAATAGAGGGATATTGTAGGAGAAACGATAGTCAAATATTTTAAGAGCTAGTCCATGTGATAGTTGTGAAATTCCGTACTTTTTGCTTGACTAGGATGGAAATAGGCGAATAATTACTTGTCATTTGAGGACAATAAAGTATTGAAAATTGAAAACAATAAGAATGAATATGTCGCAATAGCTTAACTCTACAAAACCTGTAGAAGATACGAATCATATGTTTTAAGAAGATATTTAGTGCAGTAAGTTTTTTGTCTATCTCTTGCAGTTTACCATTTATGCAAACGTCATCCAGAATGAAGAGGACTGCAGAAGCTATTCCGAAAAATCTAATGTGTTCCATTCACATGACTTTCTCTATATTACTGGAACAAATTATTCTATTTACTTCATCTAATGGAGCAAAAATTAGCAGAAATAGTCTTATTACTTGCTTCCTTGCTAGTAGAAGCGAAATAAGGGGGTATCATAGGTTAAAGTGATAAAAGCTGGTTGCTCTGCAACTGAAGTTCCTTTGTTTGTATGGACACGAGTTCACAAAGTCCTGTATGAGAAAAGTATAGGTTTTATAGCTGAAACCAAAAACAAGGAATATCTAAAAAACAATCAACTCCACGAAAAAAAATGTATATAACATAAATTGTGAGTTTTAAGGTGCTCTACATTTCTTGTGTGGTAAGTTTTTGTCCATCTCTTACGGTTTAGTAGTTATGCAAAATTCCGTAAAATTGACCCAGAATAAAGTAGTCTTCAGAGGCTATTCCCAGAAAATACAAAATATAAATGTTATTTGTCAGGTCTTTAATATACGATTTGATTTTAGAAAATCAAAATTTTCGAAAAAAATGCCATGTAAAGGGTAGTTGGGGGTGGGCGATTTTCTCCAAATCTTCGTGTCGCATCCCTGGAAGATACTAAACTTAAATATCAAGTTTGGTATTTTACCGACTTTTCGTTTTTGAGTTATCGTGTTCACAGACACACGGACCTTTTTCTGAAAATACTTTTTTTGGATACAGGGGACCCTAAAACATATATTTCCGGTGAAATATCGGTATCGAATTTTTGGTGGAGTGCAGTACCTTTCTCTATACACTATGTACATAGCACGTATAGAGAAAGTAAAAATGGATGATATACCTTTTATTTATCATGAAAGTGTGTTAACCAGAACCATTTGTGAGAAAATAAACATTTCCGAACATTTTTCAAGGTAAAGAGTAGTTAGGGTGCAGAATTTTCTTGCAACTCTTCTATTTGCTTCCATTAAATATTCCGCTTGATATTTAACCGATCTTCTGTTTTGAATTATGCTGTTTAAGGATACGCGGGTAGATATTCACATGAGACATTTTACTTTCTCTAGCACGTATGTACAATGTGCATAGTAGGTAGAGAGTATTGTATTCCACCCAAAAATTTGATATCGAGATTTCAGTGGAAATATATGTTTAGAGACCCCTTGAATCCGAAAAAAAAGCATTTTTAGAAAAAGGTCAATTGTTGTTGGTGTGTATGTGAGTGTTTTGCACAGCAAAAATCAAAAACAAAAAGTCAGTTAAATATCAGGCTTGGTATTTAAGTTTAATAACTCCCAAGGACGTGGGACACGAAAATTTTCAGGAGTTTCGCCCCATCCCAAACTATCCCTTACACGGAAAACGTTTCGAAAAGTTTGATTTTCTCAAAAATGGCTCTAATGAGTTTGATTACAACACCGTATATTAAAGATATTTACATGATAAATAAAATATACATCTTGAATTTCCTGGGAATAACCTCTGAAGTCCTCTTCATTCTGAATTACTTTTAAATATCTGGTAAACCCCAAGAGATAGACGAAAACTTACTTCACAAAATGTGTAGATCTCGTAAAAACTCACAATTTTGTCCTTTACGTTTTTGTTGTGAGCAAGCTATTTCCCAGATATTCCTTGTTATTGGTTTCAATTATAAAATACTTTTACTTTTCTCAAATAGGAAGTCTCTGTGGTTCTTTTGTTTCACTCCTGTTATGCAAAGAAACGAATTTCAATGACAATCACGTAGCGAGAACTTTTAAAACATTTGACTATCGTTTTTACATAGTGAATTCACTTATGTTAATTAACATGGAGTAAAAAGGAAATTAATTCTTTTGTAAAAAGTTTTCTTTGTAGAACAGCTAAAAATTCATGTGAACGGAAAACATCAGATTTTTCTAAAAGTGTCTTTTTATGCAGGATTTCTGAAAACGCTATTTCCGGAAAAATCTCGACTCGAATTTTCCTACTTATAATAGTTGTAGGGAAAGTAAAAAGCTAATATGAATAAAGGTACTTGCTACTACTCGCAGATACCCACCATTCTAATATGTATATAGTAGCATTATCAGAGGGCATTAAGCTTTGATATATAGAGGTAAATGAGATTTTCTGCTCTAAAGACCGAATTACACCACAGAATCAATTTGGCATTATATTCTGTGGTGTATGCGATATATGTTTTTGCACGTCGTATTTCTTTATGTATTAAGGTATTTGTCAGAACATTACACAGCAATACGTCATTGCACGGTTGGATATGTCAATCCCGCGTCCGATAAATCACAGTCTACTCTATGATATACACACTTTACGTGCTCGGACGGTGAAGCTGCCACTATGCACTGACTTGTATTTGACATTTCCAATACTACGCTGCAAACGGAACTCAAAATTTTGTTGCTCGATTGAGAGACAATGGAGAATATGAACAAAAATGAGTATATAGTATATACTTCAATTTTACAAATATGTTCTCTGGTAAAATAAGATCTTTCGAGTACCTACTTCTTTTTGAGAATATACTCAATGGAAGCAAATGCATCATATTCTGGCTTAATCATATGAGAGCATGAACTCCTATTTGGTATGAATAAAAGTTAGTACCTTCTCAATTTTATGAGTTCCTTCTCTTGCCGTATAGAATGGTTAGGACCATTTCACTTCTGAGTATATGTGAATTTCCTTTTAGTCAGCAGGAAATCTAAAGAAAATTGTATAATTTATGAGCTATATAGTACTCGCGGAAATGTATACATAGTTATGGTCGTTGAAGCAGTTTCAAATTGCTTCAGAAAAACATAATCTGGAAATGACATAGGCATTTTCCAATACTTGTCGTTTCTTTAGGCGCGTAATTAAGCGTAGCCTAATGTTGAGGGACCTAAGTTGCAAAACATAGCTGAGGGATTGGCCCATATGAAATCCCTATCGCGCGACAATTAGGAGAAATTCCTACTATTGAAAGTAAGTTGTTATAGTATATTATTATTATTATTATTATTATTATTATTAACCTTTCTATGTAAAATGGTAACTTTAAATCCAGGTAAAAGAAAGCTGTTTCATACTATATCTAAATAGTGTGGGATATGAATCTTCATCAGGCACCATTTTTTTTTTTTTTTTTAGAAGCTAATACTTCCTAATGAATGATTCTTTCTTTCCAGTGGCCTATAACTATATGTTTAATAGTTTTATAACACTGTCATGAACATTCAAGCAGTTTAAAAATTCTGTATTGCAAAACCATAATCTAGAAGCGTTACTTCAGCTTATATGGAAACTTCTAACCTCAAAATTTAGTCTATACCACTAAATACTAATATAGAATGGTAAACGAGCAAAGGACACACATGGTCAATAAACCTAAATGGTCAGAGAGGATGGCTTGAGTATATATACGAGAGTACTATGTTTAACCGAGCAATGGCTGTGGAGAAGTTGTGATAAATAATTTCAGTGTAAATGGAAACCTTAACTTTAAATTTAATCGGCTCATTTCCTAGGTACATCTTCCGATACATCTACTCTGTTACGACTCATCTCGTTTTAATAACGAGAGTGACGAGTGATGTGTGCACATTACAGTACTATAAATCATTTTAACAGTCTTTATACATTTACAATATATACTCGCATGAGATAGTGTATTTTTATTCTCATGAAAACGATTATGTTCTATTTGAGTGGAGTATATAATCATAGAAATTGCGTTTTATTCATATGACCAAATGCTTTCATTGCGATGTTTTTCCTCTCTCCTTTTGCTAGCAGCAAAGTTTAAATGTTTCTCGTCCAGGTTCGTGTTATCATGACATTGTTTTGATAATCTTCTAGATATTCGTGTTACTCTATGTTTGCTCGTTTTTACTTTCTCTGTTACGAGTCTAGCATTTCACCAAAACATTCGATGCAATATTTCACCGAAAATACAGGGTTTGAGGCCCTTGAAAACTCCCTAAATGTTTAGAAAATGGCCATGTATGTATCTGTGTATGTGCTTTTTGTGTGTTGATGCATATTTGTGTGTATGTATTTAAGTATACTTATCTTTGAAAGAGCATTATTAAAAAATGGGACCGCTCGATGTGGCGCCCGGTAAAACGAGACTTACTGACACATGGGTATTTTCGAGGGTTTCTCCGAGTCGCCATCCGAATACAGAGAAACTTCAATTCATCCCGAATTTCCTGACCATCATCTTATGTTCCCATCAACTCCTTATCATCTGTTTCAAGAACCAGTCACTGGTATTCGGAAGGCTGCGGTTGGGAGGTGACTTGCGCAGTGTAGAGATTTCTTCCCGGCATCGTAACGGGACCGCTCTATCGGTAACCACCTTTCGCGCTAAGGTACATAATTTCGGGAACCTCCGAAGTTTTGGAGTGGGGTCAGGTGGCGTTTAACTTTGAACTGTTAGGGGACCTATCCATGGTTGGGCCCATCGTCAGTAGGATTGTCTCACCCTTCGAGTCTCTACGATCATCCCCATCTCCCTGGCTCACGTAAGTTACAAAGAGCTCTTAGGCAGTGATTGAGCACCACATGTGTGTTAATTCAACTCAAAAATGGACAAATATCACACTCGGTATTTGAGTTCAGCACAGGAACCTCAAATATTGGTGAAAATGCAATAGTACTTAGGCAAGTAGTAGAAAAAGTAAAAAGAACAACTATGCATAAGACTTGGCCGCCCATTCGGTGTTACTATTATACCGCCGCTGTTATCTCCGGCCCTGACGTTTTCTTAGGGAAAAGATAAATATAGGTATTTATAAGAATGGCCATCTTTAGCAATACTAGCCTGTGCATTTCTACAATATAAAATTCTGATGTGTTCCATTCACATGACTTTCTCTATATCGTTAGAACAAATTATTGTTAAAAAGCATATTTTTACATCTAACTATGTGATAATCAAGATAAACATTAGCAGAAATTGTCTTAATTACTTGCTTCCTTGTAAGTAGAAGGTAAATAAGTGAATACGCTAGGCTAAAATGATAGTCAAATCTTTAAAAACTGGTTGCCATGTGCATTAAATCCGTTTCTATGCAGGGCCAGGAGTTTACAACTTTAACTTTACAAAGTTAAAGTATTTTGAATCTAAAAACAATAATAAGGAATATCTCAGAAATGGTCAATTCCATGACAAAAAAAACAAAAAAAACAAAAAAAAAACAAACTGAATGACTTAAATTGTGTGTTTTAACGTGATCTACATTGTCTGTAAGTTTCTATCCCTTACGAATTATTAGTTGCGCAAAATTCAGCAATATCCATCCAGAATAAAGTGGTCTTTAGAGGCTACTCCCAGAAAATTCGTGATATACATTTTATTTGTCATATAAACATATTTAATATACGGCATTTTAACCAAAAGCGTTAGAGTCATTTTTGAGAAAATCACAATTTTCGAATTTTTCCATGTAAAGGATAGTTTGTGGTGGGGGATTTTTTTCAAAATCTTCGTGTCGCATTCCTGGAAGATACTAAACTTAAATACCAAGTTTGGTACTTTACCAACTTTTCGTTTTTGATTTATCGTGTTCTCAGTCAATAACGGTCGTTTTTCCAAAAATTCTTTTTTTGGATTCAGGGGACCTAAAACATGCATTTCGATGGAATCTCGGTATCGAATTTTTGGGTGGAATTCAATACCTTCTCTATACACTATGTACATAGTATGTGAAGAGAAAGTAAAGCATTATTGGGATTCGTTTCAGCAGATACTTCGACACTCAAATTCGATTTTCTGTAATATTTTAATAAATATAGTTTACTGTTGTTACTTGGAACTTTGCTACACGCGAAACACAACGCAAAAGAAAAGAAATGAAAATCAGATAAGATTTGCAGTGTTATTTGATCCACACAGCAAAGGAAGTTGCCTGTTTGGACCAATTACAGCATTTTTCAGAACATGATAACCCTCTGTCAAATTTAGGTTTAGATGATTTCCTGTTGGAAACCAACCCTACAGTTGCCAAGTCTTCCACTTACTGGTCCTGGTCCCTTAACTGAGGCGCGAATCAGAGTTTTCAAGTATCCAGGAAACAGAGATTTTACTATGTTTACTATGTTGCCTCTCACCCCTAGTACAGGCTCGTGGTTATTGTCCTGTGGCAGGGGGATTGATACAGTTAGAAGATCATCATGTTTTGGAGAAAACTATTCGTGCTTCCTCCCCATATGCGTACACTGTACTTTCGACTAAGTTGCCAGTGCTCTTATAAGTGTAGTACGTGTCGTCAACAGCTGTTTGACGCAGTCCAGGTGAAGAAGGCTTTTCGTGTGTGCTCGATTTGCTACGTTATCCTTGTTATGGTTATTCTTATAATTATGATAATAGTGTAGTTATTGTTATTGTCATTGTTTGCATTTTATGGAGAGATAGCTTGTGTAAGAGTTGACGATACTGTGCCTCTCTTGGTTACGCAAAATGTCAGAGCCGGAGGTACAGTGGTGGTACTATAGAGCTATGCATTTCTACGATTTTTCCTACCTGCATCTGCTAACCAACAAGTTGATTTCCCGCGGTATAGGTAAGCAGTTGTCCTCAATGCTAGACAGGCCAAAGAAAACCCTGGCTTAAACTAGCTGCCAGCAGGAGCGAAAGTTTTACAGCTGTAGGACTGGGAAACCTGTTTCTAATAATGTTGACTGCCAGTGGTAAACAGGCTAAATATTATTTCATGTATGAAATATATCATATATGTCATCCTAATAATTATTACGCTTAGAGTTAAGTTGTTTTCCGTAATTATAAGCTCCACAGTGATATGAAATAATAAAACGTCACCAATTTGGAAATGTACGGAAGATTTTCATTGGGATTATTTTTGGTAATAGGCTGAAAACCTTTTAAACATAGTTGGAGATATTCGCAAACGTTTCCAGCTTTGCAAGTGTATGCATTTTCGCTATTTTTATTGTTATTATTATTATTATTATTATTATTTTATAGTTATTATCATTTTATTATAATTATTACATATTATTATTATTATTATTATTATTATTATTATTATTATTATAGAGGTGTGATATTCTTGTGCTTATAGCTGCTCAAAAGGTATGTTTTTAACAAAGGTCTGAAACGGTCTCAAATGTTTTTATTATCCTATAATTATTAATGCTCCAGTATTTCCGTTTGCGGGTTAATAATGCACACCGCAAAGAAATCTGTATACCAAATAAAACAAAGGGGTCAAAAACTTATAATAGTGTAAATATTTTAAAGATCGAAAAATGTATAGATATTATAAAATACGAGGGTAGGCTAATAAGTCCCGGGCCTCACACAGATATGGCGCCACTAGGCCAGTTAGACGGTAGCGTCGTATAATTTAACTCTAGACTAGCTTATATCCATAGTTACAGGTCAGTAGCTTGTTTAGTTTTCGAATGACAGTATTTTAAACAAGACAACTTTAAAGTTTTCACGAAATGGAGGATTTGGAAAAACGAGCAGTGATTAAATACTTCCATTTGAAAGGCTTAACACCTAAAGAAATCAAGAGGGAAATGGACAGTACATTGAAAAACTCTGTCCCTTCATATTCAATGATTAAAAGGTGGATTACAAAGTTTAAAATGGGACTTCGAGCACTAGTGATGAGCCTCACTCTGGACGGCCTGTAGACGTGACAATTCTAGAGATCATTGAAAAATTCATCGTTTAGTACTAGAAGACCGAAAATTAAAGTTGTTTGAGATAACAGAGGCTGTAAACATATCAAAAGAACGTGCAGGTAATATTTTAAGTAATGCTTTGGGCTTTGACAGGGTCTGTGCAAGATGGGTGGCGCGTTTGTTGACACCTGATCAAAAGTTGCAAAGAAAACTGTTTCTGTTAAGAATGTGGAGCTCTACCGTAAAAATCCCAGTGAGTGTTTGAGACGGCTTATTACCATGGATGAAACTTGAATACACCACTACACTCCAGAAAGTCAGAGTCAAAACAGTGGATTGCGTCAGGTGAACCAATTCCAAAAAAGGCAAAGTCAATTTTGTCAGCTAACAATATTATGACGAGTGTTTTATGGGATGAACATGGAATTACTTTTATTGATTACTTGGAAAAGGGTAAAAGTATCACTAGTGACTACTTCGGAAGCTTACTGCAACGTTTGAGTGATGAGGTAAAAATGAAAAAAAAAAAAAAATCTTGTTTCATCATAATGCTCTGGCCCATCGCTCAGTCATTCCAATGGGGAAAATGTGCGAATTAAAGTCCTATTCGCCAGACCTAGCACCCAGTGACTACCACCTGTTCCCAAACCTCAAAAAATTTCTTGAAGGTCGAAGAATTTACAGTAATGAGGAGTCATTGATGCGGTAAACAGCTATTTTGAGGACCTTGATAAATCCCACTACAGAGATTAATTAAACTATAACACCGATATGACAAATATATTAGTCTTTCTGAAGATTATGTTGAGAAATAAAGCAAAAAAAAAATATTTGTTTAAATGTTGTTTTCATTGAGAGGCCTGGAACTTATCAGCCGAACCTAGTATCTAGGATTGCCGAAAAAAATGTAAAATATCGGAAATGTACATGTGGAAATCAGGAAAAAGTATAAAACTTTGAAGTTGTAAAACGAAGAAAAAGTATTTAAAAACCATCCAAAATAGTTTCATAAAGAATTAAGAAATAAATCATTCTCCCTTTTAAAGATGTTGTGCAAAATATCATGCCTTATATTAAGGATGAAGATATAGTAGGGGCGTTTGCGATTCACTAACTTCTAATGTAACTGTAAGATAAATATGTATTTATTTATCCTGGTTGGAGTTAATGTTATAAGCCTTTCTCTTCCACTCTACCAGGCAATACATTAAATTCAATAAGGCAATGATACAATGTATAAAGAACAAAATGCATGCGCCTGGCGACGTTTTAGAGCCTCTAGGCCCACCAACTTATAGATCCGGATCGTACTTAGTATATAGTGGAGGGTTGGTAAAGATAAAATACTCCCCTCACTTGCTGGATTGGCAGAGCAAGATCTCTGCATGTAGCCTAAACTAGTAGGCGTAATCAAGAGTAGATAATAAATTGTACACCTCTGCTAAGTTCGTACCTAAGGTCGCTTTAGCTAGCGATGCCTGAGCTTCAGAGTCTAATATCCGGAGTTAATGTTCCCCATGTGTAGAGGTAAAATGTTGGCTGATTCCTGAGATCGCAGATTCAGATGCGGCGGAGGGCGTAAAAATAATTAGCCAGATTTTTTTGGGAAGGGAATCTAGCTAGTGTCATAGACTGACGGTATTTAAAAAAACCTCAAGCCTGATAAACACACCTCAGAAATTAAGCGGTCTTTCACGCCCAATATACAAGGTGCTAGGAATATGAGTGCGTAGATTTCAACGGCAACTTTCTGGAGTTAATCTGGAACATAAGTTCCTGTACCATTTTCCTCTATAGTGCATTGTTGCATTAATAAGAAGTGAAATTTGATCGAATGTATGACTACGATTCGTCACTCCTTTATCGTTTACTTTTGCAATTAGAATAGTGAGGTAGAGCATAAAAATGAGCTATTCGTGGTTTTTTTTTTAGCATTTGTTTAGCGTGTCTTCAGGAATAAAGTTGTGTGCATATGCTTGGCAACTACGGAATCGGAAGATTAGGAATTTTGACAGCAAAGTTGTGCCTCGACACCTTGCACATTCTGCCAGTGCTTCAGATGCGTTAAATACATTGAGCTATGGCAGTCTTTACAAATCAGGAATATCTATATGTTCTTCTTACTTACTAATCTCAATCCTTTATATTATTATTTCTAGGGACACTTTAAGACTGACGAGGTTCATAATCTTCGCACACGCGTGTTTGAAGGAGCCCTAGAGATTGGGCAGAACGCAGAAGCTCTAACGAAAGTAGGGAAAAATTGGCTAAAAAGATGCAATGTCTGCATTCTAACGGAGCACATTTTGAACATCTACTGTAAATGAACAAGTATTGGTGATGTTGAAGTTATTGGCGGCTACACAAATGATACAATAAAAAAAAAAAATAGGGTGTGTTGCACTCTTTACTCATGAGCTTATTTATCAAAGCTATTCTTAAACAACTTATTTTTATCTACTTCAAGTTAAATGCAGAAATGTTGATTACACATTTCCTTATAAAGATAACGGGATTAGAAGTATAAAGTAGGCTTAAGCGATAGTCAAATCTTAAAACAGCATGTCATGTGATATCTTTGAAATATCGTTCAGCAAATGCTTGACCAGCAAAAATAAAAACGAATAACGGCTTCCCATTTGATAAAATTATAGTAATGGGAAAATCGAAAGCATAAACAGGGAATATATAGAAATGGTTAACCCTACAAAAATGCTTTAACATAAATAGTGTGTTTTAACCAGATCTGCCTACATTTTTTGTGCAGTAAGTTCTTTTGTAATACTTACGGCTTACCAGTTATGCAAAAGTCATCCAGAATGAAGAGGTCTTCAGAGGCTCTACACGTTTCATAAAAATCTCTTAAGCATATGGTATTTTAATCAAAATCGTTAGCCGTTTTTGAGAAAACGAGTATTTTCAAACAACAAAAAATGTTCCACGTAAAATATAGTGGGGGATTTTCTTGAAAATGTTCATGCCGCATCCTTGGACTCACTCACTCACTCACTCACTCACTCACTCACTCACTCACTCACTCACTCACTCACTCACTCACTGACTCACTCTCTCTCACTCACTTACTCACTCACTTTTTATTCACGGAATCTCACATACATATTTCCTTTGAATTCTCGACATCGAATTTTTTGGCTGGAATACAATACCTCCTCTTCTAACTATATGTAATAGAGAGAGAGTAAAATAGAAAAGGGGCTGTAGAAATAGCAATTTGTAAGAATTAGTGATAATTTTTGACAACAGCAATAATGCGTTAAGGGGGAAAAAATAAAACACAATAAAAACAAAAAAGAAACCAAAACACCGTTAGTTACCAGCTAATGTATAAAATCAATAAAATTCTGCAAGATGAAAATTTCGATTTTGATGCACTTGAAGACATCGCTAGGAGAACGATCTATTTTAGTTCAGTACCCATGACATATTTGCAGTGGACAAAGCTTTTCAATTCACAAAAATAAAAGTATTAACACGAATTCTATTTATATCAGAACATATAATTCATTCATGTACAATTCCTAGTATTGGAGTAAAAATGACGATGCTCCAGGACGTTTAAATTAAAAAAAATTCGATTGAATCGCTCTGGGAAGTAAATAGAATTCGTGTTAATACTTGTATTGATAAAGCTGTTTGGTTATCTACTTCTTCAGAACAAGGAGCGATCCTTCAATTTCGGGACTCCCAATATCCATCGTTCTTTATTCCAATGCGGTTGCGTATACTATCTATATATTCTTTTTCTTTTTACATTTTTGTGGTATTTTCATAAATTTAACTTTGGTATACAGTTAATTTTTCAGTAATTTTGCTTGATATTTTCATAAATTTAAGGTCAAAATAAGGATAAAATTTCAGTAATTTTAAGTCATTAACTTCAAAGCCCCAAATGAATGACTTTTTAAGTTTGAGAGCAAATTATTTTGGAATATTTCGATGTATAATCTACATAGAATACATCAATGAACATGATTTATTTACTTGTATGTTCAGAAGATTTTTGGCTTACAAGAGAACAAATGACTATTCAGAATAAAGGACTAATTTATACCCTAATAGTTTTTGACTTCCTGACTTTGTGGTATCATAAACTTAATTTTATTTTCTCTATCACGTAGCTACATAGTATATAGGTAGAGAAGGTATTGCATTCCACCCAAAAATCCATGAGATTTAACCGGAAATACACATTTTAGGCTCCGCTGAATAAAAAAAAATTGGAAACAGGTCCGGCTGTCGGTGAACAGCGTAACTCAAAAATGAAAAGTCCGTCAAATACCAAATTTGATATTTAAGTTCAGCATCTGCCAAAGATGCGGCACAAAGATTATCAAGAAATTATTCCCTCCCAAAACTAACCTTTACGAGGAACATTCTTAGAAAAACTTAATTTTCGCAAAAACAGTTCTATTTGATTAAACTACCATATATTAAAGATATTTACACGAGAAATGAATGATTATCTTAAATTTTCTGGGAATAGCCTGTGAAGTCCTCTTCATTCTGGAGAAAGTTTGTCTAACAAGTAAACCATAAGAGATGGACCATAACTTACTAAACAACAAATGTAGATCTCGTCAAAGAGCATAATTTATGTTCTATACATTTTTTGTGGAATTACCAATATATTCCTTGTTATTGGACTCAATTTTAAAGCACATACTTTTCTTGATCAGGAAGGCATCATTCGTTTCATAACTTTTTTACTCCTGGCCATGCAAAGAGAACCGCATAGAATAACTTTTAAAAGATTTGACTATCGCTTTAATTTAATCCTTATTTCCCTACTACTTACAAGGAAATAAGCAATAAAAGCATTTTTGCTAATATTTATCTCGATTAGCATGCGTCAGTTGGAAGAATAAACTTAATTTGTTGCCGGATAGGCAGAGAAAATAATGTGAATCGAACACATCGGATTTATCTACCGTATGTACTAGCTTTTAAGCAGGTAATTAACTATTTCAGACGAGCAAGATGTAATATTCTATAAGTGGAAATACTTGATTCTGCAATGGGTATTTAAAAAGGTGTAGCAATAAAATTATTCTATGGAATATTCTATACCTTAAGCAGTTTCTGTTTACCAAATTAGTTGTCTGGTAAAGTATACATATGAAAAATAAAAGGACTTCGTAATTTCAAATACTAAACAGCAAAGATGCAGAACGAGAAAAGAAAGGCGAAAGAGTAATTAGTACTCAGTAAAATCCATTAGTGAAAAGATGAAAATCGTGTGTTAAATAAACAAATGCAATGCGGAAAAACATGTGGATGTTTGCACAGAATGCGTTTTAAACAGCTAGGTCGTAAAGTGGTTTTATTCTTTATATTTAGCAGCGCATTAATAAACCGCATTCCGTTTCCCATCTCCGACGAATGTAATGTAGATTCGTGCACTTTTTCATACAAGTGATGCAATTATAATCCTTATTCTGATCCCTACTTTGTTTTACTGCCGGTTAATTACATTTTACCCTCCGGGCTATATAATAAATGTAATCACACAGATGGTCCATGTGCTTCTACCTCCTGCCGCTACGGTGCACTGGTGTTCTTGCCGCAATCGCTGCAGTGCTGTCTGGCGTAGCTTTCAGAAACTACTTGCTGGCGTTTCCATCTGGTGCCAGGATCAGGAAGCGACCGTAAATTAAATTTAAGTGCGAGAGAAACTAAGGAAGGGGTCGAGAAAATAAAGAAAGGAGGTATGAGAGATCTAGTGACAGATTTGCATAGCCTTGAGCGTGTGAACACTGCAGGGAGTGGAAAGACTTTAAGTTAATGCTCTGCGGGTAGATGTCAGTGTAAACGCAAATTTCGCAAGTTGTGCGCTCTGGAAACTGAGAAGGAAGTATGAAAGAGAAGCCATCAAGGGGCCGGTGGGGGTGGCAGAAGGAACGTTTCTGACGTCATCAAAGAGTCTTTTGTTACGATTCTAGCTACACTTTTTAAGAGTCGATGTGACATGAATAAAGTTTTGGGGTGTGAGGAAGAGGGTCGGAGAAAGGTTGACAGAACTTTGAAGTGCAGAAGGAAAGAGATGATCAAGGGGGAGACGGAGACAGAGATTTGAAAACGATGGCTCTGAGTTTTGCGTTTCCTCCACTGGGCGGCGCTCAGATCATATCAAGGCGTGGCAGATTATCCCGACAGGAAATGAATTATGCAGAAGGAAGGAGAAGAGTAAAAGCTGAAGGGTTGAAGAGGGAGAGGAGCGAAATTTCGCAACCCCATCCCTTTCACTCGTCTCGCCTACTGCCGTCGGTTTTCTGTGTCAGATGCTTTCAAGTTGCCCTCCCTCCCCCGCTGTTGTGATCCACCATAACTTTGTATATAGGATGGAAGCAAATTATACAGGCAAACTTACAGAGATTATCTGAGTCACAGAGGCAAGTGTCTTCTCTAAAGGAATTCAGAACTAATTCTATCTTCGTTACCTTGCAAAACCTCAAAATAACTGCAAATCATATTAGCTGGTATGCTGTGAGGTTTCATTTGATATTATGTGACACTGAAACGTAAAAAGTTTCTTCAGTGCCTCAACCTTAACGAAACGTATTTATCAATAATTGCAGGCGAGAATCCGTCATCCAGTGAACTGTTTCATTGAGGATTTATTCAGCCTCAGAATCAAACTTAACTGATAGAGTTATAGCGTAATAACTGACAAGTGTTTTTCTTTGCTATTTTCACTTTTAGTTTCTCTATGCGTACTATGTACATAGTAGGAAAAGAACGGATTATGTGTTACCCAAAAGTTCGATGTCAAAATTTCACCGGAAATGTATACTTTGAGGTCTAAACGCATTGTTATCAAATGTATGTGTGCATGAGTTTTTTTTTTTTTTTTTTTGGTAGTGTCTAACGCCCACTTTTTCTACTTGTGGCACCGCAGGCGATGTCAGTGGTGATACATGGAATGAATATGGAGCATCGGAGGAATGTGGTGGCGGGGGGTCTGTGAACAACACATAACTCAAAAACAAAAATTCTGTTAAATACCAAATTTGACAATTAAGTTTAGCATCTTTCAAGGAGGGGGACACGTAAGTTTTCAAGAAAATTCCCCACCCCAAACTACTCTTTACATAAAACAAATTTCGAAAACTTTGCTTTCTCCAACGATTTTGATTAAAATACTGTGTATTAAAGACACTTACACGAAATATAAACTGTATATCTTGAATGTTTTTGTTATAGCTTCTGAAATTTCTTTCTGAATCACTTTTACATAACTTGAAAATCTTAAGAAGGTGTGGAGTTAACCATTTTTAAGACATTCCTTGTTATTGGTTTGGATTTTAAAATGTTTAAAGTTTTCTCACACAAGGTTCGTGTCATTCCTTGTTATTTTGTTCTACTCCTAGCCATATAAAGAGAAACGAATTTCAATTACATGGCAACTAGGTTTTAGAGGATTTCACTGCTAATGTTTATCTTAATTGGCATGAAGCAGACAGAATAAACGTTTTAAGAAACATTATTACAAAGATGTGGAGAAAGTCATGTGAATGGAACACATAAGATTTTTTACTTTCCCACCACTTATAGTAGAAATATTGCACCCAAACATTCGACACCGAGTGTTCACTTAAAACGCATATTTTCAGACTCACTGAAACGAAAAAATAGCGTTTTTAGAAAAAAAGTCTATGTGCAAACAGTATACTCAAAAACTAAAACTTCAGTAGTTATCAAACTTGATATTTGATATCTCGAAATATGCGAAACGATTTTCAGCAAAATTTCAACCCCAAATTACCCTTTACAATGATGATTTTTAGAAAATGTCGTTTTCCCAGAAATGGCCATAACGATTTTGATTAAAAATGGCATACATTAAAGATATTTACATGAAAAATAAAAAGTATATCTTGAATTTCCTAAGAATAATCTATGAAGACCTCTTCATTTTGAATGACTTTTGCATAACTGATAACTGTAAGAAGTAGATAAAATCTAACTGCACAAAAAATGTAAATCTAGTAAAAGGCACGATTTAGGTCAAATGCGTTTTAATTATGGAGCTAGCTATTTTCGATATATTGCTTGTAATAGGAGTAAATTTTCCATTCCTTATAGTTTTCTTAAATGGGAAATTGTTATTTATATTTTTTCATCTTAGTCAAGCAAAGAGAATAGAATTTCAATACCATGACATATCAACTAGTTTTTAAAATATTTGGCAATCGCTTTAGCTTATTGGATTTTCTTATTACCTTTATACGGGATATAATATGCAATTAAACTATATTTGCTATGCGTGAAGTAAATAGAAGAAAAAGCTTTTGTAAGAACAGTTTGTTGCAGCATAGGTAGAGAAAATTATATGAATGTTGTACATTAGTTCTCTTATCTCCTACTTTCATTCTTTTTTACTTTCTTTACTACATACAGTAAGAAGAGGAAGAATTACTTTCCTTCGAAAACTTCCATTCCGAACCTTCCTGAATAGAAAAAAATATTTTGAGAAAAAGTAGTGTGTGAATGCACATCTCAAACACGAAAATACCAGCTTAATGATTAAGTTCAGTTACTTCCAAAGACACCAAGATTTTCAGCAAAATCTTTACCCCAAACTATCCTTTGCATAAACGAATTTTAGTGATTTTCGTTTTCTCAGAAATGGCTCTAACGATTTTGAGTAAAATACAAAATATTACAAATATGTTCATGAAACATGAAATTTATATCTTGAATTTTCTGGAAGAGCCTCTGAATTCCCATGCATTCTAGATGAATTTTGCATACCGGTATTTCGTAAGAGAAAGACAAAACCTTACCACACAAAAATGTAGATGGCAAGACACACGTATATGTAAAATAATTTTCTTGTGAATTTATCAATGTTCTTGCTATCTAAATTGAGTTTTATCTATGGGCAATGTTTAACTACTACGGTATATTGGGCGTGAAATAACTCTTAATTTTGCACAAAGGACTCTTTAACAGGTTTGAGGTTTTTTACGTGGCGTAAACCTACGACATGGGACTAATGGATTTATTTCCCTTCCGAAGAAAGCCATGCTAAGAATTTTTAGGTCCGAAAAAGCTATCGCCCTCCTCCAGGTTTAAACCCGCGACTTTGGGAACCAGAGGAAAGGAAGTAAAGCCGTTGGTCCCGTGTCATAGATTTACGGCACGTAAAAGAACCTCAAGCCTGATAAAGGGGCCTCGGAACAAAATTAAGCGGGACGCTGAGACCCACACCAGTTATGAGCATCCATAAATAGAACTTTTTTTCATTTTTTACCGGTATAAAAGTTAGCACACACTGATAATCTGGTGTTGCAAAGGTTAAAATAGTCATAAATTTAATGGAATTAAATTCACCAGTAGCAATTCTATATTTGTCGACTTAAGTACTAACAATTCTAGAATAAAGGAAAGGTGAGGGTGGTTTGGGATTGGAATTAGAAAAAGAATTATTGGAAATGAAGCTGGCATAGCAGTTAGAGTCATTAATAAAGTAAAAGTACCTAATTAATTAAAGCATTATGTGATGATTTGTAATGAAGTATCATCTTACCATTAGTGCCAGTAACAGCAGCATCGGCTCTAGAAATATCGAATATACAGTTTCGAACTTATAAGGGCACCCTTAATTAAAATAAAATTAAAGACTCCCAGAGAGTATCTCATTGTAATTGATGTACGAGGACGTCCAGAAAGTAAGTTCCGTTTGGTAATGAAATTAAATTGTGTACAGATACAGAATAATTATTTATTGCACAAAATTCTACAACTCTTAAACTACTTTTCCACATAACTGCCGAAATTTTGCAGGCATTTGTCATAGCGTGGCACAAGTTTTTGTATACCTTCTTCATAGAAGTTTGCCGCCTGTACCCAACATGATCAAAGTTTACGAAATTTCAGTTTTTCGGTAACAATTTCATGAATTAGTGATCGTGAGCTTTGGGGAAATTCCATAGCGGGAGCACTAATTGTAAACTTGCTGTTTTCCTGGATCTTGTCATCAATCGCGTGAACCAGTTCTTCTGTAACCAAAGATGGACGCCCACTTCGTTCTTCATCGTGCTCTGCACTACGTCCTTCATTGAACTGTCGGACCCATCTTCTCACCATTGAATCACTCATCGCATTTTGTCCATAAACTTCGCAAATTTGCCGATAAATTGCAATTGGTTTCACTTTCCTAGCATTCAGAAAACGAATCACAGATCTGATTTCACAAGCGTCGGGATTTTCAATCAACACCGACATTGTAAACAAACACAACAAACCGTATGTGGCTGACAGCGATCTCAAAATGGCGCACGTTTTTTCTCCTTGATACAGAGCGTCTACCGCGCATGTGCGGAACTGCATCGCAGCGCTGCAGCGGAGATAAATTGAAACGGAACTTACTTTCTGGACGTACCTCGTATATAGCCCAGAGGAGGATGTAAATATGAATATCGTTAAAACTCTACGAAGATTTACAGTCCACAATAAAATCCACTCAAATGGTCTTATTGTGCTTGCAGGCTATTTTAATACTCGAGTCGGAATTTATCTCAATAAAATATTGTTAATATACATAGTAAGGGTCTATTAAATAACAATGGCAAAAGTTTAATAGTGCTTATAACAACATGAGAATTGCTAACACAGTTTCACCTCATAAAGCATACATAAGTAAGCGTGCTCACTTCGAGTAAGTAAAAGTATAATAATTGAATTTTGAATGAAACATTAGAAAACCTTATACAAGACAATGGAACTACAGAGATTACGATATAAATTCTGATCACTTGTTTGCATCTTAAAAAATCTTTCTTCCAAAGATGGAGTTGCTGTTAATTATATTCCTGTTTTAAAGTGCACCCATTTTAATCTGTGAAATTTGGAAAATACACAGGATGTAAGATATTTTTTTGAAATTTATATCAGCTAGTAAACACAACAATTGTTACATTTTTCCATGCATCAAAACTCTAACTTGTATGTTTATTTAAATAATAAACTTATTCTCTAAAATCATTGTTCTAATAATATGAACTACGTGATACATATTTTGAAATAATTTCACATTAAAAAACAAAGTTTATAGTAAATGAGTTTAAAAATAGATATATTATATAATATTTGGATAAACACTCTTAATTATTGTAGAAAAGTTACTCTCCAAAACTTCATTTTTTTAAAATTTAATAATTCATTTCTCAAAATTAGAGCACTATTCTTAGGACGATTATAATTATTTTACTAACGTACTTTAAAGAGGCATTATAACATTTTTGAAACAAATTCGTAAATACTGCATCGTATAGAACATTTTAAGTATGGAGAAAAGTAAGCCAACATATAAAATTACGCGTGCTCATTCAGCTGTTGTTAATTGATACTTGAAGTGCGCCAAATGGTAAAACGGATATATTTGGAAAGCTGAGAATTCACATTATGCTATTATGGAAAAAATATTTTTTTAATTTTTCACAATTTTTGATAAAATTTCACAGCTACATTACCTTAAGAAGTTTAAAAAGCAGTGCGATGACGGTTGGCTGGATCCAGGTGTAAACATCAGTAGCAAACTCGTGACTATAACATGAGTTCTGTTAGGGTAATTCACTTAATATTTTTATATCTACAACTTACCATATACATAGTAGGTACAGAAGTATTGGATTTCACCCAAAAATTTGGTGTACAGATACATACCGGAAATACATCTTTTGAGTCCCCGAAATAAAAATATTTTTTTGAAAATGGTCCTCAAAAACGAAAGTCCATTAAAGACGAAAGTCAATATTCAAGTTCAACATCTTTCAAGGATGCGACACGAAAATTTTTAAGAAAATGTCCACATTCCCGGAAAATTTTCGAGTGTTTATTGTTTACTCTTCTATGTATAGTAAGTAGGGTAAGTATTGTATTCCACTAAACAATTCGTTGACGACATTTCACCGAAAATATATGTTTTGAGGCTCCTTAATAAGGACTGAAACACTTTTGGAAAGAGATCCGCGCGCATAACCAAAAAAACGAAGATCCAGATATCTATTTTCAGTACCTTCATAGATGCAACATGAAATTTTCAAGAAGATTCTCTCATACCCAACTAGCTATCCTTACAATTTGATAAAATTATCATATATTAAGGAGACTTACTGACATATAAAATGTATTTCTTGAATTATCTGTGAGTTGACTGAGAATTCCTCTTCATTAGGAAGGAATCTCAAATAATCTTGTGTAAGTGATAGATGTTTAGCGATGGACGATAACGATCAACACAATGAATTTAGATCTCTTTAAAATACAGAATGTATTTGAAATAAAATTGTTGTGGTATCATATGTTTCTGAAATATTCTTTATTAATGATTCGACTTGCTATATAATTGACTGTTTTTTTTAAGTCCGTCGACACTCATTGCATGTTTCTTGATTACATGAAGAGTTTTTTTTTTTTTTGCTGATAGTGTTGAACGGTCCTTTTATTATTGTGGCACTGCAGGCGTTAACACTGATGATATATGGAGTGAAGATGGAGAACCGGTAGAATGCGATGGCAGGAGAAACTGAAGAACCGGGGTAGAACCGGGAGAAAATCTTCCCCGCGCGGCTTTGTCCACCACAAATCTCACATGGAAAGAATTTGGCCAGCATATAGTGCCCATTTCTTAAATACTTGACAATCGCGATTCTATATATGTTTGTAACGAAATGAATAATATAGGTAAGTCTTTCTGCAAAGGTTTATCTCGATTAGAATGAAGTAGGTAGTAAAATATGTCATAAGAATCATTTTTATAGAAACTAATAAATCATAGAGGTCATTTGAATGTAACACATCCGATTTTTTATCATCTGCTCTCTTTAGGGGAAGGCTTTGTGTCTCTTCTATAACTTCTACTTTGCTTGTTCTCAGAAACTGAAAGATATAAATTTCTTTCTAGTTTTTATTTGGTATGTAAAGCCACATCATTTTTTCTCTATTCAACTCTCTTCATAAATGTATTCCCAGAGCAATCTCCAACACATGAATTCGTCCTGTTTTTTGTTGGTAGGAGGAGATGTGGCATACAAAAGAAGCTTCCGTTGTAACCTGATGCTGTTCTCCTTTAAATGATATGGCATAAGGTACATCCTGTTGCTGATGAGTATCTTTAGGAACCTACCTGTAGGTTATAACCCTACAGCAATAAGATTCTTCTGTATATATTTAACTTGGTGCTTTCTAATGAGCACTTCTTTTACATCACATTAAACTTGGTTTAAACATAGGCCTTTAGGCAGAAAAGACGCACGTATTAGCTATACGCACGTGTGGCATTTAGAAACCAGAGTTTGGCAAGAGAATGTCAAAGTGCTGTGCAAGGTGGCATAAAAAGAATGGTGATCACTGGAAGTATTTATTACAAGAGTGTCGAAAACACCAGACTCTGGTTTCTGAATCCCACACGTGCGTATAGCTAATACGTGCGTCTTTTCTGCCGAAAGGCTTATATTTAAACCAACTTTAATGTAATGTAAAAGAAATGCTCATTAGAAAGCACCAAGTTAGATATATACAGAAGAACCGGTTTTAGTCACCAATTGATGTTCAAAAATCAGAACTGAGCTATGTAATATTCTAAACACTACTTTTTAGAGACACTAATTATTGGTGTACATAGTATTATATAGTAAAAATATATAGTTAATATTTCAGGACCTCTACGACAAACTCGGAGGAACGATAGATCTCTCAAAGAACCCCATTTCCCGACGCATTCGTTTGGAGTTGTTCAATTTTATTGGGCAACATGATGATGGTTGTGTTTAGGGGCGCTCGACTACTAAAATCATCAGCACCCTTATAAAACTAGGTCCAATAAAAACACCGGAGGTAAAAGACAATGTAAAAACCAAAACAAATATAAAATAAAAGGCTAACTTATAAAATCCATTGATAAACTACTACCACAGATCAACCCAAAACAGATTTTATTAAAAGGAGCAAATAGGACTCAAAAGATGACTAAAACCAGTTCCTGGGTTAAAAGTAACTAGTGAGAAATTATTTAAAATGCAATAACTGCCGCTCCATTAAAAACTGTTGGGATAAAAACAAAAAAAAAAACCCTCTCTACCGCTCTGTGGTCATCGGTAAGAATGTCTTCGAGGGAGGCCGGTAAGAGGAAAGACGAAAGAAGGATTTTTAGCAACCCTTTCTCACAGATTCATCATTTAACGGTCACAAATAGAGGACAGTTCAGTTTAGAAGGTTCAAAGTGTCTACCCTAAATACGATTTTATTCATTGTACCGTTGTAACAGTGATTGTCGGGCACGTTCGAACAACTAAGGCATTTATTGAATTTCCTCAAAAGAAGCGACGATTCGCAAAATAAATTCCTTCTTGTTTCCAACTGGGGTGACGTAGAGACTCTAAACATCTAGTGGGTTAAGCCAAGTAATCATGCAACAGGTCCCCCTCTTCCTATCCACTACTCCTCGAAGGTGTTGTAGAGAAGTTGAAGTTCCATTATGTTGGAAAAAAATGTTCCTTCGAACTGCAGCATATATATTCTCAATGAACAAGTGGAAAAGTATTTTGCGGGACATCAAGATAAACTCCTCCATTCAAACGGAGTGGCAAAACGAAAGATCCGGCCCATATGTTTACGGAATAAGCGGGTGTAAATAAACAGCATCAAAATGTACCGGCTGTGCTCTCAAACCTATCCCACCGGATAAGCTTCAAACAGGGGTGAATAACTCCGCAGCGATGTGACGAAGGATAATGGTTGCTTGACAAAACATCTGATGTGTTCCATTCACATGACTTTCTCTATATCTCTATAACAAATTATTCTTAAAAAGCTTATTCATCTACCTACATCATGCTAATCGAGATAAACATTGGCTGAAATTGTCCTTATTACTTGTTTGCTTATAAGTAGATTAGAAATAAGGGAATACACTAGGCTAAAACAAATGTCAAATCTCATAAAATCTGGTTGCCATGTGGGGCCAGAAGTTTACAACTTTTCGTGTGCGAAAAATTTAAATATTTTAAATCTGAAAACAATAACAAGGAATATCTCAGAAATGGTCAATTCCACGAAAAAAACGTATATGACATAAGTTGTGTGTTTTAACGTGATCTACATGTTTATACAGTAAGTTTTTGTCTATCTCTTACGGTTTACCAGTTACGCAAAATTCATTCAGAATAGGGAGATCTTTAGAGGTTATTCTCAGAAAATTCAAGATACACGTTTTATTTGCCATATAAATATCGTTAATACACGGTATTTTAATCAAATTCGTTAAGCCCTTTTTGAGAAAATCAAAACTTTCGAATTTTTTCCCATGTAAAGGGTAGTTTGTGGTGGGAGTTTTTTCTGAAAATCTTCGTGTTGCTGGAAGATACTAAACTTAAATGTCAACTTTTCGTTTTTGACTTATCGTGTTCACAGACACACGAACACACATACGGACCTTTTTCCAAAAATGCTTTTTGGATACAGTGGTCATTGTCTGAAAATATGTCACACAGGCAGAGATGGGACGTAATATAAAACCATTTAAACCTCTAGAAGACATAATAGTCCGGAAATTTTAGAAGATAAAACTATGGATACCGCCAGGAAGGCTTAGGCATATAATCAACTGTTAATATTTTGACACTAAAACATCACAAAATTACTGAACTTATTTTGATAACAATAATTACATCAGAATGCTCCTTTAAAATCAGTAAATTATCCATGAGTGAGTGAGTGTGTATGGGCGACGAAGAGAGATGGAGAATGTAAAACGAAAATGCAAATTGCAAAATAATACGTGTATATAGTCCGGTAATGTTTAGAAAGCTTGCATGACATTTAATAGCCAAATTGAAATTTAAATGGAGGAACTAAAACACAGTTTATTAATACTTTTATATTCAACTCTGCAATAAACAAACACACCAACTAATAAATATAAGAACAAAGGAAAACAGCATATTGTACGGTTCAATATTCTTTATATTACTCATTTTTAGTAGATATGAGTTAAGTTCTTTTTAAGCTTTCTTTAAATTTGGACGCTGCGAGCTTGCATAAAGTATCTTAATCCAGTATTTATATAATAAGCTGCAAAGTTAACTAAAATTGCATACCAGAAGCGCGGAAATCGAAATATCGTATTCACTTATCTGAAAATAAATAGTCATTCATTATTTCACTGCTAATCACGATTTTAATTGTTTGTTTCGTTAGAGGTTAAATATTGATAGTCGCATTTGCAGTCCTCAGCTGTTTGTACTAGTGTTTACAGTATTGTGAATGATGCTGCAGGAATCTACAATCGCATGACATCTGTGTCGATATAGTATACTGCTACTAGTTTAGTAAGCGCCTGATACGGACCAAGAAAAGATAAAAAATCGTATTCTTACAAAAACGTATTCTTCTGTTTACTTCGTGTTAATCAATTTAAACATTAGCCAAAACGAACTTACTTAGATCCTCCTAAATAGGAATGAGAGAATATACTAGGCTAAAGCATTAGTCAAAGATTTTAAAAACTAGTTGCTATGGGATTGAAATTCTATTTTCTTTGCATGGTCTCGAGTAAAACAAAAGTAACAAGAATATAACATTTTTGTTTGAGAAAGGTTTTAAGGATTTTAAAATTGAAACCAATAACAAGGAGTATCTTGGATATGGTTAGTTAGATATAAATTGTGTGTTTTAATGGGATGTACATTTTTTATGCAGTAACTCTCTTTTCTATCTCTTATGGTTTAACAGTTACGCAAAAGTCATTCTGAATGAAGAGGACTTCAGAGGCTACTCCAAGAAAGTTCAAGATATATGTTTTATTTTGAATGTAAGTACCTTTAACATACTATAATTTAATTAAAATCATTAGAGCTATTTTTAAGAAACTCAAGGTTATCAATTTTTTCGAAGTAAAATGTAGTTTAAGGTAGGGATTTTCTTAAAAATCTTCGTGTAGCGTCCTTCGAAGGTGCTAAACTTAAATATCAAGTTTGCTTTTTAACTGATTCTTCGTTTATGAGTTATTGTGTTCAGACACCCGAACCCACCAACATATGGACTTTATTTTTTTAAAAAAAAAATACATACCTTTAGGATACAGGGAAACCTAAAACGTGTATTTCCAGTGAAATTTAGGTATTGAATTTCAGGGTAGTATGCAATATTTTCTCTACTAATAAACACAGTACGCGAAGGGAAACTAAATCCGAGACGCTTTTGTCGTTTTTCTTGAAATTTAGAGATTCCGCTATTGCTGAATGGGTATTTTATAGCATGTTTTGCAGCATGTGTGTTTATATCTATTTAAGCATATTGAGATACAATTGAAATATTTGTGGATATTATTGAAGATGTTTCATTTTAGAGGGCGATTTGTCTATATGTATTGTTATGGGTACAGATTGTTTCTGAGTGTTGTTGTCCAACGTCATTTATCTTGTCCAACGTCTTTTATAGTTCTGTTAGCAATCTGATTTATTAATTTCTCCACACATACTATGTATATAGAGAAGGTATTGTATTGGACCCAAAAATCGATACCGAGATTTCACCGAAAATACCTGTTTCGAGACCCAATGATTAAAAAACATTTTTAGAAACATGAACGTGTGTGTCTATGGGCAGCATAGCTCAAAAACAAAAAGTAGGTTAAATACCAAATTTGGTGTTTACTTTCAGTGTCTTCCAAGGATGCGGCACGAAGATTTTCGAGAAAATCCCACCACCCCAACTACCCTTCACTACCTCTAAGGTTTAAGATATTTTTATGACAAACGAAATGTATATCTTGAATTTTTTGGGAATAGCCTCTGAAGACTTCTTCATTATGGATGACTTTTGTACAACTGGCAACATACTGCACAAAAATGTAGATCTCATTAAAACACACAATTAATATTGTATACCTTTTTTGGTAGAGTTAACTTTTTTTGACGTATTCCGAATTATTGATTTCAATTTTCATCTACTTAAACATTTCTCGAACGGGAAGATATCTTTCTTCGCGTTTCTCGCTTGTTTACTCCTGGCAAGCAAAGGATGGAAGTCCAATTGTTTCACACAGCGACCGGCTTTAAAAGGACTTGACTATCGCTTTCGCCTGTGTATTTTCTTATTTCCCTTCTAACTACAAGGAAGCAAGTAATTAGACTAATTTTACTCATATTTATCTTGATTAACACGATGAAGATAAAATATTAAGCTTTTGATAGAAAGTTTGTTTGCGAAGTAGGCTAGAGAATGTGTGAATGGAACACATCAGCTTTTTTTTAGTTTATTTTGAAAAAAATTATGGACAAGGTATTCAATGATGTGGAAATCGAAGAGCCTTGTAAAAGTGTATGGGACGAATTATTACCAAAGAAATCAAAACAAGGTGTGATTAGTAAAGTGTTTGCATTGTGATGGTTTTATATACTGCACTAGTGCTTTTAGTCATTTCTTTCTCTATTAATAGTTTGTATTGTTTTGCATTGTATGTTTGTTTTCATAGCAAGCACCTTGCACGTGTAAATGTCAACTTCCGGCCCATGGTAACACTTTTGGTAACAACCCCGAACTAGTTACATCGTGCAAAAAAGTATCTTACTTCAGAGAAGCTCATTCATTTAAGTATAAAATGAATGCTTAATTTCCCTTCAAATAGAGGTATTTGGAAATAATTGTATTTATTAAAGGGAAATCACAATCTCAAGTCAAACTAATGCCTGACGATCAAGAGATTGATACTCAAACTCCTCATTTGTGAACATAGTCTTCGTGCAAATTGTGCACACAAAAACTTACTTTCTTATCTTTTAGTAGTTTCTACTTTTTAGTAGTGTTAAACGTAGTTTCAATTAAATAACATATACATACAAGCTGTTTAAAAATCAAATAACATTCACTGACTATAACTTCTTTAGAAACAAGAGTACGATCGCTTAGCATTTTAAAGTTTTACAACTCCAAAGTCAACATTGAATATTTGCAAATGCCTAATGCCACAAGGGTTTTATGGCTCAAATTGAACTACGCACTTTCTGCTGTAGAACATTTTGTCTACCTATGTGGTTTGCTTATGCACTACCCGACAATTTTACCAAACTATGATTTGAAATGCTGGAAAAATAAATTTGAGTAGTGATATAAATTACGCTTTTAATTAGTACACTCATTAAAAGACAATTCTTCTCGTCTAGTCAAACAAATTTTAAGTTCTAAATTTATTTAACAATTATGTGAACCACACACACACACACACATAGGTCAATTGAAAGATTCATTACATTACATTACAAGAAAACTGTTGAATACGTGTGTAATGTACGAAATATATTTTTTTCAAGGGCGTACAGCGCTACGTCTTCTACCTTCTTACTTATTGCATTTAAATACTATTAAACTCCTTAGTGATATATAAAAGATTTCAATTATATTTATGTACCTACTCTGAACGCATTTTACAGTAGAAGTATTTTAAATTAAGTGAAATCACAAAATATGATTTTGGAAATGTCGACGTAAAACAAGAAAAGTGGTTGGTTCGAAGGTAAAGTGCCAAAAAGCATAAATATAGTAGTTTCCAATTTCAGATACTTGGGATGTGAGACCTCAAATTTAAGAAATAATAATTTAAACAGGTTGAAGGGGAAACAAAAGAAGAGCGTAATTAAAATGAAATGGGACTATTAAAGGACATTATTGATGAAGTCCGTAGAGAGACTATTCTAATCATTTACAATACTATACGGTGCTGAAAATTGGACATTAACTGAAAATAAATTAAAAAAAAGGGATGTTAAAATAGCAGAAATAAAATTAAATAATATAAAAGAAAAAACACATAAGAAAAGAACTAAATATAAAATCATTTTGGCTACAGTGGAGTAATATTAGAAACAATCGTATGCTCACCTATATAGGATGGATTGTACCCATATTTCAGCCAACAGGATAAATATAGCAAAGAAAGAGAGGTCGGAAGATCGAGAGAAGGCTGGAAATATCAATTTTAGCAGTTATCAGAACGAGTCAAAAGACCCAATCGTGGAGTAGTTACTGTTGCTGATGATTATTATAGAAGACCTCAATGGAGCACAATATGATGCCATCTTTAATTTTAAGTGTATGGCAAACTATTCTAGAAACTCGTAAAAGAGATAAACTGTATTGCGATAAATATTAAAGGTATGGGGGAAAGGAACTGGGATGTTTTAATATGGTGAATAAAGAGGAGTCAATTATTATTAATTTAGATAGTGACCATGAGAATAGAAACAGTGATGAAAAAAAAAAAAAACACTTCGGCATGAAATAAATTTGACAACTTTGCGGTAAACACAAATAACAATTCATCAACTATACAAGGCAAATCAGCTTCATAAAAGCGGCCACTCTGCTCTGCCTCTGATTGATAAACATCTTCTAGTATTACATCAACATATTGGAATTGTAATATCCAGGGTTTGTAAATTCTTTTTGCTCTTTGTTCATTAAGAGGGACAATAGATTTATTAGAACATTTAGAATATAGGCAAATGCTTTCAAATAAGTCTAACGTTTTGCGTCTGCTTGTGTAAGAAGCTTCTTCAGAATTCCCATTTTGGCTCGCACCTGATGATTTTGGAATTTTTTCTAATGTCCATTAATTGCCAAATACTAGATAGAGAGTTTTGGTGCGGAAGAAAATGTTGATGAGAAAAATATATGAGAAGGCGTATTGCACCCAGTGAACAGAGAAATATTATTAATTATAATTGCATGATCAAATTTATGATTATTATACTTCATCATTTATACCATCGAGATTTTCACAATTTATGCCATCAAGGTAATCTTCTACCTTCATTACAGCAATAATAAATTGGCTGATTTGTGATTTATTAGTATTTTTAATATTAGGAGCCCCTGGTACAGATTTTCTTCGAATAAGAGAACTGGAACTAAGGAATAAGAGAAGGACACTGAGGAAAGTCAGATCCGAAACGGCAGGATCTGAGGCAGATGTCCCTTAGGTCTCCTAACGCCGCAGGGACCATCCACGCCGAACATGTAAGCTCTCCTTCATGGAACTGTTAGGATTGGGTTGGACTCGGTGTGGTAGTTCCCGATACCCGTGGCAGATTGGGTACATCTGAGCGAAGTCTAGACGAGGTTTAGAGACGCCTTGGTGTCCTTCAGAACTAACTTAGTAGACAGGAGCTAGTAACTGTCGCCCCCACAGAGAACTCGGTAGTCATCCTCTTACGGGGTTGACGCACACAAGTGGCCTAACCACTTTCGTCCTTGAGTTTTTTTTTCTCGAATGAAGAATACATTTACCTTACATGTAGACTGGCCCGGGCAAGCCCAGGGTATTGGATTCTTCCAGCCTAGCCATACTGAATAAAAACCCCACTGGAAATTTAGTTTTTGTGTAGGATTATTGACGATAGGTATTGCAGACACTTTTAGCAGCCGCGTTAGTCAAATAAAAGTTGAACGCAGCCGTACCATGTGTGTGAGCAGCCGTAACAGAATGGCCAGACTACAGCCTAGAGGATTGGAAGGAGAGCTTAGCATAGGAAGGTTCAAGAGATAAAACTTGAGCTGACGCCAGTTCATGTACTCCTCCCGGTAGTTCTTCGCCACTTGACCAAGGTCGTGCGGCGTCAGAGTCCACTTATTTTACCGTGTTTTTTTACCGTGGAAGAGAAAAATGCATTATTGCATTCAAACTCCAGTCGAAGTGCAGTAGCTGGGAGGATATGTGGGGCTCTCCGCACGGCTGCGGCATACCCACTAAAAACCTCTCCACGTAATAACACGTATATTGCAGAGTTACTCGTGTTACTTGAGCGTTGCGTGGTCCCGCATAGCATCCGCGTTAATAAATGAAAGATAGGATGCTGCCACATATTTGTTAAATCTAGGCTACAGCCGTGAAACCTGACTGCAGCCTGGGGATTAGAGGTGACAGTTAAGGGAGTTAAAGCATGGAATTAAGAAAATGGCTGGATGAAAAACATTTACGTGGATACTTCTGTTGCGGTAGTGGTCTGCAATCCCTCGGGGCATCTTCTAGTTGGTTGACTTCCGTAGGTCTGCAGTCTAGGCGTGCTCCTCAGTCTATGCAGGAAGGGGAGCGCTGTTGTGCTGCTGACTCCTGCGACGAAAGAGCTCAGTTGCTTGTTGGAGGAGAACTTACTTTAGCCGCTTGGCGATGCAGTGGTTGAAGCTTGTAGGTCCTGTAGATTCTGGTTGACGACGCTACTGAACGCCTCTTCCAAGGCAGATAAACGAGCGCCGACGTTATGGATCTCCACGTGGAAGTCTTGAATGGCGTCCCGCGTCGCTGCACCTGTCGAGGGTGTAGATGGCGTGGCGTCGGTGTTGGCAGTCTGCGGAGGTATAGTCCGGGCTGGTGGCGGTGATGATTGCCTGCTCTTCGTGTATAGAGGGCTCTGGGCCTGCCCGGTAAAATGTCCTGTACCACGACAGGTGGCACAAAATCCGCGGCGGCGTCGAAGATCATGTCGATTGCTCGGATGTGGCAGAGTCAGACCACAGTAGTGGCACCGCGGCGGCGAGGGATAGGCGACTACTGTGTGTCCAAAGGCACAGCAGCGACGACACGGCCGGTGACGCTCCAGTTTGCTGGCCTCGACGTGCCCTAATAAGGGCAACCCTGATGCCAAGACAGCGTCCAGGTCTGCATGGTCCTGAAGCTCCGATCTGACCAGAGGTGTTGAGCCCCGGTTGCAGATTATTCTAGCTGTCCTCAAACAAGAAGGCCGCTGCGCAGCGGGGAGCCGGGTCCCGAGGGATCCCCCGAACCACGGCACTGTACCGGGGCGGTACGGAGCTCGGTGGAGGTGGTAAGTCTGTGGCAGCAACTGCGACAGTGGTTGCGGTGAAGCTAAGTGGCGACTGCCAGCGAAGCAAAGCTTGCCCCAGCGGAGACGGCGGTGCTACTGCTTCGGCGGCAGCCGGAGAAGAGGCGTAGGTAGCTGCCGAAGCGGCAGTGGCTCTGTTTCTTCCCTATCATCTCAGTAGATGCCGACCCTAAAGAAAGTCTTGAGGAAGCAAGGGGGGGGTATATAAAATAGGCACATGGAAAACCAATGGACTTGTTCCCTGGAAGATGTGAGGCACACCTGGGGTAGTCAGGTCCCGTTTGCTGATTTACAAGACACTCTCCACAAGTGAGGTCGCGCTGGTGGTTCGTCGCAAACTGGAAGCCGGTTACTCAAAGTAAGTTTTACCAACAAACACGTCACCCCTCCGCTTGCCTGATCCTCCTCCCTTGAAACAAGATCAGGAAATGAAATTACAGGAGATCGGGAACAGGAACATTTGCATAAATTCAAGATATATTTTCAAGATTTTATTATTTTGTCTAGTACGTAAGTTCAATGTACATAGTAGGTAGAGAAGTAGTATAGCATTCCACCCAAAATTTTGATACAGAATTTCACCGGAAATATATTAGTATTTAAGCTAAGTATCTTTCAAGGATACCAAAAGAAGGTTTTCAGAAAAATCCCCTACTCCGAGCTACCCTTTACATGGAAAACAATTCCAAATGTTGATAATTTATTGCTTTGTCACAGAAACCATGTGCAGAACAGGAGTTGGATAGGTAGAGTCAGACTGATCCTACTCACGGTTTCTGTGAGAAAACAATTAACTTATCACAATTGTCCATTATAGTTTGCTATACTATGAATTCTGGCTCCTGAAGTACTTACGACATTGTAAGTCGCCATTGGTGTGTATCATCTCAAAATAATTGACATCATCTTGTGATTTACCGGAAAACATGCGAATCAGTTAAGAAATTTAATGCCGTACCGGCATGTTCCCATGGTAGCTAAGTAGTAGAGCAACCGGCTAAAGACCGGGAGATCCGTGGTTCACATCCCGGCTATGGCATTGAATTTTTCAATCTGATTCTACCTATCCAATTCCAAATTTTATTTTTATCAAAATGACGAACGATTCTGTTTAAAATGTAGATTTAAGATATTGACATGATAAATAAAATGTATATCTTGAATTTTCTGGGAATCCTTTTGAAGACCTCTCCATTCTGGATAACTTGTGTATAACCGGTAAACGAAAGAGATAGACAAAGACTTATTACACAAAAATGTAGATCTCGTTAAAACACACAATTATAAAATTATATATATATATATATATATATATATATATATTGTATAGTTAACCGTTTCCGAGATACTCTTTGTTATTGGTTTCAATTTTAAACTACCGAAAATTTTCTCATACGAGAACCATCTTTCGTTACGGTCTCTCTTGTTTTACTCCTGACCTTTGCAAAGAGAACTGAATTTCAATTGTTTCAAATAGAGACAGCTTTTATAAGGAGCTAACCAGTAAATTAATTTCTGGTAATGTTTATCTCGATTTGCATGAGGTAGATGGAGGAAAGAATAACCTTTTGCAGAGGAGGTAATGAAAAGCCATGTGAATGTAACGCATAAGAATTATTTTCATGTAAATATCTTTAATATACAATATATATTTTAAACACAATCATTTAGAATCAATTTTAAGAAAATAAAAATGTTCGAAAATTTTCCGTGAAGATAGTAGATTGGATTGGATTGAAAATGTTCGTGTCGCATCCATGGAAGATGCTGAACTTAAATATAAACTTTTCGTCTAACCGACTTTTCGCTTTAGAGTTATGCTGTTCACAGGCACACAAGGACTAAAAATGCTTTATTTGAGTTTTATGGGCCATTTATTTCCGGTGAAATCTCAACATTTACTTTCCCTATTTACTATACGTAGTAGAGAAAGTAAAAACGACTCTCATTTAAAATACATCGTGATAGAAATTGCGTTTTCAATAGATATTCATAGTATTTTCTATCTCTAAGTTTCCATATCAAGTTCATCCATGCGTGCGACTGGTGTTAAGTTCAATCTCTGTATATTTTAGTGGAAATACAGTCGTTCATTCATCCAATATCATTGTGTGAATTCACTCTTTTAAGCTGACAGCGCTAGAGGAAATCTGCGGTGCTATAAACATATGAATAACGCTCAGCGTCAGCGAATTAGTGACAGTTGAACACTTCCTCTCTCTACATCTTGAAATACTGATGTGTTTATAGTAACCATGATCTGCATGGTTCACCGAAAGTACGGAGATGGCAAACGCTTTCCGCTGTTTGAATTTGGCTGTGAAATGAGATTTAAGTTCAGGGATGAAAAGCAAGAACCACAGATCGTGGTTTTACGTCATCTCTAAAGTCCATAGCGATCCTCGCGAACGCGGTTTTCATGCTCACACTGGCGCCTGTTTAAATATGGAAGCCAGCATTTGTAATTATAAAGCAAATCGAAATTAAAACAGTTTGGTCAAGATTATCCAGATCAATTAATATGTGTCCTGATTATGGATTAGACTTGGTCTACAAAACGCTTATTGCTAATAACGTTTGGTGCCATTAATATCTGTTTGGAATTACTAATGCAAACGATCGGTGTGTGTGTTGCAGTCCGCTAGCAACCATTCATAAATAAGCGCGTAACAATTTTGTGACTTCTCTGCTATGTAAACACGTTTGTAGATAGAATTATACGGCCTGTGTGCTTTAACATGCAGTTCGACCTCCATCAGGAAACAAATCTATATTTCAGTTCTTTGCTCGCTTATAACAGGCATTGTAGTATATTACCGTAGTTCAATGATGTGTAAAAATCTGAAGTGTTCCATTCATATAACTTTCAATTTAAACTGTTATTACTAAAGGTTATTCTTTTATCTACATCGTGGTAATCGAGATAATCATGTAAGATTGTAAAGCTCCAATTATCCAATTAACCAATTTATATTTTGAACTATAACTGTAACTGTTATTTTAATAACTTAAATTGGAGCTCGACTTAGGCTAAAGCGATAGTCACATCTTTTAAAATGCCGGTCGCTATGTGAAACAATTGGAACTCATTTTTCATTTTGCACGGCCAGGAGTAAAATAAAAGAGAGACGAAACGAAAGATGACTTCCCGTTTGAGAAAAGTTTAAGAGCTTAAAATTGAAAACAACAACAAAGATATCTCGGAAATGGTTAACTCTGCAAAAAACCTGTATATGACAAATTGTGTGTTTTGACGAGATTTTTCTTGTGGAGGTTTGCGAGATATTCCTTATTGGTTTCAGTCGTAAAGTACTTAAACTTTTCTCAGACAGGAAGTGTCCGTTTTTCTTTTGTCTTCCTCCTGGCCAAACAAAGAAGCGATTTGTAATGACAATCGCATAACGACATGTTTTAAAACATTTGATAATTGCTTTATATTTTTTTTGGTAGTGTTTAACGCCTGCTTTAACTATTAATGGCACCGCAGGCGGTGGCACTGATGATACATGAATGATGATGGAGCACCGGTGGAATGCGATGGCGGGGGAAACCGGAATACCCGGAGTAAACCCGCCCCAGCGCCGTTTTGTCCACAACAAATCTCACATGCGGTCGCTTGGGATCGAACCCCGGCCGTCTAGGTGAGAGTTGAGCCAGGTGTACTCCTTAGTTCTCTCCTACTAATAAGGAACTAAGTAACAGGACCATTCTGTTAATGCTTTTATCGATTAGCATGGTATAGAAGGAAGAATAATCTTGTCTAAGAAGTTTGAAGAACAGCTAGAGAAAGTCATCCGACCTTTTTACCAATGTACAGTTTACTAGTTAGTTATAAGATGAGAATACTTAGATAGAAGAGACAAATATGTTGTGTAGTAATTGTAAATAGGGTTAGATTCATTTTAAATTTTAGAGCTTCATGTAAGATTTTGGTATTAGTTTATATTTTCAAGCTCGCAGAATAAAGCAGAATTGCTAGTATTTGCTTTTCTAAGGATAGAAAATCCTTCAAAATAAGCTTTGCAGAACAAAATACAAATATCTATACAAAAGGGAAGCAAAGATACTATTGTTGTTGTTATTATTATTATTATTATTATTATTATTATTATTATTATTATTATTAGCTTTACTAACAATAGGGGATATTTTACATGTGGTATTATCAAAATAAAAAATGACTACCAATCGGAGAATGTCATTAAGGAACAATTTTAGAATTAATATACAACACAAAATTGCTTACATGAAATAAGAGATGAAACTTTCCTGACGAAGTATCAATTCTATTTCTTGCTTCGTGCTTCTCAGGTACGAAAAAGATACACATCATCGAAACGTTGGAATCAGTATTTTCTCTAGCTCGAGAAAATTTAGAGTTGCTTACATAAACTTATATATAGAAAACTTTTGAATAGGACATGATTCAGTGGATATGCTATTGCCTTTACATTTTTTTATAAAATGAGTATCCCGCATCCGAGTTCAAAATTCAGTATCGATATCGAATACAGTAGAGCCTCAGCAATTAGAATACCAGTCTAAAAAAAAAAAATAAAATTTTACATAAACCTAGAATAAAATCCGTTTTTATACGTTATCTGCATATACGTTTGACGCAGTTCCAAATGTGTTACATGCTGAATTTTCTTTCAATGTTCCATGTATAATACAGGTAAAACTGTCCCACTGAGGGGTTTTGTGCATATTGCACAGAAAAAACATAGGCCTCAGATTACTAACCCATTTCCATTACTTGCGCTTGCTCTTTCGTTGTCGACCCTTCACTAATTGGGACCGTGTCAAGCAAGTGTACAGGGCAAACCATCCTTTCAGGAGAAATACTGCATTTATACAGCGACAGCGGTCATTAAAATCCGCTTAAGTAAACACACACATTTTACAGCAGTAACAGATTGTTGTTATAGATGGTATGCACATACAACACTGTAGTGAGTCTAGCATATAATGTAGGTATGTACTATGATTTTAAATGTATTTTAACCATGATTGTGCTCATTAAATATTTATTTATCCACTGAATTAGTAATATTTACGTATAAACTGAACTGCTTTTTTTTAAACTCGAGGTAACCTTGGCCTCAATTAACTCGAATAATCGGGGCTCCACTGTATCGACAGTGCTGCTGTTGTCACATTATTATTATTATTATTATTATTATTATTATTATTATTGCTATTATATTACTATTATATATTATTATTATTATTGACGATGATGTTGACGATGATGATGATGTGAAGCATAGTGCCTATGGCACAAGCTTCTTGAGGTCGAGGCGGGAGGGTCGATCAGAAATTAAAAAAAAGTCTGATGTGTTCCATTCACATGACTTTCTCTACATCTCTGCAACAAATCATCGTTAAAAAGCTTATGCTTCTATTTACTTAATGCTAATCGAGAAAAAATAGTCTTATTACTTGCTTCGTTGTAAGCAGAAGCGAAATGGTTAAAGTGATAGTCAAAAGATTATTTCTATGTGACTGAAGTTCCTTTGTTTGTATGGACAGGAGTTGACAAATTCCTGTATGAGAAAGGTATATTTTTCACAGCTGAAACCAAAAAAAGGAATATCTAAAAAATGATCAACTGCACAAAAAGATATATGTAACATAAATTCCGTGTTCTAATGTGCTCTACATTTTTTGTGTGGTGCGTTTTTGTCCATCTCTTACGGTTTGGCAGTTATGCAAAATTCCGTAAAATTCATCCAGAATAAAGTAGACTTCAGAGGCTATTCCCAGAAAATTAAAGATACACATTTTATTTGTCAGGTAAATATGTTTAATATTCGATATTTTAATCAAAATCGTTAGAGCCATTTTTGAGAAAATCAAAATTTTCGAAAAAAGTTCCATATTGTGGTTGGGGGGATTTTCTTGAAAATCTTCGTGTCGCATCCTTGGAAGATACCAAACTTAAATACCAAGTATTCAACGGTATTTTCATTTTTGAGCGATACTGTCCACACAGACAGACACACACACACACACATACGGACATTTTCCAAATGTTTTTTCTGGATTCAGGGGGACCCAAAACATGTATTTCCGGTGAAATCTCGGTATCGAACTTTTGGGTGGAATACCTTCTCTGTACACTATGTACATATTACGCGTAGAGAAAGTAATAAGTAGCGGTCTCACACAGCGTATACACCACAATTTGTGTATATTTTGTCTAATAAGCTCTTGTTTAATAGTTCCAGTTTATTCGGTTATATAGAAGTATACATTTATCCAGCATGAAGAGCTGTTCGAAGAAAACTATGTAAATATATTCAACATATAACATTGAAATTTAAATTACTAGAATCATTAATGACACAAAAAAAAAAAATCGAAGCATTTTCGACGTAAAGGACGTATTAGAAGGAGAGTTTTCGTGAAAAGCTGTGAATCCATCGCGTGTACACACAAACAAACAACTAATATTTTGTTGCCAAACATGCCTTTTTTATATCAATGACCTCAAAACTTCTATTTACGGGAATGTCGTGGATTACATATACCTCCTCTGCATAAGTAGATCGTATGTTGCAGAGAAGATAGTCAAAGAGCAGATAAACTGCAATCAGGAAAACTTTTTATCGACTATGATATAGGTCAGTCCACCTCAAAACGAACAGTATACAGGAAAAATTAACTGTTATTACTTTCCCTAGCACGTATGTTCAATGTAGAGAAAGTAAAGAGACAAAGAGTATTTCAGGAAAAGATTAGTGTGTCTGTGATAATATTTATTTTGGCATATTTGTGTACACCTTATGGAAGTATTTAGTGCACGAATGCATACATATTAACGGGTTCATTAAGATTTTGTTTAGTGTCCCCAGAAGTTAAGTGTAACTAATGAATTGCCATGTTAACGATCATAGTTCTACCATTGAAAATTAACTGGAAAACAATGGATGCCAAGACGCATCTTTCGTAGCATAGCATGGTCAGGTCACAACCAGATAATTACCATAGTTACATGGGGGACTGATGAACAAGTTAGCTCACACGTCGTTGTATTGAGAAGAAAACTTTTTTGTTGCTCTTTTTTTTAATTTGAAAGTTTAATTGGAAGGGCCTCCCTGGGCGTAGCGTCGTGTCGGTCGCACCTGAACATGGCAGTCAGGGTGTGGGCCACATCGTGTGTTGTTGCCAGGGTGTGGTAAGTGCTTACCTACAGGGGTATCAAATGGATACCACCACCATGCTGAGAGTAGTGTTACAAAGAATTACTTGGAAGGTATGCTGATACCCTCCCATTTTTAAAACGAATAACATTACTAATTAATTGCTTTTTCCAAACAAGCCGTGTGTAGGAAAGGAGTTAAATGAGGTCAGACTGAAAACTTAATGTCATAGTCGGAATTGTAACAATGGATCTCCTGGTCTCCATCGCCTTCGGTGGTGTTGGCCTCTAAAACCCAATATTGCAGGTTCAAACCGCGAAGGGTGATGGAGTTTATCGGACGCAAAAACCCTTAGTATAGCTTCCTTCAGAAGGGGAGTAAAGCCGGTGGTCCTGTGTAATGTTTCTTTTCACGTAAAAGAACCCCATACCTTGAAAGACGAAAATTCTTGGGCAAAATTTTCCACCATTTCGCATCCGCAAGTCGTGATTTTGTCCTGCAGTGCCATCTGTGGGCGACGAGCCGATCCTTGGTCACCTTGGTGCATAGCGGCGAACTCACGAACTAGAAATTCGTTAAATATAAAATTTGATTTGCATTCAAAAAGTATTGAATTATTAATCTTCCTTGAGAATGAACTGATCAAGGGTATCATACTACAGAAGTGATTGATATTAATTTTATTATATTTTATTATTTTGATTAATTAGAAGAAATTGGTTTAGTAAGTAGTGTCCAAAAATCAGAATAAATGCTGATAGATATCACGGAAACGTCGTAACGATGCTCTTTGCTCCACTTAGGAGATACAATCTCTCGCTGGTTGCTCCTAACCACTGAGTTGTCAAGGTAACACGGCGTTATATTCAACTAACTCGACTGTTGCCTGGTAAGTCACAAGATCTCAAACTGACATACTCCAATGACAACTTACAATATTACAAGCACTTTAAGTAAATAAACCCATTTACATATTAATTATTTATATAGTTTAAATAAAATATTAATTAATTTTTATAAATACGTTCAAAGATATTTTTTATAAATATGTTAATTATCTCAATAACAGCTTCAGTGTTATACCCTAATATAAGATTTTAAATAAATTATAAATGTTCTAAAGTAAGTTGTGCTATAGCACGAAGGCCACTATTTGTATTTTGAGCCTTGGCTCTAGGTGCAATCTGGTGTTTACATTGAAAAGTTTACATTGTTGGCATTAATTTACTTCAGAAATGTTTCAAGAATGTTATTTGTGTTGTTTGCAGCGACTTTAAAATTGTGATAAGTTGGAATTAACTTGTGATAATGTTCATGCGATGATTTATTATGATTTTCGACGTGACAAGGGTGCACTGATCAACTTACTACTACATTTGGCGATGAAGCTCCATCCTGTGCCACCGTGAAACGCCGGTATAACGAGTTAATCGTGTGCGCCGTTCTCTCACTGACGACGTTCGTGAAGGTCGTCCAAAATCAGTTTCTGCCAGAAAACAATGATGCTGTGCAAAATATAATACTGCAAGATCATAATGCCACTTACTATGAGATAGAGGCATTAGCTCCACAGCTTATATAAAATCTTGCATGATCATTTAGCTATGAGAAAGATTTTCTCGTTGGATCCCACATAATTTGACACAATCTCAAAAGGATGCTCGTGTCGACTGGTGTACACAGATTCTCAAGAAATACAATGATGGAGCTTCAAAAGAGTATGTAAGATCGTAACAGGTGACGAGTCATGGATCCGCGAGTTTAGATATAAGCTGTAACGTAAATAGCATTCGACTGTCTGTATGGGTGTCTTAAGACGATCCAACAAAAGTTGTTCGCACTCGAAGTACATCGAAACAAATAGTTCCCTGCTTTTTCAGAAAAACTGATCATGTGGCAATAGTGCCTTTAGAGGTCTGAATGGCACGTGCCATTTTACTGGAAGTCTTCGGTGAAAAAACAAACATGTGCCACCGGATCGTTCATCCAGACAATGTGAGCGCTCATACTTCTGGTCTAACAAGCGACTATTTGAACACTCAAATATCAAACTGATGTCTCATCCGCTGTGCGGACCTGATTCTGCACCCAGTGACTTGTTTTTGTTCCCGAACATCAATAACAGCGATTTTCGTCGGCAGATGTAGCCGTTGATGAGTTCTAAGCCATGCTTTGGAGGTATCTTAAGCATAGAAAAATTCTGACAAATGGTTTGAGGGCATGCAAATGTGTGTTGCTCATAAAGGAGAATATTTAGAGAAACAATAAAGCCATTTTCAATGACAAATTACTGCTTTTTATAAGCAAGCACAAAATATAAGCAGTGCCTTTCGTATATTATGATGCAAATGTGGGAAGTGTACTATTGCAGAATCGAGGAGAGGTTTGAAAAGAGAAAACGAAGTAGAATGTTTTCAGTTAACGAGATTCTGCAATACACGTGTATCGAATACCGTTTTTGGACAATGGGAATTAATATAGAATAAAATATAGTAATAAATAAATGAAAATATTAATTGGATGCAAATGACTACTATGAGCAAGAAATACTGGGTAGTCGTTGTTATACTTTTTCAATTTTTTTTATAAACTAGGTTTGTTGGCTGCGGAGATATTTTTATCTGTAGATTCGATTTGACAATTTTACTATGGAGAAATTTATGGTAAAGGACAGAGAAATAGAAGAATCCTAAAGAGTGGGTCGTTCTATATTAATTATGGAGAAATCTAAACAAAGGTGCGAGTTAATGTACAATACATTGCAAAATGATTAAGCAACTGTTGTACTTACAGCACGTGAGCTTTTTGAGTCCATATCAGTATTGCAATTCCTTTTGTTTCTATAGCAACCAGGTTAGTTGTGGGAACGCTAACTTCCGTTCAGTAACAACAATATGGTAAGTAAGTCATATCGTCCAAAAAGTGCTAAACATTATAAATCGCATTTGAATGTCATCTCAAGGTTATTTGAGATTTCCCTGTGATTTGCCAGGAAACATTTGAGTCAGTTGAGGAGTGTAATGTTGTGTCGACATTCTGCCATGGTATCTCAGTGGTTAGTGCAACCGTCACAGTGCAACTGGCTATAGCATGCATTTTTTGGCCCGATTCTACCTATTGAATAACATTATTGTTTATTGTAATGTTACACTTAAAATGTTAAACTATTACATTGGTTTGCATATGAGGTGGGTTGGTCAGTACCCAGCTTACTGTTGTATGGGAATTGCTACAACATGATACGATATTCAGTAACATTTCCATAACTAGATTTTGAGAAATGCTAATGATAGAGTAAACGATCCAAATTTAGTAATTTTCAACAAGTACGTATAGTTCCACTTGCACCGTCATGTTACGACGTAGAATAGCCGGTATTGGAGCTCAGAGAAAACCAATTTATTGCAGGAAACCGCATTACTTGGCGAGAAAATTGGGGTTTGATGCGCCGCATTGCGTGCAAGATAATAGGGTCAATATTTTTCGTAGTTACTGTAAATGCAGGAATGAGGCCCTTACACCATTTTTGAACTTGTAACTGGTACTAAATGTTGGTCTGAATATTTTCAGGCAGATTCTACCACCATACAGGAAATGTTTGAAGAGACAGTAATTTGTACTAGGTTAGGGGCTCCTTGATCTCATATCATTTGACTTTTATTAAAAAGAAACTTGAAAAAATCTTATGTGTTTCATTCATTTGACTTTCCCTATCTGTTATGCAAACAAACTTTTATTACAAAAGTCTGCTCTTTTATCTATATCATGCTAATCGATATAAACATTAACAGAAATAACCTTGTTTCTTGCTTCCATGCAAGTAGAAGGGAAATAAGGAAAGATATAGGCTAAACCGACAGTCAAAATTTTTAAAGGTTGTCGATGTGTGATTGACATTAAAATTCGGTTCTGTTTTCCAAGTCAGGAGTAAAACAAAAGGGATATGAAATGGATGAGGGCTTCCTGTCTGAGAAAAGTTTGATTATTTTAAAATTGAAACCTACAGAGGGGCATATTTTGGAAATGGTTAGTCTGAACAAAAAATGTAGGTATATGACTTAAGTTGTGCGTTTCAATGAAATCTACGTGTTTTTTGTAGGAAGTTTTTGTCTATCCCTTACAGTTCACCAGTTGTGCAAAAGTCACTCAGAATGAAGAGGTTTTCAGGAGATATTCCCAAGAACAAATTTTATTTGCGTGTAATATGCGGCATTTTAATCAAAATCATTAAGGCATTTTTGAGAAAATCGAACATTTCGAATAATGTTATATGTAAAGGACACAATTACAGAGAATTTTTTAAAAATATTTTTTTTTATTCAGGACTCTCAAAACACGATTTCCGCTAAAATTTTGCTATTAAATTTTGGCTGGATTACAATACTTTTTCTACCTGCTATGTACATTGTGCATACACGCTAGAGAATGTAAAAGGTGTAGGTTTTTGTAAGTGCTGAAAAAGTGTGTGACATCCATTCTAGATGTCGCGGACTCGACTCCAGTAGGTCAGGCAGTTTGACTTGGGGTTTCTCGTGGTTCCCCCTTGACACTTAGGCGAATGCTGGGGTGCTGTTTTCTCTCCACGACTTCTTTCCATCTTTCAAGTCATTTGCTTGTTATCTTTCAGCTCGTGGTGTGTGGTAGTGCTGGCAGATGGCGTGAGGTTGCATGGGCTTTGTAAATGCTGTTCTCGGTATTGAAAAGCGTAATTAAGCAGCAGAAATGATATTTCTAAGAGCCGTTAAAGGATGTACCAAATGTGCAAAAAGAGAAGAACTAAGTATTTATTAAATGAATGATAATATTCCACAGCGTAGGCAAAATTGGAGAGCACATCTGCAAAGAATGGAGGAATCGTATCCCGAAGTATCTCGAATTAACGACCCTTAGGGAGAAGGAATGTTGGATAATCCAGGAAAAGATGGAAATGATACCATAACGGGCCATAGGGCCTAAAACTTGTAAGTAGGTAGAAAAAGGAGGAATTAAAGCCCTTCGGGCGTCACTGGGGTCGTTATCGTCATGGGAGTGGGGACGGTTTATCTGCCGAGTCCCGGAACTTGTTGTTGGCGGCTGCGTAGCGCTCCTGGCGCCGGGATAAACTGGCAGTCAAACAGTTAGGGACTTTCGCGTGACTGTGGCCACCTGTTTCATTTCCTTCTGAGGACGGATGTTAGCAATATATCTATAACGGTCGCGGTGTAAGGTGACTCCTCTGCTGTCTATCCTTTGCTTTAACGTTTAGTTAAATTCTGGATCTAGCAAGGGTGCGACATGAAGAGCTTCAAGAAAATCCCTCCATCTTGAAGTACACTTTACATAAGTGTAATTATTGATTATTTCTTATTTTCTAAAAAATGGCTCTTAAAGATTTTTATTAAAGTACCTACGTCTACAGTTATTTACGTAACTGTATAAAACGCCAATTTTAAGCAGGAGTAAAAACTTTCTTTGGCCGTAATATTGAAACGAGTCCTGAAAAAAACAAAGAAAAAAACTTCTTGTATTTACGTACAATATTTTGTTTCATTCTATGTCGAAATACTTTATACTTTAGTTAAATATTGTGCTGGTTATGTTTCACAGGAACGCAGTCACATGCTTCATATGTTCATTGCAGAACCAACAGTCAAATTTAATGAAACAGGAGGTACAGTCAGCCTGAAAAATTCAATGCTAGAGCCAGGATTTGAACCGGCAGGTTCAATTAGTGTTAAGTCAATTAGGTTATTAATTGGCAGGTAAGTTAGTGTACATTTAATTTTAATTGTGAAAAAATAATGAAATTAACACAAATTGATCTAGTAATTGGCTACACTATGATCCCCGGGACTTGAAAGTACGAGTATTTACGATACTGTAAGTCATCTCAAAACAATTTGTGGCTTACCGGGAAACATGCGAGTCAGTTGAGGAATTTAAGATCGTACTGGATATTGCCATGTTAGCGGTTAGGCCAGGCGGCTAAAGAACGCAAATCCGTGGTTCAAAGCCCGGCCATAGCATTGAACTTTTCTGACTCTACCTAACTACCTGTTCTACACACCGTTTGTGTAAAAAAAACAAAACAAACCAAAAAAAAGCACACAATTAAATTAATATTAATTAAACATTTCAAGGGAATTCTAAAGCTATGCTGTAAGAAGATAGTGAGCTTTCAAAGAAAAGAAGTTTAACTAAATCGACTAAAATAAATTATAACATAAAATTAAAATTTAACGGTTAAAATAGAAACGAGAAAAATGCAACGTGTTAAAAAAAGTACTTATGAAAACCCATTCTTGTGTTAATACCCTTTATAATTATGTGTTCATGTGTTGGTGTTGGCGAACCGAAAAAGAAAATTAATGGAAAAGTTCAATTTGATACATTGGTTTTGTTCCGCTTTTAAGTTTAAAGTTCCTTAACCTGGTAGAGCATGAAAATGCAGCGATTTGTTTAGTAATCTGGCTATTGGTTTGACCTCTGATTCCTTCTCATAGCAGGTGGCCCAAGTGCCAAGTATTTGACGTATTCAGATTCCCTTCGGGCGTTAAAAGAGTTGCAGAACTCAACGGGCCTATTCCTAGCTAAATCCGGCTAGTGCCGGAAGATGACGAAGATGACCTTCGTTTTACCCCTCGCAATGTGCGAGACTCGTTTACCATCTCTGATGATAAGCCAGAGAGATAAAACGAACGGGTTTTAATTTGTAGTAGCCCCGTTGAGTTCTGCAGTTCTTTTAACGCACGAAGGGATATCTGCACACGTCAAATACGGGGCTGTTGGATCACCTGGTATGTGCAACGAAATGGCTAAATGTGTATTGAAAATTTCTCTCGATTAACAAGAAGTAGAGAGAAGAATTAACTGTTGCAAGAATGGTTTGTAGACAGGTGGGTAAAGAATTTAATTGAGAGTAACACAGCACATTTTTTATTTGCTCTGCCACCCCAAAAATTCGATACTAAGATTTGGGCATCTGAATTAAAAAAAAAGACAAACTGATGTGCTAAATGTGGATAGCTTTCTCTCACTATGCTGCAGCAAACTATACTTACAAAGGTTTATTATTCTAGCTACTTCACGTTTATCAAGATAAATATGAGCAGTACTGGTGTTATTACGATATTATTTCCTTGTACATACATTATAAGGAAACCCAATAAGCTAAATTGATAGCCAAATCTTTTAAAAATCGGTCGCTGTGTATGATATTAAAATTCCATTATCTTTGCTTGACCGGGATAAAAACATCAATAGGCCAGTTCACATTTGAAAAAAGCATTAAGTATTGGAAAATGTAAACCTATAACAAGCAGTATCTTGGAAATGGTTAGCTTCAAGACAAAATGTATTGAACATATATTTTTGAGGATATCTAAAAGATTTTGTATAACAAGTTCTTGTCTATTTGGTTTACCAGTTATGCAAAATACATGCAAAACGAACAGGACATCAGAAGCTATTCCCAGAGAATTCAAGTTTATTAGTCATGTAACTTATCTTAAATACGCGGCATTTTAATAAAAATATGTAGAGCATTTTTCGGAATGTCAACATTTCCGAAAAATTTTCCATATTAAGTGTAATTTGCAGTGGGGTGAGTCTTTTAAATCTCGTGTCATGACCTAGGAAGATGCTGACTTTAAATAAAAAGTATGGTATTTGGTCGAATTTTCGTTGTTGAGTTAAGCTGTTCAAACACACACATTCACACTCACGGGTCGTTTCCTAAAAAGAGTATGTTTAGAAAAAGGTCCGTGTATGGCTGTGCTTGTGTATGGTGTCCTTAAATATCAAAATTGATACCCCAATTCAGCATCTTCAAGAATGTGACACAAAGATTTGTAAGAAAATCCTCCGAATCAAACTTCCCTTTTCATGGAAAAATTTTCAAAAATTTTGAGTTTCCTAAAATTGGCTATTTAACGATTTTGTTTAAAATACTACATGCTTAAGACATTTTCGTGACAAAACAATGTGAGAATTTTCTAAGAATAGCTTCAGAAGTACTTTTCATTTTGGATGAATTTCGCGTAATACTTACTAAGCCAAAAAATATAGATTTTGTAAAAACACATAGTTTATGCCAAATATAAGATATTGCTTATTATTTATTTCAATACTAACATTCTCATACCTTCTTCAAATGGGATGCTGTTATTGTTTTTCTTGTTCTAGAAGCAGAGAGAAAGAATTTTAAAGTCATCACATAGCAACCATCTGTTTAAAGATATCACTATCGCATAGCCCTAGTGAATTGAGCCATTCCTTTGTTTATACAACATATGTAGTAAAAGTAATATGAAATATTTATCTGAGTTAATGTGAAGTAGAGAGAAGAAAAGCCTTTTTAGAAATTATTTTTTGAAGAATGGTTAGAGAAAATCACATAAATTTAACATATATTTTATTTTCTCTATCGCATATGTACAACGAGGACAGTAGGTGAAGAATATTGTATTCCACCCAAAAATTCGATACCAAATTTCACCGGAAATGTATATTTTGAGAGCCTCTGAACCAAATTTTCTTTTTTAAAAAACATCAGTGTGTGTCTGTAAACAAGATAATTCAGAAACGAAAAGTCGGTAAAATACCAAAGTTGGTATTCAAGTTCAGTATCTTCCAAGGATGTGACTCGTTGATTTTCAAAAAACCCCCCCTCAACCTAAACCACTCTTTATTTGGAAAAAATTACCAAAATTTTGATTTCCTCAAAAATAATTTTAATGATTTTGATTAAAATAGCGTGTGCTAAAGGTATTTATATAACAAATAAAATATATATATCTTTAATTTTCTGGGAATGGTTCTCTGAAGTTCACTTCATTGTGTATGACATTTGCATAACTGGTATACGTAAGAGACAGACAAAAACTTAATAAAAATCTAGATCTCGTCAAACACAATTTATATCCTTTACATTTTAGTGTGGAGCCAAACGTTTCTGAGATATTCCTTGTTATTTGTTTCAATTTTGAAAGTAATTTTACTTTTCTCAGACTAAGTCGTCCATATTTCTTTTATTTTACTGCTGACCATGCAAAAATGTTAATTTCAATGACAATCGCGACAGGTTTTAAACATATGACAATCGCTTATGATAGTACTCTCCCTTTGTTCCCTTAAACTTACAATAAACTAAGTAATAACAACATTCTGCTAATACTTATCTCGATTAGCGTGGAGTAGAAACAAGAATAACTTTTTTAAGAGATTGTTTGTAGAACAGCTAGAGAAAGTCATGTGAATGAAAGACAAAATATTTCTAAACTTCGATTTACACACGCGCGCATGCTGCTAAAAAATGTTTATGTACCTATTGTTCCTCAAACATTTACATGAAAACCTGTATTTTGAAATTTTGGGTGGGTGGAATACTTTTGCAGGTAGGTGGTAAGAGAGAGTAAAGCTTAGAGCTGAAGCGAAAACAGCCTTTTCGTATTATTTATTTGTTTGTGTTTTCATTTTTCTACTTTTACAGCCAGCCAGTAGAGTCATGAAAGCATCGCCAAGTGAAAAGTTTATATTCCTTGAAAAAATTACTCTTTTATGCAGGGTGGATCTCAGCAAGAAATACATGTTTGAGTAAACATTTTGTTTGTGTAGCTTATTGTTCATCGAGGCGTGCCTGCTAGAGTTTCCTTGGTGTGTTGGCGAGTTTGTGACAGCCACAGGTGGTTGGTTGCATTTCTTGATTAGTTGCGGTACCTATTTCAAGATTTACCTGTCACTTTACCTTCCTGATCTCCCACTGCTTGTTCTTTACAGGATTTGCAATGGCATAATAACAATAATGATTGTTGTAGCGATTAAAATGCATCATTACCTTGATATCAACGAGCAGAACAATGACAGCTAGGATAAAAAGTTGTGACATGTTGATAATTACTTGTTGACTCTTTAATGCTGTTGAGAACCACACCACTTCGTTCATTACACTCCTGGAATAATAATGCAAACAGTTTTCTAAGCTTTGTGTATTGAAAAGTTTGAAGCAGATTAAACAAACAGTAATTTGATCACCCGGTGCTGGAAAGGTTAATTACGTAACTTTCTGCGTATTTTAGCTTGCTCTGGTGTTGTTTTCCTTTAAGCGTGTGAGAAGTTGTGTGAGAAATTAATGATTTGGCAAATGATCAAGTGATTTTTAGCAGTGTCTGTGTGTCTGTGTGTGAGCGTTACGGAAGGGTATTCCACGCTGGAGGAGAAGATGAAATGAGTGGTATTTCAGAAGGCGGCCGACACCCGGAAAGGGATAGAGCCGCAGTGGAGGGTCCCTAAAAGTTCATAATTCTTTATTTCGATGCGGGGAGTGCCAGAAGCCCATGTTTCAGACACGGATAGACCATCAAAGTCAGCAGACAACAACCAGCGCCACCCTGCCGCCGAGAGCTGTATTTCCAGAGCGCAGTCACCTCCACGGAATAACGCTTCTGCCGCAGTGCTTGTCGACACTTACAATCCTGAAAGAGACCGGTTGGGATGAAATGAAGGGGCAGGAAGTTCGGGGAAATGAACAATCATCTCCCGCATTTGCCTAGTGCTACAGAAAACTTCTGGAAAACACATAGGTCAGAGAGATCGGCCGCGGGAAACCGATCCCACGAATGCCAATCCCAGACGAAACACCTGAGCCACCTGATGATTAGCACTACAAATAGCAGCCTTAAAATTAAATGGAATAACAAGCAGCTATTATATAAGCATCTCGATCTCATAAACCAAAATAACGCTTTTAAAGGGACAATCACAGAAGATATGAAATAGTTATTAACAATAAAATAATATGAAGCCTGGACTTAAAGTACTTACTACATTGTAAGTCGCCATTGTAGTATGACACCTCAAAATAAGTTGACTTCATCTTGTGGTTTATCGGGAAACATGCGAGTCAGTTGAGGAATTTAATGCCGTGCCGGTATGTTGTCAATGTAGCTCAGTAGTTAGAGCAACACGTTAGAGACTGGGCTATGGCATTGAATTTTTCAGTCTGACTCTATCTATCCTATCCAATAAAATAATTGCTCAATTAAGTAATTTTAACTATTTTGTATTTAATGTGTCTAGCTGCCCAGAGTGATATTAATATAAAATTAAGTAGGTTCCACAACATATAGGGGACAATAAGAACATTGATGACTGCCCCGTGGCCGAGTGGTCAGCGAGCTGACTTCTCACCGGCGTCCCGTGTTCGATTCCTGGCTGGGGCAGGAAATTTTTCTTTAACCAGAATTATTCCCTATCCGTCACAGAGTCTAGAAGTATGAAAAACTGGTTACTTAAAACAACAGAATACACTAAAGAAAATATGTAATAAGGAAACAGACTGAACAGAATAAACAATGATGACATAAGAAAAGAATGATATAAATAAAATATGTGCAAGAAAGAAACATCGGTATGTACATGTTGGCAGAGTAGAGGAAACAAGATTGATTAGAATAACAAGAGACCAAGGACCAGCATGAAGTAGAAGTGTTGGCAAGACACTAAAAATATGTTTAGAAGGATGGTTTTCATCAGCATCAGCCTCTGCGTGAAGACACAAAGTCTAAATAAAAGAGGAAGTATATAATCATTTTTATATTCATATCATAAGCTCATGAGTGCGCAGACGGTAGCTTCCTGACGTTAAGCTAAAACATAAGTTCCTGTACCATTTTTATTTAAAATATCTCGTATAAAAATAAAATTGATCAAAGGTTTGATTGCCACTTCTGCAATTAGAATAGTAAGATAGCGCTACAAAAATGAGTTGTTATGCTCTTACGATTTGTTGCTAAAATGAATCTTTTAGTCACAAAATGATATTACAGAATTGCATTCCAGCGAGTCTATTGGAATAATGTCGTGGACAAACGCTTGGCAGCCGTGTGTTTATAGAGTGGATGGTATGGGATGTTGATTGTAAAACTCCTGCCTCGACGCGTTGCACAACAGCTGGTTCGGTCAAGACAGATTTATGTATATATGCTTACTGTTTATGGTAAAGCCGAATAAAACACATGTGAAAAACAACACTTTGATAGGGATACATTTCCCAATAGGTTAATTCCAAACACAAAATAATTTGCTGCAGTGGCCGATTTGGACCAATAACTTGACCTTCCAGAACTCCAGAGCTCTGCCTTTTAGAGTATTACTTCTGGGGACATTTGAAGAGAAAGGTGTACAATGACGAGAATTCTACCATTGCTGATCTTCGCCCACGTGTGTTAGAAGCAGATTGTGCAGAACGCAGAAGCTCTAACAAGGGTAGAGCAAAATTGGCTAAAAAGATGCTTAGATTCTCACGGAGCACATTTTGAGCATTTACTGCAAATGAACAAATTATATTGATGTTGCAGATACTGACCATTAATAAGTTTCGTGTTTAGCAAAGTTGCGGATTTGATTTAATTATCCACGATTCACCTGAATGAGGTATTTCAAAATTGACATTCAAATTTGCTTTATCATTGATCATCAGACTAAACCTTATGCATAGCCTCTTAGGCAGCGTTTAGTTCAGGTCTCATGAATACAATCGGACAGCTTGAAAGAAAACCACCCCAACCTTCATTAGTGGCAGTAGGTGACAATAAACACCGGAGTTCAAGTACAAACCAAATCAAAACATCGGCCTGGCCGCAAACCAAACCAAACATTTCGTCTCTTAAATCCTACTGTGTGTCAACTATGCAGATAATGTTCAGTTATCTCCGTTACCTTTTAAGATCGTTGAAGTTGTTATTGTACTTCATTATTCGTCAATTTTGGATCTCCCAACACATGAAATCTGCGCACTCATACCCCTATCACCCTATATAATGGATATAGTACTGTAAGCGTGCAAGCTCTGTGTTGCTGAAAGGAGTGCGACTAAACTTTATTCACTCTTAGTTGTTCCGCGTCAACATGTGGCCAGTGCACCGTGGTACAACACAGTAGCAATGCTCGCATGAAAATAATCCCATACTATTAATCTAACTTTCAGAATGAATTTGTTCATAAATAGTATTCTATACAAATACCCCAGAATTTATTTAACGCTGATTTATGCCGGTAAACAGAGCTACAATTCCCAACATGCAGCTCCCATGAGTCACCTGATATCCGGAATATTATTTACAGCAGTTGCAGTTTTGTTGCTATTTATAATCCTGAGGAAACGGCCAGCGTGCATTTTTTCTTGCGTCTTCATCGTAAAGGTAAACCATTGGTGAAAAAACGATAGCAGTGAATGTTTATTACAAGATTTGTGAGAGATGTTGAACACTGTCCATAAAATAGTTCTGGGTTCATCAGTGTTTTGGCTGCAAGTATAAACAGTGTTCATAAGGAAAAAGTTGAGAAAGTTCGATTTAATTGGAACGAGAGGTCATTGTTTCATTTTACTTAGTATTTCCCTCGCAAGAAAAACGTCTATACCGGAGAAAAAAAGAAGATATGTGAAATATGCGGTGTATTTTTTTTTTAAATGTACCACCAATAGTTGATAAACTGCTACGACATGCTAATGCTGATCCAGATTCGCTTAATTTGAGAACCACGTTGTAATTTTTTGTGTGAACTGGGTTAGAATCTACCAAAAAAGCCGATGAAGTCCTGTCATTTCTCTCTTCGTTTTGTATTGTATGTCACGTGTACTCACCACGTGGTCGTGGGAGTATGATCAGTATTTCTGGCTCGAGTGACGGAAGGCTACATCATAACGGTGCACTGGTCGCCTGGCTTTGTTTTGGCACTGACCAACTTAAGGGTGGATAGATAATAACTTTACATTAAAAATGCCCCTATGGAGGGGTGAGGAAGATAGGCAGCCGGGTAATCAATGGTGTATCAGAGTTGTCAAAAATAAACAGTGCTAACCTCACCTAGTGCCACTTGTATGCTACATCATTTTAAGGGGGTGTTGGATGAAATTACAGCCATTTTCAATCAAAATATCCTTTTAGGAGAAAATACTACACTCATTAAAATACACATAGGTAGTATCCAAAGCTTAAATCTGAAAATTCCCTTAATTAAATCGTATTTAAATATTTGCACTATTTAAATACCCCTAAGTAGACGTACTTTTCTAAATTAATTTTACAATGAACATTTGAACATTGACCGTTTTTTAGCTATGCTGCCCACAGACACAAACACACACACATACACACATACATTCACACAGACACACACACACAAACTGAATCACACGGACCTTTTACTAAAAATATTTTTTTTTGTATTCATGAGGTCTCAAAACATTTATTTCCGGTATCTTCATTCACTACATAGTACGTGTAGAGAAAGTAATAAAATGAGTGAGAAACAGTTAAAGATTTTTAAATGTTGCTTTTACAGTGAATATAGTTTTTTTCTTTCATTATAATTAAGGTATGAAATATTGTATGCTAGAATCTTTTATATATGCTTCTACGATACTGTCAGAAAAGTTAGCAATTTTACTCAAGAACTGTACGAGGAAATAGATTCTGAAAATGAATATTTTAAACCAAAAATGTTAACAGCTCAGAAACAGAGCTAGAGAAAAAAAATAGCATTATAATGCTTTTTATACCCCTGATTCGTATATAAAAATGAATAAAATTGTGGAAAATCTAAATTTTACCCACTACCCAGCAACAGAGTAACGTTTTTACTGTGGTGTGCATTTTAATAAACTCACCAGCGACAAAACCACCACTGAACGATATAATTGCTGGAAACTCAAGCTTCACTTTCGTCACCAATTCCTCCCCACACCCTCAAACACACAGAACTTGGACCCTTACAGTATGTGAAACTGTTTTTGGTATACAAAGTCGGGAGAACTTCATAACATCAGATTTTTGCATTTATTTATCTTTTTATTTGTGCCATTTAATGTTTGTCTCATTGGTTCACTGTATTCAATATAGGTATGATAAAAGGATGGCAGTTGTATTTCTGTACACCTGCTTGAAGAACTTGTTGATAGCCAAACTGAGTTGCGTAGTTGCCTTCCTGTACCATATACTATGTTGGTCTTGCATTTTGGCGGAAGTGGGCATTCAGATCGCGCATGTAGTTCTTTGAGTATATACGTAGTGACTGTGGTTCTGGATAGATGCCCAGTACCATCTTTTTGCAAAAATGGTTGATTAGATGCCCTTAGTTGAATTGTGTTTCTATTTTATTTATATATTTAGTTTTTATTTTGGTTCTGTAGGTGGAACCTTAGGTCTTGAAATGCACATTCAATCCGAATTTTCCTAGCATCTGAGGGAAATCATGAAGTAAAAAGGGGGGGGGGGAGTGGGAATCGTTTCATAATATTTCAACCAGAACCACTCAAATTGCATCACAGGGTGCAAAATACGACTTGCCTAGTTGATGACCATACAATCTCCAACTCCTGTATTTGTTACTATAGCACTGTCTTTCTCTTTTCTTACGTTGTCGCGCTAGCTCTGCTTGTTTCCCCTTTTTCACCTGTTCTTCCTCCCTGAGAATTGTGACGATTCAGCCAAGGCCAAATCGAAACAGTGCATGGTGCAGAGAACAGCTGCACCTCGGTTTGCATGGGTGTAGTTTATGGCATTTGAGAGCCCTTTATTTAAACCTACACTGTCATTTGCAACATTATAAATATCTGTAGTATTTAATATCGTCTTGAAGGGAATGATTCTTGCCAGGAATCGAACCCGGAACCTCTGGTGAGAAGCCAGAACTCTGAGCACTTGACCGCAAAGGTAGTCAATTGTCTTTGCACCAATCGTAGAAAAACTGGACCACAGACACACTATGTGACCCACCCTTGCGTTTTACAACCATTATAACATCTGTAGTGAATATCTGTAAATTGTTTTATGGGCATAGAGAATTGATACCGGCTGGGAGAAATGAAAATATGTGGATCCTTTATTATTTTGTTTCTTTCCAACAAGAAGTTTAAATTATATTAAAATTAATTTTAAATAAAATATATTAAATTTAAACCAGAACCAAGAAAAATTACAGGCTAGAGTAGCCTTTAACTTTGGTTACAGCAGGAATTATTTTAATTCGGTTAGTCAAAGTTTGGCTAAAGAAAGGTGACAATATTACGGAGAGAAAACATTTGCACTTTAAGGGAAGGGACCACTTTTTATGCACGCAAGTGTACTTTCTATTTATTGTTATTCTTATTTTAATTACACTGACTTCAGACAATAAATACAAGCATTTTCAGCCAACTGCAGTGAAACTTAACCCGTCACCATTCACGTGTGCCATCACAACCGACTAGCCCGGCTGGGTAGTGTGGTAGTAGCGTGTCTGACGCACTTTAAACAGGGCGCGAGTTCGAATCTCTCTTACCCGTAGAGGGGTAACGAACCCTAAGAAGAAGAATGTCGAGTAACTTTAAGCTCCATGGACCCCGAGATCTTTTGAGCATTATTTCATCAATTACATTCATCGGCCGATATGACTAATCAGTGGTTAGATCACTCACGTAGACGAGTTCGATCCCAAGCAACGGCGTGTGAGATTTATGGTGGCCAAAACGGCGCAGGGGCGGGTTTTTCCGGGTTCTCCGGTTTCCCTCATCATTGCATTCCACCGGTGCTCCATCTTAATTCCATGTATCACCAGTGTCATCGCCTGCGGTGCCACAAGTAGTAAAAGCGGGCGTTAAACACTACCAAATAAATAAGGTTAAAAGGCGTTAAAATAAAAACTGATTATTTTATGTGGGTCCTGCCCGTCCTTTACACAGGCACATTTGGCTGTAGTTGTCAAACTTCGGCTTTGACTGGATGGCCAGTCCATTAAGCATCGCACGAACGACCACGGCTATTCAAACAACTTCCGCACCAGGTAAATATGAAAGGGATATAAAATAGGTTTACGAAATAGAGGAAGAATGATATATGTAGCAAATTAATTTGCGCAATGAAGGGTTAAGTAGCAGATACTGGCCCATGTGCCTGAATGTCTTTGACGCAACACAACGCTGATACACCTCATTGTTTGATGAGAGGCTGTTTGGTGTGGAATGTGCTAGGAGCGGGTTTGGCAAGTGCGGCCGCTGTGACATCCCTGGATTGACATGCGGGACACCGAACAAACCAATTTAAAACTCGGACTGCTGATAGAGTTGTCATCGCCACACTACCGCTCCCGGCTCGGGTAACTGCTACATTGCACCCAATCACTGCTTCATTATAAACAAAAACTTCATTCAATACTTTTTGCTCTCCCTCTCGCTCTACCTTTTTTTGTGTATAGGTTCATCCCTTCCTTTAGCCGAAATACCATTATTGTGCTACTCTACCAGGAAATAACAAATAAAATTCGTTTATTCCAACAGGTGCAGTAGATTCAGAATTAGCATAACATGTACAGGCTACCTCGAAAAATTTTCCACCGCTTACAAATACCTACAACGCGTGTTTAAACCATAACCACCGCCCGACTTCTCGTACGTTATAAGTAAGGCCTGGAATTTTAGGTGGCATAAACCTCGATTTTAGGTTTCTTGTGTACTTAACATAGGTTTTATTTTACATTTATTTATTTTTAGGTTTTGATTCGTGAAGCCATATAGACTTCAATATTTAATGAGATGTATTTATATAATTTTTCACAAAAGCTTTCAGTATTGAAATATTATTGCTATTACTTATAATTCCTCTAGCACGTGTAAACACTTAGGCTAAGAAGACATTGAATTCCACCAAAAAATCGTAAATACATGTTTTGATAACCCCTGATTGCAAATATTTTAGGAAAAGGTCAGTGTGAGTGTGTGTGAACAACATAGGTAAATTAGAAACGAAATGTCAGTTGCATATCAAACTTGGTATTTAAGTTTAAATATCTTCCAAGGATGAATGAAGATTTTTAGAAAAACGATCACTTCAAACTACTCTATACCTGATAGATTTTTCGAATTTTGATTTTCTCAAAAAATGGTTCTAACGATGTTGTTTAAAATATCATATGTTTAAGATATTCTTATGACAACGGAAATATATATCTTGAATTTTCTAGGAATAATCTCTGAACCTCTTCATTCTAGATGAATTTTGTATAATGGTAAACCGTAAGAGTTAAACAAAAACTTACTGTACAAAAAATGTAGGTCACGTTAGAACACATGTAATGGCTGTGCCGTGGCCCAGTGGTTAGAACACTCGCCTCTCACCCAGGTAGTTCGGCTTCAAAGGGCGCAGGGGCGGGTTTTCTCCGGGTTCTCCGGTTTCCCCCGCCATCAATTTCCACTGGTGCTCCATCTTCATTCCATGTATCATCAGTATCATCGTCTGCGCTGCCATAGTAGTAAACGCGGGAGTTAACTATATAAAATACTGTCATATGTAACCAATTCCCAAGTTTTTTTTTAAATAAACTCATAATGAATTACTTTTGAGAAAAAAACAGTTTTTGTTTTAAAATTCGCTACAACGAAATATTATTACATTATATACTTATGGGATTATTTTAAAATTGATTAATGGTAATATTAATAATAATAGTACCTAATTATCGTAGAAAAGAAATTATAAATTATTTTTTCATACCTCATTTATTTTAGAGTTAAACATTTTATAAATAAATAAATAAATAAATATATATATATACTTACATAATATAATCAATTTTAAATAGTTATCGATTTCATGATTACTTACTATAATATTAAGAATCCTTGGTAAAAAAAAAAAAGAAACAACTCATAATTAGTGGAAATAGGGGGCATTCTTAACATAAAGATCTTTTAATATTTGAAGTTTAATCTTTTACCTTGACAAGCGATTAGAGGAAAACCAGCTGAAAATATTTCTAGCATAACTTGCCCCGTGTGATCTCTTCTTGAACAATAGATCTGGCAAACAAGTATCCATTCTTAAGGGTAAACCACTTATAGATAACATCATTTGTGTTACAAATTATCATAATATATAATTTCAAGATGCAATTTCTATTGCCTTTACTTTTTGTTATAAGAGTAGTAATTTATGTTATAAGGATTGAAAGTGAGATTTTACGGTTGAGTTGAGATGTTCTTAGTCGAACCGCAGCCTTCTTTTTCTTTTTTAAACATTACAGCAGGCATCTCAGTGCCATATATTGCGCTCATGATGCCAATGATCCAGTTACCATGGCATAGTTAAACAACCGGAACGCAAAGTTATTGCACTCGTATTTATACACCTGACTCAGAACATATCAAGGAATTGTTAATTTAATTGACCATAATAGTTGACTATACTATGAATCCTGGAATTTTAAGTACTTACGACATTGTAAGTCACCATTAGGGTATGTAACCTCAAAATAATTTGAGATCACCTTGTGTTTTACTGGAAAACGTTCGAGTCAGCTGAGAAATTTCCGGCATATTGTCATGGTAGCTCAGTGGTAGATCAGCTGGCTAGAGACCAGAAGATCCGTGGTTCAAATTGAATTTTTCAGTCTGACTCTATTTATCCATATCAAGGAATGCTTATCAAAGACAAACTTGTCGAGTCCTGTGAAACAGTAACAGCGTATCTACCAACAGAACAACTACGGAATTTTGATACGAATTTGTATAATACCTTACTCTGACGAGCTAGTAGTACAAATAGAAACTGCATTACGTATACCAACTGAACAATACATCGCTGACGTTAATTTTTACAAATAAACTGCATAAAAATACCAGGAAATTCTTCTATTTATTTGGTTACCATAGCTGTATGAAACAATTGACAGCTTTTACAATGTTAAACAATAATACAAACTTTGAGAATGTATAAAAATATAGAATGTAATTTAAAATTTTCGATAGCATCACCATTTGCACAACCTTGATATTAAGAATATGAATGCGTTATTGCTGCGAAAAAGTATCTTAAAATGTACTGTTTGATGTCTCGATGGTCTCAAGTTGGGTATTTTCGTTTTTGAGCTATACGGTCTATACACACACATCAACACATGCACAGACACGGACTTTTTTCTAAAATTGTTTTTTCGGGCTTAGGGGACCTAAAAACATATATTTCCGGTGAAATCTCTACATTGAATTTTAGATAGAATGCAATACCTTCTCTAGCTACTAAACACATTGTATTTGGATACGTGAAAGAGAAAGTAATAAAACGGAGCAAAGCGGTATCGTATATGGGTAAGTGGCTTCTAAGGGCTGGCTAAATTCTCCATCTGACTACGAATTACGGAAGCATTAGACTAGAGGCCCACGATATCTTGTTGTAAGCGTCATTGTGAATACAGAAGTCACAAGTAGTCATACTGCGACACGCTGTCGCCATCTGCTTGGCACGAAGCGAAAGTGATGTGGTACTGGGGACTTCTGAACGGCTACTGTCCATCACATATTGTCAACGGGGTATCATAAAGAAAAGATCCGTGGGGATATGATATAAAAGTTAAAGTAAGTAAAATAAAGTAGATTTAAAAAGAGGAAAAATATATCAACTGCATTAAGAAAAAAAAATAAAGAGTTTAATTTATCATAACAATCATACTGTTTCAGTTTGCCGTAAAACAGTTTATCGCTAACAAAGAATTTGTACGGTCTTCAGCATCACTTAATGGAATTCGATGAAAGTATTTTCACCAGGTCGTCTTCTGTGGTGTAGTGGTTACTATCCCTAAAACCCAAGATTGCAGATTCAAATATGGCGGAGGGTGATGGATTATTTCGGACGTAAAAATCCTTAGCATGGCTTCTTTCGGAAGAGAAGTAAAGCTGATGATTTCCTGTAATGTTTACTTGCACATAAAGGAACTCTGTACCTTGAAAGAAGAAGGTACCTGAGCAAAATGTGCCGTCATTTAGCGTCCGCAAGTCGTGCCATCTGTCGGCGAGGAGGCGATTTCTCGTCACCATGGCACACGGTGGCGAACTCACGAACTAGAAATTCAAATCCGGTCATGGAAACGTTATAACAATGCTCTTTATTCCACTTAGAAGATACAGGAACTGCTGACTTCTAACTATTAAATGCTACTACTCTAATTTCATTAGTCCTTTTACAAATTATTAAATCTTACAAGATATTTTGACGAACACACACCGCAATATTTAAAGAGCTGCAATTCGTAATCGAGATCAGTATGCTTTGTATACGCCTTAAACCCCTGTGACATGCAACCCACATTACCAGCGAACACTGTGTAGTCAATAACAATGGCCATTGTCGTTTCTGTAGCAAGAAATCACTGCTAATATTGTGATAAACGTGTGCGGTCGCTTTCACGTTCGCCTTGGTATATAAGTCGGTGGAGCTGGAGGACTTGGAATACAGTAAACACAGGAAGCACGCGGCGGTAACCGGAACATGCTAGAATCGTGCACTAGCTTCGACTAACTTCCAGAAATTTCTGTGACGTCATTAATTGCTACAGAAGGAAAATTACCAGCCAATTTAGTGAGTCATGAATCAGTTTCCACCTGAAGTGTTAGCGCGCAGTAGCATGAGAGATCAGCCATCTGTCTACGCGCAGTAGCATGAGAGATCAGCCATCTGTCTACGTCGAAGCGTCGAGCGAGTTGTTGTGCATCTGTGAATTAAACATTTATATTATTACCAGTTTTGAGTAATTAAAGCCATTTGTTGCAATATTACAATCATATATGTGGCTAAGGGAACAGACAACGAGAACAACTTATTTAATTTAAGACATTTTGTGGTCGAAATAAACATTCGGGAACATGTTATTTAAACATTAGGGAACAAAATGAAAGGAAAATATAAAAATAAGCATTTTCATTGGTATCTTTATTTGGGGTCACAAGTTCCATGAAAATGTTCTATTTCAGGAGTGTCATTTTATCCACTGATTTTATATAATCTGTTTCCATTTACGTCACAAAACTTTTCGATTTTATTTTACATTTTTAAGGTTATTCTCATTTGACTGATCCCGTATTGGTATACCTAATCCCTGAGGCGTGAACAACAGTCTATTAGCATTTATATTGACTAAATAATATTCGGAAAATCCTCCAATGTCAAACCGTATTGGCATTTCTGAATATTCATTGTTTCAAAACTATTTCAATAGGTAAATCTGAAACAGGGAAATGAGATTAACGTTAGCAGAAGGAAAGTGAGCCCCGTTACATCCTGCTCGGGTATTCATTTGACAACGTTCGAATTGCAACAGAACGCACCTGTGCTTCCACATTCAACTATAAACGCCAGGTTCCGATCCGCGTTGTGATTCACTACCCGAGGGAAGATCCTGCAGGGTGCTGTATTATCGAGCATTGGTCCGACCGTTCCCGTAAAGGCCCATAATTGTAGCCCCAGCTACGGTTTTGTTTACGGTTCATGAGCCTTTACTTGATGATTATTGGCGATTCCGGTCGCGTGAAATGTTACGGCGAAATAAATCTCCACTGCCTTTTTCCCCTCTGTTGCTCCATCTCTTTCCAAACCCCCGCTCAACCGTTGTCATGGTAACATCGATAAAACGCCACTTGCGCCCGCTAAACCGATCATAATGCTACAACAAACCGCTTCATCTATCCGGCCATCCATCCGACCCAGAAGCTAAGTACGCACTATCACCCACTCACTTCCACTAACCGTATAGCGTTACACACGGGCGTGCTGCCATCTGCACACAAGTGGCCGAGCATCCTTTACTTTCATTTGTTCGCTCTGCTGAGGCTTAACTGCGATTAGCGAGGGTAGACCTGAGAACACAATGCCATTATTTGACGAATCTAAATGCTAATATCTACAGCTCATGTAAAACTTTAGGCAAATCACTTTAGTTAAAAAACGTGATGCGAAATTTTCTCTATAGAACAGGAGTGCCCCAGGGCTCTATTTTAGTTTCCGTTTTATTCATTATAATTATAAATAATGAGAAGCACAATGTGAATTCTTTGTATAACATAATTATGTAAACGTTCTCGCTAATCAAACTATTAATAATGATGATAATAATAATTATTATTATTATTATTTTTAATATTATCAATCATAATCATTAATCCTCAAGAGCGTGGCACAGGCCTGTTTCAGTTCCAAACTTCTTGTAGTCTTCCAACATCTCTGGTACCAATACTGGTTTGTATTTCAAGATCTCTTTTCTCAGTCTTTCTTCTGGCATTCGTGAGATATGGCATTTCCATTTCATCCATTTCATCGTTTAGACTGCATACTTTTAGTTTCTCTGGTCCCGTATGTACAATGGGATAGAGAAGGTTTGGCACTCCAACCAAAAATTCGATACCGAGATTTCACCGGAAATAAATGTTTTAGGGTCCCCAGTATATAAAAAAAGCATTTTCAGAAAAATGTCCGTGTGTGTGTCCGTGTGTCCGTGCGTCTTTGTGTCCGTGTGTCCGTGTGTCAGAGTGTCCGCGTGTCTGTGAACACGATAACTCAAAAACGAAAAGTCGGTAAAATACCAAACTTGGTATTTAAGTTTAATATCTTCCAGGGATGTGACACGAAAATTTTGAGAAAAATCCCCCCACTCCAAACTACCCTTTACATGGAAAAAATTTCGAAAATTTTGATTTTCTTAAAAATGGCTCTTACGATTTTTATTAAAATATCGTACATTAAAGACATTTACCTGGCAAATAAAATGTAGATCTTGAATTTTCTGGGAATGGCCTCTGAAGATTACTTTATTCTGTATGAATTTTACGGAATTGTGCATAACTGCTAAACCGCAAGAGATGGACAAAAACTTACTCCTTGAAAAATATAGAGCACATTAAAACACACAATTTATGTCATACACATTTCTTCGTGGAGTTGATCATTTTTAAGATATTCTTGGTTTTTCGTTTCTGCTTTGAAAAACATACTTTTCTCATATAGGAATTTGTTAACTCCTGCTCATAGAAACAAAGCAACTTCAGTTACATAACAGCCAGCTTTTGGCTATCATTTTTGCTATGTTACTCTCTCATTTCGCTGCTACTTACAAGGAAGTAAATAATAAGACTATTTCTGCTAATGTTTCTCGATTAGCCTGAAGTAAATAGAAGCATAAGCTTTTTAATTACAATTTGTTGCACAGAAGTAAAGAAAGTCATGTGAATGGTACACATCAGATTTTTTATTTTTCTCTTGTTTTTTTTTTTTTTCACTTCCAGGATCACATCAGCATCTCGATGTTTTGGAATTTCGTTCCGCAGTAGTTCTTTTACATGTCAGTAAATCAATTGATGTGGGGCTATCGCTTTTAAGCACGCTTAAAAAACATCGATCTGGGCAGGTTTGTATCACGACTTGGGATCAGAAAGCCAGCGCCTAACCAACTCAGCCACCCTAACCGACACCTCTTAAGCAGAACATAGATTGCCATGATATATGAGTAGTTTCAATAAAATAGAATAATTACGAGAAGACACGATTGGTAGCTTATTCTTTGAGAACTATTGATAATATTAAAGTTTTTGTTCTATATTTTGACAAAACCTACTTATAACAGTATTTTACGAACTAAATTACCTCTAATTGTGTTTTTAGTGCACATTTTACTTTGTTCTAAATGCATTCAAGCATAGTTTAATTTTAAGGAAAAGTGTCCGAGAACTGGAAGAAAGTTCTTTAAATCTATATGACAAAAAGTAATTGGAATTTCACAGCTTAAACTCAAAAATCACTCTAATATTCACAACTTCAGATTCTACGGATACCGCAAAATTATTCCAATTAAAAAGATCTTTACCCGGTAACGAAATCCAGAATATCTGTGTTTAAAAACCCTTACTACTCTATTACTTCTCTATATTAATTAGGCATCAAGTATTGTTTTCCACCAAAAAAACTGATATTGATATTTTACTGAGATACGCGTTTTAAGGTCCCTTAAATACATACCAGTATTTTAGGACTGAAAAAATCTAGTGTGTTCTATTTTCAAAACCTTCTCTGTCCATTATTTTACTAATTATTCTTACAAACACCTATCCTACTATCTACTTCGTTTTAACTGAAGTAAACATTTGCGTATATTGTTTCATTTCACATTTCGTATAAGAGCTGATGCGATAGTAAGTTCTGTGGATTTTTATATTCTGGTTTGAAATTCGGTACCCCTTTCATAACCACGAGCAACATACAAATGGTGCCACTTAAAAAATCATCAAGTATTTTTAAACAACGAATAGCTCAGGAATGATTGTCACCAAGATGTTTCACATAAACTCTGTGTGTTAAACAAGATTTACAGCTTTGGTCTATCATTTATCTTCCAGTTTAGAGAAGTGTATAAAATTCATTCGTATTGTAGAGCATTTAATATTGTAATAAACCTCACGATACGTTCTCCGGTAGCTACAATGCTGGCTAAACATTTTTGGCTAGCTGTAACTGTTCACTAAGAACTCACTGTCGAAAACTGACCTTATGGCCAAGAACTTTCCAAGTGTTGTGCGTGTAAACCACACGTGTTCATTCGAACAGGTGTGACAATGGATCCAGAATGGAAAGGAAGCCGCCTGGAACATTAACTAAGAGCGGTCGCAATCAAGCCACTTAACACGTGCAGCGATTACGGGATGGCAAGTCATAGGCGTGAAGTCACAATATGATGTTTAACAAAATCTAAATTACACATTTTATTTGCCATATAAATATCTCAAGCTTACGGTTAGCAGCATTTTTATAATATTCCGTAAATGGTAATTTTGAGAAGCGAAATTTCTTCAAAATTTCTTCAAAATATACTTTGAATAGAATACAATGATGGTAAAATTACTATATACAACTGAAAGAGAAACTAAAAGATATGTGATGTGTTTTATTCACATGACTTTGTGCAACAAGTAGTTTTACAAAAGTTTATTCTTCTGTTTCACGCTAATCGAGATAAACATTATCAAAAATGGTTTTATAACTTATTTCCTTGTAGAAAATAAAATAAGACAATGCACTAGTAAAAACGACAAGTCAAATGTTTACGAGCAGTTGCTATTTGATCGTACATTAAAAATGCCGATTTTTAGTTTTAGAAATGGTTTGGGAGCAAAGAATGTGTTTTCCTTAATATAAGGGGTGAATTCCCTCGAGACTGAACGATTAAAAATTTCTTCCTGAGAAGAAGCAGTTCAGTAAGGCACAGAGCGGTGCAGCTGATGAGCATGTAAGAAAAGTAACATGAAGGAAAATAAAGACAGCGATTACTCTATTGTGTCGCACGTTTAATTTATAGCTTCAGCTTCTCTAGAGTATTGACAGGTAACTGGGCAGCTCCCTTAATAACGTCATCTACGAGAAGCGATCGCATCCCTGTGTCTTGGTGGTCTTGTCTGCTCAGGTCTGGCTAGATTTATGGTCTCAACGTTGATTGCCTCTGCACAGACCAGCGTCTATCCTCGTATTTATGTGCTACACACCGCGAGGCTGGAAATGTAGATGCGATTCCATTCCCTTGATTGCTTTTACATTATCTCCCTTGTTTTAAATTGGGAAGATTTGCATTTAAAAATTCATTAATCCGGATGCTAGTCCACCCGTTTCTTTTGTTTTTTGTGGGAGAGGCGCGTCGATATGCAAACAGGACGGCGCGTGGGCAGAGACCTTCATCGAGTTAAATAATTGAATCAGAAATCCTACATGAGATACCTTTTGCTTATCTTTACTAGGCTCTTAAATAAAGACGCACCTGACCATTGTAAGTGGTTATAGTCCTATTATATGATAAACGAAGTCAACCCACTTTCTCTTCAAGCAACTTCATTTCAGGGTTATACGGGAACACTTGCATGCAAAGATGAGTAGTTCGTGAACGAACTAGTTCATCTCAATGATTCGTTTAAGTGAACCGGTAGTTCTTCATTTTTACTTTCTCTACACTTACTATGTACGAGTATAGTGTATAGAGAAGGGATTGTAATACACCCAAAAATTCGATACCGAGATTTCACCGGCAATATATGTTTTGAGATCCTCTGAAACCAAAAAAGGCATTTTTTTAGAAAAATGTCCGTGTGTATGTCTGTCTGTCTCTCTGGGTCTGTGGGCAGCATAGCTCAAAAACGAAATGTCCGTTAAACACCAAACTTGATATTTAAGTTCAGTATCTTCCAAGGATGCAACACGAAGATTTTTAAGAAAATGCCCTCACCCCAAACTAACCTTTACATGGAAAAAATTTAGAAAATTTTGATTTTCTCAAAAATTGTGGTAACGATTTTGATTAAAATCTCATATATTTAAGATATTTACATGATAAATAAAATGTATATCTTGAATTTTCTGGGAATAGCCTCTGAAGACCTCTTTATTCTGGATGATTTTATTGAGTTTTGCATAACTGGTAAACGGTAAGAGACAAAAACTTACTTCACAAAAAATCTAGAACTCGATAAAACACAGAATTTATTACATTTACATCTTTTTCGTGGGATTGGCGGTTTTCGAGATATTCCTTGTTATTGATTCCAGTCTTAAAATACCTCAACTTTTCTCATATGGGAACTTATCGACGCTTGGCCACGCAAAGAAACAGATTTCAATCCCACAGCAACCACATTTTAAAACATTTGATTGTTGGTTTAGCGCAGTGTATTACCTTATTTCTCTTCTATTTATATGGAACTAAATAATAAGACCGCTTTACTAATGTTTTAGAATAGAACAATATACTTATTAAAAATAATTTGTTACAGAGATGTAGGGAAAGTCATGTGAATGGAGCACATCAGATTTTCTGTTTTCGAATCAACAGTTTCATTAGAAGGCGGTGGTGCAGTAGCTTAAACTCTGTATGTCTAGTCACATGCTTCCTATGCAATCTACAGTAACCTGTTTTTATTGCATTTATGTGAACTTCTCGTTGATTAAGAGTGAAATGCATAAACTGTTACATCAATCGGCTTCATTGTGCGGACACATTCCGGATTCTGACTAGGAGAATCCATCGGCGACAGTCATGTTGTGCATTCTGATCAATAAGGTAATGCGTTTTCTTGTTCACACCAAACTTCCATCTGCTTCGACCATTCCTCTCCGCCCCTTGTAACTGCACGGCAACTGTCATTCACCGTCTTTGTTTCTGACGGAGGTTATATTGCAATGTGTCTCTCTCTTAAAAGACAGACTTGTGTCGGATGACCAATGGAGTTCCTTGAAATAAGAATTGCTCATTATTAGCTCACCTTCGAAATCAATGTAAATTTTTTTTGGAATGTATAACACATACTAATGTGGTCAGATCAAGCAATGTTCTACGAATATACGAAGCGTGTACGGAAAGTATGTACCGTTTCGTTCTATCGGCATCTCAACGTTGGTGACACAGTTCCACGCATTCGCACTCGTCTTTGTGGCTCATTGTCTATTCTGACGCTGGATCATATTGTGTTTATCGTTGTTACTGATCGTTCAAAATGTTTAAGACAATTACTGATACCGCCGACTGTAAAGTGCGTTCCGCAATATGGTTTTTGAACGCAATGAATGTTAAGGCAGCTGAAATTCATCGTCACTTATAGAGATTTACAGTGAAAGTGTAATGACAGATAGAATGGTGAGAAAGTGGGTTATGCAATTCGATTATGGACGATCCAATATTAATGACGCAGCACGGAGTGGGCGGCCTTCTGTTGTCACTGATGGTTTGGTTGAACGAGTGATTGAGGTAATACGTGAAAACAGACGGTTCACAATAAGAATGCTTTGTGACGTATTTCTACAAAATATGGTGTTCAGCAGTCGCTGTCTTCACTTTCGGCAGCTTTCTTTGAAGAGGTCATACAAAATGTTATTCCGCACTATGACAAATGTCTAAAAATGGTGGAAACTATGTCGAAAAATAGGTTAAGGAATGCTCTTTCACGTACAAATAAGTGCTGTTGTGAAAACAGATATTTTATTATTTTTTTCAAATCAGTGCTTACTTTCCGGACTTGCCTCATATGATTGTTCTGAAATAAACATTTCTTAACATGTTGCTTAAACCAAATTGTAGAATGTATCAGTGGTTATGGCCCCAATATAATTGGTTTACCACTAACTCCGCCGTTTATCTGAAGTACAGAATGTAACGTATTCCTCTTAAATGGTCAACATACACATTTAATCACGTGTACAGGTCGTGCACCAGTTCTTGATGAATAATAGACGTTAGATGCCAGTCACCTACTCACTTTTATTGGAGCATTGATGCACAGAAGCAGGAATGGAAGTCAGATGTGTACGCTATTCTCATTTTCTGCGCTACAATAGTACAGTCACTACAAAGCAAATATCACAATTCTTGTGATATCAGTCACAGATATTCACTCTGAACCTCGGTTACTGCTTAAAATACACTTTACACCTAATTTTCTTGTATTTCTTATATTCCGACACTTCTCCCTCATCATCTTCTTCTGTATTGTCACTAAACATCCCTGTTGAAACACTGGCAATGGCATAAATAAGTAACGCAAAACACTTTGCAGTCAATTTGTACGCTGTGTATTCTCGAAACATAATCATAAGGAAGCAGAGCTGTTTGCTATTGTAACAAACTATTTCTGACCTGTTTATCAAGGGTAGGCTAGCTCACTGTATCTTCGCTAAAGACATTCGTCTAGATAGAACGAACAGCCTGTAACAGTCCTTCTGCTGCCTGCTAGCTGATCCACTGGCATGCTGTAAGTTATCTCCCCCTCTCTTTCTGACAACATTTAATGCAGGCTAATATCTGATTGCCCATTGTTTTAAGATGCATGATCTGAATCTAATCACAAGGAATTATGAGCTGCGTCGCATTAAATCTATGAACTTCCAGAGTATTAAGAACTTTATATCATAGGCAAAATTTGTAACGGGTTTAAGTCTGCTATACAGCGAATCCCTTATCGATCACTTCTAAACGGGTGATGACCCTAGCGCTGCGCTACAATCTCTGTAGCAAGAATAATTTGATGCACAAGAAATGCAAGAGAGCAACTAAACGCAAGAAGCGTTAGAATGTGTGACTTAATTTTAGAATGCATCCTCATTATTAACGTATATCTCGCCTACCACTGACTGCTCCACCATAGTTCCCATGATATACGTTGTCAGATCTTACTCTTCATTTTAGCATTTGAAACATACTTGCAATTGATAAAATTGAAATTACCTCCTCTTTGTATAGCTTGGCGCAAAATAAAAGATCTGAAACTAATGACAACTTTCCTTTTATGAAATGTATAATTATATTTAAATTGAAACAAATAACAAGTAAAATGTCGAAAATTGTTAACTCTACAACAACAAGCAAAAAGAAGGTCAATACGACATAAATTATGTGCTTTAACCACATCTACAATTTTGTTTACTAACTTGAAGGCTACTTCAAAGACTATTCCCAAAAATTAACAATATATATTTTATTTGCCATGTAAATATATTTATTATACGATATTTTAATCCAAATTGTTAGATCTGTTTTTGAGATAAGCGAACATTTCGAAAAATCTCTCTTGTAAACAGTAGTTTGGGTTGGGAGAATTTTCATGAAAATCTGCGTGTCGCATCCTTGGAATATGCTGAACTTAAATATCAAATTGGTATTCACCGACATTTTATATTTGAGTTATCGTGTTCACAAACACATGGACAAACAAACAAACACACAGCGTCTTTTTATAATAATGCTTGTTTTCTGGATAGAGGGGACCCTAAAACGTATATTTCCTGTGATATCTCGATATCGAATTTTTTAGTGGAATGCAATACTTTCTCTACCTATGTAGGTTCCGCGTACTCTAAAAAAGAATAAAAAATATGCCTTACGTTGTGATTTTGCTAAAAATGTGAACGTTTGACAGGGGCTCCGGTTTTCCGACGACTTCCATTGCTACCATTTTGGTATAACATACCACGCGAATAAGAAAAGGCAAAACCGATTGAGCAATCTACCCTTTCATCTTTCAAACTCGCTCGACGCTCCGTCAGATCAGGTTGGCTTGCATAAGCAGTGTGTTAATTATGTCCACCACATGCGCTAATTACCTTAGAATGAAGCGCAGAGAAAAGGTTAATCTAATTTTATGTCACCCGGTGAGAGAGGTGACATATTGTCTAACCAGAAAGGCTAGGGATCACCAGTTCACAACTCAGAATTTGTCGTAAGTTACGTTTCATGTCTATTCCCTTCCCTTCGGTAACATGACCTGTCTACGTTTTTAAGAGCAAACAGTTGAAACACATGGTGGAGTCAGCGAAAAGACCCCATCTTACGATAAGTATTTCCAGGCGTATTTTTAATGTGTTTGAATGCACGAAGTAGAGAAAGTAAAATCATTAAAATTTGAGCTGTTAGGTGAATTGTAATTCATTTTAATTGAATTATTAAATAATTTAAAGGACAAAGATTCTGAAGTGCATACTAAAATCCACCCCGTTTACAATTTGGTTGTTGAGAATGGGACAAGAAAGTTGTAGCCTATTAAATAATTCGAGAAGGAAATAATTTCCATTTCAACTTTCAAATTTTTCTTTGGTTTCTTGTCTTTTAGTAGTGCATACTTTATTTTTCTCTAAGGCAACATTTAATTTTATTGTATTCTTAAGTACTTAAAAGTTAGTTATTTCTTTCCAATTCAAATTAACAATTATGCATTCTTTATTACTTGGCGTTGTTCTGAGCATTTTTATTCTTCCTGCCCCCCACCCCCTTCCCTTCAGGAACTCCTCGACAAACTCTTGCCACGTAGAGGCTTCGCTTAGCTGCTTCTTGCAACTTCCTCGGGAAGGAAATGGAAGTTTCCCTCTATACTCTATAATATTGGCCATGCTTTGAAGAGGATGACAAGGAGGGAGAGAAAAATATGTTTTGATTAGTTTCAGAAGTTGTACGTCATACGTATCTCAACAGTTAAGAGCTCAAGTACACTTGAAAAGAAATAGGAAAAGTAAAGCTTGTACTGTCGTCTGCGATAGAGGGCAGCTAAATCGTAACTCAGTAAAGCTATTACAAGATGATAGGGAACGAAGTTCTGAAGAAAGCGTTCAGGCTTTGAGGATTGACATTGTCATTAAACTTATGTGTAAGCCAGTCCTACAGTCTGTTAACACTACTTATTACTACCAGAGGTCCAACTGGTATTTGACGTGTGCAAAGAGTTGAAAGAGTTGTATAACTCGACGGGGCTATTTAAGTTAAAAGCAGTAAGTGGGCATCTGGCAGGCGAGCTTCGTTTTATCCCTCTTGATTATCAGCGGAGACAGTGAGCGGGTCCTGAGGGCTAAAACAAAGATCGCTATCGCTAGTTTTCCCTGGCCGGTTTTAACTTGATGTTCTGCAACACTTTTAACGCACTGATAATACGGGTCAGTTGGGCCACCCTATTTATATAGTCCAAAATCGCTACATAGAGTAAGGATAATATTTATCGTTATTCTAGGAAATTTAATAAAATGTGATTTTTCTCTCACAATTATATTCGCTGATGATCTACTTGTAGCCTCTAATGTTGAAAACAATTTGTAGAAAGCAGTGTATGAGTTGAGTAAAAGAGCAGTGAAATAATATATAATAATTTTAACAATCACAAACGTTATGAATGTATAAGCAAAGTTAGCAGAAAATCGAAAAAATGAGACATTTCATGAAGCAAGAGGTAACGTTGTATCACTTTGAGCAACCGGTACTGGAGGCAGAGTTGTAATGCTGACGCAGCTGACCTTGTAACACAAAGCATTGGAACAAGCATGATTTACTATAAAAAAACAGGAAGTAGGTCAAAAAGAGCCCTCATAGCAACCTGTAGAATCCGCAAGGCACATTCCCGTCGATAATTACAGCACAGGACTTGGTTTAACTATAATGTGTGACTTCAAACAGAGTAGTATATACATGAGAGTGTAATATAAGTGATATAGTCTTTAAGATTTCTCAGTATTCCTCTCCGTCATGTATTCAGCGTTCACGAGTGACAGTTAATTGAGATTGAGTTTTATTTACGGACGCTGTTTAACTGGTGCAGTTTTTAAAGTTCCATTTCATATTGGACGTGAAAGACCGTTTAATATTGCTCAGAGGCCCCTTTATTAAACTTGAGGTTCTTTTACGTGCCGCAAACACAGGACCACTGGCTTTACTTCCCTTCCGAAGGAAGCCATGCTAACAATTTTTACGGCCTAAAAAATTCATTGCTCTCCGCGACTTTGGGAACCAAGTGACAGTAGAAGTACTGTGCCGCGTCATACACTTGGGTGTTCTAATTCCTCTCACTCAGCTTAATTTTCCTACTGGTAGAAGTGAACACTTTCCTCTCCAAGCCAGCTAGTAATTCCTCTACCGGACGGGAGATCAGAGTAGAGTAAAGTCCTCTAGATTGCTTGACAGCAGGGCTAAAACTAGCCCTGGGTTGGGCACACTACAACTAAAGAACTATCGGGTAACCTACAATATAATAGAAAATGAGACGAATATGCATTTTGGGATATCACATCATACAAAAATTGCATTCATCAAGCTGACAAGTAGAAATATGTCATTATTTATATAGCATTTTAAAGAATTCATTATAAATAAAGCAAGAAAAAACAGAATAATAGCTTTTTATATAATGATTGCAATGTCAACATTGTTACAAGACAATGACTAGAGCTCGGTGCAGGGACGCTAAATTGCTGAATTGAAATTCGGTGTCCACAGGGTATAACTATGACATGCTGTACTATCTAGTATTGCTCTCTGCATAGTCTCGTTCAGTTCCTGCTAGTAGATAAACCAATGAACACTGAAAGACATCCAGATTAAAAAATGTTGAAAACACGAAAGGGAGGTGTTCGACACTGAACGAACTTGTGGAACTTCAAACATACTTTGGGTGACAGTGGGAGAGCCTTTGCTTTCGATACAGTAAAGATGTATCTTGTAATTCTGAATTCTGAGCGAGTTTAGTTGATTTGTTCATTGTCTTTTCAAACCTATGCACATTATTACTCTGTTTTTTTTTTTGTATCAAGGTTTATACTGGTATTCGTAAAAGTACGAGGCGTTCTTATTTAATAATCATATTATGAAATAATTGATTTATTGTGTTACTTTATGAATTAGAACGATGCTCATGGGAACACATGTAATGAGCTACTTTTGGAACAGATTATACCTCAATGTATGCATGTTTATGCTAAAAATCTCTCTCCATTACCCTCTCTTTATAACGCTGACTGCTCTGTGTGATCGTAACTGTGCGCGCCTCGGAACCCAAATCCGAGCTTTGCTAATGACATTTGGTTTATGATCAAAATAAATAAAACAAAACAAAATTGACTCTAAGTTATTGAAATGAAATCCCTAAGGCAATTGAGGGTCTTGGTTGTAAACCATGTTAAGTGACGTATTTGTGAATTTGAATTTTTGCATGTAAAACATGTAGTTTGACATGGAGATTAAGATACAGTGTTGAGTAAACCAGATACCATGCATTGGCAGTAGAATGATGTCCTCTTTTTCTGATATGTGTACTTACTTTCAAATAAACAAATACTTACTATCAAATGTGTCTTTTAGAGCAAGTGTTTTTTCAAGAACGTCATGCCATACTACTAAGCAATCAGGACTTTGGCTCCACAGACAAATTCATTCAATCACGAGTTGATGCCATGTACTGTCCAGTTGACTGGACAAATTATCTCCAAATTCATTCGATCACGAGTTGATGCCATGTACTGTTCTGTTGACTGGTCAAATTATCTCCAAAATCATAAGAAAAAACATTGACAAAAGAATGGAAAGATAAGATTTCAAACTATTTATGTATGCAATAATTACAGAGGTATAAGTATCCTGAACACAGGTATACTAAAACAAACGTCTAAGTATAATTACAGAACCGTTATTATTAGAAAACCAAATGGGATTTAGGAAAGATGATCATGCACAGATAATATATTTTATATTAACTCAGTTATCGAAAAGAGAAGAGAATATAGTTTAGAAACAAATATAGCCTTTGTGGATTTAGGAAACACTTTTGATAAGGTAAGCAGAACTAAGCTCTGGCAAATATTGGACAAAAAATGTATCCAAAACAATTGCTAGATGTACCCAGGAATATATATGAAGAAACAGATATAACAATAGTTTTAGGAAATGAACGATTATCACAAGATATGGTAATTAATAAAGGTTTAAGACAAGAATGTAATTTATCACCTCTTTTATTTAATATCTATATGGACGATATTCTCAGAAAATTAAAAGATGAAATACCATTAGGGATAAAAATAAATAATACCTTAAACATGCCACTCTTTGCAGATGACATGATGTTAATACAACACAGTGAGGATAAGCTGCAAATAAGTATGTACAAGCTACAAAAATTGTTCCAGGATTATGATCCAGTATTTACTGTGAAATAAGAATTAATGTTTTAACTTTCTCTACACTACTTTCTCCACCCAAAAATTCGATACCGAGATTTCACCAGAAATATGTGTTTTAGGATCCCCTGTATCCACAAAAAAAACGAGTTTTCAGAAAAACGTCCGTGTGTCTGTGAACACGATAACTCAAAAACTAAAAGTTGGTAAAATACCTAACTTGGTAATTAAGTTTAGTATCTTCCAGGGATACAACACAAAGATTTTGAGAAAAATCTCCCCAACTAAAACTTCCCGTTTTTTGATTTTCTCAAAAATTGCTGTTTTGATTTTTATTAAAATAACGTATATAAATAAATTGATATCTTGAATTTTCTGGGAATAGCCTCTAAAGACCTCTTTATTCTGGGTGAATTTTACTGAATTTTGCGTAAGAGCCAAACGTAAGACATAGACAAAAACTTACTACATAAAAATGTAGATAACGTTAAAAGCACATAATTCATGTTGTATACATTTTTTTGTGGAGTTGATCGTTTTTTTTTTATTTAGATAGTTCTTGTTATTGGTTTCAGATTTAAAATACTCTAAACTTTTCTCACACAGAAATTCGTAAATTCCATTCCTGCATAGACATGAATTTCAACCACATGGCAAAATATTTGACAGTTACTTTAGCCTAGTGTTTTCCCTTATTTCCCTTCTACTTACAAGGAAGCAAGTAGTTAAAACAAGTTCTGCTAATGTTTATCTCGATTATCATAAAGTAGATAGAAGAATATACTTTTTAACAATAATTTCTCACGCAGATGTAGAGAAAGCCATGTGAATAAATAAAACAGTTTCTTTTATTTTGTTACTGAATGTTATAGGAATACAGATTCAAAAAGTATTCGCTCGGCCAGCTATAGTTTGTCCTACTATTCAGACGCCAAATTCCATGAGAACGGTCAGGCTTTATACCGAAGACTTTTCATCAGAGCTGGGAAGTTCGTACCGACTTCCTTATGCAAGTAAGAGCGGCCAGGTTTGGCAATACCATGCGGCGCTACTTGTGCGAGCAATGATCAACATGGAGTGCAACCCATTACTGCAAAACAGCTACCACTGCATAACACAGAACCACGTCTGTAGGAAGGAAGACGTTCGAATAATATATTTATATATTTTGCTCAAATGTGAGCAAAATTAATTTATTTTATAACCATAGTGAGTTTTCTAGTAATGTTATTTGTGTATTTATTTAGAAACCAGTAGTAGTTCTAGTAAACAAACTATCAAACGTCTAGTAACAGAACAGCTTCACAGAAACACATTATTGATTACAAATTTATTCAAAACGTTACTCACAATTATCACACTGCTACAGTCTAGAGTTATGGAACTGACTGAATCTTGCTGCATGTAGAACTGTTAAGACGGATTTACTAATCCATGAGCATCCTACCTGAAATAAAGATGAAAATGAAAAGTGCAATTGAAAGGAATGCAGGATTCAGTGTGATGTGTCGTATACAAGCTGCACTTTTAGATCCTAACAAATGCTATATGCTTGGTGATACTGTCACGGAACTGATAAAATATTTCAAATATGCCCCGATCATATCATGCGAAGTGAAACGACCTTTTCGCATTATAAATTTTGTTTTTCGGAACGTAGAATGAGTTTTCATTTGAAAAGCTTCAGAAGTACATATAGTTTTCAGTGATACGGCTGCAGATATTAAGATATTTAAGAATTTAATTTTATTATTTGGATATTATTTTACACTGTCAGACAATATTACAATCCGCGTTATAATTGTTTGGGTGTTTTCATAATATATATATATATATATGTAAAGAAGCAAATCAATAACTTAGTCTGTATATATGCATCAATTTGTATGTTGTACATAATTATCTAAATAGCTGTGCATTTACGAATGTCTCGATAGTCATTTTTGTTCTCTGGAAACAGTACTGTTTTCTTGACAACAGGTTTGTTTACCTATCCACCGTGCGTTCTTATCAGTGATTTGTTTTGATGCGGCGAGATTGTCGGTCGCAACCTGTATGACGAGACGGCGAACGGTACGAACCTTCTAGTTCTGCTTTTTACTCAGATTATTTCTTCGATGTTTTTAAAATGGACTATAAAAGTGCAATAGACAGAGATATTACCGGCTAGAGAGATTCATACTGCCCTATCGTGTGCCAAGTAATGAGGCACAAGTCCCCATAGATGGTGGAGGTAAAACAAAGTGGAAGGATTGATAGCGCCCTAACTCATTTTAGAAAGTTAATGAAAACAAACCACTTCTTCGGAAATTGTGAACATCAGGATGCTGAGATTACACCTAAGATAAAACAGTTGGCGGTAGGCCAAGGCTCCCCGTGAGCTGTCGTGCCATGGAGTTATGTTAAAACAGTATTTATAACACTTCATAATAGTGATTCGTCTCAGCGATTACATTTTGAATATTGTTTCAATAATTAAATTCTACAATAATTCATACGAAGAGAAGATAAATGTATAACTGTAGGGGATGAGAGGAATCCTTTTAAACTTTCTCTAGAATTAGTCTCCATTTTAGTTTCTCTACATGTACTATGTACATAGTTATAGAGAAGGTATTGCACTCCACCCAAAAATTCGATACCGAGTTTTCACCGGAAATACATGTCTTAAGGCCCCCTTTATGAAAACAAAGTAAACAAAAAGTAGTGTGTCCGTGTGTGTGAAAAACGAAAAGTCAGTAAACACCAAACTTGGTATTTAAGTTTGGTATCTTCCAGAGATGCGACACGAAGATTTTCAGAAAATCCCCCACCCCAAACTACCCTTTACATGGAACTTTTTTCGAAAATGTCAATTTTCTCAAAAATAGCTCTAACGATTTTGATTAAAATATGGCACATTAAAGATATTTACCTGACATATAAAATTTATTTCTTAAATTTTCTGAGAATAGCCTCTGAAGACTAAGTATTCTGGATGAATTTTACGGAATTTTGCATAACTCTAAACCGTAAGAAATGGACAAAAACCTACCATAAAAATGTAGAGCACGTTAAAACACACAATTTATATTATATACATTTTTTCATGGATTGATCGTCTTTGAGATATTCCTTGTTTTTGGTTTCAACTTTAAAAAAACTTATATTTTTCTCATACATGAATTTGTCAACTCCTGTGCATACAAACAAAGGAACTTCAGTCACATAGCAACCAGCTTTTGACTGTCACTTTAACCTATGGGACTCCCTTATTTCACTTCTACTTACAAGGAAGCAAGAAATAAGACTATTCTTGCTAATTTTTCTCGATTAGCATGAAGTAAATATAAGCTTTTGAACAATAGATTGTTGCACAGATGTAGAGAAATTCACGTGAATGGAACACATCAACTTTTTTTGTTTTATTGCTTCATTTATACCCACTATCCTTTAACTGCATAGTGCTATCGTAGGAATTTCCCTTTGGAAATATTGCCAATCGGAATTGGTGCTAAATGTACTGATTTCATTGAGCTATTGTTTATTTTTAAGTTTAATAGTAATATCAGACACACACACATTCATACTCACAGTCATACTTCCAGACTCTAGGGAGGTTATTCCGTGGCAGAGAAAAATCTTTATCCCAGCCGGGAATCCAATCCGATCTCTTTGCCCCTCTACCGATTGAGATACTTAAGACAACATTGATCTTTGAGGAAAAGATCTGACAACATTTCACGATCCACTACATGTGTAAAGGGAATGAAAGAATCTGATGTGTTCCATTCATTTGACATTTTCTAGCTGTTCCACAAATAAACTTTCCTTAAAAAGTTTATTCTTTTACGTACGCCATTCTAATCGAGATAAGCATTAGGAAATGAGTCTTCCTTGTAAGTAGAAAGGACATAAGGGAATACTCTACGCAAAACGAATTGCCAAATATTTTAAAAGCTATCACTGTGACTAACAGTTCGGTTCTCTTTTGCCTTCCTGGGAGAAAAACAAAAGAGTTGAAGCAAAAGTTAACTTCCATATTGAGAAAAATTTGGAAAGTTTAAAATTAAAACCAATAACAATGAATATAGAAGAAACGGTTAAATCTAGGGAAAACATGTATGTCAAAAATTGTGTGTTTTAATGAGATCAACATTAAAGATTTGAAGCTTTCTCGGTGTTGGTTATTACAGATGATTTCACGGGATAGCAAACGAGTTAAATTGGAATCAGAAAAATCCAAGCTTTCGGCCATTTTCACTCTGGGAACTGACGAAGACCACAGAGTCAAGATGGTCGAATACTTGGATTTCACCGATTCCAATTTAACTCGGTTGCTATCCCGTGAGCTCGTCTGTAAGACATCTATAGTTTTTGTGTAATACATTTTTGTCTACCTCTTATTGATTAGGGATTATACAAAAGTCATCCAGAATTAAGAGGTTTTCAGAGGCTATTCCCAGAAAATTCAAGATTATATTTTATTTTTCATGTAAAGTCTTTAATATACGATATTTTAATCAAAATCATTAGAGCCATTTTTGAGAAAAAACAAAATTTGCAAAATTTTTTCGTGTAAAGGGTAGTGTGGGGTGAGGAGTGTTAATGAAAACCTTCGTGTCCTATCCTTGGAAGATATGAAAACGTCAATACCAAGTTTGGTATTTAAGGGATCTTTTGTTTTTTGAGTTATACTGTCCACAAACAACGCACACTCATACACACAGAAACCTTTTCTTAACAATGCTTTTTTGTTCTGGGACTCTCAAAACATGTATTTTCGGAGAAATCTGAGAATCGAATTTTTGGCGGAATATAATACCTTCTCTAGCTACTATGTACATTCTATACACGTGCTAAAGAATGTAAAAACTTTACTGTCGCAACCAGAGGGTACATATGCTAGGTCTTAACCTGTCTTTCCTTTCCAGATAAAGGAGTTAAGTTAGGATCTAATATAATACGAACGCTACAGTGTTTTGAACTATGCTTTGTTGAAGATTTGTACCGAGCATTAAAATTATGGTTCCTTCTATAACACAGTATTTTTGCAATTCGCTTTGGTTCTCAACATCCAGTATACAAAATACAGATTTATAAAAGCAATTTTAGTAATAGAAGTATAATAGAAGCACTGAGAACCAAATTATTTTGACGAGGCCATTGCGCTGCAATTAAGAACGACTCAGCTTTTATTCTCTTCCATATTAGGCTAAACAGAGATTCCTATTAACATGCTCTTGATGACGAACCGAAGAAATGGTGTTCTAGCTAAGGCAAACGACCTGGGCGTAGCTTTATTGAATTGGGTGTTGTGGAAGATGTGTATAATTTGCCCGGTTGTTGTTCCTGGGCGTTGAAAACGTTAAGATGGGCGAAACCGCGATAGCGTTTTGTTTCCCGCGGCTGGCTGCTTTTGCGCATGCTCGCGCGTGCGTTCCGCGTTATAATAATAATCCTCAGAATCACCCCAGGCGAGAGATTTCAGATGTTAATCTGCTTTCTAGTGTTTCAGAACGGGAAACCTTGGAACTACACCGGCAATTAGCATTCATTGAGGTCCTCCCTAACAAGATCCACTCACGAGAAAGGAAACAATTGCCTGTTCTTGCTTACCCAAGTTAACTGAAAAGTAATCATTCTGAAAATATAGCCAAGTGCCATTCCTACGAGGGGAATCACCGATACTCTCTTGTTTTAGTGCATAAACGTTTATTTATCGGAGTGGGAAGACTGACTATTGCTCAAAGATGAAAACATTACGTGATCCTCTCACATGATTTTCTCTACTGATTTCAAGCATACAAGTATAGACTTATATATTAAAATATTCATATAAAGGTATTATGAAATTTAGTCAGGAAACATTTTTCACTAGAAAGAATTCAAAATTGAACTATAAGTATTAATATTTATACCTTTATTTTAAGCGGACACAGAGGTGCTTTTTTAATCGATTTTGGTCAGAAATGTGCAACAACGTACCTACTTTTAAGTTCATATGTATAGTTCTCATACAGCGAATGTGACATGACTAACCACTTTAAAGGACGTCATCTAAAAATAAAAAAGAAAAAAACGGAAAAAAAACCTCAGAATATCTTACTCTAAAAAAGAAAAAAAAATGAAATAGAGATACAAGATATAAACGGTGTAATTCAATGAGATATGCGTTTTTGTGTACTAAGCTTTTGTGTATCCCTTACGGTTTACCAGCTATGCAAATATGATATGAGTCATTGAATGAAGAGGTCTTCCGAGACTGTCCTCAGAAAATTCAAGATCTACATTTTGTTTGTCATGAAAATATCTTACACATATGCAGTTTTAATAAAAATTGTTAGAATCTAAATTTTTTTTTTTTATTTCTAAGAGTCTCAAAACATAAATTTCCGGTGAAATCTCGGTATCCAATTTTAGGGTGGAATACAATATTTTCTCTGTCCACTAATGTACATTGTACATACGTGCTAGAGAAATTAGTAAAGGTAGTAAAGAATCCGAAACCTTCAATTATGCTCCATCAAATAACACAAACACACACACACACACACACACACACACACATACACGCGCGCGCAGCATAAATATTTCAGAAACAGTCAACGCCACTGTATATTGAGCACAAATTGTAAATTTTAACGAACTCTGTATTTGTTCTTTAGCGCTTTCTCTTATGGTTTCCTAGTAGTGCCAAATAACTTAAGTTCAAATTGGAAAGACTAACTAATGCTAGTAAAGTAAAATTAAGATAATGTACTTCATTCAACTAACATTTATATATGCACTTTAATCGTACATAGTATACAAATGTATCGCATTCCGCCCAAAAATTCAATACCAAGATTTCATTGGATACACACGTTTTAGGGTCTCCTGTATCCAAACTCTCATTTTAGGAACATCTCCGCGCGCGCGTGTATGTGCGTGTCTTCGTGTGTCTGTGAACATGAGAACTCAAAAAGGAAAAATTGGTTAAATACCAAACTTGATGTTTAAGTTCATCATCTTTCAAGGATGCATCAGGCAGATTTAAAGAAAAAACCCTTCTTCTTCAAACTATTTTTACATGGAAACATTTTCGAAAATTTTGATTTTTTTCAAAAATGGCTCTAACGCTGTTGATTAAAGTCTCGTGTATTAAATATATTTAAATGACAAATAAAATGTATATTCGGAGCTTTCTGCGAATAACCTCTGAAGTTCTCTTCATTGGGAATTAATTTTACGTAGCTGCTAAATCGTAAACGATGGAGAAAAGCTTACTACATAAAAAATGTAGACTTCATTAAAACACTCATTTTGTGTCCGATACACCTTTTGCTTCCTATGTAGAGATACGATTTCCGAGATATTCCTTGTTGTGGGTTTCAGTTTTAAAATACTGTTACTGTTCTCACATAGGAAGTTGTCATTCGTTTTTCTTTTGTTTTACTCCTGGCAATGCAAGGAGAACCGAATTTCAAAGAAAATAGCATAGTCACAGGCTTTCAGAAGTTTAGCTTAATGTATTCCCTTAGACCCTTCTGCTTATAAAGAACTAATTAATAAGGCATTACTGCTAATGTTTATCTCAATTATCAGGAAGATATAGAAAATAATCTTGTACAAGAATAGTTTGCTTGCAGAACAGACAGAGAAAGTCTTGTAAGTGGACCACATCAATTTTTTTTATGTTACATTGTTCACTCATACAACATATACTGGACCTTTTCTTAAAAAGTATTCTTTGGGTTATAAAGACCCCAAGAAAATGAATTTCTAGAGAAATTTCGGCATATATCGAATATTTTGCTATTGGAATAATAACATAATAAATAATAATAACAATAATAATAATGATAAAGTAGGCTAGTCTAAAATACAATACCAAAGGAGATGTTAAGCTTGTATCAAAATAGTCTGAGTTGTAAAACCTAAAGACGAGATGTATAAATTAACAAGATATTAACATCTGGTGGAAATGAGCGAACACGCGGGAGACTGTTGTCTGAGGTCTCTCTCATACGTACGTAGAAAGCTGAACGTCACTTGGCGCGAGTGAGGGTAACTATAGTGCCAAATGGGTCTGGTCCCGCAACACGGGGCAGTTGTAGAAACAGGACAAGACAGTGTGTGGCAGTCCACTATAATAATATTCTGCTTTACAACATGGCCCGTACACAACATTTGGATAACTTCACAGGGAAAGAATCATCGGGGAACTAGAAGGAGGAGGAAGTGCGACGATTTTGATAATTCTCAAGTATTGTATCTTGTGCCTGAGGAGCCTTACAAATCAGGAGCACTGCTGTCCCAACGAGTGGAGGTAGTCGGCTACTGTCAACTACTCCTGCAAATGACCGTCACATTGAGCAACAGGCAAGAGAGGATCCATATCAAACATCAGGTACAATTGCAAACACATTTAACCACCCAGTCTTACGCTGCACAGAGGCACGGTGATTGCAGTGTCGAGGTCTCTTTGCCGGATGGTCAGTACATTTTGTTCCATTGACACCCACCCGCACATCGGCAGCATCATTTGCGATGGTCCCGAGATCATCAGAATTGGACCAACGAGGTATAGGGTCGCGTGCTCTTCTAGGATGAGAGCAGATTCAGTGTGGGTAGTGATTCTTGGTGTACTCCTCATCTGGAGGAAGTGGGAACTGGTAATGCACTCAGGAACATGCCCGTTTTGGTGGTCCGGGTGTTATGGTATGGGGAGGCATAATGTTGCATGGGCATAACCGTCCTCCAAATCTATGAACACGAGCGCTCTCTGGTCAACGTTATTGTGATACTCTACTCCTTCCCCATGTGTGTCTTTTCAGGGATGCAGTCGGCCATGACTCCATTTTTATGAATGACAATGTGCGACCGCATTGCACAGCGCAGGTGGAGCATCTCTTGGAACGAGAGGATATTCGGTGAATGCACTGGCCTGCCCGTTTCCCCGATTTAAATCCTATTAAACACGTGTGGAAAATCCCATTAAACACTGCAGCATGTCCAGATGCCCAACGACCATCCAACAGATGTCAACAACGCTGATGGAGGAATGGAACGCCCTGACACAAGAATTCCTAACCAATATTTAGGCCAGAGTTGGAGCACGATATAGGACATACATTGCTGTCCGTGGTGACCTTACACCCTTTTAACCATCATATGACTTTAGTCTACTACCTACTGAGCATACAGTAGCAATTCTCTCTGTTACATGGCAGTGGCATAGCATGTGAATGCTACTTTCGTCCTTAGGCTTTGTACATCGTTGTAACTTGAGAGGCAATAAACTGCTAAATTCGTCCGCATCAACTTAAAACACCACTGCGAATGGTTGAAAAAAAAACCCAAGATTTCTTTAGATTTCATTGGATAAAATAATGGCGATACACGATACACACATTAATAAGCTAAGAGTTAGTGAGAAAACCGGCTAAAGTTTATGTTGGCTTCAAAAATAATAAAAATAGCAACATTGAATGAAAGAAAAATATTAAAAATTAACTTTTGTATCCAATCATTTAAAATACTGGTAATCAGCTTCAGAGCAGGAAAAATTATATAAAACTCTGGCTTATATTAGGTGCAGTAAAACATAAATGTTTTTGTGTCCTTAGTTTATATAAAATTAATTAACTCTAAAACGATTAGCGTGTGCAAAAAAGTTAGCTAACGCGCTAAACAAATGGTTATTAAATATTACATAATAGCAATGGGAATAATGACAATGAAAATAAACATCCAACAGCCAAACTAAAAGCAGATAGACAGCTTGGTTACATGTGGTCATGTTAACTTACTTAAACACTGGCTTCTAATGCACCGAATAATAATAATAATAATAATAATAATAATAATAATAATAATAATCGTATATTAATAATAACAGCAACAACAATAGTAATAGTAATAATGATGCTAATAATGATGAGAGTGGTGATGACGATGATGATAATAATAATGATGATATTAATAATAATAATAATGATAATAATAATAATCGTATATTAATAATAACAGCAACAACAATAGTAATAGTAATAATGATGCTAATAATATGAGAGTGATGATGATAATAATAATAGTTATTACTATTATTATGATTATTATTGTGATTATTATTATTATTATTATTATTATTATTATTATTATTATTATTATTATTATTATTATTATTTAAAGCTAAACATATGGTAATTACACATTTTGGGGTTCTATGAATTCAGAAAATATATCTTTAAAAAACGTTCCATGTTGTGTGTGAGTATACTTGTGTGTGTGTGTGTGTGTGTGTGTGTGTGTGTGTGTGTGCGCGCGTGTGAACAGTATAACTAAAAAAAAAAAAAAAAAGTCGATTAAATATCAAACTTGACATTACAGTTCAGCATCTTTTAAGGCACTAACGAGTATTTTCGAAAATTCCCCACTCCAAACTATCTTTTGGAATCTTTTTCGAAAGGTTTGATTTTCTCAAAAATTCCTCTAACGCCATTGATTAAAATACGGCCTTCGTTCTAGCTTCTCATTCCAGAGGTCTTAGGTTTCATTCTCGGTTGAAGCAGGGAATGCTTCTTTAACCAGAAGCATTCCCTATCCCCCACAGAGTCTGTGGGCATGGATAATGGGAATATCAATTGAACTTCTCTACGTTCTGAACAGCTTTTGCATAACTGGTAAACCATAGGATGTAGACAAAATCTTACTAGATAAACAATGTAATTCTTCATAATCCAATAATTTTTTCCAGGTAATCATTCCATTATTGCCTTCAGTTTTAAATTACTTAGTCTTTCCACCAATAGGAAGTCTTAAACTTTTTCATTTTTTCCCCTAACCATGTATACAACGAAATTTCAAGAACATCACATTGTGACCAGATCTTAAAAGATTTAATGATAGCTTTAGCGTAATTTGCGAATACTCCTTTACTCCCTTTGTACCTGCATGAAAATGTGTGTTCTACTGTTTAACTCAATGAGCAATGAAGTAGTCGAAGTAAGAAGTTTGTTGCAGAGAAAATCATGAGAATGTTTTGCATTTTATAGTTATCCAAGATTTTGTATAAATTTCATGGGGGAGGGTATATAATAAGTTTGACCTCTAGACAAACTCAGAGGATCGGTAGAACTTGCAGAGGGAAACATTTCTTGTCGAAAATAAATAAATGGCGTGTTATTTATGGACGCTCTTTAACTGCTGTGGTTTTAAGCGTCCCATTCCATACTGGGCGTGAAAGACCACTTAATTTTGCTCAGAGGCCTCTCTATCAAGCTTGAGGTTCTTTTACGTGCCGTAAATCTACGACACGGGACTAACGACTTTAATTCCCTTCCGAAGGAAGCCATGCTTAGGATTTTTACACGCGAAAAAATCCATTGTCCTCCGCTGCGTTTGAACCCGCGACCTTGGGTATATGAAGTTGGCATGGTAACCATTACACCACGGAGAGCGACATTTCTTGTCGAGCGACCATCATTCTCCGTCACATCGTCACGGAGTAATACATCCATGTTTGAAGCGCATTCGGTAGGACAGGTTTGAGAGGCTCAGCCAGTACATTTTTATTTCCTGTTTGTTTACAACCGCTGTAAACATTTGGACTGGTATCGTTGGTGATCTACTGGGACTTTTCGTTTTGGAACTCCGTTTGAATGCGTGAGCTTTTCTTCATATTCCGCAAAACACACTTCCGTTGCTCATGGAGAATGCACCTTTTGCGGTTCGAAGGAACTTTTGGTTCCAAAATAATGACGCTCCAGCACACTTTAGCCAGGTTGTACGAAGACATCTGAACAACACCTTCAAGGAGCAATGGTTAGGAAGTAAACTTTAGTTTACTGGAATGCTTTCTGCGGGCATGGCAAGTGTGTCACCCCAGTTGAAAACAGGGTGGAATTCATTGTGAGAATTGTCGTTGCCTTTGAGGAAATTCAACAAATGCCTGAATTGTTAGAACGTGTCCGACAATCACCGTTACAACGACACAATGAATTTAATCGTGTTTAGGGTGGACACTTTGAACACCTTCCATACTGAACTGTCTACTGATTGTTATTTTGTGACTTGTTAAATAATGTATCAGTGAGCAAGTGTTGCTCAATAAAGAATCATAAATCCAAAGCATGCGTCGGAGGATGGTGATGGCTTGAAAAAAAAACTCTATTCACATAACTTTCTCTACATCTTTATAACAAATTATTGTTAAGAAGCATATTGTTCTATCTACGTGATGCTAATTAAAATGAATGTTAGTAGAAATGACCTTATTACTTGGTTCCTTGTAAGTAGAAGAGAAATACAGGAGTACACAAGACTAAAGCGAATGTTAAATCTTTTAAAAGCCGGTTGCTTTACGATTTAAACTCGGTATTCTTTGTTTTCCTTCTTTAACACGGCCACGAGTACACAAATTCCCGTATGAGAAAAGTTGAAGTGTTTTAAAATAAAACCAATAAAAAAGGAATATCTCGGAAATCGTCAACTCCACAAAAAAAATTGTATACGGCATAAATTGTGTGTTTTAAGATATCTAATTTTTTTTTTTTTTTTGTGAAGTAAATGTTTGTCCTTCTCTTACGATTTATAATTATGCAAAAGTCGTCCTGAATGAAGAGGTCTTCTGAGGTTAGTCTCAGAAAACTCAAAATATACATTTTATTTGTCGCGTACATATCCTTAACATACGGTTTTTTAATTTAAATCGTTAGGGCTATTTATGATAAAATCAAAAAAAAATCCAAAAAGTAAAGGGTAGTTTGGGTTGGCGGAGTTTTCTTGAAAATCTTCGTGTTGTATCCTTAAAAGATGCTAAATATCAAGTTTGATATTTAACCGAATTTTCGTTTTTGTGTTATTGTGTTCACATACTGACAGACACACATACACTGTTATTTTTCTAAAAATGCTTTTTGGATCAGGGTGGGTCTGAAAATATATATTTCCGGTGAAATCTCGGCATCAAATTTTTTTCAACGAGGTCTATTGTTCTTTAGGGTTTGTCCTAGAGGACCTGAAACATCCTGTATATCCCAGAATTTCCTCCTCTCCTGCTATGCACCACTTGCCTCTGATCTAGACGGCCCGGGTTCGATCTCAAGCGACCGCATGCGCGATTTATGGTGGATAAAGCGGCGAGGGGCGGGTTTTCTTCGGGTTCTGCTGTTTCCCCCGCCATCACATTCCACCGGTGATCTATCGTCATTCCATGTCTCATCAGTGTCACTAGTAGTAAAAGCGGGCGTTAAACACTATTAAAAACATATCCTACTACGTAGCTAACTACAAACATTTTGGATAATGTAGCGTAATTTGTGTACAAAAATTCTGAAAATCCATAAAATGTCTGGATTTAAAAGAGAAAAGTACATGTAAAGTTTAGGTTTATGATATTAATATTGTGCACAGATTAGATGCTTTAGCTACTTGAGGCAAAGTAAGACACTCCTTATTTTGTGATAGTGGAAATCATGCTCTGACATGTCAAAAAGCCAAATTTCTCCCGAAACTATAATTGCACAAGAGTATGCCTTTAAAGTTTTTCACTATTGGAATGGATAAGCCAACGTGTCACCTATTATTCAGTACCGAACGCTTCAGTTTCAACTCAAATAAAACCTTCACGCTGTGTCAGAAGTTTTAATTGTTAATTGTTATGGTTTTTTTATTCCAGTCTATCAAAGTTGAAAGCTGAGCTTAATGTAATATCTGATTTTGGGTGAACTGTGCGACAAGTGACATGCTGAGTGCTTTAGGCTATTTCGACGGTTTGACAACGCTTGTCAGACCGCTCGTCATTTGGGGGGGGGGGTAAAGTATAAAAATGCTTCAAATGTGCAATAACCGTAGGGCATTTGTTTTATGATTTCTGACGATTCTGTTATATGCAGATTAAATAATTTTAAACTTCGTGACGATGTTAAAAAAAGCTAATATCTAAATTTGTATAAATATTTGTATTCTATTTGTGTATATGCACAGGTTTATATAACGGCGGGGTTACCTCGCCTACTGAAATCTATATAGATATATTGTAGCTAAAACTCCCCAGAAAAATGGAGAAGTGAAGGAACAGCAGGAGTCTACAGGCCGAAGGCAAATAGGCCAGGCTCCATTGCTGTATGGACGACCTATTGATTAAGCAGTCCTGTAGTGTCCACAGAGAGTACTATTTGCTTTGAGTAAGCACCCACGAAACTAGAAGGGCATCTAAAATACAGGGAAATCATGGTAGATGAAAAACCGTCCTAGCTTCACCACAGCCAGGGAAAACCATAAAAAACGAAGATCGGAGTGAGAATCAAACCAGGATCCTCCCAAATGCGAACCTCATATCACGGAGCCATTTCGCTCAGGTTAAAATCTTTTAAATATGAAAAGTCAGGAGTTTTCCTCTGTCTCACCAGAGCCCTTGAACAGCCCGTCAATGTTTCAGGGTCATTAACCTTGGAATCTTTAACGCAACCAACCCTGGAGAGCTGGTATACATATGGGGAAGTGTGACGTCCCCTATTCCATCTGGAATTGTTATCGAGACTGTTGCTCACCATACAAAGTAAAACAGTGGCGGAACCAACTCGGCTAGTGATCGGGTACCAAAATATATTTTGCAGTCTTTATTCTTCAAACGAGGCTTTATATATATTTTATAAGTAGAACGCTAACACTATTTTCTTAACAACAATTTATCAATCAATGTCGAACTTAATTGTAGACAGGAAAATAGGACATCATCATGAAAACTGTAGTGTATCACTCTTTGTATACTTTGGCCTGCAAATCTCAATTTTGGGTTTGTATCGACTAGCAATATTTGGTAAAGTTGTAAGCCGTTTTCCCCCGTTGTTTTAGAGGATTGCAGTTCATATATTTAGTTCTAATTGTAATTGCATTGGAGCACCTATTAAATTGAAAGCATGGGTTGCAAATTGACTGTATATATTTTACCATACTGATAATTTCTGTCAAGAAACGTCTCGTCTGTCTATTGTTATTCGTCATGTGCACAGCTAAGGGGGCACAGTGGAGTGAGTGGATAAAGAAGGGGTGTTTTCGCATCGATGAGCGCAAGCTCTTTGGGTCTGCTTTAAGCATCTCTGCAAGTCTCTGTTTGACAAGCCTATAAGCTCCTGCGGTTTCTTCACCTGATCCGTTACTCTGAGGTTGATAAGTGCAAAACACACGCCTTGAGTTGAGGTTTGAGGTGTTCTCTTCGTTTCACGGTTAACTCAACTCAATCTCATCACGCTTTCTGTACCTAGAGCGACAGACACAAGAGAGAGAGAGAGAGAGAGAGAGAGAGAGAGAGAGAGAGCAAGAGAAATTAGCTGGTTAAAAAAATCTGATGTGTTCCGTTCACAAGACTTTCTCTACACCTCTACAATATACTATTTTTAAAACGCTTATTCTTCTATTTACTTAATGCTAATAGAGAAAAAATAGCAGAAAGGGTCTTATTGCTTGCTTCCTTGTAAGTGTAAGGAAAATAAGGGATAGTAAAATATTTTAAAAGCTGATTGCTATGTGACTGAAGTATTGTACCTTTGTTTGTATGGACAGGAGTTGACTAATTTCTGTTTGAGAAAAGTATAAGTATTTTAAGACTGAAACTTATAAAAAGGAATATCTCAAAAAGTATCAAATCACAAAAATGTGCATAACATAAATTGTGTGTTTTAACGAGATCTACATTTATTTAAGTAAGTTTTTGCCCATCTCTTACTGTTTACCACTTGAGCAAAATTTTGCAATCTTCATTCAGAATACCGCACTCATACATATAAAAAAGCAATAACAATCAGTTTCAAATAAAATATAAAAGAATTTAAATCAGATCCAAGAAAAATAACACGCATTAATATTCTTATAAATAAAATTCTAGAGTATTCTCTTAAAAAATTAATGCAAAACCACGTCTTCAGAGACTATTCCCAGAAAATTGAAGATATACATTTTGTTTGTCATGTAAATATCTTAAATATAAGAGATTTTACTCAAAATCGTTACAGTCATTTTTGAGAAAATCAAAACCTTCGAAATTTTTTCCATATAAAGGGTAGTTGAGGGTGGGATAATTTTCCTGAAAATCTTCGTTTCGCATCTTTGGAAGATACCGAACACACAAACACACAGACAGACAGACACACACATAGACATTTTTCTAAAAATGCTTTTTTTGGATTCAGTGATCCTCAAAACATGTATTTTCGGTGAAATCTTGGTATCGAATTTTTAGGTGCATTACAGTACTTTCTCTATACACTATGTACATAGTACGTGTAGAGAAAGTGAAATAGTTCCAGAATATTAAATTTGTTTATTAAAATTTCATTAAATTAAATTGTTTTAGTATGTGATTTACAAATATCAACAAACTTGACAAGGCAGTATTAGTATCTTAATTAATTTTATTGTCCTTAGGTTACATGTTTAATTGCCTCAAAATTATGTCCTGCTACTTAAACTATATTACTTATCCTAATGTACATTATTTTGGGTACCTCTTAGGTACTACATCCGCCTTGCTGTTAGCGAGAGTAGCCTTTTGGTTTGTGCCACATGTTCTCTCCTGCTCTCTCTCTCTCTCTTTCTTATACACTTTTCCTTTACCTTTCCCAAATATTACCATATGTTTTAATGTTTCTCTTTCCCTTCACATTGATCATTTTCATTGCTACAATCTCTCCTGTCATGTGTTCCCAAATTTTTTCCCACCAATCTGTTACTTCAGAGTAACAAATAACAGAGTAACAAATTTCTTTATTGACTCAAGCGCTAACATTCCAGTCACTCACGACTCAGTAAAATTCACAACACACAACAGCTTGCAATTCAGCCTTCTTTTATAGCTAGAAATGACGTCATATAATTTTGTGGAAGCTTATGGAAACCGAAGCTTCTAGAGGTATCTCGAAGCTCGAGAAGAATTTCACATTCCGAAGATTCCTGTTACCGTCGCGTTGCTTTTCTTGTATCGTTTACGCATTCAATTGCGATGACTCACGTACCAAGAGAGAATCACTGCTGAAGACGCCACTGTCACACTACTGTCTTTCTCCGCGCATAAACTGCAGCTCTTAGTTCATATGAATATGTAATTAATTATATAAATTAATGTGCAAAAAGTGAATGGAGTCTTTCACGGGTTAATGGAATCTCATACACATAGAGAGTGATATTGTATTAAATTGTTTTAACATATAGTTAGTAATGACTATACAATTGTTATAACAGTATATCATACGATTAGCAAGGTGTTCATTTATAATATGAATGGAGTCTTTCAAAACAGAGATACAAATTAATGTATGAACCAAAATTGTAATTTATGATCAAGGATATAATGGATATAATGTTCAGCTTCTCTTGCTCTTAAAAGTAGTCCAGCAACTTTCCAATTACTAACCGAGTATCTCTTTGAATATTCTTCTTCAAATATTTTCTCCTTTATGAATTGTATGAACCTATAAGCACATGCATAAATATCAACTTAACCGATTCAAATTAATTCCATCCGAGCATAGAAAGAATTCACAAGCACGCCTCGGTGGTGTAGGGGTAGCATGTCTGCCTCACATTCAAGAGGTTGCAAGTTTGAATCTCACCTAAGGTGAGTTACTTGGAAATGACTTTTTTCGGGGGTTTCTCTTATCCTGAGAAGATGAATGCCGAGTAACTTTAAGCTCCATGGACTATGTGATTTGAGCATCATTTCACCGATTTCTTTCGTCGTCTGATACGACCAAACGTAAAGCTAAAAGAAATAAATAGGTAAATAAATAAAGTAAAATTCAAAATGAGGATCCAGTGTTATCGATGCAAACTCAAATAAACTGGGAAAAATGAATCGTAAAACGATCCTCACACCGCAGTTTTGCACATTTATCGGTTCCACGGGTTCCGCTTGTTTTTAAGCGAGCGAAACCAACTTCTCGAGTTTTAAAGCTAGAAACTTAGTTTTTGTACACATATACTACATGGACTATGTATAAACCCATGGGAGTTTCAACTCTGTAGCTTCAATAATTTTTTAGTTGTTTTGTTTGTTTTATTTGTTTTTGTGATAAAAATTACATGTTTTCAAAATATGTCTTCTCCAATTTTAATTCAACGCGGCCCAAAATGTTACTGAATCTTCTAGAGACTATGATACAAATAAATATCAGATGTTACATATTTGCTTCTTGTGGAAATAAAAATATTAATGAATTCATGCCAAAAGTGTTATGTTTTTGCTCTCATGTTATATGTTTAATTAACCTGCAACATAGATATCAAAATACCAATATATAGTTCTATTAGTCATAGTTTCTTTAACATTCTCTGAAATGGATAAGTATAGCCAGACTAAAAAATTCAATGCTGGGATTTTAACCTTGGATCTCCCGCTCTCTTACCGTCTGCTCTAACCACTGAGCTACCATTGCAGCATACCGAGATGTCATTAAATTCCTGAAGTCGCGAATGCTTCCAGGAAAATCACAAGAGATCTCAAATAATTTTGAGACGACTACCTCCATGGCGAATTTCAATGCCTTAAGTACTGTTAAGACCCGGCCTTCATAGCTTAACCAATTATTAGTTCAATTAGTGTTAATCCGTAGTTTAAATCTTGGCTGTAACGCTAAATTTTTCATCCTGACTGTACCGATCCAAGTCTGTGCTTCAAATTCCGGCTATGGTGTGAATTTTTCACTCTGACCCTATCTATTCAGATTTGTGATTCAAATTCCGGCTATACTGTTAATTTTTCACTCTGACCCTCTCCGGGGTCTAAATTTCGGCTATGATATTAAATGTTTCAATCTGACTCCACATATTCAGATCCGAGGTTCAAACTCCGGCTATGCTGTGAATTCTTCACTCTGACCCTATCTATCCAGACTCCACCTATGCAAATTCTTGATTCAAATTTCAGCTGTGACGTTGAATGTTTCACTCCGACTCTACCTATCCAGATCCGTGGTTCACATCCCGGCTATGACAATGAATTTCAGTCTGACTCTACCTATCTAACTCCTGTCCTATACACGGTTTGTGTGAGAAAACAATTAACAGTCAGTGAAATATTCAACCTGTTTACATGAAAATTGTATGAGGAGGTCTTTTAATTGCAGAACAATGCTTAAAATGAAATGGGTGGTAACTTAAGGTTTAAAGTTTACATGCGAAGCACAGTTAAATGAACATACTTTTAAAAATCTGATGTGCTCAATGCACATGACTTTCTCTTTATCTTGGTAACAAATATTGTTAAAAAATGTATCCTTCTATCTACTTCATGCTAATCGAGATAAAGATGAACAGAAATAGTCTTACTGTTTTGCTTTGTTGTAAGTAGAAGGAAAATAAGAGAATATACTAGGCAAAAGCGATAATAAAATCCTATAAAAGATTGGCACGAAGATGAAATCCTCCTCTTTGCATTTCCAAGGGTAGATAAATTCCCGCATGTGAAAAGTTTAAATACCTATTTCAAAACTGAAACCAATTAAAGGGAATATAAAACATTTTCAACTCCACGAAAAAGGTGTTTATGACTTAAATTGTTGATTTTAACAATATCTTCATTTGTGTAGTAGTCGCCCTCCGTGGTGTAATGGTTACCATGCTAACTTCATATACCCAAGGTCGCGGGTTCAAACCCGGCCGAGGACGATGGATTTTTTCGGGCGTATAAATCCTTATCATGGCTTCCTTCGGAAGGGAAGTAAGGTCGTGGGTCTCGTGTAAGAACGTAAAAGAACTTCAAGCTTGATAGAGAGGCCTCTGAGCAAAATTAAGCTGTCTTTCACGCCCAGTATAGAATGGGACGCTAAGAACAAAAGCAGTTAAAGAGCGTCCATAAATAACACGCCATTTCATTTCATTGCATTTGTATGGTAAGCTTTTTTCCATCTTTTATGGTTTACCAGTTAAACAACATTAAGCAAAATTGTGCAAAATTAAGCAGAATAAAGAGGTCTTCAGAGACTATTCCCAAGAAATTCAAGATAACCATTTTATTTGTTGTGTAGATACCTTTAGTATACGGTATCTTGATCAAAACCGTTACAGATATTTTTGAGAATTTCAAAAATTTTGAAATTCTTTCCATGTAAAGGGTAGTTTGGTGCGGGAGGATTTTCTCAAAATCTTCGTGTCGTACCTTGGAAGATACTAAACTCAAATGCCTTTTGAATCGTCATGTTTAGAGACATACGGACACACGACCTTTTTTCAAAAAGTTATTTTTTTGGATACATGGGACTCTAAACGTGCATTTCTGGTGAAATCTCGGTATATTCCAATTTTGAGTGGAGTGCAATACCCTCTCTAACTAAGAACCTTGTATTTTGTATAAAAAGTAAAAGTGACATAGATTATTATAGTTACACACTTAATAAGGCCACGAACTTTTGGAAATTCGTAAAATAAGGTTGACAGACTTTATTTCTGCCTAAAACAAAACCGTTTTATTTAATTGAAAATGGCAAATTAACACGTATTTGGCCCCTCACATGTGGAGAAACTGCAGGTTAAACATAAGTGTGCTCTATAGCTAATAAAGGTTCCATGAGTGTGATGCAGGGATTCTATACGAAGAAAGACGGTCTTACGTGAATAGTCGCCGACTCTATTTTATTTCTTTGTAGATATACATTTGAGTCCAGACAAATTTCCAATTTGATGCTTGCTGATGATGTGAAGCTGCAAAAAAATATCTGATGCATTCCATCCAATGACTTTTTCTCGCTGTTCCAAAACAAACTTTTCTCATAAAAGATTATTCTTTTATCCACATGTTAATGATAAACATTACCAGAACTGTCCCGTTTCAGAAACGTTTAAGTACCTCAAAACTGAAACCAATAACTCAAAATATCTGAAAGCCATTAACTCTACGGGAAAAATGTATATGACATAAATTGTGTGTTTTAACGAGATCTACGTTTTTCGTGCAGTAAGTTTTTCTCGGACTCTTACGGTTTACCAGTTGTACAAACGTTATACAGTTGTCACCCAGAATTAAGAGGTTTTCAGAAACTATTCTAAGAAAATTAAAGATATACATTTCAAAAATAAATATACATTTCGTTTACTGAAACTATATATAAGCATATGGCATTTTAATCAAAATCATTAGAGCTATTTTTGAGAAAATTAACATTTCCGAAAAGCATACCATGTAAAGGGTAGTTGGGGGTGGAGCGATTTCCTTGAAAGACTTCAAGAAAACTTCCTTGGAGAAAACTGAACCTAAATACCAAATTTGGTATTTATCGGACTTTTCGTTTTGAGCTATACTGCCCAAAGACACAGAGAGAGAGAGAGTGAGAGAGAGGGGGAGGGAGGGAGGGAATGATGTAGAAACAGACACACACACACACACACACACGGGCATGCTTCTATAAATGCTCTTTTTTAGATTCAGGGAGTCTCAAACACGCATTTCCGGTGCAATTTCGGTATCCAATTGTTGCGTGGAATACAACACCTCTATCTGCTATGTACATTGCACATACGTGATAGAGAAAGTAATAATCCATTCAAATTACACAGGTCCTGAAACAGAACCTCCGGAGTGTGGATCAAAATTAGGAAGATTAAATATCTTAATAATAAAATAGTAATTAATTTATATACCCTGAATTACATTCATACAGAAATAATAATTTTATGCCGTGCCGGCGTGTTGCCATGGTAGTTCAGTGGTTAGAGCAACCAGGTAGACACAGGAAGATCCGTGATTCAGATCTCGGCTATGACATTACTCTACCTATCTAACTCTTGTTATACACACTCTTGTGTGAAAAAACAATTAAATTAAACCTAATTCATCATAATAGTTGGCTATAATACGTGTATGAAGCCCGGGACTTAAAGTACTTACGACATTATAAGTAGCCATTGGGTTATGTTATTTCAAAATATTTTGAGATTACCTAGTGTGCCGTGGCCTTAAACGTTGGGTGCCATATGCGGTGGACTTATTGTTGTGGCGTATTCTCCTAATCACCACGTTCGGAGCTGCAGATGCTGCGTTCTCGGCTCCGTGCCCAGATTGGTGACGGCGCTGCTCTAAGACTCACTCCGCTACCAATGAGTAGACCCACGTACCTGTTGATGTGAATGTCCTACCGGTGATATGCCTCGGGTTTGCTCAGTCTACACGATAGTTGATTCTCTCGGGGTGGTACAGCTAATGGGGGTAGTTCAGGGAGTGATCTTATGATGATGTGGACATACTTAACTTTCCTTGAGTTTATTTTAACTAGGAGGTGCGAGACAAGCACTTTGCTTCACAATTCTGCTAACTTGTCCACATGCTAGAAACTTTAATACTTGGTTATTCACAGGTAATAATTTATACTTCTACTTCCTTAATTCTGCTTTACACAATATAATTCAATGCACGTCACTGATTTTAAATACACTTGACTTAGAGCGCTGTAAACTACCAAGTATCGTTACAAGTTACAATGTTTCACTTTGTGCGAAGATGTGACGTTCAGCATGACAGCAGCATCAGACAAAAGACATACAGCCCCGATGGACCCTTCTGTGCTCTTTATATACTAAAAATACCGTCATGGCGGCTTCTTTCTGATTGGACAGAAAGGTCGCGCAATTGACGTAAATATTACCCAAAATCCACTGTTCTCATCCCAGGGTGCACCACAACACCCACGTGACACGTGTTGTGCAATGGAAAATTACTCTTTTTCCGAATTTTAAGGTTTACTCCCGGCGTGAGCCGTTAGTACGTCACTGGACAATAGAAACCTTGTTAACAAAGAGCTTCTCACACCACACTTCTAGCTCGGCGTCAGCTTTATGCTTTTGCTTTGCTCCAAGCTGAATTGACTCTACTAAAAACATAAGTTAGTAAGCACTTATTCTCTTTAACTATATACTGCTAAATAATTAATAAATAACAATAGTTTTTGTTGAGAAGCTACTTAACGGTCTCAAGTGGTTTACCGAAACATGGGAGTCAGGTGAGGAATTTATTGCGGTTCCGGCATGTTGCCATGGTAGTTCAGTGGTTGCAGCAACCGGCTGGACACCGGAAGATTCGTGGTTCAAATCCCAGCTATGTCATTGAATTTTCGGTCTGACTCTACTTATCTAACTCTTGTCCTACATACGGTTTGTATGAAAAAATATTAAATTAACAATAATTTTAACATTAACTACATTTAAGTGATGAGGAAATATAGTTCGAGAAGATACCTATCACAACCATCTCACGCTCAGAGTTATAAATGCTTTTATTTACAATAAACAACACGGCTTTCAAGAATACATCTTTTGTTTTAATTTTGTTCCAGAAGGCGAATTCAAAGAGGGGACGGGCTTTAATAACAAAAACGACATTGGTTACGCATAGACTTTATTCAGCACTTTAGCTTGGATTACACGGCCCTCATGCAATATCCTTGCCTGCCATCTGAAATAAATCAAATGACTTCATAACGCTAATGAGAGCGGCTTGAAGCGCTTGAAATTAATGTTCTGCTCGATTCTCTTTTCTTTCGAACAATAACCAGTTTCCAGCTTGTTATATTTTAACCGAGTGTTCAGAGTAAGACAGACGAGGCGATGAGAAATGGTTTTTCACACATGTAGCTATTTCCTTCCTTCCAAACGGTCTCTTCATCCTCCCTCTTTTCATTTTCCTTTTGTGTTTCTCTCTTTCTCTTTATTATGTATGCCCAACGTTTCCACCTACCATCAGCTCTTTTTGTTTGCCTTTTTTTTATCAAACAAAGCCGAGCCGCTTCATGATATGGAATTTAATATGTTTTTAAACGTCGTGGGTCGTTAGTGCTAGTCGGGGTCTCATAATTCATTTGCACGAAGTCTGCCACGAAATGTTTGTGCACGAAGAAGCAAGTAATTTAGCTACTTCAGGGTTTGCCTGCATACATAACCTCACTCTAACGCCCGTGCTGTGAGTAATGTAGTCGTTTTTAAATATAATTAGTCATACAAATACTTTCCTTACACCAGGGGTTCTCAAACTATGGTACTCACACACATACACACGCACACACACATTCCATTTCCGAATTCATCTGTTAGAAGATTTAATATATATATATAATTTATATATATGAAATATGATATAATTCATTTCACTTTCCTGGATTTATAGAAAGCTTATGACTTTATATTAGTTGTGGGAAACACTAGAGGATATGAATATTATCAAAGAAATTAGAGGACAAGAATGCACCATACTTTAAGTCCATTTTTACAATGCTTGATTTTCCAAGGGGGAATGTAACACAGTATGTAACCTGGCATTGCTTTAAAATGCCTGGTTACATACTGTGTTACATCCCCCCTTGGAAAATCAAGCATTGTAAAAATGGACTTAAAGTATGGTGCATTCTTGTCCTCTAATTTCTTTGACTCTCTATCTCAAACTTCTAAGTCATTTTTCTCAGGTTTACTTTTTTGTTATTTTCCCCATGTTCAAAATGCAATAAAGCATATAATTAATAAGATATCTGGTTGGGTTTTTTTATATTGGTGATAGATTAGTATACAAAATATGGATTTAATACACTAGTTTTGCTTTTTATACTTAGTGATACATGATAATTTTTAAAAAGCTATACACTAAAGGAAAATTTTAACTGGACAATTTCTTACAAATGTATTAAGGAATATAATTTTTAAAACATCTGATCAGCTTATTCTGCTACATACTTTATGATAATCGAGATAAACATTAGCAAATTGTTTTAATTACTTTCTTCTCTATAAGTATACGGGAAATAAGAGAATATACTAAAACAATAGTCAAATCTTTTAAACGCTGGTTGCAATGTGCTTGAAATCCATTTTTATGCATGGCCAGGAGCTTACAAATTTCTGTGTGTGTGTGAAAAGCTTTAAGTATTTTAAATTTGAAGCAAATAACAAAGAATATCCCAGAAATGAGATATCTCTACGAAGAAAACGTATATAAAGTAAACTATTTGTTTTAACAGGGTCTACATTTTTTGTGTAGTAAGATTTTGTCTATCTGTTACAGCATACCAGTTAAGCAAAATTCATCTAGAATGAAGAGGTCTTTGGGGGTTATTCCCAGAAAATTCAATATATATATAGATTTTAATTGTCATGTAAATAGCTTTAATATATGGTATTTTAATCAACATCGTTAGAGTCATTTTTGAGAAAATCAAAATTTTCGATTCTTTTTCAATGTAAGGGATAGTTTGGGGTGGGGGTGTTTTTCTCAAAATCTTCGTCTCGCATTCCTGAAAGATGTTAAACTTAAGTACCAAGCTTGGTATTTTACCGACTTTTCGTTTTTGAGTTATCGTGTTCAATAAATACACTAACCTTTTTCTAAAAGTGCTGTTTTTATATAGGGACCCTAAAACGTGAATTTCCATATTTCCGTATTAAATTTTTGTTGGAATTCAACGCCTTTTCTGTACACTATTTACATAGTACGTGTAGAGAAAGTAAAAAGCAAACTGGCGTACCTCATTGTACTTCTTTAATTTGTGAATTTTACTTTGCTCTTATGTCTTAACCATTAGTACAGAATTGAGTATCATTATGTATGTGTTAAAAGAGGAGCGAAAAGAAAGCAATCCTATTGATTATACTGCCTCCCAGCGGAGAATGATCTCGCGTTTTACAAGCGATTCCGGACAAACAAACATTATATGTGGAAATTATCACCATACTTTAAGCCAGAAACTATAACAACAGCCTTTAGCAGGATTGTGCATTCCATTGCTGTGAACATTAGTTATTGATTTCATTTTGCCAGTGGATAAAAGCTGCAAGATATATCATTACACGTTCAGAAGAAAATGTTTTTGATAGAACCCCGGCAAAGGAATGCAGGACATCTCGGCAGATAAGGCAATAGTCGAAGCATAAAAAAAGCCTATTCCCGATTTTTGCCTAACAAAGCAATTGCATAGATTACGAATTTTTAAGAATATCTATAATAATGCCTGGACATTGTAATGATTTTATTTCTGTTTTAAAAAAAAGTTGTTGAGGGACACAGAAGCTTTTTTTGTTGTTTTGTTTGCGATGTTGGTAACAATGTCAATTTTTGGATTTTGGTGAAAAAATTCATCATACTTTAAGTATATAGTTGCAAAGTTTTATTCTTTTAGGACGGATATAACACATCCTTTGGATGTCATTTTAAAGTGTTGAACTGCTTATTAAATGACTCTCTATGTCAAACTTTAAAGTAATTTTTCTGAAGTTCATTATTTTCCCATATTCATAATATATATGTATGCAATAAAATTATGTATTGGAATTTTTACATTGGTCATAGTTTAGATTTAATAAAATAATTGACATGCTCATACTCTGCTTTTTCTCAATTATTCACTTTGGAAAAACTTAAAAAACTGGGAAATTCCAATACAACATTTAGTTACAAAGTATTAAGGAATGCGGTTTTAAAGAATGACACTTTGGGTTCGATATCTGTCGGAGAAGATAGATCTTGAATTTTGCTAATAACGTTTATATAAATTAATTAACAGATCTAAAATGACGTTACATAACGCTCTAAAATTTAGATATTTCTTTTATTGCTAGTAATACCTGGACAAAAAATCAAAGCTCTAGCTGTAATACTTTAAAAATGACTTCTAACACTTCGATTTCCCCATCTCTATGTTCCAACACTTTAAAAAGTAGCGTACTGTTTATTTTTGAAACAATATACATATATTTTGTATATATTATGATTACACATCTGTGAAATTTGGAAAATCACAGCATACAAAAAATCTTATTGAAATATATACAAGTTATTATACATAATAGCATTAATATTAAGTGATATATCAAAAGTCCACCTTCATGGTTATTTAAATCATAATTTTATTCTATAAATTTATTGAACTAATAAAATGAGTCAGGTGATGAATGTTTTAAAATATTTACATAAAATCATAGATACAGTAAATGCGTTTACTAATAGATCTGGCATATTATATTTGTTATATTAGCTTTAATTAGTGGAGAAAATTTGTTATTTGGTACTCTCCAAAAATTTCGAATTTTCAAAATTTATTTATCAAAATTGGACCTTTATTTCGAAAAGGATAACTAAACCCTTAAAAGAAAAATTTTAAATCTAAATATAAAAACAAAAAATTTATGACGTAAACATATTAATCTAACTAAAAAGCCTCCTACTAATCTAATTGATAATCAAAATACATTTATTAATATACCAATTTCTATTAAATATTCAAACACCCATAATAGTCCATTTTCTTTAATGTTCTTTTGAGTAGAAATATACATGTATAAAACTTTTGAAACGAACTAGCGGAACAGTGCCTCGTGTGGAGCACATTAAGAATGAAAACGTATTAGAAAAGGTTTTCGAGAAAATTAGGTTAAAGTTGAGAGTGGCTATTAATAAGCATGCATCTAGTCATTTATAGCTGCAGTTAATTGATAGTTAAAATGCGTTTAGTGGGAAAACGTGTATTTCCTTCGTTTAAAAATTATGTCATTTAACTATGAAAGAAAATAATGTTTTATTTTTTCACAATTTTGGTCAACAATAAACGGAGCTTTTCAGGCAAGACAGTTTTCCAGGAAATCGAATGCAGCGCTCCATATGCAACAGAGGATAAGTCTGGTCAATGTTGCAAGAAACATGTAAAAGCCATTGCTAACTATTTAATTTACACTTAGAATGGAATTCGTGGGGCTGGCTCTCATATTGGTAAGGTATTTGAAAAAGACAGTAACAGTCACATTCCAGAAAATGTTAAGCTACCAAATAGAAAACGCAGACGGACATATCGCTTGTTGTAATACGTTATTTTTCGAAATAATAACTGACAGACGATCCAAACTTCTGTCGTAAAATTGGTGAAGTTAATAATTGATGTTATTGTGGTGTATGTTAAATACTGTCAAAGTAAAGATTAAAGGCCTCCTTTATATCACCATCTGGGGCAGCGCTTTGGTCAAGTAGTTAGACCACTCGCCTCTCACCAAGGCGGCCCCGGGTATGTGGGATTTGTGGTAGACAGCGGCACAGGGGCCAGTTTTCTCCGGGTTCTCCGGTTTCCCCCTCCATCTCATTCAACCGATGCACCATCTTCATTCCAAATCTTCAGTGTCACCGTAGTACAAAAAGCGGGCGTTGAACACTATTAAAAATCACCATCTACTCTTTGGGGGGGGGGGGGAAGAAGCGGCAACCGATGAACTTATAAATTCAGCAAATAATATAAGTAGTTGTGCCAACTGGTAGCGAATCACACTTAATGAGGCAAAATCAACTGGTATAAACTTTACAAACAAAAAAGTAGAATAGCGACCTGTAATTATTACGAGGGTTAGTAATGCCTCCTATTTTTTTTTCCTGAACTAAGTAATTTATGTGAACAATTTCAGTTTTGCACAATTCCTCAAACCTTCTTCTCCATTTCACTGCAATAGCAACTTCATACGCCTATCAGCAGAGCACTGATTCCTGTTGCAAAGTGGCTGGTATTGATGTTCGTAATAGCAGCATTCTGTCATTGAATTCTTGAATGTGAAAGGTGAAACGCCCATTCGCATTCATGAAAGGCTCACAAAAGTGTATGGAGATGCAACAGTGGATGTCAGCATGATTAGAAGATGGTGGCTTCATCATTGTAATGAAGCTGAAGGGCCAACGTGTTAAGTAGACCTGTGACTGCAGTGACTCTACGCAACGCTGAGCGGGTGGACATTCACGTTGACCAGCGGATAACAACGGATGAATTCTTTTGCGTTACGTCTCTCAGTAAAGGCAGTGCAATACCAATTATTCAAGAACTGGGGTACTCAAAAGTGTGTTCGCAGTTGTTACCCCGAATACTAACCAAGCAGAACAAGGAGACACGAAAAACAATAGCATCGGAACATTTACAGTGCTTCAATTTGGAGTGGTAAGGAAACTCATTGCAGGATTCACTTTCTCGAAGCAGAGGCCGTGAAAAAATCTGTTCGTCAATGACTTCGGAAGTAAGATTCTGCATTTTACCACACAAAAATGCATGCCCTTGTTAAAAGGTGGACTAAAACTGTGGAAAAAGATGGGGATTGCATTGAAAAGGGACAATTTAATCCACAATGCTGTGGCTTTCATGCTGTGTAATCAATGTTTAATTTTCTTGTAAATTAAAAGAGAGAGAGAAAAAAAAGAAGGCATTAGTTATTGACTGACCCTCGTAATAAGTAAATAATCCCATATGTGGCGGCGACATGGCCGAGTGGTTAGACCGCTCGCCTCTCACCTAGGCGGCCCTGGTTCCATCCCAGGGGAAAGCATGTGGAATTTGTAGTGGACGAATCAGTGTCTTGGTTGTATTACTTACTTCCTTTTAAGAGAAGGTAAGTAAGGGAATATACTTGGCTAAAGGGGTAGTCAAATCTTTTAAAAGCTGGGCACTGTGCGATTGACATTGAAATTAGTTCTCTTTACATGACCAAAGTAAAACAAAAGAAACAGGAATGAATGTCATATTCCCGTATGAGAAAAGTTTAAGTATTTTAAAATAGAAATAAATTTGTGGTTAACGCCACAAAATGTATATGATATAAAGTTTGTGTTTTGACGAAATCTACATTTTTGTGTGGTAAACTTTTGTCAATCTCTTAGGGCTTACCTGTAATGCAAATGTCATCCAGAATGAGGAGATTTTCAGGGACTATTCCTAGAAGATTTAGGATTCACATTTTATTTGTCATTAAATATTTTAATATACTTAAATGTCTGTAATTAAAAATTCTGAAAGCCATTTTTATAAAATCAACATTTTCGAAAAAATTTCGTGTAAACCATCTGGGGCAGCGCTTTGGTCAAGTAGTTAGACCACTCGCCTCTCACCAAGGCGGCCTCGGGTATGTGGGATTTGTGGTAGACAGCGGCACAGGGGCCAGTTTTCTCCGGGTTCCCCCTCCATCTCATTCAACCGATGCACCATCTTCATTCCAAATCTTCAGTGTCACCGTAGTACAAAAGCGGGCGTTGAACACTACCAGTTATAATTACATACATTTCAACTAGATTTTTCTGAAAATGTATACTAAATATACCTAAATACCAACTTACACACAGACACACACATACATACACACATACACACACTGAACTTCCACGTAAAATACTTTTCTTGGAATTCAGAGTTCCTCAAAATATATATTTCCGGTGAAATCTCGGTGTCGAATTTTTGGATGGAATTCAATACTTTTACCTACTATGTACATTGTTCATAGGCATGTGCTAGAGAAAGTAAAAATGCGAAATAGTAATTTCTCTCAGGGTAGCACAATATACACATTTACATTGGTTATTCATCTAAAATCAAAGATATCCAGAAACGTTTTATTTACAGTTATATTAACTTTAAATACTTTGCAAAAATATGGCGTATTCCCTTCATGAGGTCTAACAAACCGTACGAGTGCACACACCAGCGGTTTGAAAATTACGCTTGGTTTATTAGCAACTAAACCAGAACAAATTAATCGCTGAAATACACTTATGCACGTGATTCGTAAAGTTATTTCGATGCGGATCCAATGCATAATGCAGAACAAAACTGTGAAAGAACGACACATGTAACAAAAAATAATATAATACTATATACCAAAACATTGTGTAAAACATCCTTGTTTATGTAGTATTATACGTCTAACACACGCAACCTTCACTGCCGCAAAGACCGACGTTGTGCATAACTAGCAGGTTCTACAGTGATAGGATAAGCTTGCCAATAGTCTCCAAGTATACTTTTCCGGCTGGGAAGAGACTCGCCGCTTCTACAATTATACGCTTTTCTCTGGATAGCAATCTTATAGGTAATTTGTGATGTTAAGTTGCCATTCTGAATTCGACAATTGGAGAATTCGTAAACAAGAAATCAAACGAAAACTGCCTAGCGGAGCAAACCACAATAAAGAAAATGAAGGTTGGTGTATATCACGTGTGTTCTTTAGCATGCTTTTAATATACAATGGAAGAGACGAAGCGAAGTAATGCTCAAGATGTTACTCATATTGATTGCGAAAGGTAGTTAAACCACTAAGAAACATAAGATTGTACGGGAATAAAACGTATAATGCGGACTTGGAAATATATTTATGTAGCTTAATTACCCAATGTTTGTATTGTTATTATTTATATTGTATTAATAATACAAGTTTTAATTTCCTTCATGATTATTTTAATTCAAGTCTTATACAGCGTGAATGAGAATCTAAAATTCATTTTGGAATAATTTAAGTTATAGTAAAATTCAATATTTTTGTAAGTCTTTAAAACGTTGTCTATTAATGTAATATGATAAAGAAATATAACCCTAGATTGCAAAAGACCCTGGAATCGTTTCTTTTTGCTTTAATGTGTATGGAAGTAAAGGCTATTTAATTTTTAGGTGTTGGTAACATACATGACGACATTTCATTTTAATTTTCATGCTAATAATGATTGTTGCCTTTGCTTGGCAACTAGTTTTTGTTGTGTTCGTTTATCGCATTTCATGAAGTCGATAACGGAGCACGTTTGAACATAAATTTTTGTGTTTTGTTAAATAAATCTCCCTCAGAGACATTGAGAGTGGTGGAAGAAGCTTATGGTGAAGCAGCGATGAAGAAAACTCAGGTATATGAATAGCATAAACCTTTCAATTAAGATTTTCGTACGCTCAAGAAATTACTGTACATGCGACAAGGGCACTAGGACTGGTATCTGAAAATGGCTTCCAGTCTCTTTACATTTGGTGGCAGAAGTGGGTCACTGCGGAAGGGAACTATTTTGAAGCAAATGTTGTGTAAATTCCCTTATGGTATCTTGTTTCTGTGTTGTTTATACGTTCCGGGAAATTGTCGAATGTGGTATGTATAACCATTCAGCCAAATTTGATAATTCTTAACTCAATCAGGAACACTGTTCTTCCCAATGGACTTAGGATGTTCAAAGGATTTCTAAATATTGACCGTCTATAACATATCGGTCTCTAAATTTATTTGTTATTAATGATAAAATTATATAACCTACTGAAATTACAATTATGGTAATAATAAATATTGAACGATCATGAAAATATATGAGTTGTTCTATTAAAGGTGAAGCACTATCTTTCTCAACTTCTAAAACTGTATTGAAACATATTAAAAATATAGATCTATAATGGTGAAATAACTCCGAAATTTGGAACATTTACAGCATGCAATATATCATATTGAAGCTTATATCAGCTAGTATATGTATGTAATTATAAGTGGTAGGGTTATTTATATATCACTTTAGTATCTAAACTCATTTATGTGATAAAAATGAATCATATTATGCATTTTTAAAAATAATAAAAAAAGAAAGTATTACAGAAAATGAGTTGACAAAAAGATCTGTCATCATATATTTATATGGCCTCTAATTAGTGAAGAAAAAGTATTATATTACATACTCTCCAAAACTTTTACTTTTAAAAAGAATAATAATTTATCATCTTTGGAGCATAATTTAAAAAAAAAATATATAACATTTTTCCTTGATGTGCTTTTGAGTAACAGTATAATTTTTTTGAAACAAATTAGTGCAAAATTGTATCGTGAGGAACATTTTGTGTGTCGAAAAATGTTGGGAAAATGTCTGCGGGAAAATAAGGTTTGAAGTTGGGAGTGTCTATTAATAAGTATGCGCTTTTCCATCTATAGCTTCACTTAATTAGTATTAAATGTTAACCAAGTAGGAAAAACTATATATTTTTTAAGCTTAGAATATATATCATTCTTTTTTTATTCGGTTTGCCCTATTTAGGATTGACACTCCCCTAGGACTTACAAGTGGATGCCTAGGGGTCAGAATCCTGTCGGGGAGTTAACGGTACGAAACCACAGAAAGGTGAGCCTGGAACGAATGATCGGCCCGTAGCCAGGCATGAGCGTGAGGCAGTGGATGATATAAAATGTAAGCGAAATGGATGATAGCAAAGGGATGACAGAGCAATTGTTGGAATGAATGGTGGGGGAAACCGGAGTAGCCGGAGAAAACCCGCCCAGGCGCCGCTTTGTCCACCAAAAATACCACATCCGGGCACTTGTGAATCATTCTATTATTAAAAAAAATTGCTTTATTTTTTCACAATTTTTGGTCAAATTTCACAGATACATCACCTTAATCAGATTGTACGTGTCGTGCTTTTAACTATAAACACCTACACTTCAAAATTATCTGTTTATTACTACGCTTGAAGTATTATTGTAAAAGCACCTCACCACACGTGTTTGCCTTCAAACTCTGGTGCTGAGAAGGATAAGCCGAACTAGTGGTGTTTTACATCCAGCCACTGTTTATATGCACTGACATCGTAACGGCAGGTTCTAGCGTCAAATTTCTTTGGTTGTCGATATACAGCGAGTGAAGAGATTGTATTACAGTGGTGCTTATGTCAGTTTATGGGAATGGATAATTGCAGATCCTAATTTCAAAAGTTTTCAGTGTATTTACCTAATTATTTCACCCATATGACATAAATATGGTTAACAATGTCATTTGAATCCGTCATGGATGTCAATATTTGTGGTTTGAATAAGGATAATTATCACATCGGAGAATATAACTACCATCCTATAATTATGTCTCCGCCATGTTTGAACGCATACTGTTGCAGTTAATACAGCCCTTCGTTTATTTCCAAATGTAGGGGCTTCAAATCAAACTGAAAAGTTTAGGGTTTGGTCAAGCGACATACATAGTTTTAAAAATAATTGTTATTCCAGTGGTCTGTAGTTTCTCATATTATGACTGTTTTTTTTTTTTTAAGGTTTGCCGTGTTCCAGTGCCTCATAATTCAACGGTTGATGCTTCTGATGGAATACATTGCAATGAATTTCTCATTGAATATACCAACATGTCAAAAATTGCCCTAAATATTACTTGTGTTTAAGTTTGTGAGAAACACAGCACTTCAACCAGCGATCCAACCAAAAACTCACTTTTAAACAATTGGGATGTTTCCTAAAAGCGGATTTAGTTGCGAGATTTTCCAGAGAATGTTTAAGTTATCTGAAATTTGTTCTGTGAGCAGATTGCGTTACAATCTAGTCTTGTGACTTTGAACATTTCCCATGCCAAGAAAAAACAGTTTGACCTAGAATTTTAACGTCTAGGGATCTCTAATCTTACAGACTAAGGAATAGGTATTTATCCTATTAATTTACAAAGCGCTGCCCTCCGTGGTGTAGTTGTTACCATACTAGCCTCTAAAACCCAAGATTGCAGGCTCAAAATTGGTGGAGGGTGATGGATTTTTTCGGGCGCAGAAATCCTTAGTGTGGCTTCCTTTGGAAGGACAGCAAAGCCAATGGTCCCGTGTAATATCTATTTGCACGTAAAAGTACCCTATGCCTTGAAATAAGAAGGTTCGTGTGCAAAATTGCTCCATTTCGCGTCCATTTCGTGATTTTGTCCAACACTACCATCTGTGGGCGACGAGCTGATCCCTCATCAGAACTAGAAATTCGTAACGAATGCTTCCACATGGGAGTTACAGGAAATAAGAAATTTACAGGGTGGCCCAAAGAAATGGGAAATTGTAATTTTCAGGTTATTGATTCATGAATTATTCAAGGTGAGGTCTGTGAAATTTAGAAAATACCAGCATATAAGATACATTATTGGAATTTGTATAAATTATCAAACAAAATAACAGTGATGTCTTTGTCACATTAAAGTTATAGATTGCATGGCTATTTAAACAATATTTTTTATTATTTCAACTCATTGTTCTAATAAAAAATGAGCCACGTTATGCATTTTTAAAGACTTTAAAATACAAATATTCAGTTTTACAGCAAATGCGTTTATAATTAGATCTGTAATGTTGTGCTTTTTTGTTCGTTTTGTTTCTTAATCGGCGTACCTTCCCCAAATTTGTAGGACTTACAAATCAATACCTAGGGGTCTGAAGCCTCGGGAAGCCAACGGCACGAAATCATAGAATGGAGAACCTGTTACGAGGGGTCGGCCCGTAGCCAGGCATGAACATGAAGTGGATGATATGAAATGCAAGCGAAATTGATGACTGGAAAAGTGATGCTGGAGCAATTGGTGGAATGAGTGGCGGGGGAAACTGGAGGACCCCCGCTCTGACATCGCTTCGTCCACCACAAATCACACTTGGGATCGAACCCGAGCTGCCTAAATGGGAGGCGAGTGGTTCAACCTCTTAACTACGGCAGCGACATATGGTTTTTTTATATTTGGCCTAATTAGTGTTGAACAATTATTACTTTTCGTACTCTCTTAAACTCTAGATTTTAAAAATTTACTAATTTTGAAAGTGCAAAAGTATTAAATTTATACAATAATTAGTGGCAATTTAAAGGGTTTTTATATGTCAGCTCTATTTGTGAATTTATTTATTGTAACATTTGAACTGTTGGCGTGATTACTTTTTAAAATGCATTTTGAGGTATATTTGTATTTGAACAACACATTTTTTATTTAAATAGCTATTAAAGCTAGAAATTTGAAATATGACAAAAATAGCACTGTTACTATGTATTACACCAGGTGTGAATTTCAACAATATATCTTATATAATCTGGAGTTTTCTAATAATACACAATCTGAATAAAGGCGCTAAAAGACAAACACGTGCTTCGCAAAATTCATTTGTTGTTGAAACTCATGCCCTGCATTTATTCAAAAACGAAAAGGAGCCATCGTTTGGCTCTTCTCTTGCTTATTTTACCTGCACCCGATAGTAAAAACGCTCATCGCCGCTGTCATTAAAAGCATTATTATCGCATTATCGATTTATCTTCTTTATTGACTTTCAATCAACCACAGTGCTGAATTATTGGGTATTTTGATGTGAGTAATTAATAGAGAAACGGATTGATGGTAGACTAACCTCTCTCAGAAAAGTGCTGATACATGCTTACGGGATATTTCCACAACAAATGGAGAAAAAATAATTTCAAAAGTGTAATATTGATATGAAAATATGAAACATAATTGTATCCATTTCCTAATTTTATATACAGTTATACATTTATATTGGGGAATGTTATTTCCGAATATGTATAAATGATTCAATGGTCAATGTTTTGATATCTCAACCCAAAGATCCTGGGTTCAATTCCTGGCTGGAGCGAAGTAGTTTTTTTTTCCCCCTTCACAGCGTATGGAAGTATTTCAATGTGCCCAAGTTAAATGTCAGTAAAACATTGCCAGTAAAACAAAAAAGAGTTAAAACGAAAGGTGACCCCATTTGAGAAGATATGTAACTGAAAGTAATAACAATGAATATGTCGAAACGGTCAACTTCACAACAAAAATGTGTATGTCACGTACATTTTTCCGTGAATGTTTGCCGTTTTCAAAGATATTCCTTGTTATTAGTTTCAATTGTAAAGTACTTATACTTTTCTCAGTCAGGAAGTGTCCGTTTTTCTTTTGTTCTACTGCATGCGATTTGCAATGACAATCGCATAATGAAAGCTTTTAAAAAAATTTGATTATCACTTTAGCATAGCGCATTCATTTAGTTCCCTACTACTCATAAGGAACTAAGTAATAAGAACATTCTGCTAATATATATCTCAATTAGCATGGTGTAGAAAGCAGAATAATCTTTAAAATGTAAATGGCGTGTTATTTGCGCACGCTCTTTAACTACTGTGGTTCTCAGCGTCCCATTCTATATTGGGCATGAAAGACCGCTTAATTTTGCTCAGAGACCTCTCTATCAGGCTTGAGGTTCTTTTACGTGTCGTACATCTACGACACGGGAACAACGGCTTTACTTCCTTTCCGAAGGAAGCCATGCTAAGGATTTTTACGGCCGTCAAAATCCATCGTCCTCCGCCGGGTTTGAACCCGCGACCTTGGGTATATGAAGTTAGCATGGTAATTATTACACCACGGAGGGCGACAGAATAATCCTTTGTAAGAAGTTTGTTTGTAGAGCAGCTAGAGAAAGTCATGTGAATGTAACACATCATAATTTTTTTCGATGTAAAGGGTATTTTGAGGTGGGTATTTTCTTATGGCCTTCGTGTTTTATCCTTGGAAGATGCTGGAGATAAATTTCAAGTTTGCTCGTATTTATCTGACATCTCATTACTTATCATGTATACGGTATCGATTTTTTTGGTGACATGCAATATCTTCTCTGTCTAAGTACTATGTACGAAGCAGAGAAAGAAAAATGTTTGTTGAAGAGCAGTCAACGAGTGGTTACTCAAGTATCCCTGATTTGACCACAAAAGTCAAAGGCGCAATACAAATCAAACAAAAAATATTACGTGTTCCAATCGCATAACGTTTTCTACCTTCTCTGCAGCAATCATTTTGCATTTAGTTACCCAAACTTATTATTCTATCTACTTCATGGTGATTTAGATTAATGTCAGGTGAAATATTGTTATTACTAATTTTCTTATAGTCAAATATTTTAAGTGCTAATCTGCTCTTAAAGTGTGATGCCATTTTGCAGTAAATGACACTGGAAATCGGATCTATCCATACAGGAACTGCAAGCAGTAGAGTAAAAATGAAGCCTTCCTTGAGAAATGTAGTAGTATCAGATAATTAATCCACTAACAAGGAATATTTTGGAAATAGATAATACCACAAAAATATTTCTGACATAACTTGTGTGCTTTAACGAAATCTTTATCTTTTATATGGTATGGTTTTATCAGTCTTACCATTTACAAGTCATGAAGAGGACCTCAGAGGCTATTCTCAGATAATGCAGGTTATATCATAAGCATGGGTATAGCATTTTAATCTAAACTGTTAGAGCCATTTCTGAGAACATCAAAATCTTCGAAAAATGTTCCTTGTAAAGTGTGGTTGGAGGTGGGGAATTCTTCTGCTAATCTTTATACTGCATCCTTGGAAGACGCTGAACTTAAATAATAAATTGAGCGCAAATACTAAATTTAGTATTTAACGAATTTTTCGCTTTTGACTTATCCTGTACAGACATACAAACACACACACACACTTTTTCTAAAACATTGATTTAGAGTGCCACAAAACATATACTTCCTGTGAAATCTCGACATAAGCTTTTTGGTTGGAATGTAATACATTCTTTTTCTACTATGTACATACGCGCTAAAGGAAGCAAAAAAAAAAAAAACAAACAAACAAAAAAACATATCCTGATTAGAATAATGCGTTTTTATATGAATGTCATTATATATAAGGAATGTATGTGACTTTCTTTAGGTTAGATGAAGTAGTAGTTATATTAACATCAGAGTTCTGTAATTGTTCATTGGTATAGCCCCTTTTAATTTCGATGGCCGTATTTATGAAACAGCTGTTTTTAAATTGTGGTTCTTATTCATTTTAGATTCATAAACCAATGCATGGGATGATTATAGTTGAAGAAGAATTCCCAGTAGAGTATCGTATCAAGGAGCTGCTCAAGAGTAAGAAGCCAAAAAAGACACCACTCGACCACAGAAATATTTAAATATAGAAAAGAGCGTATAACAATTTACTTTACGTACTAGAACGATTTTATGAGTTTTGTAGCTTTTGAAAAAAAATACACAATGCAAACTTTTTGATTCACTATTCTTAACTTTAAATAAATATTGAAAATTGTCATCGAAAATAATTAATATGAAACAAATGCTGAAGTCCTAAATGACAATATTGGTGTAGAAATTGTAAAATATTTCAAATACTAAATAAGTCATTAAATGCAAAATATTCAAATCACAAAGAACACGACAATTGTATTATCGTTGCTATTTGCACAAACAGAAACCTGATCTGTTACATTCACATAGTTTCTCTACCTATTTTCAAACTAAATATTCTTCACAAAAAGCTTACTCTTCTGTCTAACACATATTGATCTACATAAACATCAGCATAAATTGCTCATAGTTGTCAGTGCGTAAAGTGATGTTTTATAACACATAAGCAGAAACATTTTTAGCAACAAATCTCCTATTGTGTAGAAAGAGCCTTCTTCATCTATTTCTGATAAACTGTAACTACATATTGCAAAATCTTCTAAATGGATCATTTTTCGTATTCAGTGTTTATGAAAACAAGTAACTATGCAAGGAAATTGTTTACAGACCGTAGAATTATCATGAATGTCTTTATTTAGTATGATACACACGAGCAAAGTCTTTTTTCGATTCTCATGTGGTCAAATGACGACTTTATTTACCTCTGTTCTAATAACTATTATTATATATGTGCTTGTAGACACGAATGAAGAAGGGAATTCAATAGGCTTTGGAGATAGTCAAACGTTTTGATAGCTGGAACGACATTCCATTAGAGACATTTAAAACTTAAAACCAATAACAATGAATATCTCCGAAGTGGCTAACTACACAATAAATGTATTAAATATGAATTGTGTACTTTAACGCAATCTACATTTTTTTGCGTAATACGTTTTTTTATATCTCTTACGGGTTAACATTTACGAAAGGTCAACCGGAATGAAGAGGTCTTTAGAAGCTATTCTCAGAGATATATATATATTGCCATAAAATATCTTCAATATATGACTTGTTAATCAAAATCTTCACAGCTATTTTTGAGAAACCTAAAAATCTCCGAAAATTTTAAAATGGTTTTTGGTGTGGGGGAATTTTCTTGAACATCTTTGAGAGATGCTGAACTTAAAAATCAAGTGTCATATTTAATCAACTTTTCGTTTTTGTAGTTGATCTGTTTACACACACACACACACAGAGAAATATTTCTGTAAAAATGACTTTTTGGATTTCGAGGACAGGTTGAAATGACTTGCTGGCATTCGGAAGGTTTCGTAATCGGCTTACCCTCCCCGTAATTGTAGGACTGACACCACAGAATGGAGAGCCTGTTAAGAAGGGTCGACCCGTAGCCAAGAATGAACATGAGGAAGTGGATGATATGTAATGAAAAATTCGTCCCCAGCTAGGAATCGGACCCGGGACCTCCATGTGAGAATTCAGCTCGCTGACCACTCGATCACGGATAATGATTTGTGTGAGGTGTTTTGGATCGGTTTGTATGGGCTGTGTCGGATCAGTTTGTATTGAGTTTAAAGAAAAAATTGCTTAACTTACCAAAGTAATCAAATTTTGTCCAGAAATCTCGAATTAAAGAAACTTTAAAACATTAGTTTGTTTATCATGCATTTAGTATTATTCCACAATTACAATCATTCATTCACCTTTGCCGTTAACGTGTAGATCACATTATACGCGATTAAGACGTTTTTATAGTTCGCAATAAAAACGTAGAAACGGTTTAAAATGCATTTGTCTGATACGGAAACAGTTTTAAACAGTACAATTAAACCATGGAGAGGACCTCTTCTATCGTACACGAAACAAAATAGACGGATTTTCGCGAATATAAAACAGAATCCCGTATCAGTTTGTAGTTTATTAATTGCGAGCGGATTGCATTGGATATGATTTATTAAGTGGTTTCTGCCCGGGTATATACATATAGCTCAAACATTTGTAGAGCAGCCGGGCCGTTGAATGGGAGCGTATTTCCCACGGTGATGTTTTATGTGCCAGAGTCCCGATTCCGCCTAGGACCTTCACAAGAATAACTTGTCAGGGAACTCTTCCTGTCATTCTAGAGATGTCCACAACAATTTATTGCAGCAGGAATTGCCGATAGCAATAAATATTACGAACAATTGTAAAGATGAATAAGAGCTTTATTGCTTTCGATGATTGCGCGTGCTCTTGAGAGATGAATTACACGCACTGTTTTCAGCTTTAAAATGTATCAAAAACATATTTCCGAAGTACTTTGTTCACAGTTCTGTGCCTTTCTTTGCCAACACAATATAGACTACATCAGCCGACACTTTATGTATTTTTACAGCCACTCTGAATCTAGAAGGCAGAAAAAATCTGATGTGTTCCATTCACATTCTTTTTCTATCTGTTCTGGAAACAAGCTATTCTTTTATCAATATTATTCTAATAAAGATGTTGTACCAAGAATGGTATCAACAATTATTTAATAATGCCAATACATACAAATCATCCTGGATTACTAGAAAATAATAATAGTATAGCAAAGCCACTCAAGGATCCTTACAAGCAGAAGAGAATCAAGGGAATACCCTGCCCTAAAGCGACAGTAAAATATTTTAAAAGCTGTCGTTACGTTCTCTTGATTCTCTTTCCATGACCAGGAGTAAAACTAAATATGTATGAAACGGATGAGGATTTCCCGTTTAAAAAAGTTTTAAGTATTTTAAAACTGAAAGCAATATCAGGGAATATCTCAAAACAATTAATTCTACAAACAAAAACTCTGTATATTACATAAATTGTGTGTCTGAGCTGGAACTGCATTTTTTCTGTAATGGGTTTTTGTATAGGTATCTATCTCTTACAATTTACGAGTTATGCAAAAGTAATTTAGAATGAAGAGGACTTAAAAGGTTATTGCAGGAATACATTTTTAATTGTAATGTAAATATCTTTAATATACGGCAATAAATAAAAATCATTAGACCTTTTTTTTAGAAAATTGAAAAATGTTCCATGTAAAGCGTAGTTTGGGGTGGGAGGGATTTACCTGAAAATCTTTGTGTCCCATCTTTGAAAGACACTGAACTTAATTACCAAGTTTGGTATTCAACCCCGAATTTTCGTTTTTGAATTATGTCCATGGACTCACACACACACACACACACACTCACGCGAACCTTTCTCTAAAAATGCCACTTTAGATTCACTGGTCCTCAATATCGGTATCGAATTTTTAGGTGGAATTCAATATCTTCTATACTTATTAAGGACATCTTTTTTACCTGCTAGGAAATGTTAAAATCGATAAGAATATTTCGCCAGAAGCACATATTTTGATCCAGTTGTATTAAAGAATTTTATATCATCAGTGTTTGTGGAAATAATAACTCAAAAGGTCTGATGTGTTCCTAGGGGTATTCGAATATTTAGTATAAATGTGTATAGTAACTAATATATTTTAACAATATTTTAAATTAGTTGGATTGTTTGTTGGATTAATTTATTTAAAAGCTTGTATAAAAACTTTAATTGCTTATTCATTTGTACGTCACGCTGGTTTAGCAGTAAGGAGTTTAATAACATTAAATGTTTCGAGGATTTTATACAACTTTTCTTTTAATAATTGCTCATGATTTACGTACTTCCGGTTTATTTTTATGACTTTCTCTATTGTTATGTAACTATTTATAGAAAACTTGCTATTCCATCCAATTCATTCTTATCAAAGTAAACATTTGTAGAAATTCCCTTATTACTTAGTTCCTTATAGGTACAAAGTGAATAAGGGTATATACTAACTAGAACGAGTCAACTCTTTTATAAGTTGTTAGCTTTGTGATTATTTTGAAATTCCGTTCTTTTTTGGACCGGTATAACACTGCCTAAATCCCTGGTATAATCCCTTGAATTTAAGAATTATGTCACTACATTGCAGGTCATCAATTATAATATCCTGTTGGCAGACCTCACCAGGCCACAAGTAAGGCCAACATACCATCATAGTTTGCATTTGATTACAAGTGTAAATCATTGCAAATGATATTTTATGCATTACTGGAAGCAACACCATTTATCATACTTGATAAACACAACCAATTGCCGAATTGCTTGTGCACTGCCTGTTTTAATCTTACAATTTAATTATCATCACTTTGTCTAAGAGAAGTCTAATCATTTAGATTGTTTTCACGAAGAGACCCTTCTAAACATTAAAATCAAAATCGTGTTCGTTTCGGACCAGGCATAAGAACCGACTTACAATAAAAATAAATAAATCAAAACAACAAAATCTAAAATGGAACATTTAAAAGCAGTATACTATAACAAATAATAAAATATATATTAACCTTAACATTAAACAGTTTACAAAATTTATTCAAACAACACCGTTCGAAGCGGAGACCGCTGAAGGCAAATTTACAAAATATATTTAATTACTTTCCACAGATGTTTATATTTGTAATTATCTGATTTCACCATGTAAACACGAAATGCACGGTTACATTTTGCAAAAAGTGCACTCAAGTGTTTATTTTGAATAACAAATGCCTGCGATGAAAAAGAAAAAGAAAGTAAAAACAGAATACAATTTCCCATTTTAGAAAAATATAAAGAGTTGGAAGTTTAAACCAATAACTATGGTTATGTCCACTAAAATGTACTAATTGTGTCCTTACCGAGATCTACATTTGCGGATTTCGTCTATCTCTTACGGTTTACTAGTTATGCATAAGTGATCCAGAATGAAGAGGACTTCAGAAACTACTCCCAAAACATTCAATATGTACATTTAGTTTGACAAAAAATATCTTAAACATATGAAATTTTAATAAATATTGTTACAATCGCTTTTGAGATAAAACAAATATTCGAAACATTTACCATAAAAACGTAGCTTGTGTTCAGAAATGTTATGATAATCTGTATGCCACATACTTGGAATAAAGTGAAGAATAAGTGAAGTACAATTCATAGCGCATTTGTTAGGTCACCAAAGTATTTTGAAAACAATAACAAAGGTAGAATTAAAGTCAAGAATAGCAAAGGAATACCAAGACTATAATACGTAGACAAATTAAGAACGACATGAATTGTAGAAAGTATGAAGAATTAAAAATGAAGGCAGAAAGACGATCAGATTGAAAACGCTCAAACTAATTCAGCTGTTGCAAACTGAAGAAGACGAAAGATATATATATATATATATATATATATATATATAAAATAAGCATTTCTGAAACAGTTTATAGCAGAGATTTAAAATAAAAATGATGGGTAAAGAAAGTAATTTCATCGTCAAATTTCTGATTAGTATTATTTCTGTACTCAAAATAGCATGAGAAATGGTTCCGTTAGATGCAGGCACAATTTTGAGTATTATTTAAGTGTTAATTATATTTTCATTTGTATTCACGCCCATAGATTACTGATTTTAAAAATCTGATAAGTTACATTCACATGACTATTTCTGTATCTCTGCAACAAATGATTATAAAAATGTTATTCTTCTATCTACCTCATGCTAATCGAGAGAAAAATTAGCAGAAATAGTATTATTAATTAGTTCCTTATAAGTTGGAGGAAAATAAGGGAATACACTAGGCTAAAACGATAGTCAAATATTTTAAAAGCTGGTTGCCATAGGATTGAAATTAGTTCTCTTTGCAAGGTCATGAGTTGACAAATTCCCGTATGAGAAACGTTTTAAGTACTTTAAAACTGAAATCAATAACAATCATTATCTTGAAAGCTGTCAACTCCACGAAAAGAGTGTGTATACATAACTGTGTGCTTTAACGAGAGTAAAATTTTTGGTGTAGCAAGTTTATGTCTAACTGTTACGTTTTAGCAGTTATGCCTAATTCAGCAACATTCATTCAGAATGAAAGGGTTTTTAAAGGCTATTCCCAGAAAATCTAAAATATACATTTTATTTGTTATGTAAATACTATAATATGCGGAATTTTAATCAACATCGCTATCAAAATCAAAAATTTCCAAATTTTTTCCATACAAAAGGCAGCATGGGGTGCGGGGATTTTCCTCAAAATCTTCATGTCGCACCCTTGGATAATACTAAACTTAATACAAGGTTGGTATTTTATCGACTGTTTTAGGTTACTGTGTTCACAGAGACATGGGCCATTTTCTAAACTTTTTTTTGATACAAGGGACCCTAAAACGTGTATTTCATATGAAATCTTGATATAGAAGTTTTGGATGGAAATAGGGTTTTATTTATGGTCGCTCTTTAACTGCTGTGGTTCTTAGCGTCTAAGACCGCTTAATTTTGCTCAGAGGCCTCTTTGGAAGGCTTGAGGTTCTTTTACGTGGGGTAAATCTACGGTATGGGACCAACCGCATTACTTTCCTTCCGTAGGAAGCCATGCTAAGGATTTTTATGCCCGAAAAAATTCATCGTCCTCCGCAGGGTTTGAATCCGCGACCTTGGGTTTATGAATGAGTCTACCATGGTAACCACTACATCACGGAGGGAGACATTTTGGCTGGAGTGCAATACCTTTTCTACGTATCTACTATATAATAAATAGAGATAGTAACAGCTATAGTACAAATCTTAGTGAAGTGAAAGCATTCGTATAGTAAGTTATCAAAGTCAGTTAAAGTCATTTTGAACAAACTTAAAAAGCCTGAAAATAAAGTGACGTTAAATAAATATAATTTATAATATATAATTAAAAATATATTTCCCTTACTGCTTATTTAACAATTATGTAACTCTTTTAGTGGCTTAATACATCTTTCTAACGTCTTGTCTATAACACGGTTTTATATGAAAAACTGTTTAAAACATTGAAAATTTCGCAGAATGATACAAACGACATGAACTGTTTTGATGAACGTAAATTTAAATTAACCCGCAGTCTGCAATCGATGGCTGCAAAACAGAAAATAATTACTGTTGTTATGCAAGTACCTCAAGAGACAGGTCTGCTATTGTCACATTAATTACAATCAAAATATACATGCGCGTATTCACTGCATACAGATAATTAAATTATATCTGTTGAAGCAATTGATGGTAGCCATGGAAAAGCTATTCAATTTATTGGTACTGCTACTGCATTACGAAATTATTACTTTATTATTATTTTAATAAACCCTGGTTAAGCACTCATTTGGGAGCATTTATAGTAATAGTGTTCTGGTGGGGATATTTACTTTATAACATCTTGTACGTAACAATTACATGAACGTTTTTATTTTCTCTACATCATACAAGTACATAACTAGAGAAGATATTGTATTCTACCCAAAAATTTGATACTGATATTTCACTGGAAATTTCTAGCACATACGTGCATGCTCTAGAGAGAGAGAGAGAGAGAGAGAGAGAGAGAGAGGGAGAGAGAGAGAGTGACTAAAGAAGGTACTGTACTCCACCCACAAATTGGTTATTGAGAGATCACCGAAAATATGTTTTGAGTTCCCTTGAGTTCGAAAAAATCATTTTTGGAAACAGGTGTGTGCATGAGTTTGTAGTTGTCTGTGTATATGTGTATGTGTGTGTGTACAGCATAGCTCGAAAACGAAAATACTATTAAATACCGAATTTGGTATTTATATTTGGTATCTTCCAAGGATGCACACAAAGATTTTCAAAAAATAAACACCGCCATAAACTACCCTTTACATGGGAGTTTTCAAAATATTATTTTTCTTAAAAATCACTAACGATTTTGATTAAAAGACCGTATATTAAAGATTAATTACATCACAAATATAATTTATATTTTGAATTTTCTGAATAGCCTCTGATGATGAGTAGAATTTTACACAACTGTTCAACCATGGGAGATAGACAAACCATAAAACACATAAAATGTAGATCTCGTTAAAATACATAATTTATGTCATATACGTTTTTTTCTTGAGTTGGCAATTTTTTAAATATTATCTGTTATTGGTATCAGTATTTTTTATTTTTATATTTAGGTTTAAACATTTTCTTTTAAGGGTTTAGTTAAGTAATAAAGAATTGGATCAGTAAGGGAGAGGTGAATTGGATCAGTAAGGGAGAGATGAATTGGATCAGTAAGGGAGAGGTGAGTTAAGTAAAAATAAACAAAGGCCTTCCCTCCCTAAAAAAGAATTTTTGCCTACCTAGTTTTCCTAAATGGGTTAATGCAAGATAATCGAACCTCAATTGTTTCACCTAGCGACCAGCTTTTTAAAATTTTAACTATCGCTTTAGCATAATGTATTCCCTTATTTCCCTCCTATTGGCAAAAAAATCAATTCTACTAATGTTTATCTCTATCAGCATATTGTAGATAAAGTTATCTTTTTTAATAATAATTTGTATTTGGAAAAACTAGAGAAAGTTATGTGAATGGGACACATCTGATATTTAGAACAAAGTCCGAAGGTGTGTGCGTGTGTGTGTTTTTGTTGTTGTTGTGTCTTTGAACAGCATAATTCAAAAACTAAAAATCTGTTAAATACGAGAAAATCCCCTATTCTCAGGCAACCCTTTACGTCGAAAAAAGATTCAAACGTTGATTTTCTTAAAAATGGCTGTAACGATTTTTATTAAGATACCGTGCATTAAAGATATTTACATTATAAATAAAATGTATATGTAGAAATTCCTGGGAACAGCCTCTGAAGCCCTTTTCTTTCTGAATGACTTTATCATAACTGGTAAACTGTAAGAGGTAAGACAAAATCATACTATACACAAATTGTATATATTGTTAAAACGCACAATTTATGTCAGTTTCATATTTTGTGGAGTTAATGACTTCCAAGCTATTCCTTGTTTTTGATTTCAGTTTTAAAACACGTACTCTTTTATTAAACAGAAGGCTGTCATTCGTTTAATGTCTCTTTTTATTTTACTCCTTGGCATGCAAAGATAACCAAATTTCAATTGCATAGCGACTACTATCGCTTTAGCCTAGTTATCTCCTCATTTCTCTTCTACTTTACAAAGAAACAAGCAATAAGACTTTTTTGCTAATATTTATCACGATTAGCATGCTGTAGATAGGGAATAATCTTTTTTAACTATAGTTTGTGTGCAGAACAGATAGAGTATGCCATTTGAATGGAGTACAAGATCATCAGATCTTTTACTCATCAATTCACCGGAAGTTACAGTCATGAAAAGTATTTGTTAATTATGATGAATGTTAAACACTGACTTCGTTATTTATAGGATGTGGAAACTGTGCTCAGCTGTTTGAATAGAAATCTGCTTTTGTAAACTACAAAAGAAGCTATTTCACATGAATTATATGAGGGTAGTTTGATAAATCTTGTAAATTTCCATGAAAGAATGGAACACTTTTGTTGCGGCTCCATGGTTTGTAAGCTTGATTAATCAAAGGATCTTACAAAAATTCCAACAATATTGAAAATGGAGAAAAGTAGGTTTCGAGCTGTTATTAAGCATTTTCATTTGAGGGGTTGGACTACCGCAGAAATTAAACAGAGCTGGATGAAAATCACGAGAAATCTGCACCATCAGTGAAGACCATTTACTTTTGGATTAATGAGTTTAAACGTGGTCGGACGTGCACTGAAGAGGATGCTCTCTCCGGCCGCGCAATTGAGGCTACCATAGGAAACCATTGACAAAATTCATTAGTAATGCTAGACCTCCATATAAAATTTCGTGAGGTTGCTGAGACTGGGCAACTCAAAAGAGCCAGTTTATAATACTCTGCATGGAGAATTGACTATGAAGAGACTGTGTGCGAGGTGGGTGCCGCGATTGATCACGCAACAAAAGCGCATCCGGAACAACATTTCAAAACAATGCATAATCGCAATTCGAGAGTTTTGTGCGCAGAAATGCAAAGGCTGCTGAAAATGCACCAAATAAGGCAAAGAACATTTTGTCAGATGGTAAGGTAATGATCAGTGCTTTTTTTGGGATTCCCAAAGAATAATCCTCAGAGATAACCTGAGAAAAGGCAGAACCATAACTAAACTCTATTGTGCTTCATTTTTAGATCGTTTGAAACTTGTGTTGTTTGAAAAAATACCAAAGTTGGCACGCAAAACTGCGCTCTTTCAGCAGAATAATGTATTGTCCCACATATCAGCGATAATAATGGCGAAAGTGTATGAATTGAGCTTTTAATTTGTTCTTCATCCACCCTATTCACCAGGCTTAGCCCTAAGTGACTTCTTCCTGTTCCCTAGCTTGAAGTTTTGGCTTGGTGAGAACAAATGTTCATCAAATGACGAAGTGATAGTTGCAATCAACGACTACTTTACTGAGTTTGACAGAATCTATTTTTCCAACGGGATGAAATAGCTAGAGGATTGCTGAACCAAGTGTATATCTCTCAATAGAAACTATTGGAAAAGTAAGGTATGTTGTGTACGTTTCTTGCTTTTTAGCAGTCTTATCAAACCACCCTTTTATTTACCTAATAGGTTAAAACTTTACTCCTACTTCTTAAGGCAGGCATGGGCATTTATTTATTGTTCGGGTTCACTCTGGTTTTCGACTTTCCCACATACGACAGAAGATTTCATTGCGGAGGTTCGCTGTACGTTACAGGTATATGCTCAGGTATGTCGTGGCCTACTAGCAAGCAGTGTCGGACCCCGGCAGAGTTCCAACTGGAAAGTCGTCATGTCAATTCCTAAGCCTGTAGAATAAAGATTTGGAATTCCTTGGTGATAAATTATGCTTTTTAATTGTGACTCATTTCCTATTGAACCGAGGTAATATACACCTCTAAACGATCTAAATATAGTAAATATATGCAACTAAAGCCTTTGTTTGCTCTGTAGTTGGAACTGCTGAAAGGACACTTACAAGAAGGCAGTTGTATTATTTCCTACTTTGCAATCTCTACAAAATAAAATGAAAACAAGGAATTTAATAAATGTATCCCCTTCTAGGAGGTCTAAAGGGAGTTTCTGGGAAATGTTTTTGACCCTTTTCCATGACCAACCTTCAAGACTAGGGCTGTGTTTGCAGCTACAATTGGTATCCGTGAAAGACGATACACATTTGAAAGACTGAATATGGTGTCGCTGTATTTAAACATTTATCAGTTACAAAACACAATTAAGATTCTCTGTGGATAAAATGTTGGCTTTGTTTGCTTATATATACATATACATATTTGTTTTCACAAATCAATTATGATCAGTCAAAATACAAATGTCTGACTGATGTAAGTAGTTGATGCAACTGAAAATAGTGAGGAAGTATAATTAAAAAAGGAAGATAATGTATATGTAATAATAGAAATAAAATTACATTGTTAGAGCATGTTAGTTTAGAGCATAAGTTTAGTTATAAAGAGAAGATATAGCTGAAACTGTATATGTCAAGAAGAGACATTTTTCGCAAGGCTTTTGGGGACAATAGACAAGGGGTGGGGATAAGATGTTTGAAAGAATGTCCTTGAGCTTAAAAAGTATCTGATGTGTTCCATTCACATGACTTTCTCTGCATCTCTGCAACAAATATTGTTAAAAGTTTATGCTTCTACTTGCTTCATGCTAATTGAGAAAAATTAGCAGAAATAATCTTATTGCTTGCTTCTGTGTAAGTATAACTGAAATAACGGAGTACCATAGGTTAAAGTGATAGTCAAAAGCTGGTTGCTATGTGACTGAAATTCCTTTGTTTGTATGGACAGGAGTTGACAAATTCCTGTATGGTAAAAGTATAAGTTTTTAAAAGCTGAAACCAATAACAAGGAATATCTCAAAAACGATCAACTCCACGAAAAAAATGAATATGACATAAATTACGTGCTTTATCGTGATGTACACTTTTTTTTTGTTGTAAATTTTTGTCTGTCTCTTACGGTGTATCAGCTATGCAAAATTCAATAAAAATCTATCCAGAATAAAGTAGTCTTCAGAGGCTATTACCAGAAAATTCAAGATATGCATTTTATTTGACATGTAAATATCTTAAATATAAGAGATTTTAATCAAAATTGTTAGAGACATTTTTGAGAAAATCAAAATTTTTGAAAAGTTTTCCATGTAAAGGGTAGTTTGGGTTGGGGAGATTTTCTTGAAAATCTTCGTGTCGCATCCCTGGAAGAATCCAAACTTAAATATCAAGTCTTTTCGTTTTTGAACTATACTGTCCACAAACTCACACACAAACGCAAATACACACACGGACTTTTTTTCAAAAATGCTTTCTTTTGGGATTCGGGAGGACTCAAAACAAATATTTCCGGTGAAATCTCGGTATTGAATTTTTGGGGTGGAATACAATATTTTCTCTATATGTACATAGTACGTGTAGAGGAAGTAAAAAAGACGACGCAGGCCTTGGTGAGTGGTGAGATTGTGAAAGTTACTGGAAAGTTACTGAGAGTTAGCAGCCTAAGTCAAATAGTAGGATAGTTTCCGTTGGTTCATGCAAAGAGACGCTCCTGTGCGGGAAAGATAGCTAATTGGAACACACTTTTAATGCTTAGGCAGAAAAAAATGTTTTCGAATACATTTTCGGAGCAGCATTTCCCAACATAGTTCGTTTTCATTTACAAGTGCAGTTCATTTAGGTAGAAGTGCATGTGGTTATTCTCGCCCAGTATTTCGGTATTACAGATTACTTGCGCAAGAAACGTGATACGCGAAATTAAAGATTCACGAGCAAGTGAAGGCGTAATACAGTTTCAGCTATGATCGTATAGAAATATAACGTGTAGAAATTATGAAATTGGTAACAGTTTAAAATAAATCGTTTAAACTAATGTTTATAAACATGTTATCTCTGAGATAGATTCTTCTACCGTTCACGCCCTGTTAAGAGATACTTGCTTGACCGAGGAACCCAACTAGCCGGAGCAAATATGAATAATCTGTGAAAATCAAAATTTACAAAATAAAAATAATCAGAGATAACAAAGAGCCCCCCTGCTCCTGCTGCAATACCTATCAGAGGTAAACCAGATTTTGATAAAATAATTGCAAATGTAAGGGAATGCAATTATAATACAATGTTATTTATATTGTTTTACTGTAGTTTAATTGTATATAAATATCAGTACTATTTATCTATGAATCAGTAACTGTCATCTAGCAACTATTCGGATCGTTTCAAACTATGTGGTGCTATCTGACTTGCGGACTGTGTGCCAAGGGGTTTGGGGATTGCCCATATATTTTTAAGACATAACTACCAGAATATTGTAACAAAAATTCTCTTTTTCTCCAACAGATTTTTATTTCTTCCATAAACAATCAAAATCTGCTCAAATAACTGCCTTTCGTAACTATTCTGCCGTATAGTTTCTTTTCGACGTTCACTGCTGCGCCGATATAGCTCGCTACGAAACTCACTCAAGAGCAGCATGCGATGCATTCCCAGTGAAAACTGAACCCTGGGTGGTCCTTCGTTGCTGTTTCTATTCTTGTTGGTCACGGCACTGAAAACTTCTAGAAACGTGTAAAATCACCGTAGCTGTCACAACTCACTCATGCTTAGCAATGAGCGGCTTGGACGTCAAAGAACCTTCCACAGAACACGTGTAACTCGCACGGGTGTAACAATCACAACTGCGATGTCAAAAGAACTTGCCGCGGCACAGGTGTACACTAATGCACGTGTAACAAGAGTACCAACAATCAGCTTGCGATATGAAGCAAGCCGTAGACATACGTTCGGCGATTATGGCCGTAATGTAAAACTATAATGTAATGTAAAAATGTTAATATTAGTTTATTAGTTTAACTGTTTATTATTAGAAGTAATTGCTGTAAGAGACCATTACTTGACTTGCAATGTTCCTTTCTCCAGCATAACTTTTATTCAAACATTCTTTTGGGTTGAGTGAACTTTAAAGTACATATTTTAAAATGACATTTCTGAGGTTATATATTAGTTTCTCAACCTACTATGGATAGATAATAGAGGACATACAATGTCGAGGGGAATGAGATTCAGAGTGAGAGAAACCCAAATATGTATTTCTCCATCAATTCATCTATGTAAACAATGGTAATTGCTATTCATGTATAATACTTCGCCGTATGGAAAACGCATGCAAAGATCCGCGGTTCTAATCCCATCAAATCCGCTTCACTCACTGAGAGATTTTCCAGGTTTTTCTCAGCCTATATAACTGGAAAATGTCAAAAAGGTGCCTACGTTTACTTTTGCAAAATATCTTAAGTACGGGTGTTAAACACAACTAAAAATCTGCTATATTACACTCACATGATTTTCTCTTCATTTTTCGCAACAAATTATTGTTCTAAGTAGTTCATGTTAATCCAGATGAACATTTACGTAAATTATTTTATTGCATATTTACTTGCAAATATTAACAAATAAGGGAATAGGCTAAGCAAAAATGATAGTCAAATCATTTAAAAACTGATCACTGTGTGATGGTTTTTATTCTTTGCTTGGAAAAACTATATTCAATTTCACGAAAATATAAATATTTTAAAATGGAAACCACTAACAAGGAAGTCTAGGAAGTGGTTAACTTCACAAGAAAGCATTTGTATCTTTTAACGAGATCAACAGTTTTGGTGAAATAAGTTGTTTATCTCATATGGTAATGCATATCTCATTTAAAATGAAAATTCCCAGAAAATTCAAGTATATATTTTATCATGGAAATATCGTAATATATGACAAATTTTCCATATAAATGGTAATTTGGGATAGGGAGATTATTCTGAAAATCCTCTTATCATATCCTACGAAGAATCTAAACTTAAATATTAGGTTTGTTACCAAACGGACTCTCTTTTTAGAGTTATGATATTCATACACAATATATATACAAGGAGTTTTTTATTTATTTTTATTTTTCCATTCTTGGTCCTCAAACCTGTATTTCCGTATATCAAATTTTGGGGTAGAATGCATTTGTACATTGTAAATGGAAGAGAAGGTAAAAATTTAATTTATCCATTCACATGACTTTTTATGCCTATTATGCAGGGCATTATTCTTACAAAATCTTATTCTTCTCTCTACTTCATGCTAATCGAGACAAGCATTAGCAGAAATGCTTTTATTACTTAGTCCCCTCTAAAGCAAAAGGAAAATAAAGGAATACATTGGGCTAAAGCGATAGTAAGATCTTTTAAAACAGATCGCTATGTGATGCAAATAAAATTCCATTCTCTTTGCATAAGGAGAATAATAAAGTTGGATCACTTCCCATTTGAGAGAAATCTAAGTAATAGAAATTTTAAATATAAGGAATTATAAGGAACATCTCAAAAATGGTTAATACCACAAAAATGTATAGTATATAAAGTGTCTTTGTTTTAACGAAATCTACATTTTTGTGTAATCATTGTTTCTATTATAGTTTACCAGTTATGCAAAAGTGCATTTTAATCAAAATTTTTAGAGCAATTTTGAGAAGTAAAAGCTTTTTTCGGATTGTTTTTCATGTAAAGGCTAATTTGGGGTGCAGGATTTTTTTTAAAATCTTGGGTCGTATCCTTGGAAGACTTTTTGCCTTTGAAAATCGTGTTCACGAACACACGGAAACATAAAGAGACCTTTTTTTAAAAATGTTTTTTTCGATACAGGGGATCATAAAACATGTATTTCCAGTGAAATCTTGGTGGTGGAATGCAATAACTTCTGTACCTATTTTCTATGTTCGAAGTAGAGAAAGTAAAAAGAGGAACAATCCCTGTGAAATGAGAAGGAGCTTTATTCTGTTAAAACATGTATAAATTAGATTTTGTAATGATTATACATGAAAAGCGGAAAGACACTTCGAGTAAGAGTGCGTCGTTAAGAGTTGGCGCCAGGTTCGCTTCCAGGCGACCACATTTGGGATCTGTGGTGGACAAAGCGGCGCAGGGGCGGATTTTCTCCGGGATCTCCTATTTCCCCCGCCATCGAATTCCACCAGTGCTCCATCATCATGCCATATATCATCAATTTCATTACCTACGGTGTTCATGTAGTAAAACCGAGCGTTAAACACTAACAAAAAAAAAAAAACAAAAAAACAGAGTTGGCGCAGAATTGAAATTTGATATTCTATGAAACATGTTTGGAATCAACTGTGTTGGGTTTTGTGTAAATATGAGTTAAGGATTTTATTCGGAGTGTTCGTGCGAACCTGAAATCTGCCCTTTTATAATTGAGTCGAAAATATCTAAACGGTCAAAAACGGTTACTGTTAACTTTTAACTTTAAAATCGATAGTCATCTGACCACGCATGGAAATCTTCTGTGCTTCATCCTTTATGGTTTCTAATAAACATTTAAATTTCTGGAGATCAACTACCTCTGGACCACCCGCACTGGGTAAATGGTAGATAAAAATACATAACATTTATCTGTATTTATATGCAACCACACACAACATACCTCTTAATTCTCTGCTCTCTCCCGGATGTTTCAATTAATTTCCGTAGGCAAATTGTTTCATGAATAAATTAGATTGATGTAAATTGATAAATGTTACATACTTCCTAAGCAATTAACTTGTTATACACATAATGTTTTTGCTTCATCTGACGCACGGTAGTTCTGGAATATTAAATAGATATATTTAGTTTCATAGCTAACAGCATTTTCACATTTGGTTTGTTTCAAACAGATTCTAAGAGCTAGAATATATTTTGTATGCGTTTTTCTTTTAGTTGGTGCAATTTTAAACTTTAATTCCAATAGCAATTAAAAAAAAGCGCAAAACCTCCACTTTCATGTTCAAAATTGAATCATGAAGCAAAATTATTTTATACGTGGCGTGTTCGGAAAGTAAGTACTGATTTGGAAAAGGAAGGCATAAAATGTTTGTTTTCACAGCATTGTACATGAAATAACATTATCTATCCTATTTTTGAACATAGTTGTCATCATTGCTCACGCATTTGTCATAGCAGGGAATCAACTTTTATACCCTCTTCAAAGAAAGCTGCCGCTGGTGAAGACAGTCCTTATTGGGCAGTTTTTGAAATTTGTGAAAACACATCACAAATCATTCTTATTTGGGCGAGATAGGAGATTCTATTTCAGTTTCAGGGTAAGGATCTTTCCTGAGCCTTTCCTATTGGTTACGGATACAGTACGACTACGTGACAGGTGAAAGACAGGTTTCGAGATTTCGTCCAGGTTAGGCTACGTTAGGTTAGGTTGTAAATGAACTGGATCGAAATAAGGGGTCAAAATGGACTTTCTGAAAATCGGTTCTGCCTTCCAATGCAAAATGCACAGCCTTCCGTTCGTTTTGTCTGCTTGTGCATGGACAGCCATGCTGGTCAATCGACCAAGGTGAGAGTCAAATGTAAACCTGAACTAGAATCTGCAATGTCACCATATTGGGAACGGTCTATTTACACGAACTGCCTCATTCGCTTATTCAACTAATCCATCAGTGACAACAGAAGGCCACCCACTCCGTGCTTCGTCATGGACATTGAATCGTCCATCGTTGAATTGCCTAATCTACTTTATCAACATTTCATTTGTCATTACATTTTCACCGTAAATCTCTACAAGTTGAGGATAAAATTTCAGCTGGCTTAACATTCGTTGCGTACAGAAACCGAGTTACCCATTTCACAGTCGGCGGGATCACAAAATATCTTAAATATTTTGAACGACACTAACAACTCAAACACATCACGATCCGGTTATAACGGCACCAGTGGACAATGAACGAGGAACTAGTGCGCATGTGTGGAACTGTGACACTAGCAATGCGGTGGTGGTAGAGCGAAATGGTACTTACTTTCCGTATATGTCTCGTATTTTCAACCTGATTAGCCACGAGTTAGGTTTTATTCTTCAATCTTAATTTTTTCTTCCACTACATGACGAAAAACATTTCCTGAAATACACGTTTACAAAGGCCCAAAGGAGCTAAAATATGTTCCTTAAGAGAACATGAAAAATAGTAGAGAGTATGTTATCATTTTGCTGTCTCATGAAGTATAAGGACATGTTTGAAAGTCCGGCACTTCAGATCTGCTGAAACAATCAGTTTATAATAGTAAGGTTGTATAAAAACATTTAAAACATTCCATGTCATATTAAGGAAGCAATATTACAGATTGACTAAAATCGCCTTTATTATTATACTGAATCCGATAGGAGATTCTTACGGGGCACAGAAATGTTTGCACTTTTTTTGTTGCGATTGTAGTCAAAAATGTGTTTTTAGATTTTTTGTGTTAAAAATCTACAATACTTTTAAAGTACATATTTGCAATATTTGATTCTCCTAGGGTGTATGATGTAACCCATGTTTTCAAGCGTTGGGTGGTTATCTGACTCTCAATGTCAAACTTTAAAGTCATTTTTCTTATGTTCAAATTCGTTTTTCACTAGTGTTACAACAGTCATTTAGAATGAATACCATTTCAAACGCTATTTCTAGAACATTCAAGATACACAGTTTATTTCCATGAAAATATAGGACACATAGGGCATTCATATCAAAGCCGTTGAGCTATTTTTGCGAAAATGCACATTTTGGAAAAATATTCCACTTAAAGTGTAGTAGGGTGGAGGATTTCGTGTCAGTCCCTTGGTAGATTCAGAACTTATACAAAATTTGGCATTCATCTAAATTTTCGGCTTTGAAGTATGCTCTTAATAAGCCGAGTTTTTTTTTAATTTTAATTTTGGTTTTCAGGGAACCTCAAAATGTATGTTTATCATAAAATATCGCTTTAAATGCTTTGGCAGAAAGCGACACTTCCTTTTCTTACCATGCACATAAAGAAAAGAAATTAATACCTAAATAAGAACTTCTGAGTAAAATGGGTTTAGAGTTGCGGGGCCGTGTCGCAATTAAATAACCAACTTTTTATTTTATCGTTCAACTCAAGCTCCACCACTGCATGCCGGAATATGCTGGGCCATCTTAAGAGTGATTTCTTGCTCAGCGAATAACTAGTTCGCAAGTTCACCACTAAGTGCACATGGTGACATGGAATTAACGCATCGTCCTTAGATAGCACTATATAAGAAAATCACGACTTGCAGTAGTGAAAATGGCTATTTTAACACATGGAACTCATCTTTCAAAATATGGGGTTCTTTCACGTGAAAATAACTACACGTGACTAATGGTTTTTCTTCTTGTCTAAAGGTTTTGCGTCCGAAAGAATTCATTCTCCGTCCGGTTTGAATTCACAAACTTGGCTAAGAGAGGCCAGCTTGGAAACCCTCGCCTTCCGAATGGCAGTTTACTTACGTTAGGAATTTTCAAGGTGCTTATAGTACCACTTATGCTCTACATCTGCGAGGTGTGGGACCTCTCTGGCTCAAGGGGACTTTTGTCCATCTATTCTGTATGTCATTTCCCAATGAGGCTACCACATGAAGCTTCGGCTCTCCCATACGCGGATGATGTGATTAGGCGCCGGGTTCTAAATTTCTACGTCAAATTGACCCAATATGAGAAGGCCTTAATAATTGGAGGTTTAATAACTTTAAATATTTGAGAATTTTATTAAACTTTTGTTTTATTAATTGCTCAAAGATGAATTAATATTATTACGATAAAGGACATTGTTAACACAACTATAGATATAAAAGTTAGAGGTAGATCTCTGGTGGATTATTTACCTACTGAACGCCGCTGTAGGCAGTTCCGTGTTCCCCGCATAGTTGGTGGGCACCGCCGATAACCCCTATGGGAGTGGTCACCAAAACGCTCATCAACTATCTTTTTATTTTCTCTGCACGTACTATGTACATAGTGTATAGAGAAGGTATTGTATTGCACCCAAAATTCGATACGAGATTTCACCGGAAATATGTTTTGAGATCCCTTGAATCTAAAAATAGTACTTTTAGAAAAATGTCCGTGTATGTCTGTCATTCTATCAGTGTGTGTGTGTGTGTGTAAATGTAAATGGCGTGTTATTTATGGACGCTCTTTAACTACTATGGTTCTCAGCGTCCCATTCTGAATTGGGCGTGAAAGACCGCTTACTTTTGCTCAGAGGCCCCTCTGTCAGGCTTGAGGTCTTTTACGTGCCGTAAATCTACGACACGGGACCAACGGCTTTACTTCCCTTCCGAAGGAAGCCATGCTAAGGATTTTTACACCCGAAAAAATCCATCGTCCTCCACCGGATTTGAACCCGTGACCTTGGGTATATGAAGTTAGCATGGTAACCATTACACCACGGAGGGCGACGTGTGTGTCTGTGGGCAGTATAGCTCAAAATCTAAAATTCCATTACATATCAAACTTGGTATTTAAGTTTAGTATCCCCCAAGGATGCGACACGAAGATTTTCAAGAAAATTCCCCCTTTTCAACTACCCTTTACATGAAAAAATGTTCGAAAATTTTTATTTTCTTTAAAATGGCTCTAACGATTTTGATTAAAATATCATACATTAAAATATTTACATGACAAATAAAATGTATATTTTGAATTTTCTGGGAATAGCCGCTGAAGATATCTTTATTCTGGATGCATTTTGCGGAAGTTTGCAGAACTGGTAAATAGTAAGAAATAGACAAATACTTACATAGCAAAAAAATTAGATCTTGTTAAAGAACACAATTTATGTTACATTCATTTTTTTCGTGGGGTTGGCCATTTTTGAGATATTCCTTATTAAAGGTTTCAGTTTTAAAATAGTTATAATTTTCTCATAAACCAGGTTTTAAAAGATTTAATATTGCTTTGGCTAGTGTATTCCCTTATTTCTGTCCTACTTACAAGGAAGCAAGTAATAAGACAATTTCTGTTATTCTTTCTCAATAAGCATGAAATATACAGAAGAATAATCTTTTTAATAATAATGTGTTATAGGCATGTAGAGATAGCCATGACAATGGAACAATCAGATGTTTTTTTAATCAAGACACCGGTGGAGCAGCATCAAGGATGGTTCTCCTAAAAAGGCAACCGTTGAGAGCCTGCACTGTAGCGCTACATCCTCAACACCCTCAACATTGAACCCGCAACACTAACCTACAACCATACAATATTCCTGAGGTTAAACTCTTACAAGTGCAGGTACATAGCAACAAAAAATACCTATACCCACGCCGCTGAATCCTTGCATTTGACAGTTGCGAGTTAAGTTGGTACACCCGCAAACAACAGATTTACCCGTTTGACTTTCTGAACCAATCACAAATCAGCATTCCAGTCGGTCAGACAATGGAAACGGATCTAGATGTCGCACCGTTGCAATATCTGGCTATTTCCAACTTCGTGCTCAGTTTGTGACCTCCTAACACGTGCGTTGAATTGTTCTGTACAAGCTACATATTATTTATTGTTATAGGTAATAAGTGTTGTTGGCGTTTGTTACTGTACGTAAGGGAACATATCAAGACTCACAATTATAGAACTGGATAGACTATTGCGGGAAGGTGTGGCGAGGGTGGACAACTTCTGGAAGAAGAAAGTAAATGCTGTGCACAAAATAATACCGAAAAACACAGGAGTTAGACGGAATCATCAGTGAATGTGAACCTCTAATGATATGTCTTGGTGACGACAACGAGGATGTTGATGATGGCAATGACGATGATGCTTCCGAAAATGATGATGATGGAGACATGGATGGAATTGAGTCATTAATTTCTAAACCGGGGAAAATCGCTTTGTTAAACTTTTCTCTCATTGTAACGAGCTATTTTGCATTAATTTATTCTATATTGTCGTAAATACGCAATGTATGCTACATTAGTCATAGTATCACCCTTATTTTCAATTAACATCAATAATAACGAATTAGTTTCTTTATTTGTCGGCATTCATTTATTATTTACATGTTATATTCGTCTTTACACACGAGATATTTGTGATCTGTTGATATTGTTTACTAGTTACTCTGGCAACGCCGCAAAGACAGCATAGCCAACTTTACCACATACCATCCGAATTGCCAAGTGCAAGGATAGCGCTCTCTCTCTCTCTCTCTCTCTCTCTCTCTCTCTCTCTCTCATACACACAGATCTTTGTTTACAAATGCTTGTTTTGTATTCAATAGATTTTAAACATGTACTGTGTGTATGATCTTGACATCGATTTTTCGTATGGAATACAAAACCTCCTGTATTTTCCATAGAATAGAAGCACATAACGTAAAAATAATTTCGTTTTACCTTATTTATTTGCTACTATTTTGTTTAACAATAATGAATGTAGCCCCCTGATTGTTTACGTGCCGTTTTAAGCACAACCATATAAACGAAACTTCACAACATGTTATAAAATCGAATGGGCTAAGCGCTTTGATAAACTCAAAGTGACCGTTACACACGCCATGTTTATGGTGTTTGTTTATTTAACTAATTAGTTCTGTGTATGTGACCAATTAAATGTGCACTTCGATCAGACGCGAAAGCCGGTGGCTCTATTACTATTTTCTGTGAGAGCTGGGATGTATTTCATAATAGGCGAGATGGAAAACCGCTAAATCGCAAAATCATCTCATGCATGTACAACGAAGGGCAGCATACGGCCGGTTTGGGCACCAGCATGACATATCCATAGGTGAAAAACGTGCTTACATCATAACAAAGTAGGTATCGTACTTCACAGTTTATCTCAGGAGAATTACCCTTGTAAATATTTTTTTTTGTGGATTGTTTTTTCTTTTTAGTCTATTTCCCCCATTCATGCTGGCAGGTGAAAGGTTGAATTTCCTGTACTCATTATTAAAATCAAACTACTTGTGTGTTTTATCTATTTTACTGCACGTATCTGCATTAACTGTATTAAATTTTCAAACCTTTGATTTATTTATTGTTACATACATAGAATATAAACCTTGATCTTAACCTCCTTTTTACTTTCTCTACCGTAAAAATGAAGTGAAGGACAAGGCTTATATTCCGCATAGTAGGTAGAGAAGCTAGTGCATTCTACCAAAAAATCGATAACAAGATTTACATGTTTTGAGGCGCTCTAAATGCTCTAAATAAAAAAAAAGATGCATTTCGAGAAAAAGTCCATGTGTGTATCTCTGCATTCACTGTAGGAACCCAAACTATCTTGTGTTTTTCTATTTCTACTTTCTCTATACAAGCTATATACATAACGTATAGAGAAGGTATTGCATTTCACCCAGAAATTCGATACCAAGATTTCATTGGAAATAGACGTTTTAGGGTCTCCTGTATCCAAAGAAAGCATTTTTAGAAATAGGTCCGTGTGTGCGTGTGTCTGTGAACACGATAAATAAAAAACGATGGGTCGGTAAAATATCAAACTTTGTATATAAGTATAGATACGACACGAAGATTTTGAGGAAAATCCCCCCAAACCAAACTACCCTATACATGGAAAAATTTTCGAAAATTTTCATTTTCTCAAAAATGCTTCTAACGATTTTGATTAAAATACCGTATATTAAAAATATTTACACGAAAAATAACATGTATATTCTGAATTTTTTAGGGATAGCCTCTGCAGACCTCTATCCTGGATGAATTTTGCTTGATTTTGCATAAGTATTAAACCGTAAGAGATAGACAGAAACTTACTGCATAAAATATGTAGATCTCATTGAAACACACAATTTATGGCATATACATTTTTTTCGTAGAGTTGACCATTTTGGGATATTCCTTGTTATTTATTTCAGTTTTAAAATACTTATCACGTACGGAAATTTGTCAACTCCTGGCAATGTAAACAAACGGATTTCCTATCATGACAACCAGCTTTTAAAATATTTGACAATCATTTAAGCTTAGTGTATCCCATTATTTCCCTTCTATCTTCAAGAAGGCATTTCTGTTAATGTTTGCCTTGATTACCATGAAATAGATAGAGGAATAAATTTTTAAAAATAACTTGTTACAGAGATTTAGAGAAAGTTATTTAAATGAAACATAGATTTTTATTAGATGTATCTGTATTAACTATGTTAAATCCTTTGATTCATTCACTATTGCTAACACAGAATATTAGTCTTTAGCTTTCCTTTCCTTTTACTTTCTTAGCGAATTACTAACTTACCATCTGCTATTCCTTATTTAGGTAGTGATTTAGTCCAATAAGTTTCAGGTGGATTTGCTGCTGGTAACGCAACGCAACCTTAAACCAAGTTTTACTTTCTCTACACATACTATGTACACAGTGTATAGAGAAGGTATTGTAATGCACCCAAAAATTCGATACTGAGATTTCACTGGAAATACATTTTTGGGTCCCTCTGTGTGTGTGTGTGTGGGTGTGTGTGCGTACATGTGTGTGTGTGTGAGTGTGGACAGTATAGCTCAAAAACGACGACCGTTAAATATCAAACTTGGTATTTAAGCTTGACATCTTCCAAGTATGCGATATGAAGATATTCAAGAAAATCCCCCCACCCACAGCTACCCTTTACAAGGAACGTTTTTTCGAAAATTTTGATTTTCTCAAAAATGGCTCTAGCGATTTTGATTAAAATAACGTATATTAAAGTTATTGAAAATAATATGTATATCTTGAATTTTCTGGGAATAGTCTCTGAAGACTGCTTTATTTTGGCTGAATTTTACTTTGTATAACTTTTAAACCGTAAGAGATAGACAAAAACTTACTAACAAAAAACGTAGAGCACATTAAAACACACAATGTAGGTTATATACCTTTTTTCGTGGATTTAATCGTTTTTTAGATATTCCTTCTTTTTGGTTTCAGCTCTGAAAAACGTATACTTTTCTCATACAGGAATTTGCCAACTCGTGTTCATACAAAGAAACTTCAGTCACATAGCTACCAGATTATAATTGCCTATCACTTTAACCTATGGTACTCCCATATTTCGCTTCTACTTACAAGGAAGCAAGTAATAAGACTATTTCTGCTATTTTTTTCTCGGTTAGCATGAAGTAAATAGACGCATTAGCTTTTTAACAATAGCTTGTGCAGAGATGTAGAGAAAGTCATGTGAATGGAACACATAAGATTTTTTATATTCCATTTCACTTTTCCATTTATTGCTGCTGCTACAGCAATAGTCCACTTACAATGTACGTGGTACGCAGGGGAGCTGCAGCATTTCACACAAAATTAGATACCGGAATGTCATCGAAATACCTGTTTTGAGGAATCATGAATTGAAATCACATTTCCAGAAAGAAAGTTCGTGTTTGTGTGTGAGTGTATGTGTTACTAAATAGCATAGTTCAAACAGTAAAAGTGAGCCAAGTAGATACCATACTTGGTATTTGAGTTCAGTTTCTTTAGGGATATGACACGAAGATTTTTAAAAAAATGTCCCACCTCAAAATTTGCTCTATAGAAATTGTTTTAAAATGTTTATTTTTTTTTTAAAAAAAATTACAATTTTGCTTGAAATGTTATATAATATTAAATATATTTACACGAAAAATAAAATGCATGTGTTGAATTTTCTGGAAATGGCCTCCAAATCTCTCTTTTCATTCTGCATGACTTTTGCATAAAGGCAAACCGTTAGGTGTAGAAAAAGTCTTACTACACAAAAAATATAGATCTCGTTAAAACCACTGTCGCGGTCACTGGCTTAAACCTTGACGGAGAGCGATCGATTTTTTCGGGAGTGAAAGTCCTTAGCATGACTGCCTCCAGAAGGGAAATGACGCCGGTAGTTCCGTCTCATAGAAAAAGAATTTTAGTGCTGATAAAGAGATCTTTGGGCAAAATAAACGGCCTTTCACTCCCAATAAATATACGGAAAGAATAAGAGTTTTATTCCTAGAACAATTTAATATATCAAAGGATAGTTTACAGTAAAATAGTAAAGTAAATTAGTTTTAGGGATTAATGATATGAATATTTCCTTTGAAGTTCAATAAGTAGAACTTATGGGACTCCGCGTAGTTAAAGATCTTAGCTTTCATAAAGAAACATTAGTGAGGAATAATGTTGAAGGAGCACAAAATAGAACTCTGGTACTAGATAAGTCATTGGGAAAGGCAAGTTACGTTGGAAAAAGCAATTAGCTCGAAGTCAGAGTAGTGAAGTAATTAATTTCCGGGAAAATCAGTAGTCAAGAACTCCAGTAAACTCAAAGCTCATTTCTTTGGACGTCAATATGTTCTATAAATCTAAGATACGCGCGTGAAGTGAATTAACAGCGTATCCCAGATGCTTATAAGACGCGAAAAATTGAACGTTGAACATAGAAGTGTGGTGCGGGCCTTAAGTTAATAAACGAAACACTCGCTAAAATTTGATGAATCCTTTTGCGCTTCTTGCGCTTCAAGACTCTAGCTTTTATATAAGTAAATTAGAAGATATTGCGGTCGTGGCGAGCGCTAGGATCATCACCCATTTAGCGCTTTCAGTCACGTCAACTAGGGAAACAAAGTTTACCTACTACGTAAAGTTCTTAACACTCTGGAAGTTAGCAGATTTAATATGGTACAGTTATAGTTCTTAGTGCTAAGATTCAGGAACATTTGATTATTCGTCTTAAAACAATCGCAACCCGCTCCAGACAAATCAGTTATTAGTCTCCATTAAATACTCTCGCCACACCCACGCACATACTGATTAAAAGACTTCGTAGTTGAACCACTGGAGCAGCTTAGCTGACAGCAGAGGGAATTAAAATGGGATCGATTATAAACGCATACTATCAAGATTTTTGTGTCATTGTTGCTAAGCTGCCATTATGACACCGGTGCTAGAAGTACACATTTATGATATATTTCGACTAACATAACAATGTTTTTATAATGTTATTATTGCACAAAATCTCGTTATTAAATTTTCTCTGAATAGTCCGGGAAAACCTCTTCATTTTGAATGGATATTATGTAATTGTATTTCATGCCTGATAGTCAGAAACATACCACACAAGAATGTGGTGTCGCCGAATCTATAAGTTATGTCAAATAACATTCTTTATTCCATTAGATGGTTTATAAATATCCGCGTTACATAATTTTTCCTATATTGAACTACCATTGGGACATATAAAGTATCTTACACGAATTTATATTTTTATATTTATATATCCACATGGATTCATTAGTAACTGAATTGCAATGCACGAAAAGTTGCTTTTGTTTTCCGTATCTACATCCAATCAGGTCCATAATGTTTAAAATCAGATTATTTCTAGTCGCAAATTTATCCTAACGTAACTTGAATAAAGAATCAGTTTTTAAATTAATCTTATTAATCTTGTCTCGTATTAGCAGAAATGTAAATGGGTAGAGGAAGTCGTGTAAATGTAACACATCCGACATTTTGTTGTTGCAGATCAATGCCAATGTGTTAATTAATGATAATGTCAAAATGGAGTAATATCTAGACTTGTAGCTGGTCATTACTTCCTTTCATCAGTCTGGAAATCGATTATTATTTAACTCTCCCCAAATATGGTTTGCGAAATGGCACGGTACTCCATCGTGTTGAAAGACTATTTGCAACCCCATTTTCATTAGCTCGATTTGAAGAAATAATAAATTCAGTCCATGTTGGTACACAATAGAGTTGATTTTTTTAGCAAAATAATGGTCCAATAAAGTTTTTGTGCATAAGGCCTCACCAAATGTTCACCTTACAGCAGTGTTTCCCAACCTTTTGAAGTTCACGGCACCCTTGGGAATAACATTAAACACCAGGGGCACCCTTCCTTGAATTAAAAGAAAATTAAGATTAATATGTTAATTTATTGAAATATTATATAATAATAACGTACACCATAACATAATACAGTAAACTTTGCTACAATCACTGAGTAAAAATACATCAATAAATTTTGTTCGATTAATGATTAATGTAAAACTTGTGATTGATGCTTAGAGCACAGATATGTGATGTCGGTCTTACAGTTGACAGTGAAACACGCAAATCATCCTCAAGGTTATTAAGTCTATTTTTTGCTTTGCATTTTATTGTCACCATAGCAGAGAAGGCTTGCTCGCATACTAGGATGTTGAAAAGGGCAAAAGTGCGTTAATTGCTTTCTTCATTAGGTTAGGGTACTCCTCTCTCCGTTGAAGCCAAAAACTAGCCACCGACGCCTGACTCTTGGTGAAGTTACCTTTGAGTGTGGAATCAGCGCAAAGATCAATAAATTCATCTCGTTCGCAAGCAGTGAAATCTATTTCCTCTGCACTATCTACGAAATCAAATGGTGAGACAACCCAGTCGAGATTCGTAGTGGAAATAGTTGGAAAGTACGCATCTATTTCATCTTGCAATCCTGATAAGTGATCACAAATGCGGTCTTTCAGTTTACCCAGATCTTTATCTCCTGCCACATTAAGAAGAGATGGAAAGTTCGACAAATCTCCATTTGAACTACAGACTTCCAAGAACTAAGTTTTCTTTAAAACCTTTCATTTTATTGGTTGAGGAGATTATTGTTTCATGTCGACCCTGCATCGAAACATTCAGTTCATTCAGCTTATGAAAAATATCTCCCAGATACGACAGTTCAAAACACCAAGAATCACTTAGTAAGAGCTCATGAAATGTGTCTTGATTTTCATCCTTAAAAAAAGTTTTTAGCTGTTCTTTAAGTTCGAGAAACCGGTTCAATACACGACCCCGCGACAACCACCTTACTTCTGTGTGAAGTAACAAAGAGGTATGAGCTGCATCCGCTGCGCGACATAACTGTTCAAAAATTCTGCACTTTAAAGGTCGAGACTTCATATAGTCACCATTTTCACAACTTGGTTAAACACTTCAGCAAAATCTTCATTACACGCTTTCACGACTAATGCCTCTCTATGCAGAAAACAGTGAGTTATAATAATGGATGGATTTTCATTGAGAGCTCTGGCAGTAAAACCTTTAATTTTCCCAGACATAGATGGTGCACCTCTGTACATATACCACAACAGTCTTTCCATGAAAGATCATGGTCATTGAGATAGGAATTAATAGATCCGAAAGTATCATGGCCTGTGGTTGTAGTCTCCAGCGGTCTACAGAACAGAAACTGTTCACTGATATCTTTTTCATCAATATATCTGATAAAACCAAGGAGTTGCGGTTTGTCACCAATATCGAGACTCTCATCTATTTGCAAAGCAAATGTTCTATAAGTTTTTATTTTCTCAGTGACTTGTTCGTTGATATTGCATGACATTTCAGATATCCTGCGGCTGATTGTGTTGTTGGACAGAGGAACTTTCGAAATTTGATTAGCTGCTCCTTCGCCAAGTTTTGTTGAAACTATAACTTGACATGCAGGGCCTTGATTTCCTCTCCAAGAGTATGAGGTTTCTTTTTTTTTTAGCTAAGTCCTACTACTTTAAATGAGGCTTCAAGAGCAGTATCACCTATGGTCATTCTCTTTACCATTCGCACAGCTGTTTTCTTCTCCCCTTCTAATACATGTGAAAAATACATTACACTTTTCTGTGACACACTAGGATGCTTTGTTGTAAGATGCCGCTTCAGTTTGCTAGGTACCATGGCCTCGTTGCTAAGTGTTTCGCCACAAACTAAACACACAGGGATAATAGGGTTTTCCTCGTTGTTATTCCACTTAAATCCATACGCTAAGTAACTGTCCTGGTATGTTCTTTTCTTTCGTTTGTCTTCTTTATGTGGTGAATTCGACGGTCCGGGAGAAACTGTAAGATTTGGGTTCTTAAAGCAAGCAGTAGGAGCCGACTGTTCACTTTCACTGTCCTGGCGTTTCGTTTAACAATGAACTTATCCATAGCTAAACACTGTGAATCAACGCGAGGAAGACAACTGAAAGCGCCAAGCGGCGTACACTTTTATATATTCATGTCGAAGTCTCGGGAATGTTCGTGAGGAAGCGAGTAATCTCGGGAATGTTCGGCAGGGTATGTGGGATACTAGTATAACTGAATTATTGAAATGAATCGACCGCTATCACCATCTGCCGTGCATGAGAGTAATTGATTTGACTTATTTTATTTCAAGACCTTACAAGACTTAAGGCTTCAGTAGAAGGTATTTTTTTTTTGTTTATCTCAATATCTCGCGGCACCCCTTAGCCAATCACACGGCACCCTAGGGTGCCGGGGCACACCAGTTGGGAACCGTTGCCATAGAGAATCTTAAAATGTTCGTGTATCAAACGTGGATTTTCAAGCCCCCAAATTCGGCAATTGTGCTGATTAACACAATTTACACAAATTGTGACCTAATCGGAAGAGTTGCAATTCTCAACATTTTCTCGTCAATTATTTGTAGCATGGTACTAGCGAATTCAGCCCTAAGCAACTTGTGCAGATGTTTTATTGCATGCAAGAGTTGAAGTTTATAAAATTTCATTTCAATGTGTTCCACATGACGTCATGCGCTATATTGACTTCGGCAGACCTAACTGTACACTACAGAGTGGAACGGACTTCTGAGGACTCTAAACTCAGGACACTGTTAGATTCTTTCGGCACCTTTTTCTGATGTTCTGGGCCTTCCTGTTTAATTTCCTTTTAGTATACTGCCGGAATTCTTAGACTGTTTATGCCAATGCCCGATATTATGCTCATGAGGGTAAGCTTTGCTATATCGCATCTGAATTACCGCTGTACCCCAAACACAGATTTGTGTTCCGTCAACCATAAAACACACATAGCTTTCTTTTGTACAGTAAACATTTCACAAAAACACAAAAAAAAACAAAAAAAAAAACAATTTAAAGAAAGCAAGGAGCACTTCTATAATATGTCTACACAGATCATTTGTATGCAAAATGTATTTATGCAATAACATGTAATACAAAGATCATTTTGCAACAATGAGTTTTTATGACGATGCAAACAATGACAAAAAACATGTGAATGTAACTATTTGAGTTACTGCATTAATTAAAAGCACTTTCAATCAATTACATACAATACTTAGTGCACAGTGAACACGTACACCCCACTTTTCTAATTTACAACCACAAGTTTCTCTTTTTCTTTGGCAATTTTCAGCCCCCATTTCTCTCTTACTTTCCTGTATAATTACCTAGTTGTTTCAGAAAGTCCTTCTTATTGTTTCCAAAAAGTTTTAAGCACACTATCTCTGGCGATAGCTTTTCCCAGTTTTTATTCCGTATGTTTTCTCTCCACATTTTAGTTTCTTCGCACTCAATTATACAGTGTAAATTGTTGGCGACATTACCACATGGTGGGCATAGGCGTTCTTTCGATTTTTCCTCAGACTGGCATGTATTTTTCTGTTCCCCATATTTGCTTACAATTTTCTCTTTGTTTAATATATTTTATGCCGTCTGTTATATTTATTAACATTGCCGTCACTTCATCCATTCCTGGTCTTGGATTGGTTGCTCCTATTAGTGCCAGCAATAACGCAAACCAAAAACTTAGCGTACTTAATGCATTTTCTTTGTTACATTCGGTTTACTTACTTTGGATCTGTTATACAGTCTGATGCATGCTCTATACCCATGTTTCTGCTTTAACGAGCGTTCCATCTTCTTCGCGCTCGCGTAAGCAACTCTTGGAAACCTGTATGTAATTCTTGAAGGTAAATAGTTGTTGATAGAAACAGGTTGTCATAGGTTTTGCAAAGAGGTAGTTAAACTATAAAAGGGTTACTGGAGAAGAATAGAATACCGAAAAACCTCATCGCTGGGAGTTGACAAAGTTTTTCATTTTCCTCTTCCTCCGCCAGTGAAAATGAGTCCATTTCCGAAGAGCTGATCTCACCACTTATTTGAGATGACTGCATCTTGTTTATAAAGCACATATAGTACTCCAAGTGAATAACTTTTAACATTCAGCAAAATTCTCCCTTTAATCCATTGAGAATACATACTCCAAAGTAGGCGTCCTCCGTGGTGTAATGCTAACTTCATATGCCCAAGATTGCGGGTTCAAACCCGGCTGAGGACGATGGATTTCTTTTCTGGTGTAAAAATCTGGTATTTCACGCTCAATGTAGAATGTTACACTGAGAACCACATCAGTTCAAGACCATCCATAAATAAAACGCCATTTCATTTTTTTTTCTTGCTCCAAAGTTGGCACTATTATCGTAAGTGAAGCAAGAGGAGGAAGAAATTCAGAATCAGATATGTTTACCAAATTGATTAGTGATTGCATTCCTACATGGACAATGTGCTGGTGGTCAGATAGACTACATAACTAACTTGCAGGATTCCTTTAGGGTAGAGATGCTCCAGTTTCCGGTAGCTCCTGAGTGTACGGTGATAGTGACAGTGGCGGTAGGGACCTGATCCTAATGACGTTTCATAATTGCCTCGTTTAGAATGGGCTTGGCGATAACCCGTTGGTAATTACAGCGCCTGCTCTCTCTCTCTCTCCCTGTATACACTCGGCGTCATGAGCAACCACCTACCAAACGCCTTTCTTGTCATTTTTTGTACATACTTCATCATCCATTGCTTATCCTAACGACCGCGTTATTCTTTCCCTCTGACAGTTCTGTGTGAATATTTGAAATTCAACTAATCGATCATCAGTACAGCTACTGATATAAAATATAAAACACAAGATCCAATCAATTGTCAGCTATTGGTGCTGAATAAAACAAAGAGTAGTCCAGCGACTAGTTCATTAAGTATACTGAAGGCATATAGAGCAATCCTTAGACCTGAGAGTTTTGTTTTAGGAACCGTCTGTAAGCCCTATATTTTCCTACTCCTTTACTATAACAAGAAAAAGAAGTATTGCATTTCATCTAAATATCCAGTATCGAGATCTTATAAGTTTTCAGACGTTCGTGTATAGAGAAGGTATTGTAATGCATCCAAAAATTCGATACCGAGATTTCCCTGGAAATAAATTTTTTGGGTCCCCCTGAATAAAAGAAAAAACATTCCAATTTGAGAAAAGCATAAGTATTTTAAAATTGAAACCAATTACAAGAAATATCTCCGAAATGGTTAGTTTCACTACAAAAATATATTTTATCTGAATTGTGTCTTTCGCAGAGATCTACATTTTTGTGCGGGAGGTTTTCGTGTATGTCTTACGGTTTACCAGATATGAAAAAGTCAGTTAGAAAATAAGCGGACTTTAGAGGTTATTTCTAGGAAATTCAAAATATACATTTTATTTGTTATGTAAATATCTTTAAAGGAACTTTTGATTGGTGAGTTTTCTTCAAAATCTTCGTGTCTCATTCATGGAAGATATTGAACTTAAATATTAAGTTTGGTATTTACTCGTCTTTTCGTTTTTGAGATTGGTTGTCTTCAAACGCACACACACGGACATACGGACATACACACAGATCCACACGCACATTGTCCTAGATATGTTTTTTTTATACAAATTATATCTTTCCGGTGAAATCTCGGTATTGAATTTTTTGTGGAATACAATACCTTCTCTACATGTTACTTGGTAGAGAAATTAATAGACCTTTGTAAGAATAATGCCTATAATAGCTCGGAAAATAGGCGATATCAGATATTAGTTAAAGATGTGATATTATATTACGTGACATGTTTCGAAATGTTTGATTTTCTCAAAAGTGTTTCCAACGATTTTGATTAAAATAATACACGGTTAAGACATTTTATTACAAAATTACTTGTCTATCTTGAATTCTTATGGAACTATTTCTTCATCCTGAATGACTTTTGTATACCTAGTTAATAGTAGAAGATAAACAAAATTTTACTACACCCATGTGTGTCAAATTTTCATATAGTTAACCATTTCTGAGATATTCGTGTTAATTGGTTTGAACTTTCAAAGAGTTATACTTTTCTCAAGTGGGAAGTCATTTTCACATACAAAGAGAAAGGAATTTAAAAAGTATAACATTGCAGCCTGCTCTTATAGGATTTGACGGTTGTTTAAAGACTAGTGAAGTCTCCTATTTCTCTTATATTTGTTAGGAAATATGCAATAAGACAACTTTTACAAATGTTTGTCCCGATTAATATGAAATAGAATAATGGGCGTTTGATGGATAAATCTGTACGAGAGTAGGTAGAAAAATTGTTTTAATATAATGTGTAAGTAAGGTTTAGATCTCATTAACAAAATTTGCCTTAATTTAATGTTTTTCACACAAGCCGTGTGTAGGACAGGAGTTCGATAGGCACAGTCAGACTGAAAAATTCAACGCCAAAGACATTCACACAACTCTTGTCCTACACAAGGCTTGTGTGAAAAAACACTGACGTTGAAACTAATTGATCGGAAGGTTGTTTAAAACATGAAGCCCGGCACTTAAAGTACGACATTTTAAGTCGCCATTGGGGAATGATATCTTAAAATAATTTGAGATCACTTTGTAATACACCAGGAAACATGTTGCCATAGTTCAGCGGTAGAGCAACCGGCTGGTTCAAATCCCGGCTAGGAATTGAATTTTTCGATCTTATTGTGTCTACCAAAAATTTGTTTATTTGTGACATTAATCATTTCCAGGTATCGTTTTCAATTTTCAAATGCTTTATACTTTTGCTAGTTACTAAGCCACATTTGTAAACTTCTTTTTATGTATCGATTAATGTAAAGTAAATTGGAAAATTAGGATTTGAAGCAATAACTTTTGGAAGACTAAGTAGTGGGACATCATAATGATTCAGAACGCCGTGAAACCACAAAATAAAACCGAACTGTAACTGAAGCAAGACATTTAGTCTCTGACAGTTTTGTCTTTTCGGTGGGCACCTACTGGCAGCATCGTCGTATTCTGTGGGCTAACTAGGCTAGCCGCGAAGACCGGTAAATTTTGGTAGACGGACTTTCTATTAAATTTACAAATAACAAACAATTTTAACCTGATCTGTTAGCTGTTTGCATCCTTCATAAATGGGCTCCTTGTGAAAAAACTGATTCTGTTCGTAATATATCTATGTGGTTTGTGTTCTCGGGCGTGAGGCTGACTAACGTGGTATAATGACCATATAAGAGAAGCGGAAAGATGCCCAAAAGCATCTTAGGTATTCTCTCTTGTCATGCGAAGCCTAGCCGACGAGCCTCGAGGATAGCCGAAGCAAACCGATGTGTTGTATAATCAGCCTAGTGATTTTTATTACTCAAAATAGTATTAATTTGCTTAATGGACACAACAAAATATTATCCACCTCCAAAAAAATGGAGGTGATAATTACTTTCTCTAATTAGTAGATTAGCACCAAAAAATTCGACATCGAGATTTCACAAGAAATATACTATTAGGGTCCCCTGAATAAAAAAAAAGTCTTTTCAGAATACGGCCCTGTGTGTCTGTATGTGTGTGTGTGTATGTGTATGTGTGTGTGAACACGATAATTACAAAACAAAAAGTCGGTTAAATACCAAACGTGATATTTAAGTTCAGTATTTTCTAAGGATGCGACACAACATTTTTCAAGAAAATAACCCCACTCTAAACTACCCTTGACATGGAAAAAGTTTTCAAAATTTTGATTTTCTCAAAAGTGGCTGTAACGATTTTGATTAAAATACCCTATATTAAAATACTTCATATGACAAATAAAATGCATATCTCCAATTCTGAAGTGCACTTAACTGTGAATGACTTTGACATAAATGATAAACCGTAAGAGAGAGGCATATAGTGTCTACATAAAAGCTGCAGAGCAGGTGAAAGACACACATCTTGTCATACAATGTTTTTTTTGTGGAATTAACCATATCCGAGATATTCCTTGTTATTGGTTTCAATTTTACAGTACATAAGGGAGTTTGTCAATTCCTAACTATGTAAAGATAATGAATTTCAATCACATAGCTATCAGCTTTTAAATGATTTGACTATAGCTTTAGCCTAGTGTATTCCCTTATTTCCCTTCTATTTACAAAGTACTAAGTAACAGATCATTTATGCTAATGTTTTATCTCGATTAGTATACCTATGGAGTAGATAGAAGTATACTTTTTTTAAGAATAATTTATTACAGAGGGCATGTAAATGGAACCCATCAGATTTTTTTGCATTTGTTTTAGTTTGAAAGTTAAATTAATGGATAGTTAAAATGTTTATATTCTTCTTCTTTTTATCATTATATTATTAGCATGTATATCAAATTTCATTGAAAGTATTTACATTGTTAAGCATAAATCCTGAACAAAAATGTATACATAATTTGTCAAGTGGAGGAGGTGGCAAGATAGCCCAGAGCTTGGTTGTAGCATGTCCAACTGGCAGGCTTAAAGGTGTTTTAACTTGCCAAAAGAGGAGTGTGCTATGAACATGCATTTGGAATTCTTATATTGCATACCATTCTTTGTACATCTGCGGTAGAAGCTGTTAGCATGTATGATTCGTACGCACACTGCCAATACCGTCATATGAATCACATGACATCCGTAACCAGCGCGGAATACAAGCAATAACAATCGATCTTAAACTTCCATTCATTTTGGCCGTTAGCCATATACATAATATAGTCAAGGTGCAACCTCAAGTTGATGAAGAAAGAGACCAACTGCAGAATACACTTGACCATTTCTTTACACGGAGTGTTGAGAAAGTAATTGGTATACTGCACACCATCACGAAAAAGCTGAAGGATAAGGCAGCTAACCTATCAGTCGAACCTATCAGTCCAACAGGGACTGTAGCAAGGTATTCTGTAATTACTAAAATTTCTGCTAGTGCTCACTCTCTGCCAATATATCCTGGTTCTCTTAACTTTAGTAAATGACAACAAAATCAATTATACTACCTGACTGACGAAAGAGTGCAGTTAGGGGAGATTGCTGATGTAGCATGGCACGGTTTAGAGCGGACAGAGAAGGTGGAAGTATAGTGCAGTGCAGTCTGGCCATTAAAACTTCAGCATAACTTATGGAAATAGAAATAAACTAAACCATTCACAACAGGTTAAATTCACTGTTTCTTTATCACTAATGAATATTAATTTTCTACCTTGTGAGTGCATGGCTTCTAGCGGCGATGTTTTCATTTCGAATTGATTCGAACCTGTCCACTTTGAGAAGAGATCCAACTGCTGCATTTCAGTATTGCCGAACTGTACTGGGCATGCACTAGAAATGTCGATGTAAATACCGCTTATCTGTTTGTGTTTACGCAAGCTTCCACTCGTGGCCGTCTGCATTCACTCTTCAGACTTGAAATACCTTGTTTCTTATAAGCTTGTCCGTCATCTCTTAACGTCACGTGACTGTCACCCGTCATTGGCTGATGTGATGAAATAGGCGAGAATCCTTTGTTATAAACCTTTCTCTCAGTTGACGAAAGCACATATGACGGAGTGTTTATATCACTTTTATTGCTTGACCTTGCTCTACATAGGAGCATTCAAAGGTGTCTCGTATTTAGCCAATCAGGGGAAAGGGATTGGGAATTGTGAGTGGCAGCTTATAGGAAACAAGTATTAGTTCACATAACCGTAAAGCGATACTGGGCAAACATAAGAAACAGGATTAGTCTTCTCGAAGAATCGGTGTTAAATGTAAGCAACTGCATGAAATAAATTAGGCATTTTCAAATAGATCGCTCTTTGCGTGTTCTTATAATAAGTGTTCGGTGCCGGGCCACGAAAAAGCCGAATTGAGGTTCGGTGCACACAGAGTAAAACTATGACGTGATGGGGGTAGGCGTGAACTCTACAGCCCGTTTTGAAACGTGTTGCACTATTTAGCATTGCTCACTGCCTGGCCTTGGTCAGTACCTGCCAGTAGACAAACCAGTGAACACTGAAAGAGAGCGCAGATTGAAAAATGTCAAAAATATGAAAGAGTAGGGGAATAATTCTATGGTTGATTCAAAAATACTTTGAGTGACAGGAGGAGAGCCTTTTCTTTCGCTTCAGTAAAAATGTATCTTATAATTCACGCAATGAATTCTGAATGAGCTTGGTTGATTTATGCACATTGTCTTTTCAAAGTTTTGCACATTATTATCCTGAACTTTTTGTGTCAAGCTTTATACTTTTATTTGTGAAACAAGAGCGTTTTTATTTACTAATTACATTATGAAATCGTTAATTTATTGTGTTACTTTGTGAATTAGAACGATGCATATAATGTCAACACATGTAATGAACTACTTTTAGAAGAGATTATATCTCAACTCAACGCTAAAACTCTTTATACAAGTGACTGCTCTGTCTCGTAACCTGTGCGCTTCGGAACCCAAAACCGAGGTATAATAATAAAAAAAAATTATATCCATTCTTCTGCGTTATCAACCACTAAAAACTTAGTTTTATTTAGCGCCCTGATTGCTATACGTATAAAATATGCGTGAATCTCACGGTGCGTCCCTTGGTTCCACTCAGAGTGACAGCAGTTAAACACTTATAATCAGATATTTTGTTTGAATTCTTTTTTTTTTCTACAAGTCTACCATGGATAGAAATATATAGAGTGCTATGCTCTATATTCATTATATTTTTCCCCCTGCAACAAAGAAGGTGTTAATTTTTGGAGGGATTCTTCCTTTTCTCTTACCTCCGTCCCAAGAAATCTGGTAAAGATTCCCTGTATTCTCTATGGTCGCATTAATTACTTATTAACGATTTCATGTAGGCTTAAAACATTTTACATAACCTCAGTGCTCGGCGGTAAGCAAAGTGAACAGCGTTGTCAAAAGAAAAAGCAAAAAAATAAATGTCCCTGCAAATCCCGCCTCTGTCCCGTTCCGTCCTCGTCTTTACGGGATGAATGTAAGAATGTTTACCTCTGACATCTTCATAATTTATTTTTACAAAACCCTGATTAATCTTTGTTACTTCAAAAAATTAAAATCTTATGTGTTGTTCCATTCACATGACTTTCTCTAAGCAAGCAAACTATTCTTATAAAAGAATCTTTAATCTATACCATGCTAGTCGAGATAAGCCATAGCAGAAATTCTCTTATTACTTGCTTCCTTCTAAACAGAAGTGAAATAAGGGGATAGGCTAAAGCGATACGCAAATCTTTTAAAAACTAGTCGCTATGCGAACAATCGAAGTTCGGCTCGTTTTGCACGGCCAGCAGCAAAATAAAATGAGATGAAACAAGGATGATTTCCCCTTTGAGAAAAGGTACGTAGTTTAAAATGGAAACCAATAACAAGGAATATCTCAGAAACAGTCAATTTTACAAAAAAGGTATATGGTATATATCGTGTGTTTTAACGCGATCTATATTTTCTGTGTAATAACTTGTCTTATCTCTTTCGGTTTACTGGTTGTAAAAAATTCATTCAGAATGAAAAGGTCTTTAGAGGCTATTCCCAGAAAATGCAATATAAATTAATTTAATTTTCATGTAAATATCTTTAATATACGTCGTTTTAATCCAAATAGTTTGAGCCAATTTTGGGAAAAACACAATTTTCGAAACTTTTTTATATAAAAGGTAGTTTGGGGTGAGGGTAATTTCTTGAAAATCTTCGTGTCACATCCTTGGAATATACTAAACTTAAATACTAAAGGGCATTTTTCTAAAAATAGTTTCTTTGGGCTCAGAGGCCTTAAAACATCTATTTCCGATGAAATATCGAAATAGAATTTTTTGGGTGGAATACAGCACTTTCTCTATGTACTATGCATATATGTAGTATGTGTAAAGAACGCAATTATAGTTAGTCGGGTGAAAGATAGACACATTTAGTGATGCATGCAACTTTTTAGTTTATTATCAAGAAGGAACACCTTTTAGTACAATTGACTCTGGCAAAGGTGCAAAATTAATTTAAAATGTATCATGTGAAGTTACAAAAAAGATTTGCCTGCAGCGACAGTAGACGACATGTTTTAAAAATTCCAAATTTGTCTTCGCAAATCAGTTGAAATATTCCGACCATACAGAGCTGATTTTTGAGAGTTTCAATTGCTTCTCAGCTGAGAATGGCGGTGAAATTCTGCGAATATATATTACCATTTCAAAAGTCTATAGATAACAAGTGAAAAGTCTATAATAACACCTAATCTTTAAGACTACAGCAGAAGAGTATTTTTAATTTTCTCTAGTGCATGTATAACGTACATAGTAGACAGAGAAGGTATTTTATTCCACCAAAAGTTCTATACAGAGATGGCCTCCTAAATCCAAAAAGCATGTTAAAAAAAGATCCGTGTGAGTTTGTCTATGTGTGTGTGTGTGTACAGTATAACACAAAAATGAAAAGTCCATTAATTAACATACTTGGTACTTAAGTTTCAAGAAAATCTCCCACTCCAAACTATCCTTTACAAACGACTCTTTAAATTTTTGTTTAAAATACCGTACACTAAAGAATTTTCTATGAAAAATAAAATACATATTTTGAGTCTCCTGGGAATATCCTCTGAAATACTCTTCATTCTGCATGCTTTTTGAAAAACTGGTAAACCATAAGAGATAGATCAAAACTTACTACATAAAAATGTAGGTCTCCTCAAAACACACAATTTACATCCTTTAGAGTTTTATTCTATCTAGAACTAACCGTTTCCGAGGGATTCATTGTTATTAGTTTCAATTTTAAAATAATTATACTGTTTTCAAACAGGAAGTCGTCGTGTTTATTTTGTTTTACTCCAGGCCATTTAAAGAGGCAAATTGTAATTCCAATCGTATAGCGATAGTTGTTTAAACATTTGACTATCACTTTAGCATAGTATAATCCCTTAGTTCCTGTCTCCTTTTAAGGAACTAAGTAATAAGACCATTCTGCTAAAGCGTGTCTAGATTAGCCAGGGGCGGCTCGTCCTTACGTGCTGAAGAGCTGCAGCACGCTACTTTTTTTTCTTCTAAATTACATAACAGACATGCTGAAGGACCATGTAACAAACATAACACATTATGGTAGTAATAAGAAAGGCAGCACTGCCAATGACGAACTTTCGAAGCAAGGTAAACACGCAAGTTTAGCTAATGGAATGCATCCACGTGCTCAAAGCGATCAAGCACGGTAGGTGAATATTGCGCTTGCGTAGAACCTTCCCCTCTTATCCCCCCTGACGGTCGCTGTCCCATCGTTTTCGCACTGCTACGTGCTGCGTTTGGCTAAAGCACGGAATCAATGAAATCGCTACGAGTGTTAGTTCTTTTCCTTATAATCGTTTTGGCAGCAGACGAAACAGCCCTGCCACACTCACCTAAGTGCCACACTAAACATCCGAATTTAATGAAATTAATTAAAGCGTATTACAACGGTTTATTTTAGTTATAATAACTAATTATATCTTTGTGATACAAACTGAGCCATAAAAGGACTATTATCTCCATACCTTATTCACATTGGAACGTACAGAATATTGTTTGTTATATTGTTTGTTAACATTGGTAACCATAAGTTCATATTGGCGCAATGTGTTACTTCCGCAAATGTGAAATCTAACAGGCCCACGTGTATCACATTGAAACAAAGTGTTCTGTTGTGTAAATGTTATTCAGTGTCAGTTTTCAGTTTATTTCCAACTGTGATCGCACTTTATTATATTTCAGTATCATTCAGTGTAGGTTTGTGTTACTTTCATAGGTAAGAAAACTTTAGTCATACATAATGAATATAGTTGATGAGCTGTTAAAAACTCCCTTTTCAAGGCGATCGTTAGATGAAAAGATCAGGATAAAAAATTTAGGGCGACCTACTCCTGATCTAAAAATTGAACAGAAAGCAAAAGGAAGTAAAAATTCTATTTACACAAGAAAGTTTAACACAAATATATATATATATATATATATATATATATATATATATATATATATATATATGACAACAGTGACTGGATCTGTGGTTGTGAAATCAGAAACGCGCTCTTTTGCTTTCCTTGCCTCTTGTTTGGAAGTACAGATTCGTGGTCTACGACTGGTGTTAAAGATCTAGGTCATGTTAATGAATATATAAAAAAACATTCAAATAGCAAGAAGCATATGAAAAACTCGCTTGACTTCTCAATGCTTGGAGGTGTAAATATTGCAACGCAGCTAAGCAGGGCATATCAACATGCTACACAAAAACATAATGAACAGGTTGAGAAAAATAGATACATATTATCCAGGATAATAGACTGCATCAAATTTTGTGGGGCCTTTGAGCTTGCTTTGCGTGGACATGATGAGACGGAAACGTCAGATAATCCCGGCGTGTTTTTAGGCCTTATAAATCTATTGGGCAGTATAGACAGTACGATGAAAGAGCATACCGAAAGCAATAAGGTGTTCAAAGGATTATCTAAGACCATCCAGAATGAACTACTTGATTGCATGTTGGAAGTGTGCCACGAAGAAATTGAAAGAGAAATGAAGGAGGCAGCCTATGTTGCTATCATGGCAGACGAAACCGCTGATATCACTGAAAAAATTCAGTTGGCATTAATTTTTAGATATGAAAGGAACGGCTTTATTTATGAACGGTTTTGGGGATTTTTTAATCCATCTGATCAGACCGCTAATTCTATTGCCGGTTGTATTTTGAAAGAAGTGGACACCCTTTTTAAGGATGATCGCCATAAAATCATCGCCCAGACTTATGACGGTGCGTCTGTAATGAGCGGCAACACAGGAGGCGTGCAGATCAAGGTGAAAGAACACTATCCTCTCGCACAGTATGTACATTGTTACGCCCATCAATTAAATCTGGTTATGGAGAAAGCAGCTTCTCAAAATCAGTCCGCCAGAATATTCTTCTGCAGTCTCTCAGCTTTTCCAGCATTTTTTTCAAGATCTCCACAGCGTTTAGCAGCATTGGAAGCAACTGTTGCTCGAAGAGTTCCTCGAGGATCTGCAACAAGATGGAATTTCAAGTCTAGGACTGTTAACACCGTATATGAACACAGAGAATCTCTGATCGATTGTTTTGACGAATTAGAACAATCTTTATCAGATAGGACAGTGCAAGAAGCTCATGGCCTGCGGCATAATTTGGAGGATGGAGAATTTAATTTCTGGCTTGCTTTTTTTCAGAAAATAATGCCACATGTAGACATTTTGTATAATCAGCTACAAGCAAGACAGATGGATGCAGTGAAGGCAAAAAATGCAGTCCAATCTTTTGCCAAAGCAATTGATGCCGTGCGAAGTAGAACGGATGATATAGCACACCAGATTCAGACATCTAACGTCCACGTTACAAAAAGACGTCGTAGGGAAACTAACTTAGGAGTAGATGCCAAGGAAGTATGTGACCGAATAATATCGGAGGTACACAGCCGCTTTGAGTCCACAGAACATCTTGATGCTGCAAAACTATTGGATGCAAAAAACTTTGAATTATTTTCTCAAGTTTTTCCTGAAACAGAACTCGGCATTGTCTGTGATCGATACAAAGATCTCGACAAAAACAAGCTCCGAACCGAACTTAGCATTTTATATGGGCATCCGGAATTCAGGAAAGTAGAAGGTGCTCTTCCACTCTTGCAGTTGACACTAAAAAATAATCTGCAAAAAACTTTTAGTGAAGTGACAAAGGTTTTAAGAATTGTTGTGACTATTCCCATGTCAACTGCAGAACCAGAACGATGTTTCTCCTCTTTGAAGAGGATAAAAACCTTTCTGAGGAACACCATGTGTCAGGATCGCCTTACCTCTCTGGCCATGCTATCCATAGAGAAGAAATTCGTTACAAATATCAGGGATTTCAACGTCAGAATGATGGACAAATTCTGCATGAAGAAACATCGGCGTATGGACTTCATTTTTCGAAACTAGGTGAGTTGCATGCATTTTTTTTCCCCCGTACAGCACGCTACTTGTTTTAGGCACGAGCCGCCACTGAGATTAGCATGGAGTAGAAAGAAGAAGAATCTTTGCTAAGCCGCGCCGTGGCCGAATGGTTAGACCACTCTCACCTAGGCAGCCCGGGTTCGATCCCCAAGCGACCGCATGTGGGATTTGTGGTGGACAAAGGGGCGCATGGACGCGTTTTCTCTAGGATCTCCAGTTTCCCCCAATATCGCTTTCCACAAGTGCTCCATCTTCATTTTATGTCATCGCCTGCGGTGCCTAAAAAGCGTAAAAGCGGGCGTTTAACACCATTAAAAATATTTGGTAAGAGGTTTGTAGAAAGGGTAGAGAAAACTATGTGAATGAAATACAACATATTTATGAAAAGCAGATTTTATTTTTAATTTTTGGGAGCTGAAATGGGCGAAACATCTGAAAGTGGCTCAAATATGGGGAATCGTAATGACTCGTATATTAACGCTAAAATATTGTAAAACGTGTGGGAGGTTGGTTCTCGTGAAGCAGAAAATTGATGCACATTAATTCAATTTACGCAGGTTGTTTACTCTTGGTGATTTACCGCAGATTAATATCTCAATTGAACCTAAAGGTGAAGTGCATCAACTTTGACTGTTACGGTTCTTCTTCTTTGTTATGACTTAGTCTTTTTTTAAGTTGGACTACTTATTGTTTTAATCACCTACCATACTATCAAATTTAAAACAACTAAATCAAGTGGTGATATTAAGACTTCGCATTGTGCACACAAAGTTCACTCATACCGCCATTTTTCTGAAGGAGCCACCGCCTGAATGCCAACAAACTTAACCATCAAGCACATCTTCACAGAATGTCAAATGAGGGAAAAAAGGAGAGAGAACAATGTAGCTTTAACAGTGTTCTATAACCCAAAAATGATTAAGAGTGTCTTAAAATGTCTTCAATTAACATAAACATACAAAAAACTGTAATGACATTCACATAGAATTTCCTTTATGAAACACTATTTATCGTATTGTATTTTAACGATTTTACTATAATTCATTGCAACAATTTCCTCACTTTGTACTGACTATTTATATAGTGTTGTGATCTAACGAGTTGTATATCATTCTATTGAAATTGCTGTACAGTTCTGTTTTTGTATGTCGCAAAAAAATTGCAGTTAAGCGGCAATAAATGAAAAATCTGATGTGTTCCATCCATTCACATGACTTTCTCCACATCTCTGCAACGAATTAATATTAAAAAGCTTATTCTTCCATTTCTTTCCTGCTAATCGAGAAAAAGTTAGCAGAAATGATGTTTTGGCTTGCTTACTTCCTTGTAATTAGAACGGAAATAAGGGAACACACTAGGCACTGTTTTTAAAAGCTGGTTACCATGTGATTGAAGTATCTTTATTTGTATGATCAGGAGCTGACAAAGTCCTGTATGATTAAGATACCTTCTTTGTCAGTATTGTACCATGAAATAATCGGTTGGACTATGGTTCCCAGCCACGGAATGCTCATGGGTTCGTGATCTTCCATTAAGGTGCAGAATGTTGGGTTCAATAAAGGATCACAGTACCCAATCTGCAACGTAAAGCATCTGAGGAGCTAACAGGGGAAGCATAGTGCTGACCACATCATCCCACTGGCTGGATGATCATCATATATGTCATCGTATACGAGTGTCAAGTCGATAGCTGTTTGATAGCCCAAGACTCACGAGAGCTATATGTTTAACCTTTTGATCTTCTTTTTGGGGAGTGTACACCATTTTCTGTAGCTGGATATCGGACGATAGTGGTGAAATTGTGCTCAAATAATCTCGGAGTCCATGGAGGTTATAGTTACTCGACATTCGTCTTCTCAGGATAAGCGAAAACCCGAAAAAATCTTATTGGGGTAACTCACCCTAAGTAAGATGTGAAATCTTGACATCTTGAGTATGAACTAGATACACTACCTCTAAACTACCAAAGTAGACAGGGTATAAACTTCTTTAACGAGCGAATAATATCACATGGTAATTATGGTTTTGCTTTACTTAACTTCCAAAGAAAATTTTATCCGAAAACATTTTGTCCTCTCCCAGGTTTGAACTCAAGATCAATAGATAGGTATTTTATATAAAAAGGACAAAAATATGCAAGACAGATAGGTCTTTCTTCAACAGCAGAAAATATTTTAGACGTCTCGAAACAGTTTAACTTACGATTAAAAAATTCCGTTATAAAGATGAAAGAATCAGACTGAAAAATACAATGCCATAGCTGGGATTTAAACCACTGAACTTGGCGGACCATGCCGCTGCTATAACGAACTGAGCTACAATGGTAATCTGCCGGCGCTACATTAAGTTTTCCGATGACACATTTTCTGGTAAACCACAAGGAGTCTCAAATTCATTGCAAACCTAATATGTGAATATGCACATCCCAATAAATAGTTTATATCTGAGGCTTGACAGTACTTTACTATTGGCTAAATCTAGAGTAATCAATTAAATATCGTGACTAGTAGTAACTCGGTTAGAGCAGCGACACGGAAAGCCGAAGTCCTGTGACTCAAGTCCCGGCTGTCATTTAACTGTTTCATTTATTCTACATTTTCAGCTTCAGCCTACTCACAACATGTGTAGAAGAAGAATTAATTATCCCACATACGGATCCCCAGTTATTGTTTCACGTGCATGTGATAATTCATAGCGATGGTTTCAACACGATGGCGCTACTGCACATTATATGGCAATCTTTCGTCATAAACATTTGTTGAGCTGATTGGTACATGTGACGTACCGAGTCACATCGTTATCGGCACAGGCGCCTGGAAACGCACGTAGGATGTGGAAGACATTATGGCTAAGTGCCACAGGAGCATTCCGCACATCCACTGGAGTCGAGGAGATTTATTGCCGTCCGAGGGAAGAGGGGGAGCTAGCTGTTGACGTGCTTAACTGCATTTATAACCATGGCTGTATAATCTCAATTGTCATCGCGGGAGACATTTTGTGGGGGGAATGACACCGTTAGTCACGCCCTCAACGGCGCTCTTGTATAAACACAATACCTTATCTATATATGTTGCTGCTCAAGTGGTTGTCTAACGCTACAGAATTGCGTGTTAGCGCTGGCTAAGAGAGGCGACTGAGAGCGCGCTTGCTTCAGTTCATATCAAACCCTACAACATTTATCAACGTTAAACCTGCTTCCAGGATAATTCGAAACTAAAGGAACCACCAAAAGAAACATTTAAATTTTGGCATTATAACATTTCTAATTACTTCCTCTATAGTACTATGTACATAGTGTATAGAGAAGGTATTGTAATGCAGCCAAAAATTCGATGTCAAGATTTCAACAGAAATATATCTTCTTGTGTCCCCTGAGTCCAAGAAAGCATTTTTAGAAAAAAGTCCTTGTGTGTGTCTATGGACAGTATAACTCAATAACTAAAACAACGTTAAATACCAAACTTGGTATTTAAGTTTAGTACCTTCCAAGGCTGTGACACGAAGTTTTTCAAGAAAATCCCCCCCCCCATCCAAAACTACCTGTTACATGGAAAGTTTTTTAAAAAAAAATTATTTTCTGAAAAATACGTGTATTAAAGTTATTTACATCACAAATAAAATGTATATCTTCTGGGGATAGCCTCTGAACACTACTTTATTCTGGATGAATTTTACGAAACTTTGCATAACTGCTAAACTGTAAGAGACGGACAAAAATTTAGCATACAAAAAATGTAGAGCACATTAAAACTCACAATTTGTGTTATATGTATAAATTATATATATAACATATATGATGGTGATGATATGGAGATGATTGTTTTTTAGATATTCCTTGTTTTCGGTTTCAGCTTTAAAAAATATACTTTTCTCATACAGGAATTTGTCAACCACCGTCCATACAAGCAAAGGAACTTCAGTCACACAGTCACATAGCAACCAGCTTTTAACTATCACTTTAATCTATGGTACTCCCTTATTTCGCTTTTACTTACAAGGAAGCAAGTAATAAGATTATTCCTGCTAAGTTTTTTCTCGATTAGCGTGAAGTAAATTAAAATATAGGCTTTTTAACAATAATTTGTTACAGATATGTAGAAAGTCATGTGAATGGAACACATCAGATTTTTTATTTTGTCTTCGCACATAGTACATAGCTAGAGATGGTATAGCATTCCACCGAAAAATACATTCCACGGTTAATAAATGGTCTCCTGTATTCAAAAACGCATTTACTTTCTCTAATATGTATAGTATTATAATAGGAAGAGAAGGTATTGAATTCCATCCCAAAATTTGACACCGAGGACCTCGAAATACTAAAAAGGCGCTTTTAGGAAAATATCAGTCTGAGTGTGGTTTGGGTGTAAGGTTTTATATGTCTATATGTGATAAGTTTAAAATATTTATTTGGTTATGATTATTTATCATATGGATTAGGAATAGCTTATCTAAATGTATTTATTTTATTTATATTAGATCTTATCAAGTAATATTTGTTTACATTATTCGTATAAATTAGCATCCTTATTTGTGTGTGGATGAGTGTGAGTGTGTCTGTGTGTATGTGTGTGGACAGCATATACAAAAACAAGTCGGTTACATACCAAACATAATATTTAGGTCTAGAATATTCCAAGGATGCAACACGAAGATTTTCAGAAAAATCCCCCACCCCAAACTGCCCATTATATGGTACGCTTTTAACAAATTTCGGCTTTCAAAAAGGGCTCTAAAATTTGAACTAAAAAGCGGTATATTATACATGTTTATATACCAATTAAAATGTATATTCTGAGCTTTTATCGTATTAGCTCCTGAAGCTGTTTTCATTGTGAAGAACTTTTGCACAACTGTAAGCAGTGAAATATAGGCAAAAGTTACTAAACAAAATATATAGCTCTATATAAAGCGCACAATTTGTCATATACACTTTTTTAATTCTGTTTACATTATACTATTTTATCATAATTTTGGAGCCATTTTTGAGAGAATCTTAATTTTCAATGAGTAGTTTAGTGTGGGAGAATTTTCTTCAAAATCTTCAAATCGTATCCTTGAATTTATTACAATTAAGCACAAAGTTTGGTATCAAACGGACTTTTAGTTTGTAGCTATGCACATACTCGTACATACATATACGGACCTTTTTCTAAAATGCACTTTACGAATCCAGGGGGCCTTAAAACGTGTATTTAGTATGAAATCTCGGTATCGAATTTTAGGTGGCTTACAATAACTTCCACTTAATATGTACATTGTACATACGTGCTCAAAAAGTAAAACTGTTTCCATAAGTACATAACATTAGAATCTGTTGATCCTATTTTGAGATTACACTCAGTAGTCCAACTCTAGGATGTAGATCATGTTAGAAATTACATTTACTGACTAATCTTGAACGTTATTATTAAATTACTTACAAAGTTTAACTATGATATTGAAGATTTTAGAGGCGTCTATTTTGCATAATATTCAATTATATATCTTGTTTCCAACAATTACAGTGTGCAGTACGATTTCTTAAAATATTCATGGAACACATTAAATTTTTTGGATTTTATCGAATTTACCCGAAATATAATTTCGTTAGTCATAAATGAATGGAATATATATAAAACAAGTTGATTTTAAAATGATTTTTTTATAAGCTGAATTAATTATCTGATTGCAAAGCACGCTGAGCTCAGTTTAGGTAAGATGTAGTCAATATGTTGTTTCCAGTTCATATTACAATTGAGAATTAGACTCAAAGGGTTTATATTACTAGCTTTTGGGAATTTGATTACTTTTATACTCTATGCTTAAGTTTGAGATGCTTTTATGCTTTGTGCAAACATCAATATAGTTGGTTTTCTGGAAATGTACATATATATTGTTGCTTTCAAACCAATCAACTGAAATACATAGTAAAACGATGTGTTGGGTCTACTTTTAGACTTGTCACTTAATTGGGTGACACTCTCGAAATAGAATTATTTGATAGCCTTTATGTTGGATGCCAATTTTGTGATATTTTTTTTTGACTGTTTTTTACTCTCTCTACACGTACTATGTACATAGTGTAAAGAGAAGGTATTGCACCCAGAATTCGATACCGAGATTTCACCAGCAATACATGCTTTGAGTCCCCCCCGAATACAAAAAAAGCATTTTTAGAAAATGTTCCGTGTGTGTGTGTGTGTGTGTGTGTGTGAATGTGTGTGTGTGTGTGTCTGAGTGTATTTGGGCAGCATAGCTCTTAAAGGAAAAGACCTTTAAATACCAAACTTGTTATTTAAGGTTGGTATCTTTCAAGGATGCGACACGAAGATTTTCAAGAAAATCCCCCCACTCCAAACTATCCTTTATATGGAAAAAAATTCGAAATGTTTTATTTTCTCAAAAATGGCTCTAACGATTTTGATTAAAATCTCATATATTTAAGATATTTACATGCCAAATAAAATGTATACCTTGAATTATCTGGGAATAGACTCTAAAGACCTCTTTATTCTGGATGATTTTTACTCAAGTTTGCATTACTGGTAAACCGTAAGAGATAAGACGAAAACTTACTACACAGAAATGTAGATCACGGTATAACACACAATGTATGTCATGTACATTTTTTTCGTGGAGTTGGTCGTTTTTTAGATATTCTTTGTTATTGGTTTCAGCTTTAAAATGTCATACTTCTCTCATACAGGGGATTTGGCAACTCCTGTCCATACAAACAAAGGAACTTCAATCACATAGCAAGCAGCATTTGACTTTCACTTTAACCTATAGTACTCCCTTATTGCAGAGATGTAGAGAAAGTCATGTGAATGTAACACATAAGATTTTTTAGTTTGCACCTTGGTTAGCCAGTCACAGAGAAATGCTGTAGACCCTTTTAACCTCGTCGCTTACGGCAGGATTTTTTTTTTTAACTCAGTCGATTAGTGTCGGAGAGGACGCTAAGAAACAATCGCGCGTAATACAAAGATAATACACGATTTCCTCTTTTCCAGAATAAACTATGTTTTCTTTTATAGCTTTTATAACCCGTGTAAAATATTCACAGGAATGATATTTTTTCAATCACTGAAGCACTTAAGTTATACATTGCCTATGCGAACAGAAAGTCAGTTTGATGTGTATACATATGCATAGATACGTCAACACATACGACACCCATGTGAAGCAACTTTATACCACGCTTGCTTTTCTCCCACTACCCAGCATTCCTTACTCTAAACAATCGGAACATATTTCCCCTTTAGGTTAATTAACATATCATTTACATTTTTACTTTCTGTAGCCCTGTATTTACAATGTACATAGTGGATAGAGAAGATATTGTATTCCACCCAAAAATTCGATGTCGAGGTTTTAACGGAAATATATGTTTTGGGGTCCACTGAGTGCGAAAAAAACATGTTTAGAAAAAAAGTCTGTGGTTGTGTCTGTGGATAGCATAGCTCAAAAACGAAAATAGCGTTAAATACCAAACTTGGTATTTAGGTTTAGCATCCTCCAAGAATGCGACACGAAGATTTCCTTTACATGGAAACATTTCGGAACTTTTGATTTTCTGAAAAATGGCTCTAACGATTTTGATTAAAATCACTTATTCTTAAGATTTTTACATAACAAATAAAATGTATAGCTTGAATTTTCTGGGAATAGCCTCTGAAGACCTCTTTATTTTGAATGAATTTTGCCCAATATTACTTAACTGCTAAACCGTAACAGGTCGATATAAACTTACTGCACAAAAATGTTTATTTCGTCAAAACACACATTTATGCCCTTTACATTTTTGCCGTAGAGGTAACCATTTCCAAGATATTCCTTGTTATTGGGTTCAATTGTAAATTACTTATACTTTTCTCGGACAGGAAGGTCCGTTTTTCTTTTGTTCTGCTCCTGGCCAAGCAAAGAAGCGATTTGCAAGACAATCGCATAACGACTCTTAAAACATTTGACTATCGGTTTAGCTTAGTGCATTCCCTTAGTTCCCTTGTATTTATAAGGAACTAAGTAATAAGAACATTCTGCTAATGATTATCTCGATATAGAAAGAATAATCTTATGTAAGAAATTTGTAGAACAGCTAGAGAGAGTTATCTGAGTGCAACACATAGATGATTTATTTAACTATTAACTGTGACACAACAATATTCATAAAAATACACAATCTATCCACATAAATTTTCACAGAAATCTCTTTCTAATTGGTTTTAATCGAAATTATGCTACACTTTTTGGAGCGATTTTGTGAGATCTGACGTCACTTGCCCCTACTCTAGTGTTTCCTTTCTTCTACATACAGAAACCACCCATTGTTGGCGTGACGAAATAAAACATTTTAATACTACATAAAATTAAACTTGCCTTATTAACATCGTCTCAATAGTAAAATGAACGTTTTTAAGAATGACTTTAGAAGATTACAAATGATAGTGGGTACAAAAAGTTATGTGAACGTGGCATTTCAAGTAATATCCTTCTTAAAACGAGGGCACCAGCCTTGCAGCCACCCCTATGTTGTCACTCCAGCTATTTAAAAACCCTTTGTAAACGTTTTATAAGGACGTCTCTAGTGAAGGGTAATTTTCCCTACTTCATATTGCACACAGTTTATTCTTTATTAAAGCTTAAAATTGACTCTCAATGAAAGAAAATGAGTCATGAAATCTAGAATTAAGTAGCAACATAGCCGGAAGTATTTTACAAATGGTTGCAATTAGCGCTCTCGAGCTCTCATGAGAGAACTACATTTACTTCCTTCAAGAACGTTCCTCCTGCATTTACATGTAATTATGGAAGTAGTTGTGGAAACGCTCATAATTGGCTAAAGACCTAGGTAAAAGGGAGAACCATGGCAAGCAGCGAGGGTATGGTGAAGTACCAGCAGCCAAGTTATTGCTATGGATACACGGCGTGCTGGGTTATTAAGGGAGCAAACTTCCCTCTCCCCAAATGTGGGGTGACGTTATGTTGCATCAATTGGATCTCGCAATCACCTCTATTGGCTTTGCTTTGCAAACTTCCTCACACTGTGGGCTCGCCAACAAATATTCCGTAGTTGCGTGCAATACAATTGCTGCACTTTCTAATTTCCCTGCCACTTTCATTCATGATAAATGATGTACTACTTTCTGTCCAAAATTGTATATTGAAATATTTCCAGATGCCTGAAACTCCCAAAATACATTTTCTTTGTGTCTTATCGTTACTCAAAAAAACACTATTTTACCAGAAGGTGGCGCCGCGGTAACGTGGCGAATCGGGACTACAAATGGATCAAGATCCCGGGTTCAATCTCCGATACCCATCCATTATGGTCCATGGGCTTTTCGCGGTTTCCCCGTGGTTGCCAGTCGATTTACATTTTCTCAGAATATCCTTTTTATAAGTTATCATAAATTCCATTTCCTTCTTATTTTGTAGGTATAATTTCAGGATGGCTGTGCGTGCAGATGGCGCGATGACTGCTAGATGGTGAGGCTAGTTCAGACGGTCATCGAGCTTTGAAATGTTAGACTTCCGCACGTCTCTGGTAGCCTGTCTGCCTCGGCCTATGGCCTCCTATGGGTTCTTCACATCATTCCATTCTCCTGAAGTGGTTAGCCACAACATATCTGGTTAGGAATTCAGGGCGCTTTTTGTCCTCCTCCGTTCTATATCCTTTACCTTCTTCTCTAACAACAAACTTCATACTAATAATGCAATATGAATATATTCACCAAATTATTCCATCCCAAAACAACCATTAACACCGAAAAAGAAGATTTTTTTGTTTTCTCAAAGGCTGCTACAGCAGCTTTGGTAATGCATTGTTTTTTAATTTAATTATTGTTACTTCCAACATAATATTACAATGGAACTTTTACATTTATTTAAAAATATTTTTGTGTATATGCAGCAGAAAAAGGGAACTTTAACATGTAACTAGAACAGTCATGTTGAAGCATTTTCCACAGGAAAACTTAACTTAAAAAACTGATGTGTTACATTCAAACTATTAAATAAATAAACTATGTTTAAATAAACTATTATTAAAATGCTTATTTTATGTGCTTGGCATTAATCGAGGTAAATAGTTGTATGCTTGTTTTATAAGTATAGGATCTGGGTAGAACGGTAGGCTTAATTACTGGGTCGCTCGTTGAAATCCCGCAGAGAGAGAGAGAGAGAGAGAGAGAGAGAGAGAGAGAGAGAGCATGATGAAGATATACCTAATAGTAATTTTTTGAAAGAATAGTTTATTTGCAGAATGAATAGAGAAAGTCAGACTTTTTTAATGTCAGTTAATAAATAGTGAAACTGTCAGGTAAATATTTCTTGAGTATCCCCTCATTTCCTTATCATACATGGACTTAAGCGAATGATTATTAATAAAAGATAAAGACATGGTTACAATTAAAAAAAAAAATATGATGTTCCATTCACGTGACTTCCTCCACATCTCTGCAATACATTATTGTTAAAAAGCTTATGCTTCTATTTTGAGAAAAAATATCCGAAATAGTCTATTTCTTGATTCCTTGTAAATAGAAGCGATATAAGAGAGTACCATAAGGTAAAGTGATAGTTAAAAACTGGTTGCTATGTGACTGGAGTTCCTTTGTTTGTATGGACAGGAGTTGAGAAATTTCTGTATGAGAAAAGTATAATTTGTTTAAAGCTGAAACCAAAAACAAGGGATATCTCAAAAACGACCAACTTCACGAAAAAAAAGTTATATGACATAAATTGATGTTTTATCGTGATCAACATTTTTTGTCTTCAGAGGCTGTTCCCAGAAAATTCAAGATAAACATTTTATTTGTCAGGTAATCATCTTTAATAGATGATATTTTAATCAAAATCAATAGAGAAATTTTTGAGAAAATCAAAAATTTCGAAATTAGTTCACGTAAAGGGTAGTTTGAGGTGGGAGGATTTTTCTCAAAATCTTCATGTCGCATCCCTAGAAGATACTGAACTTAAATACCAAGTTTGGTATTTTACCGACTTTTCGTTTTTGAGTTATCGTGTTCAGACACACGCACACTCGGATAGACAGACATACACACGGACCTTTTTCTGAAAATTCTTTTTTTTTTATACAGGGGACCCTAAAACATATATTTCCGGTGAAATCTCGGTATGGAAGTTTTGGATGGAGTGCAATACCTTCTCTATACACTATTGTCACGAATGTGATTGACGAGTACTTTTAAATTAGCTTATTGTTTGTTTTAAGTCACATTATTGTAAATGTTTTAGAATTCCATTTTCTTATAAATTTCTGTATTTCTTAACAACCGGATTCTTGGGTTGAATAAGAGGAAGCTTTATGGTTTTCTTTGTTATTATAACCGGATGTGTCTTCCTCTGATTAATGGAACCTTTTACCAAATTTTGCAACTTATGAGCTTCCGTGGGCTTTCAACCACTTCCCGGAACCTACGTGACATTTCGTAGGTTAGGACAGAGTTTAATCCCAAGCACGTCATGTAGGAAGCCCTGTCTTATCTTTTAAACACTGTATTTTGATTGGTGGATTTATTAATAGCCTGGGCGTAGATTCTGAAGAATCCCCTAGAGACAATTGTCTAGTATAAAATTGAAATCTTGAATTCCGGGCGCTTTTGATTCTCAGTACTTAACAGAGGCAGACTCGCTGCCCGAGGGACGTCCGAGGCACCATCCCGGGTCACTGGCTATCATACCGACACACATCTTTCTTCTCGTCGAGCTAATCAACTAAAAAGGTAAGAACCTTTTGTTGTATATTAACTACTTTACCAATTCTTGCCTTTCGTATTCTGAATTAGTTCTCGCTCGACACAAAACGCCTGACACGCTTGTCTTGTTTATTGTAATTTATCTTACTATTTTATTGTAAAGTTTATTGGCCTTTCGCTAGTTGTCAATATATTTATATTATCAGGATTCCCTTTGCGTTGTTATCATTGCTCTACCATCTGCCTTCCTTTTACCACCCTCAAATAGCTATTCCTCCCTGTGTCCAACTTTAGTCGTGACACTACGTACATAGTACGTGTTCGAGAAAATAATATATGAATGTGTTTTCGTATCTTGTGATAAGAATCCATATTGCACAATTTCAAATCATTTCTAAACAAACTTTTATTGTGGTCAAGTTACGGAGGATAGAATAATAATCACTATTTATATGAAAAGTATAGCAATTAATGGCACCTGTAAAAAGCTAATGTGTAGGAAACATCGCAAGAACGTACCACAACAGATTGTAGGGCAATTATAGTATTACAAGGTCACGATCTTTTATTTGTTTTCATTGTTACTTATCCCTCGTAATCTTGTAGTTTCACTGTAGTCAATCAACTGTGCCAATTAAAACTTAGTGTAAAGTTACGACTGGGCTGGATTTAAACACAGTACGAGTATAAAAGTCTTTCTATTTCAGAATAACATTTCTGCTCTTTTAGTAAACATCAGCCATTTACATTGTTTACAAATGTAGTTTACTTTTGTTTTTACTACTACACAATAGTGTAATGTTATCTCAGTGATAACAGTGAGGCTTGCACTTGGAAGTAATAGCGGCTATAATCCATATTCCGGCCATTATTACTGGTTGTTTTCCTTACTCAAACACGTGACTATCAGGTTGGTATTGTAACAAATGAAAACACCAGTTTCTATTAAATGTACTTTGTTTGTCACTAGGGCACTACACGTAATACAACACTTTACATTTTTGGTACCCAAATAACTGAGTTACTGCGACTTTTAACTCACTTCATTTACACGCCAGCCCCTTATACAGTTCGTAGCTCAGCTTCAAAGGCTTCCACTCTTAGAAATTACGAAAAATTACGTTTTGTCCATTTAGAAAGAGATTACCCTGGAAGAAGAGAGGGAAGCTTGCAGGAAAACACTTTGTTGCCCCGGTTTTTGCTTCCGTTTGCTCAATTGTTAAAGCGAGCCAGACTGCGATCCCTTCAGCGGTCGCTCAGGCTCGCGCGCCGCCGTTACGGTATATTCCAGTAACTCAGAATTATATCATCAAAATATCAATACAACTAAGCTAAATGGTACGATAGAAGCTTTTAAGCTCGGTCAAAACAAAAGAAAATAAAACAAAAGAAATTCTCATCGCAGCTGACTGAATTAATGCTAATGAGAGCAAGTTTCCTTGGGCGCTCGGCTTCCTAGTCTTAATTCGGTAGGTTTCTGAAATTTCGGAAGAAAATCAAGCTGACCCGAATTGAGACATGAAGTACGCTATACATCCTTAAATATAGTGACTTCAATGCTAAGGTTTTGTTCCGTCTAGATCTCAAGAGTTCACTCACATGCACGTGCGCTGTGTTTCTTGTAATATTTCAGCAAGTTCGCGGTAAATTAGATAACATATTCACTATAATGACTGAGGGTCTTAAAGAAAGAATTAATGATACTGCAGAAAGGTTCTCCTTTCCTGCCGGCCCTCACTATCCTCAAAACCAGCGCCAAGAAAAGGTGCGCGCATAATATGTAACCGATCTTCGGTACACGGTCTCGGTTTCGCATAGTGTTGTGCACCCAGACATTTCTTTATCTTTTCTCCCTTTTTTTTTTTTAATTTGAGCTTTGAACTACACACAAAAACTTGATATTTTCATACTTTAATTTCTGATTTCTGTCACATGTTTAAAGTTAGAGGTTTTAATACCCAAAGTTAATCATTTTTTCATAAAAATATATTTTTAAAAAAAATACTTTTGGTATTAGAATAATTTTGTCACTGTAATATTACAATACATTATTCTCACATTCTGACAAATTTTAGTTGTATTTAAACAAAATTTGAGAATATTTTGAAAGTGTAAAGATGTAGTTTTGAGAAACATGCTGTTTTATAAAATAGTTTGCTAGGAAACAGCATAAATAGTGTATTTTGCAATCTTTGAATTACTTTAGAACCCAAAATAAAGAAGGGGGGACAGCTTACTGTGAATCCTCTAAGGGTTCTAATAACAATTTGCTATGAAACACTAATTTTCGATTTTTTTTAAAGAAACTGTAGTCAAAATTTCACTCCTAATGTCCCAAGTTGCGATTGTGAAGAATTCATCTGAACTTTCCTGCACAATTACTTCCTATCTAAAGTTATATTTATAATTGTAAATATAATTTATAAATACATTTTAGACCGCTGGTTCAGTGCAAAACCAAAACACATGTGAGGACACGTACAATAATAGCAGAAGAAGAACTAGACGAAAATTGGGGATATTTTGAAAATTTTCCACGGAAATGTCTCACGTACTGGAGAAACTTAAAAATCATATACGAACTGAAATACGAAAGATTATAGCGGCCGAACTAAGTCCTGCCAATCTAAAAGTATTTACTGGATATAATATTTTTTTTAGGTGCGGAAGAACATTTGTGTCATGAAAATACCTTAAACATCTTTAATTTTAATATACATTTTTACTCACATTTTTTAGAAAATAATGTGGAGCTTTTTTTTTTCAAAAATTTCGGAAGGTTCTGAACATAAATCCTAAAATTGGTTTTAACCAACTTTTCCTTTTGTTTCTCTTCACAGTACATGAAATGTAGGCAGAGGTAGTATTGCACTCTACACAAAAATTCAATACCCAAATTTCACCGGAAATATACGTTTTAGGGTCTCGTGTATACAAAAAAAAATTAAGAATTTTTAGAAAAAATCCATGTGTGGTGTATGTATGTATGTGAAATGAAATGGCGTTTAACTGCTGTGGTTCTCAGCGTCCCATTCTATATTGGGCGTGAAAGACCACTTAATTTTGTTCAGAGGCCTTTCTATTAGGGTTGAGGTTCTTTTTAAATCTACGACCAACACCTTTACTTCCCTTCATAAGGAAGCCATGTCAAGGATTTTCACGCCCGAAAAAATACATCGTCCTACGCCGGGTTTGAACCCACGACCTTGGGTATATGAAGTTAGCATGGTAACCACTACACCATGGAAGGCGACGTACGTATGTGTGTATGCCAGTGTGTGAATACGATAACTCAAAACCGAAAATTTGGTAAAATACTATAAACTTGGTATATCTTTAAAGAATGCGATACGAACATTTTGAGGAAAATATCCCCACCCCCAACTACCTTAACATGGAAAACATTTAAAATAATTTGATTTTCTCAAAAATATCTCTAACGGTTTTGATTAAAAAATTGTGTATTAAAGATCTTTGCATGACAAATAAAATGTATATCTTGAATTTTCTAGAAATAGCCTCTGAAGAGAAGAGCTCTTTATTTTGGATGAAGTTTGCTGAATTTTGCATAACAAACCGCAAGAGATAGAAATAAAAACTACTACACAAAAATGTAGATCTCGTAGATTTATGGCCTATGCATTTTTTCGTGGAGTTCACCACTTTTAGATATTCCTTGTTATTGGTTTGAATTTTAAAATACTTAAAACTTTCCACATATGCGAATTTGTCAACTCGCGGCAACACAAAGAAATGGATTACATTCACATGACAATCAGCTTTTCAAATATCTTGACTATCGCTTTAGCCTACAAGAAAGCATGTTGTAAGACCATTTTTGGTAATGTATCTTGAATTTCATGAAGTAGAAGAATAAACCTTTTAGCAGAAATTTGCTACCGAGATGTGGACAAAGTCATGTGAATGGAGCACATCCGATTTTTTAGGATTATGCTGTGTGCGCGCACATACAAACACACACATATACACGCGCATGGACGTTTCTTTAACATAGTGTGTGGGTTTGTGTGCTCAATATGCATCAAAACGCGTACTTCTGTTGAAATCTCAGTAGCTAATTTTGGGTGGAATACAGTGCCTCCTCTACATATTTCATATAAGCTATAAATTAATAAGAATTTATATTCTTGTAAACGTATTAATCTAACTAAAAACATTGTCTTCATCTAATATATAACCCAAATAATTTGATTAGATCACAATATAAAATAGCTGATTAATGGCGTAATAGTGTAAAATTGGATAATTTGTAATAGAAAATTTAAATATAAAGTTTTTAGAACTAAAAAAACATATGACTGGATTATAGCTACTACAGATTCTTAAAATTAATTTCATTTCAACATTAAGGATTAGAAATATAATTGCAATTTAAAAAAAATGGTAGCAGAGCAAGTAAAACACAAATAAGGTGAGGAGTGTTTCAGTGCAATATTGGAACGGAAGAGAAGGGAAGGAAAAAGAAACAAATAAAAACATACACACAAAATGGACCCATGCAACTTTAGGTGGGAAAACACATTTGTTATTACCTCTGAAAGCTGCTGCTGACTTAGATTTAGTGAGGATTACTTCCTTAGCATACGTTGATGGAAACTCAATGTAACTTACACTTACAACACTAATACACACTTCATCATTAACACTGAAAGCACTAATCACAGCAGAGTTGTCAGCGGGCACATTCTCCTCTCGTGACTGGCCTTGCAGTCGTTTGTTCCGCTGGCGACTCTCTCTAAGGTCAAGGTTTATGTACATTTAGCAAACTTCTAGACTCGCATGCCTTTAAACATTTATCCATTTGATGTTGAATTCCATTGGAACAAAAACTTTATTGAAGCTATTAGTAATAACATCCATTACCATTTATCATGTATTTTCCGTTGCCTTCAGAAAATTATTTCATGAGCTGAAACCGAGCATGATGGCGCTGCGTTAATCTGTTTAACTCGCATTTGGGAGGTCATGGGCTCTATTCTTGCCAATCTACTTGATTCAAGAGCCTTTATGTGTGTCAAATAATTTTTGTATTTACTCTACTTAGTACATCGTGCACAGGTAGAGAAGATCACTCCGCCCAAAAATTAGATACCGAGATTTTACAGGAAATACCTGTTTTTGGGGTGTCCTGTGGCCAGAAAAAAAGATCCGTGTGGGTGAGGGTGCTTAAGTATGCACATGTGTCCGTGCCTCTGTAAACACGACAACTCGAAAACCAGACTTGGTATCTAAGTTTAATATCTTCCAAAGTTGAAACTCGAAGATTTTCAGAAAAATCTCTCCTACCCCAAATACGCTTTATATGGGGAAAAAATGCGAAAATGTTTATTTTTAAAAATGACTCTAACGAGTTTTACTAAATACCACATATTTAAGGCATTTTTATGACAAACGAATTACAGTCTCTGGGAATAGCCTCTGAAGACTTATTCTGGATGATTCGACCTTCAACGAAGGACTACCTAAACGACCAAGGCAGCGGTGGTAAGATATTTTTGTGGCGGAGGAGGCTTGGAAGAAGAATTACAGCAGTAAGACCAGAAAAATATAAATAGGGTTAGGAATCAATTTTTCCATGTTTACTACTTTACACATAGTGTATAGATAAGATATTGCATTCCATCTAAAACTTCGATGTCGAGATTTCACCGGAAATATAGATTTGAGGCTCCCTGAATAAAAACAAAAACGCCTTTTGAGAAAAACTTACCCAAAAACGAAAAGTTGGTTAAACACAAATCTTGATTTTCAAGTTCAGCATATTCCAAGGAAGTGACATGAAAATTTTCAAAAAAAAATCCTTCCACCCCCAGCTTTCCTTTACATGGAAACATTTTTAAATAAATTTAATTTTCTCAAAATGACTCTATTGTGACTAAAATGTCCTATATTCAGATAATTCAAGACAAATAAAATGTATATCTTGAATTTTTTGGGAATAAGCTCTTAATGTCTCTTCGTTCTGAATGACTTTCGCATAACTAGTAAACTATAAGAACAAATAAAGTTAGTATAACAAATTTAAATCTCATTAAAACACAATTTATGGTATGTATATATATTTTTTTTTGTAGAGTTAACGATTTCCGAGATATTCCCTATTATCGGTTTCACTTTTAAAATACTTGAATGTTTCTTATACAGGAAGTCCTCATTCGTTTGATATCCCTTTAGTTTTATTCCTTCCTATGAAAGAAACCCGAATTTCAATGACAATCGTATAGCGATGGTTTTTAAAATACCTATTTGATTATCGCTTTACCCTAGGGTTTTCCCTTATTTCCCCTCTACTTACAAGGAAACAAGTAATAAGACAGTTACTACTAATTTTTATCTTGATTACCATGAAGTAGAAAAGAACAATCTTTTGTAAGAATAATTTGGAAAGCATATAGAGAGAGCCATGTGGATAGAACATATGAGATTTTTAAACAACTTGTAGATATAAACTCAAATAATAAATATGAATTAAACCCGAGTTGAAGTATTTTAAAAATAGATATTATAGTTGTAAATTAAAGAGCAAAATTAGAATTTATGTTGGCTTTTCTATTACTTTATAGAATTTTTAACAAGGATTCCAACCACCAAAACCCCCCTGGCTACGTCTATGCCTAAGTACCGTTCCTCACTATTTTATTACTTTCTCTGCATAGTACATGATACAAGGTAGAGAAAGTATTACACTCCACCCAAAAATTTGACATCAACATTTCACAGAAAATATTAGTTTTAGGATACCCTGTAACCAAAAAAGGCATTTTTAGAAAAAGGTCCTGTGTGTGTCTGTGAACACGATAGCTCAAAAGCGAAAAGTCGGTAAAATATTAAACTTGGTATTTATGTTTGGTATCTTCCAAGGATGTGACACGAAGATTATGAGAAACATTCCTCCACCTCAAGCTGCCCTGTACATAAAAAATCCAAAATTTTGATTTTCTTAAAAAGGGCTCTAACGATTAATATTAAAATACCACACTAAAGAATGTCACATGACAAATAAAATGCATATCTTGAGTTTTCTTGGAATACCTCTGAAAACTCTTTATTCTGGATGAATTTTGTTGGAATCCTTATAGCTTGTAAACCGTAAGAAATAGACAAAATTACTACACAAAAACATATATCGCATTAACACACACAATTTATGCCATATAGATATTTTTTCATAAAGTTAACCATTTTGGAGATACTTCAGTTTTAAATACTTAGACTTTTTTTCTCTCACGAGAATTTGTAAACTCCTGGCCATTCAACCAGCTTTTTTAAGACTTATTTTCCTTATTAGGAAGCAAGCAATGAGACCATTTCTGCTAATTTTTGTGTCGATTACCAATGAATAAACTATTTAATAACAATGTCCTACATAGATATAGTTAAGTAAATATCATTAAACACGTGTGAGTGTAAAGTTTACTTTCTGTGTATATGAACTGAAATACCTAAACGCTCTCATTCATTTAACTACATCAGCTTTCAGTTTATGTAAGCAGAAGTAATTCTCGGGAGCAGTTCCTTGAAAAGAGAAATGCGAAATGCAAACAAAAGCAAGCTAGGAAGCAGGTAGTGTTCTGCGGTGTGTAGTCTGTTACACTGAGATTTAATAAGTTTTAAATCCCTGGCCGTCCTGTAAGTGAAGCTACGTTGTTTTCCACTCCATGCATGCTTTGGTAATCCTTCCGGCCGGCTGAGTGAGGTTGGATGGATGGGCTTTGTGTTAACTACACAGAGAATGTGCCATGGCACTGGTGTATGATTATATTAGCCAATATCCGTACGACACAAGGGTGAACAAAGTACACCACGCCAACTTTCAACCAAACACTTAATAATACCTTAGCATATTTATTTTCTCTTGCACGTATATGGGCCATCCAGACGATTTGGTATAACTAAATCAAACGAAAGTTATCAACACAAAACTTTATTTACAAAGTTACAGTACCTTACGTTTTCAATGCAGATGTTATACTTTTCTACCGCCAACGAACTTATTCAGTTTTTTTGAACACACAGAATGTTCGGCCATACGAAAATTGTATAGTGATACTGCAATGAACGAGTCTTCAGTGAGGAAATGCGTATAATTTACTAGTAATCAAGGATGAACCAGTGTACGAAAAAGACCGGAGTGGAAGTTCATCAATCGTTATGGAGTAGTCAAAGCAAATGTTGATAAAAGAATTCAGAAAACGCGGTATTTCACTTTGGACACGGTACGTGACTTTTTGTATGGAAAAGATTTCCCAGCCATTAAGACCTCAAAATGGCAGTGACATTTTTGCTCAGATCTTTAGCGGTGAAATAGTACAATTTCTGCGTTGAAAAATCGGTACCAAGGGACAATAAATACTTCAATAGCAATCACGGCTATCTTGAAAATTGAGTAAGGTTCTGTAACTTTGTAAATAAAATGTTGTTGATAACTTTCGTTATTATTGCCGTTTCGTCTCTCACATTTTGGATGGCTCTCGTACATAATAGCTACAGGAGGTATTGCATTCCATCCAAAAATTCAAAGTCAGGATTTCGCCGAAAACATATTTTTAGATAAGGTCCGCGTTCGCGAATAGCTTAGCTCAAAAATGAAAATTCCGTTAATTACCAAACTTGGTACTTAAGTTCAGTATTTTACAAGGATGTGACACGAAGATTTATAAGAAAATCCCTCATTCCTAACTACCCCTAACGTGGAATAATCTTCGAAAATGTTCACTTTCTCAACAACTATTTTTATTAAAATATTGTATATTAAAGATATTTACATGATAATTAAAATGTATATCTTTAATTTTCTGGAAAAAGCCTCTGAAGAAATCTTTATTCTACGTTTAGCTGAATTTTGCATAACTGGTAAACCGTAAGAGATAGACAAAAACTTACTACACAGAAAATGTAGATCTCGTTCAAATATATAACTTATGCCATATGCGTTATTTTTGTAAAGCTGGCCGTTTCTGAGAGATTCCTTGTTATTGGTTTCAACTCTAAAATACTTTTACTTTCCTCATACGTGAATTTTACATCTTCTGTCCACACAAAGAAAGGAATTTCAACCCCATAGCAAACAGCTTTTAAAGGATTTGACTATCATTTTAGCCTGTTCTATTCCCTTATTTCCCTTCTACTTACTAGGGAGCAAGTAATAATAACATTTCTGCTCATTCTATCTCGATTAGCATGAAACAGATAGAAGAATAAACATTTTAACAATAATTTGTAACAGACACAAAGAGAAAGTCATGTGAATGGAACACATCAGATTTTCAGAAAAAGATCCGTGTGTCTGTGTGCAGTATAGCTCAAAAACAAAAAGTCCATTAAATGCTAAATCTGGCATTTACGTATATCTTCCAAGGATTCGACACGAAGATTAAAAGAAAATCTCTCCACCATAAACTACCCTTTACTTGGAAAAGTTTTCGAAATTTGTGTTTGTTTCAAAAATGGCGCTAACGATTTTGATTAAAATGCAATGTATTAAATATATTTACATCACAAATAAAATGTATATCTTAAATTTTCTGGGAATAGTCTCCGAAGACTTCTTTATTCTGGATGAGTAATGCAGATTTGCATAACGGTTAAACCATTAGATATAGACAAAAACTTCCTACATAAACATGTAGATCTCGTTAAACACACAACTTTTGTTAGATACGTTTTCCTTGTAGAGTTGACCGTTTTCGAAATATTCCTTGTTATTAGTTTCAGTTTTAAACTTCTTTTCTCAAAAAGAGACCCTTCAAAGCGAACCGAAGCTCAATTGTTTCACATAGCAACCAGCTTTTAAAAGATTTGACTATTATTTTAATCTAATGTATGTAATATAATGATGCATCGATGCCTTGGGGATCGATCCCGTGTCCTCCCAAATGCCAGTCTCAGACTAAGTGCCCAAGCTCTTTCGATACACTTGCAGAACCCAATTACTGGAGATGAGCTTTGGAACATAGTCATTGTTCAACATATTTTGAAAAGTATAATGTTGTTGTTGTTGTGTGTGTGTGTGTGTGTGTGTGTGAGAGAGAGAGAGAGAGAGAGAGAGAGAGAGAGAGAGAGAGAGAAATATTTCGCAGCAGTACTATACACGTCAGCCACTGCCTTATTGTACGTCATACTCCCGGAGGAGAGGATGAGATGAGTGTCATTTCAAAGGGCGGCCAAATCCGGACAGGGAGGGAACCGCTGTGGAACAGTTTCTAATCAGCTCCTCATCTCGACGCGGGGAGCGCTAGGAACTCGTGCCTACAGACGCGCAAACCTCCTGAGACTACAAACAGCCACTAACGCCATCCCGCCGCCGAGAGCTGTATTTCTAGAGCGCAACAGCCCCACGGAAGGGCTTCACTACCACAGTCCTCATATTGAAACTTACAACCCTGAAAGAGACCAGTTGGGATGAAATGAAGGTAAAATGAAGGGATAGGAAGCTTGGGGGAATGAAAAAACCACCTCAGAATTCGCCAAGTGACCCGAAAAGAGAAGTCGGCCGTGGGTAGCCGATCCTTTGACCTCCCGAATGCCAGTCCCAGATGAAATGTCTGAGCCATCTGGCTCGGTATGTTGTCGTGTAATAATATTTTACGATACAAGTGTGGGAAGCGTATTGTGGCTGGATCAAGGGAAGTTTTGACAAGACGAAACGAAGTCGAATAATCTCAATTTACAGATGCTGCAAAACAGTTAACACACGTGTATCGCATAGTATTTTTGGACGATGAGTGTTAACACTAATGAAATATAGTAAAAAATAATTAAGTATAGTAAAAAATGAATTAAAATATTAGTTGGAAGCAAGTGACTTCCATGAGAAAGAGACATTTGGTAGTCGGTTAGTAGATTTTCATTGTGTTTTTATAAAAAAAAGTTTGTTCGCTGGAGACATTTTTATCTGAGTACTCTAATTAGAATCGATTTGTCAATTTTATTACGGAGAAAGTTATGGTAGAGGACACAAAAATGGAAGAGGCAGGAACCTGAGATGCTCTACATTAATTCCGGAGAAGTCTAAACAAAGGTACGACTTAATGTACAATACATTGAAACGTTTCTTAAACGAAAAAGATGTGCATATTAACTAAAAGATATTGTTTTACTTACCACAAGTGTACTTTTTGAGTGCATGTCAATATTGGATTTCTTCTGTTTCTATAGTAATAATGTATTTCTTTTGTTTCTATAGTAACCAGGTTAGATGTGGAAACTTACGGCCAGTAACAACAATATCGTAGGCAGTAGAAATTAGTCACATCGTCCAAATAGAATATGATTATAAACATGATCCTCAGATTATTAAATATTTGGGATATGAGGCGATATATCGTACTGGCAAAAAGGAAATAGTTAAATAATATTTAAGCAATTATTAATGAAAAACCATAAGTCAAATTAATATAAATCAGTAATTTTTGGAATACAAACATGTAAACATACCATTAGAAAGCCAGTACAATACTGAGTATCAGTTTTAAGCTTGAGCTATATTGATGAATAAATAGTGACATAATTTAAGATCTGTTTCTCTGTAAAGCTGTATAGATATATAGGTGACATTTAATTTTTTCAGAGGATGTAACTCTGGAATATCTGGCTGAGTGACAGAACGGCGCCGTTCCCATTCCTCCACGCTTAATGTCCGTTGTAGCAGGCTTCCTAGCGCTACCCTTGGGCCAATGAGAAAATAATACTTAAATGTAAACAAAAATGTACGCTAATCAAATCTAGTGTCAGTTTTCCTAACTTGTGAGATTAGCATGGGTTGCAGCCAATATAAATAGAATTTTCGTCCAAGTCCGGGCATTGCTCTACTACACGAACCACTAGTTCGTCATATTGCGCGCAGTCCACATCACTCCTAATCAATTTGTACTCTATTATAGTAAAGTCAGACGCGAATAAGCGTAACAACAAATAAGCCAAAGATTAAGGAAGTGCAAGATTCGTATAAAGTAATGTCAAAATGAAACAGATTTTAACATAATCATCGCTGTGAACCAGTGAATTTTTTATTATTTAGTTTTCACCTTACAACATCCACAAGTTCCCATGTACACAGTTAGCTTGCTGGAGGATAAGACATCAGCGACGAGATTTTACCCTGAGATTGCCCAATCCTATCGTGAGTTCGAGTCCCGCCTTGGGCATGGGTATTTGAATGTTTGTGAATGTGTACATGTATGTGTATTTGTCATTAAACAGAATACGGTAACAAAAGGAAATTTAGAGCATAAGTAAAATAAAATAAATAAAAAAAGGAATACAGCGCCGGAGTCCCGACCAGACTCCGGAATTAAAAAAAAATCCTGAATCTCCAACGATCTTCAATTCTACAAAGTGTGAGAACCAAAAAGAGGTGTACACCGCTAATCATCCACCTCATATGTGATACCTCAGAAAACAATATTTATTACATGTGAATTGCAATAAAACAAAATCAATAATTATTAATACATTGTTTCAGCTTAATGACATATCCTTTGGCCTTTCTGCAATTCACCACTTCAGAACCACCCATTCTCATCATTCAGCAGTAATCAACTAACACGGCAGACACTCCATTTCCCTTTGTACCTTTGCTCTATAATTGAAATGTCTTGGTAGAAGCATTCGCTGAGTTCGCTGCGCATGCAGCACGATATGAAGCGAAGAAATCCAGATGAGCATGCAGAAATGCTTTTTAGCGAGATAGCAGATCCCAGGTTTTCTTCACCATTCCATCATATCTTCTACAAGGGCGGATCGAAAAGTAATGCACAATAATTTTTTTCTGCCTTGTTATTGCAGCTGGAACACAGATGTAGTTTGAGGTTTTCACTAAAGAAATGTGCAGCTCTAGCGAGAGAAGCGTGAACTATGTAACAAAAATGGTGCGCATGCTACTGTTTTCCGCGAGTGAAGAGCAGAGAGCTGTGGTTCGATATTTGTGGACCAAACAGCAAAAACAGAGTGAAATGCACAGGCACATGCTGGCGTGTATGGGAATGATTGTATGGACAGTAGGAATATTTCCAGGTGGTGTGCATTCTTCCAAAAGGGCCGTGTGAACCTTAGTGATTCGCCACGCTCCGGAAGGCCGGTAACAGCTGCAACCCCGCTTTGCGAAAGTGAAATCAGCAGTCCTCAAGTGGCCATACTACGGGGAAACTGACTTCTACGAACGGGACATATTCAAACTGATATCACGATGAAAAAATGTAATGAGAAGGTTGGTAACTATGTCAAATGTTAACTAAAAGGTGTAAGTTCAGTTGTGATTTTTTTTTTTTTTTTGTGAGCTATATGACTGAAAAATTATTGTGCATTGCTTTTCAATCCACCCTCGTACAAGTTCTTCAAATTTATAGGTTTGAAGTGCTTCAGAAATCGATTGGAAACATATTTAAGGACTTTCATAATACTTTGTTCGTCATTAGCATGGTTTTAAATTGGAGGTCTTTAAAATGTGCAATGATTAGTGGAACAATGAGCTGGCCTGCTTTTACTGTTTGTAACATTTTTCAGGCAAGTAAATAAGTATGGAACCCTTTGCATCTAAATGTTTTAAAGTTTTACTTTCTCTAGTACGTATTTACGTACAATGTACATAGTAACTATAAAATGTATTGTATTCCACCCAAAAATTTGATGCCGAGATTTCACCGGAAATATGTTTTGAGGTTCCCTGAGTCTAGAAAAGCATTTGTGTTTTCCTGTGTGTTTGTATGTGTGTGTGTGCTAACAGAGTAGCTCAAAAATAAAAATACCTTTAAATACCAAACTTGGTATTTGTGTTTAGTGTCTTCCAAGGATGCGAAGCGCAGATTTTAAAGAAACTCCCCTACCCCAAATTACCCTTTACATGGAAAACATTTTAAAAGTTTTGTTTTTCTCAAAAATAAAGATATTTACACCGCAAATAAAATGTATATCTTGAATTTTCTGGGGGGAAATTCTAAGACAAAAAATATTTAAAAAACGGTCAACTCTACGCAAAACAACTATATGTCATAAATTATGTGTTTAAGCGAGATCTGTGTAGTAAGTTTCTGTGTATGTCTTTGGTTTAGCAGTTATACAAAGTTCAGCAAAATTCATCCAGAATAAAAAGATCTTAGAATTTCCCCCCAGAAAATTCTATCTAGACGGCCCGGATTCGGTCCCATGTGAGATTTGTGGTGGGCAAGTTGGAGGGGCGGGTTTTCTCCAGGTTCTCCGGTTTCCCCAGACAACACATTCCTCTTGTGCTCCATCTTCATTCATGCAGCACCAGTGTCATGCCTGCGGTGCCATTGTTGTAAAAGCGGGCGGTAAATACTACCAAAAAAAAAAGAAAAAGAGTATTGTTTTCTGATACCGGGAGAACAACCAAAGCACCTCATCACCTCATGAAGGAAACCGAATAAGGCAAGAGGTATAGTACTGTAAGGAATGTCTTCTTAGGTTAGACGTGGTTTATGTTAGTAGCGTCAACGTTCGCGTGCCAATATGTCGCAGTTTGTTTTAGTAGCCCGTGGGGAGAGAATGACAATGTAACGCTGTTGATCGATTCAAATATATGATCAGATGTTCACTTCTAATTCGCTGAAACCCTACGAGCGACTCCCGACATAACCGATCGCGACCTTGATGAAGCAGTTTTCTTTACGTGCTAATTCACTTTTACGGAGTTTTTATAACTTTACATTAGTCACTGTAGTCTGGAGTTTCTCGGTCACGATGATGATTGCCCGTCAGATTAATTTATAAAACACTTATATTCTGCAATATACGGCGCGCGATTTCCTACAAGATGGGTCTTACTTCAAGAGCCTGTGAATCTCTTGTAAACCTTCTGAACCCTGTTAGCTACATTGTGAGTCTTACCACCCTGATTTCTTGTCCGCACATCACTTTATACAAAACGGTTCGTAAAGCGGCGTTATCACTGACTATCAGGGATTTTTCTTTAGTTTACTCCCACGTGACCTTGTTCTACAATGCAAAATTCCCTTTCTCCAGTTCCAAAGGGAGAGTACCTAACTTCCTCTTAAGGGTTGTTACTTATGTTCCTAATGCATTACAATTTGTGTTATTTTCAATAAAGCCCGTAGCCTTGACGAATACAAAAGAGATTTTCTACCTTCCACGATACTGCGTTCCACTGAGCAGATATTTCTTATGTTAGATATTACAAACTAATGATTAAACTAATAATATATGTGTCGTACTAAAATACTGTCGCAGGGTATCAATAAATACTCATGGACACTCATGAATGTTATTGACTAATGTTCCAAACTCTTGTGTTTGAAGCTGACAATATTGTTATCTTCTGTGTATATTAATCTTTGTTTTATAGTCTTTCCTACTCCGTATACAAACACACTTAAATGCATCCTTCCGCGTTTCCTTCTCGTTGATTGACTGAGGTTACTCCATCACAATTTTGATGTATATTACACGTGGAGTGAACACATAAGTTAAACGAAAAAAAAAATTACAAATGCAATAAATATATAAAAAATATTTAACTCACAATGACGGAGTATCCGTAAATGGGGCAATCTCCTCCATATCTGATTCCGCGACACCAGTTTTGCTGTCAGATGAACTTTCAGCAAGGTTAATGACGCCGTTCTCAATAATATTGCTATTACCATCCAGCTCCCACGTTTGTTCTCTAGCTTCACCGCGTAATTGCTCCTTTCCAACTGATGTTGTTAATCTGCAAATCAAATGTTATATTTAACTACAACCCTAATTGTAATTAAGAGGCTCATTCTAAAGATCCCTGATTTCATTCATTAATGTATTAATAATTTTTATATGACATATTAATGTTATTTTTAACAAACTTCCTTTCATTGGAAGCAATTGCTCTGTAGGTTATATAATTTTATCATTAATATCAAATAAAATTACAGATTGATATGTTATAGACGGTCAATATCTAGAAATTCTTTGAACAGTTTCCGCGACTTTGTTATACTAAGTAGCCCTAATCTCTAGAAGTTTGAATGTGGTGTTGTTTCTTGCTACAAAGCAATTTTCACAAATGCATCACATCATTCACTCAATCATCACACTTGCCGAATATGAGTTTATTCCCCCTTTTCTTCTTTCCATTATGTACGATTTTCCTTGCGTAATAACAAATGCACACTTTTCACCGTCTGTGAATAGCAACGAGCGTTAATGAACTGAAGCTGTCGTGAAGACGCGGTAATGACGTGCCGCTGTTGTAAACAATCCAATACAAACAAGAGAGGTAACCTCCCTCAAAGCTTAAAATAACAATCTACAACTGCGTCATTGGTTATAAGGAAAGTAATTTGACTGAAATAATATGAATTCAGAGAATAAAATATTATTTTAACCATGGAACTAGTTTCTACGGCAATAAGTAGCTATTAAGAGACGACAAAAATACCTCAAACTGTTGACATGCTGGGAGATAATGAAAAACACACTTTAATTGTCTTGAGTTTCGGATAATGTGTCATTTTATTCCATCATAACGCCATAAATTTACTCTGTCTTTATCGTTGCTAGACTATTTTCATTAAGCCAGAGTTAGTTTCTCAACAATTTATGGTTCCAAAAACAATCACTGTGCAAATCACAAAATGTAAAACCTAGCTTATGATATATTCTATGGAACCGTAGACATAAAAAAAAAAATATATCTCTTCTCATTTTTAAGAGTAATAATTATTATTAAACAATCAATGCAACAAGAGATCCTGCGAGAGGATGAAGCTAAAAGACTTTGGAAAGAAATAGCCCACTGAGCGAGTTGTTCTTCCCGGTAACGCATGAGGTTCTCTACTCTCATTTGGGAGGATCCGGGTTGGATTCCCTTTAGGCCAGACATTCTGACCTTAAGTGTTCGCGGTCTTCCGTAGTTGGTAGGTGAATTTCGAGGGGAATTATCTCATTCTTCTTTCATTCATTAGACATTTCTATCTGTAGCCATCTAAAAATCCTATTCGTGCCCCCTTTTATTTGAAGGGTGGATTATTTGCCTCAAATTTTCTTTATTATGTTTGAGGGCCCGTATAGACGCAAGCGAGGCGGTCGAGTTTGTTTTGTGGCACTGCCGCCTTGACATTTGGTGTGGAAAACCCTTTGAGGACGTCTGGTGGGGAGGTTCCCGCCGGCGTCAGGATGTAATATTTGGAGACGTTAGAGACCACAGCTGTGTCCAAGTCTGCCGACCGGTTCTCATCGCTCTCTGATCGCTCTTCAAACCCTTGCTCTTGGAGGTTTCCTCAAGTGGAATTAACATAGAGGCGATTGTTCACTTAATACCAAAATAATCCTCCAATTCCTAATAACCACAACCCTAGAATCTGGATGGGTTCCCGGAAACTTGTGAGGTTTGCATTTGGGAAGTTCCGGTTTCGATTTGCGTCGACCGCCCAATCTGACTATGGGTTTTTCTATGCTTGTTAATATTTTTTTTTGCAGAAAAAACATACCAGTTTCTTTCATGTAATAATGGTATAAAAAATCTGATGTGTTTCATTCACATGACTTTCTCTACATCTCTGCAACAAATTATTGTTGAAAAGCTTATGCTTCTTTTTACTTCATGCTAGCAGAAATAGTCTTATTACTTGCCACCATGTGGAAGTATTAGTCAAAAGCTGATTGCTATGTGACAAGTTCCTTTGTTTCTATGGACAGGAGTTGACAAATTCCCGTATGAGAAAAATATATTTTTCAAAGCTGAAACCAATAACAAGGAATATCTAAAAAACGACCAACGTCACGAAAAAATGTAAATAACATAAATTGTGTGTTTTAATGAGCTCTACATCTTCTGTTAAGTAAGTTTTTGTCCATCTCTTACGGTTTGCCAGTTATACAAAATTCCGTAAAGTGCATCCAGAATAAAGTAGTCTTCAGAGGCTATTTCCAGAAAATTCAAGATGTACATTTTATTTGTTAGGTAAATATCTTTAATATACAATATTTTAATCAAAATAATGACAGCCGTTTTTTAAAGAATCAAAATTTTCGAAAAATTTTCCATTTGGGGGGGGGCGGGGATTTTCTTGAATATCTTCGTGTCGCATCCTTGGACGATACCAAACTTAAATACCAAGTTTGATATTTAACGGACTTCGTTTTTGAGCTAGCACAGACACACATACGGACCTTTTTCCAAAAATGTTTTTTTTTATTCAGGGGGACCCAAACATGTATTGCCAGTGAATCTCGGTATCGAATTTTTGGGTGCATTACAATATCTTCTCTATACACTATCTATTAATTTCAGCTTCTTCACACTTCCCCGAGTAAAGTACCTTAACACCACGCAGAGTTCCGTTAATGAAGATTGGATTTCTAATTCAACCATTAGCATTCCCATTGCATAGACGCTATACTTAGATATGGTGGTATACATTTTTATACCGTTTCCTCAGAAATCATTAAATATAAGCATATACAATTATAGTTTGCATTGTTATCAAAAGATGAAGTAAAATATTCATTTGTTCTAGTTTTAAAACAGTAAAAAAACCAACTTTGTCTAAAATGAACTAAAAAACTAAATACAATTACGTTCAGAACTCCATGATCAATTCTATGCCCTGTTGCTAGAAATATTTAGGCTACATTTTATTTGTATTTAAAGCGTACTTTATACTACAAACTAATATGAATTTCAACTTTTGCTACTGCAAACTGCGATCTAGTGTCTGTCCAACAGCTTAAGGTCAACAGGAAAAGTAGGGGAGAGACGAAATATTGCGTATTAATCTAACTGAAGAGAAAAGTTCTTTTAACTACTATGGTGGTGGTTATGCAGTTAAGCTTAATGTTTCCAGTTTAGCAGTAATGATCATTAAACCATAGTTATTCATAGCCATTGCTGGTGTCTCTTAGTTTCTCTTGAAACTTCTTAACGAGTCCAAAACGACATGCGCTCCGCAAGTGCTAGCAAAGTAAGCAGGTTTTATCAACACGAATTTAGGTTAGACCTCTCCAGCTCATGTTTTTTTCGAGGGTTTTCCCGGGTCACTAGGTGAGTGCTGGGGAGGATTCTTCATTCCCCCGAATTACCTGTCCCTCCATCTCATCTCCATTTCATCCGTCTGGTCTCTCTTTTAGGGTTGTAAGTGTCGGTAGCGCCCTTTCGTGATGATTGCACTTTGGAAATTCAGCTCTCAGCAACAGGATGAGTTTGGGAGTCATCAGGGTGTTTATTCAGACCTATGGCATGGGCTCCTAGAGATCACCGCGTCGAGATGAATAAGTGCTTGGGAACTGTTAGGGATTCTCCACGATGGCTCCCTGTCGCGGTCTGGTTCCGGCTACCCTCAGTGATTGCTCTCATCTCATCCTATCTTCCCGAAGTCTGCTGTATGCAATCCTTTCCACTGAACTACAATACTAACTAGGGGAGGTTAATGTGGGTAATGGAAACGAGTTTCTAAAAAATCCTCTGTTAGTTAACGATTAAAGGTGACTACCATGAACAAATAAATGTAATTTCGGGAAAACTAGCCCCTAATTTGATATGGTACACAGTAGAACTTCAGAAATAACGTAATTTATATGTACTTTATGTTGTAAATATTTTTGTTATCAGACCTTAGTTATAAACTTGTTAAATGAAAGTGTAAAACTGGAACTAAATGGACCCTACTAATCGAGTGTCTTAATACGCCTCGTTCAACACAGACACAAAAGAAAGAAAGAGAAAGAAAGATAAAGTAAGCTACAGAGGTAGGGATATAAAATAGTTTTTCAAAGAAGCTCTACGTGTTTTGCCAATGAGGGTAGCTATAACAAGTTTGAAAATATTAGTGAATGAGATTTACTTCATCTGAAAGTCCGGAAAGTAGTTAACGATTAAAGGTGACTATCATGAACAAATAAATGTGATTCGAGAAAACTAGCCCCTAATTTGATAGGGTACACAGTTGAACTTCAGAAATAACGTAATTTATATGTACTTTATGATGTAAATATTTTGTTATCAGACATTGTGCAAATACCTTAGTTATAAATTGCACAGATTAGTAATTCTTATTTGGCTTGCTTCGTATTCATTTATTCATCCTAAACGGTTAAAGAATGAGTAATCAGTCGAATTCAAGGATTAAGGAGCATACACAATAATCGTGGGAATAAATTAAAGTGTTAACAATTAGTCTTCATTCATCAAAATATTCAGGACAACGCGACACAAGATAAATGGCAACAGAGCCATCTTGACAATAAAATATATCAATCCATTCACGCTCACAGCACCTATCCACAGCAAAACTTACGCATTCAATTCCTTCTTTTCTTCCTAGATCAGGATGTTTCAACTTGGCTGCACGCCAAAGTGCAGCAAATTATTCACTCACAGAGGTATGCCTGCAGTATGTAATACACTTCAATATTGAGGGAAAAGCTGCTGTTAGGGATGATGAAGTGACAGCAAGTTGCACTAAAACCATCGCTTAGTTAGGTACTGGCTCTCACGCTCCCTCTCCAGCCTGGTTAAAAGATGTTATTGTTGAACACGAACGAGTACTCCGACTCAGATGAGTAGAGGTGCATGTTCAAGAAATCTCCTTCTACGAGTTTCGCGAGACTTGCTAAGATTTCATGATTATAAACCAAAGAGGCTTAGTGAGTCAATTCTGCGCGAAGTTTATAACCTGTAAAAGCTGAATAAAATAAAGAAACTTAAAGATGTGTTGTCGTGGACACATTTTTGTTTTCTTTGGGTCACATCGTCGTTTGCTTTGCAACCTAAATCCCAAAGAAACAACTTGGGGTAAAATGAAACGAATGTTCGTATGCAGAAATATTTGAATTTTAATACTTACTACATAGGGCACCACAGTGACACTGGTGATACATGAAATGAAATGATAATTGGAAAAGGAAATTTGGGAAAGTAATGCTTAAGGCCTAAGTTTATGACATTTTCTCGGCATTTGTCATTAGTAGAACTAAGCAAAACATGGAAAAACCCATAGTCTGGGAGGGCGTTCCTGACAGAATTTGAACCACTGATCAGTTTACGATTCCGTGTCTAAACGAACTCGGCAATCCGGGTTATTGTTGTTGCAGAATTCGTGCAAAATAGCGTTTGAGCGTATGTAGCTTGTGCTAGCAGGGATTTATATTAATCTAGAGAAGGCAGTAAAATATTGCTGTGAGATATATGGTATAGTAAAAAACTTCATAAATATTAGGTTGTCTCATAAGTAATGTCGGTTTTTTGATGCTGGTGTTTTGAAAATTTATTGGGTTTCTTTGGTTTGCCAATGCTATTTACAGGATGCTATGGCTAGTGTTGCGTACATTGCGAGAATGTATCAGTCTTCAGTTTTTAATCACAAAATGATAACAAAGTTTGGACTTAGAGTCCTTCTAAAGCATTACTAGAAACAAGATTATAAAGCCGCTGCCGCAGCTCCAAGAATATGTGAAGTGGAAAGAGAAGGTGTCTTTAGTGAGCGTGTGGCACAACAATGGTTCCAACATTTCAACAATGGAGACGAGAACACTAAAGATTTACCACGTTCACGATAGAATATTGAGGATACACACCAAGTTTTGAGAGAAAATCTGCAAAAAAGTACCCTGGGATTTCAGAAGAACTTGGTGCACCAAAAGATACCATACATTGCTACATTAAGACACGTGGAAAATCATACAGAAGCTCTAGATCTGTACCTCAACAGGCTCAACATAGAGTGGATATCTGTCATTAGCTTATCCGTACTCCCATAGATGACAGATTTGTCAGGAGAATTGTCACTTGAGACGAAAAATAGGTTTATTACCGAAACCCTAATGGCTCGAAACAGTGGCTTGATCCCCGCAAACCTGCCAAAGTTATCGGTTCGGTCCCAAAGTAATGTTGTATGTGGTGGAATTTTGAAGGTGTGATTCACTGGAAGTTTGTTCCAAACGGGTGGCGATTGATGCGGATCTTTATTCTCAACAACTGGAACGAGGTCATGAAATTTTGAGACGGAGATACCCAGGTTTAGTTAACCGAAATCGTAGTTTTCTATTGAAACAGGACAATGCAAGACCCCATACTGCACAAACAATCATGTAAAACATTCAGGAATTGGGAGAATCGAACTGCTACCTCACCCAGCACACAGCCCTGATCTCGCACCATCAGATTATGATATTTTTCGATCCATGGTCCATTTTCTACGTGGAAGAAATGTTGACAGCATTGAAGCAGTGCAAATAGGTCTCACGGAATTCTTCGCATCAAAAACCAGAGACTTGTACCATGGTGGGATAATAAACCTCGCTGAAAGATGGCTCCAGACAATCGTCCTGGAGTAGCATCAGCTTTTACTCCGAGACTAGGAATTGTTCATGAATGAATTACATCTTCGGATGAAATTAGAATTCGTGTTAATACCTTTATTGGTAATGTTGTTCGATTATCTACTTCCAATCTAATGGTCAGTACTTTGAAGATTAGTTAAGTGCTTGTCAGAACACATTTCAAATACTCGTTTTTCTTAAAAAATGACATTGCTTATCTATAATTGTGTCGTGTTTCTGTGAGATGATAACATACTTCATGAAAATGAACCCAACTTGAAGAAACTAGCAATATTCAAATGCACGTGTCTTGTTTATAACGTAAATGCAGTGCTTCAAACTAAATACGTTTCAAATCGAAGAATTGCGAAAATTTAGCGACATATTTCCTATCATCTAAAGATAATAAAAACTCCAATGTTGGCCGCAAGCGTACTTAGCTTTATTAAGATGGGCTGCCGGAACCAGAAGCTACGGCATAGTAATAACAGGGACTCTACAATTTCCAAACTGAAGCACCCTGACGGTCGGACGGGCAAGCCGTGGCCCTCGCCCCATATAGGGACCAACGCCCCCGAACAGGAACGGACCTCATTATAGCAACCAGCCAAATTCGTGGTGTACCCTGTCTGTCCCCATGTTACCCAAAGGCACATACGAGGACCGTTGCTCAAATTTTGTACAGAGGGAAAAGGTGTCCTTATAGGATATTAAAAACAGTTACATTTCAACCCTGAGTCCTAATTCTGAGCATAACGGGTACAAAAAATTACCCCAGCTAACGGGGTTTAGAAAAACCTCTTCTAAATAAAATTTCAAGGTAATATTAACAATAATAAAATGTTGATTGAGAAATTCCTCTGTATGGGGGACAACACCGAAATAATTTTCGTTGTACAGGAATTGTTGAAATACAAACGAATGCTCACATCGAGTTAACCTAGTAATTATGAATCCGGACTCCAGCCTCCAGCTGTTTTTTTCACACACTCTCAAGCGTCTGCCTTCACTCGACTACCCGATGCTCCAAAAACTGACCACACGCCAGCGGGAGACTAACGTCACAAGAAAAAGCTTTTAGTAAAGGAAGAGGCTTTCAAACGTACCGGAGCGGAACAAAGATACGTAACTAAGAAGCTCCGGATAGTGGAAAGGAGATAATTACTTGGAGCATACATTTTTTCTGCCACACCGAATCGAACACTTCCAACCCCGAAAGAATCCAACGGGCTGAAGGATGAATGTAATGACTATATATTGGTTTTGGGTTCCGAAGCGCAATATCCTGTAGCTCCTAAGTGCAGCACAGGGCATTAGTACAATGTTTCTGTGATCGGATTTGAATTTATAGTTCGTGAGCTCGCCGCTATGCGCCATGCTGGCGAGGGATCAGCTCGTCACCCACAGGTGGCACTGTAGGTCGAAATCATGACTTGCAAACGCGAAATGGTGAATTTTGCCCAGGAACCTTCTTCTTTTCAAGGCATGGAGTTCTTTTACTTAAAAATAAATAGACATACCACCGGATTTACTTCCCTTCCCAGGAAGCCATGCTAAGGATTTTTGCGTCCAAAAATATCCAACATCCTCCGCCAGGTTTGAACCTGAACTCTTGGATTTTATAGGCTAGCATGATAACACCACTACACAATGAAGGGCGACCAAGTGGCAAAACATTTATTTCATAGCTGTTGCTGTAGCTTGCTAAGGGTAACTCGGGTATTGCTGCTCTTCACCCCAAACCCTTGAGCACTGCCTAACTAAACATAAGGGCGGTAGCTTTGAGAATATGGGAGTGGTAGTGGTGTGTTTTGTGTATCCCTGTATGATACAGTATAGAAGTACCCTATAACGTTACCTGACTACGTACATCACAGAGAGCCCGGTGGGTGAAGTTGGAGGGGGGGGGTGCGACAAGTATAGGTAGAGCGTTCTCTCGGCTCGTTGCTATTCATAGTTTATCCGAGATGATGCGATTTGGCGCCAGGTCGTGCGTTTCTCACCCTCCTACCGCCCGCTCCGAGCAACAAGTGTGTGACTGCAACACAACAGGGGAGCATTCGGGGGAAATTAACAGCGTACACCATCATCTTATTTTACTGCTTTTATATGACTCTAATACATACACGTGTGCTGCAAAATGATCTACTTTTGGTGCATCTAAGGCTTTCTACGATTGATTTGGATCTGAAAAGCGAGTTTCAAAAAGGTACAATATCTGTTATAGAAATATCTCATGTATAACTCATATAATTCACCATTTCACAGACAGACAGTGCGCCGTGGCCGAGTGGTTACACCGCTCAACTCTCACCGGTCCGGTTTCGATCCCAAGCGACCGCATGTGGGGTTTGTGATGGGCAAAGCGGCGCAGGGGTAGTTTTTCTCCGGGTTTTCCGGTTTCCACCGGTACTCCATCTTTATTCCATGTATCATCACTGTCATCGTTTACGGTGCCTAGGTAGTAAAAGTGGGCGTTAAACACTAACCAAAAAGAATCGTAGATATTGTCCTCTGTGTTAGCCTCTGGTTCCCAAGGTCGCGGGTTCAAACCTAGAGGAGGATGATGGATTTTTTCGGGTGTAAAAATCCTTAGCATTATTTCCTTCGGAAGGGAAGTAAAGCCGGTCCCGTGTCGTAGATTTACGGCAAGTAAAATAATCTCAAGCTTGACAAAGAGGCCTCTGAGCAAAATTAACTCTTTGTTGCCTGTTGCAAATGTAAGTCTCCCTTGCTTTAAGCGCTACTATAGAAATTGGATTTGAACGCTAGGGCTAATTTTATATTAAACTAACCTTCAACTATAAAATAAAACTAATTAAGATCGCTTTTTATTGTAAAAATATTAAATTTTGCAGTAAAATCGTAGTGAGTTTTCTTCTTTTCAAAGAGAAAGAGCAAGATTCATGCAAATTCATTAAATGTACTGCCTTCAACTTTCAAACATAGCATTTCATCTGTTATTTTGCCTGGGCCATCTCTATCGTTTATCACAGGCACATTGAATTGCTATTGTTGGGATTCCAACTCGCGGTGCTCGACTTTGATTGGATGCCCCTGTTTTTTACCTATCGCCTTAACCCTCAAGGCTGTTCAAACCATCGTATTGTCTTTGTAAGTACGCTTAGAGAGAGGAAGAAGAACATATGAGCAAAATGTCAGTAATAAAGGGTTAAGCGCTTTTCACGCCCAAAATAGAGTGAGATTCTGGGAACCATAGCAGTTAAAGAGCGTTAATAAATACAAGTCAGTTTAATTTAATTTCATAGCTATTCGTTATATCAAGAATGCTCGACAACCTTATGTCTCTTGCTGGCCGCCGCATGAACACGCCGCATGCTGATTTAATTGTTTATACTTTGACTTCTATGTATCTAATACTCAAGAAATTATTGCATTCAAACTTCTCAATTTCAACTTCTCTTTAACACTTTTTTCTCATCCTTTATTTGTATTTAGCCCTTTCCCACAAATCAAATGATTTCTACAGAGATTTTTTCTGAATATTCTAATAGTAAACGGACCTCGTCTTCCCTGAGATTACATATGGGACATATTTCTTCCAACACTACTTCCGTTCATTTATTCTTCTTTCTATGTTTACCCTCCTGGTAAGTAGGACTAGCACCCTCTCGGACTTGCAAGCCAGCGCCTGGAATCAGACGACCGTTGAGGAGCAGATCCTTTGGATCAGAGTAGCCAGGAAAGGCGATCACCCCGATGCCTGGTATGAAAGTGAAGAAGCGGATGATATAAAAGCCAGTGAAAATAATAAGAGGAAAAATGGTTATGGAGTAGTTGATGGAATGGCGGCGGAAACCGAGAAAATGCGGCCAGACCCCGCTTCATCCACCACAAATCTTGCATGCTTCGAGACACTTAGGTGAGAGGCCAGCCTTTCATTCTTAAATGTTAATACTTCCAAATAAAATAAAGCATTTCCTTCTCTTTTTATTCTCTTCACAAACAATAAGAAACATCTTATGTGTTCCATTCACATGACTTTCTCTACATCTCTGCAACAAATCATTGTTAAAAGCTTATGCTTCTATTTACGTCATTCTTATGAGAAAAATCGTCCTCCGTGGTGTAATGGTTGCCATGCTGACTTCATATACCCAAGGTTCAAACCCAGCGGAGGTAGATGAATTTTTTCGGGCGTAAAAATCCTTAGCATGACCTCCTTCGGAAGGGAAGTAAAGCCGTTAGTCCCGTGACGTGGATTTACTGCACGTAAAAGAACCTCAAGCCTGATAGAGAGGCGCCTGAGCAACATTAAGCGGTCTTTCACGCCCAGAATAGAATGGAACGCTGAGAAACCACAGCAGTTAAAGAGCGTTCATAAATAAAACGCCATTTACTTTACTTTAATCTAGAAAAATCAGCAGAAATAGTTCTATTACTTGCTTCCTTGTAAGTAGAAGCGAAATAAGGGAGTACCATAGGTTCAAGAGGTAGCTAAAAGCTGGTTGCTATGTGACTGGAGTGTCTTTGTTTGTATGGACAGGAATTGACAAATTCCTGTATGAGAAAATTATAAGTTTTTTAAAACTGAAGGAATATGTAAAAAACCATCAACTCCACGAAGAAAATGTATATGAGATAAATTGTGTATCTTAATGTGCTCTACATTTCTATGTGTTCTACATTTCCATGTGTTAAGTTTTTGCCCATCTCTTATGGTTTAGCAATTATACAAAATTCCGTAAAATTCATCCAGTCTTCAGAGGCTATTCCCAGAAAATTCAAGATATACACTTTATTTGTCAGATAAATATCTTTAATATACGACATTTTAATCAAAATTGTTAGAGCCATTTTTGAGAAAATCAAAATTTTCTAAAAAAGTTTCATGTAAAGGGTAGTTTGGGGTGGGGGGATTTTTCTCAAAATCTTCGTATTGCATCCCTGGAAGATATTAAACTTAAATACCAAGTTTGGTATCTTACCGACTTTTCGTTTTTGAGTTATCGTGTTCACGGATATACGGACACGCACACATACTCACACACACACTCAGGGACCTTTTTCTTAAAATGCTTTTTATGGTTGCAGGGGAGCCTAAGACATATATTTCCGGTGTAATCTCGGTATCGAATTTTTAGGTGGAGTGCAATACCAAAGTAATAACTCTTCCCCTAACTCAAATGCACATTCTTTGTAAAAGCTATGCTACTTTTGGTCCGTGATTAGGATATATAATGTTTGCCCATTCATATCTTCAAGCTGTTCTCTTATTATTTTCCTAACTCCCTTCATTAATTCTAAATTAATTGTTTCTTACATGTATAGGATTGTAATTGGAAAGGTAGGGACAGATTAAAAAATACAATGCCATAGTGGGATTTGAACCAAGCATCTCCTGGTTTTCGTCCAATTGCTCTAACCTGAGCAAGGATGGCAACACGCCGACATAGAATCAAATTCTTCAACTGACTTGCGTTTTCCCCGGTAAACCAATAAAAGATCTCAAATTGTTTTAAGATTACATACCCCTATGGCATTTACGATATCGTTAATACTTTAAGTTCATATCTACTAATCTCTGTCGTTAACTGTTCTTTAATTTTTGCTAACCATATGCTAATTATGGTTCAGTACCAAACTAAGATTTTATCCGGTATAATAGCATCCTTGAAAACATATGATAAGATAACAGGCCGTGCGTGTCGATATCCAAAGTATTCCTTAATGCAAATAGTGGCATATTAATGACACAATAGTATAAAAACAGAGAAAAACAATGTGTGTATGTGCGCGCACGTGTGTGTGTTAGAGATTTCAGTAATCACATAAATGTAAGGACACCTTGATAATCACATCTCTATTCTGAGACGACAAACTTTTCTGCAAATAAATAAAGGCCGAACGCAGTACTGATTTTCGCTCTAAAATAGTAACTTTATTTTCTACAAGTGCGAAGTGTGGCTTTCAAAGTGACGAGCCTTGATCCTTCCCTCCTTCCTCCCCCCGCCTCCCCGCTCTTTGCGCTCCTGGAATGGAGGACGTACAAGTCGGATGTCTTTTGAAGAACAGACGATCTCAGAGAGAATAACTAGGGTAATCAGCCCCAACCTTGGTGAATGTGACCGGAGAAAACTGGCCTAGGCGCCGCATTGTCCACTACAAATCCCACATTCGGCCCCTGGAATTAAACTCGGACAACCTTGATGAGATGGGAGCGGTTTAACCACCGCCTTGGTGCATATCTATATACTGTACAAGATATTTGTATACGTTTCGACGTTGTATGAATCTGAGAAAATTACTTTTTAAAACTGGTCCAAATGTGCAAGTGAAAATCAGCTTGTGTCTGTGAACAATAATACAAAAGCAAGAGTTTGATAAACGCCAAGCCACACAAACCACCCTTTCTTTATATGGATTTTTGTTTTTGTTTGTCATTTCCTAAAAGTTGTCCCCCATAATGTAGTGGTTACCATGCTATACTATCCTACTTTAAAAGAAAAGGTCCCTGGGCTAAATTCACCATATTTCACGTCCGAAAAGTTTGGTTTTGTCCCATTGTGCCACTTATGGGCGATGAGTTTATTTCACTTGACCAATATACGCCGATATGATATGATGAAACTTGAATTTTTCAAAATTATTTTGAATTTATTAAAATAACTTGTATTTAAGTTATTTTTATGACTAATAAAATGTATACATTACACACTATGTAAATAAACCGTGAAGTGTTCTTCATTCTGAATGAATTTTATACAATTCTGCATTACTATATTAAATAATAAATAAAACTTATACCACACAAACATTTTCAATTAAATCGGGTAAACCAATTTGGAATATTTTGAATAGCTCAGTCTTTTAAAGATGTTAACAACATTGTTTTTACATATTTAGCACATGTAAATTTATATTACAGCTAACAATATCACTGATAAATTTACACATATATTTGCATAACTCAGGAGCCTTGACTTGCATGCTTTTGTTTTCAGACAAAACCCACTTTTACTAAACTTTTATGCACGATGCAAAAAACATAAGGCTGAAAGTAGGAACACAGAGCATTTTAAAATATTATGAAAGTATTTAAATACAACATTTTAGAAAATTCTCGGCTTCCCTTCTGTGTGTTAAACATAATATTTTTCTCCCCATTAGTTTGGCTAAAGTTGAGGAATTCTGGTCTAACTTAGTAAAACTTCACTTTTCACCATTGTTAAATAAATATTGCTATTCATTTATTTATTTAAAAGTCATATGACAGTATGGCTTTCACTCAAGCGTTAACTCTTCTGGTCGAGGAGCATTTTAAAGCTTAGATATGTTAAGAAATTAGCTAGTTAGAAGAAAAAAACTTTCCGAGCGAGCTCCGAGTTTGGTAGGTACGGGTCAGTTCGCGTTTACTGCCCAATCTGACATTTTGGTTGTTTTCCAATGTCGGTAGGCGAATACATAGGTTTTCTAATCTTCTACAATCTCCTTTCCATTATTTCTTTTTCCTTGTAAACTTTTAGGGTGAAAACTAAAAATTGGGTTTTATTTAGAACGCTCAATAACTACTATGGTTCTTTGCGTCGCATTCTATATTGGGCGTGAAATACCGGGAATTTAGCACTTTTAAGTGTAAATATACTACTCGGATCTTCCGTCTTTAGATTTAGGATGACTATTAGAGTGGATCCTCAGTCTCTGGGGCAGAGCACCCCACGTAGGCCCTTGAGGCCCTTTTTAGATTTATGTGATCTCAGTGAAGAAGGGATGAGAGGAGACATCGCACGGCGACCAGTTTAGGATGACGCCGGGCGCAACCATGGACGTATTCCACAATGAACGCCTCTGGTCCGCCCGGGACCAACCCATAAGCCTTGAGCCTCCGGGAATTCCACGAAGTGCCCTAGCCCGGAAGCACTCGAAGGTGTGTCTCGATTCAGTGGTATCGACGACAACAGAAATAAACAGCCAGAGTGCGCAAGTCAGTGGCCAGCCGCAACTTGCTGACCACCGTCGCCTGGGGCTTCAATTCTGAAAAGGAAGTGATGGAGCCAGGAAATCATACACAAAAAAATCGGGGGATATAGTGTTCCTCCTACGACCCGCAGACCCCTCCCCATCCCGAAAAAAACTCATTGGGCTTGAATGCCAGCCTAGGAAATCAATCCCACGACCACCCGAATACGAGTAGCACACGTTATCAAGCTGTCTCACTCGGTACCACTGCCTTATTTTCCTTGCAAAGGAAGCAATATTAAGAATTTTAGCGAAAAAACATGTGTCTTCTCCGTCGGGTTCAAATCCGGACCATGGGAAATTGGAGGACTGAGGATGAATCTTTCAGGTGTTTTTACTTTCTCTACACGTGCTATGTACATAGTGTATAGAGAAAGTATTGCACTCCACCCAAAATTCAATATAGAGATTTCACCGGAAATACACATTTTAGGGTCCCTTGTATCAAAAAAAGGCATTTTAGATAAAGGTCCGTGTTCGTGTGACTGTGAACACAATAACTCAGAAAGGAAAAGTCGGTAAAATACAATTTAAGTTCAGTATCTTCTAGCGATGTGACACGAAGATTTTGAGAAAAATCCTCCCACCCCAAACAACCCTTTACATGGAAAAAATTGGCTCTAACGATTTTGATTAAAACGAGATATATTAAAGATATTTTATGGCAAATAATATGTATATTTTGAATTTTCTGGGAATACCTTCTAAAGAGCTGTTTATTCTGAATGAATTTTGCTGAATTTTGCGTAACTGTAAACCGTAACAGATAGTCAACATCTTACTGCACAGAAATGTAGATCACGATAAAACACTCAATTTGTGTCATATATGTTTTTTTCGTGGAATTTACCATTTCTGAAATATTCCTTGTTATTTGTTTCAGATTAAAAATACTTATACATTTCGCACACGGAAAGTTGTAACTCCTGGCCCTGCATAGAAACGGATTTAAACACTTAGCAGCCATCTTTTACAAATCTTCACTATCGTTTTAGTCCAGCGTATTCGCTTATTTTCCTCCTATTTACTAGGAAGCAAGTAATTAAGACAATTTCTGCTAATGCTGTCTCGATTATCATAAAGTAGATAGAACAATATGCTTTTAAACAAGCGATGTAGAGAAAGTTAAGTGAATAGTGCACAGATCTTTAAGGCTTGAGATGTAGGTTGGTGCCTTGCAGATGGCTCAATATCTTGCTTAAAGGAAAGAATACTCTTCTTCGTGGACCTTAAGGTGCTGTCGACGGGTCGTTCATGGCTTCCTTTGCTTCATTTCTTTTTCCTGGCTGATGGTAGCCACAATATATCTCTGGTTGGTCTTAGTGGTGAGATGTCCTCCTGTGATGTGCACTTTATCTCTCAACACTAAATAAATTAGTTGCGTATTTTGGACACCTAGCGGCGTTGTCTTAAATCGGGTCGAGTTTCTATCTTACGATTTTGCCACTATGCGCACACGATGACCACATCAGTTCGTCGCCCATAGATGAAACTATAGTATTGATTTATTACGTCAGACTCCAGGAAGGTAGCATGAGATGAGAGTAATTACAGCGGGCAGCCGAAACCGGACGGCGGGAGGCAGCCACTGTAGAGGGTTCCTAACAATTTCCAAGCAGTTCTTCATTTCGACGCGGGGAGCGCTAGCAACCAGCGTCTCACGCCTTACAAAATGCCCCTGAGTCTACAGACAACTTCCAACACCATCCCGTCGCCGAGAGCTGAATTTCCATAGCGCCGACATATCCACAAGAGGGCGCTACCACCGCAGTCCTCGATGACACCAGCCTGGATGAGTCCGTTTGAATGAAATGGAGATGAAGTGGACAGGAATTTCGGGAAATGAAGAAACCTCCCCAGCATTCGCATAGTAACACAGGAAAACACTCGAAAAATCCTAGAGAGGTTGGCCACCTCAAAAGAGATCGGTTGGATGAGATGGAGATAACAAAAGGGATAGGAAGTTCGGGGAAATAAAGAAACCTCCCCTGCATTCACCTAGTGTCGCGGAAAACTCTCGAAGAACGCTATGGGTCAGAGAGTTGGACACGGGGAACCGATCGCATGACCTCCCGAATGCCAATCCCAGACGAAACGCCTGCACCGACTGGTTCGATGATGAAGCATAAGGCGAAATCACGACTTTATGGGCGTGAAATTGTGGAATTTTGTACAAGGGACATTCTCTAACAATGTATGGGGTTCTTTTATATGTAAATATATGTTACACGGGACCACTAGCTTTACTTTTCTTCCGAAGAAAATCATGCTAAGGAGTTTTACGTCCGAAAAAATTCCTTCACCCTCCTCCGGAATTGAACCCGCGATCTCGGTTTTTCGAGCTACACCACGGAGGTCAACTTGTATACCCTATAACCTATGGAAAAGCTCTCATTTTAGCAAAAGAGAAAACCTTTTCAGCTGATTTAGTCTCTTTGTAGTGTGTCAGCAAATTTTCTGCATTCCTAAAACTGTGTTTGTAGGGACATGTTGCCTTTTGAGCATGATAATGATGAAAATACCATGTTGTTTCTTTCCCGTTGTTTCAAAGATGCGCAACGGTGTTAACAAAGCAGAAAGAGGGGGTAGCATTTAGGTTGTCAAATGCTGTGTTGGTTGGGGTGGCAGCATATTACATAATACTTCCACAGAGGCTTGTGCTCTGTGCGTTCCCCACTTTACTACTTGCTTTGCCTGACGAACTGTGACGTAATCTGTCATGTTCTGTGTTCATTAGTGGAATAATATTCCCAGCAGCAAGAGACGTGCTCCGAGCACTCCATGCACATACACGGAATCGTATTAGTTAATTAAAGGTGTTACGTTTACCTACACGACTCAGAATAACTGAATATTTAAAAAATGCCATTTCGTCTAGCGCCAAAAACAAAACGAGACTTAGCTGTATGCATGTTTGTCACACTAACGTGAAGTTTCTCTCTGTTACAGACTGCTACTCACTACGTTTTTTTAAAGAATAATTAAAATTGCGTATCACACCAATATTAAATTTACCATGATCCTTTTTCTCTAGAGATATACAACATATCACATTGATGTTATCTGTGCATATGTTCTAATATTTTGTTTGTCTGTCTTCCAGTTTCATTAGTGAATTTGTTTTGTTTTAAAAACTTTCGTATAAAACTCATATAGCTTTCTCTGCCAATTACTATTACTCAGATAGGCAGGCTTTATTTGGTGTCTTGTAATAATTTCCCCTACTCGTAGGTAGGACATACTCCAGCAGGATTAACATGTAAGGAACAAACGAACAAGGAATTAGAAGTAGAATCTGAATTTGGGGATCGACCCATAGCCAGATATGAGAGTGAGGAACATGTTATGAAATGACGGCGAAATAAATGAAAGAAATGTGACAATGCATGATTTACTGGAATGAGTAGCGGTGGAAACCGAAGAACCCGTAGAAATTTCGCCCAAATGCCACCTCCCCACTTTTTTTTGTTCACCAAAAATCCCACACGCGATCTCTTGGGATCAAACCCGCACTAGAGACTAGCGGTCTAATCACTTGACCATGGCGGCGCTTACACAAATTTATTTCTACAAATTTAATTTTAACTGAACATTTAGGATGGCTCAGGCCACTTCGCCCGTGGCCTGCATTCTCATGGTCACGGGTTCGATCCCCGTTGACTTATCATTTTCCTGATCTTCCGATTTCACCAAGCGAATGTTGTGGAGATCTTTCTAAAACCAAGAATTTTTCCGGTCCCTCATTCCTCAACAGTTGTTTTCTTACCATCTTTTGGAGCTAAAAGAAGGAAAACTCCAACAGAAAAATTTTCCATGTCGCTTGACTAAAGCTGGTATCCCCATCAAACGATTTACCCTGCACCAGTCTGGTGATCTTCCCAGGGGACATTTTAATACTCAATCTAATTAAGAAAATGGATGGATTCTTCTAGAAGGACTTGTGCATTTTATAAAGTCTTAACTATGCCTGTGTTGCTTTATGCTGCAGATGCCTGGATTTAACAACTATAGTACGTTTGTTACAATACTTGGCCGCTAGTATTACGACCCGTGTGATTTTCACTGCATTTCCCTGCGCGCGTCCTACATCTGTTCTGACGTCACACGTGTGGCAGTCTACAGTTCTAGTCCAGTTCACACATGAATAACATTAGAAATCTTTAGAAGTGTTTAGCTTTACTTGAAGTGCTTTCAAAATTCTGTCACTACGCATGTAGTTGATGAATCATCACAGTTTATTGCGGAAATGTTTTAAGATAGAATCATTAGTAAGGATATATGACCCGCTCGGTCCCCTGACCTTACGGCATGCTATTTTTACTTTCTCTACACTACTAAGTACATAGTGTATAGAGAAGGTATTGTAATACACCCAAAAATTCGATACCAGGATTTCACCGGAAATGCATGTTTTGGGTCTTCCTAAATCCCCCCAAAAAACATTTTTAGACACATGTTCTTCTGTGTATCTATGTGTGTGTCTGTGGACGGCATAGTTCAAAAACGAAAAGACCGTTAAATACCAAAGGTTGCGACACGAAGATTTTCAAGAAAATCGCCCACCCACAACTACCCTTTACATGGAACTTTTTTTCAAATATTTTGATTTTCTCAAAACTGGCTCTAACAATTTTGATTACAATATCGTATATTAAAGATATTCACTTGAAAAATAAAATGTTTATCTTGAATTTTCTGGATGAATTTTACAAGCTTTGCATAATGCTAAATGATTAGTTATGGGCAAATATTTACCACACAAAAATTCAGAGCCGTTAAAACACACAATTTATGTTATATACATTTTTTCATTGCGTTGATCGTTTTGAAATATTCCTTGTTTTTGGTTTCAGCTTTAAAAAACCTATACGTTTTTCATACAGGAATTTATCAACTCCTGTCCATACAGACAAAGGAACTTCAGTCAAATAGCAACCTATCACTTTAAGCTATGGTACTTCCTTATTTCGCTGCTACTTACAAGGAAGCAAGTAATAAGACTATTCTTGCTAATGTTTTCTCGATTATCATGAATTAAATAGAACCATAAGCTTTTTAATAATTATTAGTTGCAGAGATGTAGACAAGTCATGTGAATGAAACACATATCGGATTTTTATTTATGGGACAACTTGAAAAATAAAGTATACAAAGCTCACATATCAGGACAGAAATTAACGCTATTTTGGAAGCTGAGCTAATGAGTTTGAACTAAAATTTCCTCAGAAGATAACGTTGATGATTGATGCAGATGGACGTCATTTCCAACATCTCCTTGATAAGGTGTGTTTTGCGTTTATTCTGATAATTATTAATGTGATTTGAGATTTTATTTGACGTCCACGTATGTATGACTGGGTGACGGGCCTTATGACTGCCAGACAAATGTACAGCACGTGACCGAGAGACGGACCTTGCATCTAACGGCCAAGTTTTGTGGCATACTTAATGTAGAATGGAAAAGAGAAGATTGAAGCAATAGAGACGCGATTGTTAAGATCATCAGGAAGTTACCGAATGCAGGATCACAAAAAGAACCAGGAAATTTGAGAGCAACTAGGTGTTATAGGAATAATAGACCAATACAAAAATAGGTGGCATGAGCATGTGATACGAGTGAAGGATATTCCCATTTATAAATTACTTTTTGATTACAAATCACCAGGTAGAAGATGCATTAGACGTCCTAGAAAAAAACATTAAAAGATCAGTTGTGGATTGTTTGGTTTTGGAACAAACAAGACGGTCTAACCCGAATTGCGTATGATGATTGTTATCTTTTGGATTACAGGGCTTGACTGGGTAGTTTGGTGCGCGGTGGATAAGATTTAATTCACTAAACCATAAAAAAATCATCAAATTTACATTCTTTATTTCAATATTATCCTTAGGCGGCTTACCACCCGCTATATAACTGTTTCTTCCTCTTCGGAATGGAGCTCGAGATATTTCGGTTTATTCGTCAGGAAGAGCGCAGGGGGGGGGGTTACCTGTAAATACTTGTAGATTACTAACACCCAGAAATTAAACTATACACCTTGGATGCCTTAATCCAGCTTCAAAAAAAGTATGCTGAAACTAACTGAACGAAATTGTAACTTGGGAAGTATTCTTAAATGACAAAAATGAATGAATAAGCTATTTGAAATTTCAGTGTCATTTGCACACATCTGGACATGTCACATTTAATAGTCATATTTGGGCATTTAAGTGGCTGTAAAGGAAAATCCCAAATTGAACTTCATTCTGCAAAGCATTATTATTGAAGTTAGTTATTATTATTAATCAATTAATTATTACTTCAAATTAATTAAATTAATTTTTTAAACAGTGACGCTGCTTTTGATTGGATATAACTAGGAAACCGTAAGATATATATATATATATATATATATATATATATATATATATATATATAAGCGTGCTCTAGAAAAGTGTACAGCTTATTAAGATATCTAGTTTCCTCTTTTCTACTACCCTCTTTCCTTAGCAGCGAACTTTACCACTAATAAACATTCGAATATTATTTATGCA